>CM066593.1:13092505-14452505 GCA_033816785.1 Picus viridis | reverse complement strand
GGTGGGAGGTGCCTGTGAATGCTTTGAGCTGGGTTTTGCTGTGAGGAACAGAATACTGTGCAAGGTGAACAATGCATATACAGCATTTCCTATGGTGTATTGGCTTACTGTATGCTGATTTTGTCCAAACCCCAGACTGGAAGTGATGTCAGTTCAGTCTGAGGAGTGCTCAGAAGTTCAAGGATTGTTTCTGTAAATGATCTGGGGATCTCTGTGAGTCTGTGTTGGTGTATCAAAAGCCGCCACCCTGTTTTCCCAGTCTGATAATGAATAAACTATTATCTAGGGAAACTGGGTCCAACAAACAAGAAACACTACACTTTTTGGCAATAGGAATTGTAACCCAACACTTATATAAGATGATAGAGGATTACTTACAAGTCAACTAAAGATTTTGGCTCCCTCTGCAATATTTGAACCCAATTTTAGATTACTCATGCTATATTGTGCCAAGCTCAGCTGATGCGTATCCAAGTTTCCTATTTATCTAGATGCATAGTGATATCAGATAAGACTGGAAGAGAATGAACGTGAAAAGCCAATCTGCATTTAGAAGCAACATAAAGTTACATTTAAAGGGATAAACCAGGCTTTCAAGGGGATTAGGAAGCCATTTCCTCTATGATGTGGCTATTTTATAAATGTCTCTTGTGGGATTGTTCATGCCCTGAAGCATCTGTGCCAGCTGCTCTTGGCAACGAAACATGACTAGGCAGACTGATCTGGGATGTTAATATGCAGCAGTGGATGTAGTAGAGAGGCAAGAGGAGGCACAGCACCATCTGATGGGGCACAGGGAACAGCCACAGGATCTCACAAACTTTTTCATCATCTTCTGGAAAGCAGGTATCACTAACTCCTAATAATTTTATCTCCCAAGTCTTTTCAATGGCTTTTGAAAATAACAATTGAAAATATGCACTCTCAAATGTTTATTCCTGCAGCCACAAAGGATGGCACTAGATAATCTCTGACAGCACCAAGGACTGGAAGATGACGCACGAGTGTGCCACCACAACATGGGAAGGAATGCAGCTGCACACGCAAACAGGTGAGAACAAAATGTGACAGCACAACATACGACAAAACACCACAGGATGGCTTGGAATAGCATGCAACATACCACAGCATGAGACAGCATGCAACAGCACAAACAACACGGAACAACACTCAAGGCCACATCACAGAATGACAGATACACCTGGAAAGCTGATAGAAATGTCTAGAGAGCACCAAGAGATTCGTAGCAGCAGGAAATTCCTGGAAAGTATGGAAAATGTTTAGAAAATGATGTGAAACTCTAAGAAAGCTACAGGAAACTCCTGGAAAAATTGTGGGAAATTCCTAGACAGTGGAATAGAATTCCTAGAAAGCTGTGGGGGAACTCCAAGAAGGCAAAATATTAATTCTGAGAAAGTTGTCTACAAATTCCTAGAAAGCTGTAGGGAAATTCTTATGAGGCCAGGAGGAATTGCTGTAAAGGAACAGTGGAATTCTAGGAAGAAATGCACAGTTCCTAGAAAGATGCAGGAAACTTCTAAAGAGCAGAAGGGAATGCCTGGAAAGTAGAGGGCAGAAAGCAAATATAAGTTCCTAGTAAGGTGAAAGAAATACTTGGAAAGCACTGGGCAGCTATCCTAGGAAGACTGATGGAATTTCTGAAAGCTGGAGGGGCCATTCCCAGATATCACTGGGAAAATCCTAGAAAGGCATGTGAAATCCCTAAGAAGATGTAGAAAAATGCAAGTAAGCAATGGAAAAATCCTGGTTGAATTATATATCCTGCAATACCGAAAGACATGGGGGAAGTTCTTAGGAAGTAGTGCTGAGAAAAGCACAGGAAAAAGTCAACCACTGTAAAGTGTGGGGGGAAAAAAGTGGAACCAGAAAGTAGATAGGATCAGATCCCATAGCCTTTCCCAAAATTTAGCTTGTACCTAGAAAACACCCTGAATTTTAAGCTCTCCTACATGGAGAGGACTGGTTTGATGTACTGAGGAAGAGAGACTGAGTGTCTGTGTTGGTTGAGCTGATCTCCAGGGTGCACAAAGGTCAGCCCTGGGCACCTGAGCTTTGTGGGAGGGTGGGGATGCACCAGGATGACTTGTGGACTTGCAAGGCTCCTGACCTTGAGACAGATTTTGATAAACAGATAATGAACCTCAGGGAACATTTCCAGCCTGGGAAAGTACTGTCAGAGACTGTCACAGCAACAACTCTTTACAACACAGGGCAAGGAAAAGTCAAGGGCATTGAGGCAGGCTGCAAAGAGGGAGATGATTCCTATGTTGCTTAGACGAAACAGTCCTGCCTGATGTGATGAAATGAACACGGAGGCTGGAGCCAGAAAGCAGATCCGGATGAGCTAGGGTGAAAGTGGATTTGGGATTGTGTCATAGTTTGAAGTAGCCCAGTCAGATCACTGAGATTTTAAAAAATTCAAATGAAAGTTATGGCAGGAGGAGGGAAGCAGTCCAAAGTTTAGACCTTGGTGTGGTTCTTGTTTGGAATGTTGTTCTAGTGCTTTATTTAACTTGGTGGAGCATTTCTGACTGCCATCAAGTCCAGACTGTGTGATTTGGTGAGGACTTTCAGAACTAACATCTTGCCTCCAAGAACAATTTAATTCCAAAACCTGAAGGTGAGACCGTGAGTTGGTGCAGCTGCAACGTTGCAATGACAACAGGGTTGTTGGGGGAGCTGCCAACAGGGAAAAAGCTGCCTGAGATAGTGTATCTCCAAGACTGTGACATTTGGAGTAGTCTAGTCGTTCCTGGACTGCTGGTTGACCCTGTCTGCCACATCTAGACCTGTTGTGCTCCTGTGTGAACACCACAGAGCTGCTCCCTTTGCAGAGAGCCCTGGCTGGGTTTCACCAGCAGAACTACCTGCTCCTGTGGTTCGCTGTGGTGTAGAAACAAAATGCTTCTGTTGGTCTTCACTGCCAGCAAGAAGTGATGCTCTGTGCAGGGTCAGCTTTTTTTGTTTGGTTTGGTTTTGCTGTAAGTATCAGTTTAATTATCTTTAATTGAAGGATTTGTAGTGTGTGGATGAAAGGGCTGTGGGGCCTGACCTCAGTGGAAATGCAAGAATATGGACTTAATAAGCAACTGTAGTGCAAATTGTCACTCACTCTCTGCTAACCTTTGGGGGAAATGGGCTTCTGTAAGTACCAAGCACACTCGTCATTGCCCCGTGTCCTGCACCAGAAAACCACAAAAACCTGCTGGTAAATTCTCCAGCTCTTCTTCACTCATCAATCAGGGACTGGGGTGGAATACTGAGAAGGATCCACTTCATGCTGGCACGCAGCTCAGGAGTAAATCTGTAACACTGGCTTAGGAGGGGAGAGTGCCACCTACCAAGCCATCTGCTAAGAAAATTGTATTATCTGCAGCCTCATCCACTGTTGCTAGAAATCACTGTCACAGTCATCTGTGAAGAGTGTTGCTGCTTATATATATATATTTTTTTTTTCTTTTTATCCATCCACTCAGAATTAATTATTTCTCAGATTAATTTCATTCTAATGAATCATTCTGTATCACTGGCTTTATTTCATTTCTGAGATACTGATTAATATATCAAAGCCATTTTTAACATTAGAGGTGCTGTCATTTTTTTCTTCTCCTGTGACTTTTCTTCTGATTCATATATGCAACTTCAGTTTCTCTGGGGGCCTAAAATGTCTGTCCACTGTGAAGTGAAAGGAAAAAATGCAAGCTGTACAGTATTAAAATGAAATTAAATAAAAGCATATGCAAATAAAGCATAAATTGAAAGGCAATGGCCCAGTCTGCATTTTGTGTTGACTGACTAGTTGATGTGTTATTTCATATACTAAGTCCTCTGCAATTAGTTGTGTAGGATTTTTATGTACATGGTTTAGAACATGAGATTCAGCAGTACACTGAGCTTCTATGTTTGTTAGTGAAATGTTCATGAATTGGGATAGTTTGTATCTTTTGGTTTAGGTTAGGTTCTAAAGAAGGGGTCTTGTTGGTTTGCTGTGGATTTCCTGGCACTCATCTGCCATGCCACAGGGATGAGGCAGTCTGAGGAAGCTTTTTTTCTTTCCTTAGAGCTCTCCTTTCAGTTCTAATTTATTCTCATCATCCTCTGCAGTTTGGCTCTCTACCTACTCTGGAGCGGAAAGTGTTGGCAGGACAGTGATCCCTCTCCTACCCTTTATCTATGGCAGATAGAAATCCCAGAAAGAGAAGGGGAGACATTGGGGCTTTCCTGCTCGCACAATTTCTAGGGCAATTTAAGATCCAGTAATGGACTTTGGTTTGATGGAGCAGATCAAGCTGTGAGAGGAAAGGTTGCTCCAAGTGTTCACCGTGGAAAACTTTGCTTTCTCTGGTGCTGTGGGAGTTAGTGAGTGGAACTGGAAACGCCCATAAACAGTCACTGCATAAGCTCTGCCAATTAAATAACAGGGTTATTGGCAGCGTTGCACCAAGCGTAAATTACCCATGGCTCCTGTGTGGCAGGAGGCTGGGGACTGTTTAGATGACAGCTTCTGCTTGGATCCCTGGACATGGGTGTGACTCCCCCCCACCCCGTCTTCCTCTTCTCTCTGAAGAGAGATTTTGTTGTAAAATCTGGGGTTATAGGCTGAAACCAACCAGTTTTGCTCTGGGTTTGTGCTGCAAATGTAGAGAGGAGAAGGGGAATGGAGTCTGAATAGAGCCTGCACGAGCAGGAGGGAACACTGCTCTTTTCCCCTTACAAACATCCAGATAATGGTTTGACCTACTCCTGCAGAGCCCTGCAGACACGAGGCTGCTGCCTGTTCTCTCACAGAACAGAACTCCTTTTGCAGGCTTCCTCCAATGTGGCTGGGGATGGAGGTAGGCTTTCCTGGCTGGGACTGGGACTGTGCTCTAACAGTCCAGCATCAATGAACCAGGAAAAGGAGATGCCAGAGGAGCGGTGGTGCCTGGTCCTCCCTAGTGAACATCTCCCACCAATGCATGAGCTCTGGATCCCAGGAACCAGAAGCACTGCCCATTTTTTTCCCATTTGTATCCTAGCATCACCCATTGTATCCAGATCTGCCACTGCCTTACTTAGCTGCCTGAAACAAGGCATTTAGATTAAACCTTTAATACATGATGTTTCTGTTTGGGCTTTTTAAATTCTCCTTTTTCCTTGTCAGTGTGTGGACTTCTGCACATACTTCACCAGTGATCTGATACCCAGGGATGCTTCCATGCACAGGTTGTGTTGGAAATGGTTCAAAAGCCAACATCCACCAGGGCACTGTTATACTTTTAAAATAATTCCTACTGAATCCCCCAGACTCTAAGGTTCACCTGCAGATGGATATGCCTATAACCTACATCCCCCAAAGACCCAAACCAAACAAAAAACAAATTCACAAAACCCAACCACACTTAATATTTAAACCTCTTATTGCCAGTGTTTGGGGACTAGAAATAATTTCTTTCACTGATCTTTCTCCCTGCTGGTGGATCTTTATCATTCAAGAATGAACTTCAGATCCTTGGAGATGTTTGGGTTTTTTAGCAGCAAAGTAATAGTTTTTTATGCTGCTGCTCTTTGCTCTGCATTTTTATACTCACTACTGCAGTTTCCCCTGTGGACTGCCCAACATGATAATATCAATTTAACCAGTTTGCTTCACTGATCTTTATGAGAGTTCATAGCTGTTGTTCGATTTCCAGGAACCCTTGATTTTCCCCACAAGGTTACACTGAGGCTAAAGTTATCTTGGCTTATTAGTAAAACCAGCTATTTAGAAACTTGACAGCTCTTTTAGACATTATTTCTGCTAACATGCCTCAGCTGATTTCATGTTTAATAAATCCCATGCATTTAGACTCAAAAAGTCATCCCAAGACTGACATGAGTACAATTTGTATCCACATACCCTATCATTATTTTGTACATTCAGGTGCCTTCCTCCAGTTCTACTATGTGTGCTACTTTGTGGATTAAAGCACGTTTATCTGAATGCAGGGCTTGCACTTTGTTCAACTCTGACTTGGTCCTCCAGTAGCTAATGACTATTTGAATGAAGGTCGTTTGGATCAAAGTGCCACTTGGTATTTATATTTTTAAATCTTTGTGTGGACCAAATAAGTCTTTTTCCAATTGGAGTCTGCTGACAGAATCACAGAATCACAGAATGTATCTGGTTGGAAGAGACCTCAAAGATCATCCAGTCCAATCTTCTACCCAGTACAGAAGGGTCAACAGTGAACAATGTCCCTAAGCGCCAGGTCCACATGCCTTCTGAACACCCCAAGAGTGGTGACTCCAAGACTTCCCCGTGCAGACTATTCCAATGTTTGAAAACCCTTTCAGTGAAAGGTGCAGGTGTTTCACAGGGTGGTGACAGAGACACTAAAGCTTTCCTTTCCTGGGCATCACTTTGATGCCAGCATCCATTACTGGTGATTGAACAGCATTAAATAAAATCAAGCAGCTGTTTTATGTGGGTACCTAGGGAGAATGAAACAAACTGTGCATGTTTCTGAATCTCCAGGAAACAACTGCACTCTTGCCCTGTTGCTGGCAGTTTTAGGCAAGTCCTAACCTGGACAGGAGTTGATCCCTCTTGCACTGGCTGGAGGTAGATTAACCAGAGAGCAGTGAAAGGAAAATTCACCCTGTACTTTGTATAGCTGGCTCCCAGAGTAATGTCAATCAGCTGCCTAATCTCACCTCTAAATGTACCTAATTAATGAAAGGGCCTTGCTGGATTTCACTTCTGTTCTTCACTTGACTATGACTATTAAGTCATGAAAGTTTTAAAAATCTTTCAAATTAGATGAAGTGAAAAATGAGAGCAGCAGGTTTCTCTGTGTGAGACACTGGTGTTTGAACACTGTGTAGCTGTTCAAGGGGCTTTGCTCTGATAGCGAAGTCTCAGCTGAGCCAAACCTCACATTCACCCAGGAACTGATTACACAGACTTAGTGATGAGACAGAAGAGAGTCTCGGATTTCTCAAACCCATACTTGAATTGCCAAACAATAAAGGACTGTGAGAGCCTTACAGGCTGCTGTGAACAGAAAGCTAAAAGTCTTTTTTTTTTTTTTCCCCCTAATGTCAGATTAGAATGAAAGTTTAAAGCCCATCACCCATATGAGCAGCATTAGGGTATTCCAGCAGTGAAGTCAGTCTCTTCCCCAGGAAGGGGTACTCCCTTGCAAACTTAACTGAAGACTTCATTCAGTGAGCTGGTAAGCAGATGGGTGAGAGCAGACTGCTCTCTTCTCTGCAGTGTGTACCTCAGTGCTTCCCGCCAGTACACATCAAAAATTGTTGCTGTTTGTCTACTTTGGGGTTGTGATTTCTCCTGGAATAGTCCAGGATGGCTGTGGTAGAAAGGCATTTGGGGAAGCCTCTGGAAACTGTTACAAATAAAATCCAGCATGCTCAGTGACTTCTTACTCAGGGAATGTTCCCCGCAGTCCAGGGTTCCTACTGAAAACCAGGAACGTGCTGTGTTTTCGGAGGATAGTTGTCATGCACTAGACATCACCTGTTTTATACTTTAAGAACAGAAGAAGAAAAAATTTTAAAAATCTTGAAAATGGAAAAAACTCCATCCCTTCACAGTGAGTTTCATTAGAGATCTCTATTCTCTATTACTGAACAGCAGAAGATTAATTTTCTTGTCTGTTTTCACCCTCCTCGGGGGTGAGCAATGATTAAGGGACAGGATAACAAGAAAGGGGAATGAGAACTAGCTGTGAAGCAATCAAAAAGAAGAAAAGGAAAAGAAAAACAAATGTTTAAATTAGTCAAGGTTAGTGTGGCACTCTGCTTTAATTGACATGAAAAATTGTAGATGGCACTAAAGAAACTTCACTAATGCTGAACCCTGCAAAATATATCTTGACAACTTACTTAGCTTATTTGTTCTTCTAAGAGGCTTTTAATCTTTGCTTGATGCCTTTTATTTTAATTTTCTGATTTTTTTTTTTTTTTTTGAGTAAGACACTGAGGCAAAAGTAGTAACTTGCAAATCAGCACGTTCTTCTTTCCTTGCCTGTAGTGTTTAAGGTAAGAAAGAAAAAACCCTTTTGGAGAAAGGACGGGTTTGAGATGCAGCCTCTCTGTTTTAGGTGTTTACTACCGAACCTGAAGGATTTTTGCAAAGGAGAAAACACAGTTTGAAGACAGTGGCAGGTTGTTGGGTGTAAAGACGGCAGTTCATGGCACTAGACACGAAACAAGTTTCATCTCCCAGTGAGGGTGCCCGCCCCGGGGCTTCAGCGGCCCCAGTGAGCCGGGGCCAGCTTTTCGTTTGCTGTCCCCACGCCTGATACCCCACCAAGTTAGGACGCGAGGCCGCAGGCAGCCACCGAACCTAGGAACCTGAGATTTGGGCATCACTCCCTTAATTTCCAGCAGGGACAGCGATGCTCTTTCGCCCGGTGTCACGTACCCGGGGCTGTCTGGTTGGGGGGTTGGGCCGGGCAGGGGCGGGGGGGGATGCGGAGCTCCCGGCACAGCCCTGCCTCTCGGTGCTGCCCTTTGTCCCGGCTGCCGCCTCCGCGGGGCGGCGCGGAGGAGCGCGGGGCTGCGGCCGCCCAGGAGAGGGAGCCCGGCGGCCGCGGCTGCGCCGGGAGCGGAGCGGGAGGCGGCGCGGAGCGTTGCCCCGGCTGCAGCCCCCGCCAGCCCGGTCCGCCCCGCGCCCGTCAGCACCGCAGCGCTGCCGCCCCTTCCTTCCTCGCCGTACCGGGAAGGGTCTCGGCTGCCCCCACCATCCCGAGCATGCCCCAGGGGCTGGCGAAGCCGCAGGTGCTTTGGCGGACAGCTCGCCCCTAGCATCGCCCAGCCCGGAGTTGGCGCCGCTACTTACTTTCCGCATCCATTAGCTGAACTCGGCTGGCTCGCATCGCGCAGCGCCCAGACGTCCCGGAGCTCAGGACTGGGCAAAGTAATCTCGTTTGCGCTAAACTACAGCGCAACAGCTCCAGGAGCCCGGCTTTGCGCCTTGCCCCGGCTGCCTGGCTGGCCGGGACCTTATCACTCAGGAAGGCATTAAAACCGGGAGAGGCTGCCCAGAAGAAGCTGCGCCTGACCGAAGATGTCAGACGAGGAGAAGTGGGGTTGCTTTTTGCCTGCCGCTTGCCTCCATGCCTGTCTTTCGCTCGTCTTAATCCTTTAGGAAGGAGACGCCAGGCACATAGACCTTTGCTGGAGGGGCGATGATGCCGAACCCTGCCCCGGGCAAAAGAAATGTTTCGCTGCCCGGACCCGCCGGTATCGGGGATGCGCGGCCCGGGGCGGGCTGTGGGAGAGCCTGAGGAGCTGCCTCTGCCCGCATCGTTCTGAGAGGGGACAAAACATGGTAAAAGCTGGAGCCGATCCTTGGAGCGCAGCCCCGCTGAGCTGGAGGTGGGATTATTCCGGGGTAGATATGGAGAGCTATAGTCTGGCAGCAGAGTGTTGAAGAGACTTGTCCCCGCTGGAGGAGGAACCCAGTGGGGGCACCGCCGGCGTGGGTAGTCAAGTCCTTCTCCTCCTCTAGCTCTTCTTTCTTCTTCTAGTGAGCCACAGAAGAAAGAACTAGTACTTGGCTCCTGCCAGTGTTGGGAATACCGTGCCTTTTGTCTGGGATGGTTTGCCCTGATGTGCCACTTTGACAGGATGTACAAAGTGCGACTGGGACTGATCCGGCCAACAAAGTTTGCAGAGTGATCAGCAGGGCCCGTGGGATGGAGGTAGCTGGGCACACGCCGGTGGGGTCTGGCACACACCGTCTGACAGTGCAGACCTGCTGCTCCCTTGAAAACTAACTCCCGATGGTCAGACTGCTGGCTCCCGTTTTTCCTTTTCCTCTGCCAAACTGCACTTTCAGGGAGATGACCACATGCACACACCTGATGCAATGCAGTGTTTCTGTGGTAGTTTTGTACATAAGATTTGCTATGCAATTCCAAAACTAAAAGAGGAGGAGAGACGGCCCTGCGTCCCAGAGCAAAACAAGAATCAAAGGTGAAAGGTAGGAGTCAGCATTTCTCGTTTAACTAAAACTAAGTAACCTTCTTACTGAAAACCTTTCAAACACACCTACTGTATGTTTATTTTCTTTCTCCCAGAAGTGTAAACCAGTTTGAAACAAAGTGAAGATTTTCTTTCTGACACTACCCAGAAACAGAGAACTGATGCATTTTGTAACAGGAGTGTACCGAGGAGGGAGGATGGAGTGTTTCATCAGTGAGACATTTAGGAACCTAGAGAAAAAGTACCTTGTGTGTAGTACACTTCAGTAAATATGAAGGGCTAGTGCAATGGACACAGGAAACACTCGATCAATAACCTATTTAAGTGGGAATATATGCAACCACGGAAAAGTGATAGCTTTCCTGTCTGTGGGGTGTGTTTGCAGAGGACAGCAGCAGAACATTTGCAGGTGAACTGTCTGAATTAGGCTACCTCATGCTGTGGTGGTGCATTGCGTTTCTGAAGGGATTACTTAAAAAAACAGTCTGCAATGTGAACTGTATTTGTGCATTTTCAGTTTCTGCTCATAGAGCTTTCAGTGATGCTCAGGATGATTCAAAGTGTGTGAAGTCCATCTGGGAGTGAAGGGACCATAAGAAAGTACCTTTGGTCGGTTTGGTGATGAGTGATTAATGGTTGTCTGATCCCTGCAAGATAAGAAGCTGATGTTGTCATGAAAATCATGATATGATTTTCCCTCAGGAGAAACTATGACTTGGAACGACACCACTATGGATGGGGAAGGGTTGCTGGTGGAAAGGGACTCTTCCTTTCGGATCCTCACGGGCTGCTTCCTATCGCTGCTGATCCTCTCCACGCTGCTTGGGAACACGCTGGTCTGCGCAGCTGTCATTAGGTTTCGCCACCTCAGGTCCAAGGTGACCAACTTTTTTGTCATCTCCTTGGCTGTGTCAGATCTCCTAGTGGCAGTTTTGGTCATGCCTTGGAAAGCTGTGGCTGAGATTGCTGGTTTCTGGCCTTTTGGTTCATTTTGCAACATTTGGGTGGCCTTCGATATTATGTGCTCAACAGCCTCCATCTTAAATCTCTGTGTCATTAGTGTGGACAGATACTGGGCCATCTCCAGCCCATTTAGGTACGAGAGGAAAATGACCCCCAAGGCAGCCTTCATCATGATCAGTGTGGCGTGGACTTTGTCTGTGCTGATCTCCTTCATCCCAGTGCAGCTGAACTGGCACAAGGCCACAACCACAAGCTTTTTGGACCTGAATGCCAGCTTAGGAAGTGTAAGCACGGACAACTGTGATTCTAGCCTAAACAGGATGTATGCTATCTCCTCGTCTCTAATTAGCTTCTATATACCTGTGGCCATAATGATAGTGACTTACACAAGGATATACAGAATTGCTCAGAAGCAAATACGACGCATCTCAGCTTTGGAGAGAGCAGCAGTTCATGCCAAGAACTGCCAGAACACGAGTGGCAACAGAAGCAGTATGGACTGCCAGCAACCAGAGAGCAACTTCAAAATGTCCTTCAAGAGGGAAACAAAGGTTTTAAAGACTTTGTCAGTGATCATGGGGGTGTTTGTGTGCTGCTGGTTGCCATTTTTTGTATTGAACTGCATGATTCCCTTCTGTGAGCCTACCCAACCATCCAAGGGAGCAGAAGCTTTCTGCATTGATTCTACCACCTTTGATGTTTTTGTTTGGTTTGGATGGGCGAATTCTTCCCTCAACCCCATCATTTATGCCTTCAATGCTGATTTCCGCAAGGCGTTTTCGACCCTGCTAGGATGCTACAGGCTCTGCCCAATGTCTGGCAATGCTATCGAGACTGTTAGTATTAACAATAATGGAGCAGTTGTCTTTTCGAGCCAACATGAGCCCAAAGGGTCCAGCCCCAAAGAGTCCAATCTGGTTTATCTGATTCCACATGCAATTATCTGTCCAGAAGAAGAACCTCTCAAAAAGGAAGAAGAGGGTGAACTGTCTAAGACCTTGGAGAAAATGTCTCCAGCACTGTCGGGTATCTTGGATTATGAAGCCGATGTTTCATTAGAGAAGATCAATCCCATTACACAAAATGGGCAGCATAAAACCTGAACAGTAAAGTTTACCTAGCAAGACCTAACAGTGTTTATTGTAATAATCTTCTCCCCCCCCCCTAAAAAAACCCAACCAAACAAAAAAACCCAAAAACCCCACAAGATTTTATGGTAAGAAACTCAGATCTAGGGAGAAATAATTTAGGTTGAGCTCAGAATTAATCTTCCTGGCATTTAAAGCAAGATTAACACTTTAAACAACAAACAGAAAAGGATCTTGAAAATTGGCTAAAAAAAGAAAAAAGGATCTTAAACTGTACTGTTCATACTGAGGAAAATATACAAATACAGATACAGTGCAGTGAGAAGGAAAATATTGTTTCTTCTCTACCCAGAGAAACCAGCTTCTAGCTTAAAATGAGGCAAAAGATAAATGTTAAGTATTTAAAGATTAATGTTTACTAGAAGTTAAAAGATTGCTGTGTCTTGTGATAGTGGGTGTTAACAGGTCCTAATTAAAGGCTGAGGGATTGTAAAGGTAGGTAGATGCCTTCTTAAAATTATTTCTGACAAATAATTGAGCCTTATAATGAGAATGGTTATTTTTAAAGCTGTGGGAAGTAATATGTTGATACTGGTTTTGTTTATTTATTGTTTTAAATTGATATTTTTCATATGTTATAAGAGATCTAGCTTTATTTATGTTATTTAAGAAGATATTTTTGGTGTGTGTCATAACTGCGTTTTGATCAGTCAACCAGTCAGCACTTTATTACAAGCTCTGATAGTCTGGAGTGCCAGTGAGGGGAATGAAGGAATGTTAAGAAGCTCAGCAAGAAATGAAGGAATCAACAAAACTGATGCTGTGTGGAGTTTGTTTGCTTGTGGGCTTTTCCTTTTTTTTCTTTTCTTTACTTTTCCTTTTTAAAGTGAGATTTCTTTCAAAAGATAGGACCAGCGTTGACTGAGTTGTGGATTCTCTTCCCTTACAGAAATAAAAGAAATTGCTGCTATTTATTTTTAAGAAGTTTCATGTTACAAAGACTTTGCTAGAATGTCAAGTTTGTGGATCTGTAAATACCTTAAACATGACTACAACCTTAAGAAGAGTCCGATTTGAGAAGACAAGCTTCTTAGATAACAATTCTTAGTACACAATGTTTTGTATTTATGTAAGATAAACAGCTTTCTCAGACTTTTCTTATTTCGAGTCTTGGATATCTTTTCTGAACAAACACAATTGGTTATAATGGTAGTAAACATGCCAGACCTCGTTATCATCTGTATTACTGCAGTGCCACCAGGATCATGCTGTCTGTCTGCTACTGTATCACAGTCAGAATTCCAAAGTGCTAGTGCTTTACTTTGGAAACCGGGAGGACGTTGCATTTTCAGTAATTGCCATGTCGTTAGTCCGTTCAATATGGAATAGTGCCTCATAACCATTTTGGAATAAGACATTTCTAAATGTGGATGGAACTGCAGCCCCCCCACCTCAAAACCATCCTGTGAGCTCCAAAAAAAGTTGCCAATGTTTAATTCCAAAACCCTGCTACTTTTCCGTTGTCCTTCCCTGCTGCTTTCCCTTGGTAATGCCAAAAGCAATCTGTGAACGTTAGCATCAGAACCATTGGATGTTAATATTCAGCAGCATTCAAAGAAAGCTATTTGTTTTCTGAGTGGGAGAAAATACCCCTTGGAGCAACTTTTTAATTACATATATTAAAAAATGTGTTGTAAGGAAAAGAGAACTGAGAGGGAGAAAAATTGAAGACTAATGAACTATATACATCCTGCATCAGGTCTGTGTATTTATGTATTGTGAATGTTTTCATAATTTTATTGCCTGTATGCTGCTTTCATACATATAATAAAATTATTTTGTGAACAGAAGGTCAAATAAAATAATCTACCTTGCATTTATTAAATATATGCTGGGTTTTGGCAGTTGTATTGATCGTGTTACAGGCAAGGACTGTTCCTCTTTATCCCTTTGCCCTTATTTGGGATCACACCCATGAGGCAGATGGGAATTTTTATTAGAAGCAGGAGAAAGTCCTCTCTGCTGAGAGACCTCTGAGCTCTAAACTAGGATTTGAAAGCAGTAAATGCAGTTTGGAAGCAGCCACACTCTGCTTTAATATAACTAGTTAAAATGTGTAAAGCTCAACCAACTGGTGACTCTTACTTCAATGTTGGTTTTTTTTACTTTGGTGTAACAGAGTAGTGAACTTGGTTTATAGCATGCTTTCCCCCTTCCCTTTCTTGTTCTCCCCCTTTTCAGTGTGTGTAGCACTTTTCAAAGTTTGATATATCCTCACTGCTTGTGTCTGCCTTTCTGGAGCAAAGTGAATAATTTCAGAAGGGAGGCGATGGTGTGTTGCAGCCAAGGTGCAGCATTGTCCCTCTGTTCATGGCAGCCCTCTGCTGTGTTTTTGTCTCTGTCAGCAGATTCATTTTGAAATGAAGGAAGAAACCAAAAAATGTGGTCACTTCTGCCTCAAGACCACTGTGACCTGCTCAGTGGCTGGAATTGGACCTGGTGTCTGAGCTGCAGCTCTCCATCCTTTAGGGCTAACTTCCTGTGGTCAGTGAATGCAGCAGGTCTGGCAGCAGGCAGTGGTGGCTGCTCCAGACTGTCTTTCCTTGCATGGTGCTGATGCCCCTTTCTTTTTCCTTTGTACCTTTGAGTAATAATTTTACTTCTTAGAAAGTACACAGGCCAAAGATGTCTTTCTGTGGCTGCTTAGTCAAATACATGTACCTTTAAGAGTTTTTATTCTCAAACCTCCCAGCACTCTGATACAATAGCAAAATACAAAATATGACTCAAGGAGATCATGTAAAGCAAGCTGCTGGTTTTGTACTGGTTTATGTGAGGACGGTTTGTATTCTGAAACAAGTGGTTGCTTTAAAGTGGCCAGCCTCTGCCCCTCCTTGCAGACAGACCTGAATTTCTGGGGGCTCTGTAGAGTCTGGTGAAGTGCTGCTGGCTAGTGCTTCTGGGTGCTTCCATTTGGTGTGACTGGCTCCCTGCTAAAGGTAGGGCCAGGAAGGCACTTGGATGAAACGGATTGTTTTATCTCTCATTCTATTTAAACTAGTTTTTGCTTCTGATTCCTTTCCCTTACATGCTTTTAAAAATACTGTGATTTTTGCCTTGATCCTTATTTACCAACATATGCCATTTCCTCCTCCATTTTCCAGCCTTTCTGCCACAGATTTCTTTACCTGTCCTTTCTGCCTTACCTCTCACCACTGCCAGAGTCATCCTGCCACCTTGTTTGGCTTCACTAGCCCAAATAAGGATTTGCCTGGGAGAAACTCCAAATTAGACTCCTGCCCCCCAGCACAGCCAGAAGTCCCCGTCCCACAGCCTGCACCCAGAAATGCCTCTCTTACCTGTTTCAGAGTCTGGAGACCAGTATCAGGGGTGACTAGAAGGGACAGCAGTGTGTGCCTGCTAACTGCAGTTCTATTTATGTGTTGAGTTAATTGCTCAGAAGTTGTTTTACTCGTTCTGTGCCTGCTCCCCATCTGCCTGAAACCAGTGGTCTGCTGAAATGACTGGTCACACCAATGTCAGGGTGAACCCCAGGGGCTGGAGACATGCCAGACCCATGCTGATTACAGGAGCTTAGCTGGTGAGGTTTGGGCATAGTAACCCTGTGAGTAACCTGTGAGGAGTGCTTACTGCTCTGCGCTAGCAGGCGGCAGCAGCCTCCCTGCTGTTATGGAGGATGAGAACAGCTGAAGTTCGTTTGCAACAACGTCACCTTTTAGATGGTTCACTTCAGTGAATCACTTCCCCAGGGACATTTTTCTTGCTACAGAGGTACTAGAACACCAGGAGGTCAGTGCTCCTATCAGGATGGTCACCTTGTCAGCCCCATGGGGCATCAAGCACTTTTCTGCCTCCCTTACCCCCTGTATTTTCTGCTACAGAGCGAGCCTTGCTGGGTGCCTTTCCTATGTGCTTGCAAATAACTCCTGAAATAACTTTTTTTGGCATTGCTTCCTCGTGACTGAAGGTATTTATCTATCTGTGGATGGAAGAGGTTAATAATTCACCTGATGGCCTTGGTGAAGGAGCTGTTTTCAGTGAGTGAACCACAATCACTAGATTAAATCTAAATAAATTTCTCCCTTCTTTTGGGAAGCATTTCATACTGGTTTGGGTTTCTAACAGCAAAGCTCACAAAAGATAGAGAGTAAAAGAGTAAATGCCTTTGCTGATGTACAGATGGAATAACACAGGTATTTGGAGCCAATCCTGGATTTTTCTTATTGGTTTTTTTTTTTTTTTTTTTTTTTTTTTTTTCAGATCAATCATTTTCAAAAGCACCCAGATCTGGTTCAAATCTCAAAAATCTTCTTTGGTTAATATATTGAGAGACAGATTATTCCAGTAAATATTTTGGTTCTTTGATACCGTGATAACAGAAGATGCTCCTTACGATACCACTTATGTGGCCAAACATTGAATATTATAGAATCATAGAATTAATAAGGTTGGAAAAGACCTCAGAGATCATCAAGTCCAACCTGTCACCCAACACCTCATGACTAACTAAACCATGGCACCAAGTGCCACGTCCAATCCTGTTTGGAATGCCTCTGGGGATGGTGACTCCATCACCTCCCTGGGCAGCAGATTCCAAAGGCCAATAACTCTTTCTGTGAAGAACTTTCTCCTCACCTCGAGCCTAAGCTTCCCCTGGCACAGCCTGAGACTGTATCCTCTTGTTCTGTTGCTGGTTGCCTGGGAGAAGAGGTCATCCCCCATCTGTGTACAACCTCCTTTCAGGTAGTTGTAGAGAGCAATAAGGTCTCCCCTGAGCCTCCTCTTCTCCAGGCTAAACTTAGAGAGAAGGGAAAAGAAAGGTGTCTGCTTCTTAACTTTTAAAAGAGTGAAACATGTACAGTAAAATGTTCTGTCTGTGATCTGTTGCAGTAGAGATGGGCTGAATGAGCCTCAAATCAGGTCGGTGTTGATCCCCTCTTTGCAAGTGGGTCCAGGCTGTCTTTCTGGTTCCCCAAACTCCACAGACAGCTACTGAGCATGCATAGTGGTGCTCCTTCCCCATGCCAGATCTCAGTGTTAGGGAGGCACTTGTGAGTGGCAGCCTTCCCAGATGGGTCTGCCGAGCTCCTGCTGCTCTCCCAGGCCAGGCACTGATCTTTCCAAAGCACCACTGGAAACATTTTTCTACACATGTAGTTTTAAGGCTGAATGTGTAAATCCAGTACATGATGGCTATTTTCCTTCTGGTTGTCTTTATAGTTGTGTTCAGAATGAAAAGGTAATTTTTTGCCATGGCTGTTTTTATTCTATTTATAGGAGGTAACTCTGGGCAGTGATAAAGGAGAAGGCTGCTGGCTGTGCTGACGTCCATTGCTTTTCTATTTTGATTGTGTTTTCCTTTTGGTCCTGCCAGGCTGTTACCTGCAGTTCTTCGTGAAGGAGTTTCCTCAGCGTCTGTGCAGGCAGCAGTGATGAATGGCACTGGCAGGGTGGCACAAAGCTGCTACCAGTCAGACAGAGCAGCAACCACAGACCTGGGCTCCAGGTTGTGCACCGAAATAATGTGATTGCTGTCAACAGCACTGATTTTGTTTCTGTCCTTCCTGATGGCCTTAATTTCACCCAGAAAGACAATGTTGGGACCAAAGGGATACTCTGGGCTTTGGGGTGACCACAGGGGAACAGCACTGGGGATGTTGGCACTGAGGAAACCTGTGCCCCAGCTTCCCTGCTGTTGATCCTGGGCAGCCAGAGATGAATGGAGGGGCAGGTAGTTAGAGTTTGTTATGCTCTGCTCTTTGAGGGTGCATGTGTGAGGTGAAACCTTCAGAAGCCAGCAAAAATTCACTTTGGAATTGCTCAGTACCAGGTCTTTCCAGTTAAAAAAAAAAAAAAAAAGAAAGACTAAAAGACCATGCTGCTGCTATGTACTTTCTAGTTTTCTAAGGCTTTTATAGCTATTTCAGAATGGTAAATTTCATTCTCTTTTCTCTTCTGTGATTTTATTAGAGCTTGATACTAATTTGTGTTCTCACGGAACAGACTCTACTCCAGCAGTTCCTCCAGCCTCCTGACGCCTGCTGAAACTCTGGATCCCATCAGGTCTGCTGCGATGTGGGACAACAGCGAGAGGATCCCCTGGGCACGGCTGCTTTTGAACACTTGGAAATTGGTTTTGAGCAAAAATTTCACATTTCAAGTTGGTATCCCTTTGAATATTCTTCCTAGAGCTACCTGTAAATAGATCCAATTAATTTTCTCCAAAGTGAGACTTATGTCTTAAAGAAAACCAATGTTTTCTAAGTGAGAAAGGTTTTAACATTATAACGGTTAACTTCTCAGCAACATTTTAATTAATGGTTCTTGTAAAGTAGATCCTTTTCAGGCATTTATTCACTTATAATATTCTTCAAAATAAGAGGGCAGTTTCTGATGAGTAGAGTTCAATGCAGAGGCTTCCAGCCATTTTCATTTCTTTCTTGAAAGGATAGAACGTAGCAGTGGGTAGCTTTGTGATAGCATTTAGCACGGCTAAGAACATTTCCCAGCAGCAAACAGTGTAAGCAGGACCATGTTGACATTTAGGAATTCCCCTGGTGCTGTTTCGTCCTACTCATTGTACAATATTGATTATATCTAAAGAAAGTAATTAAACATGTATGTGAAGATAGCTTCTACCATAATAGGTGTCATTAACTGGGAATCTCAACAGACTGTAAGGATGGAGTCCTGGTCAGGACCTAGAGGAACTTTCATCTCTAAGTAGTGTTTTCATTCGCAGACTAGAGCACATGAATTCCTTCCCTCTATATCTAAGGCTTTTCAGCAGGGGCAAACTCCTTTTTCCCCCTTTCCCTGGCTTTTATGCATGTTTTCTACTGTCTGCCTCTTTTTTCTTTACTTATTAGGATAAGGAAAGTGTAGGAAAGTGATTTGAACTGGTACAGTGAACAGTTTTTTACAGCCAGTACTGGTGTAATGACAGCCAAGCTTGACTTGGCTCCTTTTCATATCCCCTGCACACACAAGTGCATGAATGCAGTGTCCCACACAGCTTGTCTGTCAGGACCTCAACTCTACAGCCCCAAGGTGAATGATGCACTTCTTGAAGTAGGATGAGGAGTGCCTCAGCCAGTGTGTGTTCACTGAGACGTTATCAAGAAAAGGCTAAAAACCGGATGAGCTCACACTCTTTTGACAGTGACAGTAGATTTGACCCCTCAAAAAGTGCTCCTCAAGTACTGCCAGGCATCTGCCTGTCCCAGCTCAAACCCCATGTTTGGTGATTGATTTTATTCTGCAGTATTTACTCAGCTCCAACGCACAAACACATGCATCTCCCACATGTAATGTAAGTGCAGACCCAGCTGCACGATAAAATCAAAGAGAATGTATAGGTGTCAATCCTGGCACCCGGGGGAAAAAAGGAAACATCAGTGAAGGGCTGGACTCCCACCTCCTTGACACAGATGTAGACCAGAGTGACTGCACTGGAACTGTGCTGACTTGACGAGGGGTGAAGCCCGGACCTGGACCAGTCTCCTGCAATGATTGGCTCCAGTCTGCAGGATACATTGCCCGTCTGAAAACAGCACCATCAAAGAAACACTTCACACGTCATGGACTGTGATCAGTGGAGTGTTCAATATTTCAGTCACTTTCTTTTTCTAAATGACTGGTGACTCCTCTCCACCCCCATTTGCTGGCTGTGCTCAACATTAAATATAGGAAAGGCTCACCACTAAAAGCCTCTGGGTTTTGCAGTGCAGCTGAAGTGCTGCAGAGACGGATGCATGGGGTGGGATAGATGAGGAGAAAGTGCACTTTTCCTCAAAATAGAAGCGCTTCTGTGCTGTGCTATTTTATTTTGTTTTGCCACCTTCCCTTGCTCACAACTGACAGAAAATCATTCCTGAATGTTACTTTCCTATGTGCTTTATACAATAGCTTAAAGCTATTAACACCTGCAGAAAAGAAAGGCTCCACCTCACTTACTAAGGTCTGTCCCAAGTGCTCCAGAAGCAGTGTCCCATGAATGCCGTGGGCAAACCTGGAGGCACCGAGCTGAGGAGGAAGGTAGCATTAGGAAGGGGGACCTTCCTCTCAGAGAAGCTGTTTCTGGCCTCTGAAGTGAGGATTTCACTTCCTGAATATCTCATTTATTGTGAAGACTTCCTCATTTTCAGTGCATTGCTGGGTTTTCCCCTCCTCACTCAACTGGGAAATTTGACATCATCCTGTAATGTTTCCTTTCATAGCAGCAAGTAGGTCTTTAGTTGTATCCACAGCCCAAGTTCAGTAAAGACTGCAATTATTTCAACAGTTAAGGCAATCAAAATACCCCTTGGATTTTCATTCCTAAAGGAAAATAAAAGAATATCATGTCATGCTGCAGAGTAGTTTCTCACTCTTGAAGGTCTCTTGCAGGCACATGTGAGCTACAGTCTACAGTGATGCTGAGTCACAACTTATGTGTCCAGTGCAGTGCATGGGAAACCCGTTCACAAAAGATGTACAAGTGAACAGGCTTCATGGGACCAGTCCTACTTCATGGGACCAATCCTACTCATCACAGGCACAGCTGGGGATATTCGCAGTGCCGAGACATACTTACATATTATGAGTTCCATGATAGTCAAGCCAGATTCCTGTGATGAGCATACAATCCTTTACTTGGGATGTCAGGAAGGACACAGTACAGTTACTGCAGACATGGGGTGTGATGTTACTGCATACTTTAATTTCAGCTTGTTCCAATCTATTATGTCTGTCTCAGTGGAAAGGTGGAATGAGAGGAACATTCACAAGGAGGTTTTAGTGCTACTTTCATGTCATTATCATTTTCCAGTTTTGGAGGAGCCATCATTGCTGTTGCCACAGCAGTCCGGGGTGTGTGGGTTCAGGGTATGCTGCCATTGGGTTTGCTGCAAGGGCAGCATTGCAACGCTCCCGATTTGTTTTCATTACAGCCATCACATTGTGCCCAGTGATGGGCCAAAGGACTTCTGCTTCCTCTGTTCCTTTCTGAAATCAGACTGTCCTTTAAAAAAACACAGCACCTTCCCTAACAGCCCCTCAAGGAGCAATTTCTGGGGGCAGGGTCAGCTAATCCTGAATGCTCCATTTTGAGTAGATGGAGACATTCCCACCCTCACATATGATATGTGGTGACTGATAGTAGGGGTGTTGCCAAAGCAATTGCTCTGTGGTGCCTCCCATCAGTGGAGCTCAAGGGTCAGCTCAGCTCTCCATCTTTGGCAAGAAATCATTGCTGTGACCACTGCTGCTGACACTCATGAGACTGCCTGGGCAAGTGAGCACTTTGCTGGTGGACAGAGACAGTCAAAGCTGGTTTTGTTTCAGAAAAACATAGTGATTTCAGGAGACAAATATTATTTATCCCATCCCACAGACTCACTTGCAATTGACCATGGAGCCCTTGGGATGCTCAGCAAGTGCTACCTAAGCATAGTGCCTTCTGCGTGGTTGATAGAGGGAGACCTACAAGCCCTGTCTCCCCAGAGGCTGCCCAAATTACCTCCTCATTTCCCTGCCTGCAGCTCAGAAGCTACAGCAGGAATTGATGCTGGAATTTCAGTGGAAGCTTTGATTTTATTCATTCTGCAGCCAAAATTAGGCCACCAGCACTGCCAAGAGGCACACTTCTTTGGTTTGATACATGGAGAATGCATTTTTAATGCTGTAAGTGCTATTCTCTACCATTGGGCTCCCATGTGATGTGTAACTGCAGTCAGAGCCTTGAAGTAAAACATTTGCTTCCAAGGAGGATAGAGAAAAATACAACAAATAATATTTTTTTCATTAAACCAGAAAAATACACTTCTAACTGACCATCCTCTGACTTCCCTCAGATTTCAGATGCCAAGTAGTAATTCTGTATTGTGTGTCTAGAATTAGTGCAAGAACAATTTTCTAACCAAACTCAATGTTTACAACTGCAGGAAAAGTTGTGTGTCTAGACATGGGCACAAACCTTTAGCACAGTAGATACATCTTTAGTGTGTGTATATATATATATAGGGATGAAAGAAAATACATATGTACACACACACACACACACGTATTTTCATTCATCCTAGCCATGCTGTGAACTTCTCCCTAATGACAGAAAAGATTTAGGATTAAATGTGCAGCCTTCACAGAGCAGATTTAATGCAGCAACCCCACTCCCTGAAAATTCCCAGACAACATCTCCACCGATGCAGAACTTGCTGTGGGGTGGAAATGAACATTTGATTCTTGGACGTCTGTGATTCCTTTCAGTCCTCCCTATGAAGACAAGATATGATAACAATTGCAAAAAAACTTGGGAAAAGGATTAGAGATGATTTTTTGGCATGACTATCCAGTGGGCTTGAAATGAGAGAGAAATTTTTGCCTTGGGTTACCCCACAAAATAAACGTTTCTGGACCACGGACTGCTGCCAACTGTTGTGTAGAGTCATTAGGAAGCACAAGGAATGTTGTTCTTTGCTTTCTCCATGGGAAATGGAATCAGAGGTGTTTGGCTACATGTGTGAGAAAGGGCAGCAAATCTTGGTGGTGATTTTAGGTCTTGACACAACCTGGGGCACTGCCCTGGTTTTGTAGTTTCTCACAAAATTACCTTGCCGAGAAAGGTTTCCCATCACGCAGCTTTTCTGATTGCAAAAGCTACCTGGTCAGCATCCAGAAAGAGGAGCTGTTGCAAACAATTAATGAATTGCCTGAAATACAGTCACCTAAAATGATGATGTTTACAGGAAAACACAGAGTTAAGCAAAAGCTAAGCAATAAAATATTCTCTTTCTCGTGCCTAATCTCCCCATACATGTGCAGTTGGAAGGGGCTGAACCTCACCTTGCCACCGTCATGACACAGCCCACTGAAGCTGTTCCCTCACCCCTGTCTCATGGCAAAAGTTGGAAGCAGCTCTGCTTGTGGGATCTCTGTGGAGTTCATCTGGTTAACCTGGCTATCTGTGTCACTTGCAACAAGGTTAGGAACAATGCTCAGGCAATCCTCACTCTGCCTGGGAGCACTTTTTAATCAGCAAGTTTAGGGAAGGAGGCAGTGCCAGATGAGCAGCAACTTAATTTCTGATGCATCCTAAAGCATGCAGAAAGCAGGGCACACGCTTACGAGAAACTGGGCAGCTGATGTGTTTCTGGATTAATGCAAAAGATGTTTCCAGGAGAGAAATGCAGAAGTATGAATCCTTTTGAGCTTTGAGGAGATTCTGTTTCAAGTCTTCACAACCTGAGTTTATTGGTTTGTTTTTGTTCCATGTGGGGATATGGTTACAGATCTGCATTCAGTTGAGACAAGAGGCCTTTTCTTAGAGCAGTTGCACACTTGAAATTCTCCCATAAAGCAAAATGCAATTGGTTTCTTCCCCTGTTTCCTGCTTAGCAGAAGAAACCTTCCCTTTTGTGAGGATGCATTAGCAGGGAAGAGACTGTACACACAGGGAAGAGATGCTGGAGTCATTCAGGGACGAACGTTGATCTATTACAGCTGAATAAATCCACAGTAATATAATTTGCTCCCTGGGATTTGCATCAGATTTATCCTGGCATATATGAGATCACCAAGTTCTGCATGCAGGGTTCCCCCTCTGATTAGCACAATGCAATTTGGATGGAATTTCAGACCACCTTAAGACTGTCTGATGTTTCCCTCAGAAGACCCTTTTTTCCCCAGTCACTTATCTCTGCTGAGCCTCAGCCGTTTTAGAGAGAGATTTTTCTGTGCTGGGTATGTGCCTCAGGCAAATCTACAAACTTTTACAGTGTCAGTCACAACAGTGAAGCCAATGCAGCGTAAGAGAACAGGAGAAAAGCAAAGTTGCATTTCCCACAAGAAAATTTATGGCTGTTTTGAGAAGCTCAAAGGTTGCTGTGCTTTGGAGTGAGGGCAGACAGTTCTGCAGGTGGTTGGTGCTGCCAGTGCCTTTTGCTGGATTTTGCTATTTCATGAGGGAAAAATACATCTGAACTTCAGTAATGTAGATGTTACTGGAACCATCTCACTTTGCCTGTGTTTGGGAGCATGTTGAGCACCTCTGATGAATGCATCCCCACCATGCATGGTCCTTCTCTTTCCACTCGGAACTGGGCTCACCTCCACTGAGCTTTTGAACTTGACCTAAGACAAGGTTTGTAGATACAGAAAAGGATTTTCCCTGCCTTCACTGTGGTGGTACCATAGGTGAGAGGAGGAAGTGTCCGTCTTGTGCCTTTGAAACCTCATTCTACATTTCCTGGGAGGTTTGCATGTGCCTGCCTGAGGCGCTTCAGTTTAAACATGAAGGATGAAATCTGCTGTTCTTGCAGCAGCATCACCTTATTGCCTGAGTAGTTTAACAAAAATGAGTTAAGGTATTTTTCAATTATTGTTATGAGAAAAAGTGGAAGAACAGGGATGAGAAGGTTTCCTCCCCAGAGAAGGTTTTCCATCAGGACAAGGGAGCTCATAGTGAATTGTACAGAAAAGCTACAGGCAAGTGGGGAACAGTGCTGAAGATGGGAGCTGGGAACTCAGGACCCTCCATTCCTAGCCACACCATGTTGGTTTTGAAGATGAGTTTTCCCTTCCAACATTAAGGATTTATTATTAAACAATAACAAGGAAGATCAACACTGGTGATTTGCTGCTCCCACCCATGATGACCAAACCTTTCTCCAGAAGGCTTCCTTGGGCAAAAATTTGGGGGGAAACTGTCCCCATCAGGCTGTCAGCCTGCATTACTGGAATTCACATGTCAGTTTCACCTAGTACTAACAACATATCCCTCTAGGCTGATGGAAAAGCTGCAGGCCTATAGAGAGAGGGTAAGGAGGGGGAGAACAAAACCAGCCTTCATATTCCTCTGGTTCACATTCCTTCACTCACATTGTCAGCACCTACACTATTTCTTCCTGCTGTGAGCCACCCACTTGCTCACCTCCCTGCTGAGGAACAGGATTATTCCCTATCAAGAAGAGCAAGTAGAGCTCCAGGCTTTTCCTGCAAGGAGCGATGGATGTGTTCATCATGCATTCATTTGTGAGGGTGGCCTCACGCTTCATGGAGAAAGGCACTTCCCATCAGCTGGAGTGAATGGCCAAATCCCATCCTGACCTGTGGGCAGCTGAGTCAGGTCATGACAACTATAGAAAATCCTGCTCCTGGGTGATGTGGATGAAGCAAAAAGAAAAAGCATTGACCTCTCCTTAGATGATTCACAAGTGGCCACAGCCTTGGGATTGTTTCTGCCTTGCTGTCCTGCCCATGTGGGTGCATGGAGCTTTACATACCTTGGGTGCAGTCAAGAGGCTCCAGATGGTCAGGCATGGTACCTCACAGGAGAGTCAAATCACAGATGAGTGATTTTTAAGGTAATAAGATAACGTTGTCATAACATGAAGGACAGTGGGTGAGAAAAAGTCACTTTGGGGTAAGTCATTCAGCCATTCAGCCTTAGCATCTGAGAAATCCTCTGTAATGGAATCCCAGTTATGCAGTACCCTGCCTGTGAAGCAGACAGTGTTAATGCCACTGCTTCATCCCTCTCCATTCTGCTGTCAGTTAACCACTGTTTTCTCTGTTAGATAACAATAAAGCTGATACGCATTTTACGGTGTTCAGATATATTGCTCCCTAAATGAGAGGAAATCATTTCAATTTTATTGTCAGGCTTCAGTGAAGGAAGAAATGAACATGAAAAGAATGTGCCCCCCCTAGAAATATTTATTCCAAAAGCAGAATTTATTAGTGCACAGTGCATGCCTATTTTTCACCAGTGTTTTGTACAGTCAAAGCGAATTCTGGATAAATTGTCATGGCTCCATTGGCTTTAATAACACTGCACTTACAAGCACCTTGTGCTGAAACCATTTGGAGTGAATGATATTTAAATGTGGGTATGAATATTGAGAAATCACACAACTGAAGATTTTGGCTGAGGCCCACAAGCATTAGCTTGCTCCCACATTTCTTGTCACTCTTCACCTATTTTCCTGAAGAAGGGAGACCTGCTGAGAGCTTGCTCCAGTGCCCAACCACCCACCCAGACAGCCTTATCTCCCCTTCCATATTGTATTATCCATTGTCTGATCTGATTGTCTTTTATCCTTTTAGCAGCACTGATCCTATGTGTGGAGGTGAATGAGAAGGTGCCAGCTCAGGCCTGGGAAACTGGCTTTGCTCCCTCTGTGTGGGAGCTACCACAGCTCCATATCCCCCTCACCAGTCTCCCGCTTCTGTCCTGACTGGAGGATGCTCAGGAGGATCCATCAGACTAGCCCAGTGAATGTAACAGGCAGCATTTTATCCTGTGGGGTGCATGAATTGCTGTCTAATGCCTGTCTGTTCTTGTTAGCTTGCTTGCAGCATGGACCAGTATCTCTCCCTGCCATAGCTTTCAGGAAGAAGGAAATGTGAAGAGGTGATCTCAGTTACTACAAAGAGGTTGCACTGGCAACACCGTTTTCAGAATTTCAATCTCTGTTTTAACTTTCCTTGTTATATTTTTAAATGCCTGAGCTCCCTAAACTTGCCTAACAAGATGTTATCATAGAATCAGAGAATCAATAAGGTTGGAAAAGACCTCAGAGATCATCAAGTCCAACTGTCACCCAAGACCTCATGACTAGTAGACCATGGCATCAAGTGCCACATCTAATCCCCTCTTGAACACCTCCAGGGACGGTGACTCCACCACCTCCCTGGGCAGCACATTCTGATGGCTAACTACTCTCTCTGTGAAGAACTTTCTCCTCACCTCCAGCCTAAACTTCCCCTGGCCAGGATGAGACTGTGTCCTCTTGTTCTGATGCTGGTTGCCTGGGAGAAGAGACCAACATCTGCCTGTGTACAACCTCCCTTCAGGTAGTTGTAGAGAGCAATATAGGTCTCCCCTGAGCCTCCTCTTCTCCAGGCTAAACAACCCCAGCTCCCTCAGCCTCTCCTCATAGGGCTTGTGCTCAAGACCTCTTTCCAGCCTCATTGTCCTCCTCTGGACATGTTCAAGTGTCTCAATGTCCTTCTTAAACTGAGGGGCCCAGAACTGGACACAGTACTTGAGGTGTGGCCTAACCAGTGCTGAGTACAGGGGCGGAATGACTTGCCTGCTCCTGCTGGCCACACTGTTTCTGATGCAGGACAGGATGCCATTGGCCTTCTTGGCCACCTGGGCACACTGCTGGCTCATATTCATCCAGCTGTCAATTGGTACACCCAGGTCCCTTTCTGTTTGGCAGCTCTCCAGCCACTCCAACTCCAGCCTGTAGCACCTCTGAATTTATTTTGAATTACCTTTCACCTTGTTGTATTTATTACCTGTTATTCCCTGATAACTCTTCAAAAGTCTTCAAAAGAAAAAAAAAAAAAGAGGAGAAGAAAACCAAATTCTCTGGTTGGAATCAGTTGCCTGTTGTTTGTTTATTTCTTCAAGAAATATCAGTTTTCAGATTTGAAATACAAATCTTATTGTAGCATATGCAGACTCTTGGAAAACTTCTACAGAAGAAGGCAAGCAGCTTGTGGCTGAGCATGAGCAGTAAAACAAATTCAAAATTTGACATCATATTTCCTGTAATGCTCTTCTGCCCTTCACACACACTGTAATCCATCCTGGGGGTGAGTAAGGCATTGACTGAATGCTCAAATAACCACAGAAGGGAATATTTCATCATTGGGCAGTCCAGGAGCTCTGTTCTGAGATGTATTTAACACAGCTTGCCAGGAGAATAAGTGCTCAGCTATGGCTGCAGGCTTGATTTGTTTCCTCCTCCAAAGCCTTTCCTTCAGCCAGTGAGGCAGCATATCTGATGGACGACTGTCTTCAGACAGGACCAAGAGCTTGAAAAGCTAAATAGAATGGCTGCTGGGAAATAAACTCAACAAAAGCAGCAATTTATCTCTGCAACAATCTGGTGTTTACAGTGAAGTCCACTTTGTCCCGGAAAGCAGAATAAAAGAGGAAAGGGTGAATAATACATGAGAGGAATTCTTCCATGTATGTAGACATGTGATGGGGCTGAGGCTGTATGCTTAAAGATGCAGGAAATAACAGCGAAGGCATTCAGCAGAAAGAGAGAAGTGGATTAAGACAAGAAAATAACTACTTTCCCCAAAAAGGCTCATGGACAGTTTTATCTTTACAGATTGTGGAGAGAAGCTAGAAAATGTCCTGGGTAAAGGAGACCAATACTGTAATGTGTGAGTCACAGGAACTCAGTCACAAGCCTGAGAGGTAGAAAGTGAGCTCAGATTTTCAGTCATTCTCTCCAGGCAGGAATGAGTCAGGCAAACAGACATTTGATGATACTTGTTCCAGTGAGGAACTGAAAAATACATAGTGGGAGAAGAGCAGCAGGCGTGTGAGGTGGGGGGGCTGTGAGGAGATTGAAGAGGTCTCAGACCAGGGCTGCTTGCCAAGGTGGAGCTACAAAGAGCTGTCTGAGGGCAGATTTCTAGCTGCTCCAGTCTCCCTCGTGCCCTCAATGTGAAGGCTGAGGTAAAGTCCTCATCCAGATGTGATTCTTGTTACTCTGTCCCTAGTACGCTGTCACACAGTCTATTTTGTAAATAAAAATCCTATTCTTTGTCACAGTATATCAGAGGTTGGAAGGGACCTCAAGAGATCATAGGGTCCAACCCTCCTGCCAAAGCAGGATCACTTAGGGTAGTCTGCACAGGAATGCATTCAGGTGGGTTTTGAAGTCTCCAGAGAAGGAGACTCCACAACCTCCCTGGGCAGCCTGTTTTGGTGCTCTGTCACCTTCACTGTAAAGAAGTTTCTCCTCATGTTGAGGTGAAATCTATGTTCAAGTTTGAACCCGTTGTTCCTTGTGTTATTCCTGGGCACCACCTAAAAGAGCTTGGCACCATCCTCTTGACACCCACCCCTCAGATATTTATACACACTGATGAAATTCTTTTATTATTACTTGATCCATGCTTGCTTTTTTATCTGGATCTGTTGACTTCAGAGGGGTCTTTCAGATTTGGCACTGGAAATGCAGTAGGAAATCCATGAGGAGCAGGGAAATGCCCAGCCTGGATGCTGCATCTTGGCCACGTGCAACTGCTGCTCTGCAAAGCGGGACCCTGTACCCTGCTGCTGCTGCACAAAGGGGGCTGGGGTGGATTAGTGGTTCGAGTGCAGGGACTATTATATACATTGTTTAGAAAAGATTGTAATAGAGGAGGCCACTCCGGGAAAATCAAAGGTTGGCGACCCACACAAGCCTGGGGAGCTCCTCGGTGCACCCCTGCACTTGCTTTGCTGCAGGATTTGAAGAGGTTGGTGTGTGGAGAAGTCACAAGCCTGTGCTCCTGGCAGGAGGGACAGGCTGTGAGCTGACACGATGGGAGACATTTTAGGAACAGCACCCTGGAGCAGCTGCAGCGAGACTCTTGACACCTTCAGATCCCAGCAGGCTGAAAACCTCTGTGTTTGCATAGGGAATGGCTTAAAAGGAGGGCTCCAGGTTAAAAAAGTCACACCAGTGGCTTTCCACAAAGATTTAGAAGTGTCTCCTGGTATTTGAAGAGGACAAAGTCATTAACACAGAGTGCACGGGTTCAGTAGTGAATGTGCCTCTCTCCCTGGCCAAATTAGACCTCCTATACTATGAGGCTGGGTGGAGAGAGCTTTGCAAGGACTTCAAGTGAAACAAACTCCTCTGTTCCAGCCTAAAATTTACTCCTGAGGCTCAGTGCTGGTGGCCCAAAGGAAGACCAGGTAGGCTCCACACTTGCTGGTCTGTAACATAGTGAGGTCCAGTCTCACCGCTAAAGGCATTAACTTGCTCTTCATTCACAACTGAATCACAGCTGTGTAAACGCTGAACCACAGAGAACATTTGTTAACATGAAGCAAATGCTTTCAGCCTAACCCCTTTGAAAATTTTGCCTGGCATCAAAGCTCTTTCAAAGGAAAGGTTTCCTTTTCTTTTCTTTTCCCCCATCCCACCCCTTTCTCTCTTTTTAAGTGGTTCAAAGAGAACGTGCTGTGTTATATAACTCCTGCTATTCCTCCCCCCAAATAGTAAAAGGCACCAGGCAAATCTGTGCTGGTGAGTACAGGCTGGATAGAAGTGGTCCTGAATTAGGTGATCCCTGGGCTGGGAGGTAGATGTGGCACCCAAGTCTAGGCTATTGAACATGATCGATGCTTTCTCTTGGGCTCTTATCCCAGACCCCTGGTCCTGTAGGAGTTGAGGCATTTGCTGCTCCTTGCATGTCTGCACCTTCTTTTTGCCATGGTCCTCTCTAACAAGGATGCATTAAACATAGCTGCATGGTCTCGGGGCGGTCTCAGCAATTGATGCTGTTCCTCTTATACATGCAAAACAAAGATAAAAAGCATAATTTCCTATGCATGTTGCCCCTACCTCTTTGGAAATGTTTTTTTGCAGCTCCAGGCTCTGGGTTTGGATGAAGAAATTCTCCTCCGGCAGGAAACGTAAAGATAAGCAATGCAGATACAAAGCACAAATTCTTAGTTGTTGTGAATATTCTCCAGAAATAGAAGAGAGACTTTGAAAAATGAAGCTCTTTCATAAAAAAAAAAAAAAAAGAAAAAAAAAAAAAAGAAAAAGAACATCAACTTATTTGAAAGGCTCAGGCTTGTTTTCAAAGTGCATCACGGAAAGCATCTGGAAACCTTGCAGCAAAATGCAAAATACCTGACATCTGAGTGTTTTTTAATATCTCTGAAAATAAAGAGTGGGGCTGGTTTCGTGAGATTATCAATTGGAAGGTGGTATTTTCCAGGCACCACTTTCACAGGACATTTTTGAATCGCTCTATGTGTCAGGGAAGTGATTTTCCCAGAGTGGAAAAGTGAAACCTCCGTAAGTTTAATATGTATTTAAAAATAAAGGGAAGAAGCTGAAACTGAAAAGGAAAAGAATTTTGCAGCTTCAGAGCAGCATAAGATTAAAGTGGGTATTATCTCTTTACATAATATCTAGGTTATTAATACACCATATTAAGAAAAAAAAATGGGCTATTTTAGAAGTAACCTGAAGGCTTGTTAGAGAGGGTTTCTTTCAGCCCCTTTCTGAATAGCAGCATTTCCCCCTTTCAGCTCCTTTGGTTATGCTGCTCTAGTGTATTAAGGTTTGTTAGCCCGACGAAGGAGGGTCCACAGAGCTTGCAAAGATCACTTTTGAGTTTCTGCCCTCCAAGCTCTGTTCTCCATCAGCTGCTCTTCCACTGTGCACGCAGCTTCCCTCCCTACTCCCTTCCCTGCAACACTGACTTAAAATGTCTGTATTTTCCTTTACCACAAGGGAGCTCTACAGTTGTGCTTACGGGGGCAGTTTGTCATGACATTTTCCCTGGAAATTCCCGTTGTCAGATGCAGCTATCAGGGAGGATCAGTCCCTCTCCGGGGCTTGAATAGCCGCTGCTGAACTGCAGGACCGCTGCAGCGGCTCTGCTCTGCGTGCAGACATCTGACCTCTCCCCCACACAGGCACCTTCCATTAAAGGGATGCCCAGGCTCTGCTTTAATCGCGTTACCAAACGCAGGGAGGGACTGGAGCAGTGTTTTTTATTGCTCGGCTCAGGGAGGGAGCAGAACGGCATCCAGCCACATCACCGTGGCTTCTTGAGTTATATTCCAAGGCTAATTAAGGTATTTGTTGCAGAGGACTCATCTCAGACAAAGAACGAGGCTTTCAGTGGCATAAATCTTAAAAATCTGGACAGGGGACAGCCCTATCAGGGCTAATTCTTTCCTGAAAATAAAAAAAAAATCAGTTGCAGTGATTCCTAAGTATATTGAGTGTGATTTTGTCCACTTTAGCTGAACAATCACCTATGCAAAACATGTTTTTATTTCTCAAGAAAGTCTCGAGGACAAATTTTGTTGTATCCTAGCTTTTTATTGTCCTTTTCATCACACTTTGCTAAGGAACTGTCTAAAAATGTATCCTTTTATCCACCAGCTCCCCACAGCTCCTCCTGTGCTGAAATAAGTCTTTTTATGACTTACATCAATCAGTGTAAACCAGCTTGGGGCAAGAAAGGAGAAAATATCCTGTATCTGTTGCCTTTGAAGGAGAATTTGAAGTAGAGGGCAGTTATCTGCTCATACAGAAATTCAGCAGAATGGGAGAAATCCTCCATGCTACATGCTGATCTTTACTAAGCAATGAGAGCCAGATCCTTGCTTTCCTGTCTTGCTCATCTAAAGAAACCTATCACAGCCTGCCACTAAGATAAAGTACATGACTGCCACTGATTTAAGCAGTGAGCTAACAGTAGACATTTTACCCTTCTTAAACCACAGCTACATGAGTTTTCTTTAGAGATCCATGACAGATCCAGCAGGATCTTGCATAAGCTGTGATGATACAAAGAAATCAGCCTGTTGATGGGCATGCATATATGTGTGAGGCTGTAATCAATATTCAAAGCTGCCAATAACGAGTGATGGCAATGATGTAACTGAAGTGACAGTGTAGAAATGAGTCCTGTGGTCCTACACATCCAAATTAAGGCTAGGCTGCATCTTAACATTCATGAAGTTGCATTCATGCATATTATATTTTTTCTACTACATAATATGACTACAACATGTACTCTTTTGCCTGCACTTCCTCCTCTTCCTATGAAGTCTTTCATTTCTCAGAAAGTTCTCCTGAGCAAGTCAACCCACAAATGAAAGCAGAAATTAATGTCAACAGACTTGTTTGGATAGTTGGTTTGCAGGGAAATAGCAGTTCAGTAACAAAGGAGTCATCATGTAGAAAGATGTCACTCCATGAACATTTTGTGTCTGGTGGGAGTCTGGACACTTGTGACAGAGCTATGAGATTGCCATTACTATCAATGACTTTGGTGCTCCTAATTCCCAGGCACTGGTCCACACACTCAAGGCACCTTGGCTAGACAGAGCTGCCCAGACATTAGTGAATTGCCACTTTCCTGTTAATAGCCTGCTATGCTTGGTCATTCTCTGAACTTACATTGCAAGGTTGATTCACCTCTGTTTTACTGCCCTATGTCACTGAAATGATTTCCTTGCCCACAAGCAGTAGTCCCTTGCTCTACATCCCCCACCTGACATTATTTGACAGAGGAGATTTCTTACTCACTGCCTGCAGCTCCCCAGAAAATATACTTGCAAAGGCATTTGAGTGCACCCATTTCTGTGCAGAAACTTGCTTATTGTATGACTCACTAGAATTAAGCAACAAACTTGCTCATGTTCCTTTATCTTGCCTTGTATCAATGGCTATGACACTGCTTCTAGAGAAAGATATAGCTGCTGGATGTGGCTGTGTTAAGAACTGGGCTGTCCTGTGAAGAGTGATGCTGTCAGGTTTCAATATTGCAACACAGATCGATTTTGCACATTTTATTTTTAAAGCAAAGTGCAGCCAAAATTGTTTCTGCTGCAAAAGAAGTGGTTGGCCGGAGCAAGGCAGCTCCTGAGAATCACCCTTGTGTGAGTATGCATAATGAGGCTCAGCAGCGTAGTCAGGGTGCTGTGAGTTGCAGAATAGGGGGATCACCATCTTCAGCCCCTTCCAGCCAGGGTCAAGAGGATGCCAACAGGCTCTGGTGACCTGGGCAGCCCTATCTGGGCCCCCATACACACACCCAGTGCTGCATTTTGTCCCAGTTCCTTGGTCCTTGCCTGAGCTGTGCTGCTGGGGTGCTATGCCCAAACCTGTGTTTAACCTTATGGCTTGATTTACAGTTGTTCCATCACTATGCACTTGCCGGGCACTGTTGCCACTAGACCTGTTCAGCTCTTAAATACTGGGGGCCTGCATCCCTAGCTGAAGAGGCTGCTTTCCTCTCATTCTTGGTCCTACTTGCCTGCCCCTTGCAGAGAATACTGCTCTGTCCCCTCTTTGACTCTGCCACACACACTCCATCTTCAGCCAGTAGAGTGATGAACCAAACCTTCGAATCCTGGAGCAAGAAGTGTGGAATAATAATAGCTGTTTTCCAAATGTAACTCTTCCTTTGACACATATGGCTGGAAGACACAGCTACAGAAATCTATGAGAAAGCACAGGTCACAAATGTGTTGGTGCTGAAACGTGTTAGTCTTTATAGCCAGGAAGAAGGAAATCTCCAGCCCTTGTCTTGGTGACAAGGTTCTTGGCAAGAAAGAAATGCAAATCAAAAATGCTGGTTTTAAAACCTGGCCCTGTGCAAGAGAAAGGAAAGAATGTTACAGAGAAAGCACACAGCTACAAAACTGGGAAAATGTGACTTTTTTTTTGGCTTTGGGAAACTTAACACCTTGTCCAAAGCATTTGGATGTTCCTGTCTCATCCAAAGCTCGGTGATTCAGCAGCACAGAAAAGTGCTATCAGCGACATGGACACATTGTTTGAGCCAGCAGAAGGTCTTACAGTCTGTCTGTGAGCAATAAATCCAGAGGTAACAGGTGACAGCACTGCCCAGGCTGCAGGGTCTGGAGGCTGTTGCCCTGGAGCTGCTTGAACTGTGGTTGGAGAAGCAAACAAGGCAGGAGAAATGATGTTTTGGACTGTGATAGTCTGTGCTTTGCACCTTTGGGAGAAATAAAAATAACCTGTGCTTTGCCAGCAGGCAAGAGAGAGAAAGATGCTTTAATATGAGATTAGAATATAAAGGACAAATAAGGAAACTGAAAAGTGTTGTGCAAAGTGAGAGAAGCAAAGTGGGCATTGATGCAATGAATTTTGATTGGAGATGGGGATGAAAAAGTCTCATGGAAAACTGCTCCAGATAAAGATGTTATCTTCTTCTGCATCAGCAGTACTGAGTGAGTCTCTGGCTGTTTTAAAGGAACCAAAATAGGTATATTCTTCTGTTTCTTTTCCTTTAACATGCCAGCTGAGGACTTAGAAGATTTGCATGACAGTCTTCTCTTCCAATGTAGCTGGCAGACGTCTGCCAAGCTGGCTGCTGGGGGGACTGCTGGCAGACCCTCCTCCTCCTTCTCCTCCTCCTCCTCCCTCACACCCTGTTGCAGACATCCTCCAACCGCCCTGCTCCCACTGCCAACTCCTCTCCCTCCCTGGGGCTTGTCAGCTCCCTTCTTTCCCTGCGGGCAGAGCGTGAGATTGAGATGATCCTTCCAGGCATGCAGCCCAGGAAGTGTCGCAAAAGAACACCAACTTTTCCAGCAGATTTGAATATTTCAGGCAACGTTGCCAAAAAAATCCCAAACTCAACAAACCAGGGAGCTTTGCCCAAATGGAAACTGTCAGGTGAAATGATGTGAGGGGCTGGGAGTCCAAATGGAAGAGATGCATAGGACCAGTATGGTCAGGATAGAACAGAAATTCTGCTGAGAGCCAGGTGTGTTTCCGTTCCCAGCATGAGTGCTGAGAGGTGGTGGGCACATTAGGGAATACATATCCTGGAAAAGGGAAGGGGAAAAGCAGATTACTTGAAAAGAGCAACTCAAGAAGAAGCTGGTACACAGAGGTCATGGATGAATTTCAGCAGGAAATTTACAAGATCTCACCCTCTGGATGCTGTGACTCTGAGGCAGCTCATGGCCTCCATCGGCTCTTGGAAGTGACTGCAAGATGCTTGTGCCTGGAAGAGAGATGGACTCAATGGCTTGGGCAGTCCCTTTTAATAACATGTGCCTATACCTGCTCATCTTCCACATGTTTTTTGTACTAGTGTCTGTCTGTTTTCTCAAGCAATACAGATCACTTTTACCTCGGGTGAAACTTACTAAAGGCAAGAAAAGATGTAAGAAAACAATGTAAGAAAAGTACTGACACCATCACTGTCAGTAATGTTTCACTTTTTCCCTCCCCAAAGCCATTACAAATCCACCCCGAGTTTATTTTACATTCGCTTTTGAAACATCTGCATTCAGAAGCTGTACTTCAGCTCAGCTCTGTCATCTTGTCTGTTACATGCAAGTCATTTACTTGCTTAAAACGTTAACATAAAATAACTTTGTTTCATGACAGCTAGACTTTTCCCCTAGAATTCACATGTGGAATCTTTATTTTGGGAAGAAGGGAACATGATGGAAAAAGCACAAAGCAGTGCCTGATTAGTGAGCAGTGGATCAGAAACGTCTCTGCGTGTCGTGCTCTGTGAACAAAGGGACTCTTCAAGGTGGGAAGATGCTGGCTGTGGGGAATAATTTGATGAAGTGTTCACTTAAGTGACAGTCATTGAGAGCAAGAATTTTGCAAGAGTTTCAAAACCATTTGGGGCATATAGGAGTGCTATGAATTTCGGAAAAGCTGTTCATCTTTATCCATTTCATTGCTTGTGACCTAGCTAGTGGTTGCAAATACTAAGCCACAATCTTAGTCACAAACTGATGTTAAATGCAGGTAGATACTATCTGAAAGCCCTTTCTGTTTAAATTCCTGATTACTGGACGTTTCAGTAGGTTAGTGGTTTCATTCCTGCCCTCAGTAGCCACATCTGGATGGAAACCCAGGCCACAGCTGCCCACCTGGCTGGTAGCCCGGGTGAGAAGGGGAGCCTCAGGGCAGGTCGTGGAGGCTGAGCTATTTTATCCCCTAAATAGAAAGATTCAGGTGGAGCTGCTAGAAGGTGCATGAGAACTTGTCCTGCTGTATCTATGCTATTGCCATCTTAGAGAATAAGGATCTTATGTCTCATTATGAAACAGGGAAAAACACACTAACATTATCCCAAAAGCTCATCATCTGTTCGGATTCTAACACTTGATTCTTTCCTGCTGTCAGTCTACTTCTACCTCTCCCTGAGGAAGAGTTAAAGACTGGAACACACCTCAAATGTTAAATGGACAGAGAAAGAGCAAGGGCAAACAGTCCTATGGAGACAGCGCTGGTTAAACCTCAAGATGTCTTGAAAACAAGAAATGCTGGAATTTTGTGGCATGCTTTTGTTGCAATTTGGAATGAAACTACAAGGGGGGAGGGGAGGAGAAAAAAAAGGAAGCATGAGATCAGTATTTTGTAAACATTTTTTGTTCAAGACTTGTGCTTCAGATCTGGTTAGATTTGTTTGCTGTTCTCTGTTTTTATGTTGGTCTTCTTAGATTTTCCCCCACTGTTTCAATGATCAGGTATGGCATGAGAAATTGTTACTGTGACCTTAAGAATCCAGCATCAAATACAATGCTCAACTAAAGCATTCTTAATAATTGTACTTTAATATTGACACCACCTTCTTCTTGAATATCTGCTGGAGGCATTTTTAATTTTTCTTGAGAATATATTTTTTCCCCCCGAACAATAAACAAACACAATTAAGTCTGAACAACTGGTCCACTTGCACTCAGGGGTAATGGTCCTCACTTCTAGTCATTACACCTCCCAAGTCATCTAACTGAACCTGATGAATAATTGAGCTCAGAAAATTGTGAGCTTCTGGAAAAAAGAGGAATTTTGGACCAGGAAAATCTCTCTTGAGTATCCCAGCCTGCTTTTACTGTCATCGGAGCTAAAGTGGAAGGAGGTGCAGGAGCAGCAGTGCCAGCCCTGAACTTGGCTTGGCGGTTGGATCTCTCTACGTCTTTACCAGCACAGGTTGTTGGTTATTTGAAACTTTACATCTCATTTACATAGTAGCAAAATTTTAAATGAAAATTTGGGTGGCATAAATACACCTTCCCCCCCCCCCATTTTTTTAAATAGCTCTAACTTGATTATCACTTGTTACAAACAAGCTCACAACTCTATTTACCTAATGTAAGTGAAAACGCAACCATCTGTTGAATGGCTTCCCACCGTGGAGTGACAGATGCATAAAACGTGCCATAAATGGTGCTGGTGGCTTTGAACCTTCTGTGGGAGGCCAGATTGTTTTCAATCTCTCCCACAGTGATTGATTACACTGTGGGTATTGCTCAAGTGGCATGTTCTACTTTTTGTCTGACATGAGGCAAAATTGAGCAAGCTGATAGCTAAAGACTTAAGACAGGGAGTTCAGCTTCTACTACGCTTCCTCTCTAATACAGCCCACTGAGCTGCACACAGGAGTTCAGAACCTAGCTCAACTCTAGCTAAGCTACATGAGTGATTTTTCAACCCAAGGACTTTGAGAAATCCTGACAACTTTGCAGCAGAGCTACTTCAAGTTTGAAATGTAAACATCATATAGCGTTGAAGTTCTTGAGCGTATTGCACAGCAGTTGTGCAAAGGATAGGTTGAAACCCAGAGTGAAATGATGCCTTTTACTTTGCAATATATGCTTGGATTGCTGTGCTTCAGGAGAGAAGTGTTTGTCTTTGTTGAAAACAGCCTGAAAGATAAAGAAGTATTTAAAAAGATACCAGAATATATTCAGAGCTGTTGCTTGAGTGGTCTTTAAAGGCAGTTACTGCTGATAGCCCTGTCACATAGGGAGTGTCTTTGTGTTTCGACTTTTGCTGGTGATGGGCAGACTTTTGGTTTAGTGACAGTTCTAATGATCATGGAGAAAGGTATAGAGAGGATAATATAATATCTTTTTCATTGTAGCTAGACACATGCTTTGATTTAATCTCCTTCTCTTATGATTTTGTTTTGGAATTGTTCCACTTGACACCTGCCATTTTTTGTAAGAGCATCTGTTTCTACAGCCTTTGGCAGACTGGCAATGCATGACATGAAATGTCCATCAGGTAGTTCAACTTTGGAAGGGTGAGTACAAAACACAACATTTCAGAATTATTTTAAAACAATTCTGCTAGCCCTTTCCCTTTGTTGACAACGTATAATGGATAGCATAGAGAACAACCAGCCTCTGATTTATCTCAGTGGAGCCTTAGTTCTCTCATTATCTTCCACAATCAAGCCTTGAACAAACTTAGTTTAATGACATTTTGCTTTGAGATAGACAAGTATTTCCTAAGAGGTCCGTAACAGGATTTCTGTGAACATATATCACTTCTCCAGTGTCCTCATCCTTTCTTCTGCTCCTTTGCTCCTCAGTGAAAGTGCTATTTGCTGGAAAATTCACTAGCTGCAGGCAAGCAGAAATTCAGATAACATTTATTTTAAAGAAACCCTTGAGGGTTTTAAAATATATGAATACATGTAAGCAAGGTCTTTGAAGAGAATTTTTTTGGGCTGCTGAGGTTCATAAAAATCTCTGAATATTAATAACAACCACCAAAACAAAATGAAAGAAGAGAAATATCAAGTATAGACTAGAGAACCTACTTTTAAAAGATCTTCCTGTCACTTTGGAAGATGATTTTGAATGCAGTTGTCAAAGAAGCTTTAGGGAATTAGGTGCTCAAATTCCATTAAGCTTCATGAGAACATAATCATCTCATCCCCTTGGTCTCCTAAGCAGATCCAAGTTATGTTCTGAATATTGTTACAGAAAGAAGTGTTTAGAAATTTATTATGTATGTATCTTTTCAAAAATACAAGATCACTTGATTTCCTCCTTATTGAGAAGATCAATTATGGTTTTGGTTTGTAGTGAAGAGCTTCACAAAACATGGCAGGGAATGCTGCCTTCAAATTCTGTTGGAGGAAAATGTAAAAGGTTTTACATTTGCTTTACATTTGTCCAGGATTTCCCAGTGATCCTGAAGCCCAAGTGAAACACTGAGGAGTGCAGAGCTACTGCAGTGCCTCCAGTATCCAGCAACACCTGGACCTTTGTGCTTTGGAAGTCCAGTCTCTTCTGAGGACAGGTGCACTCCATATTTCTTCTGGCACACAGCATCGTGGGAGGTGGAAGAGCAGAACTATTCATTGTCTTGAGGACCCAGGTCACAGCTACTGACAATCAGTATTATCTGAATGTCTGAACTGTCTTTCTGTGGAAGGGCTAGGAAAAAAAAAAAAAAAAAATCAAAGCAGTGGTTGGTAAATCAGAGGCAGTACCAAGCACCAGTCCCCTCATAGAAAGTTGACTTCTCCAAGAGACTGAGTATACAGTGCTCTAGAGATGCTCCTTGTCTCAGCAGACTAGGGAGACCAAATGTTATATGTCATCGTTGTCTAAGATGAGACAAAATGAATCCCTCTCTGATATTTAGCTGACTTCTGCTTTGCTTATTCTCATCATTTTATGACAAATTACAGGATGTCAGGCATTTATTTCCAAGCTCAGGACTTTCAGACATGCAAATGCATCACTTTTGACTTTCTGATAACCCTCTGACCTTTGTGGCTGCAAAAAATAAACAAGACCTCAAAAGATCAGGATCATGCATATGTGTATATATATATATATATATATATGTAGTCAGTAACAGGATATTTTTATTAATCTTCTATTTTGGACTTCTTGGAGGCTGGTATTTGAAATCCTAACAACTGTGCCCATTACAAAACTGTCAAACCAGGATTTAAATGCTTTTCGTGATCAGCTTTGTACCACATACTCACTGAGTCTGAATCCTTTCCCATTAAAGTTAAAAGAAGCTTTGAAAACTAATTTAGTAGAAGTTTTGAAGTTTAGATAAGGACATTTAATATTCAGAATGTGCTCCTCCTAAAAAAATTATTCCTTGAATTAGAAAGGGAAGGAGGTGCAGTCTCACTTATCCTTCTGTAGGTCTGTTCCCGTGTAACAAGCATTATCCTTCTCACTATTTCTTTCTTCCTCACCCTTTCCTCTTCATCCCTGCCACTGAATTCATTATTCATTTTACTGACACATCTATGAAGTGAGCTAAGCCCTATTATGATTACCTTCAAAATATGCTAATCAAAAAGCCTACAGTATAAATATTTAAATTTCAGATTTTAGTAAATCTGCCTTAACAAAAGTGAAAGGAAAGAAAATGAAGCAACAGAGCACATATATTATGTATACCATTATTATTATAGGAATGTATGAGAGAGCCTCCAAAGAAAAGCTTCAATTTTATATATATATATATATATATATATTTTAATAAGGGTCCTGTTGAGAAACATTGTTGCAGGGAGTAGGATGGCAGCCTGTAGCTATGAAGTGATGGTAATTAGAGTGGTGCCTCATACTTCTGACAGGCAGTGCTGCTATCAATCGATCCATCTGATCAGCTGGACTCAGCCCAGCAATACTTTCCCACTGAACAGTGTATATCTTTAAAAATATTTAACTGTATCTGCATTTGAGTGACTTCCACTATGTTTTTGGACAGCTCAACAAGGACAAGAGGCAGTTCTAACACTCATGTTCCACATCAGAGACAAGGTTTGGCAAAAGGGGAACAGAAACAACAGCTTCCTGAAACGTCCTCCTAGAGATGCTTATCTTGGCCTCCACATGCCCAGCGCTGTGCTGGAAGGAACGTGCTTCCCCAGCCATGTCTGCAATTCAAGAAGTATTGGGAAGGAGAGAAAAACTCTGTTGAAAAGAGGCAGTCTTTGGTGTGTTTGCTTGTTTGTTTTTGCCTCCAGAGCTTCCCATAGTTCAATATTCACATGTCAACTGATATAGCAGTACATGACCTGCAGCTTTTTTTCACTGGGTATTCTGTGAGTTGCTCAATTACTTTGCTTTTCACATAAACAATAAACATGAGTTCCCTTGATATAAGTGAGTGAGAACAGACTACTCTCTGAACCTGCATTTAAATTCAGCTTTTGTTGTTCCAAAGGGTTTGGAGTCCTCAGGCACTGCCAATGAATGGACAGAAAACAGAAAGAAGAAGCTGTCACATCACTCAAGTATTTTTACTAGGAGTCTAAAAGAGAACATTTCTGTAGGAAGAGAAGTTTCATGTCCCTTGCTGTTGATGAACAGGTGAAAAATGTAGCTAGTAGAAAGATTTTGTTTGCATTAGATTGCTTCCTTGAAAGCCTGTAGGAGATACCATTGCTGTGCACATATTCACAGGTGATTAATGGGACTGGTTTTAATGTTCTTTTGGTCTGATATATCTAAGAAACCTGAGATATGTGAATTCATGCGAGGCCAAATTCTTGGCCTTTTCAGGATGGTTTCACTTAAAAAGTAGAAATATTTCAGCTTCATGCAGCTACCCAAGGGTATCCATGCACACAGGCTCATCCCATTTTAAAATCCCAAAGGCTGCCATGAATCTTCTCCAGGACATATTCTCTACCTTATACTGTACCTATATCTTCCACCAAACAGCTATAACATTACAAGACTGTGCAAGGACTGTGTATGTCACGCTATGCATTTTTTATATGTGACATTAAAATTTCTCACATATCTCTCTGAAATCATCAAAAGCATTTAAGGGAAACCAAAATCCACCTTGATTTTATTTCCTAGAAGTACTTCTAAAATCATTTGAAAAGTCACTAGGTAGCTAGATCAAAGCAGAAACACATGGAGTGCTGTTAACATTACTATTGCCTTTTCCAATAACATTCATTCTCGTTGGCATAAACCTTTTCAGGAGAGAGCACAGAGTCCCACACCCCTACCAACCTGAAATCAAAATATGCACAGTCTGAAAATATTATTGATCAATAATTCCCAAACTGGTTTCCATCAGCAGCTATCTAAAATTATCCTACTGCCCAAGGACAATTTCCTGCTGAAAACCCAGTGTGAAGCAGGCGATTAAGTGAACAAGTGATGATAATGTGCTTTGAAAGTTAAGCCAGAGGTGATTAAATGTCTGTGGGTAATAAACAAAATTATAAGTATTTAGGAAACAAAGCACAACTGTGAACACAACCAGAGCATAGTATATCATTAGCTGTTGTAAGCAAAAGACATTGGTTTGTGGGACAAGATAATGGTTGGATGTGAGAAGCTCTCTGTTCCATTAAGTGCTGTTCTCTGTCCTCTTTAAGATGCCTCCCCATAAGCTAAGTCCTGTGTTAGAAACATTTAACATGCTCCATGATACATTTCTACATTTCATTATTCAAAGTTACTTCCATGCCCTTGAAAGCCTCTTTGGCAAATGCTATTTTGAAAGGGATAGCTTAATAAGAAGAAAATTTGGCTCTTTTAACAATAAGCTTAATCCTATGCCACATGGATCATGGTGAAATTTGACTGGCAGAAGCCCTTGGGAGTTGAACTGGAACATATTGACTCACATTTGAGCCATTCACTTTCATCATATTTTCAGGCAATAAAGGATAATAATTCAAGATTTAAAATTTGATAGCTTCAATTGCTTAGCAACAGATTCAGCAAGCTCAGATTGTTTCAGCTATGAAACTGAAAGAACTACTGGGATCTGGAAAACAAATGATATATTAATTTAGCTAAGTCCATTATTTCTTTTGCCTTACTAGCAGGATAACATATTAGGTAAAATCCAGCACAAGCAGTCACTGTAGGCTGAAAAAGGAAAGTGATTTGACCTTTAAGGAAGCTGTTAGCAAACATTTCTGTCTTGGAATATGTAGGCAATTGCACAGAGTTATCAGGGAATAACCTTCAGAGCGTCATGTAGCTCTGCAGAGCACAAGGGTTTGAATCAACAGGTCCTCACTGATGTCAAACAGATTTCCTGATTACTGTTAAAAAAGAAAAAAAAACCCAACAACAAACAACCAAACAAACCAAACCTATTAGAGTCAGTTGAAGCCTGGGGTTTTTTGCTATAAATATTGATACACCCCAGCAATTGCGGTTCTGACTCATGAGCTTTCTCTGTAACTGTTCCCCTCTTTGGCTACAGCTTTCACGCTTAAGTTACACTTCTTACCAAGTGGCAGCGTCACCGCTGCCTTCAGCACAACTTTAAAAGCCATCCTTTCCCCTATTTGGAGAGCAATCACAGTCTGACAGATCACCTTTTATTTACCTTGTCTGCTCAGGAAGCCATTCGCCTAGGAAACAAGGCTTGCTGTGAGGAGCTCCCCCCATCTGAATGTGGGGTCTGGCTGCTACTGGGGTTCCTGGAAGCATTCCCCTTCCTGCTGCTCCTCTTTTGCCTCCACAGCCTTGTGCAACTGCTGCTGAAGTGCCTGAATAGAAAGGTTTCCATGTGGAATGGTCTGACTTTCCCCCCTCCCACCCCCCTTACCCCCTTAAATAAACAGGGTGCTCTAGGTAGAGCCAAAAGCTCAAAGAACTCATGAGACCTTTCCCAACAGTTTGGATCAGCTTGAAGCTCTTTGAAAAGCACATTTCTAAAGGCAGGTACAGTGGCCTTGCTTGTGTCTAAAGGATGAGCCAATTGAAGCATAGAAAAGCATGGAAGAGTATCACCAGCTCTTTGGGTAAAGCAATACATGGATTTCAGCAGATTTCAGCTGCTCTCTAGCTATATTTGGAAGATTGAAAAGCAATTTCCAGACACTTCTTTTTCTAACTTCCAATTTAAGCCTGCTGGTTTTCAAGGTGCATCAGCTAAAATCATGGTTATGCAGGAGATATGAATTACTGATCTTGGTTTTACTCCTCTGAGGCTGATGCCAAGTTTGCTGTGGTAACTTCTTTTCACTTCAGTGATATTGAACTGAGCTTTTTAACAGTTTTCAACCATGACATTACAATTGCTTTGCATCTAGACATATTTTGTTTTACTCACAGCATTTTTTGGTGGACCTTCTTCAAGGTCTTCCAGATGGACTGTATCACCTATTTTTTCCTTTTATTCATTAGCTAGGCAGTGCTAGTGGATTGAACAAGCAGTGTTCTCATGTAAATACCTATTCTGGTTTGTTTATAACTCATTGTGATCTTCTAGTAGCTTTATTTTATCTCCTTCTAGATTTCAATCAATATCCTTTTAAACTAAGTCAGATTTGTTAGTTAAAAGCTCCTGTAATCAAGGTCCTGCCCTTCAATAGAAGGCTCCAGACTTCAGGTACGGCTTCCAGTTTCAGCATTTTTATTGACATTTTCATTAATTCCTTTTCAAGATTCTTCAGGTCTCTTGCATGAATAATCACTTATCTGATGACCATTGTCTGGTCTTTAACCAATTTTATGTTAGCTACTTCCCCATGCCTTTTTAGCTCATTACCTTGCTTCGATTTGTAAGTAGATTGTCTCCATTTGAGGTGTTATTGACTACTCTTGAAATGCAAAAGGTGTTTAAAAATAAAGCAAGGGCCTCTCCAAAACGAGATCAGATATTCAAACAGATCTGACAATTGAATTGACTGTTCACAGTCTTGCAAGCAGGCAAAATTTTCCTCACAACAATGTGGCTGTAGAGGTGAAACCATTGCTGTGTGGAGGTTGTGCTGGTTCAGATTTGGGAAACCATTTTAGTCTTCAATGAACATTTTCCCTTGATCCCTTTATGTATTTAATCATAAACTTCTTGGTCTGTGATAGAATTAAAATTCTGCCCCACATGAATTCATTTACATTAATTGACCTGCTTTACATCCTTAGTCTCCAGACCTGTGCATTACATTGCAGCAACCTAATTTCTACACCTTTCTGCTGCTAGCCTGGGAACAGACTAACCCAGACTGCTTCGATGGGCATTATCCTGGAAAAATGATCTTGGGCTTCCCTATTACATTTCTCAGTCTCCTCCTTTTGTTGACTGCATACTGGTTGATCACACTTGCACTGTGAGTACCTCAACACACAGGGACAGCATCTGCCCCAGCTTGGCTGGTAGCTGGCAGAGGCCATTACCTCCCCCGTGGGTATTTCTGCAGGGATGGCAAGAAGGCAAACATCTGCTGCTCCCCAAGGCACTCTGGGCAAGAGAGAGAGGAGGCAGCAAAGGGGAAAACAAGAGGGCATTTGGGCAGATGCCTGCCCTGCTCCTGCCCTTGCTTTCCCAGCTCCTTGGCTATAAATAGAGATGTCAGTCTCCAGAGCTGTCAATCTGACATCCTCCACCCTCACGAAAGGAACTTTAAACATGTGACACAGATTGAACATGTAAAATCATTTTTAATTTTCATGTAAATTCCATCTTTGCTCTCCTGAGTCTGGAGGTGTCCAAAATTTGAGAAGCAGAAAATAGAAGACTTTTAAAGAAACATTAAGCTATTTGCTAGCTTCTCCATATAAAAAAGCATTTTAATGTGCAGTGTTCTGAGCCTTTGCATTTTAAGAATTGGGTTTTATGTTCCCACTTTTTAAAGCTTCGACTGTGACTGTATGTCAATAACTTGAGTTATGTTTGTGGTACTTTCTCTTCTTCAGAGTGAGTGTCATTGCTGGAACAGTTAACTCTGTCATTCCCCTGTTTTTGCCAGCTGATCAGGCAGTTACTGGTCCTGACCCTCAACACACTGGGTTACACCACTCACCTGAGGCTTGAGCTGGAAGGTTTGCTGAAATATTGTTTTAAAGTGTTTATTTCCCTGCATGTTAAGAGAACAGGAAGCCAGCACTGTAGAACGTGAAGATGAATGTCCCTTTTTCATCTGTCCATGTAGCAGTTCAGAGCCTGTAAAGCCCTCTCCCTGTCTGCCCCCCATGGATGCAGCCAAACTGACATTCCCACAGGGATGCCTTAGATGAGATGCAGGAGACCTCAGCAAGGTTTTAACATTTCTGGTTAAAAAGAATTAATTGCACTGGAGAGCTAAAAGCAGAGACAGGCAGCACTACCATGTGTGCCTGCAGGCAGAGCAGCAGAGACTTGCCAGACTTATTAGAAGTCTCTCTTAGAAGCATATTTTCTAGGTTTCCAAAAATGGAGATGAAAACCCATCCTTTTATCATGTCTGAAAGATTTCTTTCTATCCTTCAGGATACCCCGCTGTGCACACACACACTTTGACTGTGTCCACTGGGAAACTGAGTTATGAATGCAGTGCCCCTAACCATACTTAATTTTTGTTTGCCAATTAGAGAAATATTGAAATAGGACTGATGTAGCTTCCAGGTAACTGAGGATCTGCTTCATACAGTGCAATTGTTGAATAATGCTGAGGAGATGAAATTATTTACATGTGCTCAGGAGGCTGAAACAAAGGGGTGCACTAGACTAGCCCTTGTGCTTTATTATGGGAAAAAGCAGGGAACAGTGAGCTAAGCAAGAAGAGAATGCAGGCTGACATGTGAATTGCTTTGTCACGGGAAAAGTCCCACAGATGTTTCAGCTGACAGGTATCAACTGATATGTCGTGATGTTTTGGAGTTTTGCCTCCTGTTCTCCAACCATTGAACACAGAACTCTCTTATCTTAGAATTTTCCTTTTTTTTTTTTTTCCCCTTGTCTTTTTTTTTTTTTTGCAGTGTGCCTGGGTTCACAGAAAGGATATGGGAATTCTGAGGTAAAGCTTGGCTTTGGGGCCATGACAGTGAGAAAATGAGGCTGGTGAACTGATTCAGAGAAGTTCCTTGGCTTTTCTCAAACATGACAGCTGATGTGCAGCTTGTTTTCTATCTCATGCTGAATACTGGCAGTCTCGTCTGGGGTTTTCAGATTATCTAAGAAGGTTTTAAAACTAAAGGATGTTTTGTCCTTTTCTGACTGAAAGCTGTCAGATCACCCCAGATCTGTGTGGTTTTGCTCTTTGCCTACATTAATCAAATGGTTTCTGTGAATAGTGCTTGGTTTGTGACACGCTTTAAGTAATTCAATAATCCTTAACTGATGTGTGATATAAGATGACAAAACACTGCTCCTTTTGTTGCACATTATAGCCTTATAGTATATTTTCTTCTTTCAATGGATTTATAAATATTCAGAAAAGCTTTCCTGGGGAATATCATACCACTCTAATTTTTCTTTTATTGAATGATGTCCAATCTCTGCTTAAATTTCCCTGGTCTGATGGGTATTCCAGCTGGCAAACTAGAACAGTCACAGTAAATTCATTTCAAAGTGCAAATTAATTTTTGCCAAGATGCACTCATTCTCTTTGCAGCATTCAATCAGCTCTCCCTAAAGCATAATGGATGGAGAGACTGAAATGGATGAGATACCTACTGCAATTCACATTAATGTTACTAATGGGAGTTCTAAATGAGAATTGGATCAGGCACTAGATGCATTAATATCTCTCTAGTACTTAATTAATCAGTCAGTTTATCAGTAATTATGAGTACAGTACTTCTGATCTTCAGGAAAAGCTCATCCCCCTCCTAGAAACCCAGCACATCGCAGATTTTCATGACTGAGAAGTGTACATTCATGAGTTCCTCACTACAGTTCTGGTTGTTTGGTTTTTTAGTTGAAAAGGTTCTTGGGGATTTTAGTTTGTTTGTTTTGCTTTTATTTTCTTTTCTGGTTTTATTAAATGGGAATTTTCATGAAAAACATTATTCTCCCAATGGAGAACTTAGGCAAACCCATCCTTTTAATCACCTTTTATCAGGATGGCAGAGCTTGCACATGCTGAGTGTCCCCAGAAACTCATGTTGTTTAAATAGAGCAGGTAGAACACCTGCAGCACAGGTGTTTTTATTGTTTCTTAGAGAACTGCTAGAAGGAGTGCTTTGAGATTGTATTAATTTATGATATTTGGGCCTGGCTTCTTTATTTACTTTTAATTTGGGTAGTTGTAGAACTTATCAAAAAGCTTGAATTTAAAGAAGTTATTAGGATTCCCCCCCCAGTCAATCTCTCCCTCAATTTCCATCTGTATTGAATTCAAAGTAGGTTTTCATTAGGTAGCAAATTTTCACTCACCAGTAACCTGCCATGTAAATATTGAAGTTTATATTGAGTTCATTCTGGAGAGCACAAAGCTTTCCAAAGGCGCTAACACTGTACCCTTGAACTGATCTATTAATTGATTGTGTGGAGATGTGAGGGCACTAAACCTTTCTGCTAAAGCAATCGTATTCAAGCTGAAACAAGTCAGTCATACTGTTCTTTCTTTATCCTCTTTCTTCACAGTCCTTGATGGCCTTTCATAGTTGTAGTGACATGAAGCAAATCACCCTCCTCAGTCTGATGAGTAGCAGTTAATTCTTATGATGGATAACATCCATAACTAAGGCTGTCACTGAGGCGGAGTGCTGGATTTTGGGATATTAATAATCTTCCTGTGTATTCCTGTTCTTCATGTTGTGACAGAGAACAGGCACCACTATAAGGTAAGGTCTCAGGCAGCTGCAAATGAGGGCATGGGCATAGTCACAGCAGAGGTGAAAACGTCTCTGCTTTGCTGCCAGCTCACTGTGAAGTGGGCTGAAGATCTTAACACAGCTCAAAGGGAGCACTCAGTGCCCTGGTGCTGGAGGGACTGGTTCACCAGGTGGGACTCAGCATGGAGAAGAAGTGCTTGTATTCATGATGGTTGACCCATGGAGATTGAGCGCTGGCTGGTGTTGAGCTGTCCCATGCTGTGCTCAGCTAATACTGAAAAAGTGTCATCAATATTTTTCCAACGGCAGTTTGAATGTCATTGGTGAGCCAAACTGTGGAAGATAGAGCATCATTTCTGACCTCGGTGGACCTTTCACTTGTGTGCTGCTAAGGACTATTTAATGACTAAATAGCTCTGATGTTCTGCTAATGTGCCTTCCTTTGCTCCCTTGTAGTAGGTCTTTTCCAGTTCCCTAAGCTTGTGCCCTGCCTGGCTGAGCCAACACCTTTGCCATTTTAATGAGAAAGAAATGGGTTTCTGGGGTTGAGCATAAAAATCTGTATGTGCATTATACATGCAGGCTGGAAGGAAATCCTTTAATTAAAGACCTAAGAGGTCAAAGCAAATATTTAGGATGAATGAACTCAATTCATTTATCAATATGTGCATGAATATGCATAGGTTCAATGAACTGGTGAAAGCACAGGAAATGTAATTCTTGGAAAACTGAGAACATGGGAAGGAAAATAGAGGAAGTGGGAACAGAGCAGAGGTCAATTTGAAAAGCACACATGTGGCCATAAGTCTCTGTGTTACCAACATCTCCAGAATCACTGTTTACTTGACAAATAGAATCACACACTTTGCTTCCCTTTGAGTAAGTGTTTAAATAGGTTTATTTTTAAATAGGCTTATTTTTTTTAATTTGTATTAAATGCAATAAATAAAAGGAAGGGATGGAAGACCTATAAGGGATGGAAGACCTATAGTTGCAGAAATGCATGAGGGTACTGCTCTCTGATAACGCAGTGCTATATTTATAACTAATGATTTTGGAACCACCAAACCTTTATGGATTTCAGTAGGAGGGGATGCAGCATGGCACAAGATCTGGGGGTCTGTGTGATGCGATGACATCATGAAGTGAAAAACTTTCATTTGAAAGAAAGCAATGCAATACAAGAAAGAAAAATAGGCTATTTTTGTAAAATTAAATATCACAGTATCACAGTATCATCAAGGTTGGAAGAGACCTCGAAGATCGTTGAATCCAACCTGTCACCACAGACTAGACCATGGCACCAAGTGCCACGTCCAATCCCCACTTGAACACCTCCAGGGACGGTGACTCCACCACCTCCCGGGCAGCCCATTCCAATGGCAAACGACTCTCTCGGTGAAGAACTTTCTCCTCACCTCCAGCCTAAACTTCCCCTGGCGCAGCTTGAGACTGTGTCTTCTTGTTCTGGTGCTGGTTGCTAGAGAGAAGAGGCCAACCCCTTCCTGGCTACAACCACCCTTCAGGTAGTTGTAGAGAGCAATGAGGTCGCCCCTGAGCCTCCTCTTCTCCAGGCTAAACAACCCCAGCTCCCTCAGCCTCTCCTCATAGGGCTTGTGCTCAAGGCCTCTCCCCAGCCTTGTTGCCCTTCTCTGGACATGTTCAAGTGTCTCGATGTCCTTCTTAAACTGAGGGGCCCAGAACTGGACACAGTACTCAAGGTGTGGCCTAACCAATGCAGAGTACAGGGGCACAATGACCTCCATGCTCCTGCTGGCCACACTATTCCTAATGCAGGAATTCCAGGATGCCGTTGGCCTTCTTGGCCACCTGGGCACACTGCTGGCTCATGTTCTGGCAGCTGTCAATCAGCACCCCCAGGTCCCTCTCTGTTTGGCCGCTCTCCAGCCACTCCGACCCCAGCCTGTAGCTCTGCATGGGGTTGTTGTGGCCAAAGTGCGGCACCCGGCACTTGGACTTATTGAATGTCATCCCATTGGATTCCGCCCACCTGTCCAGTCGGTCGAGGTCCCTCTGCAGGGCCCTCCTACCCTCTAACTGACCAACATCTGCTCCCAAATAAAAGCATGTCTAATTCATAATTTAATATCTTTTTAGATTTTGCTCACCAGTTGCAGACATCAAGTGCCATGCAGTGCATCAAGGTAATATACATCTTATCCTAACAGAAAGTTGTAATGTAGATGGAGAAACTCCACTCCGGCAGCTGAAGAAAAGAACTGCCCTGGAGCCTGCCTGCAGTGAGGATTTGAGCCTAGGGACAGCTGAGCATCTGTTTCCAAACATCTGTGTGCCTAAAGTCAGAGATAAAGCAACAGGAGGTTCTGGCTGCAGAGAATCACCAACCTCCCATTAAGCAAATAACACTGTGATGAGAAGTGTACTGAGACTGGAAGACTCCTTTCTGGAGTGTAATTTGGGTATTGCCATCTTTTGAATAGTTCTGCTTCTGTTGGTCTCTGCTTAGGGAGGGCTTTGCTTGGCAGTAGCACTTCCAGAATTCTCTTTGTTATTCAGATATTCCATGTTACTCTCTTGGTGCTGTCACGTTTCATCCCTAAACATTTATTTCCCTGTCATTTCCTGCCTGGATCTATTCTTTTGTTGGTAATATTGCTTGATAAAATCATCATACAATCATCATTGTACTAATTTCTGGATCAAAAGAAACGTGACCCATCGTGTACCTGCCACTGCCTGTAAGCTCTTCAGCTTTTTTATTATCCCTTCAAAAATACTAAGTGGGTTCTTTGGATACATCCCCATTTCTTGCCTTCAGTGAATATTCTCCGTGGACTTGGACAGCCTTTCCCTGGGGCTCTGGAAGCACCTCTTCCATATGCTGAGATCATCCCCATATGCAGAGGCTGCACCTGTTGGCCCCGTGCTCAGCGCTGTACTGGGGGACAGGCTGTGCCTGACGCTTTGCTTTACTCATTTACTCACATGGAATTAAAAGTACTTTGCACCAAAAATACTGAATAAGTAGGGCAGGGCAGTGAGTTTAAAATAGGCTGTGACACGCTTCAAGCGTTCCTTCGTGTCTGCTTACATCTGATTGCTGTGCTACTCGCAGTGACCACTGTCACAACCATTTCCCTGGCGCAGTCAGAATCCAGCTAATACAGCAGCTTCAGGACTAGAGCTGCAGAGAAAAATGCAAAGCTGCACTCTCCTAGCCACAGCACGTGATGAGCAACAATCTCTGTTGGCAAATCCAAGCTTTCCAAGGCTGTACTGAAAAAATTACTCCATTATTTAGAAGGAGTGGGTGGAGCAGGCCTGTTACCAGCCACTGCTATTACTCTATTACTGATGCTCTAAAAGTTTTTGAAGACAAGCTGAAGTTGTTCAGTTATTAATAGGGACTTTATATTTTATTTATGTCAGATGAAAAAAACATAGAGCATGATACAAAATTCCCTGAAGTTGAAGGGAGACATGGTTTTGGTACATTGAAACATTGAAAAGAGGTCGAGTGAAGTGACATTATCAACCTCGCATCTTAAGGAGTCTTTTTCTTCTATACATCTTTTTAAGTGGTCTCCATCCACCACCCACCCGACCACATTAACTTCCCTTTAGGTCCTGTCTTCTCCATGGGACACTCATGAAATTTTCCACACCGCAGCTGCTGTGCAAAGAGCATGGGCAGGGTTCTGCACCTCTGTCATGGTCCTGAGCACCACAGCAGCAGCGCTGCGTGACTGGGTTTGCTTTCCTGCATGCTGCCAAGTAGTACCAGACTGTCTGAAAAACAACGGGATGACTTTTTCAGGCATGTCTTTTGCCTTGTGCTTAGGGCAAGGCTCAGAACACTTTGCTGATGTTGGGTGGGGCAGGGAGAGCAGCTGCAGAGTACCACAGACATTTCCTTGTATGAGCTGCAGCATAGGGTGTGCTGGGTTGTGCTAATGTGGGGTCAGAGTCCTTTTGGTGTGTTCATTAATTCACCCTTGCTCACAAGCGTGGATAATACAGCTGCTGAATAACCGCACTGGTTTCACTGGGTGAAGTTTGTTCACGACTGACAGCTTTGATGGACCAGATTTCTTGCAGCAATGGAGCAAATGTTCAGTTCACATTAATGCTCAGAGGCTGTGACAACTGTGGTGCACTTTGAGGTTGACACCTGTTCAGTGCTGGTTAAGCCTGAATTTTCCCCATTAAAATACAATCATGCTGTCATTTCAAATGTGGCTGTTTTCTGTAGAGACGTGCACAGAACTTGAAAAGCTTTTTTATTCCACTCCAGCTGCCTGGAGGAGATAAGTCCTATCTATATCTTAGTTCCACGCTTTGTATCTACCAGAAGCAGGAGTCCAACACACAGATATCGCTGAGGCATCACTGTGTTAAAGGCTGGATAGATATTAACATGGCACTATTAATAGATGCATGTTTTGTAATTCCCTATTACAGATTTGGTTAAGGTGAGTTTGCAGGACTCTTGCTCTGCCATTTTTTAACAACCAGTGTTTTCTCTGTGGATCTGCATTTGCAGCCTAGCAGAATTTGGCACAGTTTCTTATTTATTAGTTCCCGGGGTTAATCCAGCGCAAACAGTTTTCTTAAGGGCTAAAAGCAACTTGTATCTTGCAGGAAGAATACAGTGTGCAGTCAGGTAAGGCCTTGGCATCAAAAATGGCTTCACAAATAAACTGGGAGATAAGAAAAGATATCTGTTAATCTGCTGGGAAGGTTCTGCTAGTGAAATCAATATCCATACATAAAGAGCCCAGCATAACGTGAATGTTAGCAATTGCAGCTCTACTGAATGCATAAGAAAAAATGCCTCCCATCATATCTGAGTGGGAGAAAGCTCTGAGAAAAAGGCAAGGAACATTCTTTATTTCATCATTCTTTTCCATGACACTATTTTTTTTGTCAGGGTTTTGATTGCAAAATATTGAATATGCAGACGGTAGGACAGTGGTAATAATCCACTCCAGAGGAAAAGAATGAGTTACTTCTCACCAAGAATATTTCCATTTGCTGAAGCTACTTTTTGTGATCTCATTTTTTGGTCCCATTTCATACACTGCGGTTCTTTTGACCCACAGACAGGGATAGAAATGCTGAAATTGAACATCTCCGGGGATGGTGATTCCACCACCTCCCTGGGCAGCACATTCCAATGGCCAATAACTCTTTCTGTGAAGACCTTTGTCCACACCTCGAGCCTAAACTTCCCCTGGCATAGCTTGGGACTGTGTCCTCTTGTTCTGGTGCTGGTTGCCTGGGAGAAGAGACCAAACCCCTCCTGGCTACAGCCACCCTTCAGGTAGTTATAGACAGCAATGAGGTCTTCCCTGAGCCTCCTCTTCTCCAGGCTATATGATAGGTTGAAATCAAAGTGGAACAGCCTGGCTAAAATTAACTTCCAGCCTGTGTGTTAGTATAGAAGTAGTTTTGCTATGGGATTATTCAGAAGTGATAAAATCATAGGGAAGTAAATGCCAGACCCAAAATGTTACAGGTGATGCATGGTTTTAAGTTCATGGGGGGGCTTCAGAAAATTAGAATAAACCCAAATCTTTCCAAAAGACCTGCTTTAGTTCCTGGATAATTGTTAATGAACATTTACTGGTGATATTTGGCTCCTGTTCTCCCAGCCATATGCAGACTCATGCAAAGAGACATTAAAACTGGTACCATCTGTGGCTGATAGTTTATAAGCCTTAATTAGTCAAAGTTTATCCTTACACTGAACACAACCATTGTGTTTAGCAGACAGTAGGCCCACACATGTCAGCAAGATTTCCTCTAGATATGCCATCATCCATGTCAGTAGAGTGGGAGGAGAACTTTAGGGAGATGGCTACAAATGACAGCAAAGAGAGACTTCTCCCTGTGGCATTCCAAGGACAAGGTTAACACAGTCACTGGCATATGTCTCACGGAAAATACCTTCTCTGTGACTCGTTAACAGATAGTTGCATTGAAACTATTGTAATCCTTCAACTAAAATGGACAGTTGGTGTGAACATATCTTGATGACATCTGTCATCTGCAGCACTGTCACAAAAGGACTCCAAGGTCTAGAAAATCAGTTTTAAATTTCTTCAGAGTAGTTGAATTGTGATCAAGATGTGTCTTGGACTGGGGCTCATACAATCTGATTTTAGCCAGCCTTGACAGCTAGTTCGGTGTGACGGTGAGTGATCCACCAGATCCTAAGGTAAATGTGTTTTTCTCTGACTCAGTGACTAGTTTTGATTAAACCTTTCAGCTGAGGTGAGAGGAATGCTTTGATGCAGGGGAACTTTGCAATATTCTTTATTGTTTCCACCCTAACTCTGTCCAGACTTAGCTTCAGGTGTCTGGAATTAAAACCAGTAGTCCAATCCTTTTCACAGATCCAGTCAATATGTTTTTCTTGCACTGATTCCATCTAGCTCCGGTCCATGAGTAACAGTAAATCCAGGCCAGGGATTTGCTCTAGGAAGCTCTGTTGAGAGAAGGAGATAGCAGTACTGTCAACTTGAAGGCTAACCCTTTTGAAAGCTGGGGGATCATAGCAATGATCCTTGTCTAGGAGAGCACAGACAACCTCACTAGTCCACGTTACTGACTGATAACTGGAGCAGAGCTGGCTGTAGTTTTGGAAGCAGATGCAAAACAATTCTTCCAGATGGAAGCCAGAGTGAAACAGGCAAGGTGCCATCTGGAAGGAGAGGGGCTTTGCTGTGCAGATGCACGTTACAAAAAGGATAGAGTTATAAAACTGAAAAAATCCCCATATATGGTGAATGGGATAGTTCACTGCCTATCTTGCTGCTGATTCCTGCCTTTGGCGTGTAGCCTGCTACTAAAGCCCAGAGTAAGCATCTATTTCCATGTTTCTGGATTCAGCTGGGGGTTTGGGATTTTTCCTGGGTACTTTATTTTGCAGTGTGGAGTTTAGTCAAATTTTGCACTGATCTGAATGTCATATTTCCAGGAGCTGTCGCAAGTGATGAGAGGTTTGGGGTCTCGCATTACACAGCTCTACACAGTCCATTGTGTTTTGCCCAGGAACTGAAATGACAGACAGGAGACTTCATGCAGTGGATAGGAGAAATTGCACCACAGAGTTAAAGAACATGTTTCTTAGCAAGTACTTTTCAGTTTGGTATTAGACATGATCCTTTACAAGAATCTTGTGAAGTCAGACACAAAGAATAGGCAAGGAGGAGAAAGTGAGAAAGCAAAGATGGTTTGGTTGATGAACATGGGAATCCTAAACCCCAGATCTCTTTGTGTGTCAAAGTCATCTTCCAGGCTATTCCTGTACTGATATTTACAATTGCTCTTAGGGTCAGGCAAAGCTCATGTCAGTGGCTCTTTGTAATAAAGTAGACCTTCCAGCTCATCCTCTGGCATTAATCTGTCCCAAGCTTGAAGTCTGCTGAATTACCACTGGTTGCCTGACTTTTTCTCTCTGGAGGTGCTGGAACCTCATCTGCGCATTATAGCCCTCTAGTTTGCCTTGCCAGACAGATGGCTTGTGATTTATCTTGAAACAGCACCATTTATAGAGTATTAATTCATAACAATCTGAAGATTACTGGATGGGAATTCATTACAGAATGGGAAAAACAATTTTCTGAGGCAGCTCTTGAGTGCAATCCTGTCTGTAGATTGTGAATACATATGTCTTCAAGAGCCATCAAATCTCAGACAGGCTACAGCTGCCACATCAGTTTTTTGAGAACTTCTTGTCACGTGAACAAACACAACAGAAGTCTTTGAGAAGCAGGAATCACAATGATACATTTCAAGTACTCTTCAAATGCCCTAATAAAATTTAAGACCACACATGGACGGACTCTGAACTGCTTGGTTGTGTATCACAGCCCACACTGTCCTTACCTCTAATAAGGACTTTCTTTTAGGACCTATTTTCTTTCAGGTGGTAGCCACCCAGTATAAGAGAGCTGATGAACTGTGCCTGTGATTGTACAGCAACAGATGTGACAAAGGTGCCTTGTAACTCCATTTCAGTCGTTTACTGTAGACCTCCAATAGGTCACAAAATAAAATCAAAGCTCTTTCATATCATTCTGCTGCCACTAAGGCAGCACGAGGTAGGTAAGGCTGGAATAATGACTTGAGTGGTGATGAGAAAGCTCTCAGATGGGATTCTATGTTACAGGAGAGCTGGCATTCTGGGTACATTCTGAGTGCACATATTTTTGATGGGTGTACTGGGCCTTTGGTTTTGCCTTTGTTTTTGAAATAAAATTTTAAAGACCTTCAAGCTCTTATCTCCCCTGGCTTAGAAAAACCCAATGATTCTCCCATTCTTATCCCAGAAAACAAGAAAATAGGCACAGGGCAAACACTGTGCTTCAGGCAACTGTTTGGCAGCTGAGATTACTGGACTTAAGAGATAAAACTCCATTATAACAGCTCATAATGAGTAGTAACTATTCAGCTGTAGGAATTCCAGCAGAAATTAATCGAGATTCAGAGTCCTGAAGGGATAACTTCTGACTGTTTAGAAAACCCATTAAAATCTACAGAAGTCTTTGGAAAAAATACACAGGTTTTTCTTGCTTAGAGAAAGGCATGCTGAAGGGTCAATGGACAGAGAACAGCTCCAAAGAAAATGTTGAGAAGAGGGGCTGTGATGCATCAAAAATCAAGGTAAGAGTGCTGGAGGAAAAGGCCTTAGACTTAAGCATTGATGAATCTTAATGTGAAGATATGTTCTAAATTGCTGTTGTTTATTCAGGCCAATCAAAATACCTGCTCATGTTTTTCATGTGTAGCCCTAGGAACCTGCTTGTTTGAGATAGAATGATTGCACTGCTTTTGAGTAAGCCACTACACAGAATACCCTAATACAAAGGAAATACGAAATGATAAAAATACCAACATCAGATAGCACTTAGAGCAGGTGGATAACTGGTGACAGGGCTCTGAATTACCTGGGTGGAGCAGGGAGCGTTGCAAAAGCGTGATGTCCCACTGACCGGTGAGTGATGGTTTGTTTCCTGCTAGCACAGCCCTTCAGGCAGGCAGCAATTCCTTCTTGCTGGCTTTCTACAGGATGGATTCTTTGCTCTGGGTGAGATGGTGCTGAAAGGCTCCTGCTGACCTCCTGAAAAAACTGCGCAGAGGGCTAAAATCAGCTGGTCGCATAGCCAGGTGACCAGCTGGCCAGCCATACATGCAGGACTCTGGCTGACCAGCTAGCTGCAACTCCAATGTCCCTGTCAACTCAGAGGCACCCCAATGTCCCTGTCAACTTAGAGGCAGTGGGAAGAATGACTTAGCAGCTGCTCAGCATGTTTTGCCCTGTAAACTGCAATGTCTCCTGATGTTTTGAGGGCAATGAGAAGGCAGCTGCTTACCTAAAACTTATTTATGGTCCTGACTTTGCACTCTGAGCATTGGACTCCAGGGGTAGTCAGAGGCACTGCTTTGCTGATAAAGCTTGGTGCTCAAAGTAACCAACAAAAAAAATCATACTGGAAAAGATTAGAGCAAGGAGCTTGGAAGGATAACTTCCCCCTCACTCCCCAAAGTGTTGCTTTTAATGGTGTTTCCAGGCTGGAAGAGAGAAGCTGAGATCAGCAATTTAAATTTCAGCTTCTCTACTAAGAAGTATTTATTAGGGTCTAATGTCAATTAACTGCACTGTGCTTTGAATCAGACTGTTAGTGCTGGACTGACACCTGACAAAATGGAAAAAATGAGCATCTTTACAAATCTATTCTTTATATATTGGCAAAGATGAATGCATCAATCAGGGTGAAGATGGAAACTGCAATCTAGAACTGAAAGCTGTCACAATACTGGCCAGATGTACATGAGTGATCAAAGAATAAACAAATCATTAGGTGAAACAGTTTCCTTCTGGTACCATTACTTGTCTAAAGAATTGAAAAAGTGCAGCCAGTCATTTAATGCTTTTCAGTTTTTAGTGCCTATATTGTTCTGAGTGTCCCATTTCAAATATGAGCAATAGTATAAGAAAGTGTAGGAAGTGTCCTATTGGATGAGATCAATAGCTCAGGATTCTCTATCCATCAGAAACGGCTGGAGCTGCTATTCAGAAAGGACACAGTAAAATGGTCACATCCTCCAGTCCATTCTCCCTGTATCCCTGGCACTCCTAGTTGCTATATTTAGGATTTCAGAGGGCAAGTTCCTACCTAGTCCTCCAAGTATCCACGGGGACACGTGCTATGCAGGAGTTTGTTCTATCCCTTTGTCATCCTGCAATTACTATTAGTGTTCACAAGTGCCTGTGGCAGCCAGTCCCAGTTGTTCACTGCTGTGTAAACACATTGATTTAGTACTGCAGCCGTGTTTTCACTTTATCTGCCCCAGCCACATTCACTCCAAACTGAAGACATTTTATTTAGTCTCTTAGAAAGCATTTTAGCTGCTCTTTCTCTCTTCTCTGCTTCCATTATTCATTTCTCGAGGTATGGAGTCTGGGACATCCACAGCAGGTCAAAGACATGACCGTGATCAACTTTCATGGAGCTGCAGAATGATGCTGTCTTGGGTCCTGCCACACAAAGTCCTTTCTGAGATTCATCATGGATGACTCCAGGGTCTGCTTCTATAGGTGTTAGTGCTTGTTCTGAGTTGTCTCATGTAGGCGTGGTTTATATTTTTTTCTCCTAAATATGGCACCTAAATTTTCTCTCTCTTAATGTGCATCTGCCAGTTTTGTGTCTGTCACTTGGTTTTCTGAGGCCGTCTGAATCTGCACAATTTTAGTGCATTTGCTAGCTGCCAAAAAGCCTGTCTCAGTCAGAGAAGGCCTCTGATGCGCAGGTTTCTATGAACTTAGCCACAACACAGCAAGGAGCTGCTGGCGAAGCTCTGTACTGGAAACACCTGACTCTCTCTGGCTTTTGGAAAAGCATTCAGACATGTTCTAGCACCATTTCCTAAGGGGGTGCAGCACTGTGCCTAAATTTATATGCATCAGAAGTCCCGAGGAAAGGTTGCATACACCGAAAGTTAGTGTTTCAACACCTTCCTTAACCAAAAGCATTATCTAACAGCCTGATTATGTTGCTCAAGGCTTAGATTCTCATTCATGCACGCAGGTTTTGCTGAGCTGAAAGAAGCTTTCTCCAAGAGGTCTTCATCTCAGCAACACGCTGCATAAACTGTCATCTTCAAAGATGGGGACAAGCTGACAGCTTCCTAATAAGAGCCTAACACATTAGTACTGCTGCCCCAAGGCTGGCAAAGAACTCCTTTCTAAGTGCTGCAAATTAAGGCCAGCATGTCTTTGTAATATGAGATAGTGATGTGCTGGGAAGGAGGCACCTGGTATTCACAACATGTAATAGAGATGTTCAGTTCAGTGGGAAAAGTGGATGCTGACCAGAAATACAGAGTGAGCTCTCAATGTGTGCTGTGAACCATCTGCATCAAATCTCCACCTTGGTGGTTTTTTTTCTTTCCTTTTCTGTGACACAAATGAAATCTTGGCCACTGGGAAGCTGATTTTTGATGATAAAAATAGATTCCTTTATTTAGTTCATAAGGCAGCAGGTGGTGTTTAGACCAGTCTGTGTTTTGAGAGGCATCACAAATGATCTGACTGGGAGTTTGTACACAACTTCAACTTCCACGTTGTGAACATCTACTTAAACCAACATTTTGAGCCCCCCAGCTGTGCCTCTGGTCCTCCTCCTAAACGCCTTTCTGTGGTACAGAGAGAAAAAGCACCAGAACGTTGATTTTCTCCGCTTTCCCAGAACACCCTTGAATTAATTACTGTCTGTGGGGATGAGATACCAAACAAAACATGAAGATAACACTACTTGCAAATACGCCTGCTGGCTGCCAAATAACTGTAGTCGTTCCTTCAGCTTGTGATCAATATAATTGGATCAATAACAGCTTATTGACAGTTCATTAGCAAGTTCGGTTCTGTGTCTCTGTCTAACTTTTCATTAATAGACTAAAATTATGTCTTATTGTCTACTGTCTAACCACACAGGCTGGCTCTTTCGCAGCTTGCTGGTTCACAGAACAGGCAGCTCAAAGTAGAAAAGTTTATATTTTTTACAATTTTCCCAGCTTCTCTTCACAAATCCCTACAGTGACTGAGAAAATTGCTTTCAGAACAATCATTTCTTGGACTATAGCATTTGTATGCTCTTTCTTAGCAAAGAACATGCATAACTTTCTACTGATAGAGCTTAAAAACGTTTGTCATAGCATGTCAACTGCTTCAAGACATGAGCTTGTGCAGAGCCTGAATATAGCTGCTTGAAAATGATTGGACTGGCCTAAAGCCAGGCCAGAATCAAGGAGGAATAAATGTGACTTAAGTTCATTTTTGCTCACTTGTGTCCTAAACTCTGACTAAAGACTGGATGAAGCTAGCTGAAATGATAGGGCTGTGTACAAAAAAGAGTGAGAATGAGAAGAGAGTGAAATTTTTACTCCAGTTCCCCTCGCCCTCGTGTTTTCATCACTGACTATGGTAGCACATTGGCCCCATTTTAGGCACGACAGAGTCTGTAAAACAGAGAAGTTGGCAGTCGCTGAAGAAATCAGTGGAAGGTTGTTTCTCCAAATGGAAAGTTAGAGAAGGAGGTGGAGAGGGAGCTGTCCTCCTCCTTCCCAAATTGCAGCTTTGTACAGTAGCTTTTCGGCATTTGAACCCTTCTTTAAAGATAGCACAGCATGTTCCTGAGCTAATTGGACATCTGAATCACACAGCTCATTGGCACCACCATAGGGATAACAAATACATCATTTGTAGAAAATCATCTGTTTAAGATGGACCAACCGTGCCCCTTAAATAGATGCTTACTTAACATTTGAGGTTTGGAAATTTCCATGAATAGGAATTCTAATGAATGAAATGCCAAGTAATACCATCTCCTTGTGTGGCTGGCTGTGACATTTCCAAGCAGAGCCTTTCTCCTGGGCCATCATTTTGCACCCACACTTGTCTGACAACTTGCTGAAGAAATGCATCCAAACAGACAATGAAATGCCTGGATGATTTATGCAGGAGGGAAGTAAACAAAAATATCACTGAGAATAAAACCTTTTCAAATGCAGCTATAAAAAGCAATATCAGACAGTTCCAAGTGCTGGAAAATTGCTTTTCTCACTGCCACGTGGCTCATTTCAATCGACTGTTTTTGAGATGAGATTTTTTGTAATGAGATTTGAGTGGACTTTGATTTAAACTTCTGAAGGTTCCACAACAATTGTTGCTAAGCATTTGGTGCTGTTCATATTTAGACAGTTTAGCTCCTCGCCCTGGCACAGAGAAAGTGATTTCCTTAGAAATCTGCTGAGAGTAAAGACATTCAATAAATGTATATGACAGGGGCTGTGAAAGTGTCAAGTTCTCTGTCCTGTTCCATTGCTTACTTTTCCTAGATGATGATTACATTTGTGCCTATTACAACTAGAAATTGTTTTGCTTAGGAAATTCTCCATACTTTAATTTTCACTTGGTCTCACAGTCTTACTTCCTTTCAAATAAGTAATTGGTTCACAGTGTCAATCTTTGTATGTTCTCTCCTTTTGCCCACTTCACCCCCCTGTCACCCCTCTCTTAATAACGAGATGTGAGAATGAAATTCAAATGGGGATTTGCCCTGTTTCACCCAGCCAGTATGTCAAGCAGCTATGCACAAATCCTGTGTTGTGGTGCTCAAACAAATGACACATTCACTAAACTCAGCTGAGCCTGGGAGGAATATTGAAGATGATGTGCAAACTGTAAACAGGTCACCTTCTTCAAGTTAAAGTGGATTATTTCCATGCATGACAATTAAATGCAATTTCTTCGAACTCTCCATTTGTGGCCTGTTTGGGAAAACAAGGTTATACTTTAGCCATTCTGACTTTCCTCTTTGTGGATATATTTGTTCTAAATTCCTTTTATTTTATTTTTATGGTTTTTTTTTGGTTCCCAGGGAGTTTATAATGAACAGATTGGGATTTTTCTCTGTGATGTCGAATACCATCCTAGTTTGAATAGATCTCCTGTTTCAAATGGAAAGATTAAAATACAGAGAATTCTCTCTCCCAGTTGTGAAATGCAGTTCCTGATGAATGTACTGATTTCTCTATTGTGTGAGAAACTGGTAATACTGCATGTAAAAAAATGTCTAAAATATGTTTAAAAGTGGTTGTTGTGTTTGGGTTTTTTTTTTTTGGTGGATTTGTTTTCGCTTTCCCAGGTTTGATAGGACTGATTAGCTTCTATACATCTCTACTTAAAATTGATCTCAATGGGCTTCCTGGAGATGCTCGACACCTCTCTTGCCAGCTTCTTTTGAAATATGGTTGCTGGAAGGAGGAGGTGATAGTGACAGCACCCTATCATACTGAGGTAAGGGAATGATGCAGAAATCAACCCTTCCTTTGCCCAAAGGAATTGAAACCAATCCCCAGTTTCCAGACTTGGGGTTACTCTGGAGGGTGTGTGTGAGAGCAAGTGGAGGAAGCAAGACTGCTCTTTCGTTCTGGGAAGCTGCACTCGGTGTGTGGAGAGTTGAAGATTCACAGCAGTTCTCTGCCTGGTGGCTAGGGCACTTCCTTGAGAAAAGAAATCCTAAAATTTATATTAATCTACAGGGAGGAGGAATTTCTGCCGGTGGAGGAGGAATTGATTGTACCACCCCCTCCTTTGGTGATGTTTCTATCCACTGGGTATTGTGTAAAGCAGGATTACTGTCACCTTCTCATCCTCCAGTGACTGCATTTTAGTCAGCCATACCTGCCAGCACTATGAAAGGAACAAAATTATCTTACATTAACTCCTGTTCCCTGAATTTCCCCACTGAAAGCCCTAGGCTGATGCTGGCAGCGTGTTTTTGAACCATACTTCCCCCATACACCATGTAGGGAACTTATGTTCTTATTACCCCTAGGATGCCTAACATTAAAGCAGCAAAACACCTACATTTATTTACTGGATCTGGCCTAAAATGGTTTCCAAGATCACACTGTATAGCAGCAGAAGAAAAGGACAAAAATTTACAGAATACTGTTTGCAATTAATAAGCAGAGAAAAGTAGGTAAAACCTTGCAAGAATGCTGTGAACCTAGGAAAGCATCTGCTTGTCCTTCTTCCCTCCATCCTCTCCTGCTGCAAAAGTCCCTGCTTTGTCTGTACAGGGGGAGAATGGGCAAAAGCAGTGCAGTGTTGGACCTCCTAGTCTGCCATGGAGAAGTCAGCAGGTTTTCAGACATGGGAGTAATGCACATCCTCATGATGTATTCTGACTCCAGGCTGGAAAGGAACCATCTGCTTGTTATACCACACACTGAGCCTGTGCTGTTGGCAATCTTCTGGGCTCTGATGAAGCCAGATAAGCTTTGCTCTGGGGACTGCACAGAGTGGGGCATGAGGCTGATTCTCATATTGGAAGCTGGTGAAAACAGGTCCAGAGAATAAATGCAAAACCAACATATATTAAAAATGGGCCTACTTCTGCATAGAAACTAAGAGAGTAGCTTGAGGAGCAGCACAGGGGGACAAAAAAAGATGCAACATGAAATTCACAGTGCATGGGGGCTGTGGGGAAGGAGCATGTTGAGAGGATGCTAAGTGAGAGCATGTATTGTGCAGAAGAGTTGAGGAGAGGAGGGGAGGAAGGGAAATGTAGCTCCAGAACATGGTGGGTGGGAAAGCTGATCCCAGAAGAGCAAGGACAGGCAAATTCATCTCAAGAAATGGTCACAGCAGTAGTGACAAACCTTAATTTCACAAGATGTTGCTTATTTCTGTGTGCATGTGTATATGTAAACAGCAACATTGCAATTTCAATCAAGAAAAACACATCCTATCTTCAGATGAGAGAAATTGCAGATATGGGGGTGGAAGTGTCATCTGCACTGGGTGTTGAGACTTCAGATTCAGTGACAGGTGATTCCTTACTCCCTACAAGTAATACAAGCACTTAGCCTGTTTGCATTAGGCTTTGGGATTTCTTTTTCCCTAATGGATTATTCCAGTCAATCACAGCACACACTGCGACACTAATAGCGAACCACTGAGGTGCTCTGCAGCAGAGAAACATGGACCTGTGGTATTTCAGCTAACTAAAACTGGCATTACATTAATGTCAGAATGAAAATGCTGAAAACAGACCCTCTTTATGGACAAATTGTGTTTTAACAGAGCCACTCTTCAAGAGGATGTTAGTGCTAAAATCTTTGAAGGTGAAATTATAGGGAGAAGAGATTGCAAAACAAGATGTTGACCTCAATGTAGAGCAAGCCTATCAGGTAGGTGCAGGGAGACCTGGAGTCATTTGTTCATGCTCTAAGTTGTTAGATGCAAAAGACTTCTGGTTGAGATGTCACACACAGTCATTAACCCAGTGCTATGCACAAGCAAATATGTTCTGACTCAGATAAACACAAAAAGCCATCCCAGCAGGACATGTTAGGAGGGCAGCAGCGATTGTGCCTGAATTAAGTTAGCAAAATAAGCCTTTATTACATGCATGCACACACATCTATGCAAAATCAACTCAAATATATATATACACTAGATGTATACACACAAAATGCAGTTTATTATTTCCAAATGCATTTTAAAAATAGAAAAGTAAATATTTCAATATGTTTTCTGAAATTTCATTGCCCATAACTAGGAGCAGTGGATCAAGCTTTGTATGGCAGTAGGAATCTGGTGATCTGAGAAGCAGAGTTGCCGGCATGCCACTCTCCCTACCAGCTTGTCTGGGGACACAACTTCAGTAGGAGTAGTGGACAACTGCAGCATGAGAGATGATTTGCACCTGAACAAACCCAAATGATCTTTTAGGACCTGGGCCTGCCTGCATCTGCCCATAGAGACATGCCAATAGATGGCAGACGCATGCTATTGGCAAGGAGCAATGCCAATATTCCCATATGGCACTGTATGTGAGTGCCCCAAAACAGGCATTGGAGGGAGGATCAGTGTAAATCTTTATGATAGGAATGCTTTAATTTGTGCTTTGCTGCAAAGTAAAGTGAAGTTTGGAGGTGTAAGAGCTCTGGAGAACCCCAACTAGGGAATTAAAAAAGCAGAGCCAGAGCATTGGATGCATGAGTGCAGAGGAACGAGATGGGCTCTCATGCCAGTGGCATGACCATCTCTGATATAAAGGATGATAGAGAATTCCAGAATGCAAAGGGGCTTCAGATAGATTAGTGGCCACTGTTTCTAACTCTGAATAGACAAGACTTGGACTGAGATGGAAAGAAGTGTACCAGCTGCAATGTGTCTAGGGGAGTTGACCTAAAAATCAAGGGTCTTCCAAGAAGCCCTCAACAGTGGGTGTATGCAATGCATGTAGGTATGTGTATTTCTCAGTTCCACTAAGAACCCAATGCTTTGAATTTTTTATGGCCTACTTGAGCTAAAAAGGTTCATTTTCAAGAACTGTTAGTCTTTAAGTTACAGCACAGAAGATAGAGGTCCTATTTAGAGTGATCACACAGTTGTAATGATTTAATTTCCTGTTTTGAATGCTATTGTAATATTGTAATGAATAGCAAGGCAGATATGGAGAGAAGGTTTATCTGCAGTCTGCTATTAAATACCTACATGTGTGCTGGATTCCAGGAACGAACTTCAACACAGACATAAAAAGAAGACTGTTTCTAAAGATCTTAAGAAATCTTGAAGGTCAGATGAAAAATTGAGTAAGCAGACACTCTTCTGAAGTAATCTTCTGATCATGTTCAAATATAGTGGATTTTTTCTTCAGAATTTGTACTTAATCTTTTAAATTAACCTCACAATAATAAAGATGCTAGAGCACAGACATGCTGAAATGCAGCTGAAAGGCATCAGCTTCTTAATTAACCACCTGTAAGCATATTTGGCTAAAGATTACAGTCTGTCTTGTGAACACAGGTGTATGCAGAAATCAAGAGACTGAGCACTTGCGCTGTGGATTAACAGAAACTGTGAGCTCTGTTTCGAGCTCCGCTATTGATCTGCTGCTCGATCTTGTGCAAGTCATTTCACCTTTCTCTGTCACTGTTTGGTGCTGTTTTTCCCCCTGTTCTTCTGCCTGATTTGGTTATGCTGAATATTTCTCTGAACAGTTTTTCCGGGTGTGAATGGCTGGTGCTGAGAAGTGTGAAGCCCAGGTCATGGCGACTGTGCTAAAATAGTGACTAACTTTTTAAAGCCTGAGTTCCTCTGAGGGCAGCTTGAGGCCAGTATTGGCCTTAGCACAGAGGGATGCTCACTTGGAAAAGTACTGCCCGGGGGACTCAGCATGCCTGGCTTGAGTCTCCACTGCAGGGACAGAGGTGAAGCACACAAGCACATGATTGTCAGACAGGGAATTTCATCCTTACCAGCGGCGAGGGAACACAAGGCAACATGAAGTGCTCAAACAATTTATTTCAGTGCAAACATCTTGATTAAAGCACTTCTGTGAAATATAAGGCCTGTGGTCTCTAATGATGACAGGTTTCATTGCACAAATGCACCTCAAAGTGAGAGCAATTGCCTGCACTGCCGAAGGAGATCAATGCATGGAGAGAAGCCTGTGCTGAGAAACCGTCATGGAATATGTGAGTGAGAGCTGTGTTCCTCACCCCAGCTGCAGTGGAGACACGGTCAGACATCTATGGGCTTGCACAGCCAGTCAGGATAGAGCTGTCTAATGAATTACCACCCGCCTGCTCACCCCAGATCTATCTGCACACTCAAAGCCTGTGGCAAATGGGAGACAGTTTGACTTAGTTCAGCAATAAAATATGGATAAACTTAGCTCGGATGACTGTAGCTATGGGTTAATAGCTTGCACATAGATGACTCCCATGACTGAGCCCATGTGCAATGATTTCCTAAGCCACTGAAATTTGAGTGTGCCTGTACACAAAAGAGCACATATTTGGGTCAGGATTTACAAAACCAGCTGCCACAACTTTGTATTTGCAACAATTAAATAATCTACACATTTTCCAAGGAATGCTAGGGCTCTAGCAGTTTTACCTCCACAACCAAGTGACTAGGTGGAGCAGCAGTGGGAGCAGTTAAAAGTTCAATGTTTTATAGATGAGGATAATATTGTCTACAAATCCTCTGGCCTGACCTCTGTCTGTGTAATCTCTTTTTCTAAAACTGAGATGCACAGATATAGCACCCTAACATAAATACACTCTAACACAAATACATGTGAGAGCATATGGAGACAGACTGAGAGAGTTGGGGTTGTTCAGTGTGGGGAAGAGAAAGCTCTGAGACCTTATTGTGGCCTTCCAGTATCTTAAGGGAGCCTACAAGAAAGCTAGTGAGGGACTTTTTAGGATGTCAGGTAGTGATAGGACTAGGGGGAATGGAGCAAAACAAGAAGTGGGTAGAATCAGATTGGATGTTAGGAATAAGATGTTCATTATGAGGGTGGTGAGACACTGGAACAGGTTGCCCAGGAAGGTGGTGGAAGCCCCATCTCTGGAAGTTTTTAAGGCAGGCTGGATGTGGTTCTGGGCAACCTGATCTAGTGTGAGGGGTCCCTGCCCATGGCAGGGGTTGGAACTGGATGATCCTTGAGGTCCCATCCAACCCTGACAATTCTGTGATTCTGTGGTTCTGTGAAATTGAATCTTGGAAGTCATAAGGTTCTGGGGCTTAAAAGTCAGTGAAATGCACTGAAGATCCCACTTAAAAAAGCACTTGTTTTTCAGTCTGGATTCCTGCCTTCCACTGCACTTCACAAATTAGTTCAAATAGTTCACACAGGTCAATGTGCTCAGCATTAAAGTTACTTTATTAAACGAAAAAAGTCCTTGTGGATGGATCACAAGGAGTGCAGTCTCTGCATTTCCATTAGAAAGGAATGTTTATTTTGGGGAAATGCTTGACATTTTTCTCCTAGTTTGGTGACCCAAACTTAAAGAGCTGAGCTGTGCTTTTACTTTTTGCCACTGATTAAAAAAGGTTGGATTATTCTTCTGGCATCTGAGGGAAAGTGTGTTATTACTGAGAAGCTGTCACTGGGAGACAGTTTACATTCAGTTTCATAGATTATGCAATTGTCCTGGTTCTGACATAACTGCAGCATCATCTCAGCAACTGTGAACACACAGCTGCAGGAAACGTGCTGGGGAGGCAAGGGAAGAGAAATCGCTTCTTCGAGGGGAAAAATGAAATCGGGTACAAACCTCATGAAATCAGACTGGTGTCAGTTTTAAGGCATAGATGGTTTGATCTTATAGGTCCTCTTCCTTTTTCTTCATTGCTGGCATTTACTGATGATCCTCAAAGCTAGACTCTGCCATTGAGATGCTGAACAGATACATAGAAAGTTTTATAGGTGAGATGGACTGATGTCTGTGTTCATAACCCTGTAACCCCCACAGGACTCAGGTATAAATGGATGTGCTAATTAACAAGAAGATTTCACTCCCCTGTTAATTTGTCTTTATTTAGATCCTTAGCATTATTACCATAAAAAAGCTCATCAGGTACGGTCGAAGAGCAAATGGCTGGGAGGTGAAATCTCCTTTCTTGACATGCCTCTGACATTTCTTCCTGCTGTGTACACGCTGTTATGAAGTTAGACTAGCTGCTGAGGACCCTAAGAGGCCTGTACATCATTCCTAGCAGACACTAAAATGTTATTCCTACCTGGCTGTGTCCACCCTAGGCCAGCAAGAACATAGAGAAGAGAGAGAATTGCCACAAAGATTACTTTCTTTCTCTTGAGACTTTCAAAACCCACCAGGATATGTTCCATGCAATGTGGTCTAGGTGAATCTGCTTTAGCAGGGTGGTTGGACTAGGTGAGCTATGGAAGCCCCTTCCAATGCTTACCATTCTGTGGTACTGCAAATACAAGTAAAAGAAGAAAGTGTGCTGGAATGGGAAGGTGAAAATCTATTTAAAATATTAATCTGTCTAAACAGTGACTACAAGAGGGTGGTCTTTTTCTTGACAGTTTTAGTTAAAAGACAGGATGGCCATCCACAGGTATTTTCATAGATGGCCATCCACAGGTTATTATGATAGCAAGAGTTTATTTTCTTGGAGTTTGGTGTGGCTTGAGACAGTCAGCAATGCACTCACAGTATCACAGTAACACCAAGGTTGGAAGAGACCTCGAAGATCATCAAGTCCAACCTGTCACCACAGACCCCATGACTAGACCATGGCACCAAGTGCCATGTCCAATCCCCTCTTGAACACCTCCAGGGATGGTGACACCACCACCTCCCTGGGCAGCCCATTCCAATGGCAAACAACTCTCCTGGTGGAGAACTTTCTCCTCACCTTGGGTCTAAACTTCCCCTGGCTCAGCTTGAGACTGTGTCTCCTTGTTCTGGTGCTGGTTGCTAGAGAGAAGAGGCCAACCCCTTCCTGGCTACAACCACCCTTCAGGTAGTTGTAGAGAGCAATGAGGTCGCCCCTGAGCCTCCTCTTCTCCAGGCTAAACAGCCCCAGCTCCCTCAGCCTCTCCTCATAGGGCTTGTGCTCAAGGTCTCTCCCCAGCCTTGTTGCCCTTCTCTGGGCACGTTCAAGTGTCTCGATGTCCTTCTTAAACTGAGGGGCCCAGAACTGGACACAGTACTCAAGGTGTGGCCTAACCAATGCAGAGTACAGAGGCACAATGGCCTCCCCACTCCACAGGACAAAATAGGATTAAAACACAGAAATCCACAGAGGACCACAGTGGAGATAATTTTCTAAATGAAAAACTTGACATTTTGAAAAAAAAAAAAAAAAAAAAAAAGTTAAAAAAATTAAGATTTTGCTTAGAGAACCTCCTGTGAGGAAATTTTGCTTCATTTGACATTCATTCAATAAAAAAAAAAAAAGTATTTCCTGCAGAAGCTACTTATCTATCTCATAGACCATTCCTTTTAAAAAATGGCCATATTCTAACCCAAATATTTCAAAAACTATGGAGATTTTGCAGTTTAAACTCTGTGACAGAATAGGAACTTTACGGAGAAAGTGAGCCAAGCTATTGGGAGATAAGGGCAGTTTCGTGGTTTCTGTCTAGCATCTCTCTCTAGGCTATGATGAATCATTAAGACCTTCACCTCTTGAAAGATGCCAGGGAAACAGTGAGAAATAACATAAAAGAATTCATAGGTCAGTAAACAGCAAATGAATAACACACTGTCAAACCAAGGTCCCTAACCTCTGGTGCTAGCAAAGGAAACCGGGCCTCAGACTGAACTTACACCACTGTAAGGCAGTGCTACTAATGAAAACTTAAACATATGAATTCCTACTGTATTGGCATTTTCAGTGGTTTTGAGGTAATTGCTTTTGATTTGGTTTGGACTTAAAGATTGATTAGCTTCCCTCCAGTGTTCATCTCCTCAGGAAGCCTGAGTCTGCAGCACATGCTGTTTGGGGTTCAGAAGATAGCAGAGTTCAGTCTTTTACTCAGTGGACAAGGCCACATTTTGACAAAGGTTCCACTCCTTGATTCTATGGTCTTGGATTTATCATCCTACTTTTCATATGTTAGGATACCTCAGGATAGAGACTTAAAAATATCCTATGTCAGAATCACTTTCTACCAAGCTGACTGCATTGGTTCTGCTTTAGTCCAGCATGAGCGAGTTCTCCTCCAGCTGGAACTCATGTTCCATCATGAGATGACTGATAATTCCCTTGGAATCCCTGTTCTCTTCATATGTGGATGCAATGCTCACCATACAGATTCATTAAAAAATGAGATCCTCCCTGTGGGAGCACCATATTTTGGGAGATGAAGAGCCATTTGGGCAGCTTTTGGAAGGCTTTAAGTGCTGCCAGCACCGAAGAGCAATCAGCACAAAGACATAAAAGATGTTTTTCATCTCCAAAAAGCTGACTACACAAGAGAAATTAGTTGCAAATACCAAAACCAGGCTTGTTTGTGTGCACACTTTTTTTGTGCAATACATTTCAATCTTCCTACACAGTCATGTGACAGAAAGGAAGCTCTGTCCTTGTTTGTCACACCCTGTATAGTATTTTGTCTCGCAGAGATCTGCATGAACCTTCTATCTGATTTACAGCAACCCCAGATTGCTCCATATCCTCAACTGAAGCACCTCCTTATGTATCATAAAACTATAATGCTACCGAGGTGCACTTACAACAAAGCTGAAGACCTAGGTGAAAACTGAGTATGAGAAAGGCTCCATGAGCAAATATGGGAGACAAAACCGTGCTATGTAACTGCCGGGTCTCCTTGTTGCTCAGCCTGCTGTGTCTCAAGTGCACCTCTGCTGACAACGGGAGAGCAGCTGCTGCAAGAAGAGCTTAAATGGGAGAAAAATAAGGTGTTTTAGGTGTTTATGAATTTCTCTTCTGGTAGTTTTTACTGTGAAATGTGATTGAAACCAGGAGGAATCACTGCTTTCCACTTTTTGTTCCTCCTGGAAACAGCGTAGCACAACACAGAACAGGAGTGAGATAAAATCACTCTGTCAAAACAACTAATGTCCAATTGAAAAGGGAATGGCAGTTGCTGCTTTTTATAAAATCTCAGCTAAGACTAAGAAAAAGCAGACTGCAGGAACATACCCTGCATTCTATAAAAGAGCCAAGAGATTAAAAGCTGACTGTGATCTTGTTTGCCCAAGATTTAAATTGATGACGCTCATAGATACCAGTGGCCTTATCGTGCATTCACAATGGCAGAAGGGAATATTAGGTGATAAAATCTGAGGTCTGACATTGTGTAAAAAAGATAAACTGAAAGCCCTTCAATATTCTGCAACATGATAGTCTTTTCATTTAATCTTGACAAGTTAGTTATTCAATTACTTGGTGCCTCAATTTTACCAGTAGTAAACTGGAGGTAAGACTTCAGTGGGTGTCACGGGGCCAACGAGAAGCTCGGTAACAGTGAAATGATTTGAGTGTCCAAATAATAGGCTCTAAAAATAGAGATTTTTTTTTTTTTTAATTGACATCCTCTGCATGCAACAGCAATATATCAAAATTTCTCCTCCCCATCCTGGTTAAATAGAAATATTTAAAAATCTTTTCCCACTTCTGTGCCTTTATTGATCCCTGAAGGGCCCCACTGCTTCCAGTGACCAACTGAAATTACATGGAGTTGCTCACTGGCATTTCCACTTTAACTAGTGAAAATCAATGGTTGAATTTAACTTCAACATGGTCAGTAATATAGATATTCTGATCCAATTTCAAGGTTGGTGCACATGAAGATTAATTAAAATGGCATGGTGTGTTACCCATTGCTATCGATCTGCCTAAAAATTCAAAGGAACTCTGAGGCCTCCAGCATGGACTGGAGCTATAGGAAAAAACAGGAATAAATTCCCCTACTAACACTTTCAAACCTATAAGGAAAGACCAAGGGGACCTAGAGAGGTCTTATTGCTGGTTGCATTTCTATTAGTCATAAGTCATTAGAAATAATTTACCCAGGGAGTTTCTTGATTAGGTTAAACTGGCTGACATCAGCACTGCCAATTTTCTCCAGCACCTTGCCTGCTGTTCCCTCCAACGCAAGTCTGAGTGTGAGACTGTCCTGAACCTTATGAGGAACCTGGCCTAAGTTAAAACAAAATGAGAAACTACATAGTTCCTGTGCTTTGGCTTTGAGTTAGGTGTATAACTGCTTGTATTTTCTTCAAATGTCAAGATTAATTTTCATCTCTTGCACATGTTTAAGCCACACAAAACCATTTAATTTAGTAAAAACTGCTTATTTGCCTTGGTAGAAGAGAGACCAGTATTTGCAGCCACTGTGTAATTTAGTTACAGAAGAACTAAGAATTTTTTAAGGTATGCTATAAAATGACCTCCTGAAGTACATAAAAAGGAAAGTACCAGGGAAGTATAAATTAAGGTGAAAGACACAGTGGGAGTCAATTCTCTTCTCCCACCTCTCTAGTCGCACCTACTATATACAATACTAATACGAGTCTCACTACTTTCCCTTGCTCCTACTGCCTTAACTGAGATCCGAGTTTGGCTTATTATCTGACTCACTTGTATTGTGTGTGGTATAACATCATTTAAGCAACCATTTCATAGAATCATAGAATCAATAAGGTTGGAAAAGACCTCAGAGATCATCAAGTCCAACCTGCCACCCAACACCTCATGACTAACTAAACCATGGCTTCAAGTGCCACATCCAATCCTTTTTTGAACACCTCCAGGGATGGTGATTCCACCACCTCCCTGGGCAGCACATTCCAATGGCAAATTACTCTTTCTGTGACAACCTTTCTCCTCACCTTGGGTCTAAACTTCCCTGGTACAGCTTGAGACTGTGTCCTCTTGTTCTGTTGTTGGTTGCCTGGGAGAAGAGACCAACCCCCACCTGTCTACAACCTCTTTTCAGGTAGTTGTAGAGAGCAATAAAGTCTCCCTGAACCTACTCTTCTCCAGGCTAAACAATCCCAGCTCCCTCAGCCTCTCCTCATAGGGCTTGTGCTCGAGGCCTCTCCCCAGCCTCGTTGCCCTTCTCTGGACACGTTCAAGAGTCTCAATATCCTCCTTAAATTGAGGGGCCAAGAACTGGACACAGTACTCAAGGTGTGGCCTAACCCGTGCTGAGTACAGGGGTGGAATGACTTCCCTGCTCCTGCTGGCCACACTATTTCTGATGCCGGCCAGGATGCCATTGGCCTTCTTGGCCACCTGGGCATGCTGCTGGCTCATGTTCAGCTGGCTGTCAACCAGCACCCCCAGGTTCCTTTCTGCCTGGCTGCTCTCCAAACACTCCGACCCCAGCCTGTAGCACTGCATGGGGTTGCTGTGACCAAAGTGCAGCACCCGGTACTTGGACTTTTGAAAGGCCATCATGTTGGACTCTGCCCATCTGTCTCCTTCACCCTCCATTCCAAATGCCAGGCTCCAGCACTTTCTGCAGCTAGCAGCCTGGATACCTGCGTGCTTGTGCGCCGGCTCTATCTGGGTACCTATCATTTTTCTGGCAGCCTTTGGTCGAGTTGTTACCATGGCTGGATCTCTTCAGGCAGGTGAAATGAAGTTTGGGTTTTTTTATTGTTTGGTTTTAATTATATTTATTCCACCTGGCCCAATGGGACTCACTTTTTCCCACCTACTGGCTTTGTACCCACTGCATTGACTTTCCCCTGTATCAGCATGTAAAAAAATATTTAGAGGGCAACATTATTCCTATTTTTTTCTTAATTAATAAGAATATGAGCAATTCTTCCTTTGTGAAATATTCATTGAAAATCTGCTTATAAATATTCATAAGTGTTAGCAAATACATTTTATCTGTACATAGAACAGTGACACTTAAGGAAATGAAAACACACACACATACACACAGAGACACAGAGAACTATGTTGCATTACAAACCACTGCTATTATGACATGCTCCAAAAAAAGACTTATTTCAGAAGTCTTGAACACAGATCATGCCAGGAAGATGTCTCCTTTAGACACATCAATAGCTGTTTGTGGCACAATAGCAGTGCCATGTTTTAATAATTGAACTACTCCCAGCATAAACCCTTGAACTGTGTTTATTTCCTCAGTGTTTACGTGATGATGTATCACACAGCCTTAACAGCAGATGAAATGCTTGCAATGACATTGCTAATGCTGGAAACCAGAGCATTTATGCCTACTGTAGATTCAAAATTGTTTCCATTTTCCACAGCATCTTAGTACTATAACAGATTTTCACTGGCAAAAAAGAATATAGTTTTTTATTTTAAACAGTAGCTATATGAAATGCTAGCTGAAACTATGAGTAGTTCAGATTATTTTATTTGCTCTCTTGCCTAAAATAGAGCCAACAAGATGATCACAGTTCATTCTGAGGCTTTTTGTGTTGGCTGTTCACCAAGGTCAGTGCCACTTGCTGGCCAACATTCAGGGGATTCACTTGGGTCCTCAGTTGGGCTGGCGGCTCTCATGCCTCTCCTGGGTCAGATCCCAGGCAACCAGCACCAGAACAAGAGGACACAGTCTCAAGCTGCACCAGAGGAGGTTCAGACTGGTTGTTAGGAAGAAATTCTACACAGAGAGAGTGATTGCCCATTGGAATGGGCTGCCTGGGGAGGTGGTGGAGTCACCATCATTGGAGGTGTTTAGGAGGAGACTTGATAGGGTGCTTGATTGCATGGTTTTAGTTGATTAGATAGTGTTGGATGATAGGTTGGACGCGATGATCTTGAAGGTCTCTTCCAACCTGGTCTGGTCTGGTCTGGTCTGGTCTATTCTATTCTATTCTTCTATTCTATTCTATTCTATTCTATTCTATTCTATACATTCAGACATTCTTCTCTTTCTACATTTGTACATCTTCAAACAGTTCCCACCATGACCCTGAGGTAGGTTATTCCTTTGACAACATAACTGTAGGTTTCACAAAGCTGGATATTTCATCAGTCCCAAACTGGTGGTGGCCAGTGGAGGAGGTGAAAAGTTATCTTTTTTCCAGTGCTCTTTCTGCTTGTGCTGCTTAGGCAGGGAACCAAAGCAAGGACAAGCTCCTTGTGCTTCACCTTCTCTATCTGGAAAACGCGTATCTAACCTTTTTTGTATCTCACTGGATGAGTCATCTAAGATTTCAAATGATACACACAGATATCAGATACCCCTATTGCAGAATGCTGGAATGCTATGAATCAGTCCTGGTCCTTACAAATATCCTTCAGATGAAGGCTGTTAAGGTGTCCTTGCTTTTTCCTCTTTCCAGTTACAGCACTTTCACTGAGGTGCTTTTGAGCTGCAGAAGCCAGAGAAATGGAGGCATTTAAATAACTGTGCTTGAAAAAGAGCGGAGAAGTGTGGCAGAGAAGGCTTGGTTAAATGAGGGGTTGCTTGTCCTGCTCTTCATATTGTGAGGCCAAATCTGGGATTCTGTGCAACTCTTCCATTTACAAAACAAGTGACACACTTCCATGGAGAAGGTCCAGGATAAAGAATCTACAGGCCTCTGTTAATGAGAGGTTTTTCTGCTAGCTCATAGGCACTCAGGAGCATAGGTGAGGGTAGAAGAGCTGCAAAATATATCACAGCCATGACACCAAATTCACAGAGTGGTATCATGAAGGCTGGAATTCATTACAGTGTATTGGGGGATGCGGCCATGCTCTATGCTGGCTTTTCTTTCTGCTCACATAGCACTTCTCCCTGCTTGTGTCTTCATGCACACCCTGTGAGACAGCAGGCATAAAGCAGCTTGTTTGTTGCAGTAATGCATAACTTCTTCAAGTTCAACCAAGGATTTCCTTGCCAGAGAGGAAAGGAGGGCTTATGGGAGTATGTGCTTGTAGATGTTTCTGTGCAATCACATGCATACCCCAACTGCTCCTGGGCATTGGGAGTTGCAGTTGTGAACCTTGAGAGCAGCAGTTGTGTGAGCTATAGGGAAGGAAAGAACCAACATACAGGTTATCTTCTATAGACAGGGAAAACCAATCACCTTACAAGGGGAAGGAGAGGCTGTTAAAAATTGAAACCTGACTTCTCTCTTGTTAGGTGTCTTACCTTTGATAGATGACTGGTTTTGAGCTCTTGGATGGGACAGTCTCTCTCTGTTAACTGCCCACACCCATGTACACATGAAATAAACCCCCTGAAAGACCTTTAAAGTCATCATCAGTTTACCACAGCCCTTGAATGAACTGCTCTGAAAATTTCAGGCTCTGCCCCTCTGTGTTTTCTTTCCTCTGGTTCACAGATGGAGGTTGCAGAGGTTGTATGTTCATGGAGACTTCCCTGTCCAGATCTGGAGGCAGTAGATGCCAAAGACAGGAGGATGTTTTTGGCGCTAATCACAAAACTAAGCATGCCATCCCTTATTCTTCAGCCACCACCAAAATGTAGGTGGTCTGGTTTTAAACCAGCTGCACAGGTACAACCTGAAAGAGTGTAGACACTAGGGAAGAATCAGTGGCCAGCTATAGCCCCTGTGGTTCAAAGGTAAGGAAGGTTCTACACAAGGATTTGTGCCAAAGTGCCACATAGTTGATCTGAAAGCATCAATCCATGTGATGGCAAAAGGTGACTTTTCCCAGACTACCATGGAGACATTTATAATGAGTCCCTTGTTTTGAAGGCCAGTAGCCCTTTGTAAATGTCCAAGAGATAAAAGAAATAAAGCAGACATCAACAAACCGTGATCAAACAACCGAGCTGTTGAGTCAGTAAACCCATTCCCCATTCCCCTCACCCCCTGCTTTTTGTGTGCTTAGCCAACACCAGCTGTGGCCCAATTAAACTCAACTGCTTACAGAAATGGATCTGTTACAAACAAGTACACAATGGATTATGATTGTAATCACTTAAGAGGTCAGAGCAGCTCAGTGCTTGTGCTTTCTGATTGTCTGTATGAGATGTAGGGCCAAAGTTCTGACCCACTTTGAGTAGCTACAGACCCTCCAGACTCTTGTTGCTTGTTAGGACAGTAAAATACTGCTTGCTTGTGATGTCAGCAAGCAACCTGATGCTCTTCCTCCATATATTGACTCTGAAATCAGGCAAAAGGTAGATATGCCATCAGGTTAGGGACTTTTACATGAGGGTAGCAGTGAGATTCCCACTTACAATATGGTCATCATGTCAGGCTAGTAACTGAGGTAAACTATGGCATGAAGAGGTGGAAACACCCTGGGTTTGGTGTATGTGGGAAAAGAACCTGCAAACCCACAGATCCTACAAGGTCAAATGCTCGTGATTGTTTTCCTTGTGCAGCTGAAATCAGTGTCTCTCATGGTGAGGTCAGAACTATGCCTCTGCTCTCCTCCTGCAATCAGTAGCACAACGTGCTGAGCGTGCTGCCTTCTCCATGGGGACAGAGTTTGCTAGCCAAAGCAGCTCAGGAACGTCAGGCTTTGCACTGGGGGAATAAGTTCTCCTGGTGTGCAAGACATTTTACAATGGCATTTCATATTTTGCTGTTTGGGACATGAAATAATTTTTTGTCATGACTCTATCAATCCTGACAGCTAAGAAAGATGATAAACGCTGGGTGCAACCCTTTTTCTTCTTTATAGTTCTTTTCTGAGGATCTTTCCTTATTGGTTCTCCCTCAAGGCATTAGCCTATAATCTATAATGCCATCTGCTTTGCTGGGCTACAAGCCAGGTCACTTTATTAAATCAGCATGGAGTAATTTATGGCATTGTTTTTGGGATATTGGGGAAGCAAGCAGAGACAAAGATGCTTTCTGTGCTAAAGCAGAGCAGCACATGCACTTCAGTTCTTATCTATTTCAGCAACAAAAGGTGTAAAAAATGGCATTCCCCTCTCTTGGAGTATTTTTCCTTCCTGTTTGGTTTCTGAATGGTATTGTGATCTTCAAAACTGCTACTGAATGAGAAGCACTATGGCAGGGCTAGATTTTGGAAGTGAAAAGACCAGTGGTATTTTTAGGATGCAGGGCTGAGCTGAAGATGGGGATGTGAGAAGCTACATCACAAAAGAGCAGGTGGCACTTGTTAAGTGTAGGAACCAGATAAAAACTCTCTTTTATTAGAAACTTATGCCAAGCAGAAAACTGCCTCGCTGTCCCTGCTTTTTTCATCTAAACTTGTAGCTGCTGCAACTTTGTCTGGAAAAGAAAATCTGAAATGACTGCTAGGGACCCACAGTTTATATTACTTGAAACTGCCTTTATCATCTGACTGAAAGACTAACAAAATAGCTGCATGATGCATCAATCCCTGCTCTTGCATTACATATATATATAAAAGAAAAACACCTTCTCTATTAAAAAATTGCTTTAAAAAGTTGAAAATTGCTTCCAAAGCCTTGCAAAGATTTAATTAAGTCTTTTGTTGCTTTCCATCCTTTGGTCTATCTTTTGCTCATTTTCACATTGGAAAAGGGGCTAGTTTAAAATTATTTTCATTGAATTAATCTCAGTCAAGATTTACTAGGGCTTTGGGCACAGGGAAGCTGGAGTATATAATTGCATTTGTTAGTGGAATGAATATTGAGCATTACACAGAAAGTGAGTGATGTTAAAAGAAGTGACACATGATAAAAGATAATCCATCAAATGAAAACAACAATATTCTTAAAGAACAATAATATTGCTAAAGAACAACAACAAGAAGAAGAACAAATAGCTTGCCTGCAGGCTGTCACATTTATTCTATCTCAAAACAGAGCTGGAAAAGAACTTCAGTTAAATTTGCCAAATGCTATTTATTATGAATTTATATTGTTGAGTACAATACAAAATGAACTATTTTGTTTGGAATCTATTTAGGAAAAGCCTGGATAACAGGTCTCTGAATCACTAAGACTTATAAAGAGCAGGCAGATGAAAAAAAATCTAACCAATAACAACCTGGCCGGTGTTTACAACCAAAGAACCTGTTGTAAGCAATCTTATGAATGCAAGGTGTCTTTAACAACACATTGTAAAAAGCCTCAGGGTTACAGGCAGCTTTACCACATAAAACACCTTTCAAGCTTCTCTGAGTGATGCAGGTCATGAGTGCATGTTACCAAGGTCATGAACGCACTAAGAGTAATAGGTCCTCACCAAAATATACAGATTATTCCAGGGAATTTTAATCCTGGGAGAGTAGATTTCATCCTCTGATGAGATTTTAAAAAATATGAAAAACATTACTAACAGAAAAAACAGGAAGTGGTGTAGAATCTCTCGCTGTGAACTGATGTGATTCTACTGGCAGTAGAGTCTAATGGAACCTGGTTTTGCAATCTTTCCTGATTTTCCTTGGAGTGTTTAGGTTTGTTGTCTTGGGATAATCAAGGAAAGTGCCAGCTTTTAGAAAACTCCAGTCTTACCTCTTTGGACCATAATCTACATGAAAGAATTGGTTTTGTGTATAGCTGATCCTGAACAGGAAGTTGCAAGGGTTCTGAGCCATAGCAATTTTCTATTTCTTTAGTTCTTCTAATTTTTGAAGGAGCCAGATGGAATATTTTTAGTTCATGATGGTGCAGGCTAGTGTTGTAGCACATTCAGAGGCAAGGACATCAGGACCTTGACAATCAAGGGTGAAGAGAGGTATATTCAAAAGCTGCTTTTGTTTTTCACGCATCTGGGACCTTGTGAAAACAAAACTTTTTACTATACAATACAATAATACAACACAATACAATACACCAGGTTGAAAGAGACCTTCAAGATCATCGCGTCCAACCCATCAACCAATCCAACCCACCTAAACAACTAAACCATGGCACCAATCACCCCATCACGTCTCCTCATGAACACCTCCAATGAAGGTGACTCCACCACCTCCACGGGTAGCCGATGCCAATGGGCAATCACTCTCTCTGTATAGACATATATACTATGACTTTGCTCAAAATAATGTCAGTATTGTTAAATTAATTATTGTGTTCAAATATCCACCATAATTTTGTTAAAAGCTAACAGACCCAACTTGAATAAACGTGTTGATAGCCTTACACTGCAATCTGATCACTTATTGTCATTAACTGTGAAGCAATTCTTCAGCTTTAACTGAATCTACAGCCAGTCTGAAAACTCTCTTGCTGTATTTTATAATACTCCTGTCTTTCATCACTCTGGGTGGGAACAAGGCAAATTTTTGTGCTCAGGGCAGCAATGTCCTTGTTAACTTAAAGTTATTGCTAAGTCAAGCTTTTAAATAGTCAGGTCTCTTGATCTTTGGGGTTTTCAGTGTCTTCGGAGTTAATGACATCCAAAGACTTAAGTCTCTAAAGATTAAATGAACAGAGGAAACCAGATGAGAACACCTTCAGAATTCTGAGTGCACAATCCAAGAGGATAGAAGAGGAGGAAGGATGGAAAGAACTCTCCTTCTAGGGTAATGGAATACAATATAGTATAATAATTATTAATAACATTAGAATTATTTTTCTAAGTATATGATCCTAATGGAATCTGAGGTTTTGGGGCTACAAAAAGAAAGTTGTGTGTTGCCCAGAGCAGAGTTCATTCTCTTTGAAACCCTATTAAAATCAGAGATGCATCCATCAGCTATTATACTGAGAGAATGTGATGACAGGATGTATCTTGAGAGAAGAAAAAGCCAAAGTATGGCAGAGAGAGGCAGGATTAGGATAGATTATGATACTCATTTGTCTGCACAAGGAGCATTCACCGAGTTGTAAGATTTTTAAATTAAATGGAACTTTAGATGAGCTCCATGTCTGTGGTCTCTGAATAATCCTGATCTTCAGGTGCTTTTACAGTAGGTGGAGGGGCAGTTGCCCAGGGTCACTTATCTTTGTGAAAGCTGCTCTGCAGAATAAGCAGCTCCTCTGTCACTGATGGCACTTGGCAGTGTTTCCCCAAGGCTATCTTATTTCCGCTTTCTGAGTACCTAATTATTTTTCCTTTTTTTTTTTTTTTTTTTTAACCTCTATAAGAATTCAAAACCTCATCACTCAGGATTGTAACAGTCATAGATCAGAGTCTTTTCAGAAACTAAAAAAAAAATAATAAATCATTCTGCCTGCTTCTTTTAACTGGAAATTCGTATTTCTAAAGATATCATTGAGTCACTGAAGGTTTTGGATTGAACGACTCAAGAGTATCAAAGCTGAAAGTGAAAATGTCTACAGCCTGTTTGGAAAAGAGAATCCTCACAGCAAATAACACTTTCACCCAGCAGAAGAATCAATAGTTGGCTGTTTTAAATAATGTTTTAAAGTAATAAAACATTAGAACATAGCCAAGGATGCAGAGTTCCTCTTCATGTGAGACTTTTCTCATAAACCTATGCCCTAGGTGTGCAAAGCTGAAATTACCATGAGAGAGGTGTTACCTCTTATAGCCAAAAACCTCAGAACAGATGATCATAATAGTGACTTCTGCTCTCAAAACCATTATTCTTCTTTCTCTTACATGAAAAAGGGTAAGTGGCAAGGAGGACCTGGGGAATCATACCACTGCATTTGATCTTCTAAAGTAGATCTAGCTCTGTAAAGACATGGACAGCTGTTGAGTTCTAGATTAGCAAAGGAAAATGTAACTGTAACAAAAAGACTCTATACAGAGCTCAGTCACAGCTAATTGTTGACATGGTCATTCTTCTCATTCTTCTTCATGACTGCTGGGAAAGGTGCCTGAAAAGAAAAGCACATCTGAAGTGGTTTATGTGAGCACAGAGTGATCTTGTGACTTGTGTCAGATCATACAGAAATTTATGCCAGCTTCTTCCAGTCTGTATTTAGTGCCTGACCATGAAGTCCATGCTTGCTTTCTGCTTATGGCACTGTACAGTCCTTTGCTTTGTTAAAGGAAAAGGGAAGATGAAAATTTTATTTAATCCGTTTGAGCTCATCTGGGTTCAAATGTCAAATGCTGAGTGCCTGAATGGTACTTGGTATGAAAAGGATCCACCTCGTGCAAAACACACAAGAGAAAAAAATAGCTTTTACCTTGCAGTGGGTTCAACAAATGGCTAACAGTGGTGTGATTTCACACAGTTTTCTGGTACACTATGCATTAACAGCAGCATTCCAAGGAGTGAAACACCAACTACACAGTACTTACATCCTGAGTTTTTCCTGCAGTATTACGCCCAATGACACAATGATTCTCTGTAGCCAAGAGAGAGAGACTTCAGTCATGGCTGGACAGTGCATTCTTGCTGTGCATGATATAGTTAATAGAGACCCAGCCATTTACTGGTAGCCTATTGAAAGATCTCAATGAAAGCTGTGAAGCTTTACACTGCTTCGACAGCATCACTGCAACCATTACCTTGCCCCCATCCAGAACATCTCCCGGGCTGGGGCTCTCAAAGGTTTGTAATCTGTGAAATGTCCTGTTGCCATTCATGTGGAAAGGCTACCTCTTTCTACAAACAGAAACTGAGGGGAAGAGGCAGATGCTTGTAGCTCCTTGACAGTCTCTGGGAAGATGCCTTGTTCTATATATAGTACCTGCATACAGTTTTCAGCTGCTTAGACCTTGCAGCAGCAGAGAGGAGGGGAACCTTTGGATTCATTTTAGCTGCAACTCAAGGAGCAGAAAAGGGGAGGGAGTTTTGTTTCTGAAAAACAAAGTTCCCCCAAGCACCATTGACTGGGGGCATCATCTGGAGCAGGGACACACAAGGCATCATGAGACAGAGGCGATTTCTTTACCCAGTGGTACCTTCCATGGGACTAGACCGACCCATACCCATTCATTTGAATTGTTGTTATTTTTAGAAGATCATTGAAAAGATGCCAAAACATCACTGCTCTGTCTCAGAGTCTGTGCAAATCACAAATGAAATAGCTTGTCCTAAGCTTTCTCATAACATGGAAAACATAGTATGATGAATTTTCTTTTTGGAGAGCTGTGTCCTAATTGATCTTCTTCCCCATCCCTGGACACATCCACGTTGCCCCAGCCTTGTTTAGTCCCAACAGCTCACCCAGAGATTTGCTTGTCAGGCCTCATCATAAAGCAAGCTTCATTAGCTTCCTTTAGCAAGGCTTTTGTAGGAATGGGAAAATGAAAACCATTGTGCAAAAGTGGGCTCCACTTCTGTGCCAGAGACCCCCAAAGACAGAGACACACAAGGAACTTTGAAACTTCTACCTTCTGAACTTTTAAAGTGCGAAAACCTTCAGAGGTTGATCCATAAATAGCCCCTTGTCAGTTAGTCAGCTGTGAATATTTCTGCTGTTATTATACAGATCTTGCAAGCTCAAGTAAGTGGCTAAAAAAATACTAAGCACAATGACTTTTATCACATTGTTATTCAATACACATCTCGAGAGAGGTGACTAAGAGGTGAATGAGAAATTTCAAAGTATCTTAACTCCCTAATTTTGCACATGAAAAATAACTCTGGAGCAGAACACCATTTAAGATCTGGCTGAAACTCTTATAGGGAATAATTCTCTAATAAATTTGAACTTTTTTCCTCCTAAGCTGGATTTACAAAAAAATAACAGCAAATCAAGCAATAGGTTTGTTAATTTGCACACAGCAGGTGCTGCAGCCCAGGTCCTGGAAATGGTCATGAGCAGACACACAGATGCTGATGTGTTCCCAGTGATGTGCAGTGTGGATGCTACAGACACATTACTCTAGGGATGCTAAGGAGTATCTGGGCAGCATGAAGGGGACCCAGTGCTATACACAGTAGCTGACCTGGAAGACAAGAATTGGTTCCCATGCTGCTATTCAGGCTGTGACCAAGGAAAATCTGTCTTTCATTTATCTTAGTGCAAGCCCAGCATCACTGACAATCTTGCATGGTTACCAGTTTGGTGCCAAAAATGAACTGTCAGCAATCTCATTCCAGAATATGGTGTGGCTGCAGCATTTTATTTCCCATACGGACACAGAGTTTATTGCTCCTTTCCTTTTATATTTCTCCCCCTTTCTTAATCTCTGCATATTTAAATTTTCTCTTTCAGAATTTGTTTTCCCTGAGGGCTTAATACTGTGCTTCTCTCAGGATTAGGAAGGAGGTGAGCTTATTTTGGGTTTCCTATTTCATTACTACAACACACCTGTATTTATTAATGGTGGGGAATTAGAGTGAAGCAGGTCAAACATTAAAAATGGCATCGTAAAGGATTACTTCGTTCACCCTGAGTAAGATAAAACTTTAAAGGCAGTGAATTTTTTTCTGCCTAGCTTCTGGATTTCACATAATTTAGGGAATTAGTTTTTCTTCTGGACTTCATTTTTCTCCTGATTCATGCTGTGTGTCTCAGGAAGCTATAAGAAAGATTATTATGGATAACAGATGCCCTGAGGGGCCCATCACAGGAACTGAAAAGCAGGCTATGATGATGGCATTCATTTTGATAGTCTTTGGTGGTAAGAATTTGACTTTTGTTATAATTCTGATATATTTTTCATTTCAGTATATATATGTTGGAAACTCATCATTACAACACAGTGTTTATAACCATATCCACTCAAGCTGAGCTCCTGAGGTTTCAAATCTTTTTAGGATGGCAGAAAGTAGCTATGTTGGAGGAAATGCCTAGATATGTAGTGAAGGATGTTGAGTTGCTGGAACATGTCCAGAGAAGGGCAACAAAGTTGGGGAGGGGTTTGGAACACAAGCCCTATGAGGAGAGGCTGAGGGAGCTGGGGTTGCTTAGCCTGGGGAAGAGGAGGCTCAAGGGTGAACTTCTTGCTATCTACAACTACCTGAAGGAGATTGTAGCCAGGTGGGGGTTGGTCTCTTCTCCCAGGCAACCAGAACCAGAACAAGAGAACACAGTCTCAAGCTGCACCAGGGGAGGTTTAGACTGGATGTTAGGAAGAAGTTCTTCATAGAAAGAGTGATTGGCCATTGGAATGGGCTGCCTGGGGAGGTGGTGGAGTCACCATCACTGGAGGTGTTTAGGAGGAGACTTGATGGCATGCTTGGTATCATGGTTTAGTTGATTAGATAGTGTTGGATGATAGGTTGGACTTGATGATTTTGAAGGTCTTTTCCAACCTGGTTAATTCAATTCAATTCAATTCAATTCAATTCAATTCAATTCAATTCAATTCAATTCAATTCAATTCAATTCAATTTGTTTAGTTGATTAGATAGTGTTGGATGATAGGTTGGACTTGATGATTTTGAAGTCTTTTCCAACCTGGTCAATTCAATTCAATTCAATTCAATTCAATTCAATTCAATTCAATTCAATTCAATTCAATCCAATTCAATTCAATCCAATCCAATCCAATCCTATTCTATTCTATTCTATTCTATTCTATTCTATTCTATTCTATTCTATTCTATTCTATTCTATTCTATTCTATTCTATTCTATTCTATTCTATTCTATTCTCACACGTCTATTCTATTATAGAATCAATAAGGTTGGAAAAGACCTCAAAGATCATCAAGTGCAACCTGTCACCCAAGACCTCATGAACTACTAAACCATGGCACCTAGTGCCATGTCCAAACCCCTCTTGAACACCTCCAGGGATGGTGACTCCACCACCTCCCTGGGCAGCACATTCCAATGGCTAACAACTCTCTCTGCAAAGAACTTTCTCCTCACCTCCAGCCTAAACTTTCCCTGGCGCAGCCTGAGACTGTGTCCTCTTGTTCTGGTGCTGGTTGCCTGGGAGAAGAGACCAACCCCCACTTGGCTACAACCTCCCTTCAGGTAGTTGCAGACAGCAATAAGGTCTCCTGTGAACCTCCTCTTCTCCAGGTTAAACAACCCCAGCTCCCTCACCCTTTCCTCATAGGGCTTGTGCTTGAGGCCTCTCCCCAGCCTCGTTGCCCTTCTCTGGACATGTTCAAGAGTCAATATCCTTTGCAAATTGAGTGGCCCAGAGCTGGACTATTCTGTTCTATTCTAGTCTAGTCTAGTCCATACTGAGAGAGAATGAATTAACAAATATTTCCTTTTCAATACCTCCCACAAAAAGCATATTTTTATTTTCCATTGATTTGGTCGTTTTCAGAAAGTGAACCTAAGAAAGAGAGGCACTGTTGGGTATGAAAGGCAATGATTTGTCACTGACAGTTCATCATTAATTAGCATCTTATTTGGTCTGAAAGATTGAAAGGAGAGTAATCATAGAAGACTAAATTGAAAAACCCAAAGTGAATGAAGAAAACCAGATCACAACACCCACGCACAGCCGAGATAGCAGTAGGCAAGAAGCATCCTCTGATTACGCAGGCGAGGAGCGTGCAGCCAGCGACCACACAGACAGATGCAGACAGACAAGTCTATTTTAGGCCTGAGCTCTGGAGATTCAGGGTAACAGGTCTGCCTTTGCATGCTGCCTCATGCACTACATCGCTGTTGTGAATGGGACAGCCCCAGGGAACGCAGCCATGATCGTGAGCCAAAATAAAACCATGCCTCATCAAACGCTTCTTACGTGTTTCCATGAGGAGAAGGGGAGGAGAAAACCAAAGGCAATCTCCACAACCAGACCCAAGTCTTTGACTTGTCAGCTGAAAGTGGTTCATTTTGTAAGAAAAGGTTTGTTTTGCAAGAAGGGTTTGGCCAAGGGTATGAGGGTCATCTGCCTATGGCTATTTCCCAACAAGAATAATATCATTAAGCATAGTGCCTGCAACTGGGGCAGATGAAGGTCTAAACTAAGGAGACAGAGAATGGGGTTTGCAAAACTAAGATGAGGTCTGTGCTGTACCAGCTGCTGCTCCTGGGAGACGTGGAGCAGAGTAACCTCTTCAATAAATCTGAATGTGCCCAAGAGACCCACGAGCAAGGTGTTATATACACCAGTTGTAACACAGCTGCAAAGTTTAGCTCTTACTAACAGAGTCTGAGATCATGAAGGTGGACAAGCTGGGGGCCCCAGTCTAATACATCTCATACAGATTGACAGTAGCAGGCTCTCCACCAAAGTAATCAAGGAGGGGAAAAAAACAGGCTGAAAGGGATGACATTGGTGGTCCCTTTGGTCATATCTTTGGAAAATAAAGATTGTGGCAAGACAGAGCTTACATACACCATCTCAAAAAGACAGTGGTATAATCTGTTCTTAAAAGTCCTCAAAATCTCTCATTGTTTTATGACTCTGCTTTCTTTTAAGAATGTGTGCACTCCAGAACCATTGCTCTAAGCATTACAATAGCATTAGAGATGGAACACAGCTTGAGGAAATTCAAGCATTAACTATGTATTGTGACCAGAGTGGACATGTTGTTAGAGCAGGAAAAAGGCAGAGAGAGAAGGAGAAAGTCATGGGGAAAGGGAAGGTGTCAGGAGACAGAGGGAGTCCTTCAGGTAACCTTGCTTACAGGATTTCTTCACATTTTTTTCCCCCTCAAGTATTAAAATTGCATAAACTGTGTCAGAATAGGAAAGTTTCTGGGTGGAGACACCTGAACCAACAGCCCACTCAAACCAAAGGGTGTTATACCAGAACCTGTTACAGGAGCTCCATCATCAGACAATATCTATCTAGCTTCTTCCTGACTGCAGCAAGCTTAAAGTTCATTAGATGTCATTTCCTGAGTGTTCCACAAAGAGTGCTCCAATCAGTTTCTAACCCAAAGTCCCACACAGTGACTGCATCAAAGCTGAGTGCCAGCTCTCTGAAGCACTAATCAAGCATCTTAACCACAAACATTCTGCCTTCTGGTGTGGGAACAAGCATTTCCCCTTATACAGAGGTGTATTTAAGAATCACCAGGGTGACTCTATAGTACTAACAACGTTGCTGTGGTAATTTCATAATTAAACATCACTTTAAATTGCTCCACTAATATTTTACTGTGATCCCCACACAAATGAGTATTTTTGGAAAGTACACTTTCATTTTGTCAGGCTCTATGCTTTAACCTGATGGGTCCTTTTGTAAGAAGGATTTACATGCCACACAGAATGAGAATTATTGCTGCAGGCTCCTGCTTCACTTGTGATGAATGAATGACACCAGGGTCCCTGGATCTACCACAGTGGGCAAGTGTGTGGCACAGTGCTCTGGGTGTGGGGATGATGGTCTGACTGGGGAAGTCTCCATTCTTGTTCAAAAGCAGAACTAAATGCCTACCTCATTTTTCATGCTGCTGAGCACCCTGGCTAGGTAACTAGAAAATTTTGTGCATCCACAGTCTGGGAGGCTCAAGCATGCTGTAGCTGCACCATCACCTGAGGAAAGTCACTGATGGTGAATAAAGGAGGAAAGCAATCACATTTCTCCTTTTAGCTACATTTATCTCCTAACCTATGATCCTTCACCCACTTTCGTAAGAGGCTGTGAGGAAGGATGTAGTTGAATAGGCTCTTCAGGTAAAAGAGCCTGAATATTCCTAAACTGGGACTGGACCTGCTAACTGCACACAATTCAGCTCACAAAACTCTGCCAGGGCTCCCCTTTCCCATCATCTGGATTTCTCTATTGCAGGCACGCTGGGGAGCCTGCAGTAAACACAGGCATTTGGCATCCATCTTGGGATTGGCTGCATATGGGCAGGGCAGGACTTCAGACACTGTGAATAAAGGGCTGAGAAAACCTTGGGTGCTTTAGAGCAGCAGCCTGAACTGCTGTTGGCAGCTGCAGAGGGTTTAAAACACACAGCTCTGAAACGGACATATAGGTATCATTCACAACGTTTCTCAGCAAGTCAGTGATGGAATTAAATCTTTCCTCAAAGATTGCTTCATAATAACTCTACAGCTGGCAGTGCTGGACCTTCCTCAGTTTTCTACCATCTGAATAAAAGAAGTAGAGGAATTGTATGGCCTTCAAATATTTCCTGTGCCTGGCAACCACATTAAGAGAAGCATGCAAGGGTTAAGCAAATTTGATCCTGCCTGTCTCCTGCTGTGATGCAGTTTCTCTAATCAAGTATAATTAAAAGAGAAAAAAAGAAGCAGCTATACAATACCATATACACAGAAAGAATAATCACAGTGGCAGCAAAGTCACTTTTATGCAGAGGTGTATATCACATGCAGCACTAAATGCCCACAAGCTGTTGCTCACATGAGTAATGTTGGTCATGGAAAGAGTTCACTCTTCTTTCTGGGACTACCTTCCTGAGAAAGGATTCGCGGAATCAAGTCTGTGAACACTGACAGACTTCTGTCACAAATGCAATTTCCCCATTGTGGTTATTATGTTAGATCAAGTGGCATTAAGATCTTAATTTATTTCCTGCTTTTTATTTAGGTGACGTTTGCCAGATGAGCTGTGAAAAAACCCCTGTGATTGTTGGTAATAGTCGGTTCTGGTTCCAGATGAGTTCCCATACAGAAAAAAGAAGGGGGGGGAAAGCTCCAGTGAGCACAAATGCAACTGAGTATTTTTGGTATAATTTATTTTCAGATTTGCTAATAATATCTAATTATAATAATAAATATTTTAATTTAACCGTGGCATTAATCATCACCTTCATTCTCATCTCACGTCAGCTGTGACATTCAAATAATGCTCATGACTTCAGTGGAATAATTCCAGGTTCTTCACTGACACTCCCAAGTGAAACAGCTCTACTTTAATAGGACTCTAAAATACAATTCCCTTTCCCATTTAAGCCCCACTGGATGGGGTCCTTAAGAAAGGAAAAGTAAATTGATTTTAGGACATGCCACTCCCGATCCTTTCTGTTATTTCCCAGCTATGTGTGCTGCCCAAGAATCTCTGTGCTCTGCACTGCTGCTTTAGTAATAATCATTTCTTTGTTTCACAGATGGGACTGTAAGGCTGCTTTTTCTTTTTAGTTTTGATATGGCTGACATGAAAAAAATGTTACTCAGAAAGTAAAAGGTTAAAAATAGAGGATAATAAAGTAAACAGTGAAGGTTCTAGAACTGTATTTCAGGAATACTGCCTGCTAGATATTTAATTATTATTATTATTATTATTTTTTAATCAGGGTAGCTCTTTTGCTCTCTAGAAGAAATGAGATAAATTAAGCAGTTTTAATTAAGCTTATCTCATTTTCATATTCCTGCTTCTCACCCACACTGTGATGGAAGGTCTGCAAAGCAATTGCTGAGGAACACCACGCTGCAAGAACAACTTCTAATTATTGCAAAGGAGAATTAAAATATTTTATTTTCAAATGCACCTTTACCCTCCTTTCTGTTTAACTTGGAGAATATTTTCTTACTGCTCTTCTTCTCTGGTTTTCCCCTGAGGCAGCTCATGTTAGAGAAATGTTGATAGATGGCATATAGTTAGGGGATGATAACAACAAAATGAAAACAAACGCAGGGGAGCTGACAGATACACATTATCAATATTGATAGAGAGGTTGCTCCCAGTGCTGACAGTACCATTCTTCACAAGCTGGAGGACACGGCAGCAGTTATCCCAGCTATCCCCTGGGGCTGAGCAGGGCTTTCTGTGTGAGCAGGGCTCTGCCTTTTCTTGCCCGCTGCACAAAGATGTGCAGCCTTGACACCGCAGTATTTACACCAGCTTCACACTCCTGCAGATTGATGTATGGACACAGCTCGCTGCAGGGAGCTGTTCCTGCTGGAGAGGACTGAGTTGGGATCAGAGCTATGTTGGAGGGGGTGGTGGGATGGGACAAGGAAGGCTAGTCATCCTGCTGCCACCCCAGAACTTCTCTCACTCACACCTTTCCCATGGTTCTGAAGTGCATGCTGCACTGTACCCTTGCTCTATTTCCCTTGCCCTGAGACAACTGGCAACAGCTGGTACCCAGAAGCTGATGGTGGCTGGTGGTTCCTGAGCTCTGACTTCTGTCCTCGTTCTGCTTTTCTCTGCAAAGTAAAGCTCCTGGGGGATCACTTGTGCCAGGCCCTGTGCATGGTCCCCATGCACACTGTTCATGGTAGCTCTCCATCAAAAATCTCTCTTCTGGAATGTCATGAGCACTGCAGTGATTAAAGCCTCCCAGATATGTGGTTTGCTACTCACATTTTGCAGGCATTTAGCTCCAGAGATAAATGTATATAAATTAATCTTACTTTCATTTAATTGTTGCTTTATATTTATGAGGTACTTTATAACAAAGTTATATTATTATAAAATATTATTGCAGATAATCTTTATTATTCCTACAGCCAGTAAACAAGGCTGTCTGTACTAATATTTTGTTTCATAGCTCCCACCAGAGTGTGAAATAGTAACTGAAATCATGATATGTGGTCACCAATGACTGACAGCTTTGGCTTTTAATGGAGCTATCAAAGGAGAAGAGCACTACCTATCAGTCTGCCTATAAAGGAAAGAAAACTAATAGAGGAACTCAAATTCCTTATCTTCTCTCTAGGTTCACCATGCTAGGAAAGCTGACAGAATCAAGTCACAGATTCTTTTATGTCAAGGTGCTGAGGTGCTGAAGAAATCCTTCCTTTGGTTTTCCTTAAACACCTCTTGGCTATAATTTTGTTTGTTTGTTTTTCGGTTGTTGCTGTTTGTTTGTCTGAAATGAAAAACCTTATTGTGATGATGAATAAACCTTGCTTAGAAAGGTCTGTGAATTCACACAGACAATACCACAGTGGTTGCCAAGAGTTTAGTGGGAGTTTAAAGAGCAAGTGAGACCAGTCATCAGCTCTGCAAAAGCATTCAGCACCTGTAAGAGGCCTGCAGATTTCTCCCCTTGAGATCTATTGTACCCTATTGCACTCACTTTTGATTCAGTTTTTCCTCCTTAATTAACTTTATTTCCTGCTCAGATATGTCAGATAACATAATTGCTGAGTGCATTTCACAATGCATTGAAAGAGGATGTCCTCTCATCACTTAACTAAATACCCCCTCTCATCACTTAAATAAATATCCCCATTTTATCTTCTCTGTGACAAAACTCCTTGGAATTTCAAGGCTTGCAAAGGTCACTGCACTTATTTGCCCTTCTTCCTAGTACCAAAATCTGATATTTGCTTTTTGCATCTCTACATGTAGAAGACTTTTTGAAGTTTAGCACACAACTAGTTAAAATCCATAGAAACCAGGGAAAACATCCCTGCTTTGGTGAAGTTTGCTCTCAGGTGGGGCATTTGAAGTAAAATATGTGCTCTGTATGCTAGGAATATTTTCTATTGCACCTACAGCAGAAAGCATGCCACGAGACCTTAACATATCTCAAAGCAAGATTGTCTGTTGGACTTAATCCTTTCTGGTTAGCTCAATAGTTCAAGGTAAATCTGAAACCAGAAAGAGCAGCGGTCCTGTTCAACCCTGCAGAACCTCTTTGGACTCTCTGTAACATAAAAAGGATAATTACATACTTCAAAACCAGTGAGAGGTTTGCAAAATTAAGACAGACACTCAAGCCATCCCTTGCACAGTCAGGTCTTTTCGACTCTCTTTTTCTCAAGCTCAGGAAAGAGCACAAGCCTTAACCAGCTTGTCAGTATGTGTCACAACAATGCAATTTACTTTAGGAGGCATTCAGGGCTTTAATGCATACTTGACTGGCAGTTTCAATCATAACATTTCTGTACTGGCCAGCAAGAAGCAATTGGATGGTGAAAGAAGCCCAGAGTGCTGGCAAGTTTTGCAGCAAGCTGTGTTTGCCTTCATGGGTGTAAAAGGGGCTCTGTGAGGAGGCGTGGAGCATCATGCTCATGGCTTTTTTTCCTCTATGCTTACAACTAGCTGAAAGGGGAGCACAGATGTTTTGCAAAGAACTCCTATCAAATTTAAGATGTAAAATTGTTTAGGAGGAGGTTTGATAGGGTGCTTGGTTGCATGGTTTAGTTGATTAGGTGGGTTGGATAATAGGTTGGACGCGATGATGTTGAAGGTCTCTTCCAACCTGGTCTCTTCTCTTCTCTTCTCTTCTCTTCTTCTCTTCTCTTCTCTTCTCTTCTCTTCTTTCTCTTCTCTTCTCTTCTTTCTCTTCTCTTTCTCTTCTTCTCTCTTCTCTTCTCTTCTCTTCTCTTCTCTTCTCTTCTCTTCTCTTCTCTTCTCTTCTCTTCTCTTCTTTCTCTTCTCTTCTCTTCTCTTCTCTTCTCTTCTCTTCTTCTCTTCTCTTCTCTTCTCTTCTCTTCTCTTCTCTTCTCTTCTTTCTCTTCTCTTCTCTTCTCTTCTCTTCTCTTCTCTTCTCTTCTCTTCTCTTCTCTTCTCTTCTCTTCTCTTCTCTTCTCTTCTCTTCTCTTCTCTTCTCTTCTCTTCTCTTCTCTATTCTAATTAATTTTCTACATCAGTTTAAATGACATCTTTATATTCTAGCACTAGGCAGGATGTGCTGAGGGACCAAAATTGCCCAGTGAATTTTGCTGCATGAAATGAATTTGGAGTGTTCCAGTAAACATGTGGATATAATTTGAGTCCCCAGATAAATTTTTTTTTTTTCCAGAAGACATTACTGGGAAGTCTGGTGCATTACTGTTGTTTATTGCTGTTGTAATCTGTCCTAATTTGTATTCATTGTGCTAGTGGAAGAGAGAGTATTTTCACAGGTCCCATAGCATCTGCAGTGTTTACAGAATTGTATTTGCTAATTCAAATATCCCTGGACAGAACAAACTAGAAAAGAAGTGTTTTAATCCTGTTTGATCCTAATACTTGATTTTGACTAGCAAATAACTCCTGAGGCAGAAGGCCTGTTCATTCAGCCATTCATTTTCAACCCATGGGTGTCCTCTCCTTTTCCTCATCCTGCTTCTCTGCTAGGGAGGGGTCACTGGGTGACAGAACAACATCTGTAGCTTAGCTCTGCATATGGGCTAATTGTAGGCAAAGTGATGTACCTTTTTTGTGATGATGAATAAACCCTAGAAAGGTTTGTGGATCCACACAGACAACAGCATAATGGTTGCCAAGAGTTCAGCGGGAGCAGCTTAAATAGAAAATGAGCTCTGGAGCAAGACCTGCCTGAGAAACTCTTAATCAAGCAGGGAATTGCAGCTGTGAGCAGCTGTAGGTAGCATTCACATGGCCTGACCTATAGCAGCATTAAAACTGTCCCTGTTCAAGCCACACATGGGAAGTGCACTGACAAACAACAGCATCATATATTTATAGCATGCAGGAAACCATAATAAACTAAGAAGCAGTCACCCATGACCAGCCTGCGTTATTCTCTCCTCCCAGCAATATCCTAAGTTTGGACTGGCAGAAATGCAACCAATGAAGTTTTAAGCTCATGCTCCCAGCAAAGGCTAGCTAGGAGAAATAATTATTTTGCATGATTAACAAACAATGATTGTGTGAATCTACAAGTGATTTTTTTTTCTCCTTAGCAACCTAGTTGGTTATAGAAGAAGTGATCCTTTGTATGTTGGAGCATTTGGGTTGTATTGAAACAGCATCTTGACAGGCAAACCTGAAGCTGAGATAGTAATAATTTATATTGGCCTGGGAATAGTACAGTAATCGTGAGAAGATTTAAATGTGAAATGTGGTTAGCTTATTACAGGGTATTTAACTGGCAGCTTGTAGTCCCATAGGAATCCATGGACTACTTTTGGAACATCAGCAAAGACTGAGGAAAAGAAGCAGTGCAGTAAAATTTGATGGGCCAGATCCAACACCTTCAGAGATCCAAGATACTGTGACCTACAAGAATTATATTTAGCACTATAATAAGGGACTCACACCCTGCAGAAGTGTTTAGGAAAGGCTCCAATAAAGTTGGTAAAGTAATTACAGAATGTTTCAATATTCTTAGTTGCATTCCAAACATCGGTAAATTGAAACGTGTCGTTTTTCTAAGTCAATATTCAATATTAAAAGGGTGCTGTATCCATCCTAAAAGACAGTATGATAATCCTTTCCATAGTAACTCTCACAATGCAGTTCAAACATGATTAAGCAACATCTTTTTGCTACAAAGCAGGGGGAGGAGGTGGGAGAAAGAGGAGGGTACCAGCAGACCTTTGACAGTCTAGTTTTGAATCCAAACAGAAATCCAAGGGTCAGTGAAGGAGGCGTTACATAAATAGCACAGACAAATGCTCTTGTTCTTAAAATGCCACAAAGTTTCACTTGAGGTGATCCTTGAAAATCAAGAGAAAAATAGCAGCGGCTGTTTTGCCTGGAGCTGGAAAGTCAGTGTTCCGAAAAAAAAAGTGTCAGGGAAAACGAGGGGAAAAAAACAGAGAGGTGGAGAGAGGGAAAGCTGCAGTTAAGCTGCTTTGGAGACTGCAATGCAAATTCTTCCAAAGCCAGAACCGTGCATGGCTACCAGAACAAGTTTGCAATGCATTGTTAGCAGACTACATTTTCGTATGTGTAGATGCAAGCAAAAATGTGATTTGCTGCCACTGTGAAGGCAGCCGAGCCCTGCAAGCCTCGGGGAGGGGGGGCCTCTGGAGCAGTTCAGTCAACTCCTTTGCGAGTTCATTAGGTAAAGAATGCTGCGAGAATAACCAACACAAGGACCCTTGCAGCTGGGGTCTGCTTTGAGCCAAATGCATTGCTATGGCTGCTAAATTTAGGTTTTGAAATGCAGGAGAAAACCAGGCGTGAGAATTGCTCTGTATGGGTCACCGCTCTGCGGTCTGAGCGCTGCTGTGTGGTCTGAGCCGCAAATGGCAGAGCAACCTGCTGTACTTTCTTTTTCGAACCCTTGGGTTGAAACAGAAGAGTTAGTGAGGACTGACAGCGCTGGGGTTAAGCTGTGCTGCAGTCATGCATTAGTTAGCTAGTGCCACTTGTCATGGGGGAAAAGAGACAGTGAAGACACCAAGCAGATGCTGCAACAAAAGGTCTTAGTCCTCTGCGTATGGGTTTGATGAAGAGGGTCCTGTGTTTACATTAAAGCTAAGAGCCTGATTGTTGTGGTGGAAGGAAAATATTTATAACCATCTTTATTTCAACAAAAAAAAAAAAAAAAAAAAAAAAGGCGAATTATCTCATTTTGGCAAAGATTAGGGTGACCACAGTCATTCTGAGGATGAAAAATCTGCTCAGAAGTTACCAGTGTATTGAGAAAAAGAGTACAGGACTGAAAGCTTTTGCAGCAGAAATCTTTGCAGCAGCTTTTTGTTTCCAAGTTAATTTATGCTAAAGACCTTGAAGAAGACAAGTCTTCTCTGCAGTGCTCTTCCCTGTGCACTAGAGTTAAATCATCAAGCTGATTTTTCAGTCAGTGCTTGCTTCACCTTTCAACATGGAATCAGCACTCCCTAAGCCCCGAGGTCTGCTGAGCAGAGCTGACAGATTTACATTTATGAAGCACCCTTTGTGATCAGCTTTATTTAAATGAAGAAATGTTCAGTGTAGCAAGCTAGGAATAGTTGTTCAGAAATACAGAAATATGGAGCACCACAGCTTATAAATTTAGGGCCCATGAAAACAAGATGGCTCTGGTCCTCAGCCTCAGTACACACTGAAATGCCAGAAGATGAGCTTTTGGCCAGCGCTTACCTAGCAACTTCTAGGAATTATTGCTGGACCTGAACTTCTCTGAGTTAAGGGAACAACAGCTGGCTTCACTGAAAAAAAGAACAGGCACAAAGCAACTGGAAGAGAAGGCTGCACAATTTTAGCCTTTTCCTCTTTAGTTGGTAGAGCAGGATAGGTACTGGAAACGTGGAGAATGTGTCTATAACACTGTGTCAATAAATCTTCACTTGGAGACTTCCCTGGCAGAGTGTGAGGTTCCAGCCAAATGCTGGCTCAGGTCTGTGGGGTAGTATGGCAGGCTATCACTGCAGTTACACAGGCACAGCTGTAAGGTGTATTCTAGCAGACACTACAAGTGGATTCTCTCCTAACTCCAAAGCTTCTCTTCAAACTTGTGCTACTCCACAGCATCCTTAAAATGCTTTAGTATTGTTTGGGACTTCAGAGGTCTGCACTAACAGGCATCCATGGTCCATGTTAGTAACATGCTTGCCATGGCAGTACACACAGGTCCCTGGAGAAATTCTTGGATGCTCCACCTGAGAACAGATTAATGATTTTAGTCAGGTTTGGAGCTATTGAGGCTATGTTCCATGATTATGAGATTTGGCTTTATACTCTCAGTAGCACGAACAACTGCACAAACCAGCCTGGGACAAAGGTTCAAGAGAGATGTCATAGCTGACAAGCACCATGTGGGACGAGTCCAGAATGACTCAAGTGTGAGATGGCAACAAATCACTGGTTTTCATGAATGCCCCAAACCAGAAGAATCCCAAATGACGTCTCGGAGTACAATCATTTGACCTAGCCCACAGACACAGATGGGTGTTCAGAAACACATGCCAAACTGTTCAGGAGGCAGATGGAGATGAAATTAAATGATACAAGCTAACTCACTCAGAAGGCAGTTGCTGACAGTTAGTTTTGCATATCCACAAATTCAAACCAATGTACTCTGTAGACATTTGTAAAGCAAAATGCTGAGAAATTAAGACAATCCTTCATTTTTACAGGTAACTGTAGCAACATTACTTGTACACTGAATAGCTTTGAGTGCTTCGCCAGAGTTTCTTGCCTTAGTTAGGAGCTACTCAGTGAAATACCATCACAGTGGTTATTCAGTTTCTTAGTGCTGTTGGGCCATCAATAATCATGACCACTAAAAGCAAATGGTTTATTTAAGAAAAAAAAAAAAAAACAAGGAGGAAAAGGAGTCTCAAATGTCAAGTGTGTTCCTTTTGCATTTCAGGGACCATTTAGATGTGCTTCCCCACCAGCATCTCTCAGATGAAGCCTCATAGCAAAATTTTCAGCCTCTCTTTAATTTTGTTTATTTTCATTGGCAATTATTTATTTTGAGGACTAATTCAAATTACTGTAGCTGAGTATTTGGTGCAATACTTGCTGGACTGCATGAAAAGGAGAGGGTGGGAATTCAGTTATCAGCTGCTTAATGGCCCTAATACTACTGTCATCCCTCTTGCTCCACAGGAGGTGGCAGGCTGTTCACTTGGACAAACACCAGCTGCCCTGGCAATGAAAGGGGTCTCTGATGGCTGGCCACATTCATATAACCTCCATGGCATTGGGCAGACATCTCAGATAAATATGAGACAAAAAATTTTGAACAGTACTTAAAGAAATATCAGACAGAAGCTGTTGAGTGAAGCAAGCCACCCTGAGACCTACAGGAAAGTCCAGAGCTTGCCAGGAGGAGCAGGGAAGTCATTGTGCCCCTGTGCTCAGCACTGGTTAGGCCACACCTTGAGTACTGTGTCCAGTTCTGGGCCCCTCAATTTAAGAAGGACATCCAGACACTTGAACGTGTCCAGAGAAGGGCAATGAGGCTGGGGAGAGGCCTTGAACACAAGCCCTACAAGGAGAGGCTGAGGGAGCTGGGGTTGCTTAGCCTGGAGAAGAGGAGGCTCAGGGGAGAACTTACTGCTGTCTGCAACTACCTGAAGGGTGGTTGTAGCCAGGAGGGGATTGGTCTCTTCTCCCAGGCAACCAGCACTAGAACAAGAGGACACAGTCTCAAGTTGTGCCAGGGGAGGTTTAGGCTGGAGGTGAGGAGAAAGTTCTTCACATAGAGAGCTGTTAGCTGTTGGAACGGGCTGCCCGGGAAGTGGTGGAGTCACCATCCCTGGAGGTGTTCAAGAGGGGATTGGATGTGACACTTGGTTTAGTAGTCATGAGGTCTTGGGTGACAAGTTGGACTTGATGATCTTTGAGGTCTCTTCCAACCTTATTGATTCTATGATTCTATGTTTTTTCTCTAGAAATGCCCCTTTCTGAGGCACATCCCTCACTGCCAGAGATTTCAACATCTGAGACCACTGTGATCCCCTGCATGATATACACCAAACATCAAATGCTTTTCTGGAGTGAAAAGGTTCTGTTGTTTTTTTAATTTATTTTACACTTACAAAGGTTTCTGCTCCTCACCCTCAACCACTTCCATACTCATTTCCTGAAACTGTTTCTGAGTCAGAGAAAACCTTGGATCTGTTTGGAATTATAAGAACAAAATGGTGAAATTAAGAAGGCACATTGTAACTTCTATTGAATCCACAATTTGGGAACAACAGGTCATTGTTAAATAAAAAAGTTATTATGTGGGTGCAACTTTACTTGATCACATGCTTCCTGCCTGTGAAGCCAAATTTTCCCAGTACAAACCAAAGTGGCTTGTTGTCAGGGTGACACTCTGTACCTCTGTGCAGGTATAAATGTTTCTTTCTGGAACCAGAGAGCTTCCACAACAAATAAAAGGAGAAAGTAAGGCAAGGAGATTCAATATGAATTTGAGAAGGGGTTTTTTATCTCCAGTAGTCCATATCATCATTTTGTTTTACCTCAGTGTGTCTTCTTCATCCTGTTCTTGTTTTTAAGGTAGAATAGAATAGAATAGAATAGAATAGAATAGAATAGAATAGAATAGAATAGAATAGAATAGGATAGGATAGGATAGGATAGGATAGGATAGGATAGGATAGGATAGGATAGGACAAACCAGGTTGGAAGAGACCTTCAAGATCATCACGTCCAACCACCTAATCAACTAAACCATGCCACCAAGCACCCCATCAAGTCTCCTCCCAAACACCTCCAGTGATGGCGACTCCACCACCTCCCCGGGCAGCCCATTCCAATGGCCAACCACTCTCTCTATGAAGAATTTCTTCCTAACATCCAATCTAAACCTCCCCTGGTGCAGCTTGAGACTGTGTCCTCTTGTTCTGGTGCCAGTTGCCTGGGAGAAGAGACCAGCCCCCACCTGGATACAATCTCCTTCAGGTAGTTGTAGACAGCAATAAGGTCTCCTGTGAGCCTCCTCTTCTCCAGGCTAAGCAAACCCAGCTCCCTCAGCCTCTCCTCATAGGGCTGACTCAGTGTGTCTTCTTCATCCTGTTCTTGTTTTTAAAGTACAATGAGGTAAATGCATCTCTGCTGGCTGCCATGTGTACAGAAAGGATGCATTTGGCCCATTACACATACTTACAATGAGGAATAATCAGCTCCTAAACCCTGCAGGTTCACAAAGCATAGACAGGAAGGGGATCAGGGGCTTATTATAATTCTGTGCCATGCCTTTTCATGTTGAGGTACATGAACCTTCCCCACACAATTACGATTGATGAGCATATACCCCAATGCAGAGTGGGAAATACCTCACTCAAGGTTCCTTTAGTCTTTTTTCCTTCCCTGTGTTTCTTCTCCTCTTAGGCTATTAGGAACACCAGAGCTGTCAGGTGCTTTTCACAGAGCTGTGTTACCTCTTCTCATCTAGGCAAAGCTGCAAGTGCAAGGTCTGCTTCAGCAGCTTATCGGTGCCTACCCTGAATCGGCAGCTCTGTCTCCTGGGCAGAGAGCTCCTGCATGGGCACTGAGCCCAGCACTCCTCAGCTGTGGATTTATTCAGCCTGGATGAAAACTCATTTGAGCTATTTTCATGTGCCAGTTACATATGAGTTTATTTACCCACTTTGGAATCATAAAATCATCATCATGTTTTATGCCTTTTGTGTTTCAGCATCTCAGCTCTGAAGCAGGATGTACAACTTCCATTAAAAGTATGAAGAAACTCTAACTCAGCAGCACTGTAAATCAGAGATTTAATCTCAAATGATTATAAAACCAAAAAGGGTAAATCAGTCCAGTTAGCAGATTTACCTGGCCTTGTGTAATATTTATCTCAGAACAAATACTTCTACTCTGACATCAGTATATTGCTTTGAATTTATTTTGATTAAGAAGCTCTGTAGTAATTAATGGGTCTAATGGGAATTTCACCTTGATTAATCTTTCCTGGAGATTTATTCATCCTCCTCCTTTTTTCATACTCCTCAGGATCTGGATGGGCTTTTGAATAATTTGTATTCATTAAGATGTAATGATATAGGATCAGTAGGGAACATCATGAAGAATCACTGACATGAATTTTCATCAGTTTTAATAAATGTTGTATACATTTTCCTTATTTATCCCCCCCCCCCCCCCCCCATTTCTTTATAACAAATATACTGGTATGTCAGAGCTTGCATGTTTTTGTCAAGGAGTTAGGTGAGTGGAAAAGGAAAAAGATTTTCTCCTCTGAGTATTTCTGTCTAGCAGCTACTCAAGTACAGCAATTTATTTGCTCCACTTCTGTTTAGGATCAAAGGTATGCTCTTGGTACTTTTGGATTGAGCCTTGTTCCCAATCTCTAGACAGAGAGAGAGAGCAGGATTAATTCAAGTAAAGTCCTCAGAAAGAATTGCAGAATTTGAAATATTAAAACAGAAGCTGAAGTATTGAAAACACCACCAAACAAACTATATCTAATTATACACCATTTGTGGTTTCCTTTTTAAAATACACTAAAGGTCAAGAACTATATTGTCATTAAATGTGGAGACATGAGTGATTTGTTCTCTTTTTTCTCTGCAGGGGGCTTCCTTATCTGTGCAGAATCATCAGTGATAATTTCTTCTAACTGAACAACACAGTGAATTTGGCAGGACAGAAGGCAATTATATTCATCAAACCCCCTCCAATGCACACACTGACACAGTGCAGAATTTTGCACAAGGGCAGACTACATGAATTTTACATGTTTGCTGAAAAATATTTGCTCTGATAAAAATGAATTGAAGTTAAAAGCTAGCAGAGGATTTAAGATCAGGTTCAGTGTCGGAGAAAGATGCAGTGCAAGCCAGGCTTCCACTAAGGAGATTTTCATCAGCCTTTTGTTGTCATGTGCTTGCCCCTCAGTTGACTGCCCACCAGACCTCCTCCAGGGGCATCCTCCAAAGTTGAGGCTGGAACTGGGTTAAAATGAAGGCAGCAAAAGGTTTTGAGCAAAATACTTTTTCTTTCTCTGGCTGGCTTGAAATCTGCCTCTCATCCTGATACATGTGAAGCACTTTACCCTGAAGACTCAGACAATGGCCTACTGAAATCTGTTGCAACTTGTCTGGAAATCATAAATATTCTGAGCTATGTCCTGGGCTCTGAAAAAAATGCTCAGCCCCAGTAGGCAATTCTTCTTCAGTTTTATTCTTCTGTACTGTTTCAATGACCTTTATTTCAGAGACACTGTTTTCCTGATTTAACAATGGACACATGAAAGGCAGTTTCATGCTGGCTAGAGTCTAAAAGGGCTAAAGTAAGCACTGTCTTCATATCTCAAAAAACAGAAAGGAAGCTTTCTAAGCACTTCTGTTTACTATTTTTTCCTATGCTTATTTCTCTGTAGTGTTCACATGAACACTGTGGCTTATGCCTTTCTTAAGTGAGACAAACCCCTTTGCATCTGATAATTATTTTAACCTAAAGACAGTATATAAAAAAATTTAAACTGTGACCTGACCACCTTAATAAATTTTCAGATACATTCAGCTTGAAATAGGCAGCACTGTGGATGTTCACTGTGGAACAAAATGATCACATTGTTCATAAAGATTACAGAGAAAATTGTTAGTTTTACAGGGATTTTACCCACTCAGCTGGACAAGTACTCAGACATTTTCCCTGCAAGCACTCTCTGAGGCTATAATCTGGAGCACCAGTGAATAAAGCATTTCTGTCTACAACTACCTGAAGGGTGGTTGTAGCCAGGAAGGGGTTGGTCTCTCCTCCCAGGCAATCAGCGACAGAACAGGAGGACACAGTCCCAAGTTGAGCCAGGGGAAGTTTATGCTTGAGGTGAGGAGAAAGTTCTTCACAGAGAGAGTTGTTAGCCATTGGAATGTGCTGCCCAGGGAGGTGGTGGAATCACCATCCCTGGAGGTGTTCAAGAGGGGATTGGACATGGCACTTGGTGCCATGGTTTAGTAGTCATGAGGTGTTGGGTGACAGGTTGGACTTGATGATCTTTGAGGTCTCTGCCAACCTTATTGATTCTATGATTCTATAATTTCAGCTCAGGCAAACTTGGAGTTCCTTTTTGTGATCAGGTGTCACTATTTAGTGATGCTAACTAACCTCTAACAGACTCATAAGATTACATCTGGATATTAATATATTAATCCCATGCAGTTTCAATTTACCTTCCTTTATTGTTAATATTTAAATATTTTTAATGTTTAAAAAAGTATTTTCTTGTGTTCCTTCCCATACTATGGTTCAAACAAAATCTCAAGTTTGTCAGCAAGCAGATCATGCAAAAATGATAAATCAGTCAGTATAAAAATGCAGAAAACCACAGTGTAGCTCATTTTTGTATGCTGTGCTTTATGTGATATATCTACATTCTGGTCTATACAGAAGCTATTATCACAAGCCCTGTGCTACCTCAGTGCACAGCATTCATGGGAGCCGAGCTAAGCCAAACCCAGTCCTGCTTGTAACCTAACAGATATAAAGAGGGCATACTATTAATCTAAATTTCACGCATGCATCACTCTTCTACACACAGAATCCAAAGACTCTTCTGTGACACTAAGAGTTATTACAGGAAGAGGAAAAAGATAAATGCTGGAGACTCAGTGCTGCTACTGCACAGGGCTGCTGCTGCTCCCTTTGTGTGATGTATTTAGAGATATTTTTGATATTTGTTTTCACATAAATATTTCCATAAGCTATGGCAAGGTTAAAGAATTCAAAGTCATACCAACAAATGCAATGGCAGAAGAGTAGAAACCGTCATAGCGTGGTGATGTATCTGCACTGCATTTTTACACAAGACAGCTTTTGTTCGTTCTCTCTTGGCCATTATCTAGGGCAGCAACTCTAGGGCTGGAAGCCCTCACTGATTCATCTAAAAATAGGGTATCCACTATGTCAATGCAATTATCAATTGTTTCAACACACAGAACTCTACCCTAACCTTACAGCCAGGAAGCTTTGTTTAAACACTCTGGCCTTTGAGTGCATACAATACCATTATCAGCTTTCATTCAACCACAGTGGTCATCCATTGATGTGTGGAACTTGCTAATGGGCATTTTACCCCTGGTCTGCTTGTCAATAATTATGCCCTTTTGACCAACACCTATTAAGTGGATTATGCTGTTAAATACTCTTTCCCAAGTGTCCTGGATGAAAATCGTTTTGCCTTTTGCATTTGAACAGTGTAAAAAGTTCTAAAAATCTTACCAGAACGGAGAGCTATAGCCAAAGAAATTCAAATTATCTGCAAGCTGATCTAAATGCAGCTCATGCCATTCCTGATGATTCTCTTTGTCATATATTGCACCAGTCTACTGAAATTTCATGATCACCACCACTTTTAGCTGGCATTAACAAAACTGTAAACGTGCTGCTTGCTACTCTGGTAAATCAAGATGAAGTCTTTGCACTTTTTCAGACTTATTTTTCTCTGATTTTTATGATGCAGTCTGTCTCTGGCAGGTGACTTAGACAAGGTGTACATTATGCCTCACTGATACCTTCCTCGGTTTCTCTGATTTGCATCTGACTCGCAGTTGTTAACAACTGATATAAATCTTCATTCACAGGACTTCAGGCAAGTTGCTTAAAGAAAACATATTTAAGTGGGCTCAAAGGAGTAGGCAAATTTTATGCAGAGGCTATAAATTATAGGATTCCTCACTGGCTGCAGAAATATCCTTACTTTGTCCTTATGCCTTAAGCCAGTTCCTTCAAAGTGTGTTAAATCCAGCAAGTCTTGGCATCAGTCATGAATATTTCTGAAGCTGGTAATGCAAGATTTTGTTAGCATAGGAAATTCAAATCATTAGAATAATTCTATCTATAAAATTTGTTTTATTCCAACAAATATGGGAGAAGCTGATTTGACTCAATGCAATTTGCTGCTTTGGTTTTGCCTGCCTATATAGCTCAAGACCAACTGGGTCCCTGGTACTCTTAGAAATGAAGAGTAACACTACTGACTTACATGCAGCTGTAGCCATAGAAGAGATTCAAGAGCTAGGTCAACAGAATTTAGGAATTTTTACAGCTGTGGTTTCTTTCAAAACATAGAAGGTGCAATGGCATGAGGAACCTGCCTCAATAATTGCTCTGCTCTCCCTCCTGTCTGGTACTATTTATGTATGCTAGGAATCTCCATGAAAAGAAATAGGATGACAATAACAAAGGTGAAGCCAAACAGTGCAACTGCTAGCAGAGTAGCTATCTCACTCTGGCTTGCAGTATATTGAAAAAAAATCATATGTAGCCTGAAAGCTATGTATTATACATGCTGGAAAGCACATTCCCAATACAAATGCCATGTTAGAGACATTGTAGAATTAACACAGGCAGCCTGCAGGAAAGCTTTGTTGTATATACTGTACCTAAATACATATAACACTCTGTGTGTGTGCATTTTGTATATAGAAAACAGAATTTTATTCAGTGTAGGGAACTGCATTACAAAATCTGGCTGATGTAGCCTTTCTTTGTAATTCAGTAAGGGTAGACATAAACTGTGTCTTATGAATTTGAAGCTGTAAGGTGTTTTAAGAACTAGGTAAAGCTGATAGGAAAATGCAAAATACTGCTTTTTGCATAACTTCTCATTACATGCATGTTCTCTCAGTCCTCACACCTCAAACGGCCTAGGACCTTATTCTAAACATGCAAATCAGGATTCCTGCCAATCTCAATGCATTTATCAGCTGAGACTAAATGTAAAATAACAGCAAAAGAGCCAAAACAGTTTTTGATGCCTGGGTACAGTAAGTGCATTCATTACTGGTCCTGCAGAGAGCTGTATGAAAACAAACCAGGTTCAGATTACACTCACTCCCTGCATCCCTGGAATAATGAAAAGAGATGGAATGGAATGGAATGGAATGGAATAGAATAGAATAGAATAGAATAGAATAGAATAGAATAGAATAGAATAGAACAGAACAGAACAGAGTAGAATAGAATAGAATAGAATAGAATAGAATAGAATAGAATAGAATAGAATAGAATAGAATAGACCAGACCAGGTTGGAAGAGACCTTTGAGATCATTGTGTCCAACCTATCATCCAACACTATCTAATCAACTAAACCATGGCACAAAGCACCCCATCCAGTCTCTTCCTAAACACCTCCAGTGATGGTGACTCCACCACCTTCCAGCCCATTCCAATGGCCTATAACTCTTTCTATGAAGAACTTCTTCCTACATCCTCTTGCATTCAAGGCCCACTTATCTTTATACACTTGCTGTCCTACTGCTGCCACCTAAAGTCTTGAACCTCTGGCATAACTATTTTCTCAAAAATCTCTTAAGCTGATGTGTGTTTTTGCCTGGAGAGAACTTCAGTCCATTGGGGATGGACACTAGCCAGGATCAGGGAAGGGTTTTGGGGTGGGCTAAAGTGTGAGAGGGGATTCAAGTGGTATCCACTTGCAGATCACTCTTACCACATTCAGTTTGATCTTGGAGCACCAGGTCCTTCTGATTTCTCCTCAGCCAATAGGATGTGCCCCCTGCATCTGTCAGAGTGAGGATTTCCCCTGCATTTCACACTGGAATGGAACAGGTTCATTGTGCAATGTTGAAAAGATGAACTGGCTTCAAACACATTGTTTTGAGAATTGATTTTTATGATGTTTGACCCACATTTGGACACAATTTAAACAGACTCCTTGAGCTTCATTAGAAGATAGTTTATAGTAAATTTTGTCCTTAAGTTTAATTGCTGTTAAAAAGGACACTGGAGAAATAAGTTAATGATGGGGCTGAATCTTTCAGAAAAATCATGAATGCTTCACTGCAGGAGGGGTTTAGCAGAAAATGTCAGCTGAGGAAAGCACAGTTGAAAACACAGACTTTTATGTTCTTATGCTGATTACCTGATACATGAAGTGAAGCATATGAGGGGTAACAACTGAGAAGTTAATTTTTCTGAGAGTCTAATTTAGTGGGTTTTAATCTGTGCTGCTGTCAGCACTGAAAAGTACGGAAGTCTCTGACTCCCCAAACTACCTGGAGCTTCAGAGCTCTGAAAATGTGTTGTCCTGAAAGAATTTAATTGGGAATTAAACAGCTGGAGCATCAAAAGAAAGAACCACTCCTGTAGCTGCCTCTCCATTACAAATGCATATTACAATATCTGGTTATTAAAACCACTGAGGATTACTCAACACTTTTTGTAGTTGTCATCTTTGCAGCTATGTAAAGCTGATCTTGCCTTCTCAATGGCTTAAACCTTGTCAAAAATCCTTTCTAATCTAACCATTTAAGCTGGTAAAAATTAGAAAATTGCCTACTTTAGCCACAGGCTGATGAGAGGCAGAAGGGAAGTGGTGGAAAAAGTAGTTTAGGTGTTGTGCTGGAAAACCTGAACACTCATCCTGGCAGGAGTCTATCTGGAGTTGCTTTGCAGGCAGCCTGTGAGGTGTGCAGTAGCAGTGTTATTCACTGATTATTAATTTGCCTGGAGATATAAAACCCTAAAACACAGGCTCTCACACCTCCTGATTTGTTGATCACACATCTTCAAACCTGATTAAATATATAAAAAGAGCAAAGGTCCTGCCTGGTAGCACACAGAATTTTCATGTTCCTTGTACCCAGGTGCAGCTCTGGAAGTTGGTGCTGCAATGACAAGATGAAAACCCATCCCTGTGGTAATCATCACAGTTTATCTGCCTAAGGAAGGGGGCTGGGTATTCACTCTTAACATAAAAGAACATTTAACTTTCAGTTTGATTTGAAAGAAATTGGATTAGTGAGTCATGCAAGAAGAATCTTGCTATTGTTAGAGGCAGGTTTGCTGTGTTTCTTGCTCATGAACTTGGTCTCTTTGAGGAGTGATGGAGCCCCCGGCAGTTTGCTGTTTTAATCCTCACAATGTGTCTGGTGACTCCTTGGTTTTAGTTATGGACTTGGTACAGAAGTTAAAAGCTTTCAACAAGCAAAATGAAGATCATTAGTGGAACATGGGATTCCATCTTGAAGAGAAGTGCTTGGAGATTTGTCTGTGAAACACACAGAAGTTAAGTGTTTTCCAGTTGATGTTGGCAGTCATAAAATGTCTCCAGTGTTTATGGAGGCCAAAACCCTTATTTACCAGTGAATCACTACTGGCTGTCTATAAGGAATACATCATGTATGCTGGCATATCTTCCACATACACACTGCTCAAGCTACTTGTAAGCTTGGCAGAAATTCTCCTTCTCGGTGAATGAGAAAAAATTATTTCTAGATAGCTGGTGATTTAAGCTAAAATTATTATTCTATTTGTATAATTTACATTTCTAGTAAAAGATGCCCCATTCTTCAGCCTGTATGCAAGTGCATTTTGTGCTTTACAAACACCCCTTTGGTGGTGCTCCATTCATCAAAGAGCACAGGGCCCTTAACCCTGTTCCTGTGAAGACTCACACCCTGCTTTTCTTTACCTATTCTGAACAGTTCCATCAGGCCTAATGAGACAATCAGGACTTGGAAACTGGAGATAAACGGTACGTGTTTTGTGTCTGTGGATAGCCATACATGCGGACAGCAATTCAGATTAGCAAGTGAATGCACAGGGAGTTTTCTGTTGACATAATTGCTAAGTTTCTGTAGCTGAGGTTTGACCCCTGCCTCAGCTTTTCTTTCCCCCTCAGCAGCACATCTGGTCAGCCTGCAGTGGATAAGAAAAGAAGATATTTGGAGACTTTATGGATGAGTTCAACAACAACAGATGTGTAAGCAAAGATATGCAAGACATGCTATGTCCATATTTATGATATGTGCCTGAGGCAACCACTAACTATAGGAGCTGGTGGCTTCAAAGGTGCCAATTACAAGTGTAATTAAAAACGAGTTTGAAATTTTATCTATAGGACTATCTAGACAGTGCTACCTGGACTTCTTCCAGTAGCAAGACAACAATTTTCAGTACTCCTGCAAACACCCCTACAAATGCCTTTTGCCTGCCATTCACAGCTCTCGTAAAAAATGCTCAAAACAAGCAGTTTCAGAGGGAGTAGTGACACGGGCATCACTTCAGTTTTCCCTTCTCATTCCCCTGACACAGGAGCTTTAAGAGATTTACTGGATTTAGCATTGCAGAATACACAATACACTAGGGGTGAACTCTACTTCTGATCAAGCATAATACTATCTGTCCTTTTAATTATTTAGGTTGTTTAACCTTGGAGGGAGGGTGAAAGGCAAAGACAATGTTATTCATGCTTAGCTACACTAGCAGTCAGGTAAAAAAAGATTTATTTGCCTTCTTGCCCTTTAAGATTTCCCCAGCTGCCTCCATCAACTTCCCCCCATTCTTTTTTTCATGTTTTTACCCTTAGTTTTAAATCTTACTCTGAATGACAACATTAGCTTTCTAAACTACTCAGCAATATCAGTTTTCTCCCAAAGACTTCCCTGAGGCTGATTTGTATAGGCTGCAGTCATCTCCTTTTTTGTTTTACGACTTACGCTGAACAATATCCTCACTAATGACATTTCCTCAGTAACGACACGCCAGGGAAAAGTATGGAACTAGAAGTAGGAATGATGAATACAGCTTAAATGGGTGGAGGAGGAAGTGCTACAGTTTGCTCTTGTATCAAAACTACAACTCTTCTCTTTCCATCCACCAGCAAGATGGAGCATTATGCTGCGATATTCTTGCTCAGATATATCGAGCACACCATTGCATAATACATTTTTGCATCCTCACAAAGCATATACGTGCCTGAGCTTACAATATGCCTTCTATGCCTGTCAAGGTAGACTGATAAAAAAAGCCTTAGCTTAAGACATATATATATATATATGCAACAAATAAGTTCCTGCAATGAGAGCAGATGATACTCAGAGGCAGGCTCGTTCCAGTTTGGTAAAACCAGTTCTAAAAAACACCTCCAGCAAGCCATAACCTCAACTTCCCCTCTCCTCCTAGACCTGCACCTGGCTGTATCCTTGTCTTGGTGAATGATTTCCTTGTCTTTTCTGCCTGTTTGCTCAGGGCTTGAAGTCCCTGCTCTTTCTACAGGCAACAAGATTGGAATACTTCTTACAAAAGCCCAGTCTCTATATGCATGTGTTCCCTGGCTGCTTAGCAGTATTAGTTTCACAGCACAAACCCTGAAAAACAGACTCACACTCTCCTTTATTTTGTTACCCTCTACCAGGATATAATAATGACTCCTTGCACCTACCCACAATCAATAGATAAAGGCACAAGTGATGTATCAACAGAATGAACTTTCATTCCAGCTCTGTGCTCTTCCAAGTGCGTGTGGCCAGCTTTGTTGTGCTGACTTGTAGTTTGAAACGTTTTCCTAAGAAGGAAGCTGTGAGGAAACTGTCCCCAGAAAGTTCTCTGAAGCTGATATGCTGAGTTTTCTCCTTCCTTATTTGCAGTCAGGCTGCAGTGCTCCTTGGGGTAGAAGACATTGCAGATGCTGACAACCAGGGATGGAACAAGAGGTGTAAATGATCTATTTGTAATGCTTCTAGTTGTAGTTGGAATTTAATGCATTTGAATTCATTGACAGCAGAAATTATGTTGAACTATCACATGCTTGCACTGGAGGATTTCTGGGTTACTTAGCAATGTCACAGAAAATAATAGAAAATGTAATTTTTACTCAGCCATCACAAGGTGCCTTACAAATGTGCTATTATTACCTTTTTATCTTCACTTCTCAAGTAACATGTATATCTCAAAGCTATGAAATCCTGTTTAGGATCCATCTTACCCAGAAAAGAAACAGAGGCCAACCTGAGAGGGAACCCTTCAGGACCTTTCAGATTTTAGAAGTAATCCTAATGTTTTCTCAAAAATAGCTTTTTTTTTTTCCCTCCTAGGATTTCCTGGAAGGAAACCATACAGAGTCTTGATTTTCAAATTCAGCATTCTCTAACAACCTCTGCCCTGTTCCTTTTGCTTGGTTCTCATAGATTTAAGGAAATTAGTCTGCTTTCAGTTTGAGAAGGGTGTAAACATGGGATACTAAGTTTGCAGTCAATGAAACTCTAAAGAGTGAAACTTTTCTTTTTACAACAGGCTGCTCTACAGAGTTATAAATAACAAATGGCTTCTACTTATCACTTCATATTCACTTAACCTCCAAGCGTGTTATGAAGAGGAACGTGTGATTATCACTCTAAACCAGAGGCTGACAGAGGCATAGTGAAGCAAAGTGGCTCCTGGAGATTGTGCAAAAGTCAGCCCAGGATCAAGGCTAAACTACATCCTTCATGATGACCAACCTGCAGGCAATAGATCACACTCTTTAAAGCAGCTTCCCAGGTGAGAAACTGCTTCCTGCTGCCCTGCAGACTAGGCAAAAAGCCCAAACCAATGAGGAATAACCCAGTGGAGCTCAATGAATATAAGCCAAGCACTATGTTTTTATCATTTAAGTGGCTGCAAGGTTACACCCCATGCAATCATGGCCACTGGCTACACTGCACCCTTGCCCATGGAGAAGTTCATTTTTGGGATATACTTACAGTGATATTGCAGTGATAATCAGGCTTGCTACATTAACTCTAGCCATCTGTTGATATGAAGACTGGCTCTCACCTCTCCTGCAGCCTGTCCTTTACAAAGCCTAGAATTGATTGTGCCAATATTGTGTTAGCGAATACCAGGCTGAAAACCCTGTGGTGCTGGCAGGTCAATGTTGTTTGATTCCACTTGAGAGTCTATTTCAGGAAATCATTGAGCTGTTTTGGGACTGTGTCACATGCACAGCTAAAATTTACAGCAGCACACAGCAGCCAGAAAGCGTTTCTAAATATTTATGCACATACACTGGGACAAGCCAACATACACAAAATCAAGCCTTGCAGGTTCCTACTGTGCAACTGATGTTCTTTAACAAGATAGCTAGAAAGATGTCTTCCTTTGGCCAGGTTTGGTTATGTGTGCATTGGGCTGACAGAACAAGGTTATGACCTTGATAGAGTTGCTGTCAAGTTTTGGCCACATAAAGCAGTGCACTGTATCTGAGAGCACTGAAAGAACCTCAACACTTTGCCTCATGCCTGTAGGCCACCTTTCCAACCAATAAAGGTGCTGTTGGAAGAGGTTATCAATTTGCAACAGTTTTGCTCTTCAGCAGAGGACCATTTGAAATGAATAGGCACCAACTTCATCCCCAAGAGTCAGTCAAAGCATCAAGGCTGTACATGCTCCGTGAATTGCAGTGCTGGTCTAACAACAATTAGAGAGGTCTTTAAATATAGCTGGTCTACTCCTGGTCTACCTTGACTTATCTAATATTTAAAACACATAGGTACTAAGTGAAAACAAAGCTCTGCCTATAAAGAGGAGGACTTGGAGGAGACCTCTGATTTGATAAATTCAGTATTTTAAGCTGCCTAGAAGTGATTTCTGTGTTAACTCTTAAGCACAGATTTTTCTGGCTTCAGAAACTCATGTGTAGTAAGAGCAAGCTGTATGAGCTGGGCATACAAAAGACATTATCATTGACCAGATTAGTTCCCACTATTGTATGTTATGAGCCTGAACCATTCCTCTAAGCTCTTTCTGAATGTTTCCATTTGCCTACAGATAAATATAACCATGTGTATTTGATAGGTATAAAGAAAGGATATATATATTTATGTATCTCTGTCTGTATCTCCCTTTACTTCTTGAATAGTGAACAAATGTCAAACCTCAGAAGGTATACTGCAGTGAAACTGATTGAAACCTTAATCCATTTTGCATTATTGGAGCCAAGAGAAAGGAAAGGTACTTCTTCATTTTATTATGATCATGTAATGCCTTCGATTCTCCTCTCTTGGGTATGAACTGCTGCTAGAGATGAGTAAATCTGCCCTTCCTACCTAACCAAAACCTTTTAGAGCAGGTTATGAACTGACCTGTTGCAGTGAGGTTCTGGTTCACCTCAGTTCTATATTCTAACAATAAACTCTCAGTTATTTCCTCTATTAGTCCTCCTCAATTCATTAGCTCTGTGCATAGCAGCTAGTTTACATAGGAATGTAAACGGGAGACATAAAGCAAAGTGACATTGAAAGAATAGGCATGATGTTATAGTCTACACATGCTGCTTGTTCCTTCTCCTGATTCCTAAAATAACTTTTTTTTGCTTCAGCCTGGCATTTTAACAAGAAAATGACTCCCTTATTTGCACTAAACACTTTTGCTACAGTCTTCTTAAGGCCTTTTAAAGAAGTAAAGGTGGTTTGCTGGAGGCAGTATTAGTGAGGGACACACATGAGCAGTGAAAGCCTTTATTTCAAACCTCCCCATACGTTTTCTAGATACAATGTGGTGACAGCAAGAAATAAAGAGGAAAAAGAAGCAAAGCAGAAAAATTGCTTATTTAAACAGGTACATTGAAAAACTGAGGGTTTTTTTTTTTTTTTTTTTTTTGGATGCTGGTATTTAATTGAGAAAAGGGGGAGGTATGTTAAAATAAACCATGTTGAGATTGTTTCTTCATTATTTAAATATTAATTTCTAAACATTATTTATCTATTGCCTTTTAATTTATTATATATTTTTTTTTCTTTTTTCCTAAAGTACCTTGAGTCCCATAAAGTGCCATATGAACTAAAAGTGGCCTTTAGGTGGATGTGGGAGGTGTGTGGGCAGGCAGGGAGTAACTGTGTAACCCTGACAGCGTTCTAAGTGAGAAATCACAGAGAGTACCTGCCTGCAGGGCAACTTCAGCCAGTGGGAGAGAGCTGTCAGGGTCTTTTTCCAAGCAGTAATCACCATGGTGCAAGGACTGTTAGATAATCTCTAAATGCAGAAATCTCTAATCAACAAAATTAACATAAGCTCCATGCCAAGGCATAATTAATGAGAATAACAAGAAACAGGGATCAACTTGGAAGTGCAAGTGCTTAATACTTGCAGAAAAGTTTGCTGGAAGAGAAATACTCAGTTTTAGGGACTCCTGCTACAACTATCAGAATTTAGAAATGTGAGTGTGAAGGGTGCATAAAGCAGTTCCTACACTTTAGCTCACATAGCTCTGAAAACCTTGCTTTTGTTTCTTCCATGTGCCACTCCACTGATTGAAAGGGTACCATTGCTAAACTGCTAAAGTCACTCCAGACTTCTCCTGGTTTAACTGGGACTAGAAAAGCCACAGTTTCTAATTGGTTACTGGGCATTCAATATACCTGAACTTAATTCTTCCTACAAGTTTGGCTGGTTCCAACTCCCCTCTCTGCTTTATTCCCTGCTCCACATTCTCAAGTTTTTTTCTGAAGGTTTCTTGTTAGCGTGCTGTGGTGGGAGGTTGTTTTGAATCAAGGCTGTACAGGAGCTTCATATTCTGCAATCCTGCTTTCTCATTACCAAATCTTAATCTTTTTTTCACAGAGTAGCTGAAAAGAAAGTGAAAATGAGCTGGCAGTGAGAACTGGCATAAAAATATACTTTGAACTATTATGACATAAACACTGAGACTGCTTATGTCTAATGGAAGCCAGAACCTACAGCTTGGTGCAGCAGCCAGAATTCTGAATGTGCAATAGTGGTGGGAAAAAAATGTTTTACCCATTCAGGGAGTAGCCAATGACCTGGTCTGTGAGGACTAAGTGTCCTTGTATTTGAATCCTTGCTATTATGATTGATGATGCTGTTCTTAAACCTGTGCAACATCCAAGCAAGGGAGAAGTCTGTACTATTTTTGGCACGTCTGATTTGATAAAGAGTGGAAGTTCACAGCTCTTGGGGCTGTGCTTGCAGGAGTGACAGTGCTGTGTGAAAACATGTATTCCACTTTGGATGGCCAAAGATGGTCCATGGCAGCGTTTGAGGCCCCTAGAGGCTGCTGGAGTTAGCAGCTCCAGGGTTGTTTGATAAATGCTATAGCATTTTGTCATGCTGTTCCTCCCTCTTCCGAACCTGAATGGGATACGAGGTGAGGGATATTCTCCTTATATGCTGAGAAAACCAACAAATTCTTTCAGTGAGAATTATTTTCAGCATAAGAAGAGTCTTTTGTGTCTTTAAAAGCAATCCTAACTAACTGGGCCAAATTTATACAAGAGGTGAGGTACCCAACACTGCTAAATGCCTGATGTACTGAAATTCATGGCAGTAGTCAGGAAACCTCTGCCTGCATCTTCAGGCACTTAGTGGTTTTGAGTGCATAAATTCATCCCTAATGGATATAATAGAGTTTCCTTGAAGACTTAATTCTGACAGAACCCCAAACTTTTCAGCTTCCAGTGAGAGATCTGTAAACCCAAGGAATGTCTCCTTATAACAAATCAGATCTCTTTTATAAACAGAAAAATAACTTCAGTTGGGACGGAAATTGAAGGCAATAACAATGCTGCTTCTAACACCCTTTACTACCACTAGCTTATAGCTTCACAACTACTTTTGTACTTTTACCTTCTGCTGCTGTGGGAGCACATAATTGTCTTTGCTTTTCAATTGTTCCCATTTCAGTCGTAGGGTTTTCCACAACTTCTATTTCTTTCTGTATTAGATTAATGGCTCAGAAATTTCCAGATCTCAGTTTAGCTTTCTTTCACTACCTACTTTTCTCCCTGTTAGTCCTTCTTCTAGACCATATTTAAATATCCCGTGGAAGCCCGAATAGATTGCACAAGGCTGTCCCGAACAAGAAGTGCTTGCATCCATGATCCATCTCAGGTACATTGCTTTAAAATGTGGTTTCCTGCCTTCTGTCAATTCATTGCCTTTTTTTTTTTTTTTTTTTTTTGTGAATATTTTACCACCTGATTCCTTTTTGTTTATCCTATAGGTTAAAAGCTTTTAAAGGTAACTCTCAATCCAATGATAGATAATGGTTGAACTGGTTATTGCAAAAATTACTTAAAAGAAAGAAATGGGCAATAGATATTATTCTTCTTTATTATTATTATTCTTAAATGGTTTATCTACACAGGAAAGCTATTGCACAGCAGGGAAGAATATGAATTTAAAGCAAAGTAACTATTTTGCATTAGCTTCCCGCAAGGACACTGTCATCCTGCGCACAGGTTCCACTTAATCCACTTCCAAAATTGGCTGAGAAAACTTGAATAAATTTACTCTTGCTGTGAAATCTTGTCTGCACTGAGAACTAAATATGAAATAGCTTTCTGAGCTCCTTGTCATTATAGCGAGAACTTCAGTATTTTTCTGGTGGCCTCTGCAGTGATACTGGAGTGCCTCTATGTTTGTAACATATTTATTCTCATAATGCTTTGAAGGGGAAGGGGAACCCTTGGTGTCTTTTCTAGGGGTTTGCAAGAGGGCTGAAGTAGAGCAAAGGGATGAATTCAGTTTTCCCAAGTTAAGGATGGCTGCATTACTGATGCATCATCCTTATAGAATAGAATAGAATAGAATAGAATAGAATAGAATAGAATAGAATAGAATAGAATAGAATAGAATAGAACAGAATAGAATAGAATAGAATAGATCAGGTTGGAAGAGACCTTCAAGATCATCTTGTCCAACCCATCGTCTAACACCATCTAATCAACTAAACCATGGCACCAAGCACCCCATCAAGTCTCCTTCTAAACACCTCCAGTGATGGTGACTCCACCACCTCCCTGGGCAGCCCATTCCAATGGGCAATCACTCTCTCTATGAAGAATTTCTTCCTAACATCCAGCCTAAACCTCCCCTGGTGCAGCTTGAGACTGTGTGCTCTTGTTCTGGTGTTGGTTGCCTGAGAGAAGAGACCAGCCCCTGCCTGTCTACAATGTCCCTTCAGGTAGATGTAGAGAGCAATAAGGTCTGCTGTGAGCCTCCTCTTCTCCAGGTTAAACAACCCCTGCTCCCCCAGCCTCTCCTCATAGGGCTTGTGCTCCAAACCTCTCTCCAACTTTGTTGCCCTTCTCTGGACACGTTTCAGCAAGTCAACATCTTTCCTAAACTGAGGGGCCCAGAACTGGACACAGGACTCAAGGTGCGGCCTAACCAGTGCAGTGTACAGGGGCAGAATGACCTCCCTGCTCCTGCTGGCCACACTTTTACTTCATGAAGAGTCCCTAGTTCCTAATCCTTTATCTTCCAGACAAGTATGACTCAGCTGCACAATACCACTGACGGGTCTTGTACACAAAAGTAATTTCCTCGTGATGGCTGTGTCCATGTGCCTTTGTGATACTTGTGTTAATTTGTGTTCTTGGTTGCATTCAGCAATGGTAAAGAAAAGTTCAGTGACGTATTTTGATTCAGATTCTCAGAGGTATGGTGGACTGGAGTGGGTAGGCCCCAGGGACTTTAACTTCGAGAATCTTATTTTAAAAGTTGTGGTTGATATTTTAGGAAAAATATTGTAAAGTCTGATTTAAATCAGCTTGTGTTCCATGTGCTTCCACTTCTCCCAGAGAAGTTGCATTTGCACAAGGTCCATTTTCTGAATGGAGAGAAACTCATCAGCCAAAACTAGTTTTAGGATTAAACACAGCCTTTCCAACTCAATATCTAAGTCAAAACTCTATAGCATATTACTGAATATTAGAATTAGATAAGAGTTTTAGTCAATCCATCCATCCGTTTGCCTTAATTTTAGTAAGCAGAAGGTTCAAGATTCCTTTCATCTTGCCATCCAAGACTGGATATCTAGAGCAACTAGAGAGCTGACAACCCTGTAAGCAAAGGAGAGGGCAGAGGTCAGACATCAGTTCACCAAATGCAGAATTTCAACATACCAATGCATTTTGCTCACTCTGAATACTTTCAATTATTTTGGCTTAATGCAATGAAAAGGTGAATATGAAGTAATCTCTTTTATTTGAAACAGGGGTTGCTTTACCTTGTTTCTCTTCAGAAAAGCTTTCCTGGCTTGGTTGTGATTTACTGTTTCTTGGCTTAGAATTCATAATGTATATGGAGCATGCCGGTAGAAGCCTGCTCATTTCAGGCCACTTGTCAAGGGAAGGCAAAGGGTGAATAATCAGGAAGGGTTTCCCCACAGTTGGCTGATTTTCGGGCTTGTTTGTTTGTTTTAAATTTTTAGAACATGTTATTTGGTTTTCTTTGTTTGGTTAGCATCTTGTGCCTAGAGGCTGAACTGCTTGCAGACGAGATACTTTAAAGCCCTAGAAACTTTTTAGCCTGCTAAGTTACGAATGATAAGAATAACAATTCCTTTCAAGTATTGCCATTGATGCGTGATTTTATTCTGTGCATCAGCATTAGTGACATTAGCAGTTGCCAGACCCTCCAGACTTCATCCAATGCTTGAGCTCCACAAGCTGTGTAGGCAGTTGCTGCATGGTCAGAGCCTCCCATTGGCACACACAACAGGCATCTGTGGGGGCTTTCCTGCCTGCGGATGGAAATGCAAACTCCTGCCCACATAGAGCTGCCTGGGCTGCTGGGAGCACCTTGCTTCCTCCTCTCCTGCATTCTGGGTAGGAAACACTGCTTGGTGGAGATGCCACTGTGTTATCACCCTCTGCCTTCATGCTCTGGGCCTCATCCGATCTCTGCACTGCTGTGCATCCATTACCGGTACAGGGGGACAGTTCTAGGGGGTTTATTTTGTAGCTGGTTCAGTCACAACTAGCTGCAGCTCTTGTCTCTTACTACCAGGCTGCTCGAGGTTTTGTTTGTTGGTTTTGATTTATTTTTTTTTAAAATCAGTGTAGGTTAGGTTGGTTTTGTTATTGTTTGTTTTAAGATACCTGAGGTCTCTAAGTCTGGGTAACTAAAAATCCTGGATTGTTTCCATTTCAACACTGAAAAGCAAAGGTTCGATCTGTTTGTGACAATAGCACTGACTGACATTGTTTTAAAGCAGATTTAGAGATAAGTTTGGTCCTGACATTTAGTCAGCAGGTGGGTGTTGTTTATTGCCTAGCAATTAGAACTTGCATTAACATATCTCCTCAACTTCAAAAATTTCTGAAAGCTCTCTGTGAGCAGATTCCCAAGAGCTCTCCCCTGCTCTCTTCCCTTTGTCTTTTCGCTTTCCCGCCTCCACACCCATCCACCCACCCGCCTTTAAATGTGCTGTTTCAAATTTAGAGTTCAAGAAACTTTGTTTAAGTCTAAATCATGAAAGATATTTTCTCCTAGGGTTGAAGCAGCCCACAGCCCCTTTATTTTAAACCAAGTTAAACCAGGGTGTTTTAGTCTTCAGAAACTTTTTTTCGCTTTTAATATTTCCCTGTGAGCACTCAGTTGCAGAGAATGAGTTTTGAGGAGGATGGGCTGGTTCTTCACCATGAAATGGTCCAGGTGCAACAAGTATTTTCACTGCCACTCACACTATCAAGGCTCCCTTTTCTCTCAGTATTTTCTCTGCTGCTATTACCAGTTTATTATGGAGACACATTCATTAGTTTTATACTATATCTGCCTTTTATGAGATTGTCATATCCATTTTGATTTCTGTGCTAATGGACTGACTGCAGGAGAATGTGAAAATGAGCTGGCTTGAGCTAACGATACAATAAAAGCAAACAAATGTGAAAAAGTAACTGAATAGAAAATCCAATCCAAATGCAGTGCTTCAAAAATAATTTTGCATTGATTTCAAACTCAAGTCAAAAGTCTCTTCTGTCCAAAGGCAAACATTCACTACTGCTCTGTTGGAAGAAGGAGTTGGATTAGCAAAATGGCAAGGATGCCTAGAGAAATGGAACAAAAATTAACAGAATTTTTGATCATTTTTACCTGTGTATATTCACAGGGGTCACATATTCTGAAAGCAAATTTTCATCCTTCCCTTCAACCTTTAGTTTAACCTAAGCTCCATCATTCCAGTACTAAGGAATAGCACCTGGGGATGCTATTTTATACATTTTCCCCAAGTGCACTTTTTTTTTCTTTTCATCAAAGGAGTCATCTTCCTCTCTTGTCTGGGAGAAGATAAGTTGCCATCATTGGAGGTGTTTAGGAGGAGACATGATGGGGTGCTTTGTGCCATGGTTTAGTTGATTAGATGGTGTTGGATGATGGGTTGGACGTGATGATCTTGAAGGTCTCTTCCATTCTATTCTATTCTATTCTATTCTATTCTATTCTATTCTATTCTATTCTATTCTATTCTATTCTATTCTATTCTATTCTATTCTAATGGGAGATAAGAATTGCTATTTCTTTTCAAACAACCATAACTATCATGGAGCCCGTGTCTTGCTCTGATCCTGGGGCAAACCCTGAAGGGGCAAACCCTGAAAGGTCGAACTCTGATTTCCTCCCTTGCAGCCATCACCATAACAGAGTCACATGTGGCTGGTTTAATAAATACTGTCATCCTAAGCCTCTGTGGCAGTCACTCTGCTGATGAACACAAACAAGCTCATTTACTATCAGATGCAAAATCATTACCCCAGCCCCTTCTTTAGGAAGAAGATAATTGTACAAGAAACTGATGAGGAAGAGAGAGAATTCTTAAACCCAGTGAAACTGTTCTGTCTTATGAGTACCATTTCCCTCCTGTCTCTAGTGAAAAAATAAATAAAGTAGCTTATCTTGGAAGAGGGCAACAGATTTGATGTGAAGGCTGCCAATGTAAGCAGTTGTGGTGCTTCTTTGCATTAGGAGAGTGACAGTAAAGGGAGAGCCAGGCAGTGGCCAGTCCCTGGACGAAGCCCTGTGAGTAGGAATAGCTGTGGCTGGTTCCTCTGCTGCGTTACAGGGGTGAGAGCCATGGCTCAAATGGCTGTGTGTAGTAACAGCTAGGAGTGATGGCTTTTTTTTTGGTAGTGAATGGGAAAACCATCAGTTGAAATGTGTACAGGGTTGTGTGTGTGTTTTTTTTTCCAGCCTCAGCTGGAAAAGCAGCTTCTCTGCTCATCAAATAAAACAGCTCCCTTGAGGTTAGAGCACTGCCAGCTTACTGTAACTGAAGCTCTTTATACAAAGAGTTGACAGCAGCCTTTATTCCCCAGATAACAAGCTTGACAAGTACCTTTGCCATTTGGGCACCCTGAATTGTCAGGAGAGCTTCACGTGAATAAATCATTATCTCTTTAGCAGCTCTCCAGAACTAACAACCCCCCACCTTTTTGTCTCTTTTTTTTTCAGCCAGGTTGTAGGTTGTGGCTTGTGGCTCCTTAGAGGACAACTGGGGAGTCCAGGAGGTTTTTTTTCTTTCTTCTTCTCAGATATTCCAGTAACTTTTCCTGTGACAGAATAATTGGGAAAAAAAGATACCTGTAATTATCACAAAGGATAGCATTTTCACAATAACAGCATAGAGCTGGAAGAAATCTCAAATGAAAGGAAAACCATCATGTTAGATCAAAGTCAGAATTAAAATGAAGACAAAACTTTCCAGAGGTTGAGAAGTAGGATTCAATAACTTTGCATATTGGGCCACTTCTTGCTTCTAGTTTTAATGAGCAACACACTGAGGGCTGAGGAAATACCTTATTTACAACTTCCCTCATTCCCTTATGAATGTTTTCCATGTGTGAAATCTTATAGATTTTTTCCCACACAATTTTGCTGCCCTGAGAGGTACAAAGAGTTCTGGGGAAAGCCCTGTGCATCACTGGGTGGTTGGAATATCAAACGAATGTGACCCTTTAGTCCCTAATCTTTACTTCCATCAGTGTAATCTGATGAGTTATTTCAATGTCACACTGAATCACATCACCTTTTTCTTGTGTTTGTATCTCATCTATGAGATGGCAGTTTTATAATGTAGCTTGGAAAAATAGAGGGCTGGCTCCAGGGAAAGCTTTAAGTTCTGATGTGAAGTTTCCCAAAATTCAGAGTATATAGAATAGAATAGAATAGAATAGAATAGAATAGAATAGAATAGAATAGAATAGAATAGAATAGAATAGAATAGAATAGATCAGGTTGGAAGAGACCTTCAAGATCATTGCATCCAACCCACCATCCAACACCATCTAATCAACTAAACCATGGCACTAAGCACCCCATCAAGTCTCCTCCTAAACATCCCCAATGATGGCAACTCCACCACCTCCCTGGGCAGCCCATTCCAATGGGCAATCACTCTCTCTATGAAGAATTTCTTCCTAACATCCAGCCTAAACCTCCCCTGGTGCAGCTTGAGACTGTGTGCTCTTGTTCTGGTGTTGGTTGCCTGAGAGAAGAGACCAGCCCCGCCTGTCTACAACCTCCCTTCAGGTGGTTGTAGAGAGCAATAAGGTCTGCCATGAACCTCCTCTTCTCCAGGCTAAGCAACCCCAGCTCCCTCAGCCTCTCCTCATAGAGCTTGTGCTCCAAACCTCTCTCCAACTTTGTTGCCCTTCTCTAGACACGTTCCAGCAAGTCAACATCTTTCCTAAACTGAGGGGCCCAGAACTGGACACAGTTCTGTCACAAAGTGTGACTGTGTCTTTTCTAAAGTGACTTGGTAGATCATTAACTGGTCTTTAGTCTTGCTTTACTAGCACTATTCTTAAACCTTCAGTACAAGTTTCCATTAGTAGCTCTACCTTTTGGGATGCAAAGAAGTGGCCATTCTAGTGAAGAGAAAAAGTGGAAAATATGACCTGAGACCTTATTGCACTGAAATAAAAATGAGAAATGGAAATAATCCCAAAGTCCCAACATTTTAAGACGTTCACTTTGGAGGGTGTAGGGTAAGGGAGATATTTGGTCAATATTTGAGCATTCCCAGAGCTGAAAAGGATAAAATTACAGGTGGCTGGAGATTCAGCGGGTCCAGAGAAGCTATTAACTGTTAACTGGAATAATTCTTACATGTACAAAGGTTCAATGCAGCAAAATCTTCAATTTTTTAGTTGCACAGGTCTGACTGTCTGCCACCTTTAGAAAGACCCTGCCAGTGTAGTGGGATGTACCTTCATCTGAGTGTATTCTTCCCCCTGAGTTTTAAACTGTGGTTACCAAGCAGTCTGTTATAACATGAGATTAAAATCTGTGGTTTACAGCTAGGTCTTACTAAGGAGGAAGATGGAGGAAACAGGAATGAAGAACTTTTATTAAACCTTGGAATATAAAGGTTTGTTTTTTTTTTTTAAATAACAGTTTCAAAAGTACTCAACAAAGAGACCTGACAGTAGAAGCAAAAATACTCAGAATAACCACTTTTATAATGGATGCAGAACAGCATAGTGTCAAATGTATTGTCTCAGGGATAAATATGCTTGCTTTACAAATCTTGACATGGGTCAGCATTGCAATTATCTAATCTTCATCTTTGAGTTGTGAAAGCTAAGCTCACATGGAACAGAGATTTAAAAAAATACATTATTTTTAACACTAGTCTTAGTTAAGATGTTCTATTGATCTATGTCAGGAACCAAATTAACATCTCTCAAAATGAATTTGCATAGCACGAAAAAAATTCCGCACAGCCTAATACAAATTTACATCCCTAATAAAGTATTAACATATCCAAAAATGGATTTTAAATAGTACCACTATATTTTAAATTCTTCCTGTAGATTCCTAACAAACAGCTTTGATTTGCATGTCCTGACTTTGCTGTGTAACACAGAACTAATAATTGACTGGTGTATAAATCAGCCTCTTCTACCGCTGCCAGCTTTGTTCATGCAGATGGGAGCTAAGAGTGCAAAAAGGCAGCCATGAGCTTCGCCTTTCACTCATAGTAGGATTGAGGCTAAAACCAGAATTTGCAATGGGACAATGTATTGGCAGATGCTTTATTAGACTCAGCTGCAAAGTTGTGTGCAAATCTCAGAACAATCCTTACTCATTCAAAGCCCCACCTTTAAAGGCAGAGCGCTCTAACTTTCTAGGTAAAAACAGAGTAGGGTCTTTGGATTGCCCTTTAAGTGACTATTCTAGATTTCATTCCCTGTGAATACAAGATGGACATTCTTTTTCAGAATATCTTTTCCCCCCTGAAGCCTGGAGAAATTTCTAGGAAGAGTTTAGTAGCTGCATGGTAGGACTGAAAACTCAATAAAGGATGTGATGTATTTATCAGTGGAGTAGGTCCTGACATCTGAAAGCCAGCAGCTCACCAGAGATGACATTTGAATATCAGCACTTGAGTCTGTAGCCACTGATGCATAAAAGCTCTGATTCAAGAAGGTACTTAAGCTTTAGGAGTCCTACTGAAATCAACTGAATGATGCATGTGTTTAAAGTTATGCACATATAATCTTGCTGTAATAGAGCCAAAAGAAATTCTGATGGAAATCTGCCATTGAGTTCACTCTTTTGCTGCAGATGAAACACTGGCTTTTGGATAGAAAACTAGGAGTGAGACTGAGCAGCAATGCTGCCTTCAGCTGTTAGGTTTTTTGGAAGAAGTAGTACAAAGTGGCAGTAAAACAAGAAGGTGAGGCAAGGGGAGACACAACTGTCATTCTCACTGGTTTCCCCAAATCCTTTCCAAGTGTTTTAATAGCCTATTTTGGCTCAGCTCTGTGCCAGCAGTTCAAATACAACCAAGAGACCCAGAGCACTAAGCCAGGTCCTGTGGCTGGGTAGATAAAGGTGCCTCTGTGGCTGAAGTGTATTGGAAGATTCTTAAAATCCAGTGATGACTCTAAGAGCAGAAAAGCAGAAACCAGTATATGGTTTAATTTGTTTAGCAGAATTGATCCATTGCCCTCACAAGATTGTGCTAAATGAGTAAATAGCTTTAACCTCAACCTATGACAGGAGGTCTGGCAGCTCAGAACAGGAGTTTGTAATATCTGAAGGACCAAGTGGACTCCCAGTGTCCGCATTTACAGCTGTCTAAGAGTGCCAGCCTGATTTTAAGCTGTCACAAAATGAATCCTTTATAGCACAGTGCATGCATGGATTACACACACAAGAAAATAATAATTCTGAGCCAGTTCTTCTGTGGTTGCAAGCCAGAGTAGCAGTGGAATCCAGGGACCAATACCGTGTGTATCAAGTGAGAGCCTGGTTCATTGTTTTATATGCTGACTTGTGATTCTTGTCGGCAAAGTGGCCCCGTGGTAGGAACTCACTCAGCTTGTTTAACCTTTCTGTTGTCTTTATCTCTTTTGCTTTACTCTTGATTCTGGTCAAACTTGGAGGTAAAGCTCTGACTACCATACCCCCATTGTTGCAGCTGACAGTCAAAGCAGAAAAACACAGCTTGATCGATCTATCTATCTATCTATCTATCTATCTATCTATCTATCTATCTATCTATCTATCTATCTATCTATCTTGATTTATCCCTCTCTCTCTCTCTCTCTCTCTCTTTATATATATATATAAATTTTTTTTTCTTTTTATTCATGTCCTTAAATGAGTTTGTTCTGCAAACAGTTAAGCTAAATTCCCTTCTGCCTGGTGAACTGTGTGGAAATCCTGTGTGTAAATGTTGTGTGGATGCCAATGAGACAGAGTAAATAGAGCCTCTACATGATGTTATTTATAGTACTTACAGTTTTGGAGCATAATATCAGGTCTGTCTGAAGACCTTTGTTTGTCTTTATTACATAATGCTACTGCCTTGTCCATATGGTAGGTTTTGCCTGTGATTAAAAGCCAATAAAACATCTTTTGGAGATGAGTCCACAGGAAAAAGGACAGTAGGTACTGAAATGATAAATATTCACTAGGTGATTATCTCTTATTATCCCTAACATGTCTTCACTTTTAAAGGTCCTGGAATAAAACCCAAGAGCCTCATTTGAAAGGGATTTAGCCTCCAGCTCTGAAAACTATATCCAGCCACTCTGAAGTGCTGACCAAATAGATGAGTTATACTAGCACCTCATTGCTGGAGGCTAAACAGGATTTCTTGTGTTTAAAAGGAAACACATCTTGTTGAAGATGTCCCTGCTCATTGCAGGGTGGGTTGGACTGGATGACCACAGGAAGGGACCTATAATTCTATGAAATCCCGAAGTGGTCTCCTGTAGTTGGTGTTATTAATAGTGCCTTACACTCCAGGTGTTCTCTTGCATTCACATTGTCACACAGAATGACAGAATGCATAGGGCTTGTAGAGGCACCATCCAATTGAAGAAAAAAAACATCAATTATAAAGCTTCAGCTTGTCTTCCAATTACTCTTCTTATTTTATCTTCTCTGATATTGACTGTGGGGAGATTCTCATTCTCATGTCTCTGCCATTAACATAACAAAGGCCAAATCCTAATGATAGGGGCCTAGAAGACAACTGTCATGAAAGTCTGTCCACCATCTCTACCTGTCCCACAGACTGTGTCAGACAACAAGCCTGTCATAAAAGTTGCCTGTTGTGTATGTATCTATTCAGAGCACAGCACAGAAGCTATTTGAGGTTGGAATTAGAAACTGTCACTTTCTTTAGCAGACAACATAATTATTCCAGAAGGGCTAGGAAGCCTAGAAATCTTTTACACAATGGATGCCTGTGTTACAAAAATAATAAGGATCTGCAGAACATATAAACCATGAGAAAGGTTTACACTGAAATTGCAGCTGAATACATTTAAGTCAAAGACAGGCAGAGAATGAATTAATTTGTTCCAAATGATGGTATGTAGTTTAGTCAAGATCTATAATTTCATTTCAGTGAGTACAGCACTTAATTGTCTGTGTACTGGCAGATCCATAGATGAAACATGGATTTTCTTTCTTGTTCATACACAAAAAGACTGCCCAAACCAAGCATTTTGCTAAGTACAATGTAAATAAGCCAACTGTAAAGCAGTGGTAGCAGGCAATAACAACTTGATGTGAACAAAAACATTCTCATGGAGTTTTAAAACATCTGTTCATGAGCAATAAATTCTTACAGTTCCTCTGTGAAGGCCACTCATGAAAACTGGAAATTATGCATGGAAATTTGAGGTAGATGGAGATGTGGGACAGGGGCCTTCTTGCATGGCAGGGATTAAATATTTTAATAGGATCAGATGTGGTATTTAATCATTTCACTTTGTCACAGCAAATATTTCTTTTCTGTCTGAGCCATATAGCTTAGATAACCCCTATCAAATAACCAAGAGATTAATTTAACTAGGGATACTAATCTGGGCAGGTATGAGCCTGTGGAGAGAGGTCAATCTGGTATAAAAGTGTCTCCTCTTCTCCTCTGGTAATATCACAGTAAGGGTTAGAACTTGCTGTGATTTCTAGGTATTATCCTTTAGAAGCACCATACTGGGAGCATCAGGAAGACAGTTTTGGGAAAAGGAAGCTGTTCATGGTTTTCTGGAGTTCAATAGGCAGTTTTAAAAGCAATTGAAAGTCTAGGAGGGATCTGAAGGCACAAAGACTGTCAAAAAGCATGACCAGAGAAATATAGGCGGCTGATTCATTGAAAATTGCCTTTTTTATAGCATGCTAAAAATTTTTCAGGATGCTTTTTTTGGCATTCTTAAGAACAATCAGGAAATAAACAACATGATGATGAGAAGTTAGTCTAATGTGGAAAAAACAAGCCCAGAAACAGAAAAAGCCTTTGTAAACAGTCTTTCTCCATCCTTCATGTAGGCCCCCTTCAGGTACTGGAAGGCTGCTATTGGGTGGCCCCAGAGCCTCCTTTTCTCCAGGCTTAACAACTGCAGTTCCCTCAGCCTGTCCTCATAGCAGAGCTGCTCCAACCCCTTCATCATTTTCATGGCCCTCCTCTGGACTCTCTCCATCAGGTCCATGTCCTTCCTATATTGAGGGCTCCAGACCTGGATGCAGAACTCCAGGTGAGGTCTCACCAGAGCAGAGTAAAGTGACAGAATCATCTCTGGCAGCGCATCTTTTGATGAAGTCCAGGATGCCATTTAACTTCTGGGCTGCAAGCTCACACTGTCTGCTCGTGTCCAGCTTCTCATCCATCAGCACCCCCAAGTCCTTTTCCTTAGGTCTGCTTTCAGCTGGCTGTGAAACCAACAAATGCCACTACAGGAACACTGTGGTCTCACTTTTAAAGCCTTTCTTGATGTTAGGGAATCTTTTCCTACAATAAATAAGCACCAGCAAGAGGTTAGTGAACTAGACCTTGACAGAACGTGTCCTTAATAATGACTGTTCATCATCACCAGATAGTAAGCTAAGGAACCTGATCACACATGAGCTTGCTTCCTCCTCTGCAAGAATGAAATAACAGAGGAGACTGATGACAATTTTTGTTCTGCATTTGCACTCTGATTTGTAGTATTCCACTCCAGTTATGGTACAGATCATTGTGATTAAATCAGTCAGCATTAGCTCAAAGCCACCACTGGTTATCTTTCTGCCCTGATAAGCAAAGATCTCCAAGTACAGAGGCTTTGGAAAAAAAAAATTGCCTTGGGTCACTTGCTTTGCTAGCAAGGACATTGTGGTATTTTTAACAATATGTTTTACTCTGAGAGGTCAGTGACTTTTGCCTGGGTAATTTTTTGTTCTAAATATAATGTTTTTCCAAATGTACAGAGCAATCCAAAACGTCAGAGTCTTCGTTATGCTGCACTTTGAGTAACAGTTTTGTTAGAGTGCCCTTTTAAATGCCCTGTAATTTGCTAGGGAGAGAATCAAAGTAAAGCAATTTTTTTTTGGATACTGTTGAGAGAATTAAGGACAGAATTACAAAAGACTATTTTAAAGTATCCTTGGAGACATCTGCTTTTAGGTGGATTCTTATAAAAGTCTGTCCATCTAGATTGGTGATTAATAGGTCTCAGGAGACAAAATGTACAACGCTGAGCTGTTTGTGGTTTGTCAGGTGAACTGTATGGTCCTGACTGTGTGTCTGGAGCCATTTTGCACAGTTCAGTACCCTTGCACCAAAAAAAAAAAAAAGACAAGGATTTTGGAAGAATTCTGTTGTTAAAACTAAAGCAGGCCTCAACCAGAACCGTAACCAAGCATTCAATATCACCTGGAAGAATGTACTCCTTTATTATCTTCCCTTGAATAGAGTGCAGTATCTCCCCCTTTCAAGCAAGTGCAAGCTCTCTGCAATACGATGGACTCTCTGCTAACTAACATATCCTTTTTCTCTGATAACTAACATATCCTTACAAGAGTCCAGCTAACTGAATAACTGTAGCAGATAATTTTCTTCAAGGACTTTTGTTTCCTTTGTTTCATGTAAGGAAATAGTTTCTTCCCAGATGTGTTTGCTACTTGGAATTACTGGAAAAATTCAGCAAGGGGGTCTGCACTTTGTTTTGTTTGTGAACGACTAGTTCATTGTGCATATTTAGAATTTAAAGCTGAAACAGTTTTGCCTGCAGGTGTAGAATTAGGTTGCAGACAGGACATTTCACATCAATGCAGCTTTGCTTTCTGATTCTGCAATGCCAGACAGCTCTCTCCCTTCACTCTCTACTTTTAGCACACGCCTGGCAGACGCAGGGCTGCATGACAGTGAAATTCCAGGATTAATCTCAAAAACCACTGCTCTGTATTTCTGCACATCCAGACGAGGCTCTTTTCACGTAATATGTCATGATCATCACATTTTTGTTTAGATGGATACACAGCATTACAAATATAGCTGTGATTACACTTCCACCCAACAGCTTTCACTTGTAGTCAAGGGATGAAAGGCAGTGACAACATGAGAAAGAGCAATTTGTGACTTCAGCAGCTTGAAAGGTGTGCTTTTCTTACAAGAAAGACACAACATGGGGTCTTTCTGAAGCGTGCTTCTGTATGTGTTGTTATTCATATTTATGCTGCAGCAGGTACCCTCCCATACAGCTTTTTATAACATATCAAGTATGGAATCCCATTACAAAGCTAGGGTGAGGTTTTCAAATTAAACCAGTGAACTGGTGGTGTCTTAGCAGGTGGATCACAATGAAGAGATGCCCTTGTAGAAACTCCAGCCTCCATGCTGGAATTTTATGAGGAAGAACATGAGGCCCAAAGAGCCACTGATGATGGGTTTAGACCTCTTGTCCATAGTCACTGAGGCAGTGCTTCTGCAGATTCCTATACATGGAGGTGCTGTCACACATGGGGAGTCCCTGCACAAACATGGAGTTGACAGTTACCAGAATTGTGAAGCTTAATGTTACACTTCCCTGCTGTCTCACTGGTCTTGCTGAACGAGCTCATAAAGATATTCCTTGAACTTCTCTGATGGTCTAGTAGTCATGAGATCTTGGGTGACAGGTTGGACTTGATGACCTTTGAGGTGTTTTCCAACCCTGTTGATTCTACGATTCTCTAACTTGTGGACACAAGTGTTTGGGGATTTCTTTATACTTTTTTTGGTGGAGATATGCCTCCTTTTTGCAGTTTTACAAACATGGATAAACAGGTTGTTTTCCTGTACCATGTTAGAGGTAATTTGTGGAGCATTAGAAATGATTAACAAGGAATGCAGCGTCAGAAAGTTCTCTATGGCAAAGTCTTCAGTGCACAATAAGCAGTATTCCTTAGAATCTGACTTTTTATGGGCTGCCATGTGGCAGTAATGGGATTTCAGCAAATGATAAAGGCAGCACAGTCCATAGGCACTGTTCCTTCCAAATTTTGTGTTTTCTTGACAAAATAATGGCTAGCCACAACATTTTGATCTGGTTAATCATTCTTCTGTCTAGGGATATTTGCAGCAACACATTATAACAAAAAGTGAATTAGCTGTCAGCTATTTATCTGTTTTCTGGGTTTTTGTAAGGGTTTTTTTGATAGCCTTCATTTTTGTTTCACCGTGAGGATTTCTTTAGCTGAAAGACAGAAGTCCCATGGTATTAACAATAATGTTCTTAACACTTCCAAGTGCCAGCTTTCCTAGTCTTCCTTCAGGATAATCAAATCTGAGACTACAAACTTTTCCCATTTAATTTCTCTTGAGAATGACTTCCTGAAGCAGAAGCTTGAAGACGGAAAAATGAATGGAGCAAATGCTTCTGACTAAATGAGTGTCCTGGAAGAGGCATTAACAGCTATAAGAATGAGATGATCAGTATGAACATTACACATATAAGATCCATTATTAACAATCCCAGACTATTTTTCTGTCATAATATGTGATGCATGTACTATGATTCTCCAAATATTCAAGGCAAAGGTCAAAAAGAGATCTAAAAAGCTTTTAATATGTGGCCTTCAATTGCAAATGTTTTTAACCTCATAGGGATGTCTTTATGGCAGCCCTACAGTGTTGAACTGATTATGGTAGTTTGTGCCATGCATTTATTGCAGGTTTAGTGTAGTTAACTTACATCTTAAAATGGTCTGATAAGCACTCAACTATACTAAAATCTGCATTCAAAAAGCCTGGGTGGGAGCGGTGCTGATCTGGCTCTTTCTCATTAACTGGATCAGTTTCAAGGACACAGTCTATGGCAGTTGTTTGTTGTTTGTTTGTTAACTAGAAAATTCCTCCTAGATAGATGCTCTAAAATACTTCAAAAATCTGGTGTTTTACTTGAGGATAGGGTAGGACAGGATAGGATAGGATAGGATAGGATAGGATAGGATAGGATAGGATAGGATAGGATAGGATAGGATAGGATAGAATAGAATAGAACAGAGCAGGTTGGAAAAGACCTTGGAGATCATCAAGTCCAACCTATCATCCAACACTATCTAATCAACTAAACCATGGCACCATGCACCCCATCCAGTCTCTTCCTAAACACCTCCAGTGATGGTGACTCCACCACCTCCCTGGGCAATCAATTCCAATGACCAATCACTCTTTCTGTGAAGATCTTCTTCCTAACATCTTGCCTAAACCTCCCCTGGCACAGTTTGAGACTGTGTCCCCTTGTTCTGGTGCCAGTTGCCTGGGAGAAGAAACCAACTCCCACCTGGCTACAACCTCCCTTCAGGTAGTTGTAGACAGCAATAAGTCTCCTGTGAGCCTCCTCTTCTCCAGGCTAAGCAAACCCAGCTTCCTCAGCCTCTCCTCACAGGGCTTGTGCTCCAAACCCCTCCCCAGCTTTGTTGCCCTTCTCTGGTCGTGTTCCAGCAAATCAACATCTTTCTTAAACTGAGGTGCCCAGAACTGGATGCAGTACTCAAGGTGTGGTCTAATCAGTGCTGAGTACAGTGGCAGAATGACCTCCCTGCTCCTGCTGGCCATGCTGTTCCTGAAGCCACAATGTTAGCAGAGAAAAAGGTATCATTAGTTTTGCTGCTTTCTAGGACCTGTGTGTTTAAACTGGGAAGAAAGACAATTCTTTTTCCCATTCCTTTGCCTTTGTTGCCTTGAGGAGGAGTAGTACAGTAGTACCCAACTCTGTAGGCAGCCAAAAGCAATACAAGAGGTATGAGACACTAAGTTTCTCCTGATGTCTTAGAGCTGGGCAGCAGCATGTTGAGCTAACTCAGTGCGTTTCTTGCACAGCTCAGACTGCCCCAGGTGAGGGTATGGGGGCTCTGTGGAAAGGGCTTTTGGTTTTATACAGCTGAGACACTGCAACTAATGCAAAATGCTTCTGATTAATACCCATTCCTTGGAACCAGACCCAGATATAAAGTGCCTCTTAGGATCTTCTAGAGAACGTCAGAGAGAGAAGCTCAAACTGTCTTTTCACAACTAGCGGTTGCTGTATTGGAATGGATTTGGCTTTCCACTTGGATACTTCAGCTTTTTGAGAGCTTCAGGTAGAACGGTTTGTGGGTGAGTTAGATCCTGGACATAGTTTTCAGTAACTGCTGGTGCTTGAATGAGTGAGAGGTGTGAGGAATATAAACCATATTTTAAAAATACAGTTTAATTCTATTCCTCAATACGTGCAAGACCCTTTTCTTGAACAAATAGGAGATCTGCATAGAAGTACAGTCATTTAATTAAATTAAGACCTGCAAACCAATTCATTCCTGAGAAATGCAACTGTAAAGAATTTTCCATTAATTGTGGTGCTATTAACTTACTGTCTTACTGCACCAATTGAATCTTGGATTTAAGTAAGTTCAAATGCGTTGTCAGATTCAAGGCTCTTTCAAATGGATTAGGAAAGAATGAAATGTTATACTAAGATGACAAGTGTAAGGCTCAAAATCTCTCTCTCTCTCTCTCTCCCTCTTTTTTTTTTTTAAGTGCATAATTTCCAAGTCAAATAGATGGATGTTCACAGAATCAATTCATTTCTGAGACCTTTGAGCAAAGATTTTGGGGGCATCATTTGGGTATGTAAATGAAAGCACACACTTTTTCCCCCCACTCCTCCTTCTTAATAATACCCTTGGAATCAGAAATTAGACACAGCAGGAAGAAAGATCCTGTGCAGCATATCTCTGCACTAACAGAGCATGCTGTCTAACTCCTGAACTTAAGTGGATATTTCTCACTCAGGAGTAATGGGATGAGAAGGCAGCTCGGTTAATTTTCACTCAGAATTGAGGAATAAAGATTTGGAACTGTGCCCGTGAAAGCTGGAATAACTTCCATAGCCTGGGATAAAAACAGCTCCAAGCAGTTTGATACTACTGCATAAAGGAAAGATCATGACAGCAAATCCTTCATTAGGGCTACCAGACAGAACTGGAAAATGTAGCCAAGATTTCATTCGCTCCTTTGCCTTTCCAGGTGATGCAGGACAGAAAAATCATAAGGAAGTGAGAAAATAAGGGGAAATGGTAGAGCTGGGAGTAAATGCTCCCATGTGCTGAAGTGCATATCCCCTAAAATCAGAGCTGAGATGATTCATAACCACTGTGAGAAAGTCTCACAGCAGAATTTGTCAGCATTTCAAATCTGAATTAAATATAACCATGGCCTCCACAGCAGAAAGCATTCTCCAATGGGCTGGAATGGTGTTTTATTGCTGAAGAATATTTCCTTTTTCTTCCACTAGCATGCAGGTCTCTGTCCTGAAAACCATTCCCTTAGCAAAATGAGGAGAAGGGGTTTATTTTCTGTCACCTTTGCAGGGGAATTCTACATCCTGATTCAACCTTCTATCTGTGATGTGTTTTATAGCCCTGTGCTCTGCCTTGTACAAAGCTGTGGCTGCCTGCTCGCATGATGGCAATTCCTGGCTGACCATCTATACCAGCTTGATGGCTTTTCTTCAAGCATGTTATTTCACTCTTCTACCAGAGCCTGTCCCTCTATCCAATATGGAAAGGGCATTCCAGGAAGAGTGTTTTCTCAGTTTATTATCACCACAATATATGTCTGAGGATAAGGATATTCCCTCTGAATGTCTTGAAACGTGAGGTTTTGTCACTACAGGACTGAAAGGGGATTTTACTTTTTAACATAATAAAATAGAGGCAGTGAAATGAAATAGGTTCCATGTTAATATGGCTGTCATTTTGCTCCCTCTTTTCTAGGAAGCTATTAGCTTAAGTTGTTCTTCAAACTGTATCAGATTAACCAGTAATACCCACTGTTACAAACAGCATGGCCCCAGAAGTTTTGTAAGCTGTACTGAAGCAAGAAAGTTATGATGAACGAATGCAGGGCAAAGCTTGAATTGAAACCACTTGACTTATTTGCTGCTAACAGCATTTGGAGTTGTGCTTAATGTTTAAAACTGCTATATAATGTAAAATGGCGTTGTGAGCAGAGATACTGGTAAAGCTGCTTTAAGACATCATCTTAGAAAATGAGAGTCACCATGCTATTTGCTGCGAGGCTTTGAATCCCAAGAGAACTGAGTTGTTCCTCCATGTTAAATAAAAAGTCATTAATCTTTTCAGATTACAGTATCCTAGACACAAATTCTTGCTCTGTACAACTAGAAAAGTCTCTCAGTCCTAGGCTGGTCAAGACATAAAAAAAATTGGGGGAAAAAAGTAAACAAAACTGTGCTGCATGCCAGGAGGAAAGCACATGAGCACATTTCTGGTTTAGGCTCGAGGTGAGGAGAAAGTTCTTCACCGAGAGAGTCATTTGCCATTGCAATGGGCTGCCCGGGGAGGTGGTGGAGTCACCGTCCCTGGAGGTGTTCAAGAGGGGACTGGACGTGGCACTTGGTGCCATGGTCTAGTCATGGGGTCTGTGGTGACAGGTTGGACTCGATGATCTTCGAGGTCTCTTCCGACCTTAGTGATACTGTGATACTGTGATACTGTAAATGCTGGGCAGTAGCGTAGCCTTCCAGTGACAGTGGTCAGGTTATTCCTTGCATTACCGCAACTATTCCTTGGGCATGGGGGCTGATAAGCATCACACTAGGTCTGCAAACAAGATATTTATACATAACATAAGTATTACAATAAGGATACAGATACATATTAAAGGATATAATATGTGAAACCTCATTCTGCTGTTTTAAGGATTTGGACTTGGAAAAGTGTGTTGTGTCTCCTCTTACATGGCCTGGCATAAAATGGACTGCATAGAAACAGACAGATCAAATTGATTCAAGTCTGATGGTGCAGGCACATGTCCCTGGCAAGTTCTCTTCCGTATTCAGTGTGACTTTCCATCAGGTTTGTGATACTTCACAGTCATCCTTCTTGTATATTATCACCTTGCTCAGAGCAGTTATTGCTGTTGGGAGTCTAAGGCAAAATACCAATGGATGTGGCTTTGTGCTCCTTCAAGTTTTGCTTCCCGTTCTATTCTCTTTAGTACCAATTTTGATTAATTTCAAAATATGTTTGTTTGTTTATACTTAACATGTTTGTGACAACACTGAAAGAGAAGAAATGAAGGGTTTACTGTGTGTCTGTTGATAAAACGAATGCACACTAAATTTAGCTTGCTGTTTTTCTGCATGATACCCCTTATCTTCTGTTGATATAACATCTAGCTTGAAATTTATTTCAGCAGTAATGACTGCATTGCAGCCTGGGGCACAGTTCTGAGGAAACAACAAAATGCAATGCTGAATCAAGTCAATTCCTTCACATTTGAGAGGAGCTATGTGGGTCTTTGTTATCATTAAATGAACTTCAGGGAGTTGGAGAAGATATGCAGAGACAAGCTTTGTGGAACTCCCTGTACTTCATATGAAAAGAGGATCCATCTCGCCCTAGCTACATATGGAGTGACAAACTGTATTGTTAGCAAATCTGATAATATTTAGTTAAAAATGGAGACAACTAAATGTAGGGGTCTCTTTGTAAGACTATACATGTGAGCAGGATGTCTAAATTGCTAATTTTTTTTTCTGTGACTAGAAAGCTACCTATACAGCCCATAAGAGTGGAGGTTTGGGAGCTCTTCTCACTGTAAAGAACATGGAGAGACCTCTATCACCAAAGGGTGATGTGAAACTTCCCTCTTCTTTTTGTCTGTGGAGAAAGCTGAAAGCAATTGTGGTCTGAAATGGCTAAATATATTAAACTAAATACAATATGTGATGAGTTAATGAGTGCTAATCAAGACTAATGCATTGAAATCGCTGAGATTCAGCTTTTCAAGAGGAGGATAAGTCAGAGGGAAATCAAGCTGCATACGTCTGATAGCTGCACAAGATTACTCTAGATGATTTAATGGGTCATTTTTTAGTATTTATGCTCCATGTATTCCAATTCAGTAAGAAAAAGACTTGCCAGCATGAAATTAAATGAGGGATTATTGCACTGCCTAGTATCTGAAACTGGATCTAAACACTGTTGAATTCACCAAATGTAGGAAATACTCAGAATTGGGGGATGTGGGACTTGAGAGCACCATATACCCACTGATCCACTGACAAATGCCAACCCAGTTCTGCATAAGAGCACAGGATCTCTTTTTCCCATTCTCAGATATGATCTAATTTAAGAAAGACTCTGTATTTTGTATTAGTTACATACTGTGCATGCAAATATCTGTGGACAGTATTATAACTAAGGATCTGTTAGTAGAGGCAAGAAGCTTTATTAAAGGAAGGAAAAAACAACCCACCCAACAGTGATTTACATACAGTGGGACAGTGTACAAGAGGTGTAAGGCAACAAGTGATAGATCTGCTCGGATGTTTCAGCAGCAAAAGAAATAGGGAAGTAGAAGATGATTGGGTCAGAGAGAATTATGGAAATACAGTATTGTAGGGAAAGAAAAGAAGATAAAAGCTGTATAACTTGTGACAGGTGGTTTTTTTTTTTGATATCTCCCACTGCAGGAGTTACTGTTCATTTCATATTTCTTTCATATGCATGGAATCTGAAAGGAGAAAAATCTTTTGCTATTTGAAGAGCTTGTACAAGACCACTTTTATTGCTCTGCCCTAATATCTCAGTTCAGCTGTTTGTCGATGCTAACAATTCTAGAGGCTCATTTTGGAAAACTGACAGTGAAATCTTACCTCTTTGCAATCAAATATATTCAGTAAGACACAATTGGTAATCTTTTCCATGCCTATCACACCTGGTTGGCTATTTTCTGCAGAAATCTGTTTCAGAGGAACGTTGCTTTTTCCATAGTTGTAATTATACTCATTAAAAGAAAGGATCAGTTTTACCATTTTCTTCACTCTTAATTACTAGAAAACTTTGAATGTTTATATCCTCTATGATTTTTTTTTCTTTCTTAAAAAAAAACCAAAACATAAACCAAGCAAACAAACAAAGCCCCAAATACTATGAAGCTGACAGTAGGAAGGCAGATACAAGCCTCACTATCTTCATCTGCCTTTTTGTTAAAACTCTAGTGTGCATGAGCCAGTCAAAATGAATGTTTCAGCAAGGTAATAATCCAGAGTGCCCATTGTTACAGGGGAGTACTGAAGACAGCAAGAGCAAACCAAGGAAGCATATCCATAATTTTAAACTTACAGCTTCCAGCAGCAGCCTGAAAGGCTCATTGCAGCAGTTTTATAGATTCATTTTTAGCAGTTTCCCTCATGTTTGATCTTTTGCTTACCCTTTGGATGTAATGTTTCAGTTCCACAGATGTTATCCTCTTTATTTTTATTTTTTTTTCAAAGTGTCTGACATTGGAGGTGTTTAGGAGGAGACAATACAATACAATAAACCAGGTTGGAAGAGACCTCCAAGATCATCGCGTCCAACCCATCAAACAACTAGATCATGGCACCAAGCACCCCATCAAGTCTCCTCCTGAACACCTCCAATGACGGTGACCCCACCACCTCCCCAGGCAGCCCATTCCAATGGGGAGTCACTCTCTCTGTATAGAACTTCCTCCTAATGTCCAGTCTAAACCTGCCCTGGCGCAGCTTGAGACTGTGTCCTCTTGTTCTGGTGCTGGCTGCCTGGGAGAAGAGACCAACCTCTGCCTGGCTACAACCTCCCTTCAGGTAGTTGTAGAGAGCAATAAGGTCACCCCTCAGTCTCCTCTTCTCCAGGCTAAGCAACCCCACCTCCCTCAGCCTCTCCTCATAGGGCTTGTGTTCCAAACCCCTCCCCAACTTCGTTGCCCTTCTCTGGACACGTTCCAGCAAGTCAACATCCTTCCTAAACTGAGGTGCCCAGAACTGGGCCCAGACATGATAGGGTTCTTGGTTGCATGGTTTCGTTGATTAGGTGGTGTTGAATGATAGGTTGGATGCGATGATCTCGAAGGTCTCTTCCAACCTGGTCTATCCTATCCTATCCTATCCTATCCTATCCTATCCTATCCTATCCTATCCTATCCTATCCTATCCTATCCTATCCTATCCTATCCTATCCTATCCTATCCTATCCTATCCTATCCTATCCTATCCTATCCTATGGTTTCCCTGCAGCCACACCTTTTACTCCATCCTAGGGATAGGTGCTTTCATCTATATGTGTATAAATCTGCGGTTTCAAGGACCAGAATTTTCCAAGACTGAACCAAGCGGGCTTTTTGTTTTGTTTTGTTTTGTTTTAGCTCTTTTCCATCTAACTGTTGCCATGATCTAATGGGACTAAATTTGGTTTCCTTCTAAATAAATCTCACTGTCATTTAAAGAGTCTGTAAAATTAACTAGATGCAGCAGTTCTGTGCTCCATAGCAGGAAGCCAAAAGCAAAGATATTTTAGAGTAACAAACGAGGTGGAAATGACTTCTCCCCCAAGGACTTATTTCCCATGGGAAAAAGTAGTTTCTCAGAAAAAAAAGGGGGCTCTAAAAATAGAAGGCTGGCTCAGCCAGCCTTCATGTTTCTCATCCTTCACAGAAAAGCACAACACACATGCGTGACACAGTCTCCAGGAAGACTTGGGCAACTCAGAAGCATTTTAATGGTTTAACAACAGCAGCCGCACGGAAAAGCGACTGCATAGGGATGTAGAAGTAATGCAGGTGTGTGATTTGCTGGAGTGCTAATTAGGCTGAGCAATTACAATAGGTAAATAAATTCAGCTGGTGGAAAAAGCATTTTTGCTGCTAGCAAAAGGGTAGTGCAAACACTTTGCTCATCCATGGAGAATATAATGAATATTCTGTCCTTGCACTCCTGTGGCAAAGAGAAGAAAGGATGAATAAAATCTAATTAATAGAGAACATAATGGATTTTGTCCACAGATGACAAACTTGAAAGCTTTTCAATATTCTAATTATTATCTCAATAAGCACATATTGATGTCCACAACCTGCATGCCCTAATCCTTTCTATACTCCTAAATATCTCCAGGCCTTGTAAAAATGACTTCATTCCTGCTGTTCAGGTCAGTGTTAGAGACATGTCAAATTGTTCAACCTCACAAAGTGATGAACACTTCTGCTACAAGCCACTAGGGATCTAAAGATTCCCACTGAAATATTTTGTACCTTGGGAGCTGCAGCCTGCTTGCCCTGACAGATATGCTGAATGGGAGGAAACCAACCAGACTCAAAGTAGGGACTGATACCAAGGAGGAGAAAGAGTTGCAAAGTCCTCAAGGCTTGTTCTTTGGAGAACTTGGCTAAAAATGGCAGAGAAGGAATGGGACAAACTGTGTTCATGGTATTTTCACCACTGGAAAGGGGCAAAGTATCTCATGCTTTTACATAACTTTTGCTGTTCTGAGTTATGTCTGGAATAGGCTTATAATTGTCATGAATGATTATTTATCCTGAGTGCTGGGCAAGTGAGTCAGTGTTTAGTGCTAAACCAGGAGAACTTTCTCACTGAAGTGTTGTCACTGTCCTTCACATGGGGTGTAAGAGGAAATTCAGTATTTGATATTCTAGCTTCAGTCCCTCCACATTTATAGTTCACCTAATGCTTATGAACATGGGATACTAGTTGTTATCTAACAGCTTCCTTCAGGAGTTTTTAGAAAGACTGAGCACAATTATGGAAGTAAAGAATTCAACTGTATTATTATTTTTCTCCTTGTAAAACCTGGGAACCAGGCTAATAAAAAAACTGAGATGGAAAATTTCTAAGAACTGTTTCTTTCTTTTAAAAAGTCTTACATCTTAAATTATAAAGAGATGAGGAAATGTGAAGTGGTTAATTTACACAAAAGTTTAAGACAGACTGTTTGAAACAGTAGAAGCATTATTTGTAAGTCAGCAAATAGGCAAAGACAGGCCAGAGAAAGATAGTCTGAAATTTACTCACAAAGCTACCCAAAGCCTGATAAGACTCCTGGTGAAGTGATGAAGACCCAGAGTATTTTTGTTATCAGTGGAGGCTGCGGCAAAACATTTTCATTAGATAGAAAAACGTCCCATGCTGACTTTCTTAGCCAAAAAGAAGTTCTCTGAACTATGTCTAGATTAACATCCACCCTCTTAGATCAGGAAGGTCTTTCCATCATAATAAATCTATTATTGTTCCAGTCTGTTGCCTCTGCAGGACTTACATGTACCACCAGGAAGGGAGCCTGTCCATCCTTGGAAGTGGAATTGATGCACTTTCTATTCACAAGACCTGTTTCTGGTGCACGCCCCTAGATTGAGTGCAAGTCATTACTTTAAGGGTATTGAGCTATTGTAACTATCTCAGCATCTGAGCATAGACCCTGGGAAAGGCTAATGTAGGCTACTGTGTACTGGACACATGCCTTTGAGAGGTGAATTGCAGCTCTGGGCCCCTCAGTTTAAGAAAGATGTTGACTTGCTGGAACATGTCCAGAGAAGAGCAACAAAGCTAGGGAGGGGTTTAGAGCACAAGCCCTATGAGGAGAGGCTGAGGGAGCTGGGGTTGCTTAGCCTGGGGAAGAGGAGGCTCAGGGCAGACCTTATTGCTGTCTACAGCTACCTGAAGGGAGGTTGTAGACAGGTGGGGGTTGGTCTCTTCTCCCAGGCAACCAGCACCAGAACAAGAGGACACAGTCTCAAGCTGCACCAGGGGAGGTTTAGGCTAGATGTTAGGAAAAAGTTCTTTACAGAAAGAGTGATTGGCCATTGGAATGTTCTGCCCAGGGAGGTGGTGGAGTCACCATCACTGGAGGTGTTTAGGAAGAGACTGGATGGGGTGCATGGTGCCATGGTTTAGTTGATTAGATGGTGTTGGGTGATAGGTTGGACTCCATGATCTCCAAGGTCTTTTCCAACCTGGTCTATTCTATTCTATTCTATTCTATTCTATTCTATTCTATTCTATTCTATTCTATTCTATTCTATTCTATTCTATTCTATTCTATTCCATTCCATTCCATTCCATTCCATTCCATTCCATTCAATGCATTTTTTGGCAAAGTGACAGAATCTAGGAAAGAAGAGCTATAGATGAAAATGTCATGGGTGAGAATGCTTTGATGGACAAAAATGCCATTAATGCCAGAAAATGATACATCCAGGACAGAATTTTATGTCCAAATTTTATCAACAGAATTGAGAAATAAACAAACAAGGCAGAGCAATCAGAGGAAATCTCACTCACCCCAACTCTCCAAACCTTAGTCATTGCCTTGCAGGTTGAGCTTTGTCTTCTGATGCACTGATCTATTCTCTAATAAATATAGGAAATTCAATATACTCACCAAGCATAGTAATATAAAGTACAACAGTCATGAAGGAGACTTAGAGGTCCACCAGACAGGGTGTAGTTTAGGCTATGGTTAAGTAAAAACCTTTGGTCTGAATTAGTCTGATGTCAAATAATTTTGCTTTTGGATCAAAATTTTAGACTGGCCCTAAAAAGGGTTCTGGAGCCAAGATGAGCTGATTCTCTGATCTTTGTGAAATTTTGGAGATGAATAATGATGTTCATGCTCTTGAATATTGCTTAGAAATAGAACTCGAAGCAGAGGCAGAAGGAAATAATAGAGTAAAAAAATATTTCAAAATAAATAGCAATATTTTCTGACATCTAGCACATGAATACCAGAAGGGCTGAAGATGAAACATAAAGATGTTGTTCTGGGCAATGGATTTACTCTCAGAAAACTTGTCTCCTCTGTGGCACTTTAGGCACTATTAAAGTAAGAACACATGTCCCAGCCTCAGTGTTGCAGTCTCCAAGGCATCTTGGAAAGTAAACAGTGAGCCCATGGGTGCACAATACCCTATAAAAACACAGCCCATCCATCAGCAAGTGAGCACTTTTCACCTTGCCGTTTAGTCCTGACAGTATATGGCCCCCAAGTGAGTAAGGCAAGTAATTGTCTGCTTTTGTCATCTGCAAACGAGCCCACACATCATCACAAATACCTCTTTGCTTGGTCCCTTGGTAAGGAAGAGCCACTGCTGCTGCTCTGAAGCACTATCTCAAGGTGAGCAGAGTTAGTGTGCAAGGGACAATGTTTAAAGCGCAGTTTTAAGCTACACATTGCAAGTGCTGGAAATCAAGGCACAATCTTTTTCTTAGTATTTCTTTCCAGCTATTATTCATGAAAGGGAAGGTTGGTGGAGAGTACCAGGGATGTCCCATATGACTTTCCACAGGAGGAATAGAATGGAAAGAGGTGTTCCCTGCTGTACTGGGATGATTTATGTGATATTGTGTATGATACTGTAAAAACATTTCTTCAGAGCATTCTGCAAGGGGCAAGTTAATTATTTCAGAATTGCAGACAATTTTCTTCCAATTTGTTTAATTTTGAACATGTTAAGAAATCAACAGTATTTCTTCAGACAATGCTGGATTCCCACTGACAGAAATAATTCCAACTGTGATCAAGGCATGCAACAAGGTACCTCCTTAGCTTAAACATCTGTGCCGTCTTCCTATGCAAATTAGGGAGCTGTCTATGCTAATTACCAGCTCTGAGCATTTGTTATCAAACTCAAGCTATTCGTGCACATAGATGAATCAAGTGCATGTGGATCTGGGACAGATGCTTGCAGATGCTCAGGGAATGCATAATCAACTTTCTGGTGCCTTCAGGAGAAGTAGAATTTCTGTCTGAAATACAAACCCCACTAAATGCAAAAGTTGGATGACCCTATAGTGGTTGTTGGCTCTTAAAACTGTGTTTCCTTCCAGACAAAATTATTTTGTCATAACATTTTAATTTGGTCAGTAAAGCAAGTTTAAAAAATAAAAGGAAAAAGTTGCTTTATGCAGCCATAAACCTTGTGATTGCATTAGTCCATAAAGTCATATAATTGAAAGATGGAGTTGTGGGATAGCTCTGGGAAATGAACTGAAGACCTTAAAACCCAGAAGTTTTGGTTGGTATACTCAAGACTACTTAATGTTTAGGCCTCCTACATATTTAAATACAGCTGTTATTATTCATGCACTATGGAGAAAAAGCATCAAAAGGGTGTAACTTTGGTTCCACCTAAAGAATTATTGTAGGATATTTATCTGTGTAACATTCACTGTTCATTTGTGTGAACAGAATTTGGATCAAAAACCTGTTACATAAACGGATATTGGTGCTACAGGTAATTTTGGCCTAAAATAACAGAAAAGAATCTGCAGATACTTCAGGCATTCTGCTTCCTTCCTATTCATAATACATATTTACTTTGATCAGATTGTCCTTCCAATAACATTACTTAAATGTTCTATTGTAGTTGCTGACTCCTGTAAAAGCTAATGAGAGCAGTCGGCTCCAATGACGGTGAGCCCTGAGAGCTGGTACAGGACTAGAGGAAATGGTTACAAGCTGCACCAGAGAAGATTTAGGCTGGATGTTAGGAAATATTTCTTCACAGAAAGGGTTATCAAACATTGGAAGGGTCTGCCCAGGGCAGTGGAGGAATCACCATCCCTGGAGGTGTTCATGCTCCACATGGACCTGGTGCTTAGGGACATGGTGAATGTTGACACTTTGGTGCTGGGTTGAGGATTGGACTGGATGATCTTTGAGGTCTTTTCCAACCAGATCTATTCTGTGGTTCACCAGTGGATAAAACAGAAAGGCTTGCATGAGGAGTTGCATGTTTCTACAGCACACAGCTTCTTATTTACAAGAAGCTTCAAGATTCCCCATTGGCTATGACAGTAATACCAAATCTTTTGGCCAAAGCTGCAGAATGAACTTAGGTGATTTTCCACCCCTCAGATCTTACGTGTCAAGACTTGTTGCGTATTTCTTTGAACCATGTTCACTACTTTCATGGTAATATGGGTTCTTTTTCTCTATGGTGAAGGTTCATTTAGTGACTCATTGTGCTCTCCTACATAAAATAGCTTCTACATACTTCCCCCCTTTTCTTTTTCTTCTATTTTTTTTTAATGCATAGCTGATTGAATCACAAGTAATTGCTCCTCAGAAAGAACAGTATTTTAAGTCTCTCAGACTTTCTGCCTTTCAAATCAAAGAGTTCAGTGAATCATTAGGCATTTCAGTGTATTAACAGTTTCAGTGGTTTGAAGAAAAAAACCCTCTCTCTTAGTTCCCGCTCTGTTATAGTTACTTTTGTTCTTACTTATTATCGGCTCAACGAAGTTGGTGTTGCTAATTATTAGTTCTCCCAGTGTGGCATACTCTGATGATTACACATGCTATATTCAAAATATAGCAGTGACTCCCATTTGTTAAAGCCATGAGGAGGTGCTTGAGCTCTATATGTGAAGCTGACCTTCAGTTGCTGACCCGTGGAAGGCAAGACTATAAGGAGTTAGTTGTGTCTTGAGCAATTAAAAACGCCCACAGGGGTGGCAGTGGCAGTGTGCAATAGCAATGAAAGTTTTTACTTTTGATACATGCAGCCTGAGCCTCCACACACGTGCACATGCTGGCTGAATTGCCAATTAGAAAACAAAACCTGCTGCCAAGGGACTGATTTATTGAAGTGTGTTATATTATTGGAAATCAAAAAACCTTGACTAAGAGAGTCATAATTGTTATACATCTTCAGACTAAATGGCTTGTATTGTAAGCCAAACGCTCACTTTGCCTAAAATGCCCTCCAGGATTGTTAGCATGAATCAAGTGAAGCCTTACAGGTCTTACTGATTAGACCAGATGAAGAGCCTCACCATTACAGAGTCAAATCTGTGATTTGAAGCCTGCTGGTTCGCTTTAAATTCAGCTACATTTGTGTATTTCTGATTAAAAATGGATAATCAAATTTGTTCCGGGTTAGATTACCCACTCCTGCAAGAAGCAGAGTGCAGGGTGCTTAACATTCTCCATTGACTCTGGGAAGTAGAGTGGTCCCCAGACATCCTGGGGATTAAAGAGAAGGTTCAGTCTCATCCCAGAAAAGCCAGAATCTTTCATGCCTTGTTCAAGAACTGGAACAGTTCTTGGTAATGTTCACAGCAACCTGCTGTGATCATTCGATTACCCAATACATCATTTCAGCGGGAAGAGCTGTTTAATGCATTGACAGCGAGTTGTCCAGCTGGAAAAGTGTATTAAGTACTTTATACTTCATGGCAAAGAGCTGGCATTTGTTTCATTAGCCACACATCATGTTGTTATCTGAAGTAATTGTGCATAGTAAGTTTATAGAATACCTCCTCTCAATTGGTGAATTAAAGATCATCTCCCCAGCAGTTAATATTGACCTAAGACCCACTATTTTTTCCTGTGGTAGTGGCATTTTATCTGCATTTCACAAAAATGAAATGAAGGAGAAAATTATCACTCTGCAAGTTTTCCAGGAAGGCATGTCCATGACTCACTAGTTGTCAAATAAAAGTAACATCCCAGTATCTGAATTCCTTACAAATGAAATTATTTTCTACTAATGCAAACAACAGCTTATTCCACCTCTTCCTGATCTGAGTAGTATTGTAATCACTGAGTATCCCTGCATACTTGGTTTTGTCTGTTCCAGACCAGTAGGCTCTGGACCTGGAAGAATGTGTCAAGATGCTGTATGGTACGTGAACGAGTCTGCATTTCTTAGCTCATCCATGGGCCTGGGATGAGATTAGCACAGTGTGGAGTGACTAAGAATGTCACCAGGCAAGTTCAGATTAATTACTACAAGCTCCTATGGATCTTTTAGTAGGGAATCTCTGAGACAGATATAGATAGGAGGTATGCTAGGATCATGTTGTGCTGTGGCTCTGCCAGAGATGGCTGCTGAAAAGTAACGTGACAGTCCTTGTTTTTGAAGAAAGCACTGAGCAGTGGGATATATCTCAGCAGAATTAAGACTAGTTCTCACTAGTTCATTGGTTCTAATCTACTACTTCTGAGTACTTTGCGGTAGAGACAAAGCACAGAAGAGACACTGTTGTGTTTCTGACCCAGCAGTCAGCCTGAGGAGGTGGATCCTCATCTTATACCTGCTCCTGGCTGTGGATCCCCTGGTGAGGGGTTTGGAGCACAAGCCCTATGAGGAGAGGTTGAGGGAGAATAGAATAGAATAGAATTACCAAGGTTGGAAGAGACCTTGAAGATCATCGAGTCCCACCTGTAACCACAACCTCACAACTAGACCATGGCACCAAGTGCCACATCCAGTCCCCTCTTGAACGCCTCCAGGGACGGAGACTCAACCACCTCCCTGGGCAGCCCATGCCAATGACGAATCACTCTCTCGGTGAAGAACTTTCTCCTCACCTCGAGCCTAAACTTCCCCTGCTGCAGCTTGAGACTGTGTCCCCTTGTTCTGGTGCTGGATGCTAGGGAGAAGAGGACAACCCCCTCCTGGCTACAGCCACCCTTCAGGTAGTTGTAGAGAGCAATGAGGTCGCCCCTGAGCCTCCTCTTCTCCAGGCTAAACAGCCCCAGCTCCCTCAGCCTCTCCTCATAGGGCTTGTGCTCAAGGCCTCTCACCAGCCTTGTTGCCCTTCTCTGGACACGTTCAAGTGTCTCAATGTCCTTCTTAAACTGAGGGGCCCAGAACTGGACACAGTACTCAAGGTGTGGCCTAACCAAAGCAGAGTACAGGGGCACAATGACCTCCCTGCTCCTGCTGGCCATACTATTCCTAATGCAGGCCAGGATGCGGTTGGCCCTCTTGGCTGCCTGGGCACACTGCTGGCTCATGTTCAGCTTCCCATCAACCAGCACCCCCAGGTCCCTCTCTGCCTGGCCGCTCTCCAGCCACTCTGACCCCAGCCTGTAGCGCTGCCTGGGGTTGTTGTGGCCAATGTGCAGAACCCGGCACTTGGATGTGTTAAATCTCATGCCATTGGACTCTGCCTAATGGCAGGGAGCTGGGGTTGCTTAGCCTGGAGAAGAGGAGGCTCGCAGGGGACCTTATTGCTGTCTACAACTACCTGAAGGGAGGTTGTAGCCAGGTGGGGGTTGGTCTCTTCTCCCAGGCAACCAGCACCAGAACAAGAGGACAGAGTCTCAAGCTGCACCAGGGGAGGTTTAGGCTGGATGTTAGGAAGAAGTTCTTCACAGAAAGAGTGATTGGCCATTGGAATGTTCTGCCCAGGGAGGTGGTGGAGTCACCATCACTGGAGGTGTTTAAGAAGAGCCTGGATGAGGCACTTGATGCCATGGTTTAGTTGATTAAATGGTGTTGGATGATAGGTTGCACTCGATCTCAGAGGTCTTTTCCAACCTGGTCTGGTCTATTCTATTCTATTCTATTCTATTCTATTCTATTCTATTCTATTCTATTCCTGCAGCATGCTCTCTAATCTCTGTGGATAGTCTTTATAAAGCACGTGAGTCTTGTTGAACAAGAACAGAGAACTAACTCCAGGCTGTTTGAGCTATCAGCCAACACTCACAACATCAACATTTAGCAATATGCCTTGGAAGTTCTACTCCACACAAATATCAGTGGTTGCATTAGGGATACATTTCTCCTTCTAACAGCCAGAACTAAAGCCAGGATAACTTATGTTACAAATATCCACCACTCTGGTTTTACTTCACTGTGGTCTCTGGCTATGGAGGTCATTCCACATCTGCTTTTCAGCTAGTCTATACCTCTAAATTACTTCTTTCTCAGCTAGAAGGTAAAATGTCCCAGATTCCAAAGCAAAAGGATAACTTTATAGGCAATGTCCTTGCTGTGTAACAGAAATCATTTCCCCTTGTTGCAGTTTTGTAATATCAGACTTTTTTTCTGGTCTTTACTAACTCATTCTTTTCTTTTTCTGTTCTTTCAAATCTTGTTTCTCCCTTCTGTATGTTTCTCTGCCTGCAGTTTCCCCACCCACTATTCCTCCCTCAGAAGAAAAAAATTGGTGCTAAACTAATTAGCAGTGCTGTGCAATGCATGCAGAAGTAAAAGGGTGCTGGTATACATTTTTCAGGTATTACTTAGTCAGAGGCAGAAAGATGCTCAAATGACATCCTCCAGGCACTAGGTGCTTTACACCTAACAGCCACTTCAGAGTGTTCCCCCTAATGCTTTCTTTGCTTCTTGCTGTAAAATTTGTAATGTGATAGGTAAAGATCTTAGGAGCATTTTGACACCAAGTGGTCTGTGAATCTGCACTTTTCCCCCTTTTCTGAGATGAGGTGAGGCTCTAGAGCTGGCAAACTGGTGAGAGAAATATCATTAGCAGAAAATATTATTTCTTGGCCACTGATGAAAAGGAAGGTACTTAGCCAACTGCAGAGCTGACTCCTTCATGGCAAAATATAATTTGGGCATTCTGATAATAGTAACTACCCTTTTGAAGTTAATTTCCTAATTTGTACAGTGGGGGAGCAACTCAGGTGCTGTGTTAGATGGCGTAAAGTACATTATCTTGCCTCCTGCTGTTGCTTCAGGAATCTCAACACGTCTCAGATCACATCTGCCAGTCCTGGCTAGAGATCTCAAACACAGCAGTGTATCCCAAATGATGCTGGGTACCCATGCTTGTGACTTCTGAATTAATGCCTCATGCTCTGTATGTGACAGCACCACTGCCTGTTTCTAGACCTTTCTAGTTGGTTTTAAAGTCTCTGTAAGCCAAAAAATGTATTATCAGCTATTTAACTGAAAATAGCCCAGTTTTTTATATTTTTCTTGCCTTACCTGCAGTGCTTGGGTGCATTATATAGCATGCCTCAATGATGTTCCATTCGTTCAGGACAAGCCTACTACATGAAGGCTCTATTCTACCCACTTCACAGCCCACTGGTAGGTTGAATCTCTCTGGAGGGCTTCTTCACCCATCTGATTACCTTTTTCTACAAGAGATGGGGGTCAGACCTTTGGACCCTTCATGCTCGGAGCACCCAGTGCCTGGTCAAAGAGAAAACCTCATTTCTGGGCACAGGAGCACTTCAGAGCTGCTGCTCAGTAAAGACAAGGAGAACCAAACTGCAGTAGATGTTGACAAGTGTGTTGAAATAACAACAAATGAGGGCATAACTCAGATTGACCTCTGATATTCAGCAAAGTGAAAGGATGCATTTCAAAGTGGCTTTGTTTATCTTCTGAACTTGCAATCAGTGTATTTAATAGCATGATGCTGTTAAATAGGGGTTGAAATTAAGAGCCTAACTCATTTCAGGTTTAATTACCTATGTATCATTACGCTGCTGGGTGAAAACATGTAGCTGACGTCAGTGGGGGCAATTGCTGTTGATTCCAAGGAGGAGGGGATTCATTAGCTTGGCTGTTCCTCCTGCTGGTGGTTGGATTACCATTCATCAAGCAAACAACATTAGGAAGATAAAAATATTGGCATTCTCCACTCCCAGTGTTCTCAGCCAGATTTTCATATCCAAGGTGTTTCTTTTGGGGATGACACCTACTTGTCAACACTCCCTCCCTGGTGGCTTTACTTCTTGATGGCTTTGTTATCAAAAAATGTTTCTTCAGAGATACTTTGGGTCTGTTTTCTGAATTTGATTTAATCTTCTCCATTTTAATCAGTATCTTATAGTCAATCAGGAGTCTTTAATCAGAATTTCCAACTGTTACTCTAGAGCCATCTCTGGGTGGATTTTTAGTAGCACCATGACTTTTACTATGTCTTCAATAGTAACTTCAGGACATCTGCACTCGGATTACTCATTTTGCTCCCATTTTGAAAGAAAAAAAACCCACTCAAACCTAAGGATTCAGCAACCACCCCAAAAGACCCATTTGAGCTCCTGTCTGCAAGGGAACTACATCAGTAGAAATACGCCCAAATGGCAAAATACCTATGGAGGTGACAACTGATGACAAATTAAGAGCTATTATTTGGCAAAGAGAGATTCATCTTGTCTTTCTAATCTCTTTGAGTTTGGAGGCTGGCAGAGGTGTATGTGAAGGAATAAATACCCTGTACATCCTACTGGTAATCACCCTTGGATTGTACTTGGAAGCTGAGTCACCTGAGGCAAACAGTGGAAATGACTGGCCTGATTCTGTTTTGCTTGGATGTCTGTCAGTTAAGAGCAAGTCTCACCACACTTTGATAGTGGATACTCACTGGCTTGAGGAAAACCTCTCTAAAATAGAGGTACTGGAGTCTTCAGGCTGAAATTTTCCCACAACAAGCTGGGGATTTAGCCCTTGCTTAATACACCAGAAGAGAACAACCTTCCTTCTTGAAAGAAATTGTAGTCTCCCCTGTCTCATTGCAGCATAACTAAAAGGCTCCTTTTGTGACAGGAAAAAAGGAGCAGGCTCTCTGCAGGCTAGTGATACAGACCCAAGAAAAATCAATAACTTCAGAGAAAGGGAAGAGAAAACAGTAACTTTATATAGAAGGCCTCAAAGAATGTAATTGCTTGTGGCTTTGGGGAGGCTATTCCTTCTTTCATTATTCAGGAATGAATGGACAGGGGAAGCAGAGAACTCCAGCTTCTCTCCAGCACGCTGGGAACAGAGGACTCCAGGGTCAGGTCTTCCTGCCTGAATTTGTAAGAAAACCCTGGTGGGATGAGAAAGGACAGAGACAATCATCACTTCCATCTGTCATGAGGCATGCCTGGATTCAGGACCTGCTCCACAGCAGGCAGAAAGGTGTTAGGAGACCACTCTAATGACCCTACTGGTTGTGAAAAATAAAAGCAGGCAGCCCTTGTTTCAGGTCATATCAAGCAGGTATAAAACTATGTATTAGCTTCTCTGCCAATGTTGGGCTTTTTTTCCCCTTAGCTCTTGCACTCTGTTGGTAGCTTAATTGACTCCTATGCCTTGTTGTTTTGTTAATTAATTTTTTTTTTTTTTGTTCTGTGCCCATTTAAACTACATTCCAAGCAAGAATGATGAGATGCTCCCACTAGAGAGCAGGGCAGTCACTTAACTAGCAAATGTCTATGCCAGTTAAGAAAATTTTGCAACATCAACTGTTCAGTTCATGTCGATGCTCTAAAAGGAGCAGATGCACAAGACAGCACTATTTATTTTAATCCCATATATACAGTCTGTTCTTTCATTCTTTATACAGAGCAGCTGGTTCTTCATACAAGTAATCTCACTCCCATAGAATCTCTTTTTGTTAATATACAGGACAGAGTCATATGCTTAATTTATGCTCTGTTTGCATCCATGGCTGCAGGGGTGATTGTATCTGTGTAAGAGTAATGTTAAAATGAATTGAAGAAGTCACATTTTGTCTTATTTCTTTTCCACAGAATCCCAGTCCTTGTGACAATGCTGTTCTGGGAAATGTAATGAACTTTGCTTTTGCTGGTTTTGTTACTCCCCCTTGTAAATGGACCCTTTCTGTTGACAGTTTGTTCAAAATACTGCTGCTTCTCTCCTACTCGTGACTCATGCTTCCACATGAGTCAAATTTCTTGCTCTGATGCTGCAGTACCAGTCTGCCTCCAGCCTGTTTCATTGCCCTTCTTCTCATTTTCCCTTTCTAAGCAGCCCCTCCTTATATCACAGAACAGCTTAGGTTGGAAGGGACTTTAGAGATCATCTATTCCAAACTCCACAGCATGAGCAGGGACCTATCTCATCTAGACTTGGCTGCTCAAGGCCTCATCCAACCTGGCCTTAAACACCCCTAGGGAGGAGGATGCTCAGCCTGTCTTTGTTCAAGTGCCTCCATAAGACAAATTTGTCTGTGAAATTTTCTGAATCTCTGATCCAACAAAGCACTTGACCTCTGTGGGGCTGGTGACCTGCTTATACCAATCCAGCTTCTTTGTTTGGAGGCAGCAGCTCTTTGTCTATTGTATTTTCTGTTTCTGATTTCCTCTTAGAGAAGACCTGTAAGCACCTTGGAGAGCACTGCACTTTCTTTTCTGTTTCTACAGTACACTAAGCATACTTGAAACTCACTAAACAGCAATCATCACCCTAAGAGTGTCACAACACAAGCTGTGGCTCTAGAAATTGATGCAATGTCATAAATGTAGAACGATTAGACTCAGATGGCAGATAAGGGGAAGAGCAGATTTAATCTGAAGCTCAAGGTTTTGTATGTGTTTTTCTGAACTGTGACAGAAACATTCACAAGTGAAAAAAAAAAAGGGGGGAAAAAAAGGAAGGCTGCTGTCAAGCAGAGTGCCTTTTAGCATCTTCTATGGAGCTTTGACCCATATTAAATATCCCAGAAACTACAAACCCCATAAAGCAGCTCAGCAGAAACACAGAGCACTTTGTGTCCCTGCTGACTTTTCACTTGCTTTTACATGGTTCTGTGAGCAAAGATTTGTACTGAATAGACTGAACACTTTGTTAAAAGTATTTTACTTTAACCCACTGTGCTAAAAGTAGGTTGTGTGGAGTTGGGGTGTGGTATCTCTGATAGCTTACCTTTCATAACCCATTTCAGTTTGAAATTGTGGCGTTTCCCAACTACCTTACGCTACAGGAAAGAAATAAAAATGAGTGGGAAACAACATTTTGGAGCATGTTTGTTACTTACCATTGCCACTTAAATGGGAAACAAAATAGAAAAGTATTTTACTGCATTCATTTTCAGCTCTTTCCCTTAAAGCAACAAGAATGCTGCTCTTCCAGCCATATAAATTTCAAGTTCCCTTTCTCAGCCCTCTACCAGGTGCAGTAAAAAGACCAGTTAGCCAGGATTTTGCTCCCTATTGTATAGAAGTTCTATGAACCATATGAAAAGGAAGTATCTACATTCAGATTTAGGGCTAACTAGTTGCAACAGCTTGCTGGTTTTGAAGGCAGGCACATAGAGACATTACTCGCTACCTAGCTGCTCTCTTGGGACACTAAACACCCTTACAAATTTGCCAATAGGAATCTGATTTTACTGCTGTGTTACAGCAGTATTTGTGTTAGGTACAAATACACAAGCTATAATGAAATTAGCTTTGGGGCCAGATGTAACCTAGCTGTGTTGTGCTCAGCCCCAGCTAATTCATATTGCTGTTCGGAAAAACCAGAAGCAAAGAGCAGTTGCTCATGTGGAAATCCAGACAGCACGCACCAAGACATCTGAATGGCCTCTCATGGGGAAAGCATTGGACTTGAAGGAGACATTTCAGCAAAAGTGTACTAGCAGAGATTTGCCTTCCACAGGTACTGGGATGATAGCCAAAGGAAAATTTTAGCCTTTGGGGGCCAGTAGCCTAGACTGGGCAGAAAAAATACCAAACCTGTTCATACTCTGCCTTCATCATCCTGCCCAACAGTTCTCCCAGAGCTCTCCATAGCCATCCTTTGTGTAAGGGATAATTAATGTGCAACCTTGTGCAATCTTCCTTAAATAATGCCTGGCAGATGACACCACAGCAGCTCAGAGATAACTTGAACAACACCACAGTTGCCAGTACAGCTACCAGCAAAGCCAGGCAGGGCTCCAGCCTCCACACCAGATGACGCTCTCTTGCAAAACAAAACCTAGTTCAGATGGCTCCAATGGCTAATGAACCTACTCCTCATGGTGCTGGATGAAAGGATAACTGAGGAGTTGGACAGAACCAAATATACTGAAAAGAGTTTGGCTTGCTTATGAGAAATAAACAGCTGTCTGAGATTTTAACACTGGACCCATAGGTGAAAATAGTTGCTGGGCAAGTAGGATTTACAAAGTACAGAGGTCTTCTGTGTACCTTTACATGCCAAGGACATCTCACCTGTCATTCCTGCTGTCAAGAGCAAAAGCTGAGTTAAAGAACACAGCATATAAAATATATTTCCAGGTAATCGCCAGTTAATTCAATCTGTAGTGAGGGGCAATAAACACTTACTACTTCTTTCACTCCTTGGACAAATTCATTGAGTTTTCCTCTGAAAAGCTGTAGCTGTTTGGTTAGAACCTGCTAATCATACACAAAGCACAAGACATGGAATAGAATACATTTAATTTATTTCACTTTCCATTAAACAGAACGCAATAAAATAAGAAAGAATGAAGCAGAAAGGGGCAACAGAGCATGTATGTCAGTAAGCAGAGGCAGCTAACCACTCATCTTAAAAGGTAAACAGTCATTGAGTTCACAGAAGTCTAGGAATTTGCTTGCTTCATCCTCTTCTCACAGGCACTGCCTGATTCTGAAATATTAAAACAACAAAATATCCACATTTCATCAGAATGCAGAGTTTTAAGGCAAGACTGCAGATTTGCAGCCACCTAAGACCAGATCCCCAGATCCCCATTCTCTTCTATCCTCGCATGTGCCAAACCACACAACACTCCTAACTCTTCCAAGAAAATAAAACCTTTTCATTCAGAAATCTCAGAGCTTCAAAATTCACAATTTGTTCTGCATAGTTCAAGGCAGAAACCTAATTTTGTAGGGATGAATGCTAAAAAAATATGCTGAAGAGTATCTCTCTCTTTGCTTTTACAGCTTCTTAACCACTGTCACCTCTTAATTGACGACACTGTCAGAGCAGAGTCATTAGAGCTGATCTTTGGCCATGTGACAGATAACTGCAGCTATCCTCTTGAGAGGTATAACACAGCAGAAACTGAAAAGACTTATGTGGACAAGCTTGACAAAATGTGGTTTTCTACCTGAATTCCCTGCCACTCAGTGAGCATCCAATACATCCTGTCAGTTTGTTACTGTTATGCCACGCAGAGCAATGTTCTGAATGATGGTGGTTGTGCTGGGACTTCAGCTTCCATCAAAACAGAGCTGGAAAGAGGGGTAGGATAGACATTTCTCTTGCACTCTAGTTCCAGCCATAAGGGAAGAGAACATTAAGGCCCAGGAGAAGAGTAGCAAAGAGATCTTGAAGTGGCATTTGCTGACCATGAAATTCCAAACTCATGTTTTAGGTAACAGGCATCTGTGTAAGTGTCTCAACAAAACACTAAGCTGGAAGATCATTGGTACATTTAAGGTGTGTTAAGCATTAGAAGTGGAAAAGGCCTGAAACCTTGAAACCCTGAAAGTAAGAATAATGCTTCTAGTAGAACTCTAAATTGTTCTAATGTATAATGTCTCCGTGGAAAATTTAATCAAGAGACAAATGAGTGAAGACAGTTTTTGAAGCCATTAGATCAACTTACAGAGTACAATTATGATCAAGGCTTCAGTTACTAGGTCTGCATCAACACTAAGTGTGTTCACTGAACACCATGTGAAGACCGTTGTAGACTTTCATCCACATCAAATCCCACCACAAATATATGAACTTGGTGTCAGTTGGCAGAATGAATGGGAGGAAAACTTGACATCAGTAGTGACAGTTTGATGAAATGGAAGATTCAGTATCATTGCACTCAAAAATCAGAGAGACTCCGCTGGAGCTAGCCAAAGGCATCAAACATTCCCCTGAGGAAGAGCTTAATTTTCTTCCTGTACTTTGCTTAATTTGACAAGGATCACCTAAAGGTTGTTAGTGCTGACCTTGAGAACTGTTTAATTTTAGCTTCTTTGAGCTACTCCTAGCAACAGTTTAAATCTCATTTACTGTCAAACCTCTCTGACATTGGGCCAGTTCATGCCAACATGCTAATAAACACGTACATTTTACCTGGATTTGTATTTGTGACATGAAAAAAGGGGGCTACAATATTATACACATAACTCTAAGCATGTTTTATGGAACACTGTCATTATGTTTATAATGATAATTATTTTAGAGGCGTGAGTCTAGAAGGTGAGCTAAGTTTTTACTCTTGAAATTCTCCCAGCATCAGTAAAATAAACTGTCAAGCCCACGCTGTGTGTCTCCAGGGAACAAAGGTTACCCTTCTGTGTAGATCTTAATGTGTGACTAGTAGCCCAGTTGCTAACTACAAAGAGAAACAAGCAAGGCATTGTTGAAATTTTTCCAGTCATTAACAAGACTGGCTCAAACTCCCACATTAAACCACTTAGTATTCTTTGATTTGTTAGAAATTTGTACCTTTTGGGAACAGACAATGTACAGAACTTCTGCAGGTATTTTATGAAAGCCTGAACGAAAATCCTGAATGCAAAATAGAACCTTGGACCTCCCCTGGCTCCTGCAACGTGATTCCCTCTTACCTTTAATAGATCGCTGCTATCATTAAGCCTACACACTTGTGACTTCTGTGCAAACAAGATTACAGCCTGAGGAATAGCAGAATTCAGACACATTACTGGTATTGAAAAAAAGAAGGAGGAAAAAAAGAAGCTTTCTCAAACTGTACTTTTGAAATAATGCAACCCACCACCCCCCTTTTCTTCACAGGATTTTTCTTGTGGTGTTGAAATCATAGGTTTCAACAGCCACTCACAATGGGAATTGGGTGTTGAAATGTCATTTTGATATCTCTTGTGTCAGAAAATGTTGAAAACTCCTATATCATCATCGTGTTTTCATTATAAGTTTACTGAACAGCATTTTAATTTTAAATTGCTGCATGTCACAGTAATAGTATACACAGAAAGAACAGTGCAGTACGGCGTCAGGTGAGGTGTTTATGCATGTAGGCATTTCTGTCACCATATAGAATGTGACAGCTATGGAAATACTCCATTTCCTTTAGTTATTTTTGTCTAATTAATGTTTGTTTTAATTTCATGTGAGGTAGAGATGGGATGGAATAGAATAGAATAGAATAGAATAGAATAGAATAGAATAGAATAGAATAGAATAGAATAGAATAGAATAGAATAGACCAGGTTGGAAGAGACCTCTGAGATCATTGAGTCCAACCTATCATCCAACACTATCTAATCAACTAAACCATGGCACCCAGCACCCCATCCAGTCTCTTCCTAAACACCTCCAGTGATGGTGACTCCACCACCTCCCTGGGCAGCCCATTCCAACGGCCAATCACTCTTTCTGTAAAGAACTTCTTCCTAACATCTAGCCTAAACCTCCCCTGGTGCAGCTTGAGACTGTGTCCTCTTGTTCTGGTGCCGGTTGCCTGGGAGAAGAGACCAACCCCCACCTGGCTACAACCTCCCTTCAGGTAGTTGTAGACAGAAGATCTTTGTCTTCTGCACACAGTGAAGTGTGCTGCAGGGATGTTCATGTTATTTGTCTGCAAGTTATAGATCACACAGAATCACAGAATCAACCAGGTTGGAAGAGACCTCCAAGACCATCAAGTCCAACCAATCACCCAACCCTAACTAATCAACTAGACCATGGTACTAAGTGCCTCATCCAGTCTTTGCTTAAACACCTCCAGGAACACTGACCCCACCGCCTCCCTGGGCAGTCCATCCATGGGTCAATAACTCCTTCTGTGAAGAACTTCTTTCTAAGATCAAGTCTAAACTTCCCCCAATGATAGACACATTAAATTCCTTAAAATGTGAATAGAAAGATCTAGGTAGCTGCAGTGACATTCAAAGCAGCAATGAGAAAACCTGAAACAGGATCAGTCTCCCTGTCTTTCTGCTGTGGACAGCCCATGAAGCAGGTCGTGAGCAGCTGCAATTTGTGGTCCACGTTCTTCAGTTAAACCAGCCTCAGTTTTAGTCTACCTTACAGTGATTTTTTTTTCCTAGCAGTGTCCCACATAAGGACATGCATATGTAAAGTACTGCTTTACATCTGTGTTACAGCATCCATTTTGCCACTGCTTCTGTAATCCACTTCATACAGAAGTCAAAGCAGTTTTAGTCTCAAATCTACGCTTTATATAGTCCTAGCACTAAATAGTCACATCTTTACATTTTCCTGTATTAAAAAGAACAGGTAAAAGAAAATCCCTACACACACTAGTCAGGATTGCCAGTTACAGTTCTCCAGTATTTCACAATAGCTTTTCTTGGAAATTAGATGATTTTACATTCCAGCTAAACTGTATATGCAGGTTATAATATATATATGAAGACACATTCAGCCATGTATGGGGAGAGAGAAAGTCTGTCTTCTCAAAACTCAGTAGTCACTCTTCTCTGTCTTTGATACCAATAAAACTTTCGTTCTGTGACTTTAACTCTGACCTTTGAAAGACAAAAAAGGAAATGTATAATTATTGCCACTTACTTATGTGATGTTCCCTATTATGCTATTACTAAAGACAGCCTACAATGTTCTTCACAGTGGTAGGGTAAGGTTTCACCTTTCAGCATGGTCATGCCTGGAAGAAAGGTGTTGGAAAGCGGTGTAAGAGCTGCCTCCTATTTCTTTGTATTAACTGATGTCTTTGTAGCAGAATGGTTATATTAATGAAGTGACTAGCTTGACTTGTCTTGAAAGCTACAGACAAAGCCACATGCAAAAGATGCAGGGATAAATTGCTCTCGTTCTCAGAATAGGAATTTCCAGTTTTAAACCAATTGACATAACATCCTGGCTGGTCATGTAGATGAGGTATCATGTCTACAACATCATTTGGATTCAAATGAAACCCCTCTATCAGTTTAGCTTTGGTTTCCTCTTTGCTGAATTTCTCAGATGTCTTTTATGCTATTAGCCTTAAATAGTTATGTTTGAAAGATACCCTGGCTCCTCAGCGTAAAAATAAAAATCTGTTTAGAGAAGTGCTCTTCAGTTCCCACATCTCACTTACACTCCTGCATGAATTAATCCAGAACTGATTTCTTTCTTTCCTGGGCTGGCTGAACTCCTTTATTTTTTACATTTTTCCCTGTGCTTGCAAGCTACATTTTTACAATACACCAGGTTGGAAGAGACCTTCAAGATCATCGCGTCCAACCCATCAAACAATCCAACCCACCCAACAGCTAGACCATACAGCCAAGCACCCCATCAAGTCTTCTCCTGAACACCTCCAGTGAAGGTGACACCACCTCCACGACAAATCCAATCACCAAATGACAAATCCATCTCTGCTCCTTGACTATTAAACCTTTCCTGTCCACTTCCAAATTTCTGTCTACTCCCTGTCTACTTCCACACCTTCAAAAGTCTGGTCCTCAGACCCTCATGTAACCTTTTTACATCTGTGCAGCACTTTCACAGGTCCCAAGCAGTCTGTGGTCCTTGTTGTAATTATATAAAACATATAAAGTTCTGGCAAGGATATAAACCCACTGCAATTCTAACATGGCCTTTAGCTGTGAAGTATGAAGAGTCTGTGAGAGATGACATCATATGCATCAGTACTTGAAACATACTGGATGCTGCTTCTGTTTCATCATACATCTCCCTCCACTTTTTGCCTTGTGCATTGCAAACTGATTGTTGGAAGTTTAAGTAACATTCTGAAACTTTCTGACGCTTTGAGATTACTTTTTTTTGGTGTGTGTGTTAGATTTTCTTCAGATGAGGAGGATAGTTTTGCAAAGCTATGGGAACAGAAGTAAAAGGAGCAAATGATAAGATTTTCTGCCTTTTGACACTTTCGAGCAGTACTCTCTTTCAGTTCGAGGTAACTGAAGGAAGAAACAACTTATGAGGGAACATTTATCCTCTTGGCAAGTATGATGATCATTACCTTCAGCAGCAGACACCTGTTCAACTATTCTCCTTTAAAAGGGTGAAGCACAAAGGTTTTCTCAGCAAGTGAAACAGGCTTTCATCACACTTGATGAAAATTCAAATTAATTCTCTTCTAGATTTCCAATTACCTAAATCATTTTGCGTTGATCTCTATGCCTGCATTGTAAAATTGTATCTGCCTTTAAACAAAGTTGTGACAAATATATGCACTGGCATGGAGACAAAGATAAGATGAGGCAGGCAATGTGATTCATTATGCTTTCCTACGCCCATGGAGATGGTTGGGGTAGAACATGATGGGGCTTTTAATATCTGCACCAAGTGAAAAAGCAGACATTTAAAGCTTGCCCTGTCGTGGGTTGCTATAGGAAAAAGTCTTGCCATTTCAGCTTTAGGCATGAGATGATTTGCCACCTAAATGCCTTCTCCTGGTACAAGGTCACATTCACAGACACCAAAGTAAGACTCCAGTGGAAAGTGAACTGGTTGTTCATCACTTGAAGAAAGCACCCCATGACTACTCTTATTTCCTGGTGCAAAGGACTACTAAGTCAAACAGATGTGGTGTCCTGATGGTCCTTGAGGCACAGTGACTGATTCTCTCCCCTGCTTTTCCTGTACTTCAAAGCATGTTTCCAGACAAGACATAGTTTTGTAATGTTTGTGAGTACAGACATGTCATAAGATAGGTATCACCATGAGACAATATGATGTGGAGTAGGCTGAGATGTAACTAAGCCCTCTGAAAGTTATGCCATGAACCAAACTGTCCCTTGAAGCACCCCAGGTTTCAGGGAACTCAAAGGTGACTTAAAGCCATGTCTATTTGCATTTGAGCCCATTGCAAAGAAAAGCACTGATCTAAACTGACAATCCCAAACTTGTTACTGCAGATAGATGTAATACAGAAGCAGATGAATTTCCAAGATATGTGGCACCATGGCATTCTAAACCTGTTTCCATCCTCCTCTACTATCAGTTTGGCCACGGCCATGAGAATTCAGTTTTAGGAGAGAGAGTCTATATCTAAAAGTGGATAGCAAAACTGGCACATAAAGGTGGAGGGCAGAATTTACTTACTTGGAAAAAGGCAACTGTCCTGTTGCTATATCTGCTAGAGTTCACCTGTATTTATATTCTTTTAATATGCACAGAGTGACAGAACTAGGTATGAGATGTGAAAAGCAGCGTTTCAAGTTGGGACCTTACACCAAAATTAGGAAGCACAACTTGTTTTAGTTTACATAAAAGATAGGTGATCATGGGTACTCTCTTTGTACACCACCACTGGTTTTGGGAAATGGGTCTTATGCTCTCTCTTTTGGCCTCTTCAGGAGGCTAAAGCTTCATCTGCTATCCAACAACCATTCCTTCAAAGAAATAAGCATGGTGGCTCTGCATCCCTAAAAGAAAGCTCTCACTGAAATTAATGAGAACTCACAAGGCTCCCTATGAACAGCACTAACAAACTCCCTGGGAATTGTGTGTGCAAAAGGCTGAGACTTAGAATGAACAAAGGATGAAAACCTGAAGGGCCTAAATTCGGAAAGAAATAATGAGCTAGCAGAACCGTTGTAGGCGGTCATCAGTTTGCCCAAATCTAGCTAGCTCACCCACAGCGTGCAGTTTAAAAGCAGCTGGATGTTTTCTTAGGAGGAAAAAACCCAACAACCTACACAGACTCTAAACCAGGAGAAGGAAAGACAGCACCAGACAAACCTCTTCCTATTAGCCCTGTGGGAAAAGATCCTACAACTGACCTACATTTGCTCAGAAACCACTGTGGGGAAAAGCTTTTAAAAATGCAAATTTTTCATTTATCCCCACCCCCCCACCCCGCTTTGCCTGCCCCCTCCCTGCTCCCAAAGCTGGCTGTATGGTATACTACTAAAGAAAATCCTCCAGCAGCCATCTCCTGCTGCCCTAACAGACTGTGAAAGATTTAGTCCAAACTTCTGTTCTGATCATGTCACGCCAGTTTCCTCCTGGTGCGAGGGGGCACAGACCAAGTAAGACAGATGCTTCAATCTTCCAAATAGTTGTCACTTCCCATGACTGTCACTTTGCAGAATTCTGGCTTTCTAATATAGAAAACCCTGTAGGGAGGAAAAAACAAACCAAACCAACCAAACAAAAAACCCCAACTCAACTCATTCCTAACTATATGATTTTTTAACTCTCTCCCCATGAATGAGCCTATCATGGTAATGATAACTGTATGAGCAGTACTGATTGTGCTGCCACAGGACAGTGAGCACAGTAGGTATATATATATATATATATAGGGTTTGGAACACAAGCCCTATGAGGAAAGGCTGAGGGAGCTGGGGTTGCTTAGCCTGGAGAAGAGGAGACTGAGGGGTGACCTTATTGCTCTCTACAACTACCTGAAGGGAGATTGTAGCCAGGCAGAGGTTGGCCTCTTCTCCCAGGCAGCCACCACCAGAACAAGAGGACACAGTCTCAGGCTGCACCAGGGCAGGTTTAGGCTGGATGTTAGGAAGAAGTTCTACACGGAGAGAGTGATTGCCCATTGGAATCGGCTACCCGTGGAGGTGGTGGAGTCACCTTCACTGGAGGTGTATTCAGGAGAAGACTTGATGGGGTGCTTGGCTGTATGGTCTAGTTGTTGGGTGGGTTGGACTGTTTGATGGGTTGGATGCGATGATCTTGAAGGTCTCTTCCAACCTGGTGTATTGTATTGTATTGTATTATTGTATTGTATTGTATAATAAAGTTCTCACTCAGCTGATCTGTAATCTAGAGGCTGTCCCATTTCTGCAAGGAAGGAATACAGTCAACCCAAGGCATCCCAACCCACCACAGGAAGGTGGGTAAGCCTGGAGGGACCAACTTGAGTCACAGAAGAGATGCTACAAACAGAACTCCTCCTTTGTGTTTACCTATATATGCAGAAGGAGAGCTCTTTGTTGTGCCTTTGCCTTAACACAAACATGAATTTCTGTGCCTGCAGACAGAGATGGAGGTTGTGCAGGCTTTTGGTACACACACACACACACACACACAGAGGTGTTTCCTTGGCAACAGAAATGTCATAAAAGCTATCTGAACAATTCCTTAGGGCTGTGTAACAAATAGAAACATTAACATGCTGAGACCTAAATATAGCTGCGTTTTAGTGTTGTTCATCCAAGTCTTTATTCAGCTTCAGCTTGTATCTGAAACAAGTGCAGTCAGCACGACATACAAAGATGTTTTCAAGAGTTTACAGTGGTTTGCTTTTTTAAATAGTGCAAGAATAGAGATAGTGGTGGAGAGGGGCTTATAAATGGCACCAGCCCTGCACTTTACTGCAGAATTGCTGCCTTGCCTGACTTAACTTCAAAGGTGCCCTTGACTACCCACTGAAGGCTCCACGCTTCTCTGAGTAGCACAGATTGGGATGATGTGGGGAGCAGGCAAGTTCTTTTCATTGACCTCCAGAAACAGTGCAAAACCAACTTTGACATTGCTAACACTGAGGAATGCAATGAGCCTTTGGATAAGTGTAGTTCATGGGATTTTTTTCATTGCAGGGTTTGGGATTGTAACTGAGAATTCTTTCAATAAGCTTTAGGGCCCGAGTACTTATTCAGCCATTTTTTGTCTGGGAAGGCTGCAAATATTACATCTGGACTACAGAATAAATAAGGGAAAAGGGTTTGGCTACAAAACAAAAAGGCAGACAAATAACATAAAGTGACTCACAGAGTGGCCAAAAGATGAATATAGGCTCCCTGGAAATGAGGCATTTTGGTGCCTAAAACTGAATCCGGTCTAAAGGAAAAATGGCCAGATATAGGTTCACATTACAGATTTTCAGTAATCTAAAAACCATGCCATTGCTGATCCTCATGATCTTTCCTTGGTCTGTTTTGCATGCTTGTTGTGACAAGTAGGATACAGCCCCATCATTTGTATAGCAGATTGTCCCTCAAAATCCCTCAAAAGCCAGGAAAGGAGTTGGAAAGATTGGATTTTGATTTTGGTGCTGGACAGCACTCTGGGGAAAGTTATTATCTTAGAGTCTATTCAATGTACAAGACTGAACCAGAGCCAGATCAGGACTCTCTGAACCATGGTCTGCAGTACTGTGAAGCTTATCTTACAAGGAGTTGGCTAAAGAGTCTCCAAACCCAGAAGGTCCAGGCTCCAATAATGGCTGATGTGCCATCACATACAGGCTTATATACAGGCAGAGTGAAAGGCTGTGAATTTACAGATGCTGCAGTCTAGGGATGGCAAATGTATCTGCTCATGCTTGGTTTCACATGCTGTGACTGATTTATGGCACTTCAGCTGGAGGTGAAGCCCCAAATATACAGACAGCTTATCGACTTCAGCTCTCTTCTCCCAGCATGCATGGTTAGGTGATGTGCAAACTGGGACTGAAGCAAAGATCAAAGTCTGAGCAAGAAAGGACTACAGAATAGACTGAAAAAGCAGTAGAAACCCCCCCCAACCCTATGTGTCACCATAAAAGCAAAGAGCCAGTATCTCACTGGGTAAATGAAGTCTCATTCTAGAACTCCACCACTCCCTTATAGCTGCACACAGGCAGCTGCCAAAATCTAGAGGGGTATGGAGATGTTGGTTTAGCACTGGCCTTGTTTCACTTAAGGCTGGAGGTACTTTGACTGCAATTGTTACTATATTAGCAAGCAAATATTAAGTTAATATAAATGAAAGTCTAGAATCATTTGGCTTAATTATTTAGATAGAAGTCTAGCATGAGGGTAAATAGCTTTCAAATTGCCAAATAATTTGACTCCTCATATAATCGCTTGGGTAATTTGTGTTAATTGCATGTCAAGTAGAGGTTTTCAAATATTAATCAATGCTTACTTATATTATTAATTAACATTATTACATTACATTTACATTATTTTGCAATGGCAGTTGCCAAAGAACAATTTTCTGTTCCAGGGGTTTTCTCTCCTCATTTGTGAAATCTCTTTCAATCCCACTGGTGAGTCACATACCCCTAATATGATCTAGATTATTTCACTTAATACTTTCTCTTTCCCTAAGATTTGCCACTGAGAGCTCTCTATTAGATATCAATTTCTGGGTAGAAAAATGCTTGGCCAGAACCCATGTGAAACTGCTCTACGTTTTAAGGAAGGGAACATGGCTAAACAATACAAAGCTTTCACATCTCCCTGCTCTTAGCTTTTCATAGTGTGCCTCCCTGGGCTACCCATTGCCTTGTTCAGCTGGGGAAGCTGTAATAAAATAAAAGAAAAGAAGTATTAAGTCATAGAGTGCTGTTATGTGTTTGTGGAGAACATATTGCTGAAAAGGTTGAAAATAACAACAACAACAAAAAAAAGTCTAGGAACAGCACAATAACTTCCTTATAAATAAGGACACAGTGGTTTGTACGCTGATGAAAAATTTGAGTTGTTTATGATATGGCAAAATGCTGCGAGAAAACTCTCTCTTATTTCTATTACTATTTTATAGACCACATTCCAGCAGTTTTTGCAAACTATTTTGCCTGAATTCCTCACAGAGCTCTGTGGCTTATCATAAACACAGAGAAAAATCAATGGACAATTAAAGTGACTGAACCTGCAACTATGGGGTGGTTCCCAGCACAGTAGAGGCAGAAGTCAAAGACTGCTGACCAGTTCCTGGAGAAAAGGAATGTTGAAAGGTCATCCCTTTCCAGAAACACGTTTGATCCAAAGCTTGCTGAAATCTTTGGGAATATTTATGGCTGAAGCTGCAAACAAAAGAAGAGTGCTCAAAAGAATAAGAGAGCTTGCTAATCCAGACTGTCTTCAAACTGATGGTCACTCCTGCACTTCACAGCCTAGACATTAAGAGCCATTGAGAGAACTGAATGAAGATGAACCCTATAGCCAGAGTACACAATGACTTCTTGAAAATACTGAGAGTCATTTTGCCAAAGTACAAGCCTATACCAGAGATTTATGATATTTTTTTCCCCAAATTACAGTGAAGTGTTAGGACCAATAAAACCAGAAATGCATTTTAAAGATCAGGAAGATTTAGCAGAATCAAGACACCTGTGTAGATGTCAAATGGTCTTTCTGCCTAATTTACAGTTTGACTTTAAATGCACAAAAGGCAGTGTGCAGTTTCATTATAAAAAGTAATGAAACCAATACTTTTTCAGGCATCAATATTGTTTAGAAAGAAATCTCACTTGGCTAGCTGAAGAACAGAGATGAAATTAGTTGGGAAAATAGCTAAGAAGCGGAGAGGTCGATTCTCCTGTGCTAGGCTTATAAAGGAGTGTCACACAAAAAGGATTGCCTTCCTCTCAAAGAACAAAATGCAAATAATATTCCCAGAGACACACAGAATACCTGGCCTCTCTTAACTATACATTACCAACCCTGACACTTCTCCAATTATTTGCCTTTCTATAGTTTCTCCTCTATATTTTCAGGATCTATCAGGACTGGAAATAAAATAACAAAAGACAGCGAAGAAAAGGGGAGAAAAACAGGGAGGGGGAAAAAACCCAAGCAACCAAAAATCGACCACAAACGAAAAACTCATGATAATTTCTTTGAGGACATCAAAGCAAGCGTGGAAAATCCAGGTGGTTCAGAAGGTTCACATAACAGAGAAAAATCCATTCATTGCTAAACTATTTTTTATGCCAAACATAAGAAATGTTCTGGTTTTATTCATTGGCTGAATCCATTTGTAGGTACACTGTGGTTGCCAGCTTCCTTCCCACTCTCCTGCAAAAGGTAGTGGCTATAAGCACTTTGAAATCTCCTTAAGCTGAGTTGCTCTTTGGAAAGCACACATCTACATTAACGGTGTATGCTAATGCACACCAAAGAGGCACTGTCGCTCCAGGATGCCAAGGATTTTAGTGTTTGGGTTGAGAATGCATCCCATATTGAGGCAAGAAAGCTACAGTCCAATTTACCATTGCTACAAACCTGATGTAACTGTATGACACAAATAGAAAAGGGCTGGAACAGGAGGCAAATTCCCTTTTATCCTATAGCTTTACCCAAACATTCGTGGAAGCTACAGTACAAGGCTGTATCTCTACTCCATCGAATAAGCTCTTCAAATCAACTGCATGATGAGGCTTGAGCTCTTCTAGATGGCTTTCTTATTCTGTGTTTAAACAGAGCTGAATCCTCAGCATGCAACATTCTTAATAGCAGATACTGGGTAGATATTTTATAAACAGTCTTTGCTCATTGCAGAGTGAATACAATCACGACATGTTTGCTGAGCAGCAAAGATCAGAACACATATAGGAACTGGTTACAGAAAATGCAAATACCAGGGAACAAAAATACCTCCCAAATGACTCATCAAGAAAAAGAGATCAGAGTGTATCCAAGAAAGCCCTCCCTCAAGAAGAGAGCTCTGACACCTGGACACAGCATAGCATACTGACACTGCAGTGCTGGGCTCCTGGGACAACTAGTCTGGCATTAGGCTTGCTGTGGGTGTCTCTGACCCATAGTAGTCCAAATGAAGTTTGCTCTGCCAGTGAGAGCCTTTCTGGTGCCACCCAGCACTTAGTTTTGCAATGGGACATGAGGAAGGGTGGCTGGCAGCGACTGTGACACAAGAGGATTTCTGTACTCCTGGAACCTGCGAAGAAGTAGGAGCTGCTTACTGGTAGTGTGAATTAAATAGCAGGTCAAAAATCTCCCCTTGAATTTTCAACAGATTTTGGCAAGCCCATCTCTTAAATTCTGTTGAAAACCTGTGCGTCAGCAAGTGTCTGAACTCACAAAAAGAGTGACCACACAACCTGCAGTCCAGCCTTCCCCATAAGCCAGCCCAGCTGGATAAAACAAGGTCTGAGATAGATTGCCACTGATGACAAGCAAGATTATTCTACCTTCATTTTAAAGCCTAACAGCAGGACAGAGCCTCTCACCTTTTAACATTGACCCCACTCAAAAATAAAGTTATTTAAAAGCCACTTTTCCCATTTCTTACCAATGCTAAATTATTTCCTACAGGAGCACCAGTTTAGAAGACTGAACTTTCTGCTTTCAAGCCAAGCCCACCACTTCTCATATGAATTCATTTCACAGCCTAATAACACTCAGCATAAGAAGCTCATTGAGTCTTGGTGGAATACAAGCAGAGTTATTTTTCAGCCTGACAAAACTGAGTCTGTGGTTCCAAAATGCCAGTTTGGATACTCAGCTGTGCTACTTGTGCACCAAGGGGCACATGAACCTGCTACACCCAGGACTCAAAACCTCTTGCAAGCTTAATGTTTCCTGACTGTGCTTTCCCAGAAATAGGTGTAGTGTAGTTAAGACTGGATGGCCATTTTGTGTATTGCTTCTTAGCCCCATAAACTGATTTTAGAGCCTTTAAATACTATTATAGACCTCGTACATTTCTCCTTTCCACAACTACAGGACTAGATGACACTGCAATTTTCTCTATAAGAGTTTGAAGATTCTGTCTGCCTCTAAGGTTTGAAGTCCAGGAACTTGAGCCTTTGCATTCCTGGTTGCAACTTGCATGCAATCACCTTTACATAGCAATGACAATATAAAGGAACTTTAAATAAAGTGGGAATACAACCACATTACTGTTCCAAAGGCCTCAGCTATACATGGAACAGGCTGCCAAAAAGTGAGGTGTCAGGCACTGAAATAGTCCTTGGCACAGTTTTTTATTTGTTTGTTTGTTTGCCTAGGAAGGGAGTTTTGGAATTGGCAGTGCCCTTTGAGCTGCGGTCAGCACTAGTGGGAACTCAGGCGAAGCTGTGCTTGAGGACCTTCCTTCCTTAATCTGACCTGCCCCAGCACTCCAGGCACTTGAGGAGGAGTACAGATGGGCCCCCATCTACTTGCTTTCCCTCTGGTTTACTCAATCTCACCCTTACATTTTCATTTTTAGAAAAGGGATTTACCCAACCATATACATTCCCCCAGGTGAAAGAAGCTCTGTACCATTAAACCAAGAAAAAAGGAGGGCAAAACCTGCTGTAGCACTGGAAATAAAGAATAAAATCTATAACTGAAAGAGTAGAGAAAGTGAAGGCTCTTTGCTCGGTTCTTAACATGTTTCAGGTTAGTATTTGCCTCCTGTTTTAGTGTGCTCTAAAGGCAGCAGAGCCCTGCTGGTCCTTCTTTCATCCTGCAATTCCCAGAGACAAGCAGTTTTCTTCTTTAAATAATGGCTGCCCAATAGCTCTTTAATTTCTAGAACTTTCCTTTTGCCCACAGACTCTACCCTGGAAGTGTTGGAGCCTTTTCTTATTTCTCATAATTAACAGCACTGAGCCACAATGTTGAGAGGTTGGAGCTTACTAATTGGCTCATTTGCCTGAGGCTGAAAAGAGGCAGCTTTTTTTATTATTATTGTTTATTTTTAAAGGGAGTAAAAAACCAGCAAACAACCTGCAATTAGGGTATGAATATCAGCTCAATGAATTATCTAATTACTTGTTCGGATGCAGATATAATGCACACGTAGGGTGAGGGTGTCAGAGAAAATCATGCTCATATTTGCTAGGTATCAAGCCTTCAACATCTTTTTCTGTTGGAAGAATTTGCCATCTCCCAGACCCCTCCAAAATGTGGGTGTTAAGGGAGAGAAGAACTTCTCCCATGCAAGAAAAGATGATGCATCCTGTTCAGATACAACCCCAACAAATTACACAACATTCATGAAGCAACTAGTAGTATCAGCACCCTCCTCATAAACCATCCAGAGGCTTTGCCAGGAGGACAAACTCAAGCAAATGGTGTTTTGGGTTAATTTTTCTTATCTACACTGCCCTGGCTTATCTCCTTTTAGAGATTAGGAAGGAAATTTGAAGAACATGAGAAAAATAAAGGTCCAAGTTGCATCACATTTAGTGAAATACTTTCCCCATCATCTGTGTCTTTACTTTAAAAATATTTCTACCACCGTGAAAAATATTACTGCCAGCAGCATGATGGCTGTACTCTCTGGCTGGGACGTGGGGTAACAGGGCTGCCACAGGCCTGGGAGTGCTGTCACACAGACCCTAGCACAGTGGCACTCCATGGCACTGCCTCCGGCAGCTACAACAGCACAGATTGCAGCCGTGATCTCTAGAGTGGAAGCCAACAGCTTCCTGATGGTCTTCCACTTCTCCCAGGCCTTGAAAACTAAATCAACACAAATTTTCAGGCTTAGAGGGATGTGTTTGCAGGTACTGAGCGTCAGTGGCAGCTCCAGCTCCATTGAGTTTCATACAAATATTTTTAAATAGTAAAAATGTTACTGGATAGCAATGAAAAGAGGAGTTTCCTTTCTTGTCCTTTCCACCTTTCCTTTTAAAGCCACACTAGTGACTGCACACCTGCAGAACACATTTTGAGGTTCTCACTTGCCCTGAAAAATGCTATTCTTGATAATCCATTGATTTTTACTGCTCATTCAGTTTTTAAAGACCTGGTTCCCCTGCCTCTGTACATTACCTTTTGCCATCAGTTGACACCTTTCAGGTTTTGTTGGGGTTTGTTCACTTTTCCCCCCATCCAAATAAACTCCCTTTTTTCTACTGAAATAAAAATCACGAGCAACTGCATTCACAACTCTTTGTTCACACCTAGCTTCCAGTGACAATGCTGCAACAGCTACCTGGTCATGGAGTGAAAAGTCATAAAAGGCAGATAGAAACTGTCAGATGCAACCTAATGGTTTAATCACAACATCTGTAGAAAAACAGAGGAAGAGTCTGGATTAACTTGTTTTAGCATGGAGGAGAGGAGATCTGCTGAGACCAAGACAGGGCACCTGCCATATGCTTGGTTTTAAGGCAGCCAATGCCCTACGGAGAGCTTCAAAACAGAATGCATTTGCAAAAGCTTCCAATTCCCTCCAACTTCTTTTGGTCTTTGTCTTCTGAAGGGAGGGGAGGAGAGGGAGAGAGAAAAGTATTAAAAAAAAAAAATAAAATCAAGGAATTAGGACATCAAAATGCACAATGTCAATAGAAGTGCTGCAGGTATCACGACAAAATTTATGACAACATCAGACAGAGACGTCAGCGGAGTCCTGTGATTCTGGCATATTCATCGACATCATTCTGCTGATGGGAAAAAAAGCCCTAATAGACTGTTCTTCAAAAATGGAAAAATCAGGTGGGAATGTCACCTGGCCAAACTGAACACATTTTAAATACCTCCCTTTCCCCTGTTATTAAGAAAACTATTACTTGTACAGTTAATGATCACGTCATTAATAATAGGTACTCAAGAGATGTAGAGTGATATTACAATACTCTGAAAGTGACTTTTAAATATGGAATGTAACATGCCTCTTGCCTGCTTAGCTGTTTTGCAACCATAGTATGTGCTGGCAGCAGCTATGCATTTGGGGAGTAGAGGCAAAGGAACTATTCAGTGCTGGAGCCTTCTACCATAATGTTAGTGGGTGGCAACCTGGTGTACACCCACATTCATTCACAACTCACACAAAAGCAGAACTCCTGTGGTTGCCCCTATATTATATCAGATCTCAGATTCTGGGCACGATTCTGGAATGATTCCCCAAACATAGACAGAGATTTTTTGAAGCATTTGGACTTCAAAATTCATGTCAGGGGCAGCTGAGGGACTGAGATTTTTCTCAATTCTTTTTTTTCTGACACAGGTCTCAGGCAGTTTGGAAGAGCAGCATGGCATGGCTTAAATGATCATGTTGTGCAAAACCTGCAGAGCAAGAGCCGTATTTCCAAGGTTAGATGCAGACCATTTCCTGCCTGCCTGAGTTTGCTGTTGCAGAAATGACTCCACAGCCCAACTTGGCATCTGCTGAGCAGCTGTGCACAACCTCATCCACATGCGTTTGTACAAGGAATCAGATGGCCACGACTGCCTGCTCTGAGACCTCATATGTGACAGAAGTACAAATCCGTGAGTGGAAACAAAACTCCAGATGTTTCTGCTGCAGTTCTGACTTCAATCAATGAGGAGCAAAAGCTGATGAAAAAAAAATAAAAAATCATCAGTCTCTGAAAAGAGGGAATTTTGGCACCACCCCAAACAACCAAGAAACCAGCACGAATCAGTCCTTATCACAAAAATAAACCCCACCTCTGAAGAGTAACATTTTGAGTATGCTTTTCCCCTTTTGCTTCAGTGGGCTAATTTGCTCACATGTATAATTAATGCACTTGGATTAAAAAAAAAGTAACAAAGAAATTTTGTTTGTTTATTTATTTATTTTTAAATCCCCCAAGGGCTCCTCTTGCATTTAAGGCAGTGGTTATAAGGGCAAAAATTCAGACATGTTATTATAGTAAACCAGGGGAGCTCTGCAGCCTTGGTTGAGATTTCTTTTGCAGTAAACAAATGACCTGGCTTCGTTGTAGACTGCCTATATCTAACTCCTTTAATTGTTTTCTAGAAGCACCTTCTTTATGCATGTGTGCAAAGAAGGCAAATACAAGTGTACTTCAAAACCATTAGGAACCTGCCACATCTTTTAGAAAAATGGAAGGTTGTGAGCAAGCAACCTGAATCCCACTTGCACACTAGCAACCTGAATCCCACTTGCACACTAGCAACCTGAATCCCACTTGCACACTAGCAACCTGAATCCCAAAACAGTCAGCAAAGACAACTTTGCCGTCAGCAATTTATAAAGGCAAAGGCTGTAAAAAGTGAATTCAGCTGGATTTTGGCTGGGTTATATACAGCAGGCTGCCTTTCAGAGCATTACTGTCTGGGTCAAGCATGAGCTTCTGAACTCCAAGGCTCATGCCCACTATGCAAGCACATTTACACACTTGAAGTGCAGACACAGCTTTCAACTTGTTTTGCATTGCTATTAATTTAGTAGTGATATCAGAATAACCTGCAGTCTAGCCATTTTGAAATAAGTGTGAACTGTCTGATCCTTTGGGAGGTGGTTAGTATATTTCACGCTTTTAGATGCTTTTCATCCTGGCACCCTTGCTTGTACCACCCAGCAAGTCAAGGCTGATGTTGCTGCATTTTGAAACCTGTCAGCAATGCTGGTATTGGCTGCTGCTGGACCACATCTCCAGCACCTAGCTGGGAGGGATAGTCCCACATCCTATGTAGCACCAAACAGCTGAGATAAGGAAGGGCTCAATATTAATTGTAAACAGCCTTTGGTAACTAGTGTACTTCTGCAGTTTGGGATGTAGTAGTACCCACAGCTGCATGCACCTAAACATTTGGTTGGACTTGATGATCTTCGAGGTCTCTTCCAACCTTAGTGATACTGTGATACTGCATCATGGGGTCTGTGGTGACAGGTTGGACTCGATGATCTTTGAGGCTTCTTCCAACCTTAGTGATACTGTGATACTGTGATACTATTCTTCAGAGCGTGGGGCTGCTGCCATTTCTTCTTTACTGAAATCAGAGTAAAGATAGAATGAAGCAAAACATTGGGCTGGGATTTGCAGTGGAAGTTTGATCCAATTTCCTTTTCTGGGCTCAGCCTCTCACAGACCCTTGCTGAGATGCCTGTACTGTGGGCTGCAGAAGCCACAAACTTTTCTGGCAGGTTATGAGAGTACATCAGTTGAAATTATAGAATGTCTTTTTTTTTTTTTTTTTTTTTTTGCTTGTGTAATTTATTTTTTGTTGAGTACAATGAGAATTATTTTTTTAATTAAGATGATGTTAGCCCTGCTGTGTTTAATTAGGTGACCATAAAGCTCAATCGTCTGGTCTCAAACTTGAATTATAATCTACATGACTTGTTTTGATTTGACTAGCTGTCATCAGAAAGTGAATTTGATGATGAGTCAGTCTTTGATCACACCACCCAGAGACATCAATTAATAATTTCATACATGGAGTGATGAATTTACCACCTCCTGCTGTAGACCTCTGGACACGCCAATTAGAAAAGGAGCAGCAGTTATATGCACCTGGAACTTATCCCATATTTGCATGCTTTGGAGTACAGCTTCTCATTAAAGTAATGAAGACTTCATTACTTCTACCAAGGGGAAACAAATGCTTGAGCTACAGACTGAGCACTCCCTTTCCTCCTTTTCATGTCATCTGCTATTTCTATTTCTATTTCTATTTCTATTTCTATTTCTATTTCTATTTCTATTTCTATTTCTATTTCTATTTCTCTATTTCTATTTCTATTTCTATTTCTATTTCTATTTCTATTTCTGTTTTACACCTCAGTGATGCCCTGAGTCTCAAACTCAGGTGATCCTCACTTCAGTGGCGCATTCATCACAATCACACACTATGGACTTCCTGAATTAGTGAGCTGAGGCTTTCTCTATAGTTACAATGAGGAGAAGACAGGCAATTTTAGATTACATCTCAGTGGTCTATTTTCATTACCTACTTTAAGACAAGATAAATTACAGTCCACTGCACTGACTCTGCCCAAGAGGAGACCTCCAGGTGAATAACTTCAGCAAAGCTTTGCATTTTGGATGCCGTCCTTAGGGTAGTTGCACTGTAGGTGCCAAAGTAGCATAACACAGGGAGGCTGAGATGTTCAGAAACTTTGCAAGAAATATACTGAACCTAGCCTTTCTTCTAAACTGTCCTCAAAGACTTGTGAACAATGACTTTGAGAAGAAAAAGATGAGATTTCCCCAAATACATTCTGTACACTAAGGCAAGTTCCTGGATAAACCACAGCTGTAATAATACAAAACTGTGATACTCCAGGTGTTGGATAAAGGATAATTGTTTCTTCTTGTTGTATTTAAATAAAAATCCAGTAGTTAAGGCCCTTGAGCAGGACTCACAAGAGGTTATCCCCATTCCAGAACCCCACCAGAGCTCTCCTATGAGGTTGGGAGAAGGGCAACAAAGTTGGTGAGGGGTTTGGAACACAAGCCCTATGAGGAAAGGCTGAGGGAGCTGGGGTTGCTTAGCCTGGAGAAGAGGAGACTGAGGGGTGACCTTATTGTTCTCTACAACTACCTGAAGAGAGGTTGTAGCCAGGCAGAGGTTGGTCTCTTCTCCCAGGCAGCCAGCACCAGAACAAGAGGACACAGTCTCAGGCTGCGCCAGGGCAGGTTTAGGCTGGATGTTAGGAAGAAGTTCTATACAGAGAGAGTGATTGCCCATTGGAATCAGCTACCCATGGAGGTGGTGGAGTCACCTTCATTGGAGGTGTTCAGGAGGAGACATGATGGGGTGCTTGGCTGCATGGTTTAGTTGTTTAGGTGGGTTGGATTGGTTGATGGGTTGGACGCGATGATCTTGAAGGTCTCTTTCAACCTGGTGTATTGTATTGTATTGTATTGTATTGTATTGTATTGTATTGTATGTCAGGTAGCAACCTGGGGATGTGTAAAAACTAGTTTCAATGCTTTCCTAAAGGAACAAATCATGTAAAACTACTCACGGGGTGACAGTCCCTGCCATGGGAGGCATGCTGACATTTTGCAGAGAAAAAAATGACCATGCTCATGATCTTTTATCCAGTCTCTAACCCACTCTCCCAATCTGGAAACTGTGACAAATTTCAGCCCAGTTAGCCTGGCAAAACCGTATGCAACAATTGTGTGATCTTACCAGGGAAAGTGACAATAATCTCAATGACAAGCTTACAAACAAATTAAAATGGGATAAAAGTTGCAACATTTTCTAATCAAATAAAAGACTTTGCCATAAACCAAAGGCAGACTATAGAGAAGCTGAAAAAGAACATGTATTAGTATTTTGCCACCACTTGACAGCAGATTTAACAAGGGGCAAAAGTTCAGCTAAAATAGTGCTTTCAAAATATACTTGCTAGATACTCCTTCATTTTACTTTCATGCAGTCACAAAACCAGTCCCCCACAAAGCCAGCAGTTATTTCTGCAGATTTCAGCGTGTGCTCTGCAAACAAGAAATAATTATAGCCGAGCATTGGAAGAGCTGTGGGGTTTAGTCACCTATTTTTCACATCCCATTTGGTACTTGTTCCACCTTGTTCTAACATGTCCTACTCTTGCAGCTAGCATCCCCCGAAGGCACAAAACTTACAACATTTGCATAAAGAGTCTTTTTCCTTTGAACAATGCTAACTGTGGCTGCACAACACCAGCAGCTACGCAAGTTGCATTGCGCAATCTTACTCCTTGTTAGCATTCATTCCCTTTTATGCCTCTGTTGCACTGTTACACATCTGCCAGTTAAACTCTATGCAACTCCAAAACGTATTGTCTGGAATGAAACAACCAATTATTTCTTCAGGTTTTGTGGCATAATATCCTAGGAAACCAGCAATTACAGAATCAAAGTGGCATCAAATGGCGTAGAAAGGAGTTAGCGTGTATTATTCTTTAAATAGCAGTTACATGAACTCATAATAAATGGGTATTAAGTGCTAAATGTATGATAAGTAATTCTTGACAATGCAATTATCCAAACAATACAGGAAAAAGCTGCAAGATGTCACTGTCAAATCCACTTGTGCAAATGTTGCTGTGTGAAATAACACTACTAAAGAATGGCTTCTGTTCATGAGCATCCTGCAGATAAAATAGTGCAAGCACGCAAGCCAAGCAGCACATTGTTCTGGATTCCCAGCAGCCCTTGGCTGGTAAATGTCACCCACTGGTTTGATCTTTCCTGAGGTTAAGACTTTAATAAGCAGAAGGGAGCAGTATACCAGTTTAACCTCTGAACATGGTTTATATAGTTACCTTTTGAAAGAAGCAGCGAATGAAGATGGAAAGATTATGTAAAGCGGGGTGGACTTAAAACAAAAGCTGGTCAGAAGTTTTCAGTTTCACAGACAAGGTTACACAGTAGTTGCAGCAACAGGCTTGAAACTTGAGGAATTTCCAGAGGAGACACATCCAACTGTGAAATAATGGGATGGTGATGACACATTTAGCCCCTTTAGACTCTTCTTTTTGTCTCAAGAAAAGCTTGGCTACTTGTGTATCTGGGCAACAGATATAGTCATCACCATCACAAGAAACTTGATCATAACAATTTCAACCTTCATCTGATATCAATCTTCCACCAAAGCAAAGGAATTTTCTTTGGACCAGAGAGATTTTCCCTGGAAAAAAAATGACCACTGAAGGCAGTCCTTCATTCTCCAGTCTGATTTCAGCTTTCATCTGCATAATTTCTCTCTTTCCCTGCTGCCTCTTTTTAGGTGAGCAATGGCTCAGGGGCAACAGGATGAAATGTAAACCTGCCCTGTCAATGGCCAGCATGACAAGCAGGCAGTGAATCCTGAGTAGCACAACCAGTTAAAACCTAGTGTCCCCCTCAGCTCACCTGAGTAGTAGAAAAAGATCTGGAAGAACTGTTTATTTGAGTAGAAAAAGAAAACCGTGTTTCCAAGTGAGGCTAAATAGGTCATCAGCCATATGCTTTTGTTATGCTCCACCAACATGTAGACTGTAAAGAGCTGAGGCTCAGAACTACATTTATATTTGTAATTCATCAAGTCCCTCACATTGTGAGCATTTGTCTGGATTTTTCTTCTAGTATAAATCTGTCTTCAGCGTACCCTACTCCGGTAAGGGTGATGGAATCTCTAAGCTAATAAGGATCTCAATAGGAAGGACTTAAATAGTCAGAGAAGATGCTATAAAAACTTTTGATGGGCAGAACAAAACTCCTTGCAGAACAAAGTCTAGGCCTTTAGCATGCACCTTGCTTATTTTTCGTTAAGAGATGGCACAGAACTCTAGCTGCATTTTGGGAACATTTTCTTGGTTTGCACCTGTTCAAATAAAATTTGCTGCTGCTGAATTTGGTGGGGAAAATTGAATGAAAAAGGAGTTAGCTTTGAACAAATATCTTCACTGGATTTATGCCAGGAAACCAAGTGTTAAGAAGTCACTCTTGTTCTACATGATATAATTTCCAGCTGGGGGAACCATGCAGTTCATAAATCCAGATCAGACCATTTTCCTTCACCTCCAGAGATGATGGACAGCTTTATCTTGGGCAGAGATTCTTTTCAAAGGATGCTTTCTTAAAAAAACCAAACAACCAAACAAAAAAACCCCAAACTGACAAAACTAAACAAATGTCCAAATTAATTAGATGCTCAGAAGAAAATAATAACATATTTGGAGAAGTAAGAGAAAGCTCCAGTTCGGTTCCACTTTTTTTTCTTCTTTTTATTCCCCCCTCCTTGGAATAACATCTGGCACCATATGTTAAAACATTTACTCTTCCTTGCTAGTCAAGAATTAAATTTTATAATTAACTCCAAGGTTCACTAGACTGAAGGATGTGAATAATGAGCTCCCCACAGTTTCTCTCCATCTCCAGACCTTTATGCACATATTCAGATCCTGATTTGCCTCACCTGCTGCAGGCCCAATTCAAAGTGTTCTCTGTGTCCTGCTTGTAAGTAGTGTCAGTCCTGATTTATCTAGTAAGTATAAATAAATTTTATAAAAACCCAAGACAAATTCAAGGGCTGCAATAAAATTACTTTAAAACATGCATGTTAGTAATCTTCTTCTCTGGCTTAAAATTTAGGCTTAGTTTGGAGCATTTGTCCATGTTTGCAGTGGAAGCTGCTCATTAGAATAGAATAGAATAGAATAGAATAGAATAGAATAGAATAGAATAGAATAGAATAGAATAGACCAGGTTGGAAGAGACCTTCAAGATCATTGTGTCCAACTGATCATCCAACACCATCTAATCAGCTAAGTCATGCAACCGAGGAACCCATCAAGTCTTCTCCTAAACACCTCCAATGATGGCGACTCCACCGCCTCCCTGGGCAGTATATTCCAATGGGCAATCACTCTTTCTGTGAAGATCTTCTTCCTAACATCCAGTCTAAACCTCCCCTGGTACAGCTTGAGACTGTGTGCTCTTGTTCTGGTGCTGGTTGCCTGGGAGAAGAGACCAAGTCCCACCTGGCTACAACCTCCCTTCATGTAGTTGTAGACAGCAATAAGGTCTGCTGTGAGCCTCCTCTTCTCCAGGCTAAGCAACCCCAGCTCTCTCAGCCTCTCCTCATAGAGCTTGTGTTCCAAACCTCTCCCCAGCTTTGTTGCCCTTCTCTGGACACATTCCAGCAAGTCAACATCTTTCCTAAACTGAGGGGCCCGGAACTGGACACGAGACGCAAGGTGTGGCCTAACCAGTGCAGTGTACAGGGGCAGAATGACCTCCCTGCTCCTGCTGGCCAGGATGCCATTGGCCCTCTTGGCCGCCTGGGCATACTGCAGGCTCATGTTCAGCCTACCATCAACCAGCACACCCAGGTGCCTCTCCACCTGGCTGCTCTCCATTGTCAGAATCTAACAAGTGCACAAAAAGAGTGCAAGAAATCTGCAAGGAATGAGCTCTTTCAGAGAAGATACTCATTGGGAGTGCATTTTGGGATCAAATCTGCAAATTGCTGTCACTGCCAGGAACACTATTGATGTGCTAAGAAGGCAGTATCACATCCACATGCACAAATATGTATCCTGAGATGTATACAACATCCTAAGAAAGGATTACTGATTATTTCATTCTGTGAAATGTCAACAGTAACACAACACAACCAAGAGGTACAGCTCCTGGGATTTCAAACCAAAATGGACCTAGCCTGTTTACATAGTTTCATCTCTGCCCTTGTGAGTCCACACCTAGAATATTGCATCCAGTTTTGGGCTCTCCAGTTCAGGAGGGACAGGGACCAACAGAAGGCTACCAGGATGCTTGAGGGACAAGAGCACTGCCTTATGAGGAGAGGCTGAGAGACCTGGGGCTTTTTAGTCTGGAGAAGAGAAGATTGAGAAGGGATTTCATAAATGTTTATAAATATCTGAGGGCTGGGTGTCAAGAGGGAGGGGACAGGCTCTATTGAGTTACACCTTGGGATAGGACAAGGGATAGCGGACTTAAACTACAGCACAGGAAGTTCCACCCCAACATGAGGAGAAACTTCTTCACTATGAGGGTCACAGAGCACTGGAACAGGCTCCCCAGAGAGGTTGTGGAGTCTCTTTCTCTGGAGACTTTCAACACCCATCTGGATGCGTTCCTGTGCGACTTGTGCTAGATTCTATGGTCCTGCTCTGGCAGGGGTTGGACTTGATCTTTGGAGGTCCCTTCCAACCCCTAACATCCTGTGATCCTGTGAAATAGCATCAGTCCAAGGAAAGATCTAAGAAATGGTCTAGGTACTCCTTGCACATCCACTCACATGGTGATGAAAGAATATATTAAACTAAGAAACCAGCCTACGCTAATTGTGATACCTACCAAATAACATTCATTTCAGGGTTTTGTTTCCAGATTTAGAATGTGTTCATTCCATAATGAGATGAAGTTCATCCAAATTAAATCTAGGAAGTTAATGTAATCAAATCAAGCAGCATGAACACATAATGGACTTAAGGTTGAGGAGAGGAAACATCTCGTAGCTTTATACTTGTCATTGCGTCCTTCTGTGGGGAAGTAAATAACAGAGGAGTACACACAGGTTTTTAAGGCAGGGAATCTAATGCTTAGAACAGTACAAATCAAAATCCAGACAGTGTGTGGCCACGGTTAGGTCATTTCAAGATTAATTTCACTGATTGTTAGTTTACTATTTGCTTAAAGTTAATGTTTCTCTAGGGGACAATTCCTTGCATTATAGAAAGGTTATGTATCTTAGATGAGATGTGTTGCACTTCAAGATAGATAGTTAGGAAAGCTTAATATCATTTTAAGCAGAAATAATTCTCAAAAGCCTCTATGAGACTTTAGAACATAAATTCTAATGAAATTCATTCAAATTTGCTCTTTTGAAAAATCTCATCATTTCCCTCTCACTTTTCTTGCAATCTGCCTTGCTGGTTTGGAGGGCTGTTGTTCTTAAGTGCTTCTCTTTGAAGAGCTTTTTCATGAAGTGCAGCATTAACTCCCAGGAAAGCAAGGAGAATCAGCTGGAATACAGTGAACAACTGAGCCACATCTTTGGCTGTGGTTAACTGAAGCAGGACTTGGCATTCTGCAGGGCGTCATCTGGGCTAGGTTCCAACTGTCCTTCACATTATTTACAATTCTTTCATATTTTGTTCTTGATAGGTTGGTTTTGTGGCTCTACACAGTACATGAAGCTGTGCACTTACATTTAACCAATACACAGGATACCCACGTGGGGATGTCTGGTGTTGTGGATGGGGAGGATTGTTTGCAGCATCAGGAGATGTGTGTGGGAAATTTGTTCTGAGCTGTACTTAGGTCAGCTCAGAACAGCTGTCTCTTCTCCTTCACATGCTTTTAAGACATGCACAAATTTAAGCTTGTCTTGGATAATCTTTGTACCTTCTCTGTTACCTATAGAGGCACAGTAAACACAGCAACAAATGTCAGGTGTCCGTCATCTGTTTGAGATTCATAGGAAATTCAAGAGCTTCTTCCCTAGTGGGAGGCTGAAGTTGCCACTGCTGCTCAGATTATCTCTGGATTGCATAATAATTTACAACCATTTCTTCCAAACACAGAAAGCACAAGTATATTGGGACTAGATATTGTGTGATATGACTGATCTTTGTGCAAAAACAGAGATGGGGAATGGAGAAGGCTATTGTAACAGCAGAAATTTCCAGTGTGTATGATGACCACAAATCATTGGAAGAATATAAACTTGAATGATGTACACAGCTTTGTGACTGAAGACAGAGGTCCCACCTTCTCGAACATTTGGGATAAGATGTTTCCTTTACTCTCTTCTGATGCAGGCAAACAGTTCTTTGGGCAAAGAGGGGTGAGCTCCATTCTGTGACCCCTGAGGAGGCAGAAGCTGAGACTCCAGTGCCTCTTACCACAGGTGCTGTGTGTCATTCCTGTGTGTCTGCACAACACAGCACCAAGTGGCAATCAGCCGGTTTCTGATCAAGTTCTCTTGTGTGTAGAATCACACGAACACTCTGAGAAGGGATTTCTCATTCCCCCAAGGTTGACTTTTCAGGATGAATTTCTGCAGACTGTGTTTTACAAATGGCTTCCTCACTGTGATATCTGTCAGGTGTCAGAGCCTTATGAGAAGCCTTTGGATGACAATATATATATACACATCTGCTGTAGGTTGAGGCAAGAGAGCAGCGAGAAGCCAAGTCTTGCATAATATCAGTCTCTTTTCATCATCCCTAGCATGAGTGGCACTTCCGGCAGCGCAGCCCGTGGACTAAACATATTGTGTGATAGATGTCTCAGTGGAAATTCTCAGAGCTGTCAGTGCATGTGCTCATTGCAGATGTCAAGAACAACAAACAAATCAGAATGATTGTAGGTAACTAGCGTAATTACTTATCCACATGGCAGGCGATTTCTATGGCAAACGCTGTTGCCCTTTCTCTTGAAAGTAATACAGAGAACTACGATTTGCCTACATTTCTCACTCTTGTGAAAAAAGGAAAAGAGATGTTCACAGCAGGTGTCCTGAATTGAAAAAGGTAGAAAACATGAGACATCTGGGCACTGAGGAAGGCTTCAAACATTACATAACTGTGTACACTCAAATACAGAACTTCTTCTTCTTCTTCTGAAAACTCAGCCAAGAAAACTTACCCTTTGCATTCTTTTTGAGTGATTTTATAAACTTCTTAGGACATGTCTAACCAATGTATAAATATGCCATTGTGGCTCACAAGTTATTAAGCTTTCAATGACAGCAGCATGAACCTTACAAGCTGAAATTGTGACAGATTTCACTGCACATCAGCTCTGCATCTTAATCAGGGAACTCTTTCTCCCAGACCTGCTTTAACAGGCGAGCAGCTTTCCCACATTGTTTGTCAAGTATTTACAGCTTTTGAAACACCTCCTGCTCCCCAGGGAAGGAAGACACCTTCCCCAGAGCACTACACCAAAACAATGAATGAAACAATGTGCTTTTACACCTGCTAGCGGTTTATTTTCGGCAGGTTTAGAGTGTGCTTTCACAATAACAATGGATCATAAATATTCAGCTAAAAAGAGAATGATTTCTAGCTACTAAAAAAGATGATCCTGTTTGACCATTATGCCAGCCTGCCTGGACTCACTCCTTTGACCTAAAAATGCAAGCAATTTTGAATGGATATTTGGCAAAGGTAATTGCAGTTGTTCATTAACTGACCACGGAGCAGTTTTCTATAGAATAAAAAATTATTGTCTGGAATTTAGAACAAGTTGTGTGCAATTTTAAAGATATGGACCTTTGGGTTCAGTGATTACATTGTGGCAAATGGCAAAAGAGCCATTAAAACTCTATTAGCACTAGCAGAAGCCTTAAGTTTAATTTGTTTCCACATACACATTCATTCCTGTGTTTAAATGCCTCCATAAAGTAACCTCCCTGTGAAATTATCACAGCCTCCTTTTGTGGTGCTGCTTCTATGTGAGTAAGTGGAGAAATGTACTGAACTAATGAACTCTGAATTAAAGCTGTTGTTTAATTGCATCTCAAATGCTTTATTAATACCACCCCCAAAGTAAGCATTATTTCTATTCACCTAGAACAGAGAGGTAAATGCATGAAATAAGGTAGAGGTAGAATATGAAATAAAATAGAATATGAAATAAAATAGAATATGAAATAAAATAAACCTCAGCTATATAGTTATAGAGCTAAGTACTTGAGAATAAATGTTCATCATTTCCCTCCAAAATTATGATGGAATTGCTCATGGAGCTGGGTTCTCTGGCAAACACCTGCTTGGCTCTCCAAAAGTTGTCAAGGATTAGATTGGAATTTGCCCTAAAAACTTCCACCAAAGATTGCTATGAAACAGGAAAGGTGATTCGTTATTCTTAAACTGACCCTTTGCAAAGAGAAGATCTAGAATGCTTTTCCAATAGCCTCTGGGAGGAATGTTCTCCTCACATTTAGTATAAAATCAATATAAGCCTCATTCAAAAGCCATTAAAGTTATTGAAGATATTTCCTTTGCTCTAACAGGGCATAGATCAAGAGCATGTTTTGCTACACAACTCAAGGCACACCTCTGCATTTGTCTCGTTGTTAATAAATTCTCCCTCAACTTGTGTTTTGGAATATAATGCAGGTGAAATATTTGTTGAATAATTTTTAGCATTAAGTTACTCAGTTGCATTTCTTAGAGCTAGCAACATCAGCAACATTTCTCTCAAGTGATCACACCGAGTCTAAATATTCTGTAAACTGTGGGCTGAGCAGTGGTGAAGTGCAAAGTGGCTAATTTATTTTGGTACTTAAGAAGTATTTCCTACTTTTAAAAGTCAAACCAGAACACTTCATGGAGAGGCATGCTGCCATATTGCTAAAGAAGTGAAATATGTCAAAGTGACTTTTATAAATGTGTATATTAAAAAACCCCGAACCAATAAACCCAACCAAACAAGCAAAAAAAACCCAACAAGCAAAAAAAAAGCTCAACAAGCAAACACAACCCAACAACCAAACAAACCACCTATTATGTGGAAAGCACAGTTTTCAATACAGGATACAGAATACAGAATTAATCAGGTTGGAAAAGACTTTTGAGATCGTCAAGTCCAACCTATCACCCAACACCGTCTAATCAACTAAACCATGGCACTAAGTGCTTCATTCAGTCTTATTCTAAACACTTCCAGTGACTCCACCACCTCCCTGGGCAGCCCATTCCAATGGCCAATCACTCTTTCTGTGAAGAATTTCTTCCTGACATCCTGCCTAAACCTCCCCTGGTGCATCTTGAGACTGTGTCCTCTTGTTCTGTCACAGGTTCACAGTATCACAGTATCACTAAGGTTGGAAGACACCTTGAAGATCATCGAGTCCAACCTGTCACCACAGACCCCATGACTAGACCATGGCACCAAGTGCCACGTCCAGTCCCCTCTTGAACACCTCCAGGGACGGTGACTCCACCACCTCCCCGGGCAGCCCATTCCAGTGGCAAACGACTCTCTCGGTGAAGAACTTCCTCCTCACCTCGAGCCTAAACTTCCCCTGGTGCAGCTTGAGACTGTCTCCTCTTGTTCTGGTGCTGGTTGCTAGAGAGAAAGGACCAACCCCTTCCTGGCTAAACGACCTTTCAGGTCGTTGTAAAGAGCAATGAGGTCACCCCTGAGCCTCCGCTTCTCCAGGCTAAACAATCCTATCTCCCTTTACAATTCCTTTTGCCATATTTTAAGGCTTTGGATTGTTAATTCCTTATAATGGCTCCCTTGTCTGAATAACTAATGGTAAGTCTTACCATTTATTCTAGCACTGCTCTGAACTATCCTAATGCAGCTCCACACTCATCATGCAGTTTCACTTGCAGTCATTTACTTATCCAGAACAGGTCACCTAACTAACAGCATATCTATCTGTATCATACTCATAGTTTTTCAAATACTTATTTTTTTCACTCTGTTGTTTAGTTTCCACTGGAGTTCAAAGACACAGCAGCCCAGCAGGAGAAGGACATCACAGCCAGGCCAGCCAAGCCTGTTCTGGATCCCTTGACACTATTTTCTGCTACTATTTCATGCTACTTGTAGGTGTATGGCCATTTCACCTCCAGAGGAGAGCCATTATTTTAGGCAAGTATTGAGTTTCCAAGCATTTATTTTGTTAATATTCTGGTGCTGGGCATTTTCTTTTGTCATGTGTTTAACAGAATGATCCACGATTTAATTTTGAAGCAGCATATGCTTGAGTACACAGTGTTTTCATAACTTCTTTGACTAGTGTTGATTGACTTATTTGCTGTTTATAACCAGTGTATTAGCTTGATTCCTAGCGGATGATCTGATCTGAATATGACAGCAATCTGTGGTGCAGAATCATATCTCCACAACTAATCTCAGACTCCCATTATAGCTTTCAAACTTATGTTGCTTTACTGCAGCATAAATATTATCTGAATTTTCCTGTGTTCTTCTACTGGCTATTCATCAAGCTACCCTAAAATGATAAACCTGATTATGACAGCAATATACAAACCCCATTTCTTGGTAGACCTTTCTCTATGGGAGATGTTTGGTTTCATTGTCTGTGGACAGACTAACAAAGTAATTTCACCTCATTAATGGTGCAAAGTGAAATCAATCAACATTTAGTTTTCAGGGGACCTTTTTTCTGAGTTGTTTATTAAAATGAAATATAAAGGGTCAGACGCTGACTTCATTCTTTCTGGGATAAAGAAACTCCAGAGAACTCAGAGAATTTATCACACTGCAAATGAAATCAGTCTGGCTCAAAAGATAGCAATAATTCTAAGAAAGTATTTCACCAGAGGCCTTCAGCCATGACTGACATTCAATTATAACTGAACCAGCTGTATGTAAATGGTAAAGTTATGTTTACTAAATAACTTATCCTCCATCAGAATTTAAAGTGAATGGTCTAGCTTCAAGGTACTGCTCAAATCCCAGCACACAGGATTTTCTATTTGTATTCATGGACAGAAACCTCAGCTGCTATATCTTAGAAAATGAATCCTTTGTGATGATGGTATGGATTATGTGCTGTCTGAAAAATTAGAGGGCTGAGAAACCTCTAATAGTGCAGCAAAGGTTAATAAGTGCCAGTCAGTCCCATCTGCATAAGTGATCTCCATTTAATCTTTTTTGAATCAGAAGAGGACATCACCTAGAACTTTTTAAAGAACTGTCTTCAGACATCTTGTCTTCTTTCTGCAGTCTGTGGGTTGAACTTTAGTCATAGCTCAAGCTGTCTGAAAAGATTGCTTCTGATTCTGCAGGTCAGAATGTGAAGAAAACTAACAGCAACTTTAAGGGATAACAATTTTGAAGAGACCAGTCCCTCAGTGACTGCTAGAGACTGAGTGCTGATCTTTAAAGCTTTCCTGTTATTTTGTGCCTTCTGAATTTCTGAGCCATTTTGCTTCAGTGGTGCTGGCCTTTGATAAATCAGCTGGTTATTCTATGCAAATCCTAACTCCAAAAGAGAAAAGTTTGCCTTATTGACACCAGGGACTCAGTAAAGGACAAATAACCACTCAGAGACTAATTTAGATAGCAATTTCATCTCCCAAAAATCAAAGATTTAGCATTGTTAAGTCATCTTTCATGCCATAATGGTCAAGATGTCCTCAGGAGACTGGAGACTGAGTGAAACCTAATGCTCACAGGGATGTATGTGCCCAGTTCTAGCTAGAAATCCCAATCCAGAAGCATTTCAGATCATTCACCAGAACCCAAGGACCTGTGTAATGGAAGAAGTGACTCAGAAATGGGAGTTTTGTTTCCTCTTCATCATTAACACACAAATGTAATGACTAAACAAACAAAAGGTGGAGTGCCTTATCTGAGCCCCACGCTGAGTTCCCTGACTTATCTGTACCAGGCATTTCTAGTTGAAAGAAAATGCCCCAGTGTCCCCCCAGATTCGGATTCAGCACCTGTAACTCCTACTTACAGGGGAGCTTGAAATCAGGCTGGCATCCTTTATATGGGAATATCAATTCCAAAATCTCACCTAAAAGCAGTTATTGGTTGAAGGAGTAATTGCACTTTTCATCCTGTGACTTTTGTTAGAGCTAAATTGTTGGTGCCACATTCTGTGGCAGCTAATTACTGTATTTCCACTTTAAAAACCCATTCCTTTAAATTCTTTATATCCCCTTTTTCTTGAAAACTCAAATCCCTGAGTAGCCCATGAAAACACAGAGGCAACCAAGATTTAGGCAGAAAGGGAAATGGAAGAGAGAGGGATCCTGAGGTTGAAAGAAAAAAATTACAAAACATTAGCTGCAGAGGTGTTTATCTCACAGTTTTGTGTTTTTAAACAGACAACCACAGTTAATAGATGTGAAAACGCAAAGCTGCTCCTGCTTTGAAGCTGCACAGCCTCTGCCTTTCCTTCGCTTCCTCTGGTGCACCATATTAAAGGTCTTAGGTTTATTAAAATGTATTAAGACGTGATTTTGGACCATGGCAAGTGCTAGGGATACAGTGCAATGGTGTGTGGACACATTTGGATGGAATGTCTTTACCTGGCTAGCTGAAACCACTGTGTCCCATGACCCAAGCAGTCCCTTCCAGGGACAACTTGTGAAAGAGAGCTGCCTGACTTAATCTGCGTCAGCTGTCCTACCAACACCTCTTGGTTCCAGGGAACTTTTCAGGAAACATCACCAAATGACAGCAGACTGACTGGTCCTGGAGCAGATACAGAACTGGTTGAACAAAAGAAATATGATGTGAGCATTCATGTGGAAGATTGCTGGATCAAACTGAAAATTGTTGCATTTGTGGTTCTGAAGCACCAACTCTCTCTCTCTCTCTCTCTCTCTCTCTTTTTATTAACATATGAATTATATTATATGGTATGGCATAGCTTCATGCTGGGCTGCTGAGAATACACAGTCCTCAGCAGTGAAAGGCTGACATGCTGGATCTGTTCCTCTGCCCCATGATAGACATGCTCCAACAGATCTGGGGAGCGAAATATGTCTTTCTGTCATTTTTTCCCCAGCATACCTGCCTTGGGGCATCCACAATTCCCTCTTGTCTTGCTGTGTTGGACTCACTCTTCTTCACATCCCAAAGTGTGTTGAAATAGTATAGGTGGAACCAGATAGGAGTGTAGAAAGAGCTACATTCTGGGCTGTTATTTTTGTTGTATCTTCTGAAAGACTTGTACAGCTTTCTTGTGAAGAAGCCCTTTTCTAAAGAGCTGGCTTTGCAGTGCATGAATGTTCAGCAAAAAGATTCATTACTTACTGAACTGATTTTATAAATAAATTCAATAAAAAAGATGCATTCATCATTATAAATATGCTGATAACAAGGCCAAATATAAACAGCAAGGAGTGGGAAGGAGGAGCATATCTCAGTCTGACTTCGTATGTAGGCTTGCCAATGACAGGCTCTTGCTGGTTATTTGACAGAAGCCATCAACAGGCATCCCGGGAGGTGAATATTTAAATGTAGTATTCATTTCAGCATTTGATTCAGTGGCAATTATTCCTCCAACCTTAACAGTGAAATGACACTGATACACTCTGTGTAGTGTTGTTTTCAAAGGCTATGCCTGGGTCACACAATGCTTGAAAGGGAGAAAGAAAGCACTGAAACAACCACTAATTTGTATACAGTTAAAACTTATTTATAGTCTGCTATTTCTGAAGCAGGCTTCTCTTTTCACTCATTGGATACACTTCTAGAGGTATTAATCTTTCACTTGACCTTCATACTTGTGAATTGTGGTGTATCTCACACCTGGAAATTAGCCTTCTGAACATACCAGGGTTGACAGATGAAACCTGAAGTACACAGAAGTGTTGGTCATTTGCCTTGTGCTGCTGAACCTATGAACTTAAGAGCATACAAATCCACATATTCTCCCTAGAAACCTGATCACATGAATTCCTCCACTTGTAGGCTACACCAGCTTTAGGTTCATTTATCCATAGTGAACAGGCTGCCTTTCTTAAAAGAGCAAAGCTGGGCATTAGCTTGAAATTTTGGAGGTTGCCATCATTTCAAATGTATCTTTTCTGCATGTCATTAAGATTGCATTGCCATCTTCAAAGCAATCAACACACCTGAAGACCAGGACTTGTTTTTAGAAGCCAGTGGTCTAGCACACACGCCTCAGGACAAAAGGAGTGTGCAAATATTGCAGCCCAGAGCAAAGCTGATTATCAAAATGAGCAAATAGTGACAATTCTGAGCCAAAGATACATATTTCTTGAAGGGTCCATGAGTCAACATGCAAATTATTACACACGTATAATGTAGGAAAAATGTGGAATATTAAGTGAACTTTTCAAAGCAAGAGGTTGAGTAAGGAAAAAAAACCACTGAAAAAAAAAAAAAAATCTAATTAGCAAAGCCATTTACCAGGAACAGAAATTGACTCAGAGAAAATGTCAGTGGGTTCAACAGTGAGCTAGCCTCCCTCTTTGGAGAAAGACAACTCAACCTTCTGGAGCCTGATCTGGCTCATCCATAGTGAGCATCTTTGCTGAAAGACATCCTTGAGGTCCAACTGTTCCAGTAACAGCCAGGGTTTACCCTTGCAGAATTCAAGATATATGGTGGAGCACACACTGTTCTCTGCAGTCAGAGCCAACTCTGGTCATATCCTTTAAAGCATGCAATTAATTGCATAGTCTTTCCAGTCACAAGTCATGATTTATCTTCTTGTGTGAAGTTTTGCTAACCCCGTATAAATTAAAATCTTTGAGTGAAAAATCCAAGCGGCCTCTTGGCTTGTAAGGGAAAGAAGAGAAGGAAATGGTTTGTGTGGAGGAGGCTACATAAAGCCACATAGTGGGGAGCAGTGAGGTGCTCCTCTTCAGTACAGCAGTGCTGTCAGGCCTGCTTCCAGTACTGTGAGCCCTTCCTATTTGTGCAGATGCCTCAAATGCTTTCTGGGTCTTGTGCTACATATTATATGGTATCACTTAGGGAGGAGTAGTCACATCTGAGAGCTTTTTGACAAAAGGAGTGGTAAGGGCTGTGGTGAAAACAGAGGAAGTACCAAAGCATGGGAACTGGGACACTACTAGTCCTTTTAATATGGCAGTGAGTAGCCAACCCACTCTGGCTGCAGTGCTAACAACATCAATAGTGCCTCCCTCTTTGGGGAGGAATTGGAAAACCTCATTTATACTGGAGCAGAGGAAATATAAACACACATATGCTTTTACACTGAGATGTCTTTGTACCTTGTATTTAGATTTGTGTTTTTGCTGATGCTAAAATTAAGAATACTTAAACTATGTTTTCCAACACTCCTTTTGATCAGCTCGCCCTTCAAGCAAGATCTGTGAGGCTGAGATATAAGACTTTAATGTCTGGGATGTTTGCATGTAGCTCTTCAGTTACTGCTGCATTTCTGCTTTTCTTTTCTCTCTCCCCTCCCCCCCTCCCCTCCCCTCCCCTCCCCTCCCCTCCCCTCCCCTCCCCCTCCCCTCCCCCCCCTTCCCTTCCCTTCCCTTCCCTTCCCTTCCCTTCCCTTCCCTTCCCTTCCCTTCCCTTCCCTTCCCTTCCCTTCCCTTCCCTTCCCTTCCCTTCCCTTCCCTTCCCTTCCCTTCCCTTCCCTTCCCTTCCCTTCCCTTCCCTTCCCTTCCCTTCCCTTCCCTTCCCTTCCCCCTTCCCTTCCCTTCCCTTCCCTTCCCTTCCCTTCCCTTCCCTTCCCTTCCCTTCCCTTCTCTTCTCTTCTCTTTTTTCTTGTCTTGTCTTATCTTGTCTTTTCTTTTTTTCCCCCAGAAGTGATTCTTTTTGCAGTTAAAGTATCCCCCTTTGTTTAGCCATTAAACAGCCCATATACTTCGCATTACACTCTTTAAATATTAGTTTATGCCCACCGTTCAATGAAACAGAGCCACACATCACCTTCTAAACAGAACGAAGCATCTCAAGCTTTCAAATCACAGCTCCATGAACTTTAAAACCTCACTGCCTTATGAGCTGAACACCTTCCAAAACCACTATGAAACACCATGAGGATACATGTTGCTTTTTATCTGTTGTTTAATCACAAGAAAGCTATGGTGCAAAGCTCATGTTTACATGGGGAAAAAATAGGGAAACAAGAAAGGTAAGTCTTTAGCAACAGGAGTCCTTGTGAGCATGAGCTTTGTGGGCAGCTGCCTAGCATCAAAGGCCAAGCTCATGGCTTCTGCCAGCTCATGTGCTTTGTAGACTGATCCCTTGTTCCTGTAGAGTGCACTTATCACGTTGAATCAACATCTCAGAGAGAAAGGAGGTCTTGCAGTTAAATAAGGTCCCAAGGAATTTAACATGTTAAAAATGCAAGATCTGGAGCTTCAGCCTCAACTAATGTTTCAAATGAGAAGCAAATGTCACAACTTAGGATTAAATAAGTGGATATATTTTTGCCAAGCAGGCCAAGAGCTTTCTCCTTTCTCAGGAACTTTCAGCTCTTCCTCAATGTACATTGTTTCTGCAGCTAGTAGATTAAGTGGCTACAAAAATGTGAGCTATTGTGGTAAGGTCTTCAGGCCACACAGAAGCAAAGTTCCCTTTTCATGGACAGAGGTGTGAATTGTTTCTAAGAGCTGTTTTAATGTAGGGTCCTCAAGAAAATCACTACAATATAACTCACAAATATAGAGACAGATTCCTTCAGTCATGGTGGAAATGTTCTGTAGGAAGCCAATATTTTCCTATTTCTCCCCATTAATATGACCCTACATTTAACTTCAGAGAGTTTTCTTCTTTCAGACACTGATCTCTCTGAGCCTACAAGCTCTCAGGTGAAACACTATTTATCATAACTACAAAAGGTCTTAGCTGCTAGATATCATCCGTATAGAAGTGCCATATAACTTCATGCTGTGCCATCAGCTGCAATACAGGCTGTAAATGTTTAGTCAGGGAGAGGGTACTAAAAAGACCAAATAGCAGCATTCTGGAGGGATGCACCTTAAATCCATCAGCAGACAGTTATTCACTGTGTCCTGGATTTAATCCTATCACCATCATTTCCTTCAAATTGAGATATATGAAAAACACCCAACCACAATAACAGAAAATTGAAACTTGGTCACAGTAAGATTCCTGATCCTTACACAGAAATGGGATAATCATCAAGCAGGGAATGGAATAAAGCACTGAGTGACACGTCACATTGTGACCATACTCTTCTTAGTCCTTATTCTAGTAGAGGGAAAGCAAACAGAATTATAGCTTGTAGTATGGCAGATATATTTCAGTGTGAATCAGATATTTACATCCTATTCTGAATAGAATAGAATAGAATAGAATAGAATAGAATAGAATAGAATAGAATAGGAGTAGAGTAGAATAGAATAGAATAGAATAGAATAGAATAGAATAGAATAGAATAGAATAGAATAGAATAGAATAGAATAGAATAGAATAGAATTAACCAGGTTGGAAGAGACCTTTGAGATCATTGTGTCCAACCTATCATCCAACACTATTTAATCAACTAAACCATGGCACCAAGCACCCCATCAAGTCTCTTCCTAAACACCTCCAGTGATGGTGACTCCACCACCTCCCTGGGCAGCCCATTCCAATGGCCAAGAATCATCCAGTAGTGTCCATCCTCCAAACAGGGAGCTGACAAGATAGATCGAGACTATTCCTCAATGTAGCATTTCTCCTGTCCATTTTACTAAACAGCATGATTGTCATGGTTAACAACATTCACACATCTTCATCTCAGAGAGACAAGCATTTTTAGACTGCTGAAGGTGCCATTTCACAAAGGATTTGATAAGAGATAAAAGATTCCTTCCTGTCTTTAAAATGTCCTGAGCAAACCCCTAACTGCACTTGCCAAGCTGGATCACCAGATTCCCTGTCAACTTCTCACTACAGTGTAAAGGGCTGTTACAAATTTAGAGGATGTAAAAGCCACCCAAGGACTCCAAATACGTGTCAAAAAGCCTGATTTACAGAATGGTAGAGCAGCATCTGGATATTGCTACCCTCCCTAACATCAGCATGAAGCTTATGGATGGACACAGGACAAAGCTGAGGCTCAACACACACCATTACCCTGGGCAGCAAAGCCTCCCCATGGGAAAAAACACCAACCCTGCAGTGAAGATAACAAGTGACTGTGTTAGGCAGCTGAGCAAATCCAGCTCTGCTCTGTAACACTGCCAGAGTCACAGAGCATAACTGAAATAATGCAATGTATCTTCAGCAGCACCTTCAGCTAATTTGGCTGGAGGCTCCAGTACATGGTGGCACTCTGGGGCAGTTCAGGTTATTTCTATCCTCCCCAGCCACTCCCTGCCTTAAAATACTTCAGCTTAAGTCTAGCTTCATTTCTGACCTTGCTAGGTGTGTGATGTTAGGTTTGGTGTTTTAACTTAAATATACTGTCTCCAAATACTGCAATGCTACTTGATCTTGGTTTTGCCTCACAGCAATATATCCAGCCCCCAATAATATTTTTCAGGCTTATAGCCAGTCAGAAGAAGTGCAATGTAAGCATGCTGAAACTGACTTTAACCAGCTATCCTGGGAACCAGTAGTAAAATTTAGTGGTATCTACGCTGAGTTTAATGAGGGCTGATTTACTTGTATTTACATAATTGTTCTGCTCCAAAGAAGTTCATGACACAATGATAATGTAACAATGAAGGGAAAAAAGGAGCATAAAATGTGTCAGATTGAAGGAGGAAAAGTACAGCTGTATCTCTCCCAGCTACAGTTAAACCTTTAACTTCTCATAAGCATCATCTAACAAAGCAATCAGGAGGAAGAAATTAGAAGAGGAGGGAAAAGGAGTTAGAGGAGGAGCCCATGTAAAAAGCTGCAGGATCTGAAGTTCACAGATGAATGGTGACATACAATAAATAACTCCTTCCAAAAGCAAAGAAAAACAAACAGGTGGAGAAATGTAGGAATTCTGTATGTTCCTTTCTAATCTAAGGGAAGCATTAGGTAAACATTTTAGGTAACAGTTTTAAAGGTGTTTAGAGAGAGACACAAAGTTGATATGTCCCAGCCTCTATGATAAATAGATACCCTCAAACTTGCAGCAGAAGTATTACAACACCCCATTGCTGTCACTCCTCAATTCAAGAGAGCCCAGGGCCACATGAATGATAGCAGTGACTTAGCCTTGACATTTTTCTTTTCATTTTACAATAATGACACAAAAGAATGTTTCCACTGTAACATTTAAGTCAAGTGAAAAGCACATTTTAAATGTCTGATATATTTTAATTTTTTTTAAAGAAAGCTTTGATCATTACTTTTTTTTTCTCTTTTTTTCTTTGTCTTTTTTTCTTTTCTAAAGAGCAACTTTGCCTGAGCAAACACTTGCAGTCATGAAGTAGAAATCAGAGAGAATGTCAGAACTTCAGATTCAAAAGGTGGGATCTCAGCTTCCTTTGTCATCTGCCCATTTGCAATTCAAACACTCAGTCCTTGTTAGAAGGCTGACATAAACCTTATTCCTCTTTCTTCCAGCTCAGTGTTGCACTATTATTGCTCCATTGACACCACTTTTGATCTATGCCCATGTAAATAGAGCACATTTACCATAGCATTAACAAGACATAAATAAATTGCACATTCACCATAGCATTAACAAGACATAAATAAATCTGTGGTCATGCAGGAAACCTTTCACTGACATGACCCTAACTGAGAGGAAAGGGCATTGAGTACTGTGTCCAGTTCTGGGACCCTCAGTTTAAGAAGGACATTGAGACACTTGAACGTGTCCAGAGAAGGGCAATGAGGCTGGGGAGAGGCCTTGAGCACAGCCCTGTGAGGAGAGGCTGAGGGAGCTGGGGTTGTTTAGCTTGAAGAAAAGGAGCTTCAGGGGAGACCTTATCGCTGTCTACAACTACCTGAAGGGAGGCTGTAGGCAGGAGAGGGTTGGTCTCTTCTCCCAGGCAACCAGCACCAGAACAAGAGGACACAGTCTCAAGCTGTGCCAGGGGAAGTTTAGGCTGGAGGTGAGGAGAAAGTTCTTCACAGAGAGCGTTGTTAGCCATTGGAATGTGCTGCCCAGGGAGGTGGTGGAGTCACTGTCCCTGGAGGTGTTTAAGAGGGGACTGGACGTGGCACTTGGTGCCATGGTTTAGTCATGAGGTCTGTGGTGACTGGTTGGACTTGATGATCTCAGAGGTCTCTTCCAACCTTGGTGATTCTGTGTGTGTGTGAATTATCCTTTGCATCAGGGTGTAAGAACAGAGAGGTAATGCCACAAAACCTCAATTGCCAGAATCCAGAAGATCCCTAAATCCATGCACTTTCAACAGCACTTGAGTTTGAAAGTATTTGGGATTGTGAAAGAGACTACAGAATAAAGTGCCTGAGGGTTAAGAGGGGTTATACAGATGGAAGACCAGCCAAAGGCTTGTACACCTATACATTGCCATGAATGTCAATCCTCTTGCACAGAGCAGCTTTCTCTTCTATTTTTGAGCTTTGCAGATCTGGTGTTAGGCTACCAGGTTTTTGCACAGCTCAAAACAGCTTTGAGGATGATCAGCATAGGTCTGGTTTTATCCCTACTTGTCCTGTTTTGCTGGTGTGGGTTAACCCAGCCTGACACTCAGTGCCCTGGCCAGCTCACATGGCTCACATGCCTCTCATGCTTTATGCTGTCTTGAGTATTATGGCCTAGGGGAATTCCACTTGCCTCTAGGATTCACTTTCAAGCCCTATGTGTACTTCCAGAGCAGTTCAAAGAAGACTAAACACTTACTGTATGCTCTCTTCAGAGTTTACAGTTGAAATCTCTATTGCCAGCATTTTAATTTGAGCTTCTCTTTAATCTAAGGATTTAACTTAGTGGCCCCAGAGATAAGTTATACTCTGAAGATGTGACATGACTGCAGAGAAGCCTCTCTGCGTTGTGACTTTTTGTATCTCTGAGAATGACTCAGTGGATAGAGGCCAGAAAATGACAGGTAAGACTCAAGGATAAATGTATGTAATAAGGCATAATTGCCCTAAATCATTTGCCTCAAGTTACTAAAGAGGTAGAGAGAGCAAACAGCAGTAAAATCAGTGATTTAAAGTCCACAGTTTGTCACCTGAGGGAAAAAGCTAGCTAGAACAAGCAGCACTATTAAAATAGCTGTACTGTACATTATCCCTGACTCAGTTTTTATAAAGGCAGAACTCGCTGTCAGCTCTGCTGGACTCATTACAACTTTACTAGGGAAGGTGTTGAGGGGATGGAGGATGACAAATAGCTGAAAATAGCTGAAGACAGTTTTCTGTAACCATTCAGGTGTCGATTTCCTTCAGTTAGGTACTGGGCAGAGAAACAGGTTGTGTGCACCTCCAGCCACTCCTTTAACCATCACCTGGCTGGGGCAAGAGATTGGGTGGTTTCATGACTCAGCCTTCTGGTTTGAGTAGCCCTCTCCAGAGGACGCTCAGGTAATAAGGTTTTGGGTTGTTTGTTTGTATGGATGAGTAGGTGTTTTTGTTTGTTTGTTTGTTGGGTGGGAGTTTTGGTTTGGTTTGGTTTGGTTTGGTTTGGTTTTTTTCTTCAGAAGGGAAAACTGCATCTCATCTGGGATTTGGCATTGCTAAAGTAATTCATCTATCTACAATTTCTAATTAAATAGTTGTGCATCCATTTATTATTATAATTCACTGGGATGGCTGACAACTAATTCCTTAGGTACCAAATTCTCCGCCTTATGCTAAGAAAGTGCATAACTCTGAGCATTTTAAGTAGTCACAACATGAAATATAAATAAAGGGTAAGATCTGTGTGAGCCTTTTGCACAGAGGTAAAACTTCAACAAGATGATTCCTGCGTTGCATTTGTTAACCGCTCCTCAGAACTCCTCATTCCCCATCAATCACATGAGATTTCTGTTTCATTAAGGCTCACAGAGACCTTTGAAGACAGTTACACAAAACCACCTTCACCTTGCCATAAGAAACTGAGCAAATAATGTTGTATTTATGAAATGTTTCTGCAAACAAGATCTAACTCAATTCTTTCTCCTCTCCAAACAGAGGATATTATTAAAGGAAGCCTGCAAGTCTTGAAGTGGAAGAAAATAAGCTTCTTTATGATTCAGTGGTGCCTCAGGACAGTAATTATGTACCAAGACCTTTTTTATCTATATACTCCTCAATTTTTAAAAGTTCTGCCAACACATTGGTCATGGGGCTAAGTAAAAGAACTACTTTCCACATCTATGGACCAAGGGTTCAGCACGATGTTATTGATGGGCCTGTCTAAGAGGCTGTCTTGTGTGTCCTGACTGCTTTCTACTATTGGCTGTGTGGTCACAGCCTCCCTGGCATACATCCTGAGGCTTGGCTGACTTGTTGGTGAGCTACTTCACAAAGTTAAGGCAATGGAACATTATCCTCCTCCTTCAAGGAAATGATTAGTTCTCTGGCAGTTTGTGTCCCTAATTAATGTCCTAAATTTATATCCCATTACCAGTGCAAAAGAAATGATGGAAGTGTGCATATGAGATGGGAAGTATAAAAGGAAAGTACCTCTTCCAAGAGCACCTGGAAAGTCTAGTGGCTTAACTGTAATTTTAAATCTCCTTTACTAGTGAATGTTTTTAATATTAATATTCAATATTAAGGATTTTACATTTTTAGCTTATCCATGAAATCTAGATCTGTGGTAACTAAAAATCCCAAATGATTCCTTGTCCAAATATTTGACAACAGACAAGCTCAGGTAAATTAATCCCCCCTATATGTATTAGCCATCAAACCAAGTGCAGTTCTTCCAGCTTGCACAAACATAGATCAAACAGGAAAAATAAGGGCTGTCCTTCCTGAAATGAGTACAGGAGACATAAACACCACATCCCATCAGCTGCAGATTATAAATACAGAAGAGGGAAATCAAACACAGAGGGGACAGCATGGAAGGCCGATGAATTGTGATGTTGGCATCTGATGGAAGAGCTACCTGGAAAAAAATAGGCCAAAAAAATGAGGGATGTATGGAAATCAGTGATAGGTTTTTCAAGCCATTTTCATAGTATTGTCTTTGACCCAGAGAGCCCTGCTAGCTTCACCAGGATAGCTTTTGCTGGAAGGCATTATGTGGTAGAATACTGCTGTGTTCTCCTAAGTAAATAGAAATACGAGCACATACATTTCTTTGTAGAAGCACAAGAGCTTTCAGGGAAGACCAGTTAAATAGATCTTAATTTAGAGACTACCTTCACCAGTCTGGAATCCAGCTCTAATTGTGGCTAGTAACAGAGTTCAATTGAAATTTAATCAGCAGAATGAGCGTTGCTAGCATTTGAGAGTTAATTGGGGTAATAATTACTGAAGAAACAGATCTGCTGCATTGAGGAGCAGTTGCTATGGTATTCCCATATATATAAGAAATAAATTTTTTAAATCCCCTGACTGAGACAGAATAGCCACAGATAAGTGGAAAGTTAAATGGATAATGCATCAGAATGACAGGGCAATCCAGTGCCACCCCATTTCAACTGTTTCTTCCTTCCTAATGTGTTTTTGTCCTCAAATCAGCTCGATGCTGATAAGGTTTCAGACCGCCTGAATGTACCACACACAGAGATCCCAAGCGTGAAGGATGCAGTTATAGCCTCTTCATAGGTTGGCTGAAGGGAATGATTTTCACTGCTGGGGAGATGTCAGGACTGGGGATGAATAGTATTTGGTAGGGAGAAAGAAAAAAAGTCTTTGGAAGGATATGGCAGAAACAAGAACTGGTCTGTCTTGTGTAGGAGAAAGTTCAAAAGAGCCTGTGGAGGACCTGACTGGTGGGTTAGATAGCTTTTGTCACTTGTGAAAAACCTAGAATTAATTCTTGATCAGAATAGATTTTAAATAGACATTAACAGCAGGCAATTACTTTGAAATCTCTGAGACAAAGGCTGACATCTAGGATAGGGTGCAGGGAGATAGGTCTGAAACTAGAGAGAGAAAAAAACTGAATTCAAAGCCATTAGCTGACCAGAACAGAATGGGTCTGCACAGACTTGTGAGTTAGGAGAGTGGAAAGCAGGAAAGGCACAGAAGGACAAAATTCCAACAAGAAGTATGCAGCCAGTGAATTTAAGAGTACTAAGATATGAAAGAAGATTTAAATGGAGGGTGTTTAGCCAGGGAGATGCTCCAATGACTGTGTAAGAATGGCTCTTTAAAAGCCAGATTTCAGCCACCTCAGGGTAGCCTTGGAGCACAGAGACAGGAAGCCAAGTTTGTAGGCAGTTTGCTTGTTGTACACAGAAGATGGACAGAACCTGGCAGAAAAATATTTATGTTTGGTTGCACCAAGATGTAGGAGGTGAAGCGGGGTGACTAATGAATTGCCATGCCCAGTGACAATGGTAGTGACATTCCCTAAGTGGACAGAGCCCACAGCAATAATTCTACCAGACCTGGATACACTTCAACATAATCCCATTGTTAGAAAGAGGTAAACTATGAAGGACCCTTACTATTCAAAACAATATTTCAGTTCACATTTGTTTCTCCAGGCATGTCAATTCTGTGCCTAAAATTGCTGTGGGAGAAGTGTTTCCGAACCTAACTTTCAGGATTCTCTTTTACAGTGAGCCACTATAGTTGGTGGTTAGTGATAATCATGAGGAAAAGTGATAAACCAACTTTGAGAAGATCAACAATCATCTAATTGCAACAGGCACTCTGTGAAGCTGCTAAAACTCCTGCTTCATTGATGAAATACTGTCCTGAATAACCTCAAAATGTTCATATTTGCAAATACTTACAGTGGATGAGAGATAACCAATCATTTCTGGAACGTTTCAATAAAGTTACTCATTACTGCAAACATCAATTCACTCAACAGAAATTCTTTGCTGTGTTTGAGGCTGAAAAGATGGTACCGGGCATCCTGCTTGCCACTGCAGACAGGCAGCAGCAGCTGCAGTGCGAGTCAGCTGAAGGAAAATTTGTGCAGTGAAGCAAGAATCAGGCAGGACCGCAAAGGGAAAATCAGATCCTGCACCATGCTCAGCCCATGGATGGATCACTAGCTGCAGAGATCTCTGTGAGCAGCTTTTACATGCAACAAAAAGAAAAATAAAAAGAGTAATGGATTGAGCTCTAATCTGTATTTTTCATCTATTTGTTCTAATTAGTGGAGATTGTCAGAGGGGCCTTCAGTTCATTTGAAAGCTGTTTCCAAAGCATTGTAAGTGACCAGCAATAAACTCAGCTGTAGGATGGGATCTTCTGTTCTTATTTAGCAGCTATTATTTTCCTTTTCTGTGTCCTTTGAACAGCAACTAGAATAACAGATACCACACACAGTGGCAAGGAAGAAATGCATAATGCAGTGCTCTTTCAGTGGCATAAAACTGAGTGAAAATAAAAGGCTTGTGCTATTCAATCTCTTGGGAATGTGTGGAAGAATAAATTGTATTTTAACGAAATGAAGAACTTATGCAAAATAGTCTCATAGTATCAGTCAGGGTAGGAAGGGACCACAAGGATCATCTAGTTCCAACCCCTCTGCCATGGGTAGGGACACCCTACACTAGATCAGGCCGGCCAGAGCCTCATCCAGCCTGGTCTTAAACACCTCCAGGAATGGAGCCTCAACCACCGCCCTGGACAACCCATTCCAGGGCTTCACCACTCTCATAAAATGAATATGTGTTGTGTATTCACCCTAAATGTGAAACAAAGTGCGAGACCTTCATGAAACTTTCACAAAGTTTCTTTTTCCTTTTTATTCAGGACTGTGTTCACAAACTGGAATGACAGTCCAATCTTAAACTTTCTAAATCATGCTTTCATTTGTGTGAGTTAAAAAACCCTCAGTGGAAACCTGGTGTCAGGCAAATTTCTTTCAATGACCCAGATATTAATGGATGCTTTTCTTTGTTTATTTTCACCTAAAAAATAAAGAAATAATTGTTCCTCTCTATTTCTCCCAGCACTTAAGTGCTGACACTGTACAAATTATTCTAAAGAAAAATAAAATCTCCAAAAGCCTCAAATCGAAGCAGATGGTAAAACTCTCTGAAACACAATCATTTTTAAGATAATGAAGACATTTGACAAATCCTAGTGGGATAAATTACTCTTCTCCTAAGAAACCAGGTCTTTAAAGAAATAATACACAGAATAAGTTTCCCCGTTTATCTTCTGATTCGCTGTTTTCTTCATTTGGAACACAAGAAAATTCCTTGTTTCGGTGGTGCCCGACGAATGTGTCCGGCCAGTCCCGCTGCCCCGTTCCGCAGAGGCCGGAGGAAGACCAGCGACTCCCAAAGCAGCAACACCCCCATTCCAGCCCCACCTCTGCAGCGTCCCAGGGCCTCTCCCTGCTCCGGGAACTCGCTCATTCCATTTAAGCTTTACAATTTCCCCACCTAGTGGAAATCCAGGTCTTTTCCTTCCTCAAATACATCTCAACAATAGGGGAATTCTATACTCATGACAGTAGGTGAACGGCAGTTTCATGGAGGAGAATAACCGTGCCTTAATTTTTATTTAACTTTTGTTTGGTTGGTTTTGCTTGCCAAGACGTGGTGGTTTGAGGTATGTGGTGAGAGTGGGGTGAGAAATGGAAGAGCAAACAGAAAAATGCAGTGTTAGGGAGATAACACAGAAAGATAGTATGAAGAGAAACAGTGCATGCTTCATTGTACTCAAATTAAACTCGCAGGTGGCTTTCTTAAATGAGAATGACATTTAGGCTGGACTCAACAGAGAACCTGAAAACTCTTTGTGATCTTAGGATCAGAACGAATCTTCCCTTACTCTCCTGTTTTTGGTGGCAGAGTGCAGCATCAGTCAGGTAACAGCAGTGAATATTTTGTCCTCCCTAGGCTTTTCTCAGCAGTAGCCGTGCCAGGAACTTGTGTAATCCCATGGGCTCCAAATTCAGGACTCAATACAAACTTTACCACTCTGAACATGTAGATAGGGGAGGGAGAGGGATATAAAAGAAGAGTTGCTGGTAGACTTAATGCTTTCTTTAATCCTAGGTGTTTTGCATAGATTGCAGTTAAACTGAAGTACTTTTCCACATTGAACATCTTCCTCCACTTATAATCCCTCTGGCTGCTTTGCAGTTGATGTACAACAGCAAATGAACAGACTTCTGGAGAGCTGAGAACACTTTAAAATAAACTTTTGAAATGAACACTTCATTTTAAAAACCTACATAGCTGTACAACTGCTTTCTGTTATATAGCTACACACATATGCTTTCCCCACTTGTTTTCTGGTTTGGTTTTATTGTTCACCCTGCACTTCACTGCTGTCTTTTTAAGGGAACACTTCGGGAACCTGCTACTTTCAGATCCGCTCTGCAGAAAAAGGATCTGCAGCTTTTTAAAAGGAGCTTTGCACCTGCACTCTCCTCAAAAACGTGGGGTGTTTTTTTTTGCTGTTGTTTGGAGTTTGTATGCTTGTGATTTCAAAGTGCTTGCAGCACTTTTTGAAAGTCTTCTTAGCCAACAGATTGAATGCCTCTGCTTTAACTGCCGATAAGCTGTCTGCCAGTGATTAGGTGAAGAGCCAAAATTGCTAGACCAAGCTTTATCAGTTCAAAGGTATCAGAATCTAAAAGACACATTTCCCTGGGCAGAAATCGAATGACAGCTAAGTACAACACTCTCTCTTCCTCCCTGGGATCTGAAGCCTGCACAGCTGCATCGCCACAGTCACTACTCTTCTGGAGCATTGGCAAAGGATCACTCACTCGTGTTTTCTCAGTCACAAGCGCTATCTCGGCCCTTACGGAAATAGTGTGGCTCCTGGGGAAGACGTGAGCTCGGAGGTGAGGTGAAAGGTGGCTAGATGGCAGCAGAGCCCCAGCCAGCATCAGTGGCGGCATGGTAAGCGTCTTCCAAGGGAGACGATTCCCGAGACGCACAATTCAGCCATCAGAGGGATAAATGACAGAAAAACTGAACTATCTGACATTTGATACATTTTGGAATGCTAAATAAGAAAATAAAAGTTTTCTTTATGTTCCAGCTTGACATGAGTTCCCAGCTCACACCAGGTTACTGCTGACAGCAGAGTTGAAATTGCAAAGGAAGGAAAACAAATGGAAAGTCTTTTATATCAGAAATAATCTTTCACTTGTACTGCTACAAGATTAAATCAGTTTATATTTTTTTCATGGCCCTTAGTGGAATGTAAATTAATGGACTATGGCATTGAACTGGCGATTACAGACAGGCAAAATACAACCAAACTGCCATGGCTTAGCCCCAGCTGCCTACTAAGCCACACACAGCCACTTTCTTGCTTCCCCTAGTGGTACAGGGGAGAGAGTCAGAAGAGTAAATAAGAAAATTTGTGAGATGAGATAAATGGTTTCATAGGTAAAACAAAAACCATGCACACAAGCATGAAAACATGGAACTAACTCATGACTTCCCATCGGCAAGCATCTGTTCAACCATCTCCAGGAGAGCAGGACTCCACCAAGTGTAATGTAACTGTGACTTAGGAAGACAAACACCATAACTACTAATGTTCTGTCTTTGTCCTTCTTCCCCCAGCTTTATGTGCTATGCATGATGTCATGTGGTATGGAATATCCCTTTGGTCAGTTGGGGCCAGCTGTTCTGGCCGTGTCCCCTCCCAACTTCTTGTACATCATGACTGGTGGATAGAGAGAAGTGGCAGAAAAGACTCTGTGGGAGCACTGATCAGCAGTAATAAAAACATCCCTGGGTTATCAATATTGCTTTCAGCACAAATACAAAACACAGGACATGCCAGCTACAGTGAAGAAAATTAACTCTGTCTCAGCCAAGCCTAGCACACAAACCTATCTGGGATTCTCTGTGGCTCTGCCACTGAGTAGCTATGGAAACATGGGAAGATCCTGGATCTCTTCCCTTCCCAGCTCTCACCTGCAGTTCCCAGCTCTTTGTCAAGCACTTTGACATGCCGAGTTACTGGCATTACACAAGTGACAGTGAGTAATTGTAATAGACTTAATGGTCTTTAATGAGGCATAAGCTGTTTGACAGTGAAAATGGATTAATCAGATCTAAAATTTCAAGTTTAATCATCTGTAGAACAAGGTTAGCCCAGCAAATTGGTTCTGATCCTATCTTGTTTGTTTATGTAGAGAAAACAATCACTTTGTAAAGGTCTGCATAAATTTAAAAATAATAATAAGAAGGACATTTCACATTGTGGTGTAAGAAAGACTTCACTTTGTTAAGAGAATAATGTTTTATTATGCAGCAGTATTTAAGATCTCATGAAATTTCTGCTTGGAAATGGCTATAGAATCCCTAACAATTTTTTCAAGACAATTTTGCTGACATTTCCCAGATCCCAAAAGTACTGGATAAATACCTGGGAAAGGAAAACAGATGATATTCTGAGTGTGAAACTAAGTGCCCTGTTGTCAACTGTGTATAGATGATACAGGTCCCAACAGGTGATTTTTAAGACATGGATTAAACTCATACATTTTTATGATCCTGGGCGTTTGTAAGTTCTAGTTGTGTTGAAGGCTTGTTGTGTGCAAGGACAAAAGGTATGATTTTCAGAGAGAAACATCTTTTATCAGATAAACCAGATAGCTTTTCAAGCACAACAGCTCTTCTTTAAATATGCAGTTCTTGCTGATTCCTCTTAAATATTGCAGTGTGGTATGTTAGCATTGCCAGCTGTTTCTCTGTGTATAATCTCAAATCACCTAGTTGCATGTAGAATAGCATAAAATAGAAATAGAAATAGAAATAGAAATAGAAATAGAAATAGAAATAGAAATAGAAATAGAAATAGAAATAGAAATAGAAATAGAAATAGAAATAGAAATAGAAATAGAATACAATGGAATGGAATGGAATGGAATAGAATAGAATAGAATAGAATAGAATAGAATAGAATAGAATAGAATAGAATAGAATAGAATAGAATAGAATAGAATAGAATAGAATAATATAGAATGGAATGGAATGGAATGGAATGGAATGGAATGGAATAGAATAGAATAGAATAGACTAAACCAGGTTAGAAGAGACCTTCAAGATCATTGCATCCAACCCATCATCCAACACCACCTAATCAACTAAACCAAGCACCCTATCAAGGCTGCTCCTAAATACCTCCAATGATGGTGACTCCACCATCACTGGGCAGCCCATTCCAATGAGCAAGCACTCTCTCTGTGTAGAATTTCTTCCTAACATCCAGTCTGAACCTCCCCTGGTGCAGCTTGAGACTGTGTCCTCTTGTTCTGGTGCTGGTTGCCTGGGAGAAGAGACCAGGCCCCCCTGTCTACTTCCACTGTTTCAGCCATGTCTATGATACAGAAATGCACTGCTAGCCAGAAGAGAAAGTTTCCCAGTAAACAAACTTGTCTATCCATGAATATTCACTCGTGCCACTGATTTTAATGGAAACATCATTTTAAAAAAACAGCTTTCCTCTTCTTTAGGTACTGCACATGATGAGATGCATTTTTAGATACAGATGCCCAAGTATTCAAATTTTAAAAAGGCAGAGAATGGTATTGACTGACTTTTGGTCAATAAGCATAGAAAGCTGACAGCTCTGGTCAAGCAAATGAGCAAAGCCACCCATTTTAACATGTCTCTGACTTCTCACAGACCTCAGGTTTATTTAGGTTAATGCAGTGTTTCTGACAAGTAGAAGCTAGAGTATCTATGGCATTTGGGATTCTTGTAATGCAATCTGTTAGGAAATATTTTAGGCTATTGATTGTTTCATTTATACCTACCAAAACCACCAGAAGATAAAAGTCAAGAAGCCTTAAGAACTGAGTGAGACTTAGCCACCCTCAGTACAGATGGGATTCAGACCTGCAGGCACTGGGCTTTGTGCTGCACTGCCTGTTACTGACTTACTGAGAACAAAATGGTTCTGCTATTTTTAAACAACACTGTCTTTTGCCAACTGTTTAATCTAGTAGACCCTGATTTTCTTCTCATGGAGATTTAAATGCTGAGAGTTTTGCTAAAGTTAATGCCAGTAAACATAATGTTTAACCATTATTTTAATATATGAAAGCACACAGATATCCCATACAGGGCATTCCTATTTGGTGTAGCATTTGCATGTCACTGAAAATAATCAAACCATATAATTTTAATCAAAGGATAAGAACAGATAATGTAACAAAACCTCAAGGAACCAAACCATATTTAATGTCAAGAGACTGAGATACAGCTCAGAGTTCTTAAACGAAGGCAATGGGGATGCATTTGATAATGCTTTCCAACAACCCAGTAAGCTCCGGTTTAATATGAATAAAGCCACTTGGACAAAAACTGATGAAAGAGAGGTTAAATACTAGGAACAGACCTCACTGCATCAAGAACAACTGTCCATTCGTTTAAAATCAGTATAAAAACAGTGGGCTCAGTTGTAATTACATTTACTTTGGATTAACTCTGGAATAACTCCACAGAGGTCAATGTAATGACACTGGTGTTAAAAAAAGGACAAGAGATCAGGATCACATTGAGATGTCTCCTGTTTCTTTTCAAATACTCTTCTGCTATTCCATCTGCATGCAGGATGCTCTGAATTTTTTTGTAAATGGATCTACAACATTTTAAAGGGTTTGTGCACCATTAAGCATTAACATAATGAAACAATTCAAAGCAACGCTAATTGTACAAACTGGGGTGATTTAAAACCATATATGATGGAAATACTACTCTCTCCTTAGAAGAATTTTGAGGTTCTATACAAGGTGTTTCCAGTGTAAAGGTTTTGTTTGGGTTTGGTCTGGTTTGTTGGGGCTTTTTAAATTTTATTTTACACAGGTAAAAATAACATCCTTTTGCCCTCAGATATCATTCCTATACTTTCACCCAATTACTCTTCCTAAGCAATCTTTAAATCAATCAAACCCTGCAAACAATTAAAAACCCTCTCTGTGAATTGTGCACCTTCTCTAACTGTTCATATTACATCCAAAGGTTCTGGCAAAAGCTTTCTAGAGCAGCTTCAATTTTAGCAGAGCTTAATGATCACTTGGTGCAGAATGGATGGCAGAAAGGGGGTGATTTGTTAAAGTGATATACGCCCTCCTGAAGTACTTGCTGAACAGATGGAACTTCTGTTTGTTTGAAATCTTCAGGATGAGGCAAGCCTATGTGAAGAGCCAAGACTGATTTGCCAGTTTACCTCAACGCAATAGAAACACAATCAAAGTAGTGGGTTGAGAAGCGTGAATTCAAACCCTCTTGTGAAAAAGGGCTAATCATTAGCAGTAGTTATCTGTGCTATGAATAATTCCCAGGATTTTTGCATTAAAAGTAAGCATACTACTTCTCTTCCTCCATCTCCAAGACTGTCCCATGTTTCTTTCTTTATCCTCTCTAAGGACTGCAGCGATTACTCAGGTCAGCCCACCAATGCCATCCTAACACTCAGCAGTATTTGGGAAGGTGGAGCAGTAAACAAACCTCAGTGCTATTGCACAGCTTGGAAGTGGGCCACTGAGGGCTACACAGAGGATAAAGCCAATTACAAAACCTAAGTCAGCACCCAAAAGGTCAGGAAGAAATCTCTGTTGTGTTAAGCAGTGGGTAACTATTGAAGTATTTTATGACCATTGGAATCCACCAGATCTAGAAAATGTAACAACAACAACAAATCTCTGGTAGATTTGTGTTCCAGAGCAATTTTTTTTTAATCTCTACATAAAAAGGTATAATAACACTTTGCAACATCATATAAACATTTACTTGGTTCTCAGAGTCAGCCCCTGATTAGCACGCATATAATCCCGTAATGTAAGCAATGAAGTTCTCTGCGTACCTCACTGGCAACAAAAACAGCCTTTGAAATACTCTCAGATGCAGGAAAATACATTTTAAATGCAGGTACAAAATGACTATAAGAGCAGCAGGGATGGAGATAAGGCTTCAAAATTATACTCAGCCTCATTTCCTTTTCACAGCACACAATACAGAATTTGTAGTTCATATAATAACCGTCAGCGAAGTGAATTTTTGTTTTAAACCCCTGTTTTCTGTCAACAGCATTTTCAAGCACAACATTTGTGAAGCACTTGTGGAAGTTGGAGTCTCCTATCAAAATGCCTCGAGATTTGTGAGGACTTTCATGAGGAAGTTGAGAAATTTTGTAGAGGTCCCCTCTTTGGCAGTGATTTCGTTTGGAGTGCCAACGAATTTTTGAGAAACGCTGTTCTGATCACACAGCTCTAGGTTTCTTTTTCCATGCCTCATCTGAAGAAAGCATTGAGAACATGACTTCTCTGAGTGAATCAATTGCAACTCTGTCTAGTCAATTAAAATCCCTTCAACTGTAGCCTCTCTTTTCAGCGACACACATAAAGAAAAAATAACATTTTTGGGGGGATGCCACTGAACCGTAAACTTTATTTTCCAAGAAAGCATTTTGCTGCAAGTGAAATGCAGATGTTAGAGGTCAGCTTCTTTAAAAACAATTTACCTATTTCCTTCTTTCTGTCCATAAGTGGAATAGCATTTATACCACTAGCTAGGGCAATCTACAAATGAAATAGGAGGAATTAGTCCTCTGATTGCGTGACAGTTAATGCCACTCCTTCTGCCTGCCTGAGCTCCTGAGCTCAGTCCTGTGATTACACTTACTACTAATGCACTGAGGAGCTCATGGACTCAGGGTCACATTCAGCACCCACTTTTCCTCCACCATGTAGGAAGGTGTAAAAATTTCCACCTGGAAGAGGAAGGGACATCAGTGTGCAGGACACTCAGCCAGAAGAATTTTGTCTTCCTCTTTTCAGTACGAAGGGGAGAAAGAGGCTAAATAAAAGTTCTCAACTGCATTCCTGCTTAGGCTAATTGCACTGACCTCAATAGATGTGTACATGTTTACTCCATCTGAGGATCTAGCTCATGATTTATAAGCTGAAACAAAATTGTCCTAACAGCCTTTATTCAAAATTATAGATTGTGCAACTCGGTTCTGCAAACATGCTAATGAACTACACAATTCCCAAAGAAAACATTCATGAATTCACTGCCTTTGCTAAAAAGGGACTGAATTTTCATCCACTGTAAACTGACCAGATGTTTTGGTCCAGTTGCACAACCCCTCCATTTGGAAACTCGCTGCCATCCTCTTTTTGATCATTTCCCTGAGAAAACCATCTGCTCTCTGTTTTCCCCTTCTTCTGCTCTTTGTCTCCACAGGCTTCCCTCAAGGCTTCCCTCTGCACAGTGTTATTTTGAGCCTTGAGTCTAAGGAGGATATATGGTAATTTCATCTACTCTCAAAAACTGGTCAGGCAGGATCTGTTTTCCCTGATGTAACTTCATAAAAGCCACAGGGATATCTTCGCAAAGTGCCATGCAGACATCTATGCTTTCCGTCCAGCTTTTCCTACTTTCATGCCTCAGATTTGTGCAGACACCTATAGCCACAGGACCCCTAGAGACACAAAATGAAACCCAGCACATTACAGTCTCCAACACCAAAGAGAACACCCCAGCATTGCCCATTGGTTAATGAAATTAGAATCAGGTGGGTTACTGCAGCTGAAGTCACTACAATTTTGTCTCTCCGGAGGCTGATGATTGTGGAAATGCTCTTGAGGAGCTTCCTGTTGCCAGAATTTGTTTCATTGTCATCTGAAGAAGCTTCAGTGACTTTGCAAGCCAAATTTCAGTGGATGGACTGCAAGGCCCACTTGCTGTTACCGAAAGGGTAACTAATGGATGAGAGTTGAGAAACAATTTACCAGGGAAGGTTTGGGCAATATCTGAAAGATAGTTTCTTGTTTGCATTACACTGCAATGTCTGTGTTGGAGGTAATCTGCATGCCTCAGAGGGGTACAAGGGATATATACATTTATTTTTTTAAATGGTAAATAGCACTCTGAAGAAAACTCACATAAAATTGTTCACATAAACCTTCTCCCTGATATGGTGTAAAGATTGTTATAGTGTCCATCATTTTTACTGTGATCCGTGGAAATGAAGATAAACTGAGTATATTTTATGTTAACAAAAAGCAGGAGGAAAGTGAGGTGACTGCTGAAATTCCTGGGCAGGCTTCTGGGATGATGAGTGGGAAATGTTGCTAGTCAGGCCACCCTGAACTCTGCAAGGAGCCTTGTGGAGGTACATAGTGGGAATTCTGCTGCAAAAATCGGATTCCAAGAGCAGCAATGTGAATTTTGCCAACCAGCTTCAGAGGAAGCTCAAATTAGATGCATTCAGGAAAGCTCTTTATCACATATCCCACTAGCAAGTATTGATGCATTGAGTTAAGCAGTTTATTTTTAAGTCAGTAACAATCTTCATTATAGAAACAGATTTGATCAAAGGAGTCATCAGGACAAAATATGAAAAGAAAAGAAGAAAAGTTGTAAACTACTCAACTGGAGGGACCAAAAAATCTCACTAACAAAAGTTTCATCTTCTGCCTTCTGTGTAATTCCTGGTTTTTTTTCAACCTCCTACCCATTCACCTCATCCTTGGAAACTGTCATCAGCCTTTTGGTCACATCTTAGTCTTTTAATGCCATTGATGACAACGCTGCACCCATATTGACTGTTGAGTTTAATTAGCATGGAGTGCACAGGGAGGAATGAAATTAGTTTGTTCAGTTTCATTACACTCATGGCATTATGTGATCCAAGTGTCAATAAATTATCTTTTTTTTATTAAACAACAATAACAACAAAACCTCTCTTTATTATCTTAATTACAAAAGGCTGCACCACTTGGTTGCAAAAGAGAACTTGCACATTAATAAAGGGATGTAACAGTAATCTCTCAGCAAGTTTGAATAGGAAAATGTTAATCATCCCCCCATAAAGCACTACTCTTGGCATATTTTATTTCAGTCTTAGAATGAGCTATTCACATTTGACCTCCTCAGCAACATAAGTTTAAAGAACCCATAATGCCATGTGACAGAGCAATCCATTTGTAGAGTTTATTAAAATTATACAGGTATATAGTAATGAAAAGTTACATAGAGTTACTCTTTATTACTGCCTTAGGCAGATTAATTGGAAACAAAACAACTTGTCAAGCCATTGTGTTTCATGGACATTTTTGCCTGCTGAAGTGGTGTCCAGATTCAGTTTCTGGTAAACATGATGGCCACATCCTTAGCTTTGACATTCCAGTATGATCTGAAAGAGAGCTAGAAAATATCAGCTGGTAGTTCTTCTCCAGAGACTTCTCCTTGCTCCCAGCTCCCACCAAAATATCAGGTGAGTCCTGGGGATGCCAGGCTATCTTGAAGGAGTAGGAGACATACCTGCAGGTTGGCATTGTTCTGCAGTGTTCTGCTGGTATTGTGCTTTGGCACAGGGTACAGGCTCTGCGCTTGCAGAGGAGGGGGCTTTGTACTGAGGAGGCAGAAGAGAAAGGAACAGTAAAAAGAGAATGGTTGAGAACTATAAGCAAGTCTCAAAGAGAAAACCCCTAAGAAATGGCTCTAGCTGAAAACAAGACCTTCGTTACATGCCATTATTAAGTTAGGGTGCTAGCTGGTTTTCTTTCTGAAGGCGCAGTACAAGTTTGGTTTAGGCTGATGCAGAGCCAATCATGCTTGCTTGAATTCAGGCCACTACTGTTGAAAGGTATCTGTGGAACAACCTGGCAGAAAACACTTCTAGTTTTCTTAGGATGCAAACACAACCTATTCACACCACAAAATCTGCATCCAAAGTGAAGCCCTAAGTATCTTCAGGGGGTCAGTGTACATGACTTGCCTGTTTCCCAAGATTCAGAGTTCTGTGGCGTGTCATTTCACAGATGATCAAACTTCTTCACCAGGTAAAGGTTTCCATATAATTCTTTTCATTATTAGCTCCATTTAGAAGATGGTTCAAAGGTCAATGAGGCCTCGGGCACAAGCCCTGTGAGGAGAGGCTGAGGAAGCTGGGATTGTTTAGCCTGGAGAAGAGGAGGTTCACAGGAGACCTTATTGCTCTCTACAACTACCTGAATGGTGGTTGTAGCCAGGAGGGGGTTGGTCTCTTCTCCCAGGCAACCAGCACCAGAACAAGGGGACACAGTGTCAAGTTGCGCCAGGGGAAGTTTAGGCTGGAGGTGAGGAGAAAGTTCTTCACAGAGAGAGTTGTTAGCCATTGGAATGTGCTGCCCAAGGAGGTGGTGGAGTCACCATCCCTGGAGGTGTTCAAGAGGGGATTGGATGTGGCACTTGGTGCCATGGTCTAGTAGGCATGAGGTCTGTGGTGACAAGTTGGACTTGGTGATCTTTGAGGTCTTTTCCAACCTTGTTGATTCTATGATTCTATGATTCAATATACTTTTCAAAACTAAATGTACATATTGCTGGCTGTAAACTAACAAACCAAAGGTTAACAAACATTTGCATATTTCTATTACCTTGGAAAACATCTCTATTCCCAGTATCAGTATGGAAACATCATGCATCTAAATGAGTTTACATATTCCTTTTCTTTCAAGACCTGTGCTAATTTCATGTAAACAACGTTACAAAAAAATAATAATTAATTGGAAATAAGGTGAAAGACAAATAGAACTAACCAGCTTATTGGGAGTGGAATAGTCCCTGGAATAGGGCTTTAAGAAATCAAAAATGACACAATAGATTAATAATGCCTGTTATTAATTAGCTTCCATCTTCTCAGTAACATATGATTAATCAACATAATTGCAAGTCATGCTGTGAGTAATGCAGAAGTTTAATTTGTATAGGCTTGGTGATGAAGTAAGCCAAATGAGTCTTTCACCTTTGTTCAAAGCCTTTGTTTCAGACAGAGGGTTAAGTATGATTGTCTCATCCTATTCTCTCTTGGGGCACATCAAAAAAAAGCCTACCAGCAAATTAGAAAAGTTACTGGCACATACTCAGAAGTATTGTGATAGAGAAAGATGTGTCAGGGGGAGCTGTGCATGGGAAGATTATGTATTACCAGGCAGGATTGCTCCTGAAATTGATCTCTCTTTTTTTTTTGGTCTAAAATGTACAAGTGAAAAAACCCAAACAACTATTTCAGAGCAAATCAATAATCAGAGGATTACTATTGATTTAAAAAACCCCAAACAAACCCCCATCTTCAAGTAGAATATCCAGAAGTAAATCTGTATGTGTGAGTATTACCCTGGAGTGGGGTAGAACTGCATGTACTAGCGAAGACAAACATTATCAGTCAGAAACAGAATTATTCCAGAATTATTCTAGGGTATGACAAATGTTGTGAAATTAATTTGGAAATGTGCTATTCAAAAAGGCACTCTGGGAAGAGTCCATTCTGTTTCAGATACTGCAGAACTTGTGGGTTTGTCAGAGAAGCACATAAATGCTATGAACAGGAAATGAAGATTCATTCTGTAAGTATCAATGTCCAAACATTAATGCAGAGCTGTTGCTTTGAAAAAAAAATAACATACATTGGTGAGTAGTGAATAGCCTTCAAAAGCTGCCTCATAACACTGGATGAACCTTCCTGCATTCATATATTTAAAACCAGACTGCAATCAGTGTGGTTAATTTTCTTAAGGAAAAAAAACCTTAGCCTGCCAGGAGGAGGAACGAAGAGGTCTTGCAACACTGCCTTCTATGTGAGCCCACTGGTGGCATTGACACCAAAGACAGGAAAGCACATGCTTATGTCTGTGTCTGTGCACACACACACAGATGTATGTTGAAAATTACTTGGGGAAATAAAGAAAAAAAACCAAAAAACAGAAACCTGCATGGAAAATTGTTAGAAGGGAAAAAAAATTCAAAGCCAATGTTTTTTTCCAAAGCTAAGAACTTGTTCCTTCTGTTCCACTAGGCTACCACGCTACTGTTTTTAAACTCCAGGCACTCCAGCTGGAGCCACACAGCCCGTGATGCTCAGCATCTTTCCATGGAGCAGGAGACTGTGGACATGAAGCAGATGACTGACAGCTCTTGTCAAGCAGCACAACAGCAATTCCAAATGGCAGTACTGACTGAAGTGTCAGCAACATTTTCCTTTTCTGAGAAGCATCTCTTCTGGGGGGAACATCGAAGGAAACAAACCCCAAAGTGGAAATATCTCAGAGAAAAATAATTTGCTGAAAAAGTCGCTTCCTACATAAAAGCTGCTGCTTTCCAGCAACTCCAACTATACCTGGTGGTGAGTGAGTTATAGAATCATAGAATCATAGAATCAGTCAGGGTTGGAAGGGACCACAAGGATCACCTAGTTCCAACCCCCTGCCATGGGCAGGGACACCCTACCCTAGATCAGGCTGGCCAGAGCCTCGTCCAGCCTGGTCTTAAACACCTCCAGGGACGGGGCCTCAACCACCTCCCTGGATAACCCATTCCATGGCTTCACCACTCTCATGGTGAAGAACTTCTTCCTCACATCTAGCCTGAATCTCCCTATTTCCAGCTTCATTCCGTTCCCCCTAGTCCTATCACTACCTGATATCCTGAGAAGTCCCTCCCCAGCCTTCCTGTAGGCCCCCTTCAGATACTGGAAGGCCACACTGAGGTCACCTCGGAGCCTTCTCTTCTCCAGACTGAACAGCCCCAACTCCTTCAGTCTGTCCTCATAGGAGAGGTGCTCCAGTCCTCTGAGTTTGTAGTACTCATTCAGCTGAGCAGAAATGCAGGCAGAACAGGCTCACACTGCAGCATGGAAAGTGAACACAATTCTCAAACTGTGATGATCCAAAGCAAGAGATCAAGTTCCTCAGGGTCATCCTTAGAAAACAAGATACCTGTCTAATGTCAAAACTTTATTAACTTTAGTACACAACAACATACATCAGACACAGATTACAAAAAGACAACCACCTCCTGGCAGATTAAGATCAATTCAACCAAGAGAACAAAAATAATTAATTCTTTTTTTGTTTCATATTCAGGCATAAAATCTGATAAATTTTCAGGCTTTACAGATCTGTAGTTGGTTGAGAAAACACCTGTAGAGCAGCCGTGCTGTGCTTATCCAAAGGAAGAAAGTTAGCTACCGAAAGACACTCAGCAACCTGACTGCATTAAAGCGCGACCAGATCTGCTGTAATTAATTTTTCTTGTCATTTAATGAAGACAACAAAGCTGCATTAAAATAAGTTTCATCAAAGTTCATGAATTAAAATGCTGTGCCTTCTAAGCAGTCTGTGGTTTGAGATCTTTCTGTAATAAATAACAAGGAATGTGCTTGCACGGAGGGTGTTTGGGCCAACATAATTGCTATAAAAATAATTACCAGCAATTTTCCTCTTGCATTAGATCAGTTGATGAAGAAGAATAACAAAACCCTTTTCTTCTCTTTGTAGTTCAACACACGCGAAACAATAGCATTGAAATTCGAATCAAATGGGCAGATTCAACCTTCATGGGAGGGAGGATCAGCTGATAACACATGAGGGTTTTTTTTCAAACAGCTGTAGTTAAGTGCTCACAGCAGAATGAAGTCCAGTGGGGCTTGAAATGTGTATAAATGTTTCTTTCTAGCTCCTTTCTGCATTTTTATTTTAGAGGGATTTCAGATGAGATTGATCAGAGAGAAACCTGTGTCCTGGTTGGTTAGCTCCTTCTTCAGCCTGCTGAGTATAGATTCACATTGCTGCTGTTTGATGCCTCCCCATTCTCAGAAGACGCAGATTAAAGTTTCACATTAAACTCCATACCAGCTGGCTGGAATGTTCTTGTGCCATCTGCATTAAAACATAGTGAAGAAAAAACTAAACCTAGTCTGAATACTACCACTTGGCAAGGAGCTGCGGGTGGATGGCTGTAGGGGGAAGGGGTATTCGAGTAGCGAGGAGAATTCCCTGGACCCCCAAACACTAGAAACTTTCTGAGCTGGGATATTATAAGAGACCAAGTAACCTTTTGGAAAGAGATTCTGCTCTGAATAAGTAGTGCTCAGTGCTCAGACCATCCAGCTTCCTAGGGAAGTGCCTGGCAGAGGAAAGACCTGTTTGGAGGTATTATTGCAAAAATCTGTGATGTCTTGAAAGGGAAACATTTCTTCAGAAAGCATTGCTTCAAAGTGGTATTTCAAGAACCCACAACTGTCTTTGACAAGCTCAGAGCACTAGTGGGGATCAAAAAAGGCTCTTCTAGTCGTGAGTGGGTCCTGAGAAGACGCCAGCTTGGACTGATGAAAAATTTTGCAGTGATTTCAGCAAATACAAAATCAGACTTACAGGCTTCGGGTACCAATTCTTCACAGCTGGGAAGGAGGGAGGTGACTACACTTGCAAGCAGTTATTCAAGAAGTGCAACCACCTGGAAGCTGTGAAAGGGAGACTATTTTTGCCGCGTTTCAGTCACACGGGCACAAGTAGCACAGAAAGCACCAAGAACTTCTCTCCTGGAAGCTGTGCCAGTGCAGTGCACAGGATCTCACTTAACCTGGCTTTAGACACGTTGTTTCAGAGGTTGCTGGGGAAATCGAGCAGCTACTGGGACAACTTGCTGGGGCAGTTGTCTTCTTCCAGATAATGTGCAACATTGAGAAATGCTGTCATTCCTGGGAATTAAGCTCTAGTACTGGCTGGGCACCTTGCATAAAGAATTTCCCTACTGCAGAGGTAACTATCAGCTTTATAAAAGCTGATGATGGTTCAAAACTTCTCCTTGTCAGATCTGCAGCCAGGCATGTATCTGAGCCATTTTGCTCCAGGGAAAAACCAGATTTTTTATAGAAGCACTCTTCCTCATCCAAAATACTGAGAGGGAAAAAAAAAGAAGGGGGGGGGGAAAAAAAAAAACAAAAACAAAAAAAGAAAAACAGATGGAAAAGTGCAAGGATTGGTTAATTAGGAGTCACAGAGCAAGAGAAAACCAAAACAATTTCTCCCATTTCTATCCTGTGGATAAGATCCACATGTAACAAAGGAAGTAAACCAAAAGAAACAGATAGTCATTCCAATTAAGACCCTAAAAAGTATAACTGTATATATTACATCATATATGACTTCTAGAAGCCATGATGATATATACAGAAACTATATAAAATCTTGACTCTCATATTAAATACACATTCTAGATACATGTGTGAAGCTTTCACAAATGTAACTTCCATTTATTTCACTGACTTCCAACCTGCAACTGGGTTTACTGAGTGTATGGTTCATGTTTGCTCAGGAATGCAGTGTTTGAAAGACAAGAGTGGATATTTTGCTGTATGGGTTTTTTTTTTCTCTCCAAGTTATTGAAAAGATTCAAACTTGAAAGAAATTGGACACCTAGGCTCACTTTGGGTTTCACTTTTATACTTGGGGATTAGGCCTCAGAATAATCCTTTCTTCTTCTTCTTCTTTTTCTTTCTTTTTTTTTTTTTTTCCCCAAAGAAATGAAAATGATCCAGGGACCAGATTTGAAAACACTTGGATATGATTTACAGGTGCAATTATGGCACTTAATAAGCTGGATTGCATTCTTACAGAGTTGCCAGCACAGAAAAGCAAGCCCAATTAAGAGCAGACTCCAAATCTGGCCCTCCTCCTAAGATTCTTGCACTGTTTTTACATATAATTTCAAATATATTCTTCATTAGCCACTTAGCCCATAAAGGATTTGAGGGAGGAAAGGCTGGGTTAGGTTAGTCTGCAGCAGAGGATTGCAGAGTCCCAGCTGGCATAGAAAAAAAAAAAAGGAAATTATGCCTGTGCACACCTAAAGATTAACAGTAAACTAAATACCTTTAGCCTTTGAGGAGTGGCGGGTCAAAATCTCCTCTCAGCAGCCAGCACTGTCATTACCATAAACTACAGACCATCCCAGCTCTAATCCCTCAGAATTTGGGAATAATGCAGACTATTACCCTTTTCAAACTGTTTTCATATGGAAGTGAAGTTGATACAGTCACGCTGTGCATATGTGAACTTTTCACATGCATGCATATGTGTCTGCCTCCTAGAAATCTTTGAAGCCCTTGACTAATATTAAACCAGTGTTGACAAAAATTTGGAAGGCAGAAAGGTCTTCCTTTTTCTTCCCTGATTTTGTGCAAGAAGGCTGCCCAGCAGTCTTCAGCAATACCACCACTGGAGGCAAAGTTCTACAGAGGCACCAGATAAAGCACAGGGAAGACAGGACAGAAATGTCTTTCCCATGGGAAACATATTGGTTAAAACTCAGCATGCCAGACTGCTTGACAGGATCCTGAGAGGTGCAGACCCAACAGTCCTGCCAGCCTGGCCCTGCATTCCTCTGCAAGCAGCAAGTTTTTCCTGTGGAAAGCTGTGAACCCAGCTCTTCCTTTAGTGCCCTTCCAGTAGGCCTAAAGCTCTTGTGAGGGAAAAAGCCCAAAAAACCTAAACAAGACACCTGAGAACACAGCACAGGCTCTGATCTTTGCTATGTCACAAGAAGCTGCCCCGAAACACAAATGCTGGTGGCACCACAGCTCACCATCACAGAGCAGCTCTCCCAGGGCCCACTGGTCCTTTTGACCAGTTTTACAGCCCTCCAAATTCATTATACTTTTCTTATTAATTCCTTGCACTGGGTCAGAAGTTTCAATAAAGCAGCACAACCAGCACCACCCCACAGAGCACCAGTGGAAAAAAATGAGACAGTTAATGCCTGTGGTCACAAATCACACACTAGTACTGTTCATTTTGGAAATGAACTCAAATTAACCAGGAACCACTATTAGGGAATGATTTATTATGTTTTTTTCTGAAGTGTTGCTCATTTTTTCTCAGTATATGAGAAAATAACATTTCAAATCCATTCAAGGAACCCCAAAAAATGATCACTCCTTTCAAAGCCCTACCTAGCCAGAACTGATGCAGACAGCAAAGACAAGACATTAATAGCAATTATGGCTCAATTAGCTGCTGTCAAATCTGGCCGCCTAGGTGTTTGCTGTTGGAGACAACTGCATACATTTCTTCATTTCTACTGTGCATTTGAACTATTAACTTGACATTGAAGTTCATTTGTACAGTAATTTATTCAAGTCTCTTCTGGTTTTGGTGGGAAGGACAGGCAGGCATGCTCTTTCTCACTGTTAAATTTTGCCTGCTTTCTTAAGAGCCGGAAGGCTCACAGATGTACTGTGGAAAACTCCAAAGAAACTCTTTGTCATTAAAGGTTTAGCTGCAGAAGGGTGTTTTCAAAGAAGCTTATTTGTTAATATCTCCTCTTCTGTGTGAGTAACACTGCAAAGCCCTTAATGTTTAACTTCTTTACATCTAAGCTGTATTAGTCATGGTGACAAAAAGCTTCATTTTCACTAAGGGCTTAAGCCAGGCATGATGCGGTCAAACTTAAATAGAACAAATCACTCCCTGCCGAAAATTAAGAAATGTGACAGGAAATGGCAGGAAAAGAGCAGGTGAAGTTTTTTAAATTAATACATACATAGTTTTTAATGCTGTGACAGTCACCGTTGTATGAGTGTGTTCCAGTAGTCCCTAGAGGAACACAACTGCACATAACTGTGCCTTTTCAGTCCCTAGAGAGAAAGAGGTGTGATCTGAGGGGCAACAAGGTTTGGCTTGACTTTAAACTTGTTTCCTATGACTTACTGTTTGTGAAACTAAGTCTTTGCTGTCTCTTGCCCTTCAAGCAAAAAATATTAAGTTGTGTGATGGTTTAAGAGGTCTTAGCCCATTACCATTTACAAAAGTCTCTCTCTGACACAACGAGGGTTTCTTTATGTGAAAGGAGTGTTTTACTCAGCCTTAGATGTTTTTTTGAGCAAGGCCATACTTTGAAGATAATCATGATAATCCCACAGATGCCTCTGTCAAATTGAGCAGTAGGTGGAGTCTCTCAAAAACTTTCTTCTGAAAGACATCACGCTGCCCTACCCATGTGCAGACTGTCAAAGACATGGGCAACAGCAGCAAAGTTATTAGCTGAGAGGATGAGAGAGAGTGTCAGCAGTGTGTTTGGAAGTTGAATACATATTGGTGTTTCAAAAGATGGGCATGAAAATCTGTTTCCAGAATTAATTTGTCCCTCTCTGAGTGTAGCCTGTTGCACCATAGCCTCTGGTAACTGTCTCTCAATCTGTGTCCAGAGGATGGTTTTGGAAGAAGCTATGTAAAATAGTCCTTCCAGTTATGCTAAAATAAACAAAAGGCAAGGACAAGGGGCCAGAGGAATGAAATCTCAATTATCTGCTACTCCTAAATACTTCCTGCTAGAACAATTTGTAAGTTGACAAACTTAATTAGCTTCTTTACCAATATTTTCCAGATGTTCAGATTTTTGTTAGACTACTTAAACCAGATGTTTTCCATATTTAATCATAGGACTGTGGCAATTTTTTAAAGTCACCAACAGACCAATAGGCTATGAAAACTAAGCTCATCCAAGCAGCTAATGCCCAGAGCAGTGCAATATATCAATGAGCTAATCTCCAGGAAATGTGATTGTGAACTGTGATGAAGTCATGCATATGTGACTATGGAAACAAATAGCATAGTGGTCAAACAGTAAAAGAAGCAAAGATTTGCACAAGTGGTGTCAGTGGTAAAAGCTCATGGATTTTAATGCTGTCAACTTTTGGATGTATTAAGTTTATAAAAAGAAGAAAATGGCATTTGCACTCTCTCTCTCTTTGTAGCTTGTGTCAAATCTCTCTTCCACTGTCAACCATCATGGGGGAAAAGATTCAGTTTTATTTATTTATTGCCTCAAGTGTTCAGTGTCTCAAACAGAAATATTTTATTGCTCTCCAGAGATCCATTGTAAAGCCTACATTATTTTTTTAATATAAACTTAATACATCCAAAAGGACAGTATTTCATATAATTTTTCATCTTTAAGACAGGGGAAGTAGAAGGGGTGTCATACAAGACATGACTACTCACAAGTAACAAAAAAAACTATGAGTAGCTGCAAAAATAATTGCTGGCATGAATTCCAACTTCTTTCCATTAAATGTCTCACTGGTTAGCATCATAAGCAATGTCAGGCAAAACTTAAGGCATCATTATTTGTGTTGCTGACAAACACCAGAAAGTTAAAAACCAGTGAAGGTTGTGCTGTCTCTACATCAAAGTCACAAACAAGCTTCAAATCAGATTGCATCTGGAGAATTCCCAAACTTAAAAATGCAGGAATGTAAATCAGAAGCCTCCACGCACCACCATGAACTGAATGTTTTCTTTCTCATCCACTGGACTGCATCATTACACTCTTCAAATGTCCCTACCTGTCTTTTCCAGTTCACTGTTTGTTGTATAGACTCATACCCCAAGCGTGTGCTGATCAAGATGCAAACGAAGTTCATTTAGATTGCACAGAGAAACCCGAACTGGCTACGCGCAGATCATCTCCTGGACCAGAATTTGTAAAGACACTTGGAAAGGTGTGTGTGGGGGGGGGTTGAAAACAGCACAGACCCAGCAGAGCCAGAGCCATGTAAACAGAAGTGATGAAATAGGGTAGAATACATCAGCTGGAATAATCTCTGTCATACCCCGAGCCTATGGATCCTTTCTGCCTTTTCCTGTGGGGCAACCCCAAATTTCTGTTGGTTCCTCAAACCTACATAACGGAAGAAAGAAGTGCAAACAGTCCCTCAGACTGTCAGGCGTGGACAGAACCAAATAAACCAAAACCAGAAAAAGCCTTTTGAATTTTCAGTCTTTTTGAATTCTTCTGAAGTTACAGGCTTACAAAGGTAATAATGAAAACATTATTGCAGGGTGTGGTGCTACATTTTACCCTGGGAATTGGAGGGAGGGAAGACAAAAGAGACACAAAAGAAAAATATTTCTTTTATTTGAAAAAGCCACATGCATAGAAATATAAGGAAATTAAATGTTGAGTGAGCTCCTGGAAAGGTCTCAGTTTTCTTTTTAAAAGGGCATCATCCCCTCCATCAAACCTGGGAGCAGTGAACAGAAAATGTTTTAGAAATTGGTCTCATCTCTCACTAATAAAATGTGCTACATTCTGAAAGGGTTGTCATTTTCCAAACAAGGAGTGAATTCTTCCACCTCCTCTAGGTGAAAACAATTAACAAAACCAGCAGGCTAATGATATGTAAATTGTCTCCATGGAAGAGTGGTTCATTTGCAATTCTTTCTCAAAACATCTTTCTTAAAGAGATCTCCAAACCAAGGTCTTCCCCTACTTTACAGTCTTTGGAGAAAGAGGTCTTTTTCTTGTGCACGCTAATATTCCTCCTACTATCTCTGGAATGCTTCCACTGCAAAGCTGCTTACCAACTGAATGATTTAATGATTATTTCAATGCAAAATATAGTGTCCACCCTCTTGAATATATTATTAGGATTTATCAAGCAACTTTCAGACATGGTCTGACCATCCTGCCAAGTTAAAGTACACTCTACAGCAGAACAAATTTTGAAGGCTGCACAAGAAAACATTTTGCTCTAGCAACAAGTTACCGTGGCATGTAGGGGGCAGATCAACTCAGTGGCACACAGACTCTGAAGAAAAAAATATTTGAATAGAAACTATTTCATGGTGACACTGCCAGAGCTTAAAAGCCTCCTTTATCTGCACTGTGTTATCATCTTGAAATGAAAGACACTAGTAACTCTGAAGAGCAAATCATAAATACATTTTACTGTGGTTCTACAAGGTTGTGTTTGAAACCTGCACTCTGCAGCCCTTCCAATGCTGATCCTAAAGTAGAAGCTGGGTTTTTTAATGAGTGCAGCAACCACCATTTATGAATGCCCTGACAGTCATATTTAATTAGAAAAGAATTGGAACAAGAGCTGGTTCATTTTTTGTCCTCTCCTCCACTTCTAACACTGCAGGACAAGGATCCAAGTGGTCTGTCTTTTACATTGTCTGTCAAAAAGTAAAGGAAAGAAAGAGAAAAACACACACTCAAAACCAGTGTGAACTGTCCTGTCTTGGGTTATCTACATGATAGTTTCTTCAATATTTTGTACTAACTAGTCCTTTCTACAGCACATTCTTAAAACACAACAGAACAAAACCAAACACAAACCAAAGCAACTAAACTACGGTTCTGTAGCACACAACATGTATGAAGTAGGGTCCCTTTGACTCTGCCTGTATCAAATATTCCTTATGGACACAGTGGTGAACTATGAAATAACAACCCTGGTTAGTGAGACAGAAATTTAACTTAGATTTACTAGAAATTTAACTTAGATTTACAGCATCATCTAAACTGTTGTGAGGAGTCCAGTTTGCAGTAAATTCCCGGCAGTTAATGGCCAATGTTCCCTGCTTAGCTTAGAAACTCCTTGTTCTCTGGGTGTGTATATTTGGAATAGTGTGTGTGCCAACCTGCACATTTATCAAGGAGCAGCCCTTCCCTGTCAGTGTGCAGTAAGCTGCATGCCCACCTTCACCTTGCTGCAAAAGTCTCTCTGGAGCAGAATCGTCCATGAAGATATTCTCTGCAGCCTCAAGGTAGCACAGTGTTCATCACACCCTCTGCCCCACTGCACATATTGCTGTTGCTGTGCCTTGCTGAAAAGCGCATTCAGTCCCCCTCTGCAGGACTTACTTCTCCCAGTAACTAGTACTAGATATTTTTTTTTTATGTAGCTGCCTGCGTGTCTTGTGAAACATTTGGGAAACTTTGAGGCTCTATGAAAGTGTTTAGAGACCATTTTACAGTCCTGCTGGTGCCATCTACTGCTCAATTTCATCTCTTGCAGAGTTTGCTTTCAAAAGAGGAGCTGGAGGTCCTGCCTGCTCCTGAGAACACTGTACCTGCCCCTCTGTATCATTTTTAACACTCAGACAGAAATGCAGTACAAACTGCAGTTGCACACTTCACTGCCTTGCAGAAGTAAGCACCTCCAGGGACAGCCCTGTCCAGCTTATGGCCAAGTAGCTAGAGTGGGTAAAAGTCTTCCAGATGTGAAAACACCAGTTCAGAAAAACAACACTGGTGGAAGATTTGCCCAAAGAGCAGACCTACCAGAGTTTTTCTTGCATCTCTAGGTTGTCACCAAACTTTCTGCACTTTTCTTTGTGTTCCTAATCTGTTCGAAATCTCAGTCTTGAGAGACCAATTTTTTCACAGCCAGTCAGAATGATGAATCTCCTCTGAGTCAGGCCACATTGCAGCACCCACCTGAGCATGAAAGGTACAGAATGCTTCAAGTCAACTCAGCTTAGTGAGGTTCAGGCACTAGACTCTGGCCCAGGACAGTAAGGAGTCAGTACTGGGACCCAGAAGAATAAACAGGCATTCACAGAACTTGTGCTGTCACACCTGAGGCTGAGCAAAGGTACAAAATACAACATCCACCAACCAGGCAGTTCCAGAGACTCTGTTCCCTAGTGCTTTCAGCGTAAGCTAGAAGGGCTTACTTAAAGCTTTACTGTCCTCCCACCTAAAAGTGCTCCTCATCTCACAGTTCACAGGGAGTCAAGATGTCAGAATATCAGGCAATTTCTGTTCTAGCTGCCTTTAGACATTTATAGCATCTGTAGTTCACAGGGAAGAGCACAACCCTTCACCCAGTGGACCGGAGGAGGAAAGAATTGCATTTATAACATAAATGCCACTATTACTCTTTGAAGTGCCAAAAGGTGCTGTTAACGAATCTCTTTTGTGATCCAGGAGTACAGGAAGACTAATGGGATCAAAGTAGAATTATTTCACCCTTCTGCCTATTCAACCTGCAGTCTATCTTTGAGTGCTTTTGATGGAGCACAGTATAGAGATCCAGATGGAGTTTTGATTGTTTTACCAAAAAGATTATTGGACATTGGCTGCTTAAAATAGTAGGGAACTAGGTTAGATCTATGGGGCTGAAAGATGTTACATGTTGGGATGGAGATGGCTCTATGAACCTTCTTCCCAAGTGTAAATGCTCCTGTTTGCCTTCAATATTCTATGTTCTTTCCTCATTCGAATAGAAACATGTCATTCTCCTAGTGCCTCAATGTGCACTAAAGGGACTGCTCCAAACCCACCTGAAGCACTGGTGGTTGCTGAAGTGCTCGCACCAGTCAACAGCACATCTGCTCCAGTTTCTTCAGAACAGCTGGAAGCTAAAGTGAAAGCAATGCTTATGATGAGTTTATTTGAAAAGGAAGCCCTTAAAGTCTCTTACTGGAAAGACAAAGAATGATCACATCCAAAGGAGATAGATTTTCAGTCCTTGCTTTCCTGTTACAGCTACATTTTCGTGAAGAAAGAGCAAAGCATGAAGGAAAGCTGTCTGGAAGGCCAGCATGCTTGGAGTGCAGATAGGAAAGGATGCTTTGCTACTGGGCCTTACTAACGTGAGACAAGCAGGAGCACAAGCAGTGCTCTAACCCAGCTAAAATTCCTAGGCTGTTTCGTTCTGGGCTGAGTTCAGCAGTCTCCACCTTCCATCTCCAACCAGCAGCTGTTTATCTGCTCACAGAAGAAAAAGAGCAAAGGGAGCTGAGACACTGTGTCTCTGATGCCACAAGTGTGTACTCCAAATGCTTGTATCTTATACATTTAAATAATCTTGCTTTGCCCGGGGCTCTGCAAACACTGCTCTAGACAACAATCAAATGAAATTAGAACAGCTGAAATAAATTATCTGTTGTTGACAAAGCCACCCACCATGGGCTGGTTCAGGTGGGCTGAATGATGCTGAGAACTTAATTGTCTGCAAAACTAAGCGCCAGATAATTGAGGCTGCTTAAATTAATTTCAGAACAAACAAAAAGGGTGAGCGTCCAAACAAAATCCCGGAGTTCGCAACCGCGATCTCGCAGCCGATACACCCTCTAGTGGCAAACAGCCTTTTCTCTGCCTGTAGGATCAAAACAGATGGAAGCTTTTCCTTTTTATTCCTGCAAACACCTCTCTGCCCCTGGGGATCAGGGCTACACCGTTCCAGAAGGAACATTCCTGATGTGCTGTGGTTCACATGTTGCTTTTGTTATACTGCTCTGGATTAGTTTTGCTACTGAATGTCAACAAAAACGCGAACGAGCAACTTGGAGCAAAAAGCTCAAACCCAAGTAGAAATGGAAAAGGATTGCTTTGCTGCACCACACTAGTTACTCCAGTCCAATAGTAACCAGCCCAGTAGAAGCCTCTTAGCTAAGCTGTGCAATGTAATAAACTTGATCTCGTTTTTAGATCTCCTGAACTATGCAAGAGCTGCATTTATTGCTTTGCAGCAGCACAGTCAAGTGATGAACAAAAGGCAAACACCACAGCCAGCTCATTTAATTCACACAAAACCCAAACTTGCAGCAAGAACTCCTCTTCCTCCTCATCTGACCTCAATCTGTGCACACTGACACTTCTTTGAAGAAAGTCATGCTTGCTGTTTGAAGAACCTGGTTATTTGGTTTAGAAGCCAATGAGAGCCTTTGGTACATTCACCATTACCTGCATTCCTCTCCTAATGAATAGCTCAAACTTCCATGCTAATAACAGCGATGTTTTTAAGAGTCTGCCCCTTTTGTGAATGTAAGGCTTCATCTGCCACTTGGGAATTTTCCCCTTTCTTTCTATCATAACCATTACATCTTTGATACAAGAATGTCTGCAAGCTATTTTCTAATGGAAGTCTACAATATTTGATTTTTTAAAAGAGCAATCTGCTTGTTCTAGGCTTCATACATTGATCCCAGAAAGAGTCTCTGTAGACACAGTGTAAACCCCATTTTTTAAAGGAAGGCAGTTGATTCTCACAGAGCCTACAGCCCTATAGAAGTCCCTCAGAAAAATTCCTTTATTATTTTCACAGCTTGCTCAACAGAGAAAGCCAACAGCAGAAATCAGCACAGCACATCTACATAAAGCCTGTCCTCACTCTTCTGCTTAGGAAAGCATCTCCCCTGCAGCTTTCTGCTTAACTCCATCCCTGGATGACCTTTCTTCTGGAGCCTTGAGCAGGTAAAGAAACTGCTTGTCAGGGTCCCAGTTTCCCAAACTTGAGAACCTTAAAAAAGCCCCTTAAAGTCTGATGGTGAAGTTCTTTTTGGACAACCTCCTAAGAAAACTTTATATAGTAGGATCTTCATATATCAGGAAGGTAGTTTGTAACCTCAACATCCAGCGTGGCCAAGGGACATTGTACAGTTAGTTTGTTTAGCATAAGCAAGGCAATCCAGAAGGAAATTATATGTACAAGGACAAATCTGGAATAAGACAGGATTTTTTTTTAAAGAAAAAAAAACCCCAAACATAATCTGTCAGCATTTCTTAAGTTTCACTGTCATATCCAAGCTTTGGTTGCTCTTTCCTAGCCAGATCTTATCTTACAAACCACATGCTCTCACTCAAGACAGAGCCATAAAATGCCTGGCGAATGAGGTATGCCTTGTATGGAGCCTTGAAAGTCAAATGGTCAGGTTATCCAGGCTGCAGGATAATGACAGCTTCCAGAGAGGAGAACTGTCCTGTGTCCATGCCTGGTTATCAGAACACCAGAGCTGTAAAATTCAGCCCTCTATTTGATCCGAGCATCCTGACGTTAACATACAAGGAGTCAGTTGGTCTCCAAGGAGCGCCGAACCAAAACATAATGAGTTTTAAAGCTCAAACCACAAACTCTGAATTATGCTCCACCTGCATTTCATAAACAGGATTATGCTGGACTAGCCTATTTTGAAATATGACCACTTCTCACATGGCTGGGCTGCCTCAGGCCTTGGATGTCTGCCTTCATGAGCTCTTGCTAGTTTGTTCCACCTTCATCATCGACTCATGTGAAAGAATGGTCATTAGGTTTCTTGTGAGTTTTCCCTCTGCTGAGCAATGAGTATTGCAGAGGTTTCTAACAGTGGTTTTTATCAGTATCAGTTTCTACTTAGGCTTTGGGGGGAAAAATTGGACTGATTTTATTCTAGCCTGTAGGACATCTCTCATTTGAAGAAAACCTTTCCCATCTGGAACAAGGATATACTTTGCAGCCCTTCAAATTTGGGCACCATTTTGACAAGTTATGTTATTTGACCAAAATGGTCCGTGAAATGTTGGCTAATTGCTACAAGATTTAAAAAGGAAGAGAACAGACCTGTTCAGCTGGGTTACCCTGAAGCATTTTTACTCAGAGTGGCACAGCGCTGGAACAATTCAAAGTGTGCCCTGCTCACTGAACACCAAATTACTGTGATTATTTTCTAACAGTGAAAGAAAGAAAAATATGTGAAGGTAATTATGCCATTTTTCATTGTTTTCAATAAATTTAAGCCTCTAATTACCCAAGCTCTTTATGGGAAGGTTTAGATGAAGTGTGTTAGTTCTCTCTTTCCTCCGGGCTCAACAGTTAGAGGGCATGCTTCAGTAATCCCAGGTTATTTTCACATTTTACCTGTCCCCTTGCTCCACTAACCTGTTTGCATTGAGAGAGCTGTATAAAGAATTTTGCAGCATTTACTAATGCTAATGATACAGAAATTACTTGAGTCTGTTTCAGTTTGTTAGCCTGACAACAGAATATTGTGTTTCCGAGAGCGACTATTGACCATGCAGGATCCTTCTTAAATTCCTGATTCTTTTAATACCCTCCCCTTGAATTTCCATTAATTTCAAGTAGCTGTTTGGTATCCAGTTGATTTCTGCATCAGCTGAGTAACCAAACTAGTAACCCATGTGAATCAAAACCTAATCTTAAGAGTGGACATCCTTACAGCCCTTAAATGGATACAGGTTAATTGGAAATTGGCTTTCTAGAAAGATTTTTCTGCCTAAAGAGAACCAAGTTCAAACCCAGAGATGAGAGAGGATGTTTCCAGTTTCAGGTGCTTTCATGAGTCTCTTACTGACACACACAGACTGCAAGTGCCTCATAAGCCCATCTACCTTCATGGCAAGGTGTGATGTGTAGCTGGGAGTGAGGGGCAGTGCTGCTGAACAGGACCTTTACAGAGGCAATGGTAACATTTATGCGTCTCATCTCTTCAGCCACTTTAGACATCCCTTCTAGATAGGCGTCTTTGGCATACAGGTCTCAGGGACTCCCCTGTTGTCACATCAAAGGATCAGTGGAACCAGGCTTAGACTCCAGAAAGTAGAGAACTCTCTACAGCAATGCTCCCTACGTTCCTTAAGAGTTTTCATCCCAAGGCATCAACACTGCATGTAGATTATTTCACATACAGGTTCCTCTTCAGCAAACAACTGTAGGAGGGAGACAGACTGACTAAGGGACAGCACACATGAGTTTCCAGACAACCAGGCAATCCACGCTGCCTGGCCTGGAGGCCACAGGATGAAAAGATGCAAAATACATGTATTGTAAGCAAGGCCAATAAAAGGCTTGGAGTAGCTACTGGGCTGTGCCTCCAGTTAAAGTATAAACTCTGTGTCATGGATTAGGCTCTAACCAGAATAAACTAGTAATCAGATTTTCAGAGATAGGGATCTGTTTTATATGGTGCTAAGCACTCCGGCCTTGATCAAGCAGATTATTTCTGAATGACTTTAAATCAATTGGAACAGTTCCTGGATAACCCAAAACCTCATTTATGTGCATCTGAAAGATTGCTCCAATTGCATCAGATGGTTTAATAAAAAACAGTAGCTCTAACTACCAACCCTGACTTGCTTATGTCCTTAGACCATCATGGTTAAATTGCTGCTACCACTGTAACACAGTAGGGCATGTATATCTGCAATCATATGGAGCCAATTAGGTGACTCATTGACCATTAACACCCATCATTTGGATAAACACACCTACATAATCCTGTAATTTAAACTATTGAAGGGACAGGTCTGAGGGAACATAGCAAAGAGTTTATTCCCACCAGAAAGACCATGGTCCTCCTTCACTCCTTCCTCTACAGCCTACTGGACTCCTGGTTCCTGCTCTCAGCAAACCTCCACGAAGCAAAGAAGTGTCTCATCTCCTGCTAATCCTGGTCCACACAAAGGATGCTTGAATCCTAGCAGCTCTCAGTGGTGCTGTTGGCTCCCCTCAGATGAAGTTTTTAATGAGTTTTAAGATTACCCTGGAAATCAGCCAAAATAAAAAAAAATCATCTCTCTGCTTCCCATAGTCAAAGGTTGTTAATACTGCAAAGACAAACACTAAAATTGAGGGAAAAAACAGTAGTACAGTTTGTAGGAGCCTTTTGATCTGCTCTCTCTGTACATGTACTGTACATATAAGATCACAGGGCAGCTGCCTTTTTGGTGCCCAAGACAGAATTGCTCTGGGGTTTCATCAGGGATGAACATCAAAGCAAAACCTTGTCTGTAAGATCTCTGCTTCATTTGCTGCAGTCGGGGAAGCTCTCTGGTGAATGAGGCAAAATGTTAAAGAAAGGACAGCTTTGGGGATAAAAGCAGTTGGATATTGTTCTGGAAAACTGATTCTATCCCTGTCACTGACAAGGATTTCCTTTAAGCAAAGTGATTTCCTTAAAACAAACTTATTTCTTTAAAGTGATCATCCATTATGTTGATCCTTTTAGGGACACAACACACAATTTGTGTGTTAGTTTGCAGGAGTGCCAAGCACTGGTACAGATAAAATCAGCAGCAATTGCATAAACAAAATGGTTAGTTGTAGCCCAGAGATATGGAGGAGCCATTATTTATTTTATGGAGATAGATGGTTTCATATGTCCTCAGAGCTCTGGATAAGAGAAAAGACCATCAAAGAATCATATATCTGACAAGATTAGCACTTTAGAACTTATGGTTTTCTTCTTAGATGAAGAAGGCAGTCTCAACAGGAGAAGAAAAGAATGCAAAACTCAAAAATGGGGACACAGTGCACCAATTTCTGCTAAATTAGACAAACTCTTCTTTGAAAAGGTACTTTTAGAAAGGCATAATAAATTGTTAAATACCTTCACAGGCAAGAAAAAGAAACCAGGGAATCCACTGCTTTTTTTGCAAACTGAAAAACATTTGGGTTTGTTCAACCAACTATGAAAAAAGTCTATGTTCCTGACTGAGTGACCCCTTAGAAGGGCTGCCCTTCATATGAAGAAACTCAGGGCTCAGAGTTCTCGCTGCCATGCTCCAAAATGGTTATTGCATTTTAAAGATCTGGCTCAGCCTGGGCTGATTGAAGAACTCACAGCTGATCTTGCTCCAAACCAGGTCACTAAACAACCTCCTCCCTGCACTAAGTGAATTCATTTTTGTGGCTCCTTTGTTTTCCTTGTTGTTCTGACGCAGTGAAAGTCACTGCGGCCAAATTAAAAGGCACGACTAACTCATTTGGTTTGGCAAAGGTGATTGGTTAAGGTTTTAAACCAATATTTTACTTAGTTTAATTCATTTTGAGTTTACATTGTTATTTTGTTCATGGTTTGAAGTCCTGGACAGTTTCTCAAAGAACACTTTTACGTTATCGCCATTTTCATTCCTGCTAGTATTGATCAGTCTCCAGGAAATAACAAGCCTTTCTCTTGTGTAGAGCTGTAAAGGCAAAATAGCATTCTGTTGAAATACATAAACCTTTAGCATCTCATGATATTCTGAGGATTATTAGCAGGGGCGTATCCTTTAATAACTTTGAAAAATGAACACACTTCTAACAGCTGAGAAAGGCCTAAACATACAGCTGTAACAGGATATTTGCTGGAATTCATGATTCACTTCTGACTTTAGAGGCTGGATGAGATTAAACATTTTACACAAATGGATCTTCATATTGACATATCTTGGATTCTGGCTTTTGAACAAATGTTAGGCTGATGTATATAATCTGAATGCTGTTATGGGCAAAGGAAAGAAATTGTGAAATTGTTCTAATTAAGTTTCCCCTTTCTTATTATAACAATGGGTAGTCCACAAAGGCTTTAAAATTGGTATTTGTTTCCTTCACCCTCTGAATCTGTACTGTCCCGTTATGTATGCTACTTCAAGCCATATGGCAGAATCAGACTGCATTTACAGGTGAGTGCATACCTGGGTGAAGCTGAATTCCCTTTGCGCAAATCTGGAAGTGCTCTCAGTTGACAGCCAAATCCTGCACTAAATGTAAAATCTATACCACTTGCAGCAAAATTAATACCTTGAAGGTGCCTACTTGAGGTCATCAAAGAAGTCCTTTCCTTTTACAAAGCTATATGGAAATGAGTTTGTTGTGCAAGCAAAGCCGTAACTTCAGCAGAGACAAGGATGAGAAAGTGCTAGAACTGTAAAGCTGAGCAGGGCACTGACACAAGGTTTGACATGTCTGTGCTCTGTTCATCTTCAGTTCTTGCTTGCCTGGCCAGATCGTCATCTTTCCTCCTCACTCTTACAATTTTGGGGCTCAGGGGTTGTCTGGTGGACCCACAACTGCGACAAACTGAAGTGCCATGGTAGTGACAGGAAGAGTAACGCACAGAAAAGAAGAAAACACTTCAAAAGTGAAATGTAAATGATGAGCAGTTAAGTAAGGATAAAATGGACTGTTTTAGCAACAAGCTTGCTGATGTATTGCAGTTTGGAGAAGTTGCTCTGAACTGCTCTGAGAAGATTTTTGCTGACATTAGTTGGTAGTTCTCTTCCTTCCATCCTTGCTTCTACAGGGACTGCTGGAACTTGTACGTTTCCTCGATTTATGGCCCCAGAAACCTTCAAATCCACAGTGCCTTCTATGTTGGCTCAGAGCTATGATACAGAGCTCCCCATGGCCCAGAGACATACACATGCTCTAACCTTGGCTGAACCCTTCTACCATCAGTCTTGATAATTGATGGAACCCAAGGAGAAATGACTGCAGTTTAATAACATTTGATGGTTTCTGGGTGACTAGTGGTGTGTGACTAAAGCAACATTTAGGTTGGGCATTTCCCAATGCTTTTCAACAGAGGCCACAAGGGTAAAGGAAGGCAGGAAATGTGGAGGAAGAAGGTCTCAAGAAAGGGGGAAATAATTTCTCCATACCCTTATCCTGAGTTTCTTCCTTGCAAATATGGCATTTTCTGACCTGCTGATGTGGCAGATGATAGGCTATGGAGGGTGTTCCTCAGGTCTGAAATCATTGATTAAAACTTGCATAAATAAGCAAAGCAATTTTACATCTGTCTCCCAGGTACAGCAGGACTTAAATCTTCTTGTCTCATTTTCTGCTGACATAAGAGCAAAAGTAGATCCAACAATAATTACAGAAAACCTTAAAGAAACAGATTTATTAAGATCCATTATGCTGGTGACCTGTTTGCAATGTCTTGCAGGACCCGAGCTCAGTCATGTGGAATACCTACCCACACACTCCCAAAGCCTCAAATACACCTAAAAAAATTATGATATTACTTCTTAACTTTGCACTGCCATTATTCATATCTGCCATGTGTAGATGTATCATTGTTCACGACCACACATTCACTCAGATCACACAGAGCTGATCGATTTTTAGTGATCTAAACATTCTTCCTCTAGCCTACCCACATTACTAACACTGCATTACTATCTTTCATCAGCATAGCAAGAAAGTCAGGCCAGGTGTCAGCTAGAGGAGGTTTTTCAATCCAGCTATAGTTGTACAGTCTCTGGAATAAATGCTGCTCACACTGGCCTCCTAAACTGTTCAGCCAGTATGGTATGTAAGAATCTAAATGAGCTATCTGTGGTTTATTCTGCAATAACCATATTCTAATGACACAGAGACAAAAGCCCACATTCTGCACTGACAAATTCCCAGGAGATGCTCTTCTCTGTCTGAGAGAATTTCCACCCTTCCAGAAATGATCACTTTCCAAAAGAGAGTATCAAAGATACTACAACATAGAATTTAGTAACAACAAAAAAAAATATATTACAGATTAATATTCTGCATCAAATACACAAAGTTTGTATCTTTCCAGCTGAAGGAAAGAAATATTAGTGACTGATAGTGGCTGAGGACCATTAACATACAGATGGCAAGCTCTGCTGACCAGCAGCATAAGGCAATGATAGCTACCCAATTATAACCATTCCACTGCAGAAGTTCAGATCTCTTCATTCCTTTGCAGCTATATAATAGCTATTTGGTCCAGAAAGTTGGTAGGACAACCCATGTGCTGGAAGCTACGAAATACACAGCTCACAGTACTCAGGAAACACCTGTCGTAAAACCTTTGCAATAGACACCAGAGCTGCTTAATTCATAAGAACAGAGCAAATAATACCACCAACTTCATCATTTCCTGCAATACTGGAGGATGTTTTTCCCTTTCTGGGGAACATTTTCCTCTAACCTAAAGAAATTTGCCATCATGGAAAGCAAACTATAGGATCCTAAGAAATCTTAGAAGATCTCACGGCCAATACATTACCACGAGCTGCGGTGAATGGAATGGTGCAGTAGAGTGGTACTCACAGCCAGATTCTTAGGAGCTCAACATGCAAAAGGCCAAGTCGCTTTAACATCAGACTGATTCTTCTAGAGTCTAGCTGGGAGCTGATTTCTTTTGAAAATCTGGCTGTAATAATGTACATACAATGTTCCTCTAGTAAAAGAGCCACTGTTGGCTGCATGTTTAATTTATGTGTATTTAATCATCCATGATAATACAGTTTGTCTTGTTGAATGCAAGATGTGAGATCAGACTGCTGCCCATATGTAGAGAACAAATTCACATTAACCACAGCAACACATATGCCTAACTTGGCCAAATCTTTTAGCCAAAATCTGGGGATTGCTAACATATCAATATGGAAGACATCTGTTCTTCAGGATATAAATTATGATGCTTCTCACCATATTACTTGTGCAGTTCAGTTTATGGACTAAAGCAGCTTAGCAGAGCTTGTTTGGATGGATGAAAAAAAAACCCCATGAATCATGAGTGAAATTCCCATAGCTCTTGTTTGACTGGCACCTAGTTACTCTGGGCAATGTGAGTTAATAGAGCTAAACTAATAGTCAAGATGAGCAAACCTTTCCTTGCTGTGTGCCACACGGAAACACAGGTGACACAACTTGTCTGTCACAGACTTACTGCCTTTATTACGTTCAGTTTAATCACAGAAATCAGAACTTCTGTAGAACAGCTGTTGTAAAAACACTTGTATACATTTCACTGGACAGTTATGAGTCTTCCTCGCATTATTTCAATGGTTGTGGCAAGCATTTCTCGAGTGAAGCAATTAAGTTGCTGGTTTAAAACACACGAGTCCTGTGCCTTGAGTTTAAAGTTTCTTTCTTTATGCTCTTTATGTGCTGAATATTATAGTGCTGGGGCTACACATTCCTTCAGTACTACTGGCAATGTATGCCCACTTTCAGGAAATTTCTTGCACTGCTTCCTTTAAGCAGCATTGCTTCTCCAGCCTGAAATCCAAACTGCTGTTCCTCACAAATAGCTGTTAATTCTGAAGTACTACATATACTATCTGCAGTTCCCATTACTTTAGTTGAGCAAGACCATCACACATGGATGAAAAACATTCCATGTCACTTTTATGGTGTAAGAAAAACTAGCAGTGCAAAGCCTTAATTTGGTGTTAGTTTGAGTAGAAGAAAGAAATTCACACTGTGGGTATTGTCAACTATGCTTTGCTAAAAAGGCAGGAGATTACCATTTATTCAGCCCAGTACTATGGACTTTATGCTCATTATGCAGGATTTGCAGCATGAAATTTAAAGACCAGATGGGCAGTCCCCAACTCCAGTCTGTATTCAGCTGGAACATATTTACCAAACATCCTTCTTCTTGAAGAGCATGGACAGATAAAAATGTTGATTTTATTAACATTCTTTGCTGTAGATGCTCAGCAGAGGCTTGGGTTAAGATGGGATGGGAAATGAGAGAGTGTTGTGTGCACTTTCCTCACTGCAGATACCTTGGCAGGAGCATTTGCAAGCAAAAAACAACCACTCATCCTCCAGCATCAACCCAGAGTTCAAACCATGGGGCAGCTCAGAGCAGAGACCCAGGCAGCCCGGGTCTTATGAGCTGGGTTTGAGTCTGGCTGCAGTTTCTGTTAAATGGCATTAATAGGAACTGTTAATCCAGAAACTTCCTCTAGCATGACAAGTGGCTTTCCCGGTGCATTAAGGAGACCTACTGAGAGTATGAGCTCTCATTGGTGGAGCCAATGAATATGTAGTGCGAGTTCATCATCACCTATCTCTGCTGCTTTGAGCATCTCTGTGCAATTCCCAGCTTTCCAGCATTTTTGAGCCCTTGAGAACTGACATGTCTCCTCACATTGCTCAGCCTGTTTTGCTGGAGATTCAATTCTGTGAGCTTTTAAGCTCAAGAAGTTTCCTTGGTACAGAAGAGGTGAGTAGCCTTATGGTCGTGAAAATACCTGTCATTTACTCTGGTGTCCAGTCCACCTTCAGCTCCTTAGTTGAGGTAGGAAACATCCTGAACACAACAGGGTTAAAACCAATCTGACAAATGAGGCAAAGCATGGAAAATATGAAGACAGCTATTTGGTAGCACATCTGAACCCTAGCACAGCAATACCATCTGCAATCACTTAGAGGTGCCCCAGTAAAGCACAGCCCGGAATGCCTGGCTAATAAAGTGTCAGCAGCAGGGGGATTACGAGGGAGATTTACAAGAGTGCATGAGTTTAGTTGCTGCTGGAGACATCCGATACACTCTGTGTTTGATTCCAGGCTTTGAGACAGCAATGAAATAAGCCTGCGGACTTGTGTCGAGAAGTATTCCAAATCGAACACTTCTATGCTGTGTACCTGCAGGAGTCCTGGCAATGCTGCATCTCAGTGCCCCGTTTCCAGGTGGCCCCGAGGCAGGGACTGCTCGCATCTCCTGCTTTAAACAGCAGCAGAGGTAGGCAGAGACGCAAACTGCCTGACTCTGGCTCCTGGGATGACAGTCCTAAGGGAGGACTCAGGGTTAATGCTCTAAAGTGACACAGCAGCTTACTCCTTTACTCACTCCCTTCTTAAAGCTTGTGTGCAGCAGAGTATAAACTGTTACATTTGGGCCAAAACTTGGAGGACTATGAGGAGGTAAGATCTGAGGACTTTTTTTCAGGCTCTTTTCTGACTTTTAAATAATGGTCTTAAAAAGACATGTGATTGCTATTTAAAACTAAATTAGATGAAGCATGAGTAAACATATTGTAGTGAACACATCAGCCCTGGAAATTTGATTAGGGAACAAATGCTGCTTTTTCAATTTATAAGTGATGAACATCCCAGCTATGTTTTCAAATGTGTTTTCCTTTTATGAAGTGGACTTTCCAGGAGGCAATTAGAATTATTTGGGGAAAAAAACAAAGAGCAAAATATTTTCCTTCATTGTCTAGGACAACATAAATTAGTACCAATTTTATTACTCACTCCCTTAGTAAATAAAAGGAGAACATATTTTGTGCTTTGTTTCTGCATCTGACACATTGATGTAAAATGGGTAATAACCTCAGCCACAGCTATGTCACTTATGACAAACCTGGCCCATGGCTCCACTGGAATGACCTATATGATAAAGCTTTGTATGTGCTGAAGTGTTTGCAGGATGAAGCTCCTCACCACCTATATATCAGACTGCCTCTTGGCAGTTCATCACACTGACGGTCCAGCAGCCCAAGTGCCCTATTGAAGATGTGAGGGACTTTGAAAGCAGAAAAGGAATGGGAACAAGGAATGCACTTGCCCAACCTAAGAAAGTAATTGGAGATATTGTTCACTTTGGATATTCATCAAACCTGGAGGTGAAATTCTGGCCCCATGGGAGCTGGTGGCAAACCTCCATTTATTTCAGTAAGGTCAGGATTTCACTAGTGATTTATGGAATGAAGGAACATGACATTTTAACAATCAGTTTTAGTAGCTGGAAGTGTTATTCATTGCAGAGGTAAAGCATTGTTTGATTTTATGTGACAGTGTACCTTTAAAACCAGGCAGCCTGCAAAGAAAGTAACAATATAAAATGCAGCACTTAAATTACCTTATGATGAGGAATGACACCAGGGAATGAAACCAGCAAATGTTCCCTTTCATTCCTATCATACTTTCAAAAATCAGCAGATATGAAGACAGTGTTACTGGTAAATTTAAATCCCCTTTCCTCGGCTTTAGAGCTTTTCTGTTTGTAGTTTCTTTCACTTCTGTCAAAACACAAGGGCTTGGTTTTCAGTATGGATTTTTCTGAGCAAGCACAATGATCCGTGAACACATGTGAGTTGTTCATTAGCTCTTACACGACAGAGAAGAAAACCAGTCCTCCTATCCGAACATATGTCTGGCTGAATACATGCATTAATAATACCTATAATAATTTTTTCATAAACACTGCTGTTAATGCTACCATTCATAATCATTTCAGTTTTCAGCTCCAAGTTAAAACAACAGCAGGGAAGTTGCACAGTAGGTCTTGGGACAACTTCAGAATTTTTCAGCTCTTTATAGAAGAATCACTTGCTTCCTGTAAAAATCTCTGTGACTAGAGATTTTCTGCTGTCATGAACCAAGAGATGCTCTAAGGAAGGACATAAAAGCATATTTACAAATAGACAATAACAGGTTTTATTATAATAGCATGGTTTTATTTCTGATTTGATTTCCCTTTGTTCTGTTTTGTTTTGGTGTGGTTTTGGGTTTGGAGGGTGCTTTTTTTTTGAGAGTATATATCATATAGAATGTGACTGCAGGAAGAAGTTTGGAAAGTAGATCCATTTGACTTCCCTGGCTACAGATCGGGACCAGAATACATTTATCCCACAAAAGTAGATAGATTTGCCCATTTCTCCATGCTCAGGTTAGGTGCTGGTTTGATGTTGAAGCTTTTCTGCAGACTTTCTTTCTGAACATTATCAGCTCTGCTGGTTGCTCTGTGCCTGCCAGATTCAGCCCTAGCTCTCCAAAGAAGCACTTCCCTGGTTACAGCAGCAAGGCAGAACAGCACAGACCCAACCAGCTCTCAAACATACTTTGGCATTTGAGAACCTCAATGTCCATTTTCCCATTGCCTCTTGAAATCAGCATTTTAAATTGGTGAACTTGGCCTGAAGTCTGCACAGAGCTGATGGATAGGACTGTTGGTGCTGTGTGTGAAGCTTTCTTGGTAAGTTTATTTTGAGGATTTGAGCCTGCAGCTCTGGAGAAAAAAGCAAAGCAAAACAAACTGAACCAAACCAACCAACCAAAACCCCCAAACATGTCACAATAATGGGAGAAGACCATGTTTTTTTCCAGATTTCTTTTCTTAACTGAATGTGTTGGAAAATTAACTTCTAAAGACACATAATCAGGAATCAGGAAAGCCCTTCATTCTGCTTTAAGTCAGCAGTGTTCCCCATTCTCCTTTTGCATGCATGTTAGCTTTGTTTTTGTAACCCCACTATCATGATTCTTTATGCTAAGCCGTTCCTGATCATCTGTGCTGCAGTTTGCATCAGCACAAGACAAAGGATCCAGCTCTGTCCGAGGCTCAGAGCTTCCTCACTCTTAATACACACTCTCCAGACCAATGCAGCCGATGATTCAGAGGATGTAGCCTTGCAAGCATGTTGATTTTTTCAACTGTTCCTTTCTACCAAAGCAGGAGCAATTCAAAGCAGTCACAGGTATGCCTGGATTCATTCAACAGACTGGTTCTCCCAGTCCTTCAGAACCGTCACTTTGTAATTGTCTAGGAAAATTTATTGTTTCATTCAAAACAATGGGGGAAAATAAAAGCCTCATTCAAAATCAAGTAAGTTTTAATAACCAGCTTTACACTACGACAAACTGCAGCCTGATTACCCTGGCTTTGCATTTAAAAAAAAAATCAATTCTGTTAGTGGGTAAGTGACCCCTCCAGAGTTTAGATAATTAGGGCTGGTTGAAATTTCCCCCTTGAAATGTTTTTTATTTCTATTTAAAATGACCCCTGGGAAACAGCCAAAACATCCTTGGAAGATTTAACTTTTCTTTGTCAAAATATAAGCTTTGTGATATTTTTACTTTGACAATATCAGAAGACTAAATTTATTTATTTATTACTTTTCCTTTCCTTTTTCATTTTCTTCTTTTTCTTTTTCTTTTTCTTTTTCTTTTTCTTTTTCTTTTTCTTTTTCTTTTTCTTTTTCTTTTTCTTTTTCTTTTTCTTTTTCTTTTTCTTTTTCTTTTTCTTTTTCTTTTTCTCTTTCTTTTTCTTTTTTTCCTTTTCCTTTTCCTTTTCCTTTTCCTTTTCCTTTTCCTTTTCCTTTTCCTTTTCCTTTTCCTTTTCCTTTTCCTTTTCCTTTTCCTTTTCCTTTTCCTTTTCCTTTTCCTTTTCCTTTTCCTCTTTTCTTTCTCTTTCTTTCTCTTTCTCTTTCTCTTTCTCTTTCTCTTTCTCTTTCTCTTTCTCTTTCTCTTTCTCTTTCTCTTTCTCTTTCTCTTTCTCTTCTCTTTCTTTCTTTCTTTCTCTTTCTCTTTTTCTTTCTCTTTTTCTTTTTTCTTTTTCTTTTTATTTTTTCTTTTTCTTTTTTCTTTTTCTTTTTCTTTTTTTTTCTTTTTCTTTTTCTTTTTCTTTTTCTTTTTCTTTTTCTTTTTCTTTTTTTCTTTTTCTTTTCCTTTTCCTTTTCCTTTTCCTTTTCCTTTTCCTTTTCCTTTTCCTTTTCCTTTCCCTTTCCCTTTCCCTTTTCCTTTTCCTTTTCCTTTTCCTTTTCCTTTTCCTTTTCCTTTTCCTTTTTTTTGCTTGGTCACTCTCTAACTTTCCAAAACTGGCCAAGTTTGGGACATTCATCAAACGTGAAACAGAGGGAATTTATCTAAAACCCATCCATTTAGTGATATGGATAAAAGAAGATGAAGTAGTGCATTCACAGCATCTCAAATCCCAGAAAACTTTGTGACATATTGAAAACACTGTTATGTTTATCCTGAACAGAGTACAAGGAATTTTAGGCTTTCAAAACCTTTGGTTTGAGAGCTGCTGGGATCAGAATATTCATGTAATTTCATGTAGTTTCTTATGTGTTCAGAAAGATACCTGTGTTTGAATGTCTCATAAAGGTGGAAGTTTTCTTCCATTAAACAGGAGAGGGTGGGGAAGTGTTATCACAGAGGCTTTTTGGTCTGGGGCCAAGCCCATTTGAGGTCCTCAGTTTTTTATACCAGTCATTGGAGTCAATGGAGTGACTCTTAGCAGAGACATAGGAGAGGGATGAAGATACTTTGGTGGTGGCTTTTGAAGTTATACACCAAACAGCCAAGAAATGCATCCACTGCTTCTCGCCATCCATTGTAATGCTTGACCCTCACCCAAAAACCTGTTCCACTTGCTACTTTCTGCACTTTTCCTCACACCTTCAGTCAGGCTCACAAGCTTCTTCAGATCTCCTAGCTCATCCCCCAGCTACATCATTTCTGCTGTTTTGCTGGAAGGAAATATTTACATCTTCACGGCTCAGTCCCTTTGAAGAACCTTTTTCCCCCCTTCATTTTTCTTATCCTCGGGTGCAAAAAGTAAATTCAGTAGCACCTCTGTGCTGCTCGAAACAGACGATGCCAAGCAAGCCATTTCCTACCATGGGCTGGCAGACAGGCCTCACCAGCATGCCATGCAGTCTCTCCACCGGTAAGACCAACACTTCTCCGACCTGTGAGTAGCTCCTTATTTTCACCACTGACACCACTGAGCAGTAGGGAAGGCCCTGCTTCCCAGCCCCTGGAAACTTTCTGACCACCACAAGGCACTTAGGGAGCATCTGCAAACTAATCCAGATTTGTCCGTAAAGTTTTCTTTGTTCTTTCCCTCTGGCCAAGGAAAGACATTCACGCAAACCCAGCTTGATGCCAGAACAAAGGGATTCAGACGAGCGCGGATTCCCAGCGGCACAAAGCATCGGCACCATCAGGAGATGACACGGCAGCTCGCCGGGACTTTCGCTATCTGATCAGACAATTTCTTAATCAGCAGAGACAGTACTCGCTGTCAGAAAAAACGCTGCATGAATCAGCTCTCATCTGCGGGGAACAGGTTCTGCTTTTGCAAAACTCCTGGGTGTCCAGTTGTTTCCCAGAGCCGCCGTGCCGCGCAGCACTTTCCTGCCATTCCCAGGCTCTCCGCGGCTGCGGAGGCTCAGCAAGCGAATGCAAACGAGGTTTAACCAAAGGAAATCAAAACTAACCACGGCAAAAATTACTCTTGTAAGTGGAAGCTGGATATTCAAGCACGGTGGCAGGCTGTGATTATAATCACCAGAATCAGCTTTTTCGGGAGTCCAGCGACAGATTAAAAAAGAAAATAAAAACAAAAGAAAAATCTTTTTTAAAAAAGGAGCAGCCTCTTATTTAAAACGTTAAAAAAAAAAGAGAGAGAGATTTAAACAACATATTTGATATTAGAAAAATGTACATGCCAGTAGTGTCCATAGCAAGCATCATCCATTTAGAATTAGAAGCAGAAACTGCCAGCTTAGTTCAAATAAAGACTTGATTTCTCAACTCCTCCTGGGCTTTGTGCTTTGCTGAGGTGGCTCATGACCCACGCTCTCCTCTAATACAGGACGTGTGTTTGCGTATCACGACCACAAGAGAGAGCTTTAGTGTTGGATGTCGCACGCAGCTGCGGCACAGGATTCAGGCGATTCAGCGTTTTCAGCTGTCACTTTTAAAGCATGATGAAGATACCAAAGCAAAACATCTAATGCAGACAGCAAAACAATTCCTCCTTTTCCACTACGCGGGCAAACCCCACGTGTCCTGAAGCACAAGCGTCTGAGAGGCAGGCTTTCAAAGCTGTGACATTTAGAAACTCTCACTTTATGCCCAGTAGAACAAGTTCCTCTGAAAACCTGATCCTAAAAATTTACAAGCAGCCTCAAGAAGATGAGACTTGATGAGTTATTTGCAAAAAGAAGGTGTGACACTCATTTCAGCTCTATCTTTACAGGTTGGGCTGGGTGATATAATCTTTTATATAACCTTCTCTATGAAATTTGTATATAGCCATATATAAGTGTATGTATATCTATCTATATGTATGTACATCAAATCTTTTCCCTACACCACCCTTTCCTGCTTAAACAGCCTCCTAGTTCTGGCCTGCTAAGCAGCTAGTCTCATTCCATTCAAATCCTTACCTCAGACTAATTTCTCCCATGATATCCATAAGGACTTTAATAATAATGATTATACTACAGTTCAACCATCTGAAGCTCTCCACCCATCTCCTCCCTATTGTGTATTACCTTCCACTCATTTTCTCCCAGATAAAACAAACTCTTGAGGGCAGAGGCCTGCTGGCTCTTCTAGTCTTCTTCTGAGTGTTGTAAAAGTAATAAGGCAATATCACACATAAAGCACAGTATTCAAATGACACTGAGTCAGATGTAAATGAGGAAAAGCAGGTCATTCAGAGTTACCTCACCATGAAGTGTCTAGATGTGTTGCATTCCTGCAGCTTCCTGGATATGGCATGTAATGAAAATGGTGAATAATCTTGTGTGTGTATTATACATTTCATCCCAAAGAGTACTCAATTACTTTGCTAATTGACTGTGCAAAGTGTCTACATGAGAACCTCTTTGCTCATCAGCAAGATGCAGCCGGAGTGCTGGCAGGAGCACAGGGCCAACACAATTCCCAGAAAGTCTCGAGGCAAAATTAGAGGCTCTGGGAAAGGCAAAACAGAGGGGGAAAAAAAAAGAGAGAGAGTCAAAGATGACCTTTAACTTGATTTTTAATCTTTTTACCCATATTCAGCAGGAGCACCACTTGATAGTGTGCAAAACCTGCATTTGCACACAGCCACTCTCAGACAGACCCCATCTGCAGGAGCTAATGTTATACTGGGAGTCACTCCTTCCCTTTGCATTGAAATAAGAGTTCTGGGCCTGATCTTGAAACATGCTGAGCACTTCCAGTTCTCTTGGATTCAGCAGGACCAGCCCCAACTGCAGCACTCGAAATACCACAAGCAGGGGTAGTGCAGCAAGTGGTGGCAAAAGTTGTTACTCGCTACAGCTATGGATTGATTTCTTTTAAAAACACAGCCCCTGGATGTTTTCCAACTACTTTATTTATTTATTTGTTTGTTTGTTTATATATATATATATATATATATATATATATATATATATATAAATATATAAAATTAACTATTTTTAACTAACAGGTCAGAAAGCTTCCTTAAACTTGCAGTGGCCTATTACACATCCAGAAATATGAGAAGAGCAAAACCATTCCCTAGACAGAGCATGTTTTCAGTACCAAAGCGCTTGATGATGCAAGTGATTTTACTATCTGATTTACAAACAGGGAAACTGAGGCACACAAGGTGAAATGAAATATACAAAGCCAGTCATATGCTAAAAGGTGTCAACACTAGCTTTTGAAAAGCTGTGCATCTTCCAAACATGTAGACTACCAGTGGCTGCTTCAGAAAGTGCCTCCATCTCTTCCTTGAGTCCTACTTACAGCAACAGGATTTTGAATAGTTAAAGGAATCTCTGCATGGAGCCAGATGTATCCTCTCATTTTATAACATGCATATGCATCTTCCAACAAGCATTGTCTATGCCTTCATCTATACCACACTCATCAGATTACACTATCTGAAACTTCTTTTTCCTCAAGAGATCATAAAAGTTTCAGCATCTACTCAAAATGTTTTGTCGTGTTTTCAATTTGACAGACTGTGCAATGGCTCCAAAGATAACATGGTAGCTGCCAATGCTTCTCATGTGTTGAGCTGAATTGTAGATGCCTGTCTACGATGGCATGTTTCCTCAGTAGCTGTAGATACTCTGGAACAGAATTTTCCAATCTTCTCAAATATGTAAGGTACAGGATGGCCAGCAGCTATTCAGGTTACACAACAGTGACATTTTTGAAAGCTGAGAAGAGGCAAAACAACAGTCCTTGTGGTGCAGAGCCTCCATCAGAACCCTCTTGGTTTGCTCACCTCTGTGCTCTGCTCAGAGATCTGAATTAGTCCCTGCTTGCTGCTTTGCCTTCTTTCTTGCTCTCAAAGACTACAGTTTTGCTCAGTCCTGTGGCTCTGGCAGGAGGCTTGTGGCCTTGAACTGAGGCTCTCCAGCATAGTCTCCGAAGGTGCTGAGGCTGGGATGCTCAGAGAATGAGTAGTCAAGAGCCAGAACTGCCTGAGATGTTTTCTGCTGCTACCCATCCCAACATAACTGCCCAGTAATTTCTCCAGCTCCTGGAAGTCCTTCTGCCATCACATGGAAGAGGACTGTTTTCATTTATACATCTCTGGTGCAGGCAGTTCAGCGTGGAGGCAGAGGGCAGGGTGCAACAGTAATTTACACACTATAAACTTTTGTAGGTTTTATTCACCTCATTGGTCTGGTATTAAACAGCATTGCATGGCAACTGTGTAAGCTGCGAGCAATGGTGCTGGCTGTGGACTCAGTGCATGCCCTGCCACGCAGGAGTTTACACCACCCTTTTCTGTCAGCTTTGGCAGAGCAGCAGGCAGCAGGAGAGCTGGTGAAGAGAGGAGAGGCTTGGGATGGAAAAGAGCTGGGAGCAGAGCATCCACCATATAATCAGTCTTATATATTTATTACTGTAATAGCTAAAACTCTGCTAGGAGCTGAATGTATGTAACTATCTATAGGCAAAGATGCAGTCCTTGCCAAAAAACAAAACGATGCAGAACCTGCCAGGAGCTAATGACGAAAATAAAGGGAATGCCATTAGGAAGTGTAACACAGTGACTTGTGTGAAAGGTGTCTCAGGACAGGTCTTTCCTAATCAGTGCAAAACCCCTTGGGAATAGCAGTATTTTGTCATCTGTCTGAGGGTTGTAGAGTGTGTTAGAAACCTAGAGCAGTGAAGAAAGTGTGATTCAGACTGTTTATCTGAATCCTACAAGGTACACAGTGATTTGCTTTCAGGGAGCCCATGTATTGATTCTCTTGTGTCCTGTGTGACAGGCTGAGTTTAATAACAATGGCAGAAAAATAAAAGCAGAGTAAACCAGACTTCACTAAGGGGCATCATCAAAGGAGCAAACCTGCAGAGGAAATGCAGAGATTTACCATCTGCACAAAACATGAAAAATCTTCTGCTGGAAAGGCTCCTGGTCCAGCAGCTTCCGTTCCTGGTGGGCTCATTCCCTTCCAATTCCCATGGAGACAGGTCCCAAGAAATAATGTCCTGATTTAGCAGGTTAGGACAGTGTGAGTTGCAGATAATCTTTTTAGAACTTGATTTCAGCCAGTAGAACAGGTAAGGAGTTTATCCACAGGCACAGGCTTTATGCTTTATTTTACCTGTTATATCCAGCTAGCAGCAGAGGGTTCTTTTGTGGACCCTGAAGACATTCTTGCCCAGAAGAAATTGCACTGGATAAGTGTCTTGGGTTTGGGGTTTTTATTATTATTACTTTAGGCAAAGAAAGGTAAAATGTTGAAGTATTATTAACAGCTCAGCCTTCTCTGGACCAGAAAACAACTCTAACATAGAACAGCTGCATCTGAAAACAACGTTTTTAATGCTCCTGCGTTGCTTCACCTGAATAATATCATTCAGGGCTTTGTTTCAAGACTTAATTTGTTATGGGAAGTTTAAAAAACAGACACGCATGCAAACAACCCTATGGAAACTTTTGCCTACAAGAAGTGTCAAGCAGCAGGAATGTTATTGATTGCAATAGATTTACACCCATAATGAATTTGGCCGGCTGGTCAAAAGTCTAGTGGGTGTGTAAATGGGGAGGTGAAGTGGGGAATGACGTACATGGTGGTTTATCTGGGGAGCGGAGCCGCAAAATGTTGTAGTTACACTTAAGTTTTATTAAAAATGCCATTCTAACGAGCTCTAGTGGCCCCAGCACATGGAAAGTGGCTTGCTGTGTTTTGAATGGCACTGAGTAACACCCCAGGGCCTTAAATCAGTTCAAGATGTGTTGGTGGCGTCTGATGTTAAGCACAGAAGGGAAATTCAAAGCAATATAGATTTAACCTAGGGACCCTTCTTTTGCCTGATGCTTATCAATAATGCAAGCGCAAGTAAAAGCCAGGAGAAATTTGGTCCTGAAGCAGAGTATTGTATGAATGTGTCGGTTTATTAGTAATATTTTTACTGTGAGGTTTGGATAAATCAATCCAAGCAGCGAGAAATGTGGGCAACAAAGAGATAAAGTCAGAGATTGTGTCCTTTCTGCAGACACCACTTGATGTACTGTGCCCAGGGAAAATGAAACTTGGGGGGGGGGAGAAGAAACATCTTCGGGTTTTTGATGTTTTGGGGTTTTTTTTTATACTGGGCAAAGAGAGGAAGAAGAAACAGTTATGGACTGAGTGAGCAGCAAAGTCCAGCTATGTATCTCAAGTCAGGGGGATGGTGGAGGGATTTGTTTTGCAGTGACAGCTAACCACGGGGGTGAGAAATTCAAAAGTACTTTTAAACCCAACTATAAGGAACTCAGTTTTCTTTGCATGTATATACAGTGGCTTGCTAAGAGGTTTAAGTGGAGTACCTGTGTCATGAAGGATGGGTAAGACAAGCTCTATGTATTTAATTCAGGGCTGTGCTTCCAAACCTTGTCATAGCTGGGATGTTTCTACAAGTACATCTCAATGTTTCATCTGTTTTGATGGGACAGTGAAAATTATGGTTTCAGGGGTATTACTACTGCCAAGAAGGTCTTGCCAGATACTTGAATTTCACATAAGCTGCACTTATTTACCACCTGCCAGAATCAAACTTCACATTCTGGGCTCTGGCATGAAAACCAGAAGACTGAGATGTGCCTCTAATGCCATGATAAACTTAGATGGTTTAATTTGTCAGTGGCCACAATGACAGCAGGAATTTTAAATCTGCTGAAACCCTGAATGTCCTTTGCTCTCTATCTATGTGGTCTGGAGAGAGACCACTGAGTCAGGAACAGTAATAACTAACTTATGAGATGTAATTAGATGGGAACCCCAACAACCACCTAATGAAATGCCAAGGACTTGGCGCAAATACCTCTGATGATACAGTGAAGAAGGAGTCTTAAACTTTTACCTTAAGCACTGCTTGCTTCCTTCCCACACTGACAGCCTTAGCAACAACGTGACTTAGAGTGTCTAATTATAGGATAATTATTGTTGCTGCATTTGTAAAGGTCAGTCAGTAGAAGCTAGGACCCTAAGGGAATGGAGACAAGAGAGGTGAAGAAGGAAATGGGAGGAACAAAGGTTCATGGACTTTGTGACAAAGTTAAAACAGAAATGTTTTTTCTCTGTAACTGGACCATGATTTGTAGTCCGGTAACATTAATGGTTTGTGCTCACAACTGAAGCCAGTTGTCTCCTGATATAAACATGAGCTAAGATTCAGACCATGTTTCTTGCCTTTCTCCATGCCTATGATGCCAAAGAATGAAGCCACTGTGGTGATATAGCTAATTACTACCCAGATAGGTCACTGCACATGAAACTGTCTTTTCTCCTTTCCTGCTTCCAAACTGCCTCAATGCAAGGGAGGCAGTTTCTGGGCTGAAGCTTGATTTTTGCTCCTAAGATTAAGATGACAGCAAGAACTGGTGAAAGGAAAAAAGAACAACTGCAAAGACAGCTGGCATAAAATGGAATGGATAGCACAGTGTTATTCCCATGTTCATTGAGTACCATCTAAGAAAGGAGGGATATAGCTCAGATTGATAAATTCAATCTGCTTTCAAATCCACAAGAAAGAAATCACCCATGCTCCAGGCACACAGATGATCGTATCTTGTCAGTCTTTCTTCTCTCTGAGCTTTCTACCCATTTTTTGGCAGAGATATGAGGCCATCAAGCAGAGGATCAACCATGATTTTCAGCACATTTGACTCTGAGGGAAGGCTAACTTTTGTCACTTGGGTATTGAGTGTTTCCTGTAAACTATAATGTATTCTCAGACACTGTTTCATTGGAAGGAAGTCTTCTGTGATCCTAACCAGTAAATAAATAAAGCAAGTAAGTAAATAAATAAATCTGATCTACATCCACCTCCAGAACTTCAGCTTTCACCAAGAGAAATCATGAAGCAAGACTGATGGAAAGGAATGACTGGATTCAGGCAATCATCAGGACAGAAGTAGGAGTTGGACTCCTACCCCCTGCATGAATATTTACCTGATCCTGGAGCAAAAATGAATTTATTTGATGGCTACAACAAAATCATAAATTGGCAGCAATAATGTTGTCAGGAATCTTGAAACTGTCCTGTGCAAATGGGATTGACACACTTCATTTATTTTTTTTTGTAAGACTTCAAAGAAAATAGGTCAAAATTCCTCACTGCAATTAGTTCAGCTTAATGGATGCATCTTTGATCTGTTAAAATACAATTATGCTTTTCTACACTATCCTCATTTCATTGAAACTGGCAAGATGTGAAACTAAGGATGAAACTGGACTTAACTGAGGTTCTCCAGGGAATTACCGTGTTATAAACCTGTGAGGTGACAGCCAGAGTAAGTCCGTTGTCCGTGAGCTAATGCAACTTCTTTGCTCCTGCAGTATTCATTCAGTGTTTCTGTCACCTCCACATTAGACAGATGGAAAATCTTTCTAGAAGAGGAAGTACATAGATTTTATGTTTGTCAAAAATAGGTTGAACATTAGTTTAGCTCAAATCCAGCTGTATGATTTTAGCACCCCATAGCATTTGTTTCCTAAATACAGGGCAAATTCAGGGCATGGTCTTCAGAATACTCATTTCAGGGAACTGTAGGATTTGACTTTAATAAGGATCAGCAAATCAATCAGATATAAATTCAAGCCCCACTGCTGTCCTCCTCAGACATCCTAAACTTTATTCCTAATTTCAGCTGGATTTCTAGGGGCATTCCTAACCTTCAGCACTGGACAATATTACACAAGTAAAGAGAGGAAGTCATCACCATAAAAGTAAGAGCAAGAAAAGCTTTAAAAGTAAAATTTAAGAGCCAAAATGACTCAGTGGGGAAAGCAACAGAAAGGTTCTGGATAGACTGGTGAAGTCAAGGAGAGAAAAACTTGTATTCAGTTTTCATGATTCGTAGAAAATGTATGGGAATGAGACCCATGATTAAGAAATAAACTCTCTCTATATGTGTGAACAGGTTAAACAAAGTTGATCAGAAAGCTAAGTGAGAAACAAGTATCCTCATTTCCAAATATCAGCAATTATTTATAAAAAGCTTATAATTTATATATATATATATATATATACACACATATATACACACACACACATAGAGTGGTTTGAAGAGGTTTTACATGTAAGAAATGTTTACAGATGTCACCTTACAGATACAACTGTAGGAGAGGGAGATTCTAACCTATGTTTGGCATTTCTGAGTTCACTTCAGGGCTCTCCCTTGGTATCCTTATGTCTGTGCCTAAGAAGGGAAAGGGAAAGAATAAATGACCCAGGTAAACAAGCATGTTGCACAATGTTGCATCTGGAAAACTGTGTCAGCCTTTAACTTGTTTAACTGGCCCTCCTATGGCAGTAACACATCATTACCACTTTCCGGTGTTTATTAATGTCATTTTTATGGTTTGTTTGTAGCAAGGTTCAAATTCCATGCAAATAGATGTTTAAAAAAATTAAATCAGAGGTTTCATAGTCTTCATTATTATTATATATTGTTAACAAGAAGACTGCCTTGGGTATGGATGGGGCGTAGAGGCTAATGGAGCAGATTTTTTAGCAGATTTGTGGTCTTACACAGGATTCCTACCTCATCAAATTCCCCCAAATCACATAGCTACCAGAATAAACATTCCAGCCAAACCTGCCATTTCAGACTAAAGATGCTCGATTCTGCTGTACTAAGGGGTTTTCTCTGCACTGAAATGGTCAGCAAGCTCTAAAGAAAATTAAAATGGAGATTCACTCCCAAGCGTGGTCAGATGTCCAGGACTCCTCAGAATGAGTAGTCATCATTCCTTTAATAATAGTGTGCAAGGCAAGACTGTCACTCCCAAGCCACTCCTGGCCTGCTGGCACAGACTGCTGCAGTATGCAGTACTGTGATTTGTCTGTTTCCTCTGAAGGAAAGGATGCTGAAGACTCAAGCATCCCAAATGACTAAGCACCCACCAGAAAGGAAAACTAGATGATTAGTCATGAAACTGAGAGCGCAATCATTCTCTCTGACTTACCAAGCTCAAACTTAATATCCAAACTCTGTGGTGAGCAAACAGGGATCTCACTGGCATTTTTTGCCCTTTTTTTCAAGTTCTCCTGTGAGGCCTGACATATGAATATATGAATGTCATCTTCTGCTCAGCCTAAAGATTTTCTCTACAGGAATGCATAGTGAAGCATTTTTTAAATGCTGTATTTGATTTAATTTGAACCAATGTATTCAGAGAGTTCTCTAAATACCTAGAAGGGGTACTGAGACTTTTCCTTTTCCCCAGACAACTTCCAACATAGTTTCACTGTTAAGTTCTCAGTCCATAGGTTGACCATGGTCTGGTTTCATAAATAAAATCCAAGCCTCAAAGTGGGAATAGGTTATAAGAGGATTTAAACAATTGACTCCTGTTAGTGGTATGAAGATTCATCATTGCATCCCAAAGGGACAGTCTTGTTGCAAAACTTGTTTCTGCTTTTAGTCTTCTCATTGCAGTCAAAAGAGGGACAATGCATTTATGGAGCTTTCTTTACAGCTGGAGCAATCTGTAGTATTGGTTCTTGGTAGTAAGACTGAGCTGGGACAGGTAGGGGGAACCAACTGGGCAAAACCTGTGAAGGAGGACAGCACTAGGCTTATAAACTGAGGAAGCTCTCTTCTTTCTACGTTCATCGCTCAGTTTGGACAGAAGACTGTAAGGGTGTAGGTTTTATTGTGGAAAGGGGGCTTGCAATATTGTCTAGAGCACAGCTTGAAAATTCAGTAGAGAGGTTTGCTACGTCCTAAAAAAACTTGGATAGATGGGAGTTTTGCTTTAGCAATTCTAGTCATCTATTTCAGGACTTCTTTTAGCAGTTTACTTCAGGTTTTGAAGATCATTTCCGTCTCAGGAAAGGAGTTAATCCTAAGATAGTCAGCTAAATACTGTCAGAGACCTGTCACCATGACTGTGACAGACATTTCCTTAGACTGAAAACTGTCAGGTTTGGCAAGTGAAACTACTACTTTTTGTTATGGCATCTTCAATGCAAATATTAGTTTTCTCTTTTTGGGTTACTTGAGATACGTTTAGGCCCACAGATCTTCACATACTGTTTTCACTCTGACTTCAATGCAAAAGGTGCTCTCAGCTGGCAGGACGGAGATGCACTTTGACCTTCTGATTTATGGTAGCTGAATATATAATTTAGGGTCAGGTTTCTCCTCTTGTTTCAGAAATCACATGTCTGTTTCTATGAATATTCTCCGTGCCTCTTCCCAGTTACCTGCCAGATCACTCAACAGAATAATTGAGTGTAGAGAGCCAAAAGAATATGAATGCAGACAATGAAAATAGCTGAGAATTTTCAGGTATGCCTCTCAGATATGATGTGTTCCCCTGGTCTGGCTGAAGGCTGCATTGGCCAAGAAGGCAAATGGCATCCTGGCCAGTATCAGGAATAGTGTGGCCAGCAGAGCAGGGAAGTCATTCTGCCCTTGTACTTAGCACTGGTTAGGCCACACAATACAACACAATACAATACAATACAATACAACACAATACAATACAATACAATACAATACAATACAATACAATACAATACACACAGGTTGAAAGAGACCTTCAAGATCATCGCATCCAACCCATCAACCAATCCGACCCACCTAAACAACTAAACCATGGCACCAAGCACCCCATCAAGCCTCTTCCTGAACACCTCCAATGAAGGTGACTCCACCACCTCCACGGGCAGCCGATTCCAGTGGCCAATCACTCTCTCTGTATAGAACTTCTTCCTAACATCCAGCCTAAACCTGCCCTGGCACAGCCTGAGACTGTGTCCTCTTGTTCTGGTACTGGCTGCCTGGGAGAAGAGACCAACCTCTGCCTGTCTACAACCTCCCTTCACACCGCGATTACTGTGTCCAGTTCTGGGCCCCTCAGTTTAGGAAAGATGTTGAGTTGCGGGAACGTGTCCAGAGAAGGGCAACAAAGCTGGGGAGGGATTTGGAGCACAAGCCCTATGAGGAGAGGCTGAGCGAGCTGGGGTTGCTTAGCCTGGAGAAGAGGAGTCTCAAAGGAAACCTTATTGCTCTCTACAACTACCTGAAGGGAGACTGTAGCCAGCTGGTCTCTTCTCCCAGGCAACCAGCACCAGAACAAGAGGACACGGTCTCAAGCTGTGCCAGGGGAGATTTAGGCTGGATGTTAGGAAGAAGTTCTTCACAGAAAGAGTGATTGGCCATTGGAATGGGCTGCCCAGGGAGGTGGTGGAGTCAGCATCACTGGAAGTGTTTAAGAAGAGACTGGGTGAGGCACTTGGTGCCATGGTTTAGTTGATTAGATGGTGTTGGGTGATAGGTTGGATGTGATGATCTTGAAGGTCTTTTCCAACCTGGTTAATTCTGTTCTACTCTACTCTACTCTACTCTACTCTACTCTGCTCTGCTCTGCTCTGCTCTGCTCTGCTCTGCTCTATTCTTCTATTCTATTCTATTCTATTCTATTCTATTCTATTCTTCTATTCTATTCTATTCTATTCTATTCTATTCTAATTCTATTCTATTCTTCCACGATGTAAATGTCCATTTGCTCACAGACAAGCACAGGAGGTTCACAGAAGTTGTGCTAGCAGGACTGAGGCAGGGAAAGAATAGCAGCATGTTGTAAGGCACAGTCCTGGCTGTGAAGGCAAGATGACCTATGTATGTCTCCTCTTAGGATGAAATAGTGCTGGACCTCCTCCCAGATCCATCAGCATTCCATCAGCAGCCTTACTGACTTCACTGTGACTATTCAGACTGGTTAGAAGGCTTACAATCTGACCCTAATTTCTCTACTGCTTAATTTAGAGACTTAGTCAAAATATTTTAAAACCCTAGACGGTTACTACCAATTGCAACAGAAAAACTTTTCCAAAGTAGATCAAATCTGGCCCTGTTAGCCCTTGCCAGCCAATGTTTTGGCTCTGTGTATTTTTTAAGTTCCTTTCTTGTCACTCTAAATCAGATGATTCACGCTGGTAACATGTTGTATCGCTTATCCAGTAATGCAACCTAATAAAACCCTGCTTAAAACCATTTTCCTTAAAGAACCAGAAGAATTTGTTCCTTGCAGAATCAAACCTGTGTTCTTAATAAAGGCAGATTGAATAAAACAAGCCCTGTGAAGTAAGGGGACTAATTTAACAGCTCACTGATGAAAATCTGTGGCTAGCTTTCCCCTCCCTCACCCCTTGCATGAGAACAGATGGTTTAACACAAGTTTTGAATGCAAAGTTAATTAAAAAAAAAAAAAAATCCATTCCTCTTACAATCCTTGGGCTAAGACTTTAAAAGTTCCCTGCTAAATCGGAATGCCAATGCTCTTATTTTGAGCTCTGTAATAAGGAAACAGATTCATTAATGCTCTGCAATTATTGAAGTAGAGTGATGGTCATGGATTAGCCCTTGAATTGGGCACGGCAGGCTCTCCTGGAAGCTAGACATCAGAATGGAATTTGAAAACCTCTGTTTTGCTCCATTTTCTCCACTGCTCTTTATCTGGTGCTAGAAGAGGGTACAGTCACCTTGATGGGGTTGCTTAGCCTGCAGAAGAGGAGACTCAGGGGTGACCTTATTGCTTTCTACAACTACCTGAAGGGAGGTTGTAGACAGGCAGAGGTTGGTCTCTTCTCCCAGGCAGCCAGCACCAGAACAAGAGGACACAGTCTCAGGCTGCACCAGGGCAGGTTTAGGCTGGATGTTAGGAAGAAGTTCTATACAGAGAGAGTGATTGCCCATTGGAATCGGCTGCCCGTGGAGGTGGTGGAGTCACCTTCATTGGAGGTGTTCAGGAGGAGACTTGATGGGGTGCTTGGTGCCATGGTTTAGTTTTTTAGGTGGGTTGGATTGGTTGGTGGGTTGGATTGGTTGATGGGTCAGATGCGATGATCTTGAAGGTCTCTTTCAACCTGGTGTATTGTATTGTATTGTATTGTATTGTATTGTATTGTATTGTATTGTATTGTATTATTGTATTGTATCGCATCGTATTGTATGGCAATGCCCCCAGAGGGAAGGAGAAAGCATTCAAAATGCAAGATCATTCCTTATAATGAGAACAGCAACTTACATGTTAGTATTTGATTTCAATGAGCTCTGAAAAACAACAACAACCAACAGCAACAAAAAACCCCAAACAAACAAACAAAACCACCTAAATAATTTCCCCTGAGGCTGGGTGCACCTATTTCTGGGATGGAAGGTAATAGTTTGTTAATGACAGCAATCAAAATCAGCAGAGGAAGTGAGAAAACTAATATTAAATTTGTTTCTAATATTGCTGTAAGCTCCTGCCCCAAAGACTTTCCACTCTGAAAAGACACTTTAAATAACTGGAAGGAATTTGGGGTAAGTTAAAAGTAATTGTCTGAATAAAATCATCTTGGCTTGATGCATTTAACACTTTCACACATCAAGCATCAGAAGATCTTTAAACAACCAGATGGGCCTGGGAAAGTGTTTTGGTTTATGTCTCTTATACAACCAATATATCTCCCAGCCCTGTTCCTCAAGACTAACTCTGGATGAAAAGTCTTCCATAAAGACTCAAAAATGGTTTCTTCTGTCATTTTCTTCTCCCATCCCAAACATCTCAAGAGTATCAGCTCTTGAGTAATGAAAAATTCCCAGGCCTACAAGGATGGCTTCTGATTATAACAGGAGTCCAAATTTATGGTGACTTTGCATATGATCAGGTAATTCTGATCTTGTTGGGATCCTACTCACAGTATGACCAAAGCTATTAGTTAGTGAAGTCACCCTTCCATCCTTGTTGAAGTATAATTTGGAGGGAGATCTAATTAGCTACTGGGAGGCAAAGTCTTTCTAGTTACCTTATCCATCTTTGATCGTATCTTTTACAAGCTCCAGAAGCAACACTAAAAGACTGAAACACTGAATATTTGTTTCACAAATTGTACAAACAAAGCAAAAAGAGTCAGTCATCCATATGTAGACTGTGAATAGAATGCAGAACTCTAGAGTTGGGGTTGCTGCTGTCATTGGGGTTTTTGTTTGGTTTTGTTTTTGTTGTTTTTGTTTGTGGGTTTTTTATGGCTTTTTTTGTTGTTGCTGTTGTTGTTTAATTAGTCTTTGTTTTTTCCACCACTACTTCATCACAGATTGCAAAACTCCAGGAGTAATTAATTGCAGAGACAAACTCTTAACCTACGACAATCTAAGTCCTTAATAGCATCCTTGAACCAAAGAGATGACTAAACATTATTGCATGCACCTGTGATTAGTAGCACCTACAATCAATTACAGATGCAAACACCAGAAGCAGGCCTGGCCCTGATGTGAATGGATTGAAAGTACCATGTATGTGACCAAGTGGATGGAGTTCAACCTACCTATTGCTTAGTCCTGACATTTTATGGAATCAAAGTTTTTACAGTTTATCCTGAACTGAGCAGCCTAACAAACAGCTTCAAAGAGACTAAACACCATCTACAGATGATAGTTGCATAAATATTGTTAATAACATTATACCCCTCCAGCTCAGGTGTGCCTGATACTCTGCCTGGTGTTTTAGTTGGCACAAGGTCGCGTGGTAGTCATGATTTATTGGAACTAAAGGAAGGATTTTGACTTCTAGTCTATGCTTTTCCTTCTTCATTTCTCCTCAAGTTATTTTTCTCCATATAGTAGTAACTAGTGGGATTTCTGATAAACTGTTCTTAGGAAAAATGTGCTTACACAGGGCACAAAAACGATACAGCTATTATGGGTAAGCTGGTAGCTGGATAGCAAACTGGGGCAAAGCAGTATTAATCTCAGTAACTGGGAGCTGTCTTTTCATTCTCTTCCTTCTTCCTCACCTGTACTCCCCTTGTGATGCATCTTCCATCTTGTTGAGAACAAAAATCAGTGACTTCCTACCAAAACCACAGAACCATTAGCAAGACTCAGCAGATTGCAGTGAACGTTATCAGCCAACACGGGCTTACTTAACATTTACAACCAAACCCTAATACTAGTTGAGTTTCACATGATGAAATGCTTAGGCAAAGAAGTTTGTCCAAGTTCCATTTACTGTGAAATATCCCCTCTTCCCAGCTCTCTGGCCAAACTGTTAGCCAAAGCACATGGTGCAAGATGCTACTGGGGAACAAGGGCTTTGCTATGCCCTCGCTCCCTTTCCCCAGCCCCTTTCACTTCTCTAGATCTCATCTTGAATCAAACAGTTGTTCTCGTAAACTGTTTCATCATTTTCAGAATCACAGATGAACGAAAAGGATTTTCCTTGCCACAAACACTGTGGGTTCCTATGAGACACTCTAATTCTGGGCCTTGCCTTGCTAATCCCGTTTTCCAAAAGGCAAATTATTCCCATGAATGTTAGCTGTGGGCTCTGTCTTATCTGTCCTGGTCTCCACTGCTGCTATCTCAGACGGAGCTCTGTAGTTGCAGTGAATTGTGGCCAGCTTAAACCCAAGACAAATGTGATGTAGTACATTTTCTCCAGCTCTGCACCTCCTTAAACATTCACAACTCAGGCAGAAAAAGTAAGATGCATGCAGACACAGTGTCTTCACACAGAATTAATTCTTGGTAAGAAAAATCATACAGAAGAGGTGGCTGCAGGTTGTTCTTCAGACAACAGCATCGACGTAACATAAATGAAAGGCTTTCTTCTCAGCAAGTTTGTTTTGTTGGTTTTTTCACTGATTCATTATCATTGAGGAAATAAGTGAATCATCTAGGACAAAGCAGGGACTCATTGTGGACCTTTGTCTTTTATCAGGTACCTCCTGACAGAGCCTGACTGAAGCCACAAAACTGAGATCTTCACCTGAGCTTGCACCCTTCCCCAACTAGTCAAGGACTGTTCAGAGATTGGGTTTGTGTTTTGGCCTATCATAGAAGCTACACATAACACAGGGCAGCTGTGAAATATAGATCCCAAGCCAAAGTCTGATTTATGAAAACCTCATTCAGAGCCGTCTGTACGTAATGTTTTGGGCTGGAGCCATCTTTACCCAGAATTGGCACCAAGTGCCTCTTAAAGATTCCATAAGATTTGGTTTCTTTTTTCGCTTGTTTTGGTTTTCTCTTGCTGACTTCCCATATTTATTCTGTCTGTGCATATCTTCACTTGAACAGAAAATGGAAATGCTGAAATAGCCTCAAAATTACTCTGTTTTGCTTTTGTTGTTAAAGTTTTTCAAGCTCAACAAGAAGGGGGAAAAAATTGCAAATTTTACAAAGAAACCAATAAGACAAGGGAGAAAAACTACTTTTTTCCTCAGAGGCATCCTTACTATCTTGGCAACATGAAAAGTGTGGGGCTTCCTAAATATTAAATGGCCTACAAAATGTTCAGGTTTGACTGAGGCTCTGAACAAAAGCCCTAGAACATGGGTTCAGACACAATAACCCCACAGTTATCTCAGTCAAATCATTATTTGTACCTCTCAGAATGAGGCATCACTCTGCTCTGGGATGGAAAATGAGGCATCCCGTACTCTCCACAAAACCAAAAATATCTGCTGTTAATATTGTTGGGCAACAAAAGAAACAGTGATGAAATTGTGGAGTTTCAGTGCTGGGGGGGACTGAGATCCTTCCTGGCCTCTAATTACAGCCCACATGCTCATTTTTCTCCGCTTGCATATGTGCCATGCAGAATCCCAGTCCTCTGCTGGGCAATACAAAGCATTAATGCACATCTCATTCAGGGTATTTATGCCATAAAGTCAATATTCTGCCAAGAGGCTGTGACTCACACCCCCTAAAGAGACTGAGTAACCTTCAGCCTGCTTCCAAGGCAGAGCAGAGTGCCTGGTTCTTCTTGTGGGACAATATTGGTCTTGACCATTGCGAAGGACAAGATTTAAAGTTTGAGTGACTTGAAAAATGTTTCCTTTTCCTTGACAGCATGTCCCCAAATATGTTATGTGATCTCTGAGAATGCTGGTGCAGGCTAGATTTTGTGTACTGGAAGGCAAGAGGGCACATCTCTTTCGTGGCACAGGAAAATAATTTCACCAGTTTGCCCTCAAAGCCCCATCCGGCAGCTGAGCAATTCCACTCAGGGGAAGATGAGAGGAGTTTCCATGAACCTGAAAATGTGACTGAAATAAAAAATGACTGTAGAATTCTGTATGGATGAGCTAGTGTTTGCATTTTTAGGGTGCTGCCTTATACAGGCAAGACCACCATGTCTGAAAAATCAGGAACAGGTTTTGGTATTCTCTGTATATTTGCCTGCAAGCTTAAAACTCCACTGCAATGCACTTTAGTTCTTGGCCTCTACTTTAATCCTTCCTAGAAAGTTAGCAGGTTTTGCTACAGCACATGGACTGTACAATAGCATCAGTGCAAGAGCTTTGTTTCCTCTTAAGGAAAATTTGTGTTGTAAACAATGATCAAAAGGAAAGAGAAACAAACAAGGGTAGCTGTATGGAAACTGTTTGAAAAGCTCTTTGGTGTGTTCACTTCCCTAAGCCCCTGGTGTTTTGCTGTCGTGGTTGGCCTGTAATTTTCAGGCACTTTTGGAAATTATGATGAATCATAACATTTTCTAGATCTCAGAGGAAAGAAAAACAGTAAGAGCCTGCAGTGGCATTTCCTAGTTAAATATACGTTTGCAGCACAACACAAAGTGCTGGGTTGAATAAACAGCTGCAATTCACTTATCTTTCAAATGGATCTCTATAAATACATGTTGGAAAGTACCTTTCACCTAACTGCCCATTAGAAGTGAACTACAAAGGGAAAGGATTGTATATGGGATGCATTTCTTATCTCTGTGAGCGCAATGCATTGCCTGCAGAGACTTTTTTTTTTAAGGCAGAGGATATTTAATGGTAGCTTTTAGAATTCTGATAAAACTGAGATGTTTCATTTTCTTCCTGCTAGAAGGAGGTTGAGTAACACTTGAAACAATGACAAACTGATGCAGGCACAGGTGTACAAAGTAGATGTTTGAAATAGTAGATGAGATTCCTAGATAGGTATCTCATCCTGCTCCACTCTTTTACTGTAAGACAATTAATGTTCCATACTATGGGACAACTGGGAAAGAGTGTGTTAACTTATACTCAGCATGCCAGATTATTCTTTAGTACGTTTAGGGGACCACACTGAGCATTTGAAGGGTTTGGTGGCTTGTCTTTGCTTTTTGGAAGAGAAAAGGAAAGATCTGGGTCATATTCATTAAGATTTGCTCTTGCTGAGCACAGAACAGGCAGTCAGTACTTACTTAGAAGTGGCTTATGAGAGTCCATTTTTTATTGATGTTTTGCCACCGTGAAACATTCTAATATACTGCTTTCCTTTCAGCTCACTGTGGGCATGACTCTAATGTCACTAGTGGTAACTGTTGAGTGGGATCAACCACCTTTGGAGATTGCAAAGGTCATCCCCATATCCACTGCTCAGGGATATCCACAGTTACCACACAGTTGGAAGCTGGTTTGATCTAAGGCACAGCTCAGGAGGAGATTTCTGGTCAGAAGTCTGAAACACAGTAAATGCCTGCCCAAAAGTGTCTGCAAAATTAACCACTGGGATTTTACTGGGCAGTTCTGAGTTCCCATATCAGAACTGTTTGCTCACAAGCATTTCTCCCAATACATATTCTTTTCTGAATATGGTGTGAGTTGTTATCAAAGCTACAGCTCTGCTGTCATCACACCACTAAGTGAAACACAATAGGTTTTCATGTGTTTTGTGCCTTAAGTTTGAGCTAATAATGTCAGGCTTCCTGACTGCCCCAAGTGGAGGTGTATACATTTAGATCTGCAGCCAGGACAAATTAAAAAGAAGGAGGGGGAAAGTAAAGAGAACCAAATATTCTGACTTCCCCAATTACTTCTACAAAGCTGCTAGGGCTGCCACCATTAAAAGATGATACTCAAGCATTAACCTGGCATCATCCTCATGATGGCACCAGAAGCAGACATGTGCGTCATCTCAAGGAACACAGCAACAATATCTGTTGTTAAGCTTGGAATGATTCATTAAGCTCAAAGTGATGTGTCCTATTCAGTAATGACAGCCAAGTTCAGTTAAGTTCCAAGTTCCATCTGACATCACTTTGGATGCTTCTCCAAACTTTATGTGACCCTCCTGGCACTGTAAAACTTACAAAATTGGTTTTCTTCATAAATTTTTATTATAATTTTAGTTCTGGATGGGGCTGGATGCAAGGGTGAGCACAACCTTCCACTTCATGTACTGGCACTCCTGCTTCTAGACGCTTTAAAGGAAGCAAGAAGAGGGAAACCACAGGATGACTTTGAGAAGAGGCAGGAAAACCTGCATTTTGATAATGTTTTGGGCAAAAGATCATTTGAGGGGCAAAGGGAATGGCTGTTTTATTTTATCTGAACTGACTTCTCATCTGCTACTTGAGCCTCTCTAGTTTTTCTCTTCACTAGGAAACAGCTTGGCTTTAGCCATTGCCTGACTGATGAAGTCAGGGTCAATTTTTTCCATCTGGACTGCATTAAGCATCTTCCATTTGCTCATCTCCCTCCCCCCAAACCATGCCTCTCTTCTAATGCTGATGTGCTGCCAGGCATGTTCCATTTCACCCACAGCCAAAAGGCAGCTCCAGTAGGATCTCATTAATTCACACTAATGATGGGGAATTTGGCAAATTAGTGAACTGACTTGATCCTGCCATTATTAATAGCTTTGCCATTGACTTTGGGCAGAATCAGGTCGATTCTCTGAATTGATAGCTCTCCTCAGACACCAAAAAATATTATGTTTTATGAAATAGACTGACTGTTGTTTGGATGATTAGAGTTTAGTGTTATGCTGCTGCACTCCATGGCAAAAGCAAGTACTAGCACGCTGATTAGTGTGATGGCTCATAACAGCTTTTCAGCTATTAAATCTCTGTGGAAAGGAAATGAAAGCAAAAAGATGAGGTTTTCTTCCCAGTTAGTAGAATGCAGGAACTTGCACACTGAGAGTCACTATATATCTATTTGGCCATCAAAAGATCCCAGCAAGGATTTAGCTGATAGGACTCTGCCAGAGATTTCCAAGTGACTGGGGTGAAATCCTTGGGTTTTTGTGCCTGAGCTTCCTTATGGAACAAGAAAATATTCTTTCCTTCCTACTGCTCTTATCTGTGTCACTGGCCTGATATCTTAAAATCTAGTCCAAATGAACTCTGGGTCTTGAGATGCGCCCTGAACAATAACAAAGGGAAATCAGTGTTGCACTGGTCATTTCTATCATCTCTTCTCAGCTGTTACAGGTTATGTATAAGTTTCCTGTCCAGCCATGATGCAGTCACACGAGTCCCAGAAGTATGCCAGTGTGAGCTCAGAAGCCCCCAGCTACTTTTATGTTCTCATAGTATAAAAAAAGGAGTGAGTTCAATAGCAGCAGCTGAAGGTCTGTAGGAGTAGAAATTACTTTGCATTTCTCAAGGTTAATGGGTTTTAATTTACAACGAGCAAAATAAATATACATATGGGCTTATTCTCTCGAGAACACCAAAGAAGGGAACTAAGTTCTCCCTTTGGTGCTTTCCTTCCTAGAGGCAATGCATAATCAACTTTTGGTCTTCTCAACAGTTTGAACTAATAAGACAGACCATGAACAGGAGCAGGTGAAGCACAGACACTTTACCTTCTGCTGGCTTTTGGGAGCAGGGTGAGGCAGACAGTTGGAGATGGCAATATCTTAAATCACCTCCATCACACAGAGCCTGTGTGATCAGGGGAGAAGTGAGGGTAGGGTGAGGCTAAGATACAATGAAAATGATCTAATGTTTCTACTTCTCTCCAATATCTGGCTTTCTTTCATAGGCTTGAGCAAGACAATGGGAACTGGAGCTGGATTCCACCTTTCTATTACTCCAGACACACAAGATGGGAAAGAACCGTCTGGTCCTTCAGACAGACTGTTGTTAGGTGGTATCCCCAGAGCTTAGAGGAATATAAAAGCATTATTCCTCCAGGAGTAGTAAGGAAGTGGGGACTTAGGACTGTCCTCCTAGAAATCAGGAGGCTAACAGTTATTATTTTACCTCTGTGACAACATCAACACATGGTGCTTCCCAGTAGCTCTACTTCTATATATTTAAAGAAAGGAGGCTTACTAATATTCTTGTTATTCTGCAGAGAAAAATCCTTTCTGGGAAACAGTCTTATAGGCAATTTCTTGTCTCCTATGACATACACAATCTTTCAGTCAAAAAGCATACTAGATAAAATCAGTGCTTTGTAAATACACTCTCACAATCCCCTGTTTAAGATTAAGACTAGAGGGATGACTGGGCCTTACGCCATCCCATGTGAACATGAATGAAGTCAAAGTAAGAACATACCAATACTGATTTGAGTATGGTCAGGATTTTTGTTTGCGTGGCTGGGAAGTTATGTGTCAAATGAACAGATTACTTTGGATAATTAGGGGAACTTTTGTGTTTTAAAATCATTGCCGATTCCACTTTGTGCTCTGTGATTTGATTTTCGGCCTCTGATGCTCCTTCACAAGTTGGTTCCCATTCCGCTTTCTATATATCCCAGAGAAACCAGCCCTTGGCTGGCTCCATGTGACACTTCTGTCGGCTCCTTCCCATGCATTTCTCCACATTTGCAATGCTTTTAGATTATTCCAGTCTTGCACATGGCAGACTTTCATGGCATTCCCTGTTTTCATTCCTTCTCTTCCCCTTCCCCCTGTCACCTCAAAAAGTAAAATGTCTTAAATGAAGGGAAAAAAAAAGGAAATCTGCCAGAAGGGATTAGCTGGAGTATGTGTAGGCAGCTGTGTGCTCTGGAAGGAATTCAGTCATATTTATTTTCCCTTGTTCTATTTTTCCTAAGTTTTCCTTTAGTTTATCCCTAATTTATCTGTGTCTGGTGCTAAATTTAGATGCCACTCAATGAGATTCTTCAAATCTTGAAATCCTGTGCATGGTGAAATATTTGCTAGCTTGACTGCCTTCATTAGGCTTCAGAGTTAATAACCCAGCAACGTAAAGTAAAATAATTCTCTCCCCAAGGAACTTCAGGACTTGGCTTTTCTATGGGCTCAGAAAACCTTTTGCATCTTGTTCACATTACAGTTTATTTTCGGAACTGTCAGTGCTGGGAGTCTTCTCAATCACAACAAGAACATTTGTGATTTTATTTTTAGAAATGACAGCTCAGATTCCGAGACAGCCATGAGATGGCAACCTGGCTAGCTGAACTGTTCCAAACTGGCCCAGTCTGACTTGGCATCAGCAAGGAGGAAATGTCTGCGCTCAACTTGCCAGGGAAGGTCTCATTGCTTTTGTAGCAGTGTAAAATGACTGGCTGCTGCCCTTTGCTGCAGAGTTATGAATCATGCTCTCTCTGGAGTAGGAAGTTGAGTGTCTCCTCTGAATAAGTCTGTTTGCCTTCTACAGTGCCACCCACATTTCTACTGGCATCATAAGCTTAAACCTGCAAGTGTGGCGGCACTTATCAGCCTCAAAAGCAGGAGCCAGGTAGCATGTGGCTGTTAACTGTATCAAACATGAATTAACAGAACCTCTTTCCAGGCTAAATTAAAGGTGCAAGAAGCAAAGATGCCCTCTTACAGGCAAAGCTATCAGCTTGAGTTCCATAGTTTTAATAAAACTGTTTGCCCGTTCTTTGATCTATTTTAATACTTTAAAATATGTCAAAAGCCTTCTTTGAGGCTCAGCAAAGTAACTGGGAGAATTTTCATTCTTTCTCCCCTCCTTGCTACTTGGCAGGATTTGGATCTGTCTGTTAATATGTATTGTGGCTTTCCACACAACTCAGAGATAACACAGAAAATTATGAGGGCAAAGCCTCTGTTGTACAAAATCGTGGACCACTCACCTTCCAACCTCCTGGGCTACTACTAAGGTAGCCCCAGGGAGATGTTTCTGCAGCATGCTGCCCTAGATGATGCTGTTAACCACAGTATGGAAACTGTCCCAGAAGACTCTGCCAGTGCCTACATCTGCCCTTTGATGTTCTGCTGCTCTCCAAGTCATAGGGCAGTTGGCCAGAAAGTGGCAAAGGACAAATGCACCAAGTATTTCCTCAAGCAGCAAAACCTATGAAGCCTACTCTTTGATAACGGTGCTTTATAACTGCTGTCTCTAGTAGACAAGGTAGAAACTGCTGGGATATTTGTAATGTTGTGCTCACTCTCACTTGGCTTCTCTGGTGTTTCTTAAGAGTTGGGCTCTGGTTACGGCCTTCGTGAGGATTTAACACGATCTGCCTCTCTGCTACCCAGCAGTCTATTTTCACGAAAATCGCAGCAACCTGATTATTTCTGAGACCTCTGCCCCCTTGTCAATTTTCATTGGAGCTGGCCCAGGAGTTCAAAAGGCTGTACCAGTTTGATCATATAATCCAGTCTTCTTTAGGAAACCAAGCTAAGGAACAAACAAACAGAAGTCCTTACCCGAAATACTCCCTTGGCAGCTGAAGGAGTTTTTTAATCGACACTTTGACTTTTATTACGATTTTTACCTTCACTTCCCGCAAAGATTATCTTACAGGCCAGCCACCAAATGTGCCAAAATGGCTTTGGAGTGACACTGTTACAAGCAGGTTTGCAGTGGGGTTAGCCTGTATCTTAGTGGGATCTATAAGAAACCAGGGTGGGATCCAGGTGTCCGGCCAGCATCACCTGCTGCAGAAGATGACCACTTGTGGAGTAATTAGCAGGCAAGTTTAACTGGAGCAAAGCTCAGAGCTGAACTGTTCTGTGGCTGGGGCGTGCAGAGGGAGAGGATTTCACCAGATGGACAGTTCTTTCAGACATATCCACCCAGCTCAAATCCTGCACAGAGCTCCTGTGTTGGGTGGTGCAGGAGTATCAGCTTCATCATTTCTGGGAGCCTGAAAATAGGTATAAAAACCTACACCTCAATGTGGTCCCACATGGTTTCCTGCCCAGCTTGGTGGAATTGCTTGCCCCAAGGAGTGCAGGGAGCTCTCCAAGTCACCAAGAGAACCCAGTTCAGGTACTGGGAGCAGAGCTGAGCAAAACTCTCTGCAAATCCCAAGCTTTGACAGATCCAACTCAGTGCAGTGTGACTGCAGAGCAGGAGCACCTCACTCGTAATCCTCCAGGTCAGCAGCCAACTTCTCCCTTCTCCTTCACTTCCTCTGCTGCTCTTTCCATAAGCACTGACAGCAGAGCTGCTGTAGGGGCAATTTTACAACCTAATCCAAATAAAAGACTGCATCTGCCGCTGAGAAAACCCTGGACAAGAGCATGCTTGGATGGTCCAAAATCATGTTTTGGTGTTAACTGCAACCTCCTTTGTGCATCTGTCACTTCCCAAGCATTTGTGGGTTTTGTTTGTTTGTGGGGGGGTTTTGGTTGGTTGGTTGGTTGGTTGGTTTTGTTTGTTGGTTGATTTGATTTTGTTGGGGTTTTTTCCCCCATCTTTTTTAACAAACTAAAAAGGTAGTCATGGAATGGCAAATATGCCAAAAGGGATTATTTATGCACGCTCAGTGTTATTTGATCTCAGTCAGTTACTACTATGTTCCAAACAAGAGACTGGAAACCCAAATCTTCTCCCTCCTTTTTTGGGGGGAGAGTATTTTGGTTTGGTTGGTTGGGTTGGATTTTTAGGAGACTGGGACTTAACATTTTTTCCTGTTGTCAGAAGTGATGACGCCTCATTCCACTAGTCAGGGTACCCCACGTTTGAGGGACGGGCTGCCCTCAGGCACTGAGGGGAGAAAGAGCTTGCACAGGACTCTGGGGTTTACCAGGCTATAAATAAGGTGATTGGGCATGGCCTCTTGGAAGGCAGTGCCCACCTCTCTCCTCTCCCTAGGGAAAGGGAAAAAGATCTCTCTTTTTTAATCTTTTATTTCCTTTCTTGCTTCTTACTATTACTTTTTTTTTTTTTTTCCCTTTAAAGCATAGCCTTCCCCTTGGTAAGAGGTGTACGTTTAATTATAAAAGGGCCTTTTTCTGTTGTAATCTGTTTCCAGTTCAATTCCTTTGCTGGATAAATCCCTTAAACGTGTTGTCATTCCTTATTTATTGATTGCAGGTATTTGGGGTTTAATTGAGCAAGTCGGTCGTGGCCCAGGGCAGGAGTGGCGCTACATGAGCAATTAAATCTGATTAGCCCGAGCCCTTTAAGCCCCAGCTGGGTGATTGATAACCGAGACCAACATTCTTCAATTGACTCGCTACATCAAAAAGGAGAAAGGCTTAGAGTAGAAACGCATGGGTCCAACATGAAAAATAGCAAAGGAGCCGAGCAGATTAGATTTGCAAAGAGGCTGAGCTAACAGCGAAGGGAGTAGGGAAAGCAGTCCTGGGTAGCCCATAAAATAAATCCCTAAGTGTCTCCTCCTTTAAAACTCAGCCAAGATAGCTGCCTTTTTTTCTTCTTCTTTTTTTTTTTTTTTTTTTTTGTGCATTTTTTGGTGCCCCCCCCTTTTTTTTCTTTTTCTTTTTTTTTTTTCTTTTCTTTTTTTTTTTTTTTTTTTAAAGGCTGAAGTGACCCAAGCTGGAGCGAGAATGGGGAAAGGCCGCTGCTCTCGGATTTTAACACTCCGCAGCCCCCGGAGCTGAGCTCCATCCATAAAGCTGTCGTCTGTTTGTTAGTGTGTTTGTCTGTTCCGTCATTACACTTTTTGCCCGGTAGTTTAAGAAAATAAACTAGCAGGGAGAACAGGAGTGAGTAACCCCCATTTATCAAGCTGATGGATGTCCCGTGTCTCCCTTTGGGGGCGGGAGGGGAGGCAGAGGGATGTCCCTGCCTGCAGCATCCTCCCGCCCCTGCAACCCAGGGAGCTGGTACCCGCAGAGAGCTCCGGGGCAGGGGCACTCCTGAGGTTTGAAGCACAGGGATGCTCCGAGTCAAGGCCTTGAGGGAAGTCGCAACTCTGCTCTTCTTAGACGCTGAGCTTGCCGATGTTCCAAGAAGATCTAAGGAATCGGCTCTGCTAAGTTCTCGGGAGCAGCAGCGGAGAAGCACTCCCCATCACACACACGCACGTCCCGAAGCAGCCTCGTTTTCCGCTTAACACCAGAACAGAGAGGGCGGGGGGTGGGAAGGAGGGGGAAGCAGGCAGTTCCCTGATCCGCCGAGCCTCCGCGGTGCCAGACCTCGGGGAGCTCCCGCCTTACGCAGGAGCCACCGAGCCGGCACCGCCTGCCTCATCCCAAATTATAGCGAAAGCGACTTGATGGGAGAAATCAAAGCAAGGGGAGAGGGGGCGCGGAAAACATCGGGAAGGAGGACACGACATTGCAGACCCCTCAGGGCAGCCCTGAGCCGGGGCGGGCGCCGGAGGCTCGGTGGGGCGCGGGGTGCCGGGTGCTACCCCCGCGCGGGCACCGCGGGGCCGGGGAGGCTCCGAGGCCGCTCCCCTCCCTCCTGTCGACCGCCTTCTCCCTCGGATCAAAACAGCTTGAAAGCAGCAGAAATCACTGGGGAGGGGAGGAGGACGTCAGCAGGAGCTGGACTTCTAAAAACCGTTCCGCCCCATAGGCTTTAATATTAAAAACCCCCTAGGAGTCTCAGACACTGTATTAATTAGTGCAACCACCCATGAAAAGTTGGGTTTGGAACAGCATTCTTTGCCCTGTGTGAAACAGCAACCCTAATAAACAATTGTTAACTTGGCCTATTGCCTCTGGTAAATTACACAGCATTAAAAAATAATGCTTTTCATATTAGGCAGTAATTAAAGGTTGGGACAGCTTTAAAACAAGAGGGGGAGGGGGGGGGGGAATCAAAGAAAATATAAAAATGTTCTTTCAAGAGTTATGGGAGGCTAATAAAGTATGTCTGTTATAGTGCACCACTTTGCCCCCAGCTACAGCCAAACTGGAGCCACTGCAATTGCCTCTCAATAAGATAATGATATTCCTTTCTCTGCTATTAAAAGGCTCCCAGTGCAAACTTAAAATGATTTATTTAATTTAAGAAATTATGAGGTGTAACTTCAAAGCGTAAGCCGTTAGTAATGGAAAACACCAGGTTGTTTAAAATTATAATAATAATTGTTTGGAATACAGTGACATCAAAGTGCTTTCATCACCAAATAAAATATAGCACAGACCCCCAAATCCAGTGGAGTTTATTGAGTAGACATTTTTTCGTGTGTTTTTATTATTTCCTTATCAAGAGACATTATTTTAGCAGCTCCTTTTCTCAGCTTTGATGTTTTGACAGTCTTAAATGAATTTTATTGCCTTTTTTTTTTTTTTTTTTTTGGCTGGGAGATGGGAGATTATTCTGACTGCTTATTTTTCATTATGACTTTTTTTTGTGTTCAAGGACCGGTTTGTTATTTAACGCAGCACCTTGATAAGCGCGGTAGAAATGAATTGGCTATTACAGGTCATTAAAAAAAGCAAAGAATTCTGTTTTCAAGCAATCCATTACACGTCTGGGAAAATATTCCTACTTAAAACAAACTTTGAGCTGAACGTTGGCATAATCAGTTTAATAAAACGGGTAGCGCATACTTTTAAGGAACGTGGTTTTGGCTTTTTTTTTTTTTTTTTCTTTACGAGATTCTTGCATATTCAAAACACAGCAATCTAAGAAATACATATACAGAACATTTTGCCAAAAACTACTTGCCTTTACACTAAGAATATCACGGAATGGTTTTAATTTCCTCGAGCAGTATTATAAAACATTAATCGTACGTACATTGCTTGAAACTTTTCCTTCCCAAGCAAAGGAGAATTATTCAAATCCCCTTTAAAAAAAAAAAAAAAGTAGCATTTAAAAATACACTACAGTTGCAGCTTTATAGACCGGTATTTCCACTAAAACAGCAGGGACAGAATTGCTCTCGTGTTAAAAGACTGAAATATAATGGATGGAAAGATTTTTATTCCTTTCGTGCAGCTAGTTGGGAGCTGCTGGTAGCACCCGCTAAGTGCCTTATGGATTACGGTGGGAAACACGTATCAAGGGACTAAAGGAGTCACACCCAAAACAAAACAATGAAGAAAGACCCCCAGATTCTTTCCTCCCTCTCCGCGCTGGCGTCCGGCACCGAAAAGGAGCGGGAACCGTGCAGCGGTTCGTCCCTGGGTTTCCCAGTGCGGGAATGAGCAGTGCGACTTCCCTGAGACCCCTCATGCATTTCACTGGAAAAATATACCCCCTGCTCTGAAAGATTTAAAAAGAGAGAGAGAGAGAGAGAGAGAGAGAGAGAGAGAGAAGAGGGATAACCACTTTGGGGGCTTGGGGTGTTGGGGATTTTTTTTGGTTGGTTGGGGGTTTTTTTGAAAGAGACTTCCCACGCAAAGAATGTGGGCACTGTCTAAAGTAGGTTAACTTCCAGAAATTATCCCGGGAAAAGGCATTTTATGTGTCCGTGGTGGTCACTGATCGTAGGTACGAGAAGAAAGAAGCCAGACAGGGGGAGTGTTGGGTTTGGGGTTTTATTTGTGCTAACTTTTTTTATCGTTTCGCGTCTGCGGGGATAACCCGGGGTATATGGGAGGAGAAATGTGATTTGGAGAAAGCAGAATAGTAAATGCCCTGTCTGCTCAGACCTAGGAGCGATGGAAGCTGGATCTGCCTCAGCTGCCCCGCGGACTCTCGCTTCTTGTGCGGGAGCTGCGCGCAGCCGAGGGCTAGTGCGTGGCTCGGAGATTCCTCCCGCAGCCCCGGGAGGAGCACGGGGGACCGGGGAGGTGGGCGCTTTCTGAGCAGGTGGGTAGTCCTTAGTCACCCACTCTCTTCTGCCCACCGTGGTTTCTCTTTCTCCCGTCCTGCGTGTCCAGCGCTCAACCCCTAAAATTCTGCAGAGCACTAGGTGTGCGAGAATCGTGCATTCTAGTGCTTGTGTCGTTTGTGTAGCGAGACGCAAGACAGTGTGGAGTTTGCAGTGTGGAGTTCATCAGCAAAGAGATCTATGGGCGCGCACACACGCGCGCATACCCTCACGGTGTACGAGTGCGTGTAAACCCCTGGTGCGAGGGTGTCTGAAGCAAGAAGTAACAGACGGTCTGGGGCCCGGGATGCTGTTGCAAGGCTCCGCTTGCCTCCTAGATCTGAAGTTTAGCTGCGTTCCGCACTGCCCCCCGCGCTGGGGTGCGCGGAGCAGGTGTCCTCTGCTGTGCGGAGTCTCCCGCCACTATCCCGAGCCGGTGCCAGGAGTCGGTGCCCAGCCGGGAGCGGCTCCATCCCCGACGGTGAGGCACTTGAGGCCAGCCGAGGGGCCAGGGTCCTGCCGGGTCACCGCCCCGCCGAGCTGGGTGCCCGCTGCCCCCGGCTTCGCAGCGCGGCTCCCGGCGGAGATCAAACCCCTGCGCTTTCGGGCACGCCGGCTCACAGACGCGCCGCAGCCAGCGAGTTTTCCTCCCTCCCCATAAAATGCAGGAATTCCGGGGTTTGACAAGGCAACGTGACAACATGAAATGCAGGCTCCGAGCGCCCGTGGCTTTAAGTAATGAACGCTTGGCCGTAGCGAGTCAGAAAGCCCATTCCTAACTGTTTATGTCAACAAATCCATACCTCGTGAATTAAGGTCCCGGGAGAGCTACTCAGAGCCCGGCTGGCCTGAGCCGCCGTTCAGCAAGTCGGAATTTTAAGGATCGGGATAATTTATCGCGTTGGTTTTAATGTTTATTATTTATTGCGCTAATTATTTTTCACTTTCTATTGGAAATTTAAAATATATAGATGTACCTGGAACAGATGCCAACTGTTTTCAGTCTCACTCAACTTCTAATCATCGCATCTGCTTTGTGTCAGAAAATACTTTAGGAACAATTTAACTTTGCATTAAAATAACTAATTAAAGCCACGCCTCCACAGCCTCTTGCGAAAGTGGAGGAGGAATTTCAGTAAGTGCATCGCTTTTAATGGTAGCATTCTGATTTCCCTGTCTTGCTGTAATTTATTCAGTTACAGATCTGCCTGCGGGGCAGCTCCCATTAGGCCGATGATGAAGTCTCATGAGTAAAGCTTGACACCTCCCTCCTAATAAAATATAATACTCAATTAACTCGGCCTTTCTGAAGGCTTTAATTGGAACAAGTTAATAATGGGCGCAGGGTGAATTGTCATGCCATCCGCAAGCTCGGGGAAGGTGTCACGGATCCGTCCTGCCTTTCCCAGAGCAGAGGTTGTAACCGAGATTTGGAAGCTTTTCCTTCAACACCCCTGTGTTCTGCAATAAATCTGTATCCATTTAAGGATCTATCATAACACACACAAAGCTCTCGCGCTCAAAGAATTTCCAGCGAAAAGATTTAGCTGTAATCCCTGACACAGCTGATTTATACTGAAGGTTAAAAAATGCCGCTGGTTTATTTATAACCGGCCCAGCCCAGCTAAGAAAGCACTCGGGACAATCGGGCGGGGAAGGACTGGGACGAGGGGGCTTCACCCTGCCCTGGAGTTAGGGGGATAATGCTTAAGAAAGAGGGAGCCCTAGAAAGAAGCAGTTCTATCCGGTTTTTATGCGGCAGTAAATGCTAATTTGAAAAGTCTGCATGGAGATTAGATTCCTTCAGCTTTGTTCCCTACAGTTAAGAACCGAGAAAGGTTAACAGGGAGGGATTTTTAGAGTCGGAAGGCGGGTGAGCAGGGCAGGATCCACGGTGCCCGGAGCTCCCCAGCCTCCAGCCCAGGCCGCAGCCCCCTTCTCGCAGCCCGGTTCGGGAGATGTGTCCCCCCCCCAGCCCTTTTCCTGCTTGTCTAGCAGAGGCCGGAGCTGGTGGGGCGCCCAGTGTCGCCTAGCCGGGCCGCACGGAGGCAGGCGGGGACCTGGCAGGGGCGCGAGGAGCAGCGGCCCCCGGGCTCTGCCCGCAGGGAAGCTCTGCGGAGGTGCTGCCCACCCGGCGTGTGCGGGGAGAGCGAACTGCCTTCGGGAGAACTGCGAGACTGGGAGGAGCAGGGGAAAGGATGGAGCTCTGCTCTGAGCAGCGGAGAGTCAACCCTCCCGGTTGGTTCGACAGAGGCAAACACACCCTCTTCTCCAGCTGGGGTTCCAGAGGTCACTCCTGATCCAAATAAGCCGCCTGAAACAAAAATCTACATTGGGCCTGCATGGGACTTGGGTGTGACACGGCGAAGTAGCCCTGATCTCCCGAATATTCCTCTTATCTGAGAGAACTCGATCCCCACTTGCCAGAAATGCCAGGGAAAGGTGGTCTGACGTGCTCTCCGGGCAGCACGGCAGCGCGTCCTCAAGGGAGACTGCCCCAAAAACTGTGGGACAGTGCTGGTAGCACACAGGAGCCCTAAAATGCGACTGCACTGAAGTGTTGCAGCATCTCTGTCAGGTCCTAGCAGTACGAAATCACCTCCAACTACTGCGGAGTTAGAGACTAGCGTCCCGCTAAATCACAGATTTGAAGTCAGTGGAAAGGCGAGTTGTAGGGAAAGTCCTGAGCAAAGGAAAAAGGCACATGAGCTAAGAGAAGTGATGGAAACATCACTGGAGTATGATGTTGTAAAGAACAGAGGCGCCCAAAAGCGGTTGTTAAAAACAAGGAAACCTCATAAAAGGTTTGGCTTTCGACTTTGAATTGTTGACTTGCAATTCACCTTCATGTGCTGCAAATTTGGCTTTAATTCAGATTGAGAAAGGGGAAATAATCATAAAGGCAACCCAAACATTCCTTTGAACTCGACCCAGCGGTGCAAAATGCACACAGAGAGAAATTACTTCTTACAGAACTCCAAACACTCACAGACCCACACGCGATTAAACATGTTTTTTCTTTTTTAATTTAATTTGAAATAAGAGATAAGAAATAATAAATCTTCAATAAAATATATAAAATTGTACAAGGCATCCCTTTCAAAGGGACTTTCCTATGATGGAAGGTTGGGGCTGAGGGCAAGGGAGAAGAGGAGTTCATCTACAGCGGGACCCAGGCAGGGACAGTGCCTGGGTGAAAACAAACCAAAACCAGCAAAAATTCTTGTCTTTTTTTTTTTTTTTTTTTTTTTTTTTTTCTTCCATAACATACTAAGAAAATAGATCCAGGAGAAGCTCTGCCTTCAGTGCTCCGTAACGTTCTCACAAAGTTTAGTAGGAGTAATACACATAATACAAGAGTTACAAGGAGAAGCCTGGGAAGGTCCTGCCAGTGCTCGGGGAGCTCCCGCAGGGACAGACAGGTTATACAGTCTCTTGGCACCCCACTGTCCTAGGAGCAGAGTTGTTTGTTCGTGATACCTCCATCTTTCTTAAGAAGGGCTTGAAGAATGAGTCACTTACATTGGCATCCTTACCGAGGGAATGAGAGGAAGACTCGGGGGGTTCTTGTATTTAATACAAACTGTTGCAAATACTAATAATAAAACCCAAACATCTCCCAGAAGTGTTGAACAATCCTTTGCTCACCACCACTGTGGAAATAACCCACAACTTCTCCCCCCAGAAAGATTCCTTCCCTCTCTCCTGGTTTTCAAAGAGCATTGTAGAGCCAAGATTACCTGGCTGCAGCAAAAAATTTCTAAGCATGCCAATAGGAAGAGATAAAGACCAGCCAGCCTAATAACCCTCCCTTGCACTTTACCTCCCCTCACAGTGCTTTACAAACCGCTGAAGCTATTTATACAGACAAAGGCACTACAGGAGCCAATGGTGGCTATATCTGTGTTCTGCATTTAGGGGCCCTGATGATCATCTTGTTGTAAATATCTGTCAAAGTTTGGGATGCAAAAATTTTCCCTATCCCCAGAAATGCAGGAATTTGCTGGTTCTGAACTTCACTCAGACTCTACTGGGTCTAGATTCTATTTACATGGTGTCTCTAGCTAAGGGCTTTGCTTTCTTTAAGAAGAACCCCAAAAATGAATCCTTGGCTATACCTTTTTCTTTCCCTCCCCACCTCCCACCCTATATTAAGTGACAGCAACCTAGGGTGTGGGTTTAGGGCATGCACCCCTCTTACTTTAAACATGTGTTGGGCCCCATCACAAAGGCATCAGGAAATCTTTGCCTCCAGAAGATGAGACTGCTCTTTCACCTGTTCTCTTTTATTTATTTTTACATGCACTGTATAAAACCCCTACATTTGCTCAAATGGGTTTTCCTCTTTTTTTTCCCCCTCCTTTTTGTTGTTTTTACTTTTTTTTTTTTTTTTTTTTTTTGAGAGGTCAGACTCTGAGTGCTCAGAGCACTCTCAGAAGACACCCAACCAATAGCATACAGGATGCCTTGCTTTGCTAATGCAAACTCCTGTACACTCAGGATGGCAGAGAGAAGCGTGCAGAAAGAACGATCAGTACTGGTTGGGGTACTGCCTTCTCCAGGTTGGACATGATCCACCAGGAAGTTTGTTTCACTGTCACTTTGTCTTTCTGATCTTCTTAGGATAAGTGGTACATGCTATATCCAACAGGAGTAGCATAGAGTCCAACAGGTGGGATAGGAAGCACAGGTCTGTGAAAAGGGTAGGATGTTCCATACAGCGAGGCAGCCTGAATGGGAGAGTTGATGGGGAAAGGGAGGCTGAACCCTGATGGCAACATGGGCTTTGCTGCCATTTTGAGCTTCTCTAGCTCAGCCTCCTGCAGTCTCTTGGCCTTGGCCCTCCGATTCTGGAACCAGATTTTGACCTGGGTCTCTGTGAGGTTGAGGGAGCTGGAGAACTCGGCTCTCTCGGCGATGGACAGATACTGCTTCTGGCGGAACTTGCGCTCCAGAGCCAGCAGCTGGGAAGTGGTGAATGGGGTTCGGGGCTTCCTATTCGTCTTGTGCTTCCTCAGGGTGCAGGCAGTGGGGCTCAGGTGTCCTGCAAGGAAGGGAAAGGCCAGTTAACACAAAAGCAGGGAGACCTGAATGCTCTGGAGAGATGCTGCACTTGAGAGGACTTGAACAAGAAGTGAGGGATATGTGAAGGGAACATCCCACCAGGCGATACCCTCAAAAGAAATTTGAGTTTTCTCAAAAGAAATCTTTTTGCAAGTGGTTCTGGAATTCTTTTTCTGTCCAAACTTATGTTCACAGGAATTCAGCAGATGTCCCATGAAGTGAAATTTTGCCTTAGTGTCTTCAAAAAGACAGCTTGTAAACAAATGGGCCGCAAAGGATTTGCAGATACAGACACAGCTTATCACTTTAGGAGTCCCATCACAGGCATTTAGAGCACGCAACACTGCCATTTGGTAGCTGCAGAACTGGAGGGGTAAGTCCAGCAAAGCACAGGACAAATGCATATGAAAAGCAGGAGACTCACAAAAGGACAGTGGTGTAAGAGACAAGCCCAGCCCAGACTTGCTCCAGGATTTCTCCAACAAGAGCAACAAGCCAACTCTCTTTTTTTTTCATCATAGCTGAAGGTGTGGGGCTGAAAATGTTTGTGGCTTAGATAACTGGAAATTTTTCTTGCTGTTTCTTCTTCAAGTGCAAGTTTTTTTTTCTCTGCTTAATAGCTTTTCAAGTATTATTGCCTGGGTATCCACAAGTGTATTTTTCATTGAAGATTAAGGTTTTATATTTGCCAATTAAAACCAAAAAACTCCCACAATACATAGCTTCAGCGTATGTAGCCAGCACAAGTCATGAAATCCACTATCTTCTGTGTTGCTTGTCAGGGCACATTACCCACTTGTCTTTAGATTAATTTTACATTTCACTAATAATTTTGCAATCTAAAGAATGACTAAAAGCCTGCTGCTGACTTCAAATACTTAGCAATTTGGTTGTGCTTCGAATCACTCCTGTGGCATATGACAAGCCAGCGTGGCTCCCCAGCTTGATATAGAAAATGACACAGGCTGCTCTTAAGAGGCTGCTAAATTTTGTACGTGCTGTAGTGTCTGGTTTAAGTGTTCAATCACTTGTTAGGGTTTCAAAACTTGTTTTTGAACCCCTTTCTCTTTCCTCTTTATTTCTTAAAAGAAAGAAAAAAATCTGGAGCACGAAGCTGTTTAAGTGCATGTCATGCAATTAAAAATCCCACGAGGTAAGTGTGCAAAAATCCAGAAAGAGCAAGAGGAAAACGGGTACAACAAAAAAACTGAAAAGTACTGGAAGTGAATTATAAAGCCCTCTTAGAAAACAACGTGTCAGTTGCCATCTTACAATCACTTGAGGAGGTTTTAATAATTAAGGTGTCATCATGACAGTAAGTTTACTCCTAAGAATTACACGAACTTAAAACTACACTAAATTAAACTGGCACTAAATCAAACCTGCACTAAATCAACCCCAAATTCACTACCGATCACCCCAATATTCCACTTTCTCTTTTTAAACGCAACCTGCTTCTTTTCTCAAACTGAAGGTCCTCGAAGATCCAGCTAAAGGGGGTGTCCTTACAGTGGAGAAGGGGTTCACAGAGGAAACGAGGCTCCAGGAATCATTCCCTGTCTCAGAGCCTTGGCCGGCTTTCGGGTTTGCCCGACCCGGCCCGACCTCTACGACGCACGGGGAAACCCGCAAAACCATGCTTCAAAATTAAATCCCAGACAAATATTTTTCCCCGGAATACACCCAAGCGTTCATAGTCTTCTTCCCTGACCATCCTCCAAGTGACTGCCCAACTCCGATAAGAAGTAGGGGCTGTCGCCACCGCAGCCGCTGTCACCGGGTTTATCCCATCCCAGTCCTCAAGCACTCGCCTTAGTGATTTGTTTCACTGGGTACTTTTTTTTTTTAACCCCTTTTCTGTTTATTCTCTGTTTTCTGGCCGATGTCAGACAAAAATAATCACTTAGAGACTGTTCCCGCTTTGTCTTGCTCAAGACTCTAGCTTTGACAGCTCTTTTGCCAGCTCACCCCAGCCGTAGTATTAAAAATAATCAATCGAGGAGTTCTAACGCTGAAACTCTCTGCCGACAGACGGGCTTCCTACGGGATCACCGGTCGTTGCCTCTTGCCTCACCGGCTCAGAAGGGACCCAGCGCCAGAAGGTGGAAAATCAGGAACACGACAGAGGCCGAAGGACCTTCCCCTTCCTGATAATAACTTCTCCCCGCCAAATCCCACTACAATCCCAGGACCTAAACTCCTAGCTACTGAAGTCATTTACAGAGCTATTCTGCAGATCCCTCGATCCACCGATTTTAACAAAGAAATTCGAAGAGGGAGGAAAAAAAAATTCAGGGATAAAATTAGGCCTTGTCTAAGTCCGTGGTTTAGGACAGTTTTAGAAAAGAGGATCCTCATAGGAGCACACACTTCTTTTCACGCTTTTCCAGCACAAACCGGAACCAGGGCTGCACTAAGACTGGTAGGTGATGGCTGCTTTCCTGCCGGGCCCTCTCCCAGCACGTTAGAAGTCAAATTATTTCGGGGCAGAAGCGGCTGAAAGCCAAATCTAACTGATTGTCCAAACCCCAAAAATCCCCCAAAAAACCCAAACATAAAAAAAACCCCAAATCTAAACCAACCAAACAAAAAGCCTAACCCCCAAAAAAGTAACCAACCCCCCAAAAAAAACCCAAAACCCAACAGAAATCCCAAAACTCCCCCCCCCCCAAAACCTCAAACCCCACCAACCCAAACCCCCCTCCTAAACAAGATAACCAAACAACCAAACTTCCTCCCCCGCCCCAACCCATAGGATCTGTAATAGCACTGAACTTCCTTCTAGCGATACTAACTTATAGGAACAAATGCTATGAGACTGTCCTGCTCAACAGTTCACGTCTCTGAAGCCAAATGAAGCAGAGCATTTAATTTACATCAGGGAAGCGAGGGATGCCTGGAGGAGCACAGCTCGATCTGCTCGTACAGGTGTACAGCCAGTAAGGGGAAGAAAAAACCCAAGCAATACCGAGATATGTTTTTCACCTTTTCCAAATGGTAGTTTCGAAGACTTTTTTTCTTTTCTTAAGCAATTTTTTTCTCCTCTGTTTTTAAAGGGATCTCTCAGAAAGCAAAATGCAATTCAGCGTAGCTATAGCAGAGCGACTCAAAGAGCAAGAGTTTAAAAGGAGACCTGTCAGCTTCGACTCGAGTCTCTCTCCCTAAGGCGGTGGGGACGGGTTCGGAATAGATGGCAGAGGCTAAAGAGGTCAGGCCCAGCTCGGAGGGCTTTGACAGGCTGCTCGCAAAGGAGGAGAGATACACAAATACCGTGCCAGGAGACATCTCGGCGGGAGTCAGCTCTCAGACAGCGGAAGGGACAGTTTAACCGAGTTTTAAGAGACCGCTTTGCAACTTGAAGGAGAAGGAAACAGAATTTCCAGTTCTCGTTGCAAATGGATAACATAAATGGACAAAACGACAGCGTGTGTCGGGAAAGGGATCAAGTCCGTAGTAGCTCCTGAAATTTCTACGGTTTTAAAAGTATTAGATATTTATATATACCTATGTATGTCCACATATAACAGTATAACTCTCTGATTCTGCAGATATATATATATGAAGAAATATGTAACATAGATATAAACCCCACACATACATACAGTATAATATACATGTATATATCGAGCGTGCCCCTCTGCACCACGGCGACAGGCAGCAGCGCAGCTCGGGGGTCAGGAGCCCGGGGCAGCAGCGATGCTCGCTCGCCCGCCCTTGCTTCCCCATCGGCCAGTGGCTCCCGCACAGACCCGCGCAGCCCTCTGCCGCCGCTTCCCCGGCCACTCACTTGGCGGAGGAGAATATCTCCCGGCTTCTTGGATCCAGGACGTGCCATCCTCCGAATTCTCCGATTTGACCGAAGCGGTATCGAAGGTTTTTGTAAGTGCCCCAGGTGGGCTATGAGCGTCCCGGGAGCCGTGGCCCGGCAGCATCAGGTTCCTGGAGGTGCCTACCGCTGCCCCGTCGGCGCTGCCCCCGCTGCGGCCAGCGGCAGCTCTTTGGGGGTTTCTTGTCGGACATGAGGGCTTCCACGCTGAACGGCAAGCTGGACACCTTGACTTTGTGGTGCTCCTCGGCGCCGGCCGCCGGGCCCTCCTCGTCGGAGGAGAAAACCTCCTTCGCCTTGGAAGGAGAAGCCATGCCGGGTGCGGAGGGAGGCTGGAGCGGGGCCGCCCGGGGAGCTGAGCTTGCGCTGCGCCTCTGCCCGGCCCTACGCGGGGACTGCGCGACTGAGGCGCTGCAGGGCCGCCCCCCTTTTCCCCCTCTAGGGGCTCCCGGCGCTTTCCTCCTTTGGGAAGTGGAGTAAACGCCCCGCGGACCAATCAGAGCCCGAGTTGGGGCCTGACGTCGCGGAGTGACTCACGCCATTGGCTCGGGGGCGGGAGGGCGGGTACCAGCCAGGTTTTTTATTATTATTATTATTATTATTATTATTATTATTATTATTATTATTATTTTTATTTTTTTTCCCGGGGCTTATTTTGTTTGGGGTGTTCCCCCTCCCCCGTCCCCTCCGAAATGAATTAGGAGTTAATGACACGGGCAGCCAGCGGAGCTGTGCTATTAAGGAGCCGTCCAGGGCTATAATCATACCAAAGCATGAAAAAAAGCCGCCGGGTAATTAAGGCTGATGATTAGGCGAAGAGGAAACTTTAGAAGATCGCGGCTCTGCCTCCTCTCGCCGCCGGCCCGGCTCCTCCCGCCCCCCGTCCCCCGGCCGCGCCCCCGCCCCCCGTTGGGTACTGCCTCGCCCCAGTGCCGCTGGCCCCGCCGGCTCACCCCGGGCTGGGGTCTGCCCGGTCCTCTACCGGGTCCCTTGAAACGAGGTGCTTTGCAGAGGCCAAGGGGTCAAGGGGGCGGGATGCAGGACCGTAGCTCGAAGAAACGCTCCCGCCGAGAAACGCGGGCGCATGTTCAGCGCAGTTCATTTTTCATCCAAAAAGGGCTTTTTTTTTGTTGCTTGCATTTCCCCGGCAGTAGAATCCAAGTCAGGCAAAAACACTTTGCAGAGGCTAAATCTGTAATTAATTTTTTTTTCCAGCGTCAATTACACACGTGATGAATAGATGAGCTTTAATACATTAGGGATAGGCAGCCCTTAATTATGAGGCATATCAAACTAGTGCTATGAAAGTGATTCTCTCTCTTTTTGACTTCCTACCAGTGTTATGAATAAAGAGTATCCTTTAAAAACAGTTTCTAATTACCTTGCAGATAAAAGCAAACACATATTGTTCTTCTCATAATTATTTTAATCTTACACCAGGCATTATTTCATGAAGTGTCCACAACCTTCTGGGTTTTCTTGTTTTTCTTTTTTTAACGTCCAGGAAATGCAGAGTTTGAGAGCTGTTTTGGTGTCATAATTTATATCTGAGATTTTAAAAACCAAAATGATCTGTGAAGGTGGCAGTGCATTTGCCAAGGTCTGGGGCTGTGCAGGGCAGCTCCTTTCCCCAAGATCTGACTTCAGGGGTGGCTCAGACAAAGTTGTGGGCTCAATCCTGGATCACTGCAGAACTCTGTTCCCTGTGTGGTTTTTGTTCTATTCCCTCCATACTACACGCAGGGTTTCACTAGATCATCTTATGCTTAATTTGGTCTCCCTATTTAGCTGCCAGCCACGCAACAGCCTTGAAAGTCCTCAGTACGGCTAACACAAATTATGACTTCCCACTTTCTTCACAACCTGGGTGATTATGCTTTTTCCTAGAGGGCCATTTGGGAGCTGATTTTTTTTTTTTTTTAGAAGAATGAGCACCGTGTGGATTTTCCTTCACAGAAATGCAAAAATTGGAAAGGACCTTAAAGATCTGGTTAGGCACGAGATCGCCTCGAGGATAGGGCTGTATTGAATATGTTGCACTGGGCTCAAAAGTGCCCCCTCACCCTCTACTCCTTACAGCCCTGATCATCCAACTAGACACCCCTTACCCCAACACCTTCCTCCTGCCCCCTCCCCAATCAACCAACAAGTACCTGAGCTGTCCCAGCCCTGATAACAACTCACCTGGTGCCATAGATGGCAAATTGGGACTGGGCCATGTGTTCACTGAGTGGGAAGGAGTGTGGGAGTACAAATACGAGAAGCTATGTTACAAAACCCCACTCATCAGGGGGACTAATAGTAGGGTTTGTGCACTCGCTACTTATTGCTATCAATGTTACGTATTGAGTTAAGGATTAAAGGTGAGTAAGATCTGTGAAGAGAAGTGATGTCTTTCACTGCTTCAGTCCAACTAACCTGGCCGAGGCAGCCTACGACATTTCAGGCGACAGAGCCTTGATTAAGGTTTTTCTACAGAGGTGAAAAAAAAATAGCCGGTCTCACAAGGTGATGTCTCTCCAGCTGTTCTTTGTGTTCCCAGTTGGTCACTTCCCTACAGAGCTCATCTCTCTACTGGAAGATGCTTGCAGAGAGATGCAGGACTTCAGTCAGCCAGCCCAGGCCTTACAAGCTCTGCTGCTGCAGTGGGGTTGAGCTTGGCCCTCTTCTCCCTACCCCCACTTTCCCCCCCTTCCCTTCCTTTCCCTTCTCCATGCTTCCTGCACCGTGACAAGTAAATGAGAATTGATGGACATCCAGGAACAATGCATGTGTGTCAGAACAATGCACTGCCCGTGGAAAGCTATTGTGGGACTGCTGAAAATGCTACAGATAATTATACTGCTCTCCCGAAGTCAATGCCCACTGGAAGGGCACCTGGGGAAGGAGACCTCACAGGAGGGCAGGTCATTCTGACACAGATCACATCCCTTGGGTGCAGGTTCTCTTCCCAGGTCCCCGGCTGTGGCCTAGGTATGCAAGCTTGCAATCTGTCCTTGCGTGCTTGGAGAAGCTTCTCTGCACTGCCATCCTTTGGGAGGCTGGAGGAGGAAGGATGGGGACTAAAGGACAAGTATCCCTCAGCACTATGAAGCACGTAGCAGAACTTGACTCATCCAATCAAGTTTTTTGGGTGCTACAGGGGCGTCGGGGACAGCAAAACATGGCAGGGTTTGCTATGGTCTTTGCAGCCTTCAGCGTTAGTGCATGGTGAGGTTGGAGCATTTTCTGTCTGAAGTCTGAACTTGGAGATTTCTCTCCTCCCTCACCCCTCCCCTCCTTCATTCTCCTACTGTCAGTTAAACGAAGCCCCACACGGTACTGAATGCCAGGAGGAAACCTTGCCGAGACGGAGTTTGGAGAAATTTCTAGGAATTAAGGCTTCCCCCTATCTATGATCTCAGAGCGGCCACCCTGCCTCAGACCAGCGGTGAGTTTTCCCGGCCCAGGGAACCAACACGATTCATCCCTGCATCGGGCTACCCACCGTGTCGCCGGTGAGACCCTGCTCATGGGGACGCCGGTCCCGAGGGCTCGGCGAAGCCGCTCGGCTCTCGGGCCGCCCCCTCCCTCGGGCTGTTTCCCAGCTCCAAGTCCGTGTGCCCCCCGACTCCCAGCCGCCATCAGAAACCACCGCACCGAGCACGGTCGTATCACAAGGACGCCCTGAGAGTCTTTAACCCGCTGTGTTCCTTAGCTTTTCCACTCCGCGCCTCCGGCGCATCAGCCCCCGTGTGCCGGGGCGGGCTCTGAGCTCCCCAGTCCTGGGGCTCTCTGCTGGAGTGGGACGGGGAGGGAGGGAGCGCAGGGGGAGGAGAGACGTTGCATACAAACTGAAGCTGTTCGGCAGGCGCCAAGAGCGGGAAGATGAAAGGGAAGCTCCTGGGGGAAGTGGCTGTGCAGTTTGACCGGCTTCAGCAGCAGCAGCGACTGCCCATCCCGGCCAACTCCGCCTTCTACCTCACTCTCTCCCCTCCCTGGGCTCCAGGTTATCCCTCGACCCACCTCCTCCTCTCCTTCCCAACCTGGGGTGCCACAGCATCCTTGCTCCTTTACCCATCGGGCCGTGGGCAGCATCCCCCCACCAGATGCTACAGCATCATTAGTCTACGATAGCTGGTGATGGTTAATTGGGAGGGGCTGTCCAATTTCTCCATCCCTCTCTCCCTTATCGGTGTAAAGCCGGGGGGAGCCCATTTGGATCATTACATGAATGATGTCTCGTATCCCCAAAGGACCAGCTCGCTGCTCACGGGACAAAACGGCCACGGGCAGTGGGGAGAGAGTTTTTCCTCCAGGAGGGACAACCTCACAAGCATTTATCCTGCTTTTATGATCGATTTGTTTAATAAACTGTTTTCTGAAGAAAGGCAATTTTAACGATCCAGCGTGAGGCTGGCGTGTGGAAGTCCTTTACGAAAGGAAGATAAGGCTCCCGATTTGACTAGAAAGAATGGCAGGAAAATGGAATCAGAGTGTGCTTCAAGTCTAAGTTTTGCCCCGAAACAAAGTGTACACCAAGGTAATATTTGACGTATCAGAAGTTGGGAGACTTCTGTCTCATCGCCTTGCTCCAGGTGAGACCTGGAGCCAGGAGAAAGGCGTTGTAACTGCAGATACCGTGCATTTCTCTCCAGACTCTAGAAAGGCATTAAAACGAGCTGAACATCAGGGCTTCCGAGGGTCTGGTTACCGACTCTTCGATCTAAATGCTCTTCATGAGTCCTTTGGACTCTGTTTCTGAAGCCTTTTTGGATGATGGTTGTTAACTGCCGAGCCAGCTCCCAGGAGGCTTGCGATGGGACTCTTCCCCGAAGCATCCTCTGGCCACTCCGTGAGGGGCCTACATGTCCCACGGTCCCGAGAAGGCTTCACCCGGCATCCGGGGGGAGTGTGCCTGCCCAGGGCGGTGGGACGCGCAGCCTGCCTGGTGGAGCCCCGGCTCCCGGAGCGCGGGGAAGGTGGATGGGATGAAGTAAAGTTGCACTGTATTCGGTGCGAGAAATGGGCAGTAAGTGCAATCACGCGTTATAATTGTCCTCTGTGTCACCCGACAATGGTTCCTATTTATTGCACCGGTGTCATCCACTCGTTAAGACAGTGAGTGTACAGTGAACCGTGATTATTGCATAATATGAGCGTCTCCTTTTCCACCCGCCGAGGGTTGTTCTCTCTCTACGCAGGTATTTCATTTACGATCAGATATTTGTTCTGTTTGGCAAGAGGCAGGAGATAGTTGTGAGAGATCAGATGTTTTCCTGCTCAAAGCAGTTAACAGTTTTGCCCTTAAGGACCGAAAACGATTTTTTTTTTTTTCTCCGAAGTAATGACGTTTTAAATAAACACGAGGGAAAGCTTGGAGGGAGGAAAGCGCAGTCTTAGAGGTTGTATTTATACGCAGAAAACTCACGATCAAGAGGCTCAGATAGAGACTTGTTTTTCAGAGGCGATACACGGCCCCTCGCTGCTGCCACTAGGAGCGGGACTCTGCGGGTGCTGGTTGCCACGGGCAGTGGCAAAGGGTCCTTCGGGCGACCCTGGAGGGCCCCGCTCTGTCCTGGAGACCAGGGCCGGACCCCTCTTCCCTCGAAGCCAGGGCAGCCGGCGCTGATCCCCGAGGCGCGGTATCGGGCCCCGAGGCGAGAGCCCCATAGCACCTGCTGCCTGCGTGCCGCTCGGAACCGTTATAGGAGATACCTTGAACCCAACATCGAAAAAAAAATTACGTAGGCAAAATACTTTAGGGTTTGGCCCAAGACAAACGCAGAGACGGGCCCGGCTCGCTCCAAGCCCCTGCCCCGTCAGGGGCCGCGCTCCCTGCGAGCAGCGCCCGCGGGCGGGTGGCACCGGCAAGAACTATTCCGGATTTCGCAAACCAATTCCTTTTTTTTTTTTTTTTTTTTTTTTTTTTTTTTGACCTCCAGGAGAGTGAGAAAGCGGGAAAAAAATAGGATCTATGACCTCAAAGCTTCTTCCCGGGCTCTGTCTTTCCGTTTGCAAACGGTTTCCATCGAACTCGTTGCAATGTATTTTAATTATCGCACACAGCTTCTGGCTACTCTGAGTTATGGATACATCAAAACGTTTTACCCTGCACAGAAAATAAAGCGTGAAGTGTTATAAACTAAAAGCTCCTGCACTGACTTAGATTCGAGCACCCAGTTATTCCCAGAGGCTGCCTGCGCATACCCATCTCCCAATAGGAACAAGCAGCTGAGTTTGGTTTGATACGTCGTTTTTACTTTTATTTGCCAGTTTTCATATTCATTCGTTTTCAGTGCTTTGCCTGCTTCGCTCCTCTAAACTAGGAAATACAGAGGGAATGTAAGACGGAAAATTTACTGAATTACCCCATACTCAAACGGAGCTCCTCTAATGCCCCTATTATTTACTCTGTACAGTCACAGTGTGGAGATATCTCACACTTGATGCAATTCTCAAATTAAAATTATCAAATTAAAATAACTGACAGTTATTTTTTCCCCACTTAGCTTCCCGTCTTTATTGTCCAGATCTATTTCGACCCCTCTGAATAACGGTTGCAGCTTTGAGACATAGCGTTTGTCTCCAGTAGCTGCCCATCTCTTTTGATTATCCAGGCTGATATAATCGATCAATCAATCAATCAACCAATAGCTTTTAAGTCACAGGCTTAAATTTGGTACAAATTGATTGTAAGAGTGGCCGGCTCTGTGAAATCAACTGGCTGGTTTACTCACTTCCCAAATACCACTTCTCTAAAGAAAACGTAAATCTTCATCAGTTGCCTTTTTGTTTCCCCCCTTAGAAATACTGAAATGAGATTAAGGTGTTTTAAAATTGTTACTTCGTAGAATGAAGGCGAGGGACTGATCCAGGCAGTAATGTCGCAAAGCTCTTTCGGGGCTGGGCTTAGTTCTGCCCGATGATACGAGAGATGCTTTCGATGGGACCCAGCCCCATGCTCAGGGAGCGGCAGTTCCAGCTCAGCCTCACCCACGGCCCCAGCAGCCGCCACACTCCACTCCCCAAGCAGGACACTGACTTAGAGCCCCCTGTGTCGCGCCCTTAGGCAGCCGGGATGGGGCTGAGCTTACAGCCGGCTGATGCCAAATCCACGTTGTTCCTTGAAGGAATCTGGACAGAGCTAAAATCCCCAGACCATACGTGCTTTTTTACACCCAGCCCTGTCCTGCTCATTCTCGGCGTTTTCTCACCCAGGGCGCGGGATGTGAGTGGGGTGGGCAGAGAGCTCGGAGGGAGCACATTCCGCTCCGGATTCCAGCCAGCCCTCCAAGGTTACAGGGAACTTTCCCCCTCTCTTCTTTATTTAATTACATTCACGGGATTTGCAATTACTCTGATTGCATTTTGAGATGATATTAACTCGGCAGAGAATGCCACCAGGGTCCCGGCCGTGTTATGCAGGGGTGGAAAGTTTATTTGGATGCTCCTAATTCCTCTGTAGATTGTATTGGTGCCAAGTCCTTTTAAGAAGGGCAACAATTTTTATTTGTGTGTTTATATATGTATTTGCACAGAAAGCAGTAATAAGCAAAGCAAATCGTGCTTTAGAATAGAACAGATGTTGGAAGAATGTTAATTTAGCAAATGATGAAATTAAATCCATGCAACAACTTTTTTACAGCTTTGTTTTTGCACAGCCTCTCAGGAATCAGAGATGAGAAGAATCACTAACTCGTTCAGTTTGCAGTTCTTCGATCTGTTAGTGTAGCTTTCTCTCTTTCCATACATATCTTGCTGTTCATGTAAGGTAGTTAGAAATACCTTAACATTGTCTTGCTTCCACAATTTCCCTCTGGAAAATGACCCTCTTTCCAATGTAACTACTACATTTGCCTATGTACTTGCAAAATACATTTTAAACAATTGAATTTACAGTCTCTAAGGTTAAAAAAAAAAAAGTCTCCAGGTGGCTGCTTGCAGAGATTGTGGGGAGGAAGGACTTTAAGAGAGAAGGTTTGCAGCAGGACACTGCAGCCCTATTTTTTTTTTTCATGTAACAGACTGTCTCACGATCTGTGTGCTTTTTGTTCTTTAATGTCTGCATTTTCTTCTGACTGAACAATCCCAATCTTTTCCACTGAAAAGTTTCTTGGATAGTAGCTTCCCACAGTTCCTCATTTGCAAATATCTCAGTTACTCTACAATCAAGTACCTTCCCCCCTCCTTTTTTTCCAAAGAGGTGTTAACAAGAGTGCTGTGCCCATGGATGCTCTCCGTATTTAAAGACTTGGTTTGTAGCTGGACCCCAGTCCTGAGAGTGGCTTGGCGCTGGTCAGCTTCCACAGTTGTGCTACATAACAATGTGGTTCAAAATATTTCAGGGTGCAGGCAACCATCTCAGTCTTGATTTCCTGAGCAGCAGTGACAACGCTGAAGAAACGTGGGAAGCAGAGATTTGTACCAAGCATAGACATTTTTGCAATGTCAGGGTGTTTGACCGTGATAATGGTGAGCTCTGGATATTTAAGGTTCAGTTAATAGAGGTTTTATTTCATTTGATTTACTCCAGATGGTTCTTAGCCACAACACAGAGACTTAGACAGCAACCAGAGCTCCAGCATGCAGGAGTATCTGAGTAATGAATTTTCATTTGGCCCACAACAGATAACAGCCTGGGCAACACTTGGATCTGTGGCAGTTTGGATTCCAGAGCCATACGGTGCACAGGGGGAGGAGGAGAGAGTGAGGGAGGCGTCTGCTGCTCTTTACAGTACAGTGAAAGCCAGATCCATGTATGCCAAGAAAATCATCTTAAAATTATGTTAACAGTTTTCAATGCTGCAGAGGCATACATTTCAAAGCAACAGCAATCAGAACAGTTTATCAGCCTTGGTCTGCAACAATAATATTGGCTCTGCTTCTCGAGACATCATTATCAATGTAGGTCCAACAAAGTCATCCTCGTTATGACCTAACTCCACTTCAGTTACGATTGGCCTAATCAACCCAAAGTCTAATATGTTAACAAAGGCTTTGCATGATCTGAAATTCCCACCAGATCTACTGGAGCATGACCAATACCAGCTAAATTTGCAACACATATCTATGCTAGCGTAAACAACAGATAAATAAAGTACCCTTTGTGTCTTCTGAGGTGCTGTTTGTGCTTTAAATTGTACTTGTAATTTATTTATTTATTTATTTACTTTACATTTTCAGTGTATTAATACATCATTCCCAAGTATAAAGTCTTAGTTTTCGCAGCAAGATTTTGTTTTTCTTTGGTCATGTTTCCAATAGCTTAAGTATATTGATGATTATGGGAAAAGAGGAGAAAGGCCTTACCATGAACATCTACCAGTTAGTAATAAAGGAGAAACTGGCAGGAATCCTTGGAGGTAATTGCTTAAGGTATGATTAGAGCTATTGGTGTGGTAGAATTCAAAGAGGGGTAATGCAAAAGGCAGATTATGCTCAATAAATATGAAAGTTGATGATGCCTTCTGGGAAAGACTAGAAGCTTTTCTCTGTGGCAGATATTTATTGCAAATGTGACATTATTCCTAGTGATTATCCCTTTGCTTTTCTTTACTATCAAAAAGGCTAGCATGTAAAATCAGATTTTGGTGTGCATGTGTTTTCTTCTTGCACATCAGTTTGCAGCAAAATGCAAAATGTTCTCCTTCAAGGTGATGAATGCCAAGAAAAGCAGCTTCTGCAGGCTACAAACAGCACAGGAACATAGGTGTCCTTGATTTACCTTCAGTATTCCCACTGGTGCTTGGATTCCAAGCCAGAACATTGCTGCAGGCATATCTAGTGCTATGAGGGCCAAAGGGTCCTAAAGAAATCAAAGGGCTCATTCTTGGTTTTGCCTTGGCTTTGGCATGGGAAGAAAAAGCAGGTAGAATAAGGTAGTAAATGCCCGCATAGAATAACACTTGTATAAAGCTGTCTCTGCTGCTCCTTCCCTCAGATCACCGTTGGTGACCCCAAGAAGTTGGTGGAAATGGTCTGATTGGTGCATGTTCTGCTCTGACCATCCTTGACTGCAGCATGATCCTGTATGCACAGGTGTGCCATGGCTTTCCAGCTGGCTTTCCTCATCCTGGCTACATGCCTGGAAGACTGGCAAGGCAGGAGGAATGGGATGGCATGAGGAGCACAACCACACCTGGAAGGAGGGCAATTTCACCCTCTCTTCCTAGCTCAGGATCTATTCCAAGAAGCCCATGGCCAGGGAGCAGGCTGTCTCCCCACTCACCTCTGTTGCCCCCACGCTGGCTTTAAACACTGCCTCCAGCCCTGGGACTGATTCAGCAGACGCTGGAGTGCTGCCCAGGTGTAAAAAGGAGAGGTTGTGAATTCCCATCTTGTCTCTTTGGTGCTTTTTCTCCTGCTCCCAAGAGAATCACTGTCTAGTCCTGGTTTCCTAGCTTGTGCTAGGTTGCTCTAACTTCCACTAAAGGGCTGGTTTCACAATACAAGGAGGAGAACAGTCACTTCCAAGTATTCAGAACCAATTTCACTTCTCCCTCCAACAGTATTTCTTCTGCTGGCTATAGACTGGCTCTTCTGTAACATGAGTGGGGTAGGTGGTCCACTCCTGGAGGAAGGGAGGTGACATTAGCACAGAAAAGATGAAGAAAGAGGAGAATTTTCTATCCAGCATAGAGTCTGTGTCTCTGTCAGAAAGGCAAATCAACTCTTGTCTCTTCTCTTTCTCTCTCTCTCTCTTTTTTTTTTCTTTTCTTTCTTTTTTTTTTTTTTTTTCCAGGTAAATGTTTCCAACAACAATATAAAAAGGCAGGAGAAACATGAGATCATCCAGTGTTGGATGTGAGAGAGAGACACTCCTTTGTGTGTATATTCTCCTGCTAGCTCTGTGCAATCTTTAGGGAGAAGCATAAATACTGAGCAATTTTATTAACTGTCTCTTCCATGGGCTTGTTCAGGCCAAATTGGGATTCTGTAAAACAAACAAACAGCATCTTTCTTTTTTGACATCAAGAATGTAAGAAAGCATAAACAGGGTGATATTAAGTTTTCCAATTAAAAGAATTATCTTACATAATTAAAATCCCCATCGCCACCTCCCAAATTCTGTAGTGCAAGGAATGCAAAGAAGCGTAAATGCAAATGGCAGCAACTCCTTCACTTCCACAATCAAAGCCAAAAGAAAAAGCTTAGAAAAAGGGGAAAAAAAGTGTTGTTGTTCCACTGAAGTTTCTGGACTGGTAAAATGGAGATCCGAAAAAAAAAAAAAACACCTGATCACCAATCAAATAGGGAAAGAATAGGTGTGACTAAAGGGGGGACCATCAAAAGCCATAAATAGCTTTTCCAGCCCTAAAATTTACTCTGGGTATCCAGAGTAATGTGTGTTTGTTACTTCTGGAGTGATGTGAAAATAATTCGCCACTCTCTGAAAATGTTTGTTTTATTATCTATATTCTCAAGTTAACTGATGAGTTAAAAGATGGATAGTGCCAGGGTTTCTTTGGTTACCTCCAGACAGACTCTCTGTATTCTCCAAATTATATCTTCATCAAGCAATAGCATAGGAACCCTTGAGATCTGTCCCCTAAAGTTTATTTGGCTGCATGGTATAGTTGTTTAGGTGGGTTGGATTGGTTGATGGGTTGGACACAATGATCTTGAAGGTCTCTTTCAACCTGGTGTGTTGTATTGTATTGTATTGTATTGAATTGTATTGTATTTTAGAGAGTGTGTACATCTCTCTACACATGTATTACACAGTAATCACATAGAAGAGAATCTCTGCTGTTGAGATCTCACATCATTCCTGAAATTATACAGTCTTAAAAGAAAAGCTAGTTAACACGAAGAGAAAAGCATGAAAAGATTATTGTCTAACATTAGTTGTATAAATTAGTGTTTGAACCAGAAACTAAGCTGTGGAGCTCTGGCTTCCATTTGATTGAATAACTTTTGAATCACATTTCCCACATCCAAAGGTAGATCCTACTAAGTTAGTTGCAATTTGCATTTTAAGTCAAAGGAAATGCAATATCCAGTCAAATATACATTTCAATTGAAGTTGGGTTGATCCAGTCTTGCCACTTGGAAGTGCTTTGAGCCAGCAGAATTCTCCACGGGAGTTTGCAGGAGCGGTATTTAACTTGCATCATATGTGGCAAATTGCTCAGTGCAATTTAAGCAGTATTAACCTAAAGGGAAAAGAAAGGTCTGTCACTTAAATCAGGGCTGACTCCTTCGTACAGCGTAGTAATTGGCAACTTTGCTTTCATCCTCCTCTCGTTTGTTTTGTCATGTTCGACAACTTACACATTTGAAAATTAATGGGTTAATCACCTGCATAATGGCTTTATACCAAACGCCAAAAGGATCTTCCTGGATTTTGTTTGTGAGGTTGAATAAGCTTCTTAATTTGCCCTGCTGGGAGAGCACCTTTATGAAGCAGGCTGGCTTCAGGAGGGAGAGGTGCTCCTTTTCTTTTTCAAATTCTGTAAATGCTGAAAGCAAATTTTCCTTCTGGTTTTGGCGTTTATTTGAACAACGGAAATCAGGCAGCGTGCCTAGTCCCTTCATTGAATTCGTTCTCCTTTAAAGATCAGATTCGTTTTTTCCCCCCATCAGTTTAGTTCTAGAGATGGATTCAAGCACACAGTTTAAGGTGCACTGTGCTTTTTAACTTACAAAAAACCCCAAAGCATTAAACATGACTTTCCAATGCATTTATTAATAAATGAGGTGAAAACATCTGAAGAGTTTTGGAGCACAAATTAATAGGATATGTGGATGCTGGGAAAAAAGAGACATTAATAAATATTAAATTATGAAAATTGCCAAGTATCTCAGTACAGTGTTTCTAACAAGATCTGTAGCACCCTGTGTTGACTGACAGGGCACAAGCTTCTGGAAGCATCTAATTGTAGCTCTTCAGGCTCAGTAGCTTATCACAACCATTTGAATAGTTGCTCTTACACGGATCCAAGAGTAATACGATACCCCAGCCTTACACCCTCAAACCATAATGTAAACTTGTTTTTCCATGCAGCAATTAGAAGGATACATTTAGACATATCCTTAAAATAAACAACATGAGCATATCTGAAAACATTATTTCATGTTGTAACTTGTGGCTTCTTAGAATGACAGTTTACAGTTTCTGGAATACCAGAGAAAATATTGTTCAAAACGTGCAGGGAGCATGCATGGAAAGTCAGGTCGCAACCAGACAGATGCAGGAATTTCTGTTCTAACCCTGATTATGCACTATGATTCCTCTTCTCTGGTGTGCAACTCAGGAGGGGGGAAGAGTCAGAAGAGAAGAAAACTCCCCTATAGTTCAGGCCCTGGTACATTTATTTGGTTATCTACGTTATCTTGAACTGCTAGTGCTATTCATTCATTAATACTAAAACCCTCTTGATGCCATATATCTGTTGTAAAGGAAGCCACCTCATGATCTTGTACTGTTTAATTCTGTTTTACCCAATTTACATCAGGAATCCATTGCTGCCCTCGCAGCCACTGTAAATCCCCACTCAAAGCACCAGGAATCCCTAGCAGAAGATGTCACAACGGCTGGTGTCTGTGTCTGGGTCACTCCTGCCCTGCAAAAAGGCTTTACCCTGACTGCTGCTTGCTGTCACCTTGGCCAGCAGCTTGTGCCGTTAATGAAACTTGCCTGATACACCTCTGGAGTTCAGGAAACACAAACCACTTGTATTTTCCCAGTGACCTCCTAGCCAGAATTAATTTGGGGTCCAGCCCTGCAGTGGTCAGTGAGCTCTCTAGGAGGTACCCGCTATCCGTGGTGCAGACCTGGGGACTGTGGGTAAAAGCCCTGATCCTAACCTAAGCACATAAACTGCTGCTGTTACGGAACTGTGGAGCTATTGTCCAGGGCCTGCAAACCTCCAGACCCAGCCCTTTCTGACTGTATCAGCATCTCCTGCCCCTGCTCCTTTCATCCTTTTGGTGAAGGTCATATTTGCTTCTCAAAGAAGCAAATGCACTGGGGTTAAAATCTGCTTCCAAATGTAAAGATAAGCTTCAAAAAGACGAAGAATCTCAGTCCATTTATTATATCTCTGTAGTCAGTGATGCAGCATTTCCACTCTTAAACCACCAATTATTATTTATATTTTTTTTTTTGCTTGCTTATTTGTCCTTTCTCAAGAATTTTCAGATGCCAGTGTAACCAGAGTTTTCCTGTCAGAACTGCTACACTGAAACATCTTTCAGTGGATCCAGTGTACTCTGTAGTTTCTGCAGTTTATAACACAGCCATAAAAAATTGCTCAAGGCTGAATCTTGGCATATTAAGTGTCATCACAGAGGTAATTGCTTTTCTTTACACACCTAGGAAGGGAAAAAAAAAGAAAACCACCCAACAACCAACAAACCAACCTCTGAAGTTGCCAAAAGGCTATCATGTCCAAACACCTACACTTCCACGGAAGGTTTTCTTGGCTTTTATTCTAGTCTTTCTCTGCCTTTTTTTTTGCTTCTCCTCTCTCAGCTGCTTTTGCAATTGAGTGTAAGCATCAGAAAACAAGCAAGGTTATTAACCCACAAAAATGTGTCCAGTTAACAAAATGTCAGGAAACACAATGTCTAGGACAATGTGTCCTTATTACACCCTTTTCTAGCACAACACTCTCTGGGCTATTAGAGGAATGAGTAAAGCATGAGACTGAGTCTTCAGTATGGCTCTCTCATTAATCCATTGTCAGCTATGACAACAGAAACATTCTAATTCGGTTTATGTCTTTAATCCTTATAACTTTGTTACGTGTCCGTAAACTCAGATTTACACAGATTAACCTCTGAGATAAATGAGGGTGGGGCCACGCCGGATTTTCAGGTTTCGTTTATTGTTTGTCTCTCTCTCTCTCCTTCAGAAATTTGCAAAAATTAGAGCACAATCCACTCCTGAAAACTGCTCTGGGTTCCTCACTCTGGAAAAGCTCTCTAGCACTGTCACCCTGCCTGGCAGATCCTAGCTTTCAGTTTGAAATTGGTGCAAAAATATCCCCAGGGAGTTATTCAGGCTAGCTGGGTACTTGCAAGCTGAAACTGGAAGACTGTGAATGAAGAAAATACCCTAAAATAAAACTCCTTGACAAAAGAAAGAATAAATAAGTTGTAACTAAACCAACCATATTTCTGGTGTGAAGTTGACCATTTCTCATAGTCATGTGGTTATGTTTTTAGACTTTTCCTTTTATTTTCTTTCCACGAGTCAGCCAGTCACTTCCCAAACTGTTGTTGTGAAGCGTTTCGGGCGGTTGAATGTCCCCACTGTGTCCTGCAGCCTGCAATAATCCATCATGTTCTGGTTAATTTTGCGTGGCTGTCACTTGTTAAGTATGTTTGGAGAAGGCTACTGTGGAGCTGATCTGTCATTTAATTATATCTCAAACTTGCTCCGTTTCTCCCATCCAGCTTGTCTCACTTGTGCCATTGCACTGCAATAGCTGAGAGTGTGGTGCCAGTATTTAATCTCATCTTGCTGATAGATATATTGCTGTCTGTAATTAATTTTATTGTTTTTTTGGCTTTACTACGTCAGAGTTTCTGACTTGAGTGATATGGTAGGAAGTAACGTGGATCTCTGTCCACAGGTTTTAGGCTGTGATTTTGAGCATGAAATTAGGATGCTATATGCAAAGAGGAGCATGACAGCTGTCATCTTCTGGTGTAGGGTTCAGAGCATGTTGCTTCCGGTCCTAGTGGCTCTTGCTCTGCTCTTGGTTGTTCTTTTTCTAGGACCTCCTACAAGCGTAAAAGCTCCCTTTAGATCCCTCTTAATCCAGCCTGGGCCTCTCTGGCATTGCTCTTGCCACATTTGCCATGGTTGTTATTCTTTCCCAATCCTTAAGAGATGGAGTCGTGGCTCAGGAATGAACACCACATCAAAAAGGTGCACAAGAAACCAATACAGTTCTTTCCAAGAACACTGCATGCTTGAATACAACCTTAAACACTCACACCAATTAACATGCAGATTTCAGTCTTTCCCATAACTAAGTAGGAACGTCTTAGTCTGTCAGCACTTCAGGAAATTTCATCACCTCGCTGTCCACTTCTCTCTGCAACTCATAAAAAACCCCAACACATTAAATCTCGCTGCTTCTGACGTGAGAACAATCCCCGATTTTGTCTTTTCTGTGCTCTGGGGGTTACAGTGTACCGACTGCTACTTGGCAGCTTTAAGGCAAGAATATACTCTCTCCCTTGTCCCAAAATAGCAACTTGTTTTCTATGGCTACCAGTTGCAGAGAAGCCTTCTGAAAGTCTTCTGAAAACCCACCAAATACTTCTCTGCCCCCAAATAAACAATCTCCATTCAAATGCTTTTGTTTACCGTGACCTACATTTGAATTTCTTGTGAAGAAATATTTGTAGTTAATACACCCAGCTGGCCAGGTACCAAGATTACACCACATCAAAGCTATGTCCACGGTTCAGATAAATCAATGGTGGTACAGATAGTGGAGCCAGGGTATTTACTACAACAGTACAGAGGATGGGCAAGTTCTGCAGATGGCTCATGAGCTGCAGAGCAGAAGACTCTGAGAAGTATTTTGATGGGAGGCCAGAGATGAACAAAGAACTCTGCTGCATTTCAGGAAACAATCAGGGGTTTCACGACAGGCTGTGCCCTCATAAGCAGATAGTCAGGTGGAAAGGAAAGGTAATTTTGTGGTTAATGCTGTGTACTCTCCCACAGGAAACATGGGTGAATTTTTAAACCCTGGACATTGTCCTTTGCTTTAAATAAGTCCTATGACCTCTCTGGGCCTCATGTTGTCAGGTATGAAATGGGAACAATTGTATTTTCTTTCTCCTACTCTTTGTCTCTCGTGCTCCCTCCTGTTTGTTTTAGCCATTATATGTTTGTACAGCGCTTAGCACAATGAGATCCTGTTCTTGTTTGAGACCTCAGAGAACTCTATAACACAAAGGTTGAGTTAATGAGAGAGATAATAAACCTCACTGAAGAAAAAAAAAATTCTTGTCATTTTGGTTGGAATTCCAATAATGACCAGCTCTGAGTGACTAAACCCCAGCTGACTCATACAGCAAGGCAAACATGCAGTAAATATTTCATAGTTGGCCTTCAAACATGTTGCTTTTAATATTTTTTTTTACTTAAAAACCCCAAAACAAAACAGCAGCAGCAGCCCACTTTCCAAAGATAACAAGTGCTCTGCTGTTCTGAAAGGAGAAAAGGAAAAGACACCCTCTTTAGTGTAACCTGATACTTCCAGTTCTTGGCACTAAGCTTTTCTGCTTTTTGGGGGGGTTATTTGACATTCTGCTGCTGCTTCTGAGATGAATAAGGCAAGATAAGTGCTCTCATCTCGTGACCCAGAAGTCGGTGTTGCGCCCTAGTAAAACATGACGTTTCTTGCAGGGACGAGTCTCCCACCTTACTGCATGGTTTGGAATTGGCCAGCCGTTGAGATCCCCCTCAGGCAGGTTTTCTCATCCTTTGTTGGGAGCAAGTTTTGACAACAGCAATGCTAATTGATTAAACGTTCTAATCAGAGATTACAGCCGAAAGAGAGATAACATTTTTATTTCTTTGTGTCTCTCAGAACATTAGCCTGCAAGGATCTAGCCACTTTGGCTGTGGAACTGTGTCAGGCTGTATTAATTGACTTGCTTCCCCTTCCCCCTCTCCTTTTCTTTTGCACTGAATCCCTGGGGTCAGGTATTTAAAAAGCTCATTCGGTATTTACGATATACCTTTCACTAGGATTCAGACTGGGGTGGGGGGAAGTCTCTTAAGAAAAGCTTTTGCAACTTTTATATCCTTTCTTCTTCAGTAATTTTTACATGTAAAGCCAGCTGGCATTCACAGTAGGTGTTTGGAAGTGTAAACACTCTCATTGAGGAAAATGTCATCTCTTAAGCTTTGGCAAAGATATTGGTGGTGAAAGGGACTGCGTCTGGAACTAGCATTCCTCCCCCCCCCCCCCCCAATTAAACTTACATGCATGGAGATTGGCAGAAAGGAAAAGTGAAATGAAAGGGTCATCCTATGCTGAGACAGAACAGAATATTCTTAAATAAGGTCTGGTAGTTAATTTTTTTATTTATTTAACAACAACAACAACAACAACAACAACAAATCTTTTCCAAGGACTATAAAAATCAGGTACATTATAGGTTTCCAATAACTTTTATAATATGAATAGGTGATTTTTATTTTTTTATTTTAATTTCCACCCCCCCAGATTGAATTAAATGGTTCAAAAGGTGAATGAACTGCTGAAGGCACAGGCTCTGGGCACTCTTACAATCTCAACCTGCCGTTGAAAACAATTTACTGTGGACCCTGGGCATGTCACTTCTATTGCCTGGATATCACCTATTACAGAGAGAGTTATAGAATAGAATAGAATAGAATAGAATAGAATAGAATAGAATAGAATAGAATAGAATAGAATAGAATAGAATTAACCAGGTTGGAAAAGACCTTTGAGATCATCAAGTCCAACCTATCATCCAACACCATCTAATCAACTAAACCATGGCACCAAGTGCCCCATCCAGTCTCTTCCTAAACACCTCCAGTAATGGTGACTCCACCACCTCCCTGGGCAGCCCATTCCAATGGCAAATCACTCTTTCTTATGTTTGCTAATGGGCAGCTGTGGTGGGTTGAGATTTCCCACCAGCATTAGCTACCACAGCAGACCTCAAATCTTGATTCTGGTTCCTTTTCCTCTTAATGCACTGTCTTTGTGTGGTTGATATCTTTCAGGTTTCAAGGAAAATTTATTGCAGTATGTTTTCAAATCATGTTTCTCAACAGGGTGCTTGAACAGTCAATGATCTGATCTCTACATCAGCTTTAATAAAAACAAACAGATAAACACCAAAAAAACTCCAGCCAAAATCCCAACTGTGATGTATTTTTTGACACATAGAGAATTGACCAATAAGATTTTGGGCTTTAATTTCCTGAAGGATAATGCTGGAAGTGCAGTTGGCAGAGAGAACTGGTTTCCTTCCATCCTCTGAATAATTTAGCTGTTTAGTTGCACAGTGAAATATTTGAAGGGAGCGGAACTTTTGCAGGATTTTACTAACATAATTAGATGCTCAGCAGTGGCTGATACTCAGATTGGCTTTTAGATACTGATACTTCTAGTCATATAATGCTGTCATGTTTGTATTTTAACCCAACTGTCAGCTTTCCCTTCTCTTGAAAAAAGGCCAAGATTAGATGATTAGAGAAAATTCTGCAGTCCAAATATGTTAGCAGGAAAACTCTTTAGGAATGTAAGAAGGCAGGAGATAACAGAAACATAAAAATATGCTTGTGAATAGGAAGGGTAATACTCAGGGCCAGATTTAGATCTTTATTAGACTATTGTAAATCTGGAGTAACTCCACAGACCTCAGTGCAGTTGCTTTGACCTTGCAGAAGATTACAGACACCCAACGTAAATCACCAGAGAGATATCTTTGTATCTTTATGAGAAGAGGTGGGTTATAAATACATACAGATATTTATGCAAACATATGTGGCATGAAAGCATCCCAATGATTGTTTTTATATGAACATGTCCAACATTGTTTAATGCAACCACCATCTCTGATGCATTTACACTGATGTCTTCACCCCCTTGGCCTCAGAGGCTATACAACACTATTACTATGCTAGCATTCAAGTAATAGCAAAGGGATTCCTGGCAGATATTTTTTCCTCTAGCTACCAGGAAAGAAAGCTTGCATCAAGAAAAGCATCAGATGTATAAACTACATATGAAACCAAGGTGCTGATTTTATTTTTACTGAGGAATTATTTTAACTTTTCTTTTTTTCTCCCCAATTTTATTTTGTCCCTGTCATGTGATCAGAAGAAATCAAGGCCAATGTTAACACTGTGCTTTCATGTGCTGACTTAGGGATAATTCACAGTAGTTTTCCAGTTTCTAGTTAGTTTAATTAGTTTTCCCATCCAATATCCTGATTGTGGAGCTCCATCTGTGATTCCAGTAAATAAAAGTATCCCCCCTGCCCACAGCCACTCTCTATCCCTGTGGATATTTTGAATGGCACAGGGCATGGGCATTCTGCTGGTCTTGGAGGCTGCTGCAGCAGCAATGCTCAGAGAAGCAGATGAGCTATGAAAAAACAAAGTGATACATGCACAACATGAGCCTAGAAGAGAAAAGGCCTTGGATATGTGATTTGACTGATTTAAAAAGGAGGTTTGTTGCCCATATTTGAGATTATGGCATTTCTGAATGCCATTCTGTGCCTCAACTACTGCTGCCCGTGAGGAAGAGGAGCTATTGCCTGAAGATCACACACCTAAATGAACACCTTTGTCACCTTTCCATCTCTGCTGTGTCCTGGAAACAGACACCCAGTGGGCCAGGAACTCCATCTCTCTCTTTTTTTATTTCTGTTTGCTATAGAAGGACACAATATTAGATGATACTTAATTATTTTTTTTGCTTCCTACTGCAGCAAAACTATTCTTTGCCTTTTTTTGGGCAATTCTTCTTGAGTTCACTGGACGAGTTTTTTTTTCTGGGGACTGTTTGAGTCTGGAGCAGAACAGGGTGCTGCAAGGGATACATGACCCCTTTTCCCACTCTTTTACAGAATCATGGAATCAACCAGGATGGAAAAGACCTCAGAGATCATCAACTCCAACCTATCACCTAACACCACCGGGTTAAATGCAGTCTTCCAAATCACATGACAGATTCAGAGAGGGTGCAGAAAGAAACCTAGTTAGAATTGTGCTCCTTTTAGCTGCCAGATCATTACCCAAAGCCTCACTGGTGTTCAGTGCATTGCAGGAGATTTTTCTGTAGGTGGGCAGCGCTAATGGATGTTACATATCTGCCTTGATGGAAAACATAGAGAATACGTGAGATGGAATTCTCTTGGGAATGTGGCTCTGATCAACTTTTCCTTGTAGTGTCTCCAGGCGAATTGGATTGGGCAATCCACGTGATTGTGTTTTATTTCGGGTTATTTGACTGTAAATGAGTTGGGAAAAGAAGATATTACCTTGGAAAGAATAATATTTTTTCCCCTTCCATCTCTTTCCTCGATTTTGAATTTTCTCCTTTGTTAATAGTCACATATGAGAGGACCTTCTCTGTTCTCTCTGAAGACCTCTGCTTTGGGTCAGCTGGTAACACCAGAAACAGGAGTCACGCTGCAGAAATGAAAACGGGCAGTGTATTGGGAAACTGCTGTGGGAAGGCAGTTGGGAATTTTGAGGGAGAGACTGCTTCATTCTCGTGTGACATCTCTTTTCCAAAAGCTCTATCAAACCACATCACTTATATATAAAGTAATGCAGCGATGAGTAATACCTTTGACTTATGCCTGATCTGAAGTTCAAAGTATTTGCACAGTATCCTGTGGCTGGAAGAATTTGTGCATACAGTTCAGGGGTTCTGTGTTATTAGCAACAAATAGTAATAAGGATAATACAGTCAGAAAGGAAATAATGGGAACTTTTTTGTCTCTGTGGTAAAAGCAAATTGTGTGGAGGCAGCTGTCTGCTGTGCAACCTATAGGCAAATCCTGGTAGAGCTCTTCTGTAATTTAATTTCTTTTTTCATCTTAGCATTTTTTCCCTTCTTTTTATTTTTTTTTCTTTTCCCAGGCAAGAGGAATCTTGCATTTTATTTTTTTTCTCTTTTACCAGCTCTGATTAATGCCCTCCTCAGTCCCCTCCCACCCTCTTTGAGTTTTTCATTTTAATGGCACACAGCTCAGATTTTCTTTTTCCTGGGGGAAATAAGGCTGTTCATGGAATCTACCTCCACACCATTTGTGCGGAGTTTTCTAGGGTGAGTTAAGGGCAAAATCTCCACAACATTATTGCACCAGGTTTGTCATCTCACATTTCATAAATCCTTGAAAATAAGCTCCTGAAAAGCAGGGATAAAATGACATTTGGGAATGGAGTAAAATCACAACCTAAACGTGAACTCCAGCCATGGTGGGGAGTTGGGTTACCAGCTCCTCCGTCTATTTAGAATGGCTTAGATCTGGGCTGGAGCTGTTTGCTTAGCCCTGTTATGAACACAAGAGTTGAACTCCTGGCCCCCTCCCTCATAAATAAACTGATGTCCAGGCTAAAGTCAGATGCCCATCTTTTCTTGAAGTGACATCTACAGCTCACATCCGAAAAAAATCTCTGGGGTGAGGAGGGTTAAGAAATATAAATCTCAGAAAATAGTTTATTAATACTATGATAGAAGCTCATGCCTATGAAAGTCAGCAGGATGGATTAGGCTGCCTGTGTGTACAGTAAGAAGGGTTTTTTTTCCCTTCCTCCCCTCCCACCCCTTTTTAATTAGAAGCAGATTTAGAAAGTGGGACTTTCCTGAACAAGCAGCCACAGTAAACCTTTAATCTCAGTCACCTCCATGAAAAGAATAGGAAATGGATGTGCAGAAAGATAGGAGACAAAACTGAAGAGAATGTCAAAAGGAGGACAGGTCACTGAATTCATGTTTTTGAGACTACTGTTTTTATTTAGCATATGTTTATATGCTGATGTCTTACACAGTTCACAAAGCCTTTCTCTGAACTGTTATCCACTGTGAGATATCAGGAACCAGAGTGCAGGGGTGCAGAACCGCAGACAGAGGCTGGCTGAAATTTTTTGCTATAAAAATCATCTGTGTGTGGTTTTGGTTTCAGTTGGTTTTCAGGAGATGAGCACTTTTTGATGCACACAATTGGTGGCATTTCTCAACATCACTTCTGAAAATAAAAATCTATTATATAAGAGTCCCATAGGGAAGAGAGGCATAAACACCTCTGAGTGCTGGTCTGGGTCCAGAACAGCCAAGTTCCACATTCTGCTGCTTGACTAGGAGCAGCCTAGGCTGAGTAACATTGCTGCATGGGACCACAGATACACTGGCTGTAAACCAGGGATAATGAGAACTGAAGCCCTCTGCAATGCACCCAGACATCTGGCAGCAAAAAATCAATTATGGAAAAGCTTAGTAGCAGTGTTACTCAATGTCTCTGGTCTATGCAGATGTCTTGTTTGTTTTTCCCACCCTCAGCAGTGCTCCAGCCCTTCTTACTCTGTCTTTGAATCACACCTTCGTGCTTCACCATAACTAAAACTGTATCTACAAGCCATGACCTGCATCAATAAGCTAATGGGTTTTTCAGGTCTTGTATTCCATCCCAAAGCATGGCCTCTGTAAGCCTGGCCTGCTTCATCCTGCTACTCCATAAACTGAAATGTGAGAATTTGGAAAGGGTCAGAATACCCCAATGAAGTCAAATGGGTCAAATTTTCAAATGTCTGGAAATTGAGTGGCAGAGTAAAGGGCATTTTTGATAGAGAAACTTTTACATTTGTTTGCTTCTCCTCTGTCCAGGTAGTTTTTGTACATGGGCAAAATGGTTTTGCCTTGACAGACAACTTGCCTGGGTCAGTTTTTTTCCCTTCTTTTTGATTTTTGGGTTTTGATAAAGTAGATGTTTGTGGTATGAACTTCTCTGGTCTGTAATGACACCTTTTCTTCCCCTGGGATCTGCTGAATTTGTTGCTTCACTGCATCCAACATTTCCTACATATTATTTGGATAACCTGTTTTTCAGCCTGCATAAATGCAGCAAACTTCTCTGCCTGCAGTGGATGAGCACCAATTTTTGCAGACTCAATGTCATGCTTTTCTGTTCTTTCACATTCTAAATACTTGATTCATTAAGTCCAGTGTTTTGCAGAAATACACTGATGATGAGCTGCCACTGAAAACCTCATGATATGGAAGTTCAGATCCATTGACACAGACAGTCAAGTCCAATGAGGCACACATTACCACCAGAACTGGCAATGCAACAAAGCTGCATTTGGATCCTACTTCAGTGATTTCCACTTGGAAATCCCCCAAGGCCAATAAAGCAAATATATTAATATGATTAGCTTGAAACAATCCCAGAAAATGGTTTGTGTATACATCTTGGCACAGCTTTTGACAAGTCTAAAAGATAAAGCAGAATAAATTTACTTCAGTGAACGGGTGTGAAGTGTTCAATTTACTTAGTGCTGGGATTGCATTTGACTACAGGCTCTGTGCTAACATTATCACTGGAAACTGGGAGGAGAAAAAAAACCAAACAACTAAAAAGGGTCAGTTTTAACTCATTTTTTCTCCACAAAATAAACTCTTAATTTATTCACTTAGCACCATTTGACCTGATAAGTGTCTCATAAAACAAACCCATAATGAGACAAAAATTACTCAAATGAAATTAAATTGCTCATCATTACTAGCCTCTGGTTCTTCTAGATTAGGACTGAACTGTGATTTCTTACCTCAAAAACCACTTTTCATCTCTAGACATCAAAGTATGCAATACTTTCGAATAAATGCTGTTGGGGCTTTTGAAAAGAGGAGGCAAACATTGTGCAGAAATAAAGAGCTGTTTGTTTCTCTCAGGGTTATCTTCTATGATAGACAAAGAACCATTGCTTGAATTCATATGAGCCCATTCCAGCCTTCTGCTTAATCCCTTAGGACTGTTTTTTCCCCTTTCCTAAATATGTGTGAGCCTGGGAGGAGGAAAACTAAGACATTTCCTATTTAAACATCCCCTACATGGCTTTTGTCACACCCCCCTCCCTCCTCATTTTTGCAGGGCAAAATGCCCATGTGACTCTGGGTACTCAATTTGCTTCTTTTCTCCTTTCTTCCAGGTTTTCACCTGAAAACCAAGCACCACTGGTCATCTGAGAAGTACCAGAAACTGTCTGGACAAAACTGATTGTATGAGATTTCACAGTGAAGTTTTGAAGGTTGGAAGTGGGTAAGTTTCCCAGCTCACAGAAATCTGACTCTGGTATTTGTAGTACAAATATGTATCTATCTATCTATCTATCTATCTATCTATCTATCTATCTATCTATCTATCTATCTATCTATCTACTTATTTAAGTTTCTCAGCCTGCAAGTAACTTTGAAATAAATAAGGGCTTGCACTGTAGCTCTGTGTGCTGTGTCCAGCTCTGGGCCCCTCAGTTTAGGAAAGATGTTGAGTTGCTGGAACGTGTCTAGAGAAGGACAACAAAACTGGGGAGGGGTTTGGAGCACAAGCCTTATGAGGAGAGGCTGAGGGAGCTGGGGTTGCTTAGCCTGGAGAAGAGGAGGCTCAGGGCAGACCTTATTGCTCTCTACAACTACCTGAAGGGAGGATGTAGCCAGGTGGGGGCTGGTCTCTTCTCCCAGGCAACCATCACCAGAACAAGAGGACAGAGTCACAAGCTGCACCAGGGGAGGTTTAGACTGGATGTTAGGAAGAAATTCTTCACAGAGAGAGTGATTGCCCATTGGAATGGGCTGCCCAGGGAGGTGATGGTGTCACCATCACTGGAGGTGTTTAGGAGAAGACTTGATAAGGTGCTTGGTTGCATGGTTTAGTTGATTAGATGGTGTTGGATGACGGGTTGGACACGATGATCTTGAAAGTCTCTTCCAACCTGGTTAATTCTATTCTATTCTATTCTATTCTATTCTATTCTATTCTATTCTATTCTATTCTATTCTATTCTATTCTATTCTATTCTATTCCTTTTATTTAGTTAGACTATGTACCCTATTAACATTCTTCAGTGTTGTCATAATTCCTCTTATTCCTCTTTTTTTTTTTTTTTTTTTCTTTGGGTTGTGTTGGGTTTTTTTTTGAGTGAGAATTAAGCTGTCAGCTGGGAAGAAGCTTCAAATTTGTTCATAAATCATTTTGCTGCAGGCTAAAATCTGACATGGTGTAGATGAACATATTTTCTCTGGGAAAAAAAAAAAAGAAGGAAAAGACAAATAGAGTATTCTCATTTCCTCCCTTTAGAACAAGGTCTCTGATCTCTCCAGTTTATGATTAAACCAAATTTTCTCCCTACTACATGACAGTGCATTCTTGTGTTGTCAGGGTAAAGTGATTGCTGCGATGTTGAGATCTGCAGCCAGATCAATAGTGGGACAACCTCAAAATTTGACAAGGGATTAATTTTCAATTCAGATTTCTGCTTTGTGCTTGCATTAAGCTGCCTCCCCTCCTTGCCTGTGTGCATGTGAGGCTACTGGGTTTTTCAGGATTGTGACCTGACCCTGAAAACCCTGCACGTGTTGGTGAGATCCATTCTTGGGCAGAGCTTGTTAGATTCACCCTGGAGAGGCTGCCGAGTTCCCTCTCTTGTAGTTTGAACATGCCTCGCTGTGCCAGAGCTGTTGATTTCCCATTGAAGCTGAAAATTTCTGACAAGTGACTCATCACTGCTCCAGCAATATGTTACATTTGATCACTGACTCCTAGAGGGCTTTCAGCAAGCAATTAGGCGGTGGATGTGAAAATAATTTGTATGTTTGCCGGTTTGTTGTTTGTCTCCAGCTCTTCTATAATCAGTTACCTCCCTCCCTTCCTCTGTGGGCAGGAGGGGCCAAAGAAATGGCTTTGTGGTCCCTCTGGGCAGGCTGGCTTTGAGCTCAGGGTTGCCTGACCTAGGTATTCTGCCTTTCTGGTGTACAACATGTGCTCTGGAAAGAAGGGAGAGGGTTATTTGGAGCTGTCGTGCTTCTACTTGTCCTCTCCCCCAACAAAATCCCTCTCCACCAGCAATTACCGCTCTGCTGCAAACAGGCTGAAAAGAGACATGATGTAAAAATTAAATTACTTAAAACATTTGTTTTTTTGAGCTAACACTTGGCTTTATATAAACTCAGAGACAATCCTATAAGGCACTTAGGGCAGATTATAGGTTTGGGCAAAGCTAGAAAATTGCTGCCATTATATTGTTATTATTAACACCTTGTAATTAGCCCTAAGGAATCCTGAAGTTCTCTCTCCTGATTTGGCTTTAATGAAGGAAAATTGCTACCTTTGCAAGTTGGATGGCGCCCGCTCTGATTAGTCTTAAGTATATAGGACTATTATTTTGAAAATGTTTGTTGTCATGTGAGTATTAGTATTGCATGTGAAAGGAGGGAGAGGAGCAGGCTGGGCTCTTCTGTTTCTTGACTACGGTAAATCCCACGTTCACTTCAGCTATGGTCATCCCATCAGAAAGCACGAATGGAAACCTCGTCGAGGTATCCCCACCACAAGATAATGAATTCAGGATGATCCTGTGGCAAGGGCTGCCAGCTGCCCTACCTGCTGATTGCATTGGCTGATGGAGTAATTGTTGCATGGAGATAGTTTTATGATTGCTTTGAGAGTCTGAATGAGATCATGCATGAGTTAGCACACTAAGTGCAATAAAAATGATTTTATTTGCATGTCCCAGAGCCTTTCCTGATTCCTTTGCTGCTTTCACAAGCAACGTCTTCCCAGTGAAATGAAGCCAACATTAATAAAACATCCTTTCCATACATCTCCACTCCTCTCCTCCCACATACTCTATGCTTTCATTACCATCTCTGGGAAAAAACTGACATTAAAGAAAATTCATCTGATCTTATCTGTAATTAATTTGTATTTTGATAATATAGAAGAAGAATTTTTGCATGTAATGACTTACCTGTTCATTATTTCTCTCCTTTGAACTCCTGTGACCGCTTAATAACTCATGCCAAAGCAGAACTGATTATGACATTTTCCCCACCCACCATCCAGGAAGGTTGAAGGTGTTGCCTCTCATACTTGGACAAATTGCTCCAAATAATGACTTTGTGCAAAATTAGTCATACATAATTGAGAAATTCTATAGATGAATAGGAAAGTAACTTGAGATGAAGTTATCATTTTAATGTTTTTTTAAGTTAACGTGGGATTTGACATACCAGTTCAGACCAGCAGTCCACCTATGACGATCCACAGCCTTTTGTGGGAATGGGATCAAAACTCCCTCCTGCTAGGAGCAATGAAAGATTCTTTGTTGTCATCACGGAGGATACAGAAAGGCCTGGAGGCACCAAGGAGGGTGGTGTAAAATGACAAGAGCTGTACTGACTGCAGCGTCAGAAATGGCTCTCTCCCTGGATGGTTGGTCTTGGGTCTCAGGCTGGTGTCCCTGTTCTGCTGGTGACAAGACAGCTTTCCCAGCCTGGTGGCACTGAGAGGCTCTACAGCCAGTACTAATTTCTACTGTTACCTCTATTTGTGTAAAGTGTGAAAAGTGTCGATAAAGCATAGTGTCACATTGCCCTCCCAGCACATTCAGATGCTCTCAGCATCAACCAAAGGTTCATTAATTGGCTTTAAAGTAATTCCTGAGCTCCCTGGACACATATGAATTATGGTTTCAGACTCTCTTCTGCCAACACTTGTTTTTTTTTGCTGTTTTTGTTTTAATTTCTGTCCTTCTTCCTCATCCCCAGGAGAAATCTAACCCCCCTTTTTATTTTTTTTCCTCTTTTTTTTTCAACTATCAGGTTCAACAAGCAAGTCTCTTATGAAAGATAGCTTGTGTTTCATGATGAAAGCATCACAGGCAGGACCAGGGAAATCAAATCTAAGATAAATAAGAATCAGGTCCCAATTCTCCTATAACAAGTGCAAACAAAATGTACAATGTCACATCAAACAGGAGACTTACCTCCCTCTTTCCCCAGGGAAATACTAGATTACACCATGAAAACTCTACCTTTCTAACTGCCTGGGCCTGAATAGCAACACAGGCATTCAGTGATCATAAAATTATCCAGTACCTCTTTAAGGAGCTATGGGAAAAAGGAGGAAGTTCCAGGAAAGTAATGGGATTATTTATAGCTTTTCTGCCTTAAGAAGGGGAAATAAGAAGTCTAGAAAGAGGCCTGGGTTCCAGAGATGTACAGAGGCAAAGCTCAGGGTCTGGGGTTTCTGCTCTAGCCTGTTGTAAAGCCATGGGTCAGTTGAACAGGTCAACATCTGAAGGTCTTCACATTTCAGAAGTTTGGCTCTGGCCCTCCTCTTTATCTTCCACTGGTGGATTATCAGAATTGTGCCTTGTCTGACACACTTAAAAACCAAACACACTTACTCATTTTTCATTACATCAATGACATTTTATGCCTTGACTTCATCATAGCAAAGAAAGGACTTCTTTTAGTTTAATTCATATGCATTTTGTATTACCAAGGTTACAGTCTCTCTCCTCTCTCTTTTGCTCAGATGGTTGAATGTTGCCCATATCACAGTACAATCTGTCTTCAGCACACTGAAGCAAGAAAACTTAGGACAGGGCAACAAACTAAAAAGAAATAGTTCTCATGTACAAAATGGAAGAGGTTTTGTGTTCAGTATGAAGAATCAACATGAACATGGATACAGACTGAATGCAGGCTGCTTTTTTCAGTTCCTCAGTGAAACTGCTGGCTCTCTTTCTGGGTGCAGGGAAAGGTAGTCATGTTCTGCTGGCAAAATGAATGATAAACACAATAAGGACAATGATGGACAGTTGACAGACACTGCTATCTCTGAGGGAAATCAAAGCTGAGAAGAATGGTTTCAGTTGGTTTATGGGCTATTAGCCCAGGCCCTTACTGAGAATGGAAAGGATCAGAGAGAATTTATTGAACCATATGTGGGTTTTGCTGTGTATAACACTTAAAAAGTGCCTGCTTGCTGCCCATGGTGTCTTTGGTGTTATTCAGTTAGAATAATACAGTGAAGACCAAACAAGGCTTTACTCACCTGCCAATCTCTAATCCTAAAAGAGCTGGCCCCAGCAATTTTTTAAACAAATGCCTCACCAGCTACCAGCTTCCATAAGGAATTATCATTACACTTTCTTAAAGTGATTTAACAGGTTGTAGACAGAATATGGAATCAATGTGCATCATAAATCAAACCAGAATGAAATATGGGACATATTAGCTTTTAATTCTTCGGCTACCTAGAAAGCTTTTTAATACAGAATGAGAGAAACTGCACACAAGGCCAAATCAATGGTTAAAACCTTGAACAAACAAACCAGTCCTTATAGTAGTATTTCGGCTTGTGATTGGCTTTTATCAGTAACAGCCCATATCAGCCATATGCAGCCTGATGTAGAGAAGAGAAGGGAACGGTACAGGGGATCTGTGAAACAAAACAGCATTTTCACCGAGGCATGTTCTCACTGTGTTGTCAACTGTGATTCTCCCATTGCTGCCGGGAAGGAACTGATTCACTCAGCTGAGTGGGTGGGTGGCCAGGAATTACAGATTCATTTCACTGCTGTTCAATTAGGCATGTTTTCAGAGAAACTGAGTGCTTATGATGCAATTTGTAGTCCAAGTTCTGCTTCCCTGAGCAGAATTACTCCCTTTCCACCATTTGAGCTGACTATGGGACAGGCAATGTTGTGGTAATGTTTCAGGTGGTGTTAGTGCTGTGGTGGGTGTTCAGAGTCCAGTGGGAATCCAGACTTCTTTACAGTCTCCAGGAGCTTGTGTTAGAGAGCTTGAATTCATCTTTGCAATTTGTAAAAGCCTTCCTCTCCCCAGCAGCCCCACAGTCAGCTGGCTGTTTAAAAACAGCACCCCTGTGAAAGGACAGAGCACAGGGAGTCCAACCATGGATGGCTGTCCCACAGCTTTGTTGACTACAACCTCATGGAGGACTTTCGGCACTCGACTTTCACCATCAGGAGCAGTGCACGTGCATGCTGGGTGAGAGAGTCTAGCAGAGGCAAGAGTGTGATTAAATGCTGTGATAGAAAGGTGGAAAGGTCCTGTCCTGCTGCTCCAAAGCAGCTTTCTTAATCATGTGCTAAAGTGAATTTTCTGGCATCAATGATACTTCTCTCTTCCTTTGAAATCAAAGGACGATGGTAACATCTGCAAATCTGTCCCTGTGAGACTCCTGAAACATGAAGTCTTCTTAGTACACAGGCAAGCAAGACAGCCTAGATGATTTGCCTATCATTTAGGCATCAACTTATCTGGAAGAGTCACATCAGTGTGTGAAAAAATGCAATCTATATGCTGCTATTCTGTGAAATGAGACAGAGAGAAAGACAATGAAGTTGGCAACACAATTAAGTAAATGCTTTTTCGGGTAGTTGGAGAAAGTATATGGGGCACATATTGATAGAATTGTGTTAATATGGGACCTCTTTGTAATTTCTGAAGATCCAGCCCTGGAATTAATTATTTCTTTGGGATCATTTCTGGGACTTGAAAGAAGGATGTCATGGATGGTAGCTTTTCTTCGGTGTCGGCAGCTGTCAAGTTGATTGTTATGACCAAAGCTCAGACAGTAAAGGGGCAACAAAGACCAACTGGATTTTTAAAAAGAGCTCTCAGACATTTTGGAAATGTAAAAAGACCATCTGTCTAACACACAGAGCCTCCCTGTTAATTTTCTCTTTCAATTGCTCTTGCTGTTTGCTTCTTTCCAATCTCAGCAATGCATATCCAGCCACCGCTCTGCAGAATGACAGAACAGTAGTTTCAGTGTCATGGTTTCAGTGAAACGAAAGCAGCTTCGGGTGCTAAAAGCCCAAGAGCTTGGTGATGTAAGCTCCAGCAGCAATTAGCTGCTTCATCTCCTCTTCCAGCTTCATGAGTCAGCTGCACAGATCAAGAAGGAGTAAAAAAAAAAAAAAAAAAAAAGTCCACAAAAGACTTTCTATAAAAATTCACAACAATTATTTTGCAATGACTAGAAGCTACCAGGGATGCTATAATTGTAACACGTTGCAGGGTGTATAATGCTGTGACCTTTATATAAGGCGTGTTGCACTGTGATCTTTCCAAGCACAGAGGAGAAACTGCAAACAAAGGACTGCTCAGACTTCTGAGACTTTTCCCTTTCTAACTTATGATTACCTCATCTGTTTACACTAGGTGAGGAGAGATTTTTTGTGCTTTAAGTACATGTACTGCTTAGTTCTTTGGCATAACCTTGTTTTTATAGCCTCTGCATCCTTTAATCCTGGCTGAGCTTCGTACCTGCCTTTCTGCCTCTCTGTCTGCCTGCTGGAAGGCACTGGTTCTCTACTATCCATGCTGCATTGCAAATGCATGTTTGAAGGCACCCATCTTTGTTCCTATCAAGAACTGGAGGATGGCCATGATGCTCTGATGAGTATCTGTGCTCCAAAGTTTCTTCCTAGGTGACAGATATTAAAAACTAAGATTTGCGCTTCCTCAAAGTACAACAGTAATTAAAATCATATGTAACAAACTGCATCCCAGACTAGACCATACTCTGTTGATTTGAAGAAATATGGTTAAATTTTCCTATAGCATGAACAGCTTCTAATTCTATACTCTACAGAATGGAAATTCTTCCAGATATTCTTCTCATCACCTTCACTCCAGACTCTAAACCATCTATGATGTCTTTGATGCCAACTGAAAAAATAAGACCTATGATTATGAGTAGACAACAGGCCAGGGTTTTTTATCACACAGGCAGGAAAGCAATGAGGGCAGGCAACATGAAGCATATGAACTAAGGAAGGGAACCCTGCTGAGCAAATTATTTGTGACCATTTATTGGGGGAAAGTTTTGTTTTCTTTGTTTCCAAATAATCCAGGAACTCTTTTTCTTCTTCCCCCTCCCCCTTTTTTTTTTTGTTTTTAAACAAATTTGTGCATTGTTTGATGATTAGGAACATATGTCTATGGCAAATGTCATCCTGGATCAATCAGAAGTCCAGCAGGCCAAGGGGGTGAGGTTTCAAAAGTGCCTAAGTGAGTTAAACATAAATTCCAGAAAATTTCCACTAGACAATTTACTCCAAATCCTCATTAGTCAGAAGTTCACATAAGCCCTGAAGAATGCAGCTTTATAGCTCTCTCAAAAGTCTTATTTGTTTTTTTAATCTTGATTATTATACCTGGCTATTCCTCTTAATGATACAAACACCTAATGCGTTTTTGAATCCTGCTAAGCTTCTGGCCTCAGCAAGACCTTGTGGCGTTAAGTTCCCTGGGCTAACAGTGCATTTGCTTTGTACACCAGTGAATCATAGTGGGATTCCACTTCTGGTGCCAGATGACTGGTCACATGTGATGGACAAAAAGATGTCAAGAAATCCCAGGAAATGGGAACAGCTGGGAAGTCTAGACTCAGCCAAAGTAAGGAAAAAGGATGAAAGAGAGGAATGGCAGAATGTCAACATGCCTAAATTCCCTCTGGAGGTATCTTCATCTCTCCCTTGACTATAAAGGGAAGCTATGAGCATCTGTGTCTAAATTTAGGTGAGATGAATTTGTCCCAGGGATCTTGTTCTCCCTTCAGAACATCTTACGTGTCAGAACAACATTTTCCACCTTCATATTAAGGAATAAATAAACAAGAAGTAGCTCTCCAAAGCTTTTCAAGAATGGTGGAGTCCTTCAAGAAATGTTAGAGGCACCTTACAGCTTGATACACACCCAGGTCTCCTTTCTGGTTCCTGCTGTTCCTCAAGAGGTTCTCCAGGAAACCTTTTCCTTGCATCGTCAGCCACCTTCCCTGCAATAGTTCAGTGTTCACCTTTAGAGAACAGAGGCTTTATTCCTCACTTAAATAATCCAGCACTGATACTTTTACTTTCTGAGACTGAAGCTGAACCTGACTGACATGGGCATTAGGATCAAAGGTTAAACCCACATCAGACTGAAAATAAAGATGCAAAAGGAACAAATGGCTTGACCAAACTTCCTTCTTTAAAGCACTGAATGTTCATTTAACATTAGATGGGGAGCTTCAGCTGTTCAAAGAAGATATAAAGGAGAGGTTTTCACCTGCTGGCAGGTAAAAAAACATGGAAATAATTATTCTTTTTCTGACCATTTACTATGTTTTACACCAGGCCTTTTTTTTTTTTCCTTTGGCATCAGGAGTGCTAGCCCTTGTGATTTAGGCATCTGGCCTCAAGGTACAAAAACCAATTTATAACACAGGGGAAGAAAACTTTAAATATACAGAACCTCTTTCATTCTTCATTTTCCCTTCTGTTGCTAACCCCAAATAAATCTACTTTTTAAACTTGAAGTTCCCTCGCCAAAGAGGAAAGACAAACCCAAAATGAATGACTAAGAAAATGAGGGATGTATAACAATTTAGGCTGGAAAGGAAAAAGAAAAAGAAATAGAATGACTGACTTGCTAACAATGGATCAAAGAGATAAGTAAATAATGCACAGAACTCCCCTAAGCTTCAGCAGCAGTGCAAATAACCTCTAACATGCATGAGTCTGGAAGATACGAGCTGAAAGCTTCCTTGAGTGTTGGGAAGGGTTGAGTTTTAAATCCAGCTGGCATGACGAGAACCTTGCCTAGAGTGAGGTGTTTTTTGAGGTCAGGGCTCTCAGATTTAGTGCTTGAAGAAAAAAAAATGTAGTAAAGGGGAGGATGGGAGACCTCAAGGAATATGGCAGGTTTTCCCTATGTTTGATGTATCTGACTTTGGCAGGATTCTTTCAAGTTGAGCTGACACTGAAAACATGTTGAGATTTGACCACCATTAGCCCTGAAAAAAGGATCTCTTTGGCTGTGTATTAAAGCTTTGATATAGGATTTGATGGCAAGAGAAAGGGAATTTCTTCTAATGTGCCCTTTTTCAGCCCTGCACCCTCTGAAAGCTGATGGCAAAGATGATTCTGCCCGCCTTGATTCATCTCAACCTCATCCCAGTTCAATCTGGGGGCCCCAATTCCTGTGACTACACAGTAAGGAGTAACTGCTCAAGGTTGTGTGTTTGGCTTCATATGAGTCAGAGCTGTAGCCAAAGACTAATTTTCTTTACAAGAACTAAGGTTTTCCTTCGAGCAGCCATCCCTTGCCCTTAATGAAGCTTAAAACAATCTCTATCCTTTAGTTATGTGAATTCCCCCTTTTTTTCATCTTCTGTTTTGCTATGCTGCAACCCACATTTTCCAAACAATGGAAAATTTCCCCCACTGGCACTCTGGAGTAATTCTCTAAGGTAACAGGAGGTTGGGGAAACCTTCCCTTCAACAGAGTACTATCTATCTATCTATCTATCTATCTATCTATCTATCTATCTATCTATCTATCTATCTATCTATCTACCTATCCATCCATCCATCCATCCATCCATCCATCCATCCATCCATCCATCCATCCATCTATCCATCCATCCATTTATTCATCCATTCATCCACCCCTCAGGGTGCTCAAATCTTATTTCATTCTGCTTTAGATAATTCCTCTGATTTGACACAAATATCTGAGCACTTTACATCCTGACTTTGAGGTATGTTTACATCAAGCTCTACCGATCAAGGACGGTATTCTGTTTCTGTAGTATCTCTTGATGTTGCTTTGGAATAGTTGTAACTAGCATTCATTTGCAGGCAATGCAAAGGGATCAATGTACCTTTATCTGAAGTGTAATCTAGTCAGGAGTGTGGCACCTTTGCTATTTAGCAACATATGACCACATTCCAGGAATGGAAGGGACCAATGGTAGAACCATACCCAGATCAAGATGCAAAGGGGACTATGGCAGGCAGAATGCAATTTGCTTCAGATGAAACTCTCAAGCTCTTCTCCAAGGCTGCTGTTATTAATCTTGAGGAAAATGTTATGGGACTTTTAACGACCATAAATGGTCCAACCTTGGTCTTCTAGAATGCTAAAGTGCCACTAGCTCTACCGTGCTGTCAATATACAGACAGCTGATCAGTTCTGAATTGCTCCCAGGAGAATTTACTTTCCAAACAGACAAAACCCCACAAACCAATAGCCAAATAAAAATCTTCTGTGGGCTTTGTAACCAACTGGGTGAAGTTTTAGATGATGTGTCTTTGTTGCTGGATGTGCCAACCTGGCTCTGACCATCTTCCCCTTTCATTCCTCTGCAGAACAGAGAAGAATGGAGTGACAAGGAAGAGTTGGACAGCCCTTTGTCTAGTTTGTGGTTATCAGGTTGTCCTTCATAGAGGATATTATATAGACATTTTAAAGCTATTTTATTTAAGTATGATTACTGAGGGAGTATAGTCACTTCACCACACCTCTGCCCCCTGGGGTGAAGAAATTTTCTTAGAGAGAGATCATGTCAAAGAGTAAGATATGACATTTGCAGCTTTAAGTTGTATCACAAGACAGTCCATCAGCCTGAGAAATCTGAAAAATGCTCTGAAAACTGTCTCAGGAAAATAAAAAAACACAGAGAGAGATGCAAACCATTATTGTATGAAGAGGGAGTTTTCAAGAGTTTGTTCTATTTTTGTGTGTGTGTGTGTGTGTGTGTGTGTGTGTGTGTAATACAGGAATTGATCATACTGACTGCCTTAATCCCATGTTGGACCATGGAGAACAGTTTATATCAGGATGCCATTGTAATGGGAAGGCTTTCTCCACGTGCATCTGTCTTACAGGGCAAGTAGTTGTTGCTCTCTCAAGAGCAAGCAAATGAGCCAGAGGGAACTCTGTTCTGCTGGAGGAGATCTGGCTGTGAGCACAAGAGCTCCTATCAAGGTACTTTGAGTCCCAGAATGCGGGCCTGAGATTTGGACATTCTGCCAGCTTTGTGCAATCTAGAAGAGCTGGCTGAGTACACTATTACATAATAAATGAATTATGATTTCTCCCTGCTTCCTTTTCTCTCTTTTTCTGGTTGTGAAAAGTTCCTGATTTTTTCCTTTAGATCTTTGTTCAGAATTTCCTCTCCTGCATTTCTGATCTTGGACCAAAAATTGCTTGAAAATATTTCTCCTTTGGCACCCTCACATCCATTTCTTTCGCTCCAGGGCAAAATTGTTAGGGTGCCCTTTAGCCATAGGTCAGACCAGGAGAAAATTAGATCTTGTACATATTTCCTGGCTTTACCTCTGGCTGCAGGAACCAGGCTCAGTCTCACCACAATTTCAGAGCCACTAGATGGGTTAATAGCCAAAGCAAAATATCCAAAATCATGTTTCAGTCCTGAAACATATTTCCTTCCTGATATGTGCGTACTCTGGGAGCTGCTCCGAGTGGCATGAGGGAGAACTGTGGTTGTCTTTTAGTTCCTCAGAGCAGAAAAATACCCAAGAATTTGCTTACTAACAACATTCTGTACAAGTCACTTAAAATGGCTGCTTCCAGTCATTTTGTTCTTAATTAGACTTGTTAAGGGTTGAAAATGAAACCAAGAATAAGTGCTGGGAACCAATTCAGAGCAAAATCTCTCTCCTTTTCAGCAACAGATAAATATTCATGGTCATGCCTCATTTTTCCCCCATTTCTCCATACCTGTGTCATGTGTTAATATTAAATAAACTTATACAGAAAGTGAGTGACTTTGGGAAGTTGTATTTATCAGAAACAATGCTGAGATGGCTATTCTCCCCTTGTGCTTAAGAAGGATTACTCAACAGAGTATTACAGGATTTCAGTCACAATCCCAAAGCCCACTTGCACTCTGTCTCTTTGCCTTTGTAGAATCATTTGGCTGTTGTCTCCATTTGAAAGACCCAGAAAGTACATGGATGAAAAGAAAAGAAGGGTAATTTCAAAGGTAGCAATATATAGCAATATATAAAGGTAGCAATATTCAAGGTAGCAATGTATTCATCAGGTCCTTATGAAGATACAACAGGTCTTAACATTTATACTGCACTTCATCCACTAAAGATCATGGTAACCCTGCATCCCTCAGTAGAAGAAAATGGACCAAATGTAGTTCACACTACTTCCACTTGGTAATGGAAGAGCTACTGTTTGCAGCAAGCCATCAGTGTTCAAGGAGAGCAAGGCATCACGGCTTGAAACAGTGGAAATTAGTCAAATTTGTCCATAGCACAGGCTGGATTATGCCTGCCTTTGCAACAGGTGATTGCTGCTCAGCACATAAACGGAACAACAGCTGCAGGGAATTGTTATTTCCTCATTAATTGCATTTTAGGGCTCGCTGAGGTTTTCTGTGCTGAACATTCCCAGTCCCTTGAAATGCTAATCAAAACATTTGAATATGCTGTTATCCTGACAGCACACTTGAGGAGGTTTTTAAACTGACCAGCTGTCTAACTGCTCCCTATAAATCACTTGTCCTGACCTAGCGGTACATTTTTCTTCTCTTTCGTGTCTATTTGCCGTTTGACACAGGAGCCTGTGCTGTAACCGCTCATTTCATACCAGACAGTGTAATACCCTTGCAGCCTGCCATGATTGTCAGGTTGATTTCATTAGTACGATAAGATGCATAGACTCCTTTTTATCTCTTGTATTCTCCTTCTCTCTCTCCCTTTCTCTGTAATTTGGGTCTTTAAAGTCCCTGCTGTCTCCTGATCTACAGATAATTGTTTACTGTAATACTAGCCAGGAAAGGAGCTGATAAACTCCAGATGTAGCCAGGTCTTCAAATTCACTTTCCTTGCTCTAGGCCCATGGCTAGGGACCTCAGATAATATTTTGCTGCTGCCTGGGGTCCTCTAAACCTGCTAATAAAAAGAGGCCATTTGAGACGGACAATGACTGTGTCATATATGACTTGGGTGTCTCATTAGGGTTTCTTTTCTGTTTGGGGGATTGTTTTGGTGGGGTTTTTTTTTGTTGCTTTTTGTTTTGGTTTGGTCTTTTTTATGAGCTTCTTCCTAGCCCCAGTTCTTGTTGCCTGCCTGTATCTGCACTGTACTCTTTGAAGTCTTATCATGCTTCTTAGTGACAGGAGCCAGGATGCTACATGTTAACCCCCACAGAGCAAAGAGATGAGACTTCTTCTCCCTCTTAAGAAAAAAATTAATTCAATCACTCTTTTCTGCCTTGCTTGAGCCTGTGGCTCACACGATTCTTCACACAGTAATTTTTAGAGAAGGCAGATTGTCAGGGGTTCATAAACAAGAACTGAGTTATTGCCTCCAGCTTCAACAGCTCATGAAACAATGCCTTTCACAGATTTGATAGCAGTTCCCTGGTTTATTTTTTAATAATTGTACCTTAGTTTTACATACCTCTGAACTTCTCCCTTCCACCCAGCACTGAGAAGCAACATGCTATCAAAGAGGCAGATCTCCTATCTCTAGCCTCATTCGAAGGGCCAAAAATAGTCCAAAAGGCCCTGCCTACATTTCCACTGTGAACCAAGTTTATAACCAGTTCATGAAGAGGTTGACTATAAATATTTTTTGTGCCCACACACAATGTGGTTAATAGGGCTAGTAGTTGTGACATCCTTACCTGGCACATGGAGATCTTCCTATGAACTGGCTTGGCACATTATTTTTTTGCTGTGAATTCAAGCCCACCTAACCACACCTGTGTAACCAGTTTGTCTTGCTCCTCCATTCTCCATAACTGGGTGTGGTAGGATATCCTTGGATGCCTTGTGTCCCATGCTGCCAGGGCAAGCCAAGGTGTAACTTTTTTGAGCATTCTGGTATGTGTCCAAGGCCTATGAGCTATCTGCCTGACCTGGGTACAAGCCTTAGGCAATATCCCTGCAGGCAAACCACTGAGCAGCCCGTGCACTATACAAACACCACATGATCTCTTTCTGAAAATACCTGCCATGGAGATGTAGGCAGATGGGTGTTTGTGTCACAGGAGAGGATTGAATCCTAGTTAAAAACAAGCAAACAAACAAACAAAACAAAACAAGACCAAACCGGGGGTGTGGGGGTGGGGGGGGTGGTGGAAATCAACATGATCAGATTTGTTCTTTAGTTAGAACCAGTTTGGGTTTTTTATGACCTGAGATTTGCATCTTGATATTGAAAAGTCCAACCTGAATTTGGATCAGGTCAATCAAATTTTTGGGAGAGGACTGAAAATCTCAAGTTAGGTACAAATTTTATAAAGGTGTCTTATAATAATCAATTAGCCATTTTACACAAATCAGACCAAAGTCTTTCTGCATGAGCTCCCCATACCATGAGGTTTTGGAAGGCTCTAATATCAAGGCTAGATAAGAAGCCTGAATGCCTTCCACAGGGTGCCTCTTGCTCCTTTGCCTGAAAGCAAGGGAGGTTGCCAGCCAGTTGTCCTCCCTCTCCAGTGACATACCTGAGAAAAGGGCATCTTTCATGAACAGGGAGTGAGAGTTCAACTGCAGATCTAATCTGGGAGATACCAACCCTGTTTTCCTGCTTTTCAGCCCTTCCCCTTTCGTATTCCCCCAGACTCCTCATTGCAGGCAGCATTATCAGACTCCACATCCCAGTAATATTCCCAGAATTCTTAAACAAATATTTTATTTCCGCTTGCTGATGCATTAAATGAGTCTACAAGTACATCACTTTCAGTTTAGAAAGAGAGCCAAGTTCCACTAGTAGGGGAAGCAGAAGAAATGACAATCACTAAAGTGATCAGCCTACATTATCTCAACTAGCCTTCTACTTCCTCTGTGAAGGCATCTTTCCCTCTCTTTCTGGGACTGTTTCATTTCACTGCAGGCTTGCTCAAGGCAATGAGATCGTCCTGGACTGGGTAGCCGGGCATTTCCAATAGGCAATGAATGACATAGTTTTACTGCTGAGGAGAGGAGCTGATGGGTACAACTGTCTCCTTAAAGGCCAGACTTGCTACCACCCTAGACATCAGCAGAGATTTGCAAAACTCACCTTCCCTAGCCCAGTATTATTGAAACCCTTTGCTTAGCTATCAAATTAAATAGAAACGGATTGGTGTAACTCTTCCCTCGTAATAATGCTGTTTCATTGCCTTGTAATCCACTTTTAATTGGGATTTGCTTCCTGGCAACAGCGTGTAAACAAGGAGATGGTCAAAGGTAGCAGGGGAGGGAATAATGCAGAAGTAGGTTCTCCCCTTGGTCCAGCTTCCCCTCTTTAAAATTCCACAGTCTGGGTTGCTTCCACAATTGTTTTGGAAAATTCCTTTGCTTTCCCCCTCTTCCCCCAGAATTAAAAAGGGTCTATTCTCCTCCCCTCTTCATGTAAACATCACTTATCTTGTTCTATAGGCAGCACAACTAGCAAGAGCAAGTACTCACAAAGTGTAAATTAGCTAGTGACAATAAATTGTCAGATTGCCTCTGAGGCAGAAACAAATGAATAGCTTAGTTTATTAATCACATGGCACCTTCACCTTTGATGTCTTGATGTTCCAGTTTTGGTGCTCTATTAAGCAACCCTGAGTGACTGCTGCAGCAGCCTCCACTAAACCAGAAATTTTGTTGGCAGCACATTTCAGGACTTCAAAGGCGGTAAATTACCTTGAGATTGTTTCATTAAAGCGCCCTTCCCAGTGTGAACAGCAATAACAGGAGAATCGAGATCAAAGAGCATCCATCTTTCTAGATTTGTTACATAGAAAATTACATGCTGAGGGTGTCTTTTTCACAAATCATGTCGCCTCCCATTTCAGCAAGAATGGTTCTAATTAGAGCAGAAGCCTCCTGGCTGTGTGGAGAGTTATGATTGTCATTAATACAGCACTGGAAGCTTTTTCCTCTTTGCACTCCCCAGACCCCTACCCAATTCTCTGCAAAGCCAGCAATGTTTGTGATGTGCCTCTGGAGCCTTATTAGAAACAATTATGCTGATTAACTGATTACAGGCAGCTCTCTACAGATTCCTGGGAAGAGCTTTTCCTGGGATGTGTATTTGTTTATTTTAAATATTCTTTCATTTCCCTTCCCCCTCCACCCCCACGGGCTGTCTAAATTCACATAATCCTGGGCTTTGCTTTCTTCTGTCTAATCACCAGGGATGAAATCTAAGCAAACTGCTGGAGACAGACCAGAGAGAAGGGACTTCTGGAGGTCCTCCTGATACATCTTCTGTTTGATGTGACGTACCAGGCGCAAGCCAGCTATGAAGGATCTATAGCCCAAATTCCGGTGTGATTTAGTTTCATTTTCAGGCACTTGACCGTTGGCTTCAGCCTTCAGGTCATGCAAATCCTCTGTAACATTTTAAATCCCAGCAGTACCAGCTATGAAACATATAAAACCCAGAGACATCACCTGTTGACCTGTCCCTGTCAAATAGCTGGTACCTGCTCAGAACACCATTTGGAGAAGCATGGGGTGGAGCAGCCATGGGCAGGCAAGCACCAATCCCATGGTATAACTGTCTTTTCTTGTCTCACTCGTTGTGCACAGGTGTGGAAAGAGACAGCTGGACGGGCATCACTACACAATTAGGGCAATTCTTACTAACCCTGAATCATCGCTTTCCGAGAAATCCCTTTATCAGCAGACTGCAGAACCTGTACTGCTGACTTCCCTTCCTTGCAGCCACTCCTCGCTGTCCTTTGCATGTCTTTTCAAGCACAAAGGCACTGCTGTTGTCTAACATGGCATGTACTTCACGATTTCACAGAAACAATAGCAGTCCATAGCGAATCTAACTACTCCGTGCTGACGGAAATTCATTCTGCTTCAGAGCAAAGCAGGAGAGGCATTCACAGTGAAATTTTCCTCAGAAAGGTTCATCCACCTCTAGATGCTTAGAGTTTGACTTCTGCCTTCAGAATCAGCATATTTACACCTGTTCACTCTCTGATTTAGTTCCCAGGCTTTACTTAAATCTGATGGGTTTTCCACCTAGATAAACATCTAGCGCAACACATGATTGAGAGAAAAAGCTACCCAAGTAAAGCCTCCTGGCACCGGTCTCTCTTTGACTGGCTTACTGTGAGGAACGGAGGCATCAGTCTGGTCAGGGAGAATAGTAAGTGCTTTAGAAAACTTTCTTGGATGCCTCTTGCAAGTTTCTTCTCTCACTAAGCATCTATGAAACTTTGCAGTTTCTCTGAATGTGATGACTTTCCAGACTTTTAGACCAGAACAATTCCAGAAGTGCCTGTAACTTTCACTGTGTTCAATGGCATCGTGTGTCCCGTTCTTTAGACTTCCTAATACATTTTGGTTTATTTGCTGCTGCATAGCCCACAAAACCATTAGCATTTTGGCTCCATAAGGAAACATTATAATTTAATACACTGTGTGGATGCACCATGTAACTGGGAAAAGTAAGAGAGATGTATGCTTGAAATGTCTCTCCCCTACATTCCCTGAAACAAACATTCCTGTTGGCAATGTCCTGCTGGAAAATTCCCATCAGAGGTACATGAAGAATGCTTCCTTATCGAAGACCAAAGAAGCATTAATGTGCCTAATGCTCTGACAAAATAATCTTAACTGTCTTTCCTGGCTGGAGTGTATTAATTTGATATAAGAGATACGACTCTACTCCTGTCTGTTGTGACTTTGACCTCTGATTTGCAAATTTCCTAACGCAAGTAGATGTGAATGAAACATGCACAGCCAGAAGTGAAATTATTTAAATGATTCTCCCCCCCCCCCCCATAATTAATTGTAAATGCGACATAGGACCAGGAAATCACTTTAGTTCAGAATAGGGAAAAATATAACAAATGCATTAATTTTCCTCCAAGTTAAGGACTTGTTGAAAGTGAGCAATGGTATAAAAACGCAGAGCTGGAAAGACATGGGCATTTTGGTTTACTCTTGTGTTTTATGAGACCTTTTGTTTTTGGTCAAAGATCACAAGCAAAGCAAGGCATGGGGGCCACAGAACCGTGGGAAAAGCAGCAGTGAAGACTGTTGTGTGAAATCCAGGGGAATCTCTTTCACCAGCTCTGCAGCGCTCTGAATCCATTCTGCTGGATCCTGTTCCACGGAGAAGAGATTGAGAAGAATAAGCAGCATGCAATGATTTGTTGGATTCTAGTGAAAACATACCACGCCTAATTTCTTTGTAAAAGCAACATACACAGCCATTGACCAAAATGTCTTTGTCATGGCTGGAATTACGCCAGAACTATCCTGGTATTTCAAGAAGGATTTGTGTTGCTTTTTGTCATATGAGGTCAGAATAAATTAAGTAGGGCCTCTGACAGCTGATTTTCAATGATAATCTTTATGTTAGGATTGACCTGTTTATTCAGCCCAGTCAATCTCTCATCAAAATGACAGCCCAAGAGGACCATAGTTTATTATCCCCAAGGATGCATAAAGATCCCATCAGTGGAGACAATAAAAGCTGATTAGTACAAAATTAGAAAATAAGGCTGAGTGAAAAGACAGCAAAAAAGATCAGACCTACTATCTCTGCTACAACTTAGGACAGAACCTGTTGATACCCAAACTGCAGATGTCTTGTGCTGTAAAAGGCCCTTTTATTGGGCTGGCTTGCAAATTTCTGATGTAGGAAAAGTGCTGGTCCTCTCCATCTCTTTGTAGGACTTTGGGTTATGCTCTGTTGTCACATCTGGGTAAATGGATAGTTGGTCCCTTTGAAGGCAGTGGAATGGCATTGTCATAAACCTGATATATAAAAGTAACATGAAAAGCTCAGAAACAATGCCTGGGAGATAGTACTGCGTGAGAATGTTTCAAGACATTATATGAGCTCTATAGTGTGTAGGGTTAGAACAGCTGGCAACATACGTGTTGCAGTCGTAGAAGTATTTCTGTACAGTTGTGAGTAGTAAATTCTGAAGTGGACTTGCCAGAACAGCTCCTGTAGAGACTGATTTTTGTTTATCACTTTTTTTAAGTGCAAAATTTACACATGAAATAAATAAAAAAACCCTACAGTAGTCTTTCTAATTGTGGTTGAATAGTCATGCTGCTAATAAGTGCACAATATAACTGTAAACAGATCACAAATCTAGAAGCATATTAATTTATGTTACCTTTGTTCTCATTCCAGGAAATACAAGGATTTGATAAGCTGACATTGATTTAATAGTCTGAAAACTGGAATCAATCTTTCTTTTCAGCCTTTTATTTTTCCTCCTGTTGCAAATTACAAACACATTTCTACTTCCTGCAAGCTGTGCATATATTTCCATGGCCATCTTGAAGACCTCTCCGCCTCCTGCCCCCACTCTTGCCTAAGCAAGAAACATCTTGTTAATTGAGGTTGCAATTCAATGTTTAGTGAAGGAAATGAGCACAATACAGTTAAGGAAACTCAGCTTCACTGCGTGTTCATTCTGCGGTGGCTGATTACTGGTGTGATGATGATGATGATCAGATGTCGTTTGAGAACTGAGATACAGTGATTGGTTTTGATAACCTGAAATTAACAACTGGATTTATAGCTTGTAAATATTCCTTGTGGCGAATTCTCGCATTGCTGGCATAATCCCCTCTTCCTGTACAGACCTCATTTATGAATCCCAAACCAGTGACATTATCCCCAGGATGTAAGACAAGACTCTCCCCTGTAATGCACACTGCATTTAGTAAGTAGTCAATAAAGTGGCATTCTCAGACTTTTTATGTGGACTGATTAAATTGTACATGACTGTGACAGTTAAATTTACACACACTGACCAACTGCTTGGTTATAAAACTGCAGGCTCTTACATGCACAAGTTTTCTACTGAAGTGTTTCTCCTCTGTGGTAAAGGACAGCTCTCTTATTTTGGGTTTTGTGATGTGATGCAGCCACTCAGTGCCAGTCGGGTGCAATTCACCAGTAAGGCAGTGGCAGGGTTTCCTCATTAAGGGGTGCCCTCCAACAACACTGGGTTAGAGTGACTGCACAGTGGGCACAAAAAGTGACCCCTGCACCACTACAGAGCTCCTTTTGGCCCCTTGTCAACCATCTATAACTGAGATAAGTTAAGGCTCCTGTGGGCTGCTTCATCCCAGCCTTGTGGACATGGTTCTGCTGGTCTGGAACTTCAAAAAGGGATGCAAAGGTCAGGTGGATGTCACCCTCATGTACGCTTCTATCAGTCCCTTTAAGATCTCATTTTCTCACTGCCTACCTCAGAGAATATGAGAATCATATCACATCAGCAACTCTTCCTGGAGCTTCTTTCTTAATGGAATGATTATTAAATGTTTTAATGCAGATGAATTATTTTAATCTGTTGAAAAATGTCTTTAAATGCTGCTTGGTTTTGGTTGCCACATAAATTAAAAGTACAAGCACTGAGATAAGAGTTCTAAACCATACAGCAATGAAGATGTCTGTTCAGTGGGCTTCTGAGACAATGGGGTGAAATACATAGCACGGCTTGACTATTTGGAAATATTTAGACCAACATTCAGATCTTTAGTAACACTTCTAATCCTCCTGACTTTGCTTGCTGATAGTGGCGAGGAGTGAGACTTTCTAGTTAGGAAGCTGACAGATAGAACAACAGCAAGAACTGTGAAAATCATCCAGATAATCTTACAAAACCCATTACTGAGGCAAAGAGCAAGGAATGCTAATGTGAAATTAAGGAGTGTGGTAGGAATTGTCCCACCTGATTCACTCTATGTTGCTTTTGCCAGATGTGAAGTTCTTGACTGAACAGTTTTAGAAAAGGTGATTCTTTCTGGTGGCTCTTTCTCAACAATGGACCCATTTCTTGTTTTTCTAGAAATGCTTTTCATTTCACCAAAGAAGCTATACTCTTTAAAAAAATATCCTGACCCTTTCATGCTGCTGAGATTTATAGCTCTTCTTCCTGGGGCCACCACCAGAGTGCAAGGCAGGCTTCTCAGGCTATCAGGTAGTGATAGGACTAGGGGGAATGGAATGAAGCTGGAGGTGGGGAGATTCAGGCTAGATGTGAGGAAGAAGTTCTTCACCATGAGAGTGGTGAAGCCCTGGAATGGGTTATCCAGGGAGGTGGTTGAGGCCCTGTCCCTGGAGGTGTTTAAGACCAGGCTGGATGAGGCTCTGGCCAGCCTGATCTAGTGCAGGGTGTCCCTGCCCATGGCAGGGAGGTTGGAACTAGATGATCCTTGTGGTCCCTTCCAACCCTGACTGATACTATAATCTGATACTACTATAATCAGTCTCAGCTTTGGGCCATGCCATATTGAACAGTGACAGATAGATCATGGCCTAGAGGCAATTCATATTTCTTGAGATGCAAAGTGCTTCCTTAGCATGCTAGAGAAGGAGTGCTCTCTGTGGATAGCCAGGGAGCTGCTGAGGGCTTGCTCTTAACACTGATGAGCTCTAAAGATTTTGAGAGGACTCTAATTAAAGTTTGATGTGCTAAAAGATGGTGGTGTTAGGAGGTGCTGGTGTCAGGAGGCTGGATAAAAGAGAATTATTCCAGGGAGGGCTGACCCTTGCTGAACAATTCTGGAAAGAGATGGAACTGGGCATCATAGAAGAAAGAGAAGTACAAACATTTATGGGATATTATGTCAAAGATGAAGGCAACTGTCCTTTTAAATGCACAGAGTAAAAATGAACTACGCGGTATTTAAATTATTATCCTGTTTGAGTACCTGTTTCACATGTTGAATACTTTGCAAAGGTTATGTGCAAACCACTAAAAATGCAGGGAAGAGTTGTTTTGTAAAGTATGCTTGCTCAGTAAAATGCAAGTATGATTTCTGCTTGAATAGTTCACTGCCATTTGGACCGCCATTTGGTCTCAAAGGTCTGATTCTCTTTTCAGTGTGTGCTCAGAGCAAGTTAGTGGAAACTCTTCCTGGCTTGGCAGTATGGAGTTAAAATCTTTCATGCTTACTCTGCCCTTAAAGAGATTGTCCTGCTTTTTAAAACTGCAATGTGTTATTAATATTTTTTCTTTAATTATCTGCTGCTGTTAATGCACAAATTAACTTGTCATTGTCCCTGTCAGGAAATGATGGAGCAGCAGTGTATTTTTACAGGACCGAGGAGCCCACGAGTCTGATGCACTCAGTGGACCTGCAAATTAGCATGAGAATAGAATTTATAATCTGTTGAGGCAAATAGAAACCAAAGCCCACGGTGACATTCATGTGTGGTAAGACTGGTTTGCTGGCCAAAACAAAGTCTGCTTGTGTTGTTCACATTCTTGAAGCATCTGAATATTAGAAGACGTCGAAGACACAATGAGGGAAATTTCCAGACAAGATAAATACAGATGGAAATACAAGCTGAGAGTGAAGAATGGGGCTACTGTAGGAATTTCAGCACTAAAAAATTGAGCGAGTCGTGGGAGGCACGCCCAGTTGGGATTCTGGTTTTCACAGGCTCTTTGCTTGTCAAACTTAATATCAAGTAAAATAACCTAATTTGACTTGGCGAAGGCATATAGCATATAGGCTTGATATCCGTGACAGAGGCTTTTGAAGTTTCTTATAAATAGTATTTTCTGTGCTTTGGAAAGAGATGGTTGAATAATAAACAACTTTCCCAACCCTGACTCCTGCAGCTGAATAGCACAAATCGTAAGTTGCTCACTGGCAGAGGAAATCCTTTTGCTCAGTCTGCCTGCCAAAGAGGACTTAATAGTGTGCTCAGTCTTAGGCATGTGCTTTAAGAAGGCCTGAGTAAGGGTGTGTCGCATTTTTAGGGTTTTTGTTCCTGTTTTTTCCTGACCCATGACCTCATGGAAGCATGCTGTGGGACTGTCTTTCAGGCAAAACATGTGCTTTTGCTCCCCTGGCTCCTTTTTCTCCCAACCTTTCTCTCTCTTTATTGTGGATTGATGTGAAATGTGAATGTGAAAAGAGAACTCATTTATCCATTAGGAAATTTATTATTACTATTATTACTACTACTACTATTATTATTACTAACTTAATGATTACTATTACCATTATCCCTGATTAGGAAACAAGCAGAAATAGGTTTCAGAAGGGACAACAAAAATATTTTGGAGGAAAACTTAGACCCAAGGCAGAAGTGTATTAATATGTTTGAGATGTGGTATGTTATGTTTGGAAATACAGATTTAGGCACTATTAAAAGAAACACTAACTGGAGGATGGTGATGGGGAATCAGCCAAAGCACTTTTCCCTCCTCTACCCTCTTCTCTGTGTCAGATTCAGCACTGAAATATCAGAGTATCACAGTATATTAGAGGTTGGAAGGGACCTCAAGAGACCATCAGGTCCAACCCCCCTGCCAAAGCAGGATCACTCAGGGTAGTTGGCACAGGAATGCATCCATGTGCAGGCATGGAGGTACTGTTCCCATTTCAATTAATAAGCTACATAAAATTACTTTTGCATTTTTATTTATTTGGTGATCAGAGCAAAATAGGAGTGGTGTCAGCTTGCACTAAAACAATGATGCAAACAAATGCCCCAAGAAGCATGGCTCACAAAACAGAGCTGGGTTTTTTCCCCCCACATCTTATGAAAAGTGGCAGATCCACCTAGGAATAAATCACCTCTTTGTTTTTCTTTTCCAAAATGTTCTTTCTCTTACTATTACTCTCCTTGCCCCTGTCCTTCTTGTTCTTTTCTGCTGCCAGTTTGTAAATGGATTTACGCTCAGCATGTCAAAATGGAAGGGAGCTCAGAGTTTCCTTTTGAATCTCGTCCTTAGTATTTAACTACTTGGTTTGCATACCTTAATTGGCCTGATTCCTGCAACTTTTACCCTATTGATAATTGATAGACTGTTCCTTCCTTCCCAATTTCCTTTATTAGTTACATCAGGAAGTTTATTGGTGTTCTTTGCATGTAACTCAAGAAGACGGGTAGCGCCACGCTTGTTTTCAGGCCTATGTAAATTAATACTGTCCAGAAGTCTGAAGGCAAAGATCAGCAAGCCTTAAAACCCGGAAGATATCTGGTTACATGCCAGAGGCCTCCTCTTCAAATGAAATGACAGGAATCTGGGGCTGAAGGACTTCCGTTTGCTCTTAATGAACTTGAGTGGCTCTTGCCTACAACCAGAAATGCTACGCAGACAGCCAGCTCCTGGGACGCGTCACTCCTGGAGCTTGCAGTCTATTATTACTTTTATTCTTTTGAGCGTCCCCTTGTTACGCTGCAAGCCTAAAGACCAATCATGTAAAGCATGAATAACAAAGGCTCCCAGAATGCTGCTGCTGCTGCTGCTGCTGCCCAAAGTGCCTTTTCACCAGGGTGGAACCAGAAAGTGTCTTTGCTTAAACCTGATGTGGCTCTTTGGACTAGGTTCGGTCGATTCACGTTTCTGACCCAAACTCGGGAGGATTCCTGGTTTGGCACAGCTGGATTTGAAAGATTTGCCAAATCCGCCAGATCACCAAATCCAAACATTTTCTCCTGCCATTCCTGCTTCACTTGACCCAAGATGCTGGTATATGTGTATATGCCTTTGCCAAGATATCAAATGACCACAAGAGTCTCTAATGATTTACTATCTGGGGACCCCTACTGATACACATGCAACTATAAATACATTTACTTAGGAATAATAAAGGGCATTTAAAGCCACAATTAAAAAAACACCCCAATGTATGAGAAGTTACCCACTCAAAATATGGGTGTGTGTCTCTCAGATGTAACAATTAAATGCTAACATGGTGTAATACAATAATATGGGCACACTGTGTTTCATTCCAGTGGCAATCCTAATTATAACACTACTTATTACAGGAAATTGCCTATTGAACCACTCTGCCTGAAAACCTTAACAGAAAACCTTGTGTATGTTTGCTTACATAGTGAAATAGAATGCAGAGCTGACTCCAAACAGCAAACCTCAAGATCTCCTGCTTTCCTTTAAATCTTCCCTTCCTTCCAAAACTGCAGATGGCAGAGAGCAGCACTGTGGTTTATTGGCATCGTGAAAGTGAGGCAAGAGCCTGGTTACAAAAGCCACTGGCATATGATAAAATGATGGCTCAATCAAACAGTCATAACATGCTCCAAAACAGACTGGAAGGGCTGTGTTCCAGCAGCAGCAAGGAAAAGAGTCTGTCAACACCATGTCTGCATTTGTCCACGTGAATATTAATGATTATAAGCTGTAAGTGAACTACATTACCTGGACTTGTTGAAGTGGCTATAAAACGAGAACTCTCCTTCCCTTCTGGATTCCCAGGATGCTTTTGAAGAGAAACAAGTCAGATATTTATGAATTAAAATGCTTTCAATTCCATCTTTCCCAAGAGGGAGATAAATAAAATTTGATGTCCTTTGATGCTAAAAAAATATTAATTTAGTGCTTTTTTTATTCCCTGAGAATGGATTGAAGTGGACTTTTTTCCTGAAGTTTTGCATTTAATCTCTAATATAATGAATTACTTTATTCTTCAAAGCACATAGTTTTCCAGTTAGCAAAATATCTGGAGGCATCTGGCTTGGGCTTTGGACAATGGGATGCACAATTCTGGTCTCTGTCTTGCTCAGTCCTTTACCCTGCTTGACACACTCTTGATTACAGGCTGGAGAAGATCTTGATAATAACAAAAAACTCAGCTGTATAATAACAAGTTCAGGCACCAGTTCAGGAAAGCCTTTAACCATGTGCTTAAACTTGTTGCTTAATCAGAGCCAAAAGAGCAGACAAAGAACTCAAGTAGAACAATACATAGACTTGAGAAAGTCTCTGCTGGGGGCTTTGGTTTCTTAACTGTCTGTGTACTCCTGTCATTCTATTGACCTTCAACATCTACAAAAAGGCAGTATGATTTACTGGACTACAGTTGTTTTACAAGGCTCAGTTGAGGCTTGAAGTTCTTCCCAACAACAAACAAGTGCTGAGTCAGCAGCTGGACTCCCCTGCAGGAGGGGGAGTGTGACTGTGGGACTGACAGCTTTATACTCCTACTGCATCTAATTAAAAAAATAAAATAAAATTACTGTATTTTATCCCAGAGTAAACAGCATTTACTGAACGATATCAGAACATATTCTTGATACTGCAATTTCCCCCAAATTCCTGCTTTTATTGCCTGGAGCACTGCTCTCTGAATCTCTTCATACTTTCTTGCCACTCTTGTTATAAACCTTCTAGCAACGATTTACTGACATTTGATTCTAATCTGATCACCCCAATGTACTGAAACACTTTGTTGTAGAAGGAAAAACTTTTGGCACTGGTCTAGCATATCAAATCTTGAGGTATACTTCTTTGACTTTCCTGCTGTACCGGCATCTTTCCGTTGATCCGATTGTGCCAAAGGTTAATGCTGGCCACTAATAGACCATATCCATTTAACTGGACAGATTGGCACGTGGAAAACTCTCACTTGTGGTGCTACAGCAGCGGAATCACCACCCTTCAGCGTGGCAACTCCATGCGCTGTTGGTTTTTTTTCCAGTGCTGATGTGGAAGGAGGGAAAACGTGGAGGGTTATGATATAGCACATGAGAAGTGTTTTCAGCTCATTCAAAACCAGTTGAAAATTTGAATCTCGAAGAATGTAATGACTAGGTGCAGAAACCCTAAAAGAAGTATTATATTGTCTTTTGGTTTTATTGATGTTGATGTAATCTTGGTTACACCACTGAACTTGCAGGACAGATTCTCATTTTGATGCTAGGAGCAGCTCTCAGAACTGAGTTACTAAAAAGTGATTGAAAATAATTACTTTGCTGGTAGTTTCTTAGGACATTTGTAAACCTTATGTTTTGTGTCACTGTGAAAGAAATGGAAGTTTAAGGACATGGTTAGACATAAATGACTCTGTATGAATCTGACTCCTTGTGGTAATAGATTAAATGAAATATCTTGGCCAGTGATGTAGCAGTCTGGATATGCCCATTTTGTCCTATGCTTAACTACATTTTTTTATGTACACAAGCACTTGCCTTTAATCATCTGTGTCTCCTCCTTGTCTCTGTTCCCAATTGTCACATTTCTACTTCTTTAGCCGGCATCAGCCATGTTTAATATGTACTAGCTTTGTTTATGGATATTTTTTACTAATTCTTATTTATTAAAATAATTACTTTAATTAATCCTAATTGTTCATCGTTAATCACTCAGTAATATGCTTCCATTTGCTTGCACATGTATTTTTGTATTAGTCATTACAAAAGCAAGACATAAAGTAAATGGTATAATTACTCACAAAAGACCGGCAGCTCAACCAATAAAAATCAAAGGGGAGAAAATAAAATGCTTTCAACATTCCTATAGAGTAACCGGGACATCCTGTGTCACAAATGACTTTATGAGCTGTCTGGAGGTGGGATTCCCTTCTAAAGCCCCAGGAGGCTAAGAAATGAAATGAGAGAAACTGTCTTACAACTGAGCTAATGCTTCCAAATTTACCTCTTGCTGTTTGTCAGCAAGAGAAGGAGAGAATGTAAAAAGTATCAGTACCCTACTGGACTACGACAGACTGCCTGGAAGAGCCTTCAAGGGAATTAAATTTGAGTAACAATGTCAAAAAAAAAACCCCACCCCAAACCCAGCCTTCAGGAGTTTTGTATTTTCTCTTAAAAATTGTACTTGAAGGGGAAGAGAAAATAATGACCTACTATCGTTAGACAAAAGCTCAGAAATGTTTTAGTGTTGGTGGCTACCAAAAAAGTCACAAGACTTAATCTGTCTGCTGGGTCAGCTCATGATCAGACAAGTGCATGGGAGTGAGGAAAGAGGAAGGCTTGACGAGAGCAATGGTAGTGCCATCGCCCAGGTGGGTGGTTATCTCTTCTGTAACTCTAGCCTTTCCCTAAAGCCAAATGTAAAACCAGCATAAGCTATGATGTAGCACGCGAAGGCTCTGCAGAACTACAGAGAGAAACTCTGAAGAAATGTGTCTCCAGGGCAGTCCTGGGCTGGCAAAGACACTCTGCCAGAACAAACACAGACTTCTTTAGGCAGGTCTATCATCTGCTGTATGTTCTTCACGCACATGGCCTCTATTTCCTAGAAGAAAACTGTTTTGTTTTTCCCATTAGCTGAAAAGTAGCTTTCATGTCAGAAAGAAAAGTTCTGCTCCACTAAATAACTCTAAAGCAGTTAATGGTCTTGTGATGTGAGCCCAAAAGGGAGATTAAACTCCTAAGTGCTTACTCTATTTCATTGGCCCAAAGTGACTGAGGTACTTGGGCTTCAGGGAAGCTATGGTGCTGCTATCAGCTGAGATCCTCATCCTAGCTTATCAGTAACGTACTGATCTTTCTATAACTTTGTGATATTGTAATTTGCCTTAGTTAAATGACATTAACAAATTCTTTATTCAACAATTGCTGTTCCCACGGTTCCAAAGCTTCTTGACTTCATATTCTCTGGGTAAATTATTTGTGGCTTAATCTGCTGGCAAAATCTCAGTGGTTTTGAGGAAGTTATATTAACAAAAGTTTTGTCCCAGATAAAAAGATTTTCCTATCTGACAAGGTTTAAATGTCATCCGATGTAAGTACGACCTGTTTTCTGCAGAAAAGATGGCAGTTTAAAGTCAGTGAAGCATTTCTCAACTCACCTTCCTTCTCAAAACACTGACCAGTGGGAATTCTGTCTGCAAAAAGTATGAGCCTCTTTCCCCACATTTCCACATACTTTTGTCTTTGGTTGTTAGGCATTCCAACAAAGACATGATTTGCCGCAGTTTTTAGTGGCTTCTGTGATCTGGGAATCTGACCTGCCACAAGAGTTGAACAAATCCACTTCTGACACATCTACAATCTGGAGTCACACAGCAGAAAAGTTTTCTGTATTATGCCTTTTCCTTCCCTTTTGACCATGTGCTGAGTGAATTCACATTGCCTGTCAAAACTGATGAATGCAGTAGGAGAAAAATGGCTTGTCTAGATAGCCACAACAGGATGGTGAAATTCTGATGACCCTCTTGTTTGGTCTTAGAACAGGGCTGTCTTATGACACAAATGTGCCTGCATGTGAAGTGAGGGTGATCCTGTAACATGAACCTGTAGCTGACAATATGTGTCCTGAGGGCACCTTTCCCTGGAACCATCATACAGATACAGCTACCAGGCAAGGTCTCTGCTGGTGGAGTTGTAGCTGCACTCTGCAGAAAGCAGCCTACCACTTGGCAAGCCCAGGGACCGAGCCCAAGAGTGGAGACATATTGGACATCCTTTGTTACATCTCCACAAGGAACAACCCAATGGCTGCTGTTTTCATTCAAGTGTATAATTTTAAACCTCCATACTTCTTTATGGACCCCATGTGATGGAGACCATGTCTCTGCACTCTAATACAGAATCTATAGCCCAGCTACTGCTAAACATGTCAGATGAAGTAAAAGACAGGAAAGAGGAAATTTTAAAAATGACTAAATTAGTGCTACAGCTCCTCCTACAAATCCTCACTTACAAGCTCAGCAGGTTTTTCTTGTTTATCCACCCATCCTGTCCTGGAAAGGAACCTCCTACCTCCTCCTTCTCTATTGCTGCTGCTGTGAAGAGAGATTTTTGTAGTATACAAAAGCTCTGATTGTCCTCTCACTTATACTAATTTCGCAATTGTGTAAATCCATTGACCTGAGCAGAGTTATTTTTGATTGACACTAATATATGCTGGAGGAGAATCAGGTTTTAAATATCTTTGAAGGCAGACAAGCTTGGGGGAAAAAAAAAAGGTCTTATTTTTAAGCTCCATAATTGTGATGATGTCCTTTTGTAGCCATGCTGTTCATTTGTTATTTGAAGTACATTTGTCAAACGGTCATTCAGGTCAGGTATTTGTGTGTCCATTGTGTAAATTTAACTTGTTTGTAGTTTTTTCTTTATAAATAATCTCACTTCAAAGTTATTTTAGAGCTTTTAAAGACCATGAAGCCAAAGTGAACACATATGAATGGCTCAAGCTCCTAGAGCTCCAATACCTTCCAGGATTTCTCTTACCGTGAAGTGAAATGAGTCACTTATATCTTACTATGTGATGTGATCATTCTGTCACCATAAGGCAGCTGGACAAGAACTCTGTCAATAATTTACAGTCACACACTGGTCCCCATAAATTTGTGTAATACAGAGTTTCATATGGATAGTCTTCAGTTTAATCTCTTTTATGAAAGATTCAGTTCAGGTGAGCTGTGTAAAACACACTGTCTAACCACCAAAATGAGTCATTACAGTTTCATAATTGCTCTTTTCTATTTATTTCTCTATTGTTGCCATTAGGTCAATTGCTTACCTTTGGGCTTCTTCAGTAAAGTCCTTGCCCTATGAAATCCTTAATTTTCTTCCCCGCCATGTACCATCAGGCAAAGCTAAGCACTAAGTTCATTTCACCTTGAATTACTGAGGCAGCTTCCTGAAAATGATTCCATAGCTTAATTTTTATGGACATTTTCATCCAAAACTTTTGGACCCATTACTGGCTTGGCTTTGGGCAAGATTACAACAGAAACTGTACCTCTTCTTTTCCAGTGTGTGTGACAAGGAAAGATTTGCAAGCCTGTCCATACAGCAGCCTTTTGTATACTTCGGAGGTTGTGGTCTCTCAAGCAAGTTGCCCAAACCTCTACTGTGTAAAAAGTTGATGAACAGCTTGAAAATCTGAGTGGAAAATCAGAAATTGCACCAATACTGTGACCTACACTTTAAAAGGAACATCTCATTCATTCTATGCTGTTAAAATTGTTCCCAACCAGTAGATGTTAGTGCTAAGCTCCAAAGTCAGAAGATTTCTTCTGTAGCACAACATCTATTGATGATGACAAATGTGCTCTCCTTGAAAAATAGTGTGGCTCATACTTGGTGTGAAACTATTAGTGAGTTGACTTACTGTTCACTGTAGTTAGAAGAGATTATGCTAAATGTGGCATCATTCTCTGGAAAAATATACCAGAGAACATTTGGTGCTGTTCCAGCTCTGTATTAGTCCAGCTGAATGTGCAGTTAGCCAATATTATATACAAGTCTAAAATAACTGTGCAAATTAGGTGTATAATTGCATGCATAAATTGTTGGAAAATCTGGCTTTTAAATTACACATCATAAATAATAATAACCTACTGAGATGATTGCTGTCAGTTTACCTTACCCAAACTGTGTTTCTCTTTGTCCAGCATAAGAATCAAGTGACGCGCTCTGAACTTAGCAGGGAGCAAATGTCAAATTAGCCATTAAAGTGTTTGCTCACAAAACATGTCAACAAGCTCTGGGCGTCATGGCTGCAAGGAGCTGTGGGGTCTAAATCATAACAGACAGACTCCGTCTGCTGCTCTAGTTGTGTTTTCTGGATCAGAAAGCCCCTTCATCATCTACTTCTGGAACTGGGAGGATGTACAAAGAGAGAATGTCTCTGTACCTTTGTTTGCGTCACACAAGCACCAGATTAGTTGAACTGTGGTCTGACATTTAGAGCATTTTTTCAACCTCATATTCCTTTATACTACTCTTCATAAAATTTCAGACTGACCTTAAGTAAGACCTTTCAGACTGACATAAAAGTAATTCATATTACATTCCAATTACAGTTGTTAATTAGTTATTTTTTAAAAACTGTGAATGTCTATGTTTAGAAATGTGATTTATTATTATAATTCCTGTTATTATTATCTCACAAACTTCACAGTCTGAATGACATAGTGTGGAATAATCTCACCGGGATCCTGACTCAGCTCAGTGCACAATGCCAATGAAACAAAAATAATCAGCTTAAAACTTAATTTTAATACCAGAATAGACCTGATAGAGATTCAAGATAGATCTAATTGTTCACATAAAGGCCACTTTGGAGGAGTTTGTCAGCGTGTGACAAGAATAGATAGCTCAGACCACCAAGAGAAGTGACTCACAGAGGATAGAAATAATACTTAAAGCACACACCTCCAATTACTATGATATTGTCTATCTTTTAATAATGGGAACATCACAACAGGGAGGTATATGAGCTTTTAATGACCCTCAGTAAATGAGTCTGCTTGCAAAACAAGTGCGTGCCCTTTTGTGCTTATAATGGCTTGACAACATTTTGTCTGGAGGGCTGTGAAATTTTCCTAGCCTGGCCCGTTAATCTCAAAAGCAAACGTTGTTTTTCAGTGAGAAAGCTGCGCAGACTGACTCTCCCTGCTTGTGCACTGCCAGAGCTTGAGCCAAGCACCGAAGTGCACTTTGTCAGAGCCCTGAAGCAAGGAGCTACAGAGTCAGCCATTAAAATGTATGAATCTCAATAGCTCTTGAAGCCAGAGTTCTGAAAAACACAACTTTGGTCAGCTGTGGATCTAGTGTGGCATTTTGCTATTAGGATAGGATAGGATAGGATAGGATAGGATAGGATAGGATAGGATAGGATAGGATAGGATAGGATAGGATAGGATAGGATAGGATAGACCAGGTTGGAAGAGACCTTCAAGATCATCGCGTCCAACCTATCAACCAATCCAACCCACCTAAACAACTTGAGGATGCTGCATCGAGTACCACCTAATACAAAATTCATGCTTAGGGTTTCAAGGCACTGTTCCACTTGTACAACTGTGCAGTAACTTCCTCTCCATCCTCAGTCACAGGTAACACTGGCTCTAGCACAGTTCTTGGAAAAGGGAGGAAAAGGAGCCCCCATTCACAGTGAATGTTCCAGTTGCAGGTAGGATTTAGGAACTGAAACACATGCATTGTTAGATGTCAGAACAAATAATGAATCACAGGTATTAATGGGAAAGTGTGTAACAGCTTTGCCCTGGGTGTGTGCATAGTGATAGAAAGTCTAATGTATTTTAAAATTAAACCTGACCTACAATCCTACTCCAATCTCAGATCTGTACAAAGGCATTAATTGGACTTATTCAACTAATTACTTGTTATTAAGCTGGTGCAGAGACTGCAAAGTCTTGGACAAGTAATTATTTTCTATAGATGACAACTTGAGTTCTGGCAATACCATCTGAACTTAAACCTTCAGAAGCTGAGCATGCAGCAGCCAAGCCTATGAAACAAAATGATTATGCCAGTGTTCTCATGGTTTTCATTATGTTATGTAGGATGAAATTATGCCAAAAATGTTATGATACTGTATCAGAAGTGGCATGTGCTTTATCTCTATAACACTGTGTGTCTTCAGCAGTCAGTTCTGACCCAGAGCACCAGCAGGCAGAGATGCCCACATCTCACTTTGTAACCCAAATACTGGAAGAGATGTCAGTGATAGGAGCCCTAGAAAACAGGTTTATTTTGTCTAGAATAGAAAAATAATTTGCCTAGAATACAAAAATAAAAAGATTTTAACATGTGTTCACTATGGGCTGCTGACAGCACTCCCAGGTATGAAATGCTACTCATTTTAGGTTTTGTAAAGGTAATGCTCCTGCATGACTTTGGGCGGCTGCGGCCATTCAGACAGATGAGAACCAAATCTTTGTTCTATTTTGGGGGTTGGGATGGTCCTTTTTTAAGGACAGGAAGAAATGATGCTAAGTTTTCCTTTTTCTAGTGGGACAGTACTTTAAAAAAGAGAAGTTTTAGAAACATCATGGAAAGCCCACTGACCTACACATGGTTTAGAAACAGGAAGGGCCTTGCTGTAATAAGATCAACACTGTCCTTCTGACTGTCCTGTAACTGATAAATAATATTGTTAACTGCATAGATACAACCTTGAAGTGTCTCAAAATGAAATATTTAGCTATTTTTTCATATATAATAAAACTCAATGATTTGCTTTCTACCAAACACACATTTTGGTTTCATAGAATCAGAATTTGCCAGTGCAAGACTCTTCACCTGATTTCCATCCCCCCCCCCCCCCCCCCAAGTGTGATACAACCATTGCACCTGCTGGTGATAAACCCACCTGTTTCTGCAGCTCCACTCTTCTAGGTACTCAACTATTTTTCAACCACACTCCCTCTCAGGTCAAAAAATGCTCTTCTTATTTGGTGACGAGGAAACTGAGTCACAAAGGGGTTAGGTGATTTTCCCAATGGGAACAGGAAGTATCCGAAAGGAGTAGGGACCTAATCCTGGCTTGCCAAGCTCATTAACCTGGCTCTTCAAATGTAATGATTTCTTACTAAGTTGACTGAACTGAAAACAATTTTTAAGCTGTGCCTTTGCTATATGAGGGGACCCATGCTGTTCTGAGCTTTGAAAAGCTTCAGAGCTCTTTGGCAGGACTTTTATATCATTAAAAAGATTTAAAACGAGGACATTTAGAAGGTGAAAAGCTTTTTTTTTGCAGTCTCTTTTCCCATTTTTTCCTTCTGGAGTCTTAATGACTTACAAATGTTCTGGAGTGTCTATTTTCATTGAATTTTGGATTGGAAGTCTTGTTCTTGCACATTGCTGCAGTAAAGTGTTTACACAGAAAACAGTCGAGTCTGGAAAAGTAACAATTTGTTCACAGGATCACATAACATATTTGCCCAAATGGGCTCTTGGGAGTGAAAGCAACCAATCCAACTTCTCTCTGCTGTGAATGTGCAATCTCTGATTTCTTTTTTCACCCATGAAATCTTCATCCTGCTTGCAGTGCCAGCTGTAGTCTGTCCTGCCATTAACAGCAATGGCAATAAAGGAAAAATAAACTCCTTTTAGTCTGTAAGGCTTTTTGAGAGCAGTGCAGAGCAAACAGCTCATTATGCTTGCATGTCAGCATCTTGAGAGAAATGCTGGCAGCCCAGGGAAAGAAGGAAGAATAAAAATCCCATAAGAAAAATATTCTTTCCTCTGTATGATCCTTCTTTGCAACTCCTAAATTTAGACTCCTTTATTAAAGGGAGTGAGCAGTGTGCACACTGAGCTGTATGTGGTTTCCCTGTTTGTGCATCCAAGGTATGACACAATAAGGACAAATATCCGGAGGCAGGTTCAGAGACACGGAGTCTAGATCTTTAATTAATAGCTGGAGATCAATTGCATAATACCAAAGCAAATAGACACGTGCATTTATTATCTGAAAACAAGAACTCTGCAATTACAGTCATAAAGAAAATGTCAGAAAACAAGAAGCAACAAATACCCATTGTGGAATTAATAAGAACAGTAGTTCCCCTCCAGTGGTCACTGAGTAAGCAAACATTCTGGTTAAATAAACTGAAATGGAGCATATCTGGGCAACACACTTATGTGCTGGGTCAAAGCAGAGGTTAAATAAAAATTTGTTTTAAAAAGACCCCAAAGAACACAATATGACTCCCTACCCCACGCACCACATGTTGTTAAAGGAGCGTTGGGTACTTTCATGAGTGCGCTGCGTGACTTTGAAGTGGAGCTGTATGGAAAGCAGGGAGCATTCGTGTTTACCCCAGGCTCCTAGCAACTTCCCTGCTCACAATTAATCTTTGGCACCGAGGATGTATTGGCACTCAGCAGCCAAACACAGCTCGCCCCTGCCAACACCATGGTGACGGGCTGACCCCTTCAGAACACATCAGCGGTAGGGTTTGAAAAGGGGCAGATTTTCAAGGTCAATGTTTATTTCATGTAAAACAACCACCTGAGGTTTCTGAGGTGCTGATTCTTAATTGGTCATTACAACAAAAACATAGGAGTAATTTCATATTAGACTGATGCCTCAGCATGTAATCTCAATTTAGGTCACTTCATGACCAATGGATTTTTGCAGCTTCAAATGCATACTTGGATGTCTACTACATAGTTAGATGCATGCAGCCACTTAGGGATAATTACTGTGCCTACCTTCTAATAAAGAACACAAACTTATCTCTAGAAGTTGAGTGCGGTTGGAAAGATTTGTAGCCCATATTCTCACAACTTTTTAGCTATTAATATAGTGCTTTTGGGGGCTACACAAATAGCCCTGTATACTCATGTGAGAGGGAATCACATGCTGACTCTAGGTTCCCCCAGCAGGTAAGGGCAGGAGCTATTCACAGAGGTAAAAGGGACTTTGTCACTGCAAAAAAACCCCACTTCTGCCCAACCTAAAGACAAAGGCCTACTGAGGCTGAAAGGGAGCCAGCAGCACTCAGAAAGGCTAACACAAATGATAAGGCCTACAAGGAGTTGTACGTTATGCAGATTGTCCTCCATGCATAGACATTTTGTACAGTTTTACAAACACTGGTTTGAATCTCTTGTAACTCCTTCTGCCACATCTCTTTACATTTCCAATATGCCTAACTAATCCAGTAATTAACCATAAAAATAAATTACTTGTATAGATTATGTAACAATAACAAGGCAGTGTGAGTCACTCTTTGTTCTCACTCAGTAGTGAGCAACAACATGGGCTGATTAAGTAGGTACTAGAGGTTCAATATGGAGAAAACTCAGATCTCAGGGCTAGATAATTTGGCCTCCATTTGTTTGCCTTTGTTCTCTTTTGTTTCCAGATTAAAAGGGCACCATGTACTTCTAGTTTCTTCAGGTAAAAGACACATCGGGTAGCTGTTCCTTCAATGACTACTGACGAGAGGTGGGTTAGAGCCTACACAATCATTACTCACCCTGCCTTTACAGTTCAATTTAGATGGACATACCTGGAATTTAATTTGCCCTATAAGAATTAGGAAATAGACCCCACTGATCTGCAATGAGAAATAAAGTAATCAATCCAATGCCACAAACATCTGAAATCTTTCATGAGCAGTCAGAGGCTTACTGTGGAAAGGACACAATCTCAGGCTCTGTAACCACAAAAACAGTGTAATGACTACCGCCAGTGATGGACTGACAAGCTTCTGTCTGCTGGGTACATTTCTAGAATTGCACAGACCCTTGGTAGCTCAACCCTTGCTTGCACACACTCCTGGTATATAGGTTCATAGAAATAGCTGCAAGGACAAGACCTTGTGGGGAACAACTGTCCCATTTATAGTTGAACACAAGATTGCATAGCCTCAGGAAGACCCTGAACTACCCAAAGCCTGGGATATTTCTGGCATGGCTGAATGGTGTTGGGGAGAAGTGAGTGTGAGTGTTCTCCGTCTCAGAACAGGATGGCATTTCTACCATGGGTCTGCAGTTTGGCACTGTAGGATTCAGCAGCTGTACTTGCTCAGGCATTATTTCCAGTCCTACTTCTGTCCCATTCCTCTTCCCATTTTGTAGGTATTATCTTCCTCACTTGTGCCAGCACAGATGTTTCTGGACCTGGTCATGGAATGAGATCAGGGAATTGGCTTGGCTTAGGGAAGAACTGCCACAAAGTGCCTGTTTATTTGTTTCACTCAAATATTTTCAGTTGTTTGAGAGACATAATTGAGGAAGCAGCAGGGCAATGGGATGAGTGGCTGAAGGCAGAGAATGAGAAGGCAGTGTGTCTTATGCTAGGACTCCCACTCAATCCTTTTTTGTCAAATACATGGCCTGAGAATCCCTAATGGGGATTGATGCTCTGAGCATTCCTAGTAAATCTGGCTGTGATTTTATTCCAATTTATTTTTGTTTCCTTTAATATGCTACTACCTCAAAGGGTGCTGAGAATCAGTCTATTAAAGCATGAAGCCTGTTTCAAAATGAAAATTCCCAACAATAAGTAATCCCAGGAGGCTTTCCTTGGTCTCGCTGCCTTAAAATAATTTAATGTTTTTGAGAAAAAACCCCAACAAATAAGGAAGTGCTACAATTTCACTTTCAACCAAAATGAGGTTTTTTTCCCCCTTATGTAGAGATGGGCCAACTAGATGATTTTCAGATTAAACATCTGGATCAACTTTCAGTTAAAGTTTTCAAAGGTAGCTCCACGTTCATTGAAAATGCAGTCAGCAGTTCTTAGAACAGTTCATTATCAAGACAGCAGATATCTCCTAAAGTGAGCTGAGGCTCACTCCTAGTGGGTTTTCCACCACTAGGAGAGTGTGATTTTCAGACTGGGTTTAATATAGTCTATCAAAATCAGGTTACTTGAAGACATCTTCATTTAATCATCTGGAAATTGGAGTGCCCAAAGTCATCAGTCAAGCTGAAAATGCTTGTGCTTTCAGCTGATTTGAATCTGAGTTTGATTATAAAGATTAGAGTTTGAATATCCAAGCCCCAACCCTGAGACAGGTTATCAGAAGGGTGTTCCTAACTCCGATTTCTTTTATCTTTATTTCATCTGCAGTTCCAACTCTGTAAAATCATAGTTCTCTGTATCAGAATTACTATATATTTTATGTAAATGAAATGATATTACTGTGCCAGTTGGCTCTTGAGTCAAACTAACTAGCAAAGAATTTAATTATATCCATTATTAAATGTTTGTGCTCCACGGATCCAATGTAAAAACAACAATGAATTTACAGATTCCTATTACCATCTGTTGCACTCTCTCCAAGTCTGGCAGGGGGTGGAAACCTTGCTGAATTAAAAATATTGCTATTTAAAGTCTTCCATGTATTCATTTCCTTAGACATGTGAACTTGTTCAGTGGCAGAGCCAGCCTTATGGTTTCTGTAACTTTGCTGGCTGCTGAACTTGGAGCTATTTTAAACAGTACAGAGGATTCTCACAAAATGCTATATATATACTTTTTTTTGAAGCTATATCCTTCAACCACAGACCTAAATGGACAAGTTTTATTTATTTATTTATTGGAAAGAAGACTTGAAAAGCTGAATTGCAAAGAGTTAAGAGATGAGAAGAGGTGACGTGCCAGAGTTTCTGGCTTCACTGCAGTCTAGAGTTGTTGCCCGGGCGATTATGTTCATGGGAGGTCTTTAACTGGCAAAGCTGCCTGCTCAGTTTCACAGGCGCCACAGCTACTTCATTATTTCATCAAAGTTCATTATGCTGGGGAGGGTACCACCAATAAAATGAGATTACAAGTGTCTCCAATGAGCCCTTAAAGACATAATTCCTAGTTTTACCTTTGGCCACATCCCTGTCTGTGGTCCTATAATGCATGGAGAGATTTGCACCTATGATATGGACTATCCCACATCTTAATTGAACCAAAAACTCCTGGAGAATTTGATTCAATTTGTCTTGCGACAGAACCTTCTTTTGTTTTCTGTGGAGACAGAGTTCTTCATCTCAGAAAGAAATCAGAAAACAGTTTAATCGTGTTTTCAGGGAGGTGGGAGTATTTGGGAGGAATGAAACTAAGCCCAGCCTAGATCTAGACCAAGACTGATCTGTAATAATTTTGATCAATGCTATTTAATGCTCAAAGAACTTCCAGGCAAGATTGATTCAGTTCAAGGGGGAATCAATAATCATGGGCCATTTGTTTCTGTGCTTAGTGAAACACATCTCCACGCTTTGCTTTATGAACTGCCAAGATCTGGTCCTGACAGTTCCAGCATTTTTCTGCTTTTATTCTTGTTTAACCCAATTTCAAAGTACTATTGATCTTGATTTAAATTTTGTATATCCAAAGATACATATCAGCGTGTATCAGCATGTTTGTGCCGTACTTTTCTTCCTACAGGAGTTTATTCCTAGCCAACAGCAACTGGGAGAACATAGGACTCTATTTCTGTTAAAAGATGGGATGGGATAAAAGCACCATTAAAACCTCCATTTACTTCCACATTTTGCTAGGTTCTGCACTGCTGTACATATCTAGGATCAGATGACTACTTGAAATTCCTCTTTGTTCTCAGAGAGTAATACTACAAAGCTTAATACCGAATCCTTGTGTCCTAGGTATGTGTATGTCTTGGAAGTTCATCACTACATAACTTTAAGAGAAGTGTTTTAGACAAACTTTAAACCAAAAAGCCAAGGTTTCACAGGTAATTTTTTTCCTAGCTCATGTTTTAAAGAGAAGTTAATAGATTTTATACTCTCAAATGATCAGAAACAACAGACAACCTGACTGTGCTGGATTTCTTGTGCTCCAAGATGTCTCTGTGTTTGTTCAGATCAGACTTGGCATCAGTGGATCAACTCCCAGTTTCACTGGCAAGGCCAAGAGCATGATTTTGCCTGTTTCATGAGCTAGGTGTAAATTGTATCTGGACCAAGATATGTAGGACAAATCAGGTCATGTCATCATAACAGCATTCTTTTACCTCAGCTTTCAATGCTACCTCCTAGAATTATGTAAAGCAATAATACATAAGGAAAAGGCAATAATACATAATGAAAAACAACTTCAAGTGTCACTCTGAAAAAAAAAACAAACCCAAACAACCCAAACCTCCAACCATTTATTAATCCAGAGTGCATTGTGTTCATAAATTGCATGTACCATGAAATTTTACTGAAAGCCCAGTTTATTAGAATAGGACTGTGCATCTGTTTTAGAAAGAGACATGCAATTTTCTGTGCAGGGCTTCTTTCTTCTCTGCCCAGTGCCTCTGACTCTCCAAGACATTCTGAACAGTTGTATGTTTGACAACACTGATCAATCTTTATATGTCAGAAAGCACAGACAAATCTCTGCCTTCACAGGCTCATAGCTTAAGTTTGTGATGAGCTTAAGGAGAGCCAAAACCTGATGAACACACTGGAAAACAAGGTGCACCACCAGTTCCAAGAAGGTGCATTTGTTTTGAATGCAAAGGCACATATCTTTCTCTGAATGAATGGGTTAACCACAGCTATTTCTGATTTGATTCTCACTGTTTCAACTGTGAAATGCATGTCCAGACAATGAGACTGAGAACTGACAGCGAGGGAGCTGCAGACTGCTCCAGTGAATCTACCAGCTACAGGTATTGTTCAGGTGAATGTTAAAATTGGCATGAATTCCTGAGGCAATGAATCACTGTCCTTGTGGGCTTCAATGTCTGCTTTGAATTATTTATTTACTAATATTTGAAGCATGTTGGTATTTTCCCTCATTAAAAGTGTTTACTACAGGAAAGCTATGGACCCTGGAGTCTTAACAATGCTGGATGCACTTTGTTCTAGTGGGCACCCAACTGCCCCCATTACCGATCTATCAGGTAGCAGAGATAGGCCAAGATACAATGTCTGCAAGGCCAGCTGGAAACATGAAAGTGGAGCTGGCCTGCCTCTGCTCTCTTCTACTACAAAACATGACCTTCCTAAGGTGTGGTAAGACAATTTTCCCCCCAACTACCTTACTGATAACTTTGCCCCATACCCCAACGCTGCTGTTGAACAGAGTGTGCTGGGTGAAGTTCACCAGCTGCTGATGCTGGTTATTATGCTTAGTATTGAACAATAAATCTCATTTCAAACGTTGTACCACTTTGAAATAGCAAAGCAGAAACTCTAGTGCTGGGTCATCTGTTCTGGAAGAGTAAGATTGTTTTCAGCCCAGTTTGTTTTCCCACATTTCCTGAATTAAGGGAGGAAGCGAACAGAGAAGTTTATTTCCCAAATACTGACTCTCAGCACTTTACCTCAGCTGTGTGACTTCAGGAGGTTGTGTAGAGAAGATGGCACTCCCATAGACACGCATGCTGAAAAACTGTTTGTGTACCTTGAAATCCAAGCACAGGAGTGCCTGATTTCCCAAAGTAAAGGCTGTATGTTCTAAATATCTTGGCATTACCGCTCTATTCATTATTATATGATCATTTCTCACTCTGTTTTCTCAAGTATTATTTTTTTTTTGCACAGACTATAATTATTTCAGTCCAGCTTCTTTTTCATTTTGATCCTTTATAAACCTAGTCATTATGCTGCCTCAGACTAGGCTTCCCAAAATGTCAGGATTAAAATGGGGCATGAAAGCTTATGCAAGAGTGAGTCAGTGGAGCAATTTGAACCAATAAATATCAAAGCAGTCTGTAAGAAGTAAGCAATTCATTTGATACCACATCTTTCAACAAGTCTTTAGAGGATTTTCCTCTGAAGGGTTACACCCTGATATTTACGTCTTGATCTCTCCACTGTGCAAAAGTCGTCGTTTCCCTCATTAATGTGATGCTCTGTCAGGCAAGCATTTCTGTCTGCAAAACACATCAGATTACCCTCCATTCTTAGTACTCAGCAGTGATTTGCAGTGCTAACTGCTATCAAAATAAATATTCCAGAGCCTTGGCTTGTATCGCTGTCTCTGCAATTAGTGATATTTTATTGGTTAATTAATTAGTTAGTGTCAGCTATGGGCCAAGAAATAAAGAATGTGCCAATATTAGTTCTTTATGTCAGTGTAGGTAAATGAGTTGTCAGGAGAAAAAAAAACTTTGATAGAGTACTGCCAGTATAACTTACTGAGTCTAATAGGGTACAAAAACAATGAGTCTGTTTTCACAGATATGTCCTGCTGCTACTGCTTTTTTTCCTCGCTGCTTTCAATCTGATGAGTGTAACAACTCTTGCCTTTGATTTTTTGCCATGAACTCCTTGCACCATTGTCTTTCTCTCTTACGTTATCCTGTTTTCTTGCCAAGGCTATGTTTTACTTTACTCCTACCCAGAGACTATTCAATAAAAGCTAAGACCCCTTCAAGCAAAAATGCAATATGGGAAAGTTGCAGCTCTTAAGAGTTGCTGAAAAAAGATAGCTGAATTTCTCACGTAACATTTTTGTCTACAAAAGTCCCAATTAAAAGGCTGCTTAAATGCCACTTGTCTGAAGATGAGGATGGAAAAGTATTGTACATATCAATCTCTGTTTATTAATAGTTAGACCATTCACTCAGTGCAAGGTGTGTCCTGTGCTTCATTTGCACATTATCTCCATTCACCTCATCTGTTTTATTCTCTGTCTTACAGGCTTTTCTGTCTTGTGTGGTTTTGCATGCCCATGTTTGTTCCTCTCTATCTTCAGGCTGTTTCAAAGAGATCCATTTTAGTGACCCCTACTTTAATTAACAGACAATGTAAAATAGTATGAATTGTTTCCTGCTTGCACTTGAATTCTGTGCAAGCAAATTAGATACACATGAGGTGTTTTATAATCAAAAGCAAGTAGATTTATCCATGAGAACATCTATTTCCTCAAGTGGAAATGTTTGAGAACTCCTGATATAAGGTTCCTTTTGCAATATGTGTGCTGTAATTTATCCCACCAAGCAGTATTGCATATGGCATTTAAATAGCTTTTGCACAAGCATTTCTTTAAAATAAAAAGAATTACCTATTAACAGGAATTGTCACAGTGTTTTCTATACCAAACACCAAATTGCATTTAATACTATTCTTATGCCTTGCTTTCTAAGGAAAGAAGCTCATCCTTTCTTTTCATATGCACGTATTTCTTTCTGTATTTCTACCAACAATTGAATATACAAATTTATTTCAGTAATATTTTACAGTAAGGTGGAAGGCTGAAAGGTAACTGATCTCCAACAAGTAGTGAGAAAATGGATAACCAAGAGGAGAAAAGAGTCCTTGTTAGTGCTTCCATGGGCAGAAAAAATAGTGGTGTGAGCTTTCACATTTATTAGACCTTAAATACCAGTTCTGGAAAATGTATTTTTTTTTCTCCATGCTTAGAGGACTTTTTGGTTAAAAAATATTCTAGCACCACAAGGGTTAGGTTTCATTTAGGGTAAAAGAATATTCAATATCCAGTTCAAGATTAAAAGTTGACAAAGCCTTACAACTTGTATAGAGCACCGAATAACCCCTGGAAGTTGAACATGCCAGAGCTTTAGGGACGAGTGTCTTAAAGACACCTATGAAGTGCAGCTGTCAGAACACTGGCTGCCTTTTCTCATTCTTTGTTCATTGTGCACCTCACAACCCACCCAATAATTAGAACTGGCAGCTTCATATTGGTGCTTTTGTGTTCACTCTTTGTTTACCTATGATAATATCACAAAATACATATACATTTCATCCTCTCACTGTTTGTTTTATTTATTTTTAATTTGGCTCTGGCTCTGTAAGTACTAATACAAAATCACTCTGTACAATAACTGTACCATGCACTTTGTAATGAAAGGGTATTATTATTATTTTTTTTAATATATATATTTTTATTTTTTTTTTTTTTTATGTGTAAGCAGAAAGAAATAGGAGAAAATCACCTGGATGTTTTTGGGCAGAGAGAAATTTCCACCATCCTGATAATAGCTGCCTGACCACAGAAAATTGCAGGGGCAGAAGTAATCAAGTAATCATGCTGTGTTTTAGGAAAATCAACCACTTCTAATGAAGTTCAATGAAATCTCACCTGAATTATTCTGAGTAGTGAAAAAGTAAAATGGACATTTACTGTGTGCAGAAAATTTTGTTGTTTTGTGATGAATTGAAATTGAGTAGTTCCATGAAGGTAGTGTCTCATACAGTAAATATGAAGACAGGAGTCTGGAATGAGTTGCCCAGGGAAGTTGTGGATGCTCCTTCCCTGCAGACATTCAAGACCAGGTTGGTTGGGGTTTCGAGCAGACTAGTCTAGTGGAAGGTTGGCATGGGGGCTGGAACTAGAAGATCTTTACAGTCCTTTCCAACCCAGACCAGTTCACAGTTCTGTGATTCTATAATTCTATTGCTGCCTTCATCAAATCTGGGACAACCTATTGCCCCAAAGATGGCAATATTTCACTGGCCTCAGCCAGTTACTCTGTTTCAAGGGACTCATGTGGGTATTTGTGCACCACAAATCATGGTGTTAAAAGAGGTACAACTATCTTAACTTCTGCTAAACCTGTCCCAGTCACAAAGGTGCTTCAGCACATTTACTGAGCCTTTAAGGAAAATAAAATAACTTAGTTGTTGCAAATATTGTGCAGACAAAAACCTCAACAGTCCCTGCCTTGCTTGTAGGAGATGACTTGATTTCTCCTAGCCATAGAAAATACATGACTGTGATGTTCAGAAGAGTTTTCAGAAAGACTGTGTGCTTTCCTGTATCCTGCAATATATCAGTGCACCACCTGAGAACAGGCAACAGCCACTCATCTCACTCTTTCCCTTTCACCATGTTTTTGGAAATTTCCTTACACCTGGCTTTCCCTTACAGGATTTCCTGTGAAAAAGGGAAATACATAAATAAATAAAAAGAATGAAATCATCAAGGTCTAATTAGGAAAAAGACATGGCCACTGTATTGCAGGAAAAGCAACGATCTCTGGTCCAATAAGAAAATCTGAAGGCAAATGGTTATCTTTGCTCTATATTGACAGTTGTTTTAAGAAGGTATGCAAGAAGCTCAGGGGTCTCCTTCCTCTCATACATGCCAGAGGCACTTAAAAATCCATGTCATGAAAATGCTTTATGCTGCTATATGATTAAAGTTGGATGCTTCAAATAAGCACAGGTTCATTTATTTTCTTGTGCTTATTAAATCTTTCTCCCTGTAAATGCAGCACTTTTTGATGGCAGAATTAGTTTTCCAAAGACTTGCAAGGAGAACAGTTCATCTATGGAACTTAAAATAAAGAAGGAAAAGATTCTACAATTATTTTTCCTTCCACATCTGACTTTCCTTGTCCAGAAATATTTAATAGAACATTACAGACATTCCTCATTAAATTAAAATTCATAGAAATCTTATACAAGGGCTATATTTGAATACATTTTATGGGCCTAATGGTATTTTTCCCCCATGTTTTTCTTAGTAACTGAAAGTTCCTTCTCTGGTAGAAGCTGCCAAAACAGCAAATACAGAAAATTCCCCAGGGAATGCCACACAAATTCCACTTCTCAGACTGGCTGCCATTTCATATTGATCTCAGTTATGATGAAGTATTAATTTGTACACAGTTGAATGACCATATTTTTTTTAAAAGACATCTTATTCAAATAACTGTGAAGCCTTGGCAGCTCTTAACAAAGGTGAATTCTTGCTTCACTCTTCTGTGAACCAGGTGCTGGCACTAGCTGTGTTAAGGACAAGGAGAAAGATCTCTTAGGTCATTTAACTCAGGTCAGTACTGTCACAGAAAACCCTGTGATATATTAATCTAATAAATATGTTGGTCTATACCTTAAAAGTGAAACTTGTAGCTCTCATTTTCAAAATGGAAGCTTATTTCATAATGTCCCTACACTGACACCTAAGATCCTCCTCACTCAGTGCTTTATTCATTCATGGGCAATTTAGTCTCAGTTTTTCATGTGTTGTCATTTTCTTTTAGTGCAATAGTTATCCTTCCCTCTCTGTAAACTGTCATGTTTATAAGGAACAATCATATCCCTTTCCTGAGTAAATCTTGCTTGATTTACTCTGATTTAAAGAAGATCTTTTCTTATATAAAAGCTACTCTTTCCTCCAATTACCCCAGTAGTATATGAGGTCTTCTAGTGACAGCAAATGTTCTCCTGAGAGAAAATTGTAATGACAATTAATGATTTCTTCAAAAGAGACATTTCACATGAGGTTGTTTTTTTCTGAAGGTGGGCAGAGCCAGGAACAATTGCCTGGAATTTCCATTCTATTAATATGTATTTTCATTTTCTCTAAGTTTCACCTTAATTTTGACCTTTTGGGTTTTAACAGATTTGCTTTTGTGATACAACATTTGTAAGGCTATTGGTATTGCCCTAAATTCCTGTTCTGTAATGTCAACCTTAACCCTAATTTAACAGAGTTTGTTGTCTGGGCTTTTTTCAGTTTGTGAATAGGAATAACAAGAAATTGACATTTTGCCAATTATACATTATAATCCTTCAAGAAAAAAACCTTAAGGCAGCTCTGCTGTCTCAAGCATGGCAGAATCAATTGCTCAATTTGTGGATTTCTGCTTGAGAAGTTAAGTAGATGAATTATCATTGCCTACAAATGATTTTCTAAATCAAACCTAAGAAGTGGGTGAAATTAGTAGATGTCTTGTTAGAAACACGAACTCTGTAGAACTCATACTCTGTAAAGATTGAGTTTTCTGCTTCTTTCTGATGCGATGTATTACAGCACCAGTGTGGATGAACCATTTTGAATTATAATGCCCCAGCTGCTTTGGGATCTACTCTTCTTTTAGTAACCAGCAGCTGACAGAGGAACTAGGCCGTTTTTGTTTACAAACTTAAGATTTAAATGTTTGACAGGCAAAATGTGACTTAAGAACTCTGCCTCTGTGCCTTGTGGTTGTCAAAGCACCTGTGCCAGTATCACTTACTGAACCTCTTACCTGATACAACACTGACAGTGATATTTGGGTGTATAGTTAAGTGATCTTACTGATGAGGCCTTTGACTTAGAAATAGGAGAAGTGGGTTCTTTTCTGAGATCCATTTCTTCAGCTACCTTTTCTCAGTATATTTAACTTTTTTTTTTTTTTTTTCCCCTTTTTTTTTGGTCATTGCAGGGCAGCAAGGGAAACCTGTCTCTCATTATCTAGTTGTACACTGGCCACCACCGGGGCCTTGATCTCAGCTGGGGCCTCAGGCACCACAGCAGCACAAATACTAATAACACAGGGGAGTCAGTCCTTTGGTGAATATTTTTTGTTATAGATTTTGTAAAATGCTTTAAGGAGTCATTTTCTGATGGACCTCTTTTACAAATTTTCCCATAAATCAAATAAATATGGCAGTAGGGAACAGACTTTAAAAACTAAACCACTGGGGTAGAGAAGTCAGGCAGGCATATGGGAAATATCTTTATGCTGCTCAGTTGTAGTATGTGTCTACATGGAATACAATTAGAACAAAGCTTCTTTTTGAATTCCTTTGGTATGAACTGCTTGTGAGTAATAAGACCTCAGTGTGTGCAAGAACATTATTACAAAATTATTCAACAATAAATCACTCAGCAAATAATTCTCCCTCTCTGATTCCTAATTACCTTGCTGTCTTTTGTTTACTAATGGCAGCTAAATCCTTAATCAATTGCCTAGCAGGGAACCTGCTGAAGAAAGTGGAAAGACACTGCAAAGCAAACAGTTTGTGACAGTCATAAGAAAGAGTTTGAGAAAGGCCACAGTGGAGAAAGGTTCTGTTGGCTTCCCCCACCTCTTTTCACCCTTCATTTCTGGATTTCAGACATTCTCTTCACTGATCTATTCTTGTTGCACTGTCCTCAGGCATGAAAGTGGAGGAATCTGTAGTGGTAGAAGATGAAAAAAAAAATTAATGGACTGTGCTTTCTTCTCAGCAGGCTTTAAATTTGTATAAGCAGTCCTTACATGAGGCTCAGTTCTGAAAATATTGGACTGCCATGGGAGTGAGGCACTTGAAAAAAAGACTGGGGAAGAACATTCAGGAGCCATAATCTTATGAGTGATGCCTCCTGCAACCAAAATCTTGCTTTTCTGACTTCATATCACACTGGACCTTGAGGCAGCATCACATCTAGCACCTGCCAGCATGCTTGCCTTTACCTTACTGCTGGAGCAGTCTAACGTCCTGAAGTAAAGGGAAAATGCCCTAATCAGAAGGGCACACCAGAGAAGAAATGGTTTTACATATCTCTGTTCTGTTCAGCTTTGCAGACTCAAAAAACCTGGATATAAGATGCTACACAATTAAAGCAGCTGTAGCAAAAGTGGAGTTACTTTAGTTTGGGCCAAGCACATACTCCGTGTCTGATTTAAAAACTGCTCTGAGGGCCGATGGGATCGCTTGCCATCAAAATATAAACACACTCCATCTTCTTCCTATCTGTGTGGCAGTAAAGCAAAAGAGTCAAATGGATTTATTATACTGAAAAGTGCACTCCTTTCTTTCTCCCCAGAGAGCACAGAAATGCACCTTACATTCATTTCCTTTTCAAAACATTAAGGATGGTTGTCCTGTTTCAGTTGGTTTCTAGGCACCTTTCCACCTCAATCTGCCTTGCCAAAACCATCAGATATCTCTGTCATGTGAACTAGGCAGCGAGCCAGCAGGTCAGAGCTTACACAATTTGTGGCGCCTACTTAAAGTGTCTGAGATTCTTACCAATCAGTCTGAACCTGAGGGCAAAGTGTAATTCTTTCCCTCTCACCCATATTTATAAAATCACACAAAGGTAAAGTATGACACTGGTGGTTTGCTTTGGCTTTTTATTTTCCTGTATTGAGGAACTCAGAAAACTTTCGATCTCTTTGACTACAGGTTAATCCCTGCTTTGCAGTACGGTTGCAAAGCAGCTCGTGCGACAACTGTCAAAATAAGTAGGTTGAGTTAAAAGAGGCTATCTCCAGAAGCATTGCACTTAAAGCAGATTACAACATATGAGGGCCTTACTCAGGCTTCAGTTATTTCTCAGGCAACATTTTCACTGAGCTGAATCTGAGGGTTCTTTTGCCACCTAAGGATTTTTAGATATAGTGCAATGCAGACTGGCTACACAGGATTTTCTTGCAAATACACACCTTTTTACTAAGCACATATAGTAAGATAATGCTTTTATCAGTGTGAATGTGGAAAAATTGAGTTGGTCAAAAAATGGCTTGGGGAGAAGGAATTTTTTAAAATGCAGTTATTTTAGCTTTTCTTTTTTTTTTTTAGCATTTTTTAAAATTTTTATTGCATTTTCTCTCTCCTTAGCTGCAAGCTGCTGTTTCTTTACATATAGCTATACTGTGCTCTTCCTCAGAACATTGCTGCATCATTTCTGGGATGACCCAAAGACACCCACACCCTCAGCCTGGTTGTTGCTCATCTTCCCAGCCTAAATTTTTTGCATTTTCTTATGTGCAACACCTATCAGCTCATTTACTAGGGTCTTGAAAGCATAATGAAAATGGAAGAATAGCCCTTCTGCAAGTCTATAATTTTCTTCCTCTTCTGTTTGAGATCACAGCACGAGATTGAACGTAATGTGCCACCTGATTTTTCTGTAGCCTCTCTATAGCAGGGCCTATACGGTTCATATTGTTTGCACAGAGCAATGCAAGGATTTGGCACTTGTGGTTCAGTAAATACTCCTAGCCCCAGACACACCTGAGCTGGCTTTTGGTGCTAGTGAAGCTGTAGATTTGCTGGGGCATCAGGCTTCTGAGCAGCCATGTTTCTTGCTTGCCTTTAGATCCAGGCTACACCTTCAAAGCAGTACTTGGAGCCATACAGCAGCAGTGAGAAACACCATTGCTTGCCCTTTCTTCTCTCGGGAGATGCACAAATGTCCTGACTTTGCAGGGTGTGTTTATTAGCTCACCAACCCTATCCTCCAGGACAGAAGCTGTGAAGCATCAGTCTAGCTCTTTCTCCTCAACCCAGGAGCAGCAAAATTCATCATTGCTGCCAGGTTAGGGAGCCCTGAGATTTCCCTGTGTTCCTGGCACCCAAGTCTCTGGATGGCTCCTTTTCCTGCTGTCCTCACAAAGCAAATTCCCATCTAGCAACCACATAATTGAAAGGTCAGATGCAGTATTTTGCCATGCTCCTTTTACATATGCTCAATACATTTAGTCACACACACATAAAAAATCTCATGTATGGAAAACACATGTGTGCTGTGTGTAAGCCAGCATTTCAGCTCTGAGTCAAACTACCATGGATATACCCCAAAATTCCAGGAAACCTTTTTGTTAGGATATACACAGAACATATAAACAAAGTTATAAAAATCAGCTGTGCTATTTTGCTTCATTTCATGCTTCAGTTGTTTGGGTTTCTTTCACCCAGAAATGGATATTTCCCCAGGCTCCTAATGGTGTCATTTATCCTTCAGCAATACACTTTTTTTTTCCCTCTGCAGTATTAATTTGTGCACCAGAGCTGTGCTAGTGTTAGGACAGGGAATGAAAGCCACAGCAGACATGTAAATTACATTTTTCAGACATTTGCAGGAAAGGATAACACTTCTTCAGTTTTCTAAGAACATTTAACAGCTTTTATGACTGGAAAAAAAACACAGGGGGCAGGCTGAAGCTAGGCCTACACCAGCCCAACAGGGCCTAGCAGAGACCTAGCAGAGGTCTAGTGTGGGGTTGGTGTGGTAAAGTAGCTGCCAGGATGGTGTTAAAAGGGAGTAGCACTGCCAACACACACCGTGCAGGGGGGAAAGAGGGATTTAGAGGGATTCTGAGAAAATAAAATGAGAAGTGAAGAAAGTTGACATTCAGCACAGATGATCTGCTTCATGTCCTCCCAGCAGGCTTGCTCCTGGCAATGGCGAAGCAGCATTAACACCTCTTCTTGACAGCCCTTTTTCTGTCAGGGGCACCAAACTAACTGTAACTGTGAATACTTGAGTCCAGCTTCCTTTCTGCCTCTACTCCCCCATCTTGGGATCATGTAACTTGGAAATTATTTTCTTCTCTTGTGCAAATATGCTGTACTGATGCAGAAACTATGCCTTGAGGGATTTGTGAGGGATTTACAGACTAATTAATAAGGAGTAAAGGGTAACTGTTGGAAATACCAACTTGGTAGAAATCTCTGACCCCTGAATGAGACAGAAAGATGCAGTACTTGAGGGCTGGCTACATCAGTTGTTTCTGGGCTTCCCTGTCCCTCACAGATGGCCAGATTAGGAGCATGAAGTTTTATCAGCACAGCTACTAGAGTGTTTGGAGATGGCAGTGCAGGACAGGGTTACATCATCTATGTTCATGTTTTTCTTACTCATGCCCAGAAGTATGAGGAAATACTCTTCTTCAAAAGAATATTTTGCATATCAATAACCTGCTTCATCCAAGATCTCAAAGGGCTCTATATACAGTCATTAAGGGCAGTTCCTATTGCACTGATGCTCACAGGGAAGTTGGTAACTGAACTCAGAATAATACACCCCGGAGACCTGACCCATTGCACTCTTTCTTAACCTGCAAATTACATTTTCCTTAAAAACAAATAAATGACCCTAAAAATCCCTAAGAAGCTTTAGTTACAGAAAGAACAGCAAGAAACACAATCTTGCTTAGTGACATCACAAAACCCATACCTAGGCTGGAACTATTAGAAATGTTCAAGCGCATGTCTGGAAGTTTATCTGTAACCATGTGGCTTTGGGAAGCCCTGGCATGCCCAGCCTATTACTTGCTTCACTAACTGGGTGCAACTAGTTCAGCATTTATAAAAACAGCAAGCTGGCTGGGAAAGAAAGATGTGTGAATTCCTGGGAGTACAACATTTCTCCAATATCTGATATTTCCTCTTTACTGATATGATGATATCTGAGGCTGTAAGCCTGGAAAGTTCTGGCAAATCTTGCTGGCAAACTGGCAAAGTATGACAGTGTTCTCTTGATTCCGAGCACAGATACCTTAATAGTGTGCAAGTGTTTTACTCTTGGGACACATAATAACTCAGTGCGTGAGGGTGGGAAACCAGAAGAGAAAAAGGAATTAACCGAAGTCAGACATTTCTCTCTTTTCCTACACTTTCACTGTTTTGGTTGCCAGAAAGGGTAGTAAAATTCCTTCCTTACAAGGCTGGCACGATTGTGATGCACAGTCTTAGGAGAAAAGGGTGGAGAATCCCAAGGGATAAAACAAAAATCTGTGTGTATGGCAGATGATCTCATTCTAAACTGATTCTCCCTGGCATAACGTGTGCCCACCTGTTAGTGTTTCAGCTACTGATAAAGTACAATACTATGACTCTAGTGTGCAGTTTCCAAGGACTTAGGCTACAGCCCAGGCAAAGCTTCAAAAAAGGGTCTGCCTTTGTTAGAGTGCACATATGAAGACTATTTAAAAGGGTGACCTGTCATTGTCAAAATTCTTGAAGAATGTAGGTAAGAAAACTTGCTTATGTCTGAGGTGTTCAAATTTGCAGACAGCCATGCATGTGAGGTTTGTGCTCCCAGATCTGTTACTATTATCAGTATTTGCAAGTTATATGTCTCTATATATTCCTAGATGGCTTCCTATAAAACAAAACACCACATTTATGCAACTTATGACCCTGAGTACTCCCAGTTCTATTTCTGGAGTATGGTGGTAAAGCAGTTGTGAATTACATAGCGACAGAGGTGCATGCCATAAAAGAGATATGGGCTTGAAACAAGTGACATGCCTCCATGTCTTGTTAAACCAGTAACATGATAAAGAATATGATTACATAGGTATTACAGGAACTTCAAGAACCTGGGAACCTAGGTCTCACCTTTCCATCCTTGAGGGTAAAATAGAATGACTGTAATAACTTTAATGCCATCCTACAAAACATCCACCATTCTCAATTAGAAGGCTCACCTTGGGGACCAAATAACAAACTATGAAAGCCATCTCCCGGGCCTGGAAGTTCCAAGCAAGAATTTGAAATGCTTTTCTTAAAGGAAGAGTCCAGATTGAGATTATGGCATCCCTGCCAGTGTCTGACTTTTCTGATGCCTGACTCATCCATAAAATGAGCTTGGAGGTGAAGATATGTAATGCAAATGTTGTAGTTAAAGTTGAAATGAATAATCCCAGAGCCTGGAAATCCAACCATTCACATTGGCCTTGTATAATGATTAAAAAATCTTTCTCCAGTGCCTGGCTGGTGTATCTTGACTCTGCCCCTTTGTTTGCTGTTGATGTTGAGGACTTTCTTTTCATGACATTGGTACTAGAAACAGGTTCAGTTCTTATTCCTCCATCTTACAAAACAACTCTTTATGGATGCTATATATTCTGACATAGACTGATGTAAAAAATATGGTTTTGGTCTTGTTTTCCCCTGTTCTTGTTATTTTTAACTAAAAAAATCAGTGAAACTTGACAAATAAAAGTTTAGCTTCTTGATTGATGCAAAATATGCTGATCCAGCGTGACCCAGTAGCAGATCTCAAAATGAATATGCAGTATTTCAAACAATCTTTGTGGTATAGGGTCCCTTCTGTGTTATTTTTTAATGCAGAAAACCAGAAAAGAGGCAAAGTGAAATGAAATGATCCCTTCATAGAAAGACTCCCATCTGAAAATTGTTTTAATCCAGGGCAGCCATGGGTACAGTTTACATAATAAAGAGCAGTTTTACTAAAGTGTCTGTGGTTATACCAAACCAGTGTAGAGGTCCTGATCAAAGCTGCCTTGCAGCCAAAGTCATTAGCAACATGACAGCATGCTTTTGTGAAAAGGACTTTCTTTCTCAGCTGGGATGGCTCAGACCCACTCCCAAGAAAAACAAAGCCAAGCAGAAAAGAGGGTGTAAAATCCAGACACCTTTTCTGTTGCTTCAGTATTATGTATTAAAGACAGGAGGAGCTTGGACAGAGATGTGCACATTTAGGTAAATAATAGAGCCTCCAAATTCAGCCAGAGTTACAGCTTCACAAACCTGGTGTGAGCAACCATGAGACTGGGGACTGTCACTTGTCTGCTGAGAGCTCTGCTCCTGTAGTTCCTCCGCTTCACTTATCAGTCGCAGGGAGAGATAATACCCAAACGAAATAGGCCTTGATCTCTGCCGAATATTTTTTCTGAGCTGTGGAAATAAACTGAGAATGCATTCTCCTGATCACAAAACTGATTCATTTAATAAAATTTAAACAAGGCTGCTTATTTTAACATTCATTATTTCACTAGCTCCAGTTCCCATTTGCAGGCATTGTAGAAAGGAAGGTGCAATAACGCAATCTTGTGTTACAGTCATATGAGAAAGAGAGACAAGGAGCAGGAGACTGTTGAGTTTGCAAAGTGCTTCCCCTAGGTGATTCGGGGCTAAGCATATCTCACCCCACCAGGAGTTTTTTGTTTTCAGGTTGCCCCTTAGTTTTTTTCATTTTCCCTCCCTCCCCTTGGTATGTCACTTCCAAACATCAACCAAATACTTCTATGGGCAGAAAATGAAGCCGCTACAGGCCTTGTTCTTTTGAACTAGGGCCCAATTTGATTGGCGTCTCCTGCCTTTTAGTAAACTGTGTGTTCTGAAGTGTGAGAGAGATCCCTGCAGCAATAATGTCCATATCAAATCATAATTAAAAACAGCAGTGCGGAATGTGCTGAGATTTGAACTGTAGACCTCCCAGGCCTAAAGCCCAAATTGCAAAACAGGACTTTAAAGGCTCATGGAAGCTTTAAACATCAGACATTTAATCAGGACTAGTCTGTAGGGATGATTTCCAAAAAAAGAAACAAAATCACACCACCACAGAGAATAATAACAAGATCTGAGCGCATATTGTAGCAGAGAGACAGTTTCTTCACAAAGGGGTCACACGCTGTGCATCTATTTTGCCATCTACCAATGACAGCTTGAACATTTTCAAAGACATCTGCAGTGGGAATTGTATCAAGCCAAACCTGGGGGAGAGGGAAGGAGGTTCTGAAGCAAGAGTACAGGATGTTTGTGATCCAATGGCAGCTTGCCATGAGTAGGAGGGCTCCACCCAAAAGTATCAAAAATAAATTAACACACCTATCTTTTCTTAGACTTCTTGGAACCTATACAGGTACTTCTGTCAGCCTTCCTATTACAAGATCTACTTACACCTAACTGAGGTCAGCAAGAAGGCGCACAAATAAACTGGCTTAAGAGAGGTTGACTGCCATGGGTCAGGCCAAGGAGCTGTCAAGCTCAGTATCCTGATAGCTAGGGAAGACAGAAAGAAAGGGCAAGTGTAAATGAAGCAATTCTGCTCCTCTTTGAAAGGGGCATATATTGCTGGCTCACCAGTGAGACCAATGAGTTGAAGCAAACCTGAACTGAAAAAATATTTGAGCTGTTATCTTTCTTGTGAACCAGAACAGGATTTGAGCAATCTCAGGTACCACTGATGCCAAGCCAGGACTGATCTTAGAGTGTGGGATTCTGATGATGAGCTGAAGACAAATTAGTTGGGCACTGAATTAAGTGTTGCCTCTAGATTGTGTATCTGCTTCATTGATAGAGGAGAGGTACTGTGTACACACCTTCCTGACCCACAATATTGAATAATCCCAGATGCACTTCCTGATGGGTTAGCTGACCAGCATGAATCAGCCTTATCCTTTATCTACAGGTACAGGAGGCACATAGCTAAGCACTGGCTCTATGTTAATGAGCTGGGAGAGAACCTTCATTTTAAGGCAGGTTGTTGGATCTTTCTCACAATTCTTTGTATGTGTTTGATGACTTTCAAAGCTCACAGTGACACTGAGCCTTTTTTAGGTCTAATAGTCAACAAACTGATTGAGAGAGTGATGATTTTATTGCATATTATAATGCCTTCCTGTGACATCTTAGTATTGTTGATGGGGACAGATTCTTGCCTGTGTGGGTATACTGAAGTACCTGAGCAAGCTGTTGAGGAATATCAGAGATACTGACATCTGACAGTGTGGGTATTTGATGGGCAAAATTTGAACTTAAGCTTTCTTAAGGCTGAGGTCCATCATAACAGGACAGTTGTGCTTCCCTAGCCTTTCTACCAGTAAAGACGGAGGGTAGGGAGTAGATGTGATCATCTTGGGAAGACTCCCTGGTGCCAGTATTTGTCTTAACACTTAAATGCATTGATTGTCCTGGTGACTGCAGTCAAGGATTCCCATTGACTGAGGCAATTACTCTTAAGTCAGAGCAAGAGTGGAATATAACTTGGGAAAAATAGGACTATGTTTTCTCCTTTTTAAAAAACCACCCCCTATGCCTCAAGACTGTAATTTAATTTCTCAGTTTTGTGGCTTTTAAGAGAAATGTTTTCTTCATGATACCCCAGAGAAGACTATGTACATAAGTATTTATGTTCATCAACACATGGCAAAAAATTCCTGGTCAGTGTTTACCTTGCCTCAGGGCATCAGCCTCACTCTGCCAGTCTTTCAAATTCTAAGGGATAGAGCAGCATTTAGTTTGCATTTAATCACACACTAAAGTATTCACCACAGAGATGGTATTTAACAGCACAAATTGGTTCTGGAGGATTTCCTTGAAGAAACTGAATACCCATCAACTGAAATATGGAGAATAGGAGAGTTTGGAGGAACAGACGAGGCTGACGCCATATGGGGCCCTTATTCAGTGTGCTGGTACATAAGTTACAGGAGAGAACAGAAGTTAGTTCTTGTGTTGCGTGAAATAAAGTCAGAGGATCTATGAACTGAAGATGGGGAAATTTCCCTTTCAGGTTCTGGGTCTTAGCAACCCGCATTTGTTCAAAGCCAGATCTCAACCACCTTTAACTCTTGAAAGCATCCTACATCAAAAGGAACCGCTGAAACTGGTACCTAGAGGCAAAAAGAGGACATAGGCTTCTTCAGCTAGAAGTTGTCTCGCCTTCTGGTATGTCTCAAAAAGTGAGACTGATTAGGTATGGAAGTTACCACTTGGATTCGCAAACAAGGTATTACCTAATCAGGCATGCACATCCTGCAAAAACAAAGTGCAAGGTCAGAGATTTCCAAATATTGTCTTTTCTGGCCACTCAGCCATACTCTGTCCCAGATTCAAGCAGAGCTGAATACATAGCTACATGGGAACTAGACTGTGACCAAGAGAAAAGCAAGTGGGACATAGGAAGTGATGAGAAAATGGAAGGAAGGGATCATGGGTATGGCTGTAAGAGGCAGGGAGACAAAATGGATAGATGGGTGTAGCCACATACCTTATAACTGCTCAAGATAATGATGTTACAGGAACCACAGCCTGAACATCACTGTTCAGGGAAGTGATTTGCAGGCTTGTTAGGATTCCTGCTTTCAGCCTCTTCTCAGTGCTATTACTCAAGAACCTATTTTGATTTCTAAAGAATTCCCTTTTGTATTTTTCAACATTAGGCCTTCCTTACCATTTGCTTTTTGTAGGAAGCTAGCTTTTGGCTTGCTCTTTGACTCCTCATACAGTAATTGAAAGGAAATAGGAGAAGCAGATGCCAAATGTTCCTTTAATATCCTTTAATAATAGGAATCCTGTCTTACTGAGAGAAAAGTGGGACAAAGACTGTGAGGGCATCAGAAGAGGTAGTGTTAGGACTGAGGGTCTCAAAAGAGGTCTGTGATTAGCAAGAGGCAGATAATCTCAAGTCTGACCCTTACACATATAGAGAGGAATGTTACTGTTGGTACATGATATCCCCCAAGATTACATGGGGCAAGAGACCGATGATGACATAATTAATTGTTATGCATTTACAGCACCTAGAAGCCACAGCTGAGATCAAAGACAAAATCAGCCTTGCATTCCTACAGTAAAAACAATCACAAGGTGAGAAAGAGAAATGTCATAAGAGTGAGGGAACACGAAAATGAATCCCACATGTGGCTTTCAACCATTCGAGATCAGAGTTCTGAGCAGGTGGCCCTCACCTCCAGCATACTTTTGCTGTCACCATTGTCTTGCAAAGAGATGTTACTTCATTAGGTCTGTGTATACACATATGTTTCCCATGAGTTAATTTTTGAGGATTTGGGGCTTGTCTACTTTCCAAAATTTCTTTTTTTGCACTTTGGAGGTTCATATTCCTATATAGTACTTGATTCAAAGGATGGCTGCATGCTCTATGCCCTTCTCCCACTTCCCTTAATTTCATTTTTTTTCCTGTCTAATAAATGCAGACCTTCCTGCTCCAGTATGATGCAAATGAGGTTGAACTAGAGGTGCTCAAACTAACTCAGATCAAGCCACCTCGAACGCTAGGTTTTGTGAAGCTTTGTTGCTGTTTAGCATTCTACCTAACTTATTTGGACTTAGAAGAAATGGGATCTATCTTCCCCAGAAGAAAGACACGTTACTAATGGGTTGTTGAAGTTCTAGTTAGTGTTTTCAGGTCCAGTTTATTAGCTAGTGCTGTTCTCTGCAAATCTCATCCTCCATCCCTGGAGGGAACTAGGACAGCAGGATGCCTTCTATACCACACCAGTCTAAAAATAATCCACCAGAACAACAGGCAGCAGAACAACTCCTGCAAGACGTTTATATCCTAAGCTCTTGGCCAACTTCCTTCCTAAACAGCCATATTCCCTAGCCTGTCTGAATCCCATCTACAGCTTCAGGAGTTTCCATCTCATCTTGTGCACAGTCCATGAATAACTGCCTTGTTATGTATATGCACGGTGGAAGGGTGGGGTGGAAAAAACTCTGGTAGGAGCCTGTCTTGAGCTTGCAGTAAATACTTACCCAACAGAAACGTCAATGAGATTTGGCAGCTATGAGAACGACTTCTGGAAAATCGTTTCAGGTTCCTAGGAAGTGAGGGAGGCATTTGGTAATGGGTGGGGATATTTTTCCTTTCCCTTGCCATTTCTTGTCAAAGAAAGGGGAAGATCTAATTCCTCATTAGTGATCTAAGGAAATCCCCTGTACCTAGAAACAATATCTTCTCCACCTAGTCTGTGCTTGTACTGTCTTTAGAGAAGTCTCAGGAGGAGCCCTGAGTAGTGTAATACCAGATATGTCACTCTCCAATGGTCCCAGTAGCTGTGGGAGTCTGCCTGTTTAGGAATGCCAGAGAAAGGCAGAGAGTACAGTGAAAGATGTCAGGAGATACCTCTTTAAATCACTGAAATGTTTCTGTTGTTCTAACCCTTTTAACTTCTGAGTAATGCAAACAAGGTAAAGAAATATTTTGGTTCTCCTTTCTTCACTGTATTCTGATGTCTTTCTTGGAACTAACCCATGACTATTTACCTAGCAGTAAATGAAATTAGAGGATTAAGCCTCCCTCCTTAATTCATAGTAGATGAGTCTTTCAGTGCAATACATTTCTTTTATTCCACTGTAAAATTTATAAGCACCTGGTTTACAATGCACTGAGTATTCCTGCCTCAATGATAAAGGATGTCACTTAATCTGGGCACTTCTGTGGTAAAGCGCTGTAGAACCTACCCAAATCAAAATGTCATTGTTTCTTGTTTCTTTTTCTTTTTACTAAAAAATTCCTTCAGTACTTAACCACTTGTTCACAGATGTAAACTTGTGGTATCTGAGGTGTGTGAAGTCGTTGTTACACTGCTCAGCACTGTAGTTTCAGGTACAGAACCCAGACGAGACACAGCACAGAGAGGTCTCTTGGAGAACCAGAGCGATCAGAGGTTTAGAAAGCCCGACATGAAGACAGAATGAAGGAACTAGTCTGGGCAGGGCAAGAGAGAGACAAATACCATATCAAGCTAGTTTTCAGGTACGTAAAGGATTTTCCCAAGGAAGCAAGCTCTTAAATATGTTCCTTGTTCGGATGGCATTAGGCAAAAAGTAATGGGCTCAGAAGAAAAAAGAAAGGTGGGGAGGCTTTAAGTATGATGCTTCAGTATTGAATGAGATTTCACAAGCTGCCTAATTGACCTCTGCCACTGGAGAATCTTACGACCATCTTGCTTGAAGTGACAGCTGTTATTCCCAGCCTATGAGGTACAAAGCCACCAAGTAGACTTACCCTTTGCAGAAACCACCTGCTTTGAGAAGGTGTGAAAGGGTGGAAGGCCTGGACCTACTGTATTGCAAGGGGCAGGCATTGGGACTTCTTCCATCCTTACAGCTCTGTGATACACCCCGAGAGAGGGCAAAGAGTAGTAGTCTAGCCTCCATTAGGTGCACAAAATTTGTCAGGAAGAGGTGTAACTAGTTATTTCTAAATAAAGAATGAAATCAGCACTTGGGAAACATTTGCTGTTGTACAATAGAATTATTTAATGTGTGGATTGTTATTGGTATCTTTGCTTGTGGGATCATAAAAAAAGCATGGTGGACTCAGCATCACTTGCACAGCCACACAAAAAGCAGCTGCACTAGAAGAAGCTTTCTTTGGAAAACAAAGAGAAGAAAATACTTAATTTCAACAATGACACCCTTTCTCACGCATTTTTAGTTACCATTTGGGATCAGCAAAGTCTCATTCAGTAGGTTATATCAAGTTGGGTAAACTCCCTGAAACTCTGGACTGTTCAGGTTTTAACACCCACCCAGACCTGTGAGCTTTGGAAAAACTCCAGGTCCTACTGGGAGAGGGAACTGAAGCTCATTTCTCTCCCTGCACTATGTGCAAATTGTGCTTGTGTGCCTGACTCTTCTGTCAGATGTTGCCCAAAGTGCCTCATGGCAATGTGAGAGTGCCAAACCAGAAGGACAAAGGAAGCCCCTGTACCATGTACAGGCAAAGGAGCTGCAGTCCATCTGAAGGCTATTTGTCACAACTCAGGAAGGCAGATGATGTTAGAGAACCATGAAACCTCTGCACATTTGTGTCATTTAATAACCAACAGGATCATTAATACGAAGAGACTACGACTGAAGGCAAAATTTACACCATCTTGGAATAACATATAGGAAATATTTGCATCTCAATCACCTGGATTGGCTGGGGATATATTATTTACATATTTTGTAAATATTCTATAAGTTTTATGCATGTTTTAGATGTATTACATTTAAAGTGAAATGTACATAGTCCAGAGGATCACAAGCATATGACAGAAATCTTGTGAGCACATGGTCTTTACAAAGAATCCTTTTAATAGGTAGGTGCTGTATATATATTTTTTTCTTCCTTATTTCACCCTGCTGCCAATTTTTATGATCCTTGCTGCTACACTTGTTGCTATAGGTGAAACAATACATTTGGCTTTGGCCCCCTCTAGTCAGAGAAGTCGATTGCCCAATAGTAGTGGACAAACAAAGTAGTGTAGCAAAGCAGTATTTGCTTTTTACATTGCTGTTGTCATTTTTGATGTCACTCCTGGAGGGTGTGAAGGTATAAAACATTAAAAGAAGGACAGAAAGCAGAAGAAGATTGTGTCTCTTGTGGAGCACAACTCTCTCTCACACCTGCCCCAGGTTGCTATGATTGCAGCAGGGAGGCTAGACAAACTTAGAAAATATTTTGTAGCTTGACGCAACTCCGAGGAGCTAAATCTTTTTTGCTCAATAGCTCAACTCTTCTCAATGTGCAGCAGAGCATAGTTAAATCTTTTTGCTCAATAGCTCAACTCTTCTCAATATGCAGCAGGGCATATAAGGAGCCACACAAATTTTCCTTGCAAAAGTTACACCTGCCCTCTGGGTGGTAATAGTTTATAGCTCCTCTTGTTTTCCTCACAGCTTTTTTATTTGCTTAAACGTTTATATGGTGCTTCCATCCTGATGAATCTACAACAGCTTTCTGTCACGTAAAGGGTGGAGGCATCTCTCCAGACACTGATTCCTGTAAACTAATGGCTTTGATTAGTTTAGATGAAAGAGACAGTTATTATAAAACATCCCATACTGGGTGCAGCTATGTGGGTGGATTGTACACCCGTGAAAAAGAGAAGCACTGTGTTAGCTAGACCCAGCACAGTGGGATTTGCTGCTGCTGCATTAGCTCCATCTGTAGTCATCTAATACCACCCCTTTTTAATTCCATCAAATACTGCCTCTTGCAACACCTGCTGATACACTTTTTAAGGTAGATAGGAACAACTAGTTGTATTTGGCCATTGCATAAATGATTATACCCTTGGTATACAAACCAAGTCCTCTGCAAATGCAAAGATCTTTCTTTGGAGCAACTGAATATTTTATTTTGTTCCCCTCTCTTTTCCATTGTGTCTGCCATTAGAGAACAGAAATGGTAGACAATGCTCTCTGCTAGAGGGATTATTGAATATGTGTGATCTTTTTTGAGCTGTAGAGGAACAAATGAATAAGTGCAATTAATCTTTAGTAGAGGGATCTCCAGTAGAAACAGAAGCAGGATGCTATGCCTAATAACTGCGCATCTGACACAGAAGAAGGCTTTTTTGTCAGTTGGGTAATAAGGCAGCAAGGCCTTGTCATGTTTAAATTTGTGTGAGCAGAATGTGTTTAGACTGGGTGAGGAGGATGTTTTGGCATTGGGTGATGAGGATGTTTGGTTAAGTCGCTTGTTAAGCTGGGCAAATCTGACATCAAAGAGTTTGATAAGGTATTTCTAAGATCTTTGTGACTTCAGTGATTTTGTTAGTACAGAAATGATACAGAGATAAATTAACTGATAACCAATGACATAAGTTACCCCCAAGTACATTGTAGTGTGTGTGGGTCTAGGGGAAAAGGCATGGTTTCCCAGTGCTTTTCCAAACAATTTAACAGCTAACTGCTGGTCATTTCCTTCTGCTGGGCAAGAGTGCTTTATGTGGAAGGGATGAGGTGCAATGAGCTGCTGCTCGGATTCTGGTAGTAAGTAACATTAGGCAGAAATCAAAAGACTAGTTTAAATTAGCATGTGATGACTTGCAGTGCTTTCAGTGTAACTAGTTAGCAACAGTCCTAGCAAAAGCAGCAAGTATGTAATTAGAATTACCTAAGCAGAAAGACAACAGCCTTTAGTAGCACAGCTCCACCAAGGAGCTAGGAGAAGTACAGAAGACACAAAAGACCTGAGGATGGTCTAAGCTTCTGCTAGATCTCTGTGAACTACAGGAAAAGCCTCAGTTTCTTCACTCCACAATGGCAAAATGCAGAAGCAGCTCTACAATCTACAGCTGTTCTGACCTCTTTGAATTTCTGTCATGTCAGGGTGCTTAGGACAGCACAGACCCATAAGGAGATACTCAGCACTTCGCATGATGAGACATCCCTGTACTGCATTTAGTACGGGGAGACACTGATGTGACTTAAAGCTTCAAGCTGTGCTGGAAATAACCATATTATAGGACTCTGCTAACAGAAAATTGTGAATGCTCTTTCCATGAGACTTGGGAGCAGTGTTATTCATGTTGGCACCCTAGTCGGGGTGTAAGTTGTCTCCTCTTTCTCACCACACAGGGACTGAATCACAGGGCTACTTTGCTTAGCTTCAAATGGTAGAACGTACTCAGCCTCAAATCACTAATCTTTTCTCCTTTCTACCACAGCAGAAGGCAATGATTTTAGTAGAGCTAACAAAGGAGGCCAGCAACCCTTGAAGCATTAAGAAAGTTTTAATTCTGTTCCAGGTTGAGCTCCTCTGTTCTGCTGCGTCAGGACCCTTCCCCAAGTCCTGAAAAAGCCTCTTAGGCTTTGACCTAACCCAGTATTCACCAAAGTCTCTGAGAAGACATTTATTCACCTCAGTGGGTATTAGAGCATAAAGGAAGAGCAACTCTTTTTTAGTATTCTCCATTTAATTTTTTCATAAGATCAGCTTTGGATGTAGGTTTTGATTTCTAAGCTGTGGCTGGTCAGGGAGTGAAGGTGATGCACAATAAGGAGAAAAGGGCTTGTTTTCCTAAGCAGTAAACCAGACTTTCTGCTCTGGAGTAAATCCCTGGCTCTTTTATATTTCCAAAGACTTAATGCAAAACATGGGCCAAAACAGCTAATGAAATTCTATTTGTCTTAATGATCCTCTGGGCACAAGAGATCCTTGATGATCAAACTGAGATGACACCTGCCCCTATTAAGTTCTGCTCCTCAAGACTCTGAGACAATCCCAGCAGATAAAGGGTATAACATGTTTCCCATTATGCTATTACCATAAAGCCAGGCAGCCTTATGTTTACCATGTAAATAATTAGTCACCAGGCAAATCAGAAAAAAAAATATCATAAAAAAATACCACCATCACCTTAAATTACCTGTGAAACATTTACCTCTGTTTGTCTTTTAGGGCACTTATTTTTTGCCGTGTGGTCCTGGTTCTTGATTAGTTTAACAACCCCCCTGCATTTTGACAGCAGAAGAAAAGAAGAGGTGATTATTACAGTTACTGCTCTTGCTTTGCCTTGAAAGTCCATTCTAAAGACAGCATTAGAGAAAGCTTTCTTGTGGCTGAGGGATCAGATTACCACAATTAAAGTAAAAAGGTGTGGTGCTATTTACCCTGCATGTTATGACACATGAAAGAAAGTGATTCAGGCAAGAAAAATAATTACACATTAATTTGTGTTTGGCAACTTTATTTCATATACGTGGCCCACAGAGCTTAGATAAAAAGCTATTTTGTCCAGCATGTTCTCTGTGTAAGCTTGGAGGAGGGCTTATATCACTGTACTACCGTTTATGATGAGGAAATACATGAGGCTAACCTCCTGGTCATACACTATGGCACTACCTTGAATGAATTTTTCATCATGAAGCCCCACACATCCACTTAATTTTCACTCAGATTTGCACCAGATTTGACAAAATCCTTGCAAATCTGTGGAGAATGCATGGAGTTTCTGAGTCAGTTCTCAGGGCTGTATGTAGGATTTGGATGTGAGTAACTCTGAAGGTGCAACTCTGAAACATTCATGCAGGTTTCTGTAAACTAGGGGGTAACTGCAGTGTGCTTTCAGCACAGCTCCAGAGCAATCCCAGTTTTTCCAACTGCGTAATATGCGTGCAATAAATCCTGTGTGAACTCCTCTTGTGCAGTGGGAAAATATCCCCTTTATTTTGTTGGCAGTAGTGCACAGCCAGGGAAGCTCCAAAACACTCAGGAGGGTTTCAGTGGGGTGACACCAGGTTTAGCAGTGCAGAATGTTAGGACTGTGAAGGATAATGCAATTTCAACATGCCCAGTGTGACCACAGTGCAGCTCCCTCGGTGTAAGCAGTGTCAGCAATAGCTTCTTTACAAAATCAGTTAATGTCAGACAGTGCAGTTTCTGTGCTAGGCAGATGTGAATTTTCCAAAAACAATCCTGAACTGGCATTCCTGCAGGCTGCCATAAAATGATACCCAGACATGCATATCAGGTCTGTGAGCACATCAGCCTCTTCAGTACAGAAACCACCCTCAAAATGGAAGAAACAGCAAAAGAAGCTTCAGCTCTGCAATATTATTTTCATTTCTATTTTCAGAGAACTGGCAACATTAGTTTATACAGTCCTGCTGGCTTCAGGACAAGCTAATGCTGATGGGACAATGTCAATAGCAGAGATCTGGCCTTCAGGAGAATATACTCATATCCCTATACTAATAATTTAGTTGCAGGGAAATAGCAGTTATTCAGTACGTGAAAAGAACAAATACACAAAATGTAAATCCACAGAGCTCCATTTTCCCCCAAAGTAAGTTGTGTTTTTTCTTTTGCATAAATCATCATTACCCTTTGCAGAGAGGCAGTTTTAATGGTAATGAGAAGTTTGCTGTTCTTATATCAATATGTATGTTGGACTGATTGCCTGAGTATGGAAAGGGCAGGTATTTACATCAGTAAATAACATAAAATTTCTGAAAAGTCCAGCCAATGGAAATGAGTTTGTTTCCTTATAAAATGTTGTTTCCTTAAAAAATGGTTTGGGTTTTTTTTTGGTACATCCTAAAATGCTATCATTTATTCTGTGTGCTGGTTAAAAATTATATTGATTTAATTTGGCAATTATTGGCCCTTTTCTTCCTGCCAACTAAATTTGAATCTTCCAGACAGAAGACACTCAGCTCTTTTACATAACATTACAAAGCATTAATTCTAACCTGTGAGCTACAGAGTCTAGTGAAAGCATGATACTTCGGTAAAATGCTTTTATTGGCATGGTACTGGGATGGCTGCAATGCCTGCAACTGGCAGAGATGCTAGTGCCTTCTGTAAACTACAAGAGCTCCACATAATCCCTTGACACATTTTGCAATTAATTTCTGTAGTGGTTAATCTGGGCAATGTATGGCATGTGTAACACAAGCATAGCTGTGCCAGGTGAAACTGGAGATCTGCTTTGACCAGCATCCTGTCTCTAGCTGTGGCCAGTAGCAGATATTAAAGGTAGAGCATGTGAACAGGAGAAGCACGTGGTGATTATTCCCCAGGATCTGCTTTCTGCCCCTAGCTGTTTGTGTCTTAGGGGTATCTTCAGCCAGAATTGGCACCTCCCAAACCAAGAGCTCTCTGAACATCAAACATGCAGAAAGGCGCTTTCATGTGTATCATGAAAGGCTGCTGAATGTCCATTTTGAACCTCTAGCTACTTCTAAGAACTAAGCCAAATGTTTCTCTGAAAAGGTAAATATGCAACTGGTGCATCCATTTCTGAGTGCTTTTGAATGCTTTGTATGTTCTGGCAGGTGTCAGCACAAAGAAACACAATTAAGGGCTGAATCATAGTGGTACATCTGGTAGGTAGCTTCAGTTGCTTAATGCATACCTGTCCCAGGGACTTGAAAAGTGGCCAGAGTCGGTGACAGGTTCAGAAAACGTAGATGCACCTTCTAAATTCTCAGAAAAGCTTTCAAAAAAAAAAAAAAAAAAAAAAAAAAAAAGGAAGTGTGGTGTTTCTGTTGTGCTTCAGAAAACAAACCCTTCAGGAAAGGAAAAAAAAAATAAATAATGGAAACACGAAATGTAAATTGGATACACTCAAAGTTAATGAAAGGAAAAATCTTTTCCCTTTTTAGTTGACGTCTTAAATTAGAATTTTGGTATAAAAGCTGGAAAACAGATGGAAAGGAGAGGTTTTGTTTTTTTTTTTTCTTTTCTTTTTGTTTTAATTTTTTTAATAATAATTTGCAAGTGAGTTTGAGGCTCATGAATGAGAGCACCTAATAATAGCATTGGCTAGAGCAACACCTAGCATGGACTGCAGTTACGTTGGTTTCTCCACTGTAGTTCCTCCACTGTACTCCACGGACCCGCCCATGTGTCCTGCAACCACATCTACCACCTCCTGCTGGTCTAATTCAGCTAGAAAACTTACAATACAATACACCAGGTTGAAAGAGACCTTCAAGATCATTGCATCCAACCCATCAACCAATCCAACCCACTTAAACAACTAAACCATGGCACCAAGCACCCCATGAAGTCTCCTCCTGAACACCTCCAATGAAGGTGACTCCACCACCTCCACGGGTAGCCGATTCCAATGGGCAATCACTCTCTCTGTATAGAACTTTCTCCTGCTCCTCTCCCCAGTAGTCCTGTCTTGGCTTACATCTTTTTGTTTGTTTCTCCATTCTCCCTTGGACTTCAGCAATGTCTGTTTCTGACAGCCTTCATGGAGATCTTTTACTCCACCTTGCCCAGTCTGATGCAGCTTGACATATACTGTCCTCATTTTCTGACCTTCCCAGTTTTTGTCCCCCCTTTAGCTGAGGGCTACTTGTGTTACTGCTTTAGGCAAAACTCATCGAACTGCACATTTGCAATTTACATTGATTAAACCAATTAAGAAACATTATAAATCCTTGCCTTGAAATTGCCCTTCAAAAAAAAAAAAAAAAAAAGATTTAAAGATTTATCTTTTTCCATTCCACAGCTTCAGATGTATTTCTTCCACTGTTTTTATCAGCCATCTTGCTTGCATAGCTGCTCCCCAGGATATTTGTCACGGCTGGCTTACAGCACACTCTGCTGATTTACAGCAGCAATTAATAACATCATATCTGCTGGGAGGGGATGGATTTCTATCTTACAAGGATGAGTAGTACATGATACCCACAAGTCTGAAAAATGCTGATGAGCATTTTTTCATCCAAATCAAAACACAAGGTTCATGTGCAGGTGACAAGCTGGAGAGGAAGATGCTGAGTGGTTATGGAAGGCACCAGAGAGCCACTTGTAAGCTCCAGTTGGGAGTGGGACTGATGTGCTGTCCTGACTCACTGGTGTCTATCCTTCCACCCGCTGGGTGAGGTCCTCTGCTCCTGTTGGTCCAGCTGGCCCTGCTGGCATCCCACACTGGAACTGGCTGGCCCTGCTTGTGCTCTAATGCTGTGGGTGCTGCAGGTCAACGGCTGAGAAGCTGTGAGCAAAGCTGTGCAATTAAACTTGTAAAGCACCAGCCCACACTCTAGACAGCCCTATCTGATTCTTAACTTTATGAGCAACCACACCGACACACACTATTGATTGGTAGGGGCAGGGAAGGGAAAAAAAAAACCTTGCCACATTTGCTACTTTCATTAAAAGCACTCTGGGCCAGAATTTTGGCCTAATTCTTCACATGCTAACTCAGAAAGGCAAATCAGAGCCAAAAGGAGTTGCTACTTTTCTCTGCAGATGCCAAAGAGCAAGCAGAGTGAAAACTAGGAGTTTGTACCGACACAAAGCAACAAGAGACCCTTCTTTCACTCTGGCTTTTGATTGCACTTCTGGGTATTCACTCAGTTTAGAGACAGCACTGATTGTCTCAGGCAGTGGACTGTGAAAAGCCTACAAGTGCAAAAGCAGCACACAGATCCCATCGATAATAACAGATGCCTATAATAAATGCCCAGCAATTGTTCCTACCTCAAACGCCGTTTATTCCAATGCACCTGAGTGTTCCTTGGTAACAGTGCGTCTGAACTTCTTAAGACTTCCAGAGCTGTCTTCATCCTGACCTTGTCTGACATTTAAACTCCTTTTCAGCTTAGCACTTTCTTCATGTATTCTGCTTGGCTTTCCCTTCCTGCTCAACTAATCCACCAGACTCTCTTCCTCCAAAGCTTTCACACAAACTTACCAAAGTTGGTAAGCAGCACGTACAAGAACCCTGAGCTGCCCTGACTGCTGAATCTCCAAGCTTGAGCAAATTTCTATTTTCTCTAGTTTTTCATGTGAGGGAGTATCTATCAGGTGAGGACAGCCTCCAAGAGATTTTACTGCCCAGTGTCGAGCATTGACCTGAAACATGTAACCACCTACTTTATTTTCTGAGTTATTCCCGGGTGTAAATTTGAAACTACTAGAGGGACAAGAAAAGGGGGAAGGGGGAAAGTTTCCCTGGGTTTTATTGAATGCTTTTAGTTATTTGAACTGACCATAAACTGAAGGTACCTTGGATAAGGCCTGAAATGTTGACTTAGTACACGTATGTAGATCCTTTAATAACCTGGATGTACACAATTGCCTTTCAACCTAGAGAATTATATAACACTTCACATGGTTTTGCAAGGAGTGTACGAGGGAGTATTTGAAAGGATCCGAGCCAAGAAGCTGTACAGACAGCAAGGCGTCTGTGTTGCCACTACAAAGTGGATGTTAATTACCTAAAACAATACATGTAATAGGCGAAGAGAAAAATGCTCTGCATTGCCTTGCCATACCCACTCATCTAGTGCATCTCTAACTGCACAGTTATTTAGCCTGAAGGGATCATAATTAGCTGCTTCATAAATTAATAAGGGAAAGGAGGAGGGAAGGGGGAAAACTACCAGTGCAAGAATGGTGGGAAACTTTAGATAGGATGTTTCTCGAAGAATGTCGTTAGCACGCATAATTGCTTCATTAAATAAAGACACATACAAATGCACAGGGATTCTCCGTCCCTCGAGAGACAAGGGTTGTTTGAGAGGCACTGTGTGGCTCTAGTTGAAGGACACCCTGTAGGTGGCTGGGCAAAGGCCAGGTGACTGCTATGCTGTTCCCAGAATGCTGAAAAGCTTCCCAAAGAACACAGAAAATGGATATGGGTCCACGACCCCTCCAGCACCTTTCATCCAAAGTGCCCAGGTAGTGATGTGAGCACCAGTCTTCTACAGTTTATCACAAGCAAGGTGAAGTCATGTCCCTACTCTGCAGATGGAGAAACGGGGGCAGACAGTGACACATCTTGCTCCCAGTCACTTGGCAGGTCAGGATCAGGCCAGCTGCACTAGCCACCACTGCCAAACTCTGACCAGGTGTAATGAACCTATTGGAATCCTATTTACATTAGTTAGTTATGAATTCATAAAAACAATGGGGTTTATTTCCGGTATTATGCAAAGAATTTGCAAACTGGGAGAAACATTTACCCACTTTGCAACCAGACACTAGACCCATTTAGCTAATTAGCTGGTTCCAGGCTGGCACTTGGATGCATTCATACATCTTCATACACCATGACCACGGTCTGCTTTGGAACGAAATCCTCTCACAAAATAGTGAAAGTATCTCCAGAAGTACAAGACAGGGACACATGCTCTCCCTTACCAGAGGCACTGCAACATATTCCTCTTTTTGTGAATTTTGCTCCACAGACTTCCACACTTTTAATCTGTTAATCCACAGCAACTCATCTTGGATCCAGAGCCTGCCTTTATGGGCTGTTTCTGCATACTTTTCCCTTAAAAGCCAGGCTTCTTGAATCACAGGGAGGTGAGGGATGTGACTTGACTGTAGTCCAATAACAAGTCTCAATGATTCAAAGCTAGAAGTGGAATTCAGCTCCCAGGCTTCAAGGAAAACTGGGCCAAAAGGAAACTCTGCTTTTCCCATTCTACATGGGCCAACAAGCTAAGATTTAGGCAAATAGGAAGCATGTCCCACCCTGAGCGATATGGAGAGTGTGCTTTTTCAAAGTGCAGCTGGCCTTTTTTGGTGGTAACTATTCTCCAGGAGTATGTGGGATTTCAATAGAATGGCATGTGGGGTATTTTCCATTTGATTTTAAAGTATCCCCCGTGCATGCTTATTTGCATTCATCCTTACTGCCGCTTCAACTCCTGAGCTGCTTCCTCTTCCCTCAGTGCTGGGTTTGCTTTTTTTCTGTTTTCAAATATATTTATGCTCTTTCTTTCTTTTCTCTTTCTGGCCAAGAGTCTGGCAATTTCTCTAATGAAAATAGTTGCTTGCATCCAGAAAGTAATTTTGCTTTACAAGAAAGCCTTACATTCTTTTCACACTCCATCTCTGAATGCCCGTTTTATATCAAGTACCTTCTGCTCAGTCTTGCTTTATTTTCTTAGCTCCCTACACACTGTCTCACCATCAGGATGTTGTGGCACTCCCTATTTATATCTTTGTACCAACTGCTCAGTATCTAATCATGATTCTCTTCCTTTTTTACCTCTCTCTTCTTGGAGACTGCTCTGCTTTCCCCATCCTATCTCAGTCTTCCCATTGTTCTGTAAACTCAGGACATGTTCTCTTGCTTTGCCCAGAGGAGTAACTTTCTTCCCAGATTACTGAATTCAGAAATGTCATTTGCAAAGTAAGAGTAAGCCTGAATTCAAGCTAAAGCTTGTGGAAAGTGAATGTCCAAACCTTACTTCAGGAAATTTTTGAAAGTCTTACTCTATGTGACTTAATTACGGTGTCTGACTCTGCCAGCTCCCTGACTAGGTCTTCTCCATCCCTTCACCAGGGAGGAAGGCTAGAGAAAGCCTTCCATCAAAGTCTGAGCTGGCAAGAATAAGCCTTCCCCCTCCCTCCCCTTTTCTCGTTATATATTTCCATGGCACAATAAAGCATTTTCCAACCAAGACTAGTGCTGAACATATTGACAGAGTGAAATACATTGAGCCATTTAGATTTGGGGTTTTCTGGTTGGCTGGATTACTAAAACTGTTGACTTTCAATGGCAAAGTTCCCACTGACTTCAGAGGGACTTGGATTTCACCCTGTGTGTGGTTAGAGCATCTGCAACCTTGCTTTGTGTGAAGCATGTCACGATCAAGTTCTTAAAGGTAAACAAGCACAGGTGGCAAAAGTACAGCAAACTTCAAAATCCTTCTGTCTGTAATAATTAGTTATTAATTTCTTACAGTGCTGTAAAGTGTATACGGTGTATATTTTAAATAGGATTTTGTACTCTTAATTAAGTGCTATTTTTTCAATAAAGTATATGTTTTTTGCCCTGAGGATATCCAGTCTCAGGGCTTTCACCCACTATGCAAGCAATGAAGAGAGGTTTATGACAAACAGAACTTTTAAAAGATGTATTCTGCAAGCCTGACAGTGGTGATAAGAAACCTATCGTTGTCTGGGGCTGGAAAACCTCCTGTATTAAAAGCCTTGGAGTGGTTTAGGTCTAGGTGGCTCAGATTCTTGACTTCAGGCCTCTTCTTTATTTCATATATTTAACTTAATTGATTTCAATGGGCTTATGATGACATACAGTGGAGTAGGTGGGTCAGGCTTCTCATTTCTATTTTGATTGTGCAGTATGGTTCCACAAGCATCCAGATAAATCTGGTTTTCTCTCCATGAGCATGAGTCATTCACTGGGTGGTGAGAATGCGAGATTGTCTTCTGGTATTTCCTGCATACAAGAAGTGAGCTTATGTGAGATGAGATGCCATGGCATTACACTCCTAAGAAGGGCTCAGCAAGACATGAAAAACTGAGGTATGTGTGAGACACTCCCAAAAATCACCAGAGAACAAGAAATGACCTCTCACTAGCTGTTCCATAACCACATCTTCGTGCACTCTTCCTAGTGTTGCAGTCTGTTGTTGCTCATGGGAAGAGCTGGGAATACCTCTGGCTGTGTCCTCCTGATGTTTTCTCCCTTGGTAAAGCATCAGCTGAGTTCTGCAAGGATAACAATAGACACATGAAGATGGGTACCACCATGAAGATGGGTACCATCATGAAGATCGATATCATCATCAGGAACTGGATCTTAGTAAGAAATCTGGAGCCCACATACATGGGGAATTTGATTCTCTCTCTAGCAGTGGTCAGGATTTAAGACTCCTGTGATTCCTCCTGATGGCCTCAAATTCTACACAGGTAAAGCATGTAGCAACTTCTAGTTTTGCCTCTGAAGTCATTAGCAGAGGCATAGCCTTGTACTCTAGCATTTCAAGTACCTGAGCAACACTGACCTTCAAAAAATTATCTGGCAGGCAAAGTCTCTGTCAGATGAAAGTTCAAGTAAAGTACAGAAATTATGAACCATGGACATACTGGAGTCAAGCCCAAGCACTTAATTCATGCCAGCATGAGAGTCAGTTAGGTCTTCCAAGTCGCAGGTTCTTGTGTGTGGCAATTACAGTTGCTCTTGAGACAGCCACATGGATTCCTCCCTGCTGAAGCTCATCCTGAAAACAGGCAACTGGGCTTTAATTGTGGTACTGGCACTGTTTGGGGTTTTCAGTGGACCCCCTCTGTCCTTCCCTCTTCCCTTGACATCCCTGCTCTTCCAGAACCTTGCAACATGCTGCAAAAGGAAATAATGCTGAAGCACAACATAATGTGAGGTCCTTCTTCCTGTTCTGCCTGACAGGGGACACCAAATGGTGCAATTTTGCATCTCAAGATATCCCAAACTGTTTTAAGCCTGTGAATCAGCTTGTGTCTTACTACTGCACAGGTAGATAAATAAGGCAGACATGCAAAGGACTAAGACCATGGCAGAGTTCTGCATTTAGGGCAGTTTGATTCAAGGGGACACTAGTCCTGCACAGCCCAGGAAAATGAGCTACTCACAGTCCTGGGATATTACTTGCACCTTTCCGTAGCCCACTGTGAGGCAGAAGAGCTCTGTGTACAGCATTCATTTGGAGAATGTATTGGAGAGCAGGCTGTAACAATGACTCTTACAGCACAGCTGTGCTATCAGCCCAAATGTCAGATGCTTCTTTGCACCCTGTGTAGTGACTTGCTGCCTTTAAGATCAGAAAAAAGGAGTGCTCTTTGCATCTCTCTGTTGCCTCTGCCTCTGGATTTTGAAACACTTTACAAAGCTGCTGAAGGAGTCTTCAACTCCCCCTCCCCAGTATGCCCTGCACTGCTGACGCACAGAAAAGTTAATTGACTTAATTTAAGTCACACCACATCCTTGGCAGAGTTGTGAAAGGAACCTGGGAGACCTGGGGAGGAAACTTCTACTCTCCTCTGTCTGTGGGGTTTTAACAGCTGCGTTGTCAGCTAGGAGACAGATTTCATCAACACAGAAGGGTCACTGGACTCTGCTAATAAACAGCTTTGTGCAGTCTCCCTTACACATTTTAGCATATGACAGAACTACCAATAGGGCTGAAAAGCATCTTGGGAAGATAGTTGCAGTATGACAAACGGCTGATGAGATGCAGGGTGAGAATATTACAAGAGAATGGTTATGTCCCAGATGAGTCCAGAACTACAGCACAAAATTTTCCCAATTCATACAGTTAAAGGCTTTGTGTTCCTGCCTCAGAAAATGTTACAGTACTGAGTTTTATATTAAAATTCAGGTAGCAGGATAAAAAAACAAAATGGAAGCACTGAAAAAGGGAAGAGAGGAGTCTCCCCTCACAGAAAATGGCAAGCTCTGGTCTCATAAAATCTCTTGTTAAAGAAAAAAAAAAAGGAAAAGAAAGGATACTGTAAAGTTAGAGAAGGCAGACATAAAGCTTAATCAAAACTTGGGCAAGCAAGACTTGAAAGAGAGTTTGTTTCTTTTCTTTTCATTTTTTTTTTCTCCCTCCTGGAGGGATCTTAGGTAAATAAGCCTGGCAAAGCCCTCCTTCTTAAGAAACACGTTCTGAAGAAGGATGAAATCAACAGGTTGAGGTGCTCCTTACATCAGAATTAGTCAAATTAGCTGAACCAGAAGCAGTAGATTATCATATAGCTCCAAATATCATTTGTGGCTTCTTGGAGCAGCCATGTGACACCTGCCTTTGACACTCAGCAGCCTCACACATAGGCCTAAAGGGGAAATTAATTGCCTTTCTTTCCTTTCTCTGCCCCAGGAAAGTGTCTCCCTTTTTCCCCCCACCTCCTGTCACCAAGATTTCTGACTCATAGCACATGGAGATGGTATTAGTCACAAGCTATTTCCTGTTTTCCAGATAACCTCACATGCTGGGGCTTCACGGTCAACAGCACAACCAGGTGGAGTGCAAGGTAGATGAGAATCTGCCCATTGCCGGGCAAGCATAAAACCCTTCACATAGCTGATTGTTTATCCTTACAGGCATCTTTCTGTTGTTGTTGTTGGTTTCTGTAAAGGAACAGCATTATTTTAAAGTACTCTATATTCACATATTTGTCTCCCGTGAGTTTTCCCAGACCAACACACCAAACACACATGTGTTTACTTGTCCTACTTTCAGTACAAATTTGATTGCTAGCTTTTAAAGGTGAAGTTCTTGCCTTGTTGCAAACCTGTCAAGTGCCAGACAACTGGGAAAGGTTCAAAATAATTTTCTGCATCCAGGGCACCAGACTCTTCTCTGTTTTACATTTTCATATGGCATGTTTGCTCAGCAAGAGCCTGCACAAAAGGAAGCCATACCCCAGCTCAGTGAGTTTTACTGTCCAGCCGGCTTCAACTCACGGTTGAGGCTGTGCCTTTAGCTATTGCAAGCCCACCTGATGCCAGTTCAACGGGCAAAAAGCAGAGGATGACACCTCCATCATCAAGGACCCTACTTACTTCAGAGAGGCCCCTACAATGGACAGCATTCAGACCTGCCCTCAAATGGATTTGTATGTGTCCCATCCATACAGGATTTTATGGGTGCAACATGAACAGTTCACTGAACTGACTGCACCAGCTCACATCCACCTCTCTTATGCTGCACTGTGCTTCTCCCTGATCAGCTCCAACCTTGTGTGCCGAGCAGCTCAGTTCCAGCCAGGACTGGCATTGCTGGAGAGGTGCGATTTTGTCTTGGGCAGACATCCCTGCCTAGCTCAGGTGCAAGTAAAAGGAAATCATGGCACCATGAGCTCCTGCTGCTGACCCAGGCAGGTGTGTACAGCCTGTACTGAAATCGAGGGTGTCACAGTTACCAATTACAAAGATAACAAAATTAATGCTCACTCAGGAACAGGACTGTAATTGCAGCTCTGAATTGTGCTGTGGGCTATCCTTAGGCATGTGGGATAGATGTTGCCCCTGATTTATTGCAGTGCACGTTGATAGCAAGTTTGTAGTACTTCCTTCCCAAAATACGTTAATTTTTTTATGTGTATTGTACCCACCCTGGGTAATGCAGGTAGCTTGGAGGGAGAAAATGGTTGCTATTTCACAGCAAACTCTAGCATTAAGCAACTATCTTTACCTAAAAGGAATTGCAGGAGATATGAAAGCAGAAGGCAATTATGCAAATTGCAATTGGAACAGGATTACTCAGGCTAGAGCCATTTACTTCAGCAAAGCGTGCCATGGGTTTTAATGGTATGAGTGTGCCAGGGGGAGTGGGGCTGGCTGTACCTGGGATTTGCCACTGCCTGTACCTGGGAGACGCCACCTCTTGCAGCACAGCAGCCTCAGTGCTGCTAAGAGCATGTGTTGGCACCAGCTCAGGGTCCACTGGACAGAGAAACAGCAGTACTTCAGGATGCTGATGGTCCCCATCTTCACCTCCTGCTTCATCATGCTAAGGAGACTGTAGGACAAAGGAGGCTTTGGTATAGTGTGCAGGACAAGAAAGCCTATGAGAAGCAGGAGAAGAAACCCAGGTGGACTCCTGCTGAAGCAGATGGAACCTTAGCTATTTGGAAGGAAGATCTTAGTGGGTTTTCCTGGCTGTGACTGAGGAGATTTAAAGCTCATTGCACCACACAAGTCTATCCAAATGCAAATATGCTGCTGTATATAGAGAAATAGCCTACACCGGAAAGCAGATTTCTTATCAGGAGGAAAACATGATTATGGCTGTCATCTCTGTATGTTGTTCTTGATATATCTCATTCTTCCAGTGTTCCTACAGCTGCCAGCTTGAGGTTTCAACCATGCAGATGAGGTCTTCCCAAACTCTTTTGGATTTTGAAGAAAAAGATGAAAACTGATGAATGGTGACTTCAAAATTACCTTAAACTAAAAAGAATGGATAGCAAATCCTGAAGGTCATAAATATGGACTAGTATGTGCTGAAAGTAATTATCATCATCATATGTGGTTAAAATCAGTCATCAGCAAGTTAAAACTAAACATCATGTCCAGATTTGTTGCTGAAATGCCCTTGCTACCGTTAAAGTGCAGAAAAAAAGAGCAAGTATGAGATAAAACTCCCTCAGTTTGGGGTTTTTATTGGATCCATGCTTAACAGAGCAGGGAGTTTCACACTCACACATCAGTAAAGATCTGTGAAACTTCAGCTTCTGGTCTCAGCTAAAAGCAGGAACACAATGTGAAGATTTTTGAATCTCAAAATGCTGATGGCACTCAAGCTGCTCAAGCCATCCATTACTGTCTCTGATCTGCACCTCTGAGCTCTGAGTTACAGAGCTCAATCCTTTGGGTACTAGTTTCAGAAGCGAGAAGCTTATCATTAGAGAACAGGAAGAAGACTATTTATATATTTATTTATTGTTTTTTTGCTCATCCAAGCCCTCCCACTTGCGTCCTCTGTGATCTTCAACAAATGACTGAGGCTTGAGATTTAAGTTCTCATGTTCTCCTGCCTTCATGACTTGTTTGTGCAGCACTGAGCTATGCACATACTATGAGACATTTGCTCTCACATTCTCTGAAACATTTGCTCTCACATTCTCTGACAGATCTCGGTACACCTGAGGCTGAACACATGTCTTAAAATGGAGGCTATAAAACGTCTCTCTGCCAAAGTTTTACTAACTTAAAAGAGGTACAATTATACCTTACCTCTGCTCTGGGAAGGGGAATTATGACACTTGATTCAGAGATGTTTTGAATAGAATCACTGGAAAATCTACAGGAGATTTTCTAAATCCTTCTCTGTAAAAGAGTGATTTGCACATAATCAAAGCTTCTTAAGCACACAGATTGACGCTGTAAGAAGACTCTGGTAAGCCACTAGTTTCATGCCCTGTTCAGTAATGGACAAGCCAAACCTCTACATTATGAGTCCAGCATAACATGAGTATTGGCAGAGGCATGTCAGCTGGGATTTTAAAAAAAACAAAGCCCCATGACAAACACGACCCTCTCAGTCCTCTCTTGACAGAAAGTTTGGTCCTAAATGAGGAACATTTCCTCAGTTTACTTAATGACTCCCACACAACCAAGGAAAAGCACTGAGGTTTTGTGATAAGTTTCCTCCTGGTGTTCCCTCTGCTGGAAACTAGTGTTTAAAGTGCAAGGAGCTGGCACCAGTTTTTCCTCTGGTGTCACCCTGCAATTTCACCAATTCTGTCAAAAGGAAGCACACAGGGTAGCCACTGTCCTGAGTCAGGGTGACAAAGCAGTGAGAGAAAGGCGGATAAAGCCTCCTTCTTAACCTGACCAAGGAAAGCTGAGCCCCCTTTGGGAAAGTCTTTTACATCTCTGGATGCTGTCTGTGATGTTCTGGTTGTGGCAAAGGTCTGCTCCTTTGAGGCACAAACTCATGACCATGCTCAGAACCCAGCAAGTAAAGCTGGGTAAAAGTAAAATGGTCATAGTGTGATGGATAATTTCAGGCTGGTGGTAAAACTATTGGGTTTGAAGCTAGTAATTTGAAGTTGTACACTGCAATTTTAGAAGTGAGAAAAATGTTATTCTTTATTTCCAAGAATAATCTTTTGATACATGGGGTTAGGTTGGTGTAGACCAAAATCTCCATGGATGTAGCTGTAATTCCTGTTTAATAAAACTCTAGAGGTGATCTCTTTTTATCAGCCTATCATCGGTAATTAAGGCATTTAATACTCAAACTCTTTGATGTTGTGTCATTTCTGAAACATAAATAAGAAGTTTTTCTCCATCATAGAAATTAAGATAAATGAGTTGGAAGGGTAATAACTCAAACATGCATTTAAAAGCTATTTGGATACTTTAATAACTACCCAAAAAAAATAACAACTGTTATATTAAAAAGGTACATTGGTAACAGTCTTGGAAGAAGGGAGCATTATGACTTACAACTCAGCAGAGAAACCTGGACGTAATCAGGTTTACTACTGTTTGTTATTAGCTTTTTGGTCGAGATGATTTGTTTGTAGTGAGAATCTCAAAGCACTGAAATTAATTCTCAGTCACCCTCCCTATTGCTATCAGATAGAAAAGCAAGTCCTGGCAACTCTTGAAGCTGTGCTTAGCGACTGATGCACCGAGATATGGAGGACACCTTATGTTACACATCTTTTTCTGCCCCTGTATTTAATATGGAAAACCAGTGGGAATGTGGCAACCATCTGACTGGGCATCTTCCCCATGTGCTGTGTTTGGATGAAGTTCCAAATAGGATGTCTCAAAAAAAGTGTTCATCTTTGGCCAAGCTTGGGCAAAGTGAGGGAGTAGGTATGAGGTCAGCCTGTCACAACCCATGGGGAGCAGTGCATCAGAGAATGCCCTCTTCAACACTTTCTTTCTTCACCTGCACCAAGTGAAGTAAATCTCGCCTAGGTCAAACTGGAAATCTCTGTCAGAAGACCTCAGGTTGTGGACCTCAGTCTAATTCCTAATTGTGTGGCTTAGCCACATGATCCTTCATCCACGCTCAAAGGCACTAAAAGAGGTGGAATTTTTTTCCACCATCACTCTCCTTCCAGATTGTCAGAACTCTTTTGCTCGTTCTTCTGCTGTGAGGCCCACTTCCACTCTCTTTATCCCTCTGCTGGTATCCCTGGATCTCAGCCAGTTTATATGTGAGTTCTCCTTCTGTTTCTGTCTGCTTGTGATTAGAATGTGCACACACTAAATTTTGCTTTATTCCCAAGGTCTTATTGGTAGATTAGAGGGAGCAGCATGTAGGAGGGAAATCACACAAATCCTGTTAGTTGTAGGTTAGGAGTGGTGCATGGGAGGAAGATACAGAAATCCTAGTAGCTATTATTAAGATTCTAGGGCAGGTTCCTTTGGTGAGGTTTGGAAAATCTCTTCCTGGCTGCCTGCTCTGCTGATATGAAGGACTTTCTTTGCTTTGCCTCTCCATGCCCAGTCAAAGTATGAGTATCCCAGAACACTGAATTACCACCTCTCCTCTTTCTCCACTGCAGCACAGATTTCCTTTTATTTCTGTTTTGAATCATGCAAATTTGCCACCATCATTATTTACTATGAGAAAAACTGAAGCAGCAGCAATGTTAGGTATCAGGGCCTTGCTTTGAGCTCTGCTACAGGACCCTGGTCTGCAAACACCTGTCCAGTCCTGACTGCTGGTTTCTGGCCCTCTGTCCCAAGCTTTTAATTTCCACAAGGAGTAAATGGATTCTTGGAGTTAAAGGTAGAAAAGCCAATATCCAGAACTCAACCTATGGGGATTTATCCTCTTTTCAACGTTTAAAAGCACTTAGCTAAATTTTCACATGACTATGCATTCCTCTCTTCTGAATACAAGCCAGCATGATTGATTTGAGTATTAATTAACACTACTAATCACAGAAGACCAAAGCATGGTCTCAGTGAAGTTCATAGAGGAGATGTGAACAGTTAATACATGAGGAAGAACAGGTCAAGTGCCAAAGAGATGACTAGACCCTGCCCTCAAGTGATCATATTCCAAAGGCACAAGTGAAGAAAAACAAAGCTAGACAAGACAGAACATATACAGAGTGGGAAGTGGGTATTCAGGATTGAATGATTCTTGAAGTAGGTGGGGTCTCAATGGCATCTTGCTAAAAACAGTGTGGGAGCTTACCTCATGGTAGCATTCTTTTGGCAGGCCATGAAGTAGGGTTATGAAAGGCTGTCAAGATGGGTAGATGAAGGAGACAGAAGTATTGGTGACCGATTCTTAAGCAAGATTGTAACCCAGTGGTAGATATTCCTTTTTCTCTAATCTCATCTTGACACCTGTTTCTTCCTGGGCTGGATTAATCACTACTTGTGGGATTAGGTAAAGCTGCCCAGTTACTTACAAGTCTGGTTTTAATATGGCAGCTTTGTCAGCTTTTCCCTGCCAGTTGTCCAAGGTAGTTTTGTTGGGTTTTAATGGATTGCATGAGCTTGTACCTCAGCATTTGCAGCCTTTTCTCTCTCAGCTGACAGCCTCTGGGACATGGGTGGCTTGAGGGAATGCCTGGTGGAAAGCACTCTTGACGATGGAGACTGCTCTGCTTCAAGTGTTAGGTTTCACATCAGCACCAGATGACTTTCCAATCTTTAGCTCCTCTGGGAGATTAAACCCCCAAAATGCCCAACTTAGCCCCATTTCAACGGGCCCACCAAGCTCAAGAAACCCACCCAGCTCAGAAAGGTATTCTGTGCTGTGGAGAACAACGTGTGGGTGGCAGCTGAGCTTACCAGCGTCTGCTGCATTTGTTTAAACAATTGCTGCATGGCTGGTTTCGAATTTACAAGTATTTAGGAAGTTTTGAGATTCCCAGACTATAAATACTATTCCACCCTCTGCAGGTTTCAGCTAAGATGTTTCACAATACAGTCTCTGGAACGTGTCCAGAGAAGGGCCATGAGGATGTTCAGAGGGCTGGAGCACCTCTCCTATGAGGACAGACTGAAAGAGTTGGGGCTGTTCAGTCTGGAGAAAAGAAGGCTCCGAGGTGACCTTATTGTGGCCTTCCACTATCTGAAGGGGGCCTACAAGAAGGCTGGGCAGGGACTTTTTAGGATATCAGGTAGTGATAGGACTAGGGTGAATGGAATGAAGCTGGAGGTGGGGAGATTCAGGCTAGATGTGAGGAAGAAGGTCTTCACCATGAGAGTGGTGAAGCCCTGGAATGGGTTATCCAGGGAGGTGGTTGAGGCCCCATCCCTGAAGGTGTTTAAGACCAGGCTGGATGAGGCTCTGGCCAGCCTGATCTAGTGCAGGGTGTCCCTGCCCATGGCAGGGGGTTGGAACTAGATGATCCTTGTGGTCCCTTCCAACCCTGACTGATTCTATGATTCTACATCTAATGATTCAGGTGAGGAAAATGGTTTCTGCTGTTCTGCTCCTTTGTTGTTTTTTGTTTGGTGGTTTTTTTTTCCCACTCTGAGCTGAAGAGTCCTTTAGACATGGAATCTTTCATGCTATGCTTCATCCACTTGAATCTTTCCTTCCCAGACTTAAAGCATATAAGAAAAAACCCAGATGTCTCAGGGAAAAAAAAAAAAGGCCCCCAAACCCCTAGCTTTACATGCACTTGGATCTTTCATTTTATAAAAACAGTCAAGCCACAACCACAAGATTTCACAGATAAGAGAAAAAATGTGGATTGTACTTAATTCAATATTATAAAGAAATGCTCTTACGGGGAGACTGCAAACTGAGCCAAAGCCAGGCCAAGACTGCTGACTGATCTGAAAAATGTGAATATTATTCACACTGGGACACCACATCTCATAATGCTCCATGTGTGCTATAGTATATAATTATGAAATGTTTGCATTAAGTAACTTGGGTGCCTAAATACAGATGTTCCTTATTGACATTAATTGGACTTGACATATCTTTGGCCTGCTTTATAACAGTCACCAGAGCATGCATTTCCACTTTACCGTACATATTCTAAAGGAGCTCTGTTCCATATCGAGCTTATTAACAGAGAAAAACATTAGTGCCTTAGCTATCTGTCATGTATTTCACGTAAAAATGCAATTGGTTTGCATTAGAGAGTGTAGTTGCTGGGGACTGACCACAAACATCAATTTCTGCTCTTTTTTTTTTTTTTTTTTTATTATTAGCTTTTATTTACAGTGAAATCTGCCCTCAACACTTATAAAGTTATTTTTGCTTTCCAAAACTGTCAGTGCATTGTGGTGCCATTTGCTCTCCTCTTCTTATTACTGTGTCTCAAATGTCAAATTTCTGAGAAAAGAAAGAAAGAAAGAAAAAAAGAAAGAAAGAAAGAAAGAAAGAAAGAAAGAAAGAAAGAAAGAAAGAGAGAAAGAGAGTGAAAGAGAGAGAGTGAGTGAAAGAGAGAAAGGAAAGAGAAAGAGAGAAAGGAAGAGAGAAGAGAGAAAGAAAGAAAGAAAGGAAGAAAGAAAGAAAGAAAGAAAGGAAGAAAGAAAGAAAGGAAGAAAGAAAGGAAGAAAGGAAGAAAGAAAGAAAGAAAGAAAGAAAGAAAGGAAGAAAGAAAGAAAGAAAGGAAGAAAGAAAGGAAGAAAGGAAAGAAAGAAAGAAAGAAAGAAAGAAAGAAAGAAAGAAAGAAAGAAAGAAAGAAAGAAAGAAAGAAAGAAAGAAAGAAGAAAGAAAGAAAGAAAGAAAGAAAGAAAGAAAGAAAGAAAGAAAAAGAAGAAACAGAAAAAGAAAGAGAAAAGAAAGAAATTGTTCTTTAGGTCCCATAAAAACATAAATGGCCTTTGGACTTGTTAGTTTAACTCTTCTACATGATACTGCAGCTTGCCTCCTTTCAGTATCTGGAGAGAAACCCTAAATATTAAAGAAACTCAAGAGTGCTCATATTTATGAACTTCACTTGGCTAGTCCAAAACAGGTTCTTCAAATGGGAACCAAAGAAGACCTAGCGTTTCCTTTGAGATAATCTATTTTAGATGTGTCATGCAGTCTTGATTCAGATCTGATTCTTCTGAATCTTTCTAAATAAGCTTTCTTGGAAATGAAAGATAGGCTTGGTTTTGACATTTTCATCTTAATTGGTAATGCTCAGCTGGGCTGTTAATGAGTGGGAGGTGTTTAAGCGGATGTTCATGTTTTTAGGTGATGAATACAGAGATAAAAAGGCATTTGAAGTTTGGTCTAGAATTCAGACATGAAAATTTATTCTCCTGATATTTAGGAGAAACTTCTTATACATCTTGTTCCAGGCAGTTCATGGAGCAGGAAAAGTGCCTCTTTTAAAAGAGGCTTATGTAAAATCCTGGATAAAATTGAGAAGAATGGAAATGAAAGTACACAGAGCAGAGAGCCTGGGACTTCATTTAGTCAGATTCCTTCTTTTAAGAGGGGTGGACATCTCACCTTTCTTGAACCAAATGGTGCAAGCCTGTGTGTTTTCTGAGTCAGATTCAATTTTCCTAAATGATATATGCCTTGTCTAAAAGACAAATATCTCCCCTTTCCCCTAATGAGAATCTGTTGTACTACAGGAGCCCTTCTCTTTAAAAAAACCAACAAACCAACCAACAAACCAAACCCACCCAAAAACAAACAGAAAAAAATTCAAAGTGATTAATAGATTTTCTACAGGCTGAGAACTTTTCACTTCACTTTGCTCTCCTTTGTAGCAAAATGCTACTTTCCATTATAAAACTACCAGTGAAAAAAGAAATTAAATATATATATGTGTGTGTGTGTGTATATATATATATATATATATATATATAAAGAAGGACATTGAGACACTTGAACATGTCCAGAGAAGGGCAACAAGGCTGGTGAGAGGCCTTGAGAACAAGCCCTATGAGGAGAGGCTGAGGGAGCTGGGGTTGTTTAGCCTGGAGAAGAGGAGGCTCAGGGGCGACCTCATTGCTCTCTACAGCTACCTGAAGGGTGGTTGTAGCCAGGAAGGGGTTGGCCTCTTCTCCCTAGCAACCAGCACCAGAACAAGGGGACACAGTCTCAAGCTGTACCAGGGGAAGTTTAGGCTCGAGGTGAGGAAAAGTTCTTCACCGAGAGAGTGATTCGCCATTGGAATGGGCTGCCCGGGGAGGTGCTGGAGTCACCGTCCCTGGAGGTGTTCAAGAGGGGATTGGATGTGGCACTTGGTGCAATGGTCTAGTTGTGGGGTCTGTGGTGACAGGTTGGACTTGATGATCTTCGAGGTCTCTTCCAACCTGAGCGATACTGTGATACTGTGATATACATATATACACACATACATTTTCTTTTGATGTTGCCATTACAAATTAATATGGATCCAAGAATTTTCTGTGTTTGGTTTCCTCATAACAATTTAAGCAAGCGGGAGATTAAAAGGGAGCTTCCCAAGTGGGTGCAAACACTTCTTATAAACGGAGAAGTCCCGTGGCAATTTTTCCACAGCACAAGTCATCATTTTGAAATGTATTTCAAGACTATAGCACATCTGATGACATCCAAGGCAGGAGTATTGCTGTTTACAGTGTCACTGTGAGAGGTGAAGATTATGGTCTTCAGATATGGATGGAAATCGTTGATGGATCCGTGGATTGTTTTTAAAGTAAGAAAGATAAAAAGGATGTTCATATCAAGCAAAAGAAAATAGTCCTTTCAAAATGCAGAAAAATAACCTGAGAAGACTCCTATATATGCTTGAAGCTGGGTGCTTTAATAGCAAATACCTTTTCACCTGTGTTCAGTGGGTGAAATGATGCTTGTAGTGTGTACAGACCATGCTGAATGGTCAATAAGTACCTGACAAAATAATCTGGGGTTCATCAGAGGTCATCCCAGGAAGTTTTTGTCCAGGCATGCACATTATAATGAAGTGATGACCTGCTGGGGTCTGCCATTTATGATTTTTTTTTTTTTTTTGCAAGTGCTTTTTACATTCAGCTCAGTTTTTAATTATCAAAGTGACAATTCATAACTAGAAATAGGCTAAACCTCAAAGTCATTTCACACCTCTCTTGTTCCCAACAGCTGCTGAATGTTGATGGCTCAGGTAAGTAAATGCTGTGCTCCAAGCTAATTGCAATTTTGTTTACTCAAAAGCTGACCTTCTGAGCTCATCACTGTTAATGCCAGCAGGGCAACTGCCTTATCTACATGAGCAAATAGTTCCACAGGCTGTTGGGTTTTCAGCAATATCTAGATATGTAAGAATATAACTTATTTTCTTCAAGGTTATTTCCTCTCCTGGAGTTTAAATGTTTTTGTTTGTTTGTTTAATTTCTTTTACCTTGAATGTGGCAAACCCCTAGCAAAACAAGTGAATCCATTTTATTTCTGAATGTCTTCATACAAAGTTTTAAAGAGGGACAGTTAAGATCTGAGAGAACACAGCCAGTAATATGTTACGACAATGGTAGCCCTGCTGTAGCGGGCAATTCAATATACAATATACAATAGAATAAACCAGGTTGGAAGAGACCTTCAAGATCATCGCGTCCAACCTATCAACCAATCCAACCCACCCAAACAACTAGATCATGGCACCAAGCACCCCATCAAGTCTCCTCCTGAATACCTCCAATGACGGTGACTCCACCACCTCCCTGGGCAGACCATTCCAATGGGGAATCACTCTCTCTGTATAGAACTTCCTCCTAACATCCAGTCTAAACCTCCCCTGGGGCAGCTTGAGACTGTGATTCTATTAATCTTTAACACCTCCTGTGGTCTCCAGCTAGTCACTCTTCTACAACTCCATGAAGCTAAAAATATTCTTTGAGGCCATAATAGACTACTAGCACATGAACAAAACACTTCAACACCGTTATGCAAGAGTAAACTCAAGTTTACCGCCAGCACTAGCATATCTTGTCAAGAAATATCAGACAAAGGAATTAGGAAACAAAATACAGTCTTTGCCTTCCAATTCATTATCCTTTCAAGGCATGCACTGATACACTTTGCCTTCAGTTTTGCATAAGTTCTGGGAAAACACTAGTAAATTTGGCTAGAATAAGGAGATTGCCAAGGTTTCCTTCCAAGTTCAGTGAATGGGACCAAAAGTCTTTAAGTAATGAATCACCTCAAATACACCATAATGGCCCCAGCAGCAGCACTCCTAAGCCAAGATGCAAGGTTCACCTCTCCTCGTTTTACAGGAGAGGCACAGACTTGCCGCTAAGAGGTGCCAAGAATCGGGAAAATAATACATGTGAATTATAGCAAGATAAACTGGACTCATGGCTTTGAGAATGAAAACATATTGTAATTAAAAGATCAAAGACAACCCAAGTAAATCTGCTCTGTTTCAAGGGCTAATGCCAGGCACAGGCTTCCCTTTCCATGATACCAGCAATCTTCTTGTACATGCTCATCCTAAGCTGTCAGTGCCCTGCAGGATGTTATGACTCGACCTCCACACCACGTGGCTGGGCAGCAGAGTGCAGAAGAAAGGATATTTCCTCCTTTCATCCTAGCTCTGGCTCTGGATGGTGTTTCAGTATTGCCAGTGGATTTTTAATGTTTTTTTTTTTTTTTTTTTCCCCGTTAACCATACATCTTGCTAAGCACTCCAGGCAACACATAACTGCAGGTGGGCAGGTGGGGATTTGTCAGAATGTAACAAACACAAATAGAAAATTATGGCTGTTCAAGCCATGGAAGTCAAATTATGACAACTTGTTGCCAGGGGTATTTGTACCGGTGGGTGTGCTGCTCACTGTGTTCATTGTATTCCTTTATGCATCTGCTTTGATGAGAAAGATGGGCTTAAACACAGAAAGTGTCTGCTGAGCAAATGAAACCACACAACTTTCAAAGGATATCACTGTGCTTCCCATGAGCTCTCCTTTCAAAAGGTAATTTCCAAGGCAGACCTACATCTCTGATTCAATATGTCAGACCAGACCTGCACACCAGAAGGAATCATTGGTGGTCGTACAGATAAGCTGGAACCCTGGAACAGGTTGCCCAAGGAGGTAGTTGAGGCCCTTTCTCTGGAGATATTCAAGGTGAGGCTTGATGAGGCCCTGGGCAACGTGATCTAGTTGGGGATGTCCCTGCTGACTGTGGGGAGGTTGGACTAGATCACCTTTGGAGGTCCCTTCAGGCCTGGACCATTCTATGATTCTGTGAAGGATTGGAAGTGGCACTTGAAGCCATGGTTTAGTTGTCAGGAGATGTTGAGTATTAGGTAATAGGTTGGACCTGATGATCTCTGAGGTCTTTTCCAACCTTGCTGATTCTATGATTCTATGATGCAGATGTGGGGGTTTTTTGCTTTTGTTTTTGTTTTTAGAAATGTGCTTTAATGCCTTAATGCTTGGAGTAGAGGAGGGTGGGAAGAGTTTGCTTTTGGAAAAATTAGGAAATTAGTTTATTAGATGCTCTCTGTTACTTAGGAAGCTCCTGGATGTGTCCTAGAGATCTATCAACAAACAGGTTACTGCTCTAAAAACATTGCCTGTCTTTATTTCTGTCACTCTGAGGTTGACTGATAATCTGAGGAGGGACTTGAGGATGAAGGTAGGAAGTTGAGCTTAGAAAGGCACCTTTGAAAGCTACCTGTATTGTGCACTTATCATTACTACTGTACCACTGTTCTCAGTACACATTTTCCCTTTGCAAGAATTCTGGGGCACTTGAGAAACAATGACAGTGCCAAGAAGGGACCATTTGGGACAGCTTATGCAGTGGAAACAGAGCCACGCACAGCTTTCCATATACTTTGGACAAGCCTGGCTAGACCATATTTCCTGAAGGGATGAATCAGTGCAGCTCTGCAACATTATAAAGGAGGTCATGGCACTCGCCCAGAAACTGCAATAAGCTTCGGATCTGCAACAAGAGCTTCTCATGCTGAGGAAATAGAAGAAGCAACCCACAAAGGTGTCTGTAGACAGACTCTCTACAGGACATCAGCTGGTGCACGACTTCACCAAATTATTCATTTTTGGGGGCTGCTGTGAGTGATTTACTGCAAGCTAACAGGATCCTGGAGCTCATAATCACAACAAAAGGCAGGGGCACTTTGCAGATAGCTAGAGGCAGCTGCTGTAGCAGCATTTTTCCAAGCAAAATAGAGGCCGTCATTAGAAGATGCAAGGTGTGACGCTGTCTCCACTGCTTGCTGTTACAGAGCTGCCTGCTGGGTTTCACATTGCCACTGGTCACCTGCCCAGGTCCATGTAGTTGGCTGAAAACACTCTTAAAATTGCTCAGACAGCAGAAACTGCTGCTTTGATCTTGAAACAGACAGTTCCCTTCAGTCCTGCAGGCATTCCTCTTCCAGTGCCAAGAAGGAGAGCAAGATGGGAGCACCATTTTTTAAAAAAACAATTTTTAAGTCTTCAAAAAAAGGGAAGCATGGGGTGGGAGAAGAGGCTTATTTTGTTATTTTGAAGGAAAAGTCTCCGGGGCAGCAATTTAAAAGGATATTGAGAAGACTCAGTGTCTGCCTCTTCCTGAATTTTGGAAAAGGAGTCTTCTGTTGAAGGACACAAAAAGCAATAGTCTCTTGGCTTGTCCTACATTTTACCTGCAGAAATGAGCAGTGCCTGAAAGGGGCACAAGCCACTGCCTTGTTCAATGAAGTAGCTGTGAAAGGAACCTGGGGAAGGTTACTGCAGAGGTGGAAGGGAATGAGTATTATTATTATTTCTCTACATTTTGACCCCATTAGGCATTCCAGGCACAGGTCAAGTGCAGTAGTTTATCTTCACCCCAGGGAGGATTCTGATCTCTTGTCTTTGATCTCTTCTGTGGTGATGAGTTTGATAATGTTCTCATCTGAGAGCACTAAAGCAAGTCAATAAATAGCAAAGAAAAATTCTCCTCTTATACCATAAACCAGAACAGGGGAAGGGGAGGAAACCTTGAAGTCCCTATTGTGTGTGGTTTTTTCCCTTAACAAGCAGTGATGGGAGCATTAAATATGATTTCCACTTAAAAACTCTCTATCCAAATACTCTGTCTTTTAAGTGTCATTATACTTGATCAAAGGGGGTCCAAATAATTACCATTAGTCAAGAGATCCTCATTTCCAAATGTTTCCTTGAGCTTTCTGTTGTTTGCTGAAGTTCTAAACTTTCCAGCCAGGGTCTGCATGTCAAACTACACAGCAAGAGATGAAAACAAGAGTAAAAGTCTGTCTACAGACATTATTCCTGATTTCAGTCTCAATTATAAACCACAGGCAATTCTATATAATCCCTGAAGAAACGGGATGTTTTTACTTGGGTTGCCTCAGAAGCTGATCACAGACAAAGTGTGGCTTCCAGAATCTATGGCTGCCCTTATGCTATGATAAAAGGTGTTAGGATTTGTTAGCCTTTGTAATGCGCTGCCCAGGGAGGTGGTGGAGTCACCATCCCTGGAAGTGTTCAAGAGGGGACTGGATGTGGCACTTGGTGCCATGGATTAGTAGTCATGAGGTCTTGGGTGACAGGTTGGACTTGATGATCTTCGAGGTCTTTTCCAACTTTATTGATTCTATGATTCCGTGACCACTTCTTCTCACAGTGGGATAGCTCTGCTTGGCTGGCCTGGGCACTGAATGGAGGAGGACAAGAATCAGCTCTTGAGGAAGACACCCCAAATCCTAACAGAGATATGCAGCTCCCAGGTTGCAGAAGTGGGAAAGACAGACAAAAAGATTGCTTCTTCCTCAGTGTTAAGATGGAGAAGATGATTAGATGGTGCTCTACATCTGCCCCTGAGAGCCAAACAAAGAGGTTGCTTCTTCCTCAATGCAGTTAAGACAGAGAAGACGATTAGATGGTGCTCTACGTCTACCTGTGCTCGGGCAAGGAACCAGCATTAAATTGTGTCCTTCACAAACAGGCTATTATCAATGTGATAAAAACACACTTGAAAATCCCAATCTGTGTTAAAAGTAACATCAGTTGAGTCCAAATATTATTGCAGGAGTAGTTTTATTCCTCAGCCTAAAACAATTCTCTTCTTCTGACTTAGAAATGGTAAATTATGTGGACCAATTAATGATTTCTTTTATTTAAGAGGTCTTCCAGATTCTGGGTGCCTTCAGTACTGTAACGTGTTCTTTCATCTACCTGAATGTCTCAGTTCCCAATCCAGGACTAAAGAAAAAGAGATTTTACTGGTTGAAATTTCCACAGACAAGTTTTAGTTTTTCAGTTTTCAATTTTGACATTTCTAAATGAAAAGATTGAACTGGGAGTTGTGGTCTGAGGGCTTGCTGGGCTACATGTCACAGTGAACTGGAGGAAGAGCATAATACCTGACAAAAAATGCAGTACATATTGAAGAACGTGACCAAGTCAGGTCAGTGAGTGTCTAAACCACATTTGGGTCCCATGGGACAGCACATCATTAAAGCAAAACCTGGTTTTGCTTGCACAATAGTTCAGCTACCCAAAACTCCAAGGATGTCTGATTCTTCCATCCACATTTACAGAGTACAGAATACAGAATTAACCAGGCTGGAAAAGACCTTTGAGATCATCGAGTTCAACCTATCACCCAACACCATCTAATCAACTAAACCATGGCACTAAGTGCCTCATCCAGTCTCTTTTTAAACACTTCCGGTGATGGTGATTCCACCACCTCCCTGAGCAGCCCATTCCAATGGCAAATCACTCTTTCTGGGAAGAATTTCTTCCTAACATGCAGCCTAAACCTCTCCTGGCACAGCTTGAGACTGTGTCCTCTTGTTCTGGTGCTGGTTGCCTGGGAGTAGAGACCAGCCCCCACCTGACTACAACCTCCCTTCAGGTAGTTGTAGAGAGCAATAAGGTCTGCCCTGAGCCTCCTCTTCTCCAGGCTAAGCAACCCCAGCTCCCTCAGCCTCTCCTTACAGGGTATGTGCTCCAACCCCCTCCCCAGCTTTGTTGCCCTTCTCTGGACACGTTCCAGCAAGTCAACGTCTTTCCTAAACTGAGGAGCCCAGAACTGGACACAGTACTTGAAGTGTGGCCTAACCAGTGCTGAGTACAGGGCAGAATGACTTCCCTGCTCCTGCTGGCCACACCATTCCTGATCCAGGCCAGGATGACACCTGGGCACACTGCTGGCTCATGTTCAGCCTACTGTCAACCAGTACCCCCAGGTCCCTCTCTGCCTGGCTGCTCCCTAGACACTCTGAGCCCAGCCTGTAGTGCTGCATGGGGTTGTTGCGGCCAATGTGTAGAACCTGGGACGTAGACATGTTAAATCTCATGCCGATGGACTCTGCCCATCTGTGCAGCCTGTCAAGGTTCAGGTCACCACTGAACCATGTCCCTCAGCATCACATCTACACAGCTTTTAAAGCCCCCTGGGGATGGTGACTTCACCACTTCTACAGCTTGCCAGCTCTTTTGGTGCAGGAATTTTTCCTAATGTCCAACCCAAACCTCCCTTAGCAGAACTTTAGGTTGTGCTATCACTTGTGACTTGGTAGAAAAGGCTGATACCCAGCTTGCTACATCTCCCTTTCAGGTAGTTATAGAGAGCAACAAGGACAAAACATTGCCATCCCACAGAAAGGCTGCAGTGCAAGTTACTGATGAAATGAAGCTATTTTACCAACTATATGGAAATAGACACGAGATACTTCAGGCAGCCTTGGCTCTGCCTTCAGTAGAACCATATAAAGATGCAACGATGTTTACCATGAGGGTGGTGGAACACCAGAACAGTGTTACCCAGGGAGGTAGCCGAGGCCCCATCCCTGGAAATACTCAAGGTGAGGCTCGAGAAGGCTCTGAGCAACCTGATCTAGTGGAGGATGTGAGCCTGGCACCTGCGCTATGTTCCTTCATGATGATGAGGCCAGGACATAAGAATGGAGTGCCCATACTCTATGCAATGGTCAGTGGAAAGCAGGCAGGACTTAAATCCTGCACAGGGTTTATCTCCCAGTCAGGTTTTGTTTATGTGAAAACCAAGCAGGCAGGAACTATTTTCTGCCCTGACATTCTCCAACCATGTAACTCTTCTTAACCTACTATTGGTTGACTAAAACATCTGAGCTCATCTTGGGACAGATCTTCAGATGTCATTAGAGGAGAAAGCTGCCTTTTGAATTTGTCATGGTGGAATACCCTGGAACTGAATCATGGCAGCACATCCTAGAATAGATTCATGGCATTTTGTGATGGATAAGTTCCTCCCACTATATCCAAAAAGCAAGACAGGCCAAGAGGACAAGAAATTGCTTCAAGAATACAATCATAGACAGTAATTTCACAACAGAAGAAGGAGTAGCTCACTTCCATCTGGTTAAAGCTTGCTGTTATTAAATTACTGTTCTGTAAAGAGCTGAGCTTATTCTTTGTGAAACTGAGAATCCAAGAGAGAAAAAAACAGAAACAAATTTGGGGCAGATACTGAAGTTCTTTCATCCTTGTGGAGATAAACAAACCTCCAGAAATGGACTGAACTCTCCGTAAAAAGACAAACAATCTCTCACATCAGCAGATATGTGCAAAATAGTGCAAAATGGAATAACATCAATTTCCTATTGCACAATTTCTTTCTCACAAAACACTTAAAACTCATTTTCCTCTCCCTTATTCCTGCAGTTCTGGACCTTGTGCAAAGGAAGTCTGGACATTATTACTATAAGTGTCTCCCTCAGGACTCAGACTTACAAACATTCTCTGATCTCATCTAAACAGGATAATGTGTTGGGATGTTTGTTTACGCCACACTGTAATTCACCCTTTGACAGAAACCAGTTTCAAGTGACTTTTTTTTTTTTTTTTCCTTCTCCTTGTCTTTCTCCTTGTCTCAGAACCAAACATCACCTGCAGGTTTCCCTGCATAATTAGATAACAGTAATAGCAAAATGTCTGCCAGTAGCTGAATAGTTGTGCCAAGATCATGGTCTTGATGAAAAGGCAATAAGGACTACAAGTATATGCAACTGCTGCCACAGAAGGTGGTTCTTATACTGTTCTCTGGGTACAGATAGGAATCAACATTCCTTCATCTCCAGCAGCAGGGCTATTGCAGTGGCTTAACCTCACAGATGCTTCAGACAGCTGACTCTGTCCATTGCTAGTCAGGATCCTGTATTGTCCCTCTATCTTCTGCTGATGCTGACTGTTTTTCTTATAATTTCCTGCTGCTACCCTGTAAGATAGCTGTGGCTGTAAGAATGGTGGTTGTCTGGAAAAGGCAGCATTATGAGCATTCTGAGTCAGCCAAGGCAACTCAGTGGTGAAAGCCATATTGAGAAGCAATGACTTGCTTACAAGAGCATTCCCACCTTATTTCTGGCAGAGCTTTGCTGACCTCGGAAACCGTGAGAATTTGTAGGGAGGGAAAAGCCATGCAAATAATACCAAGTGGTAACTAATATATTCATGTTTCAGGAATATGGTGAGTATCTGGCCCTAAAACTGCATTTCACAGGGGAATGAAGAGACAGAAAAGACCTACATGTCTAAAGAGGCTGACAAGTACACACTGAGCTCCTCAGGGATACTTGAACAATGTGGATCTGTCTCTCTCTGGGATTTCCACATGCATCTAGACTTCAACAGTCATCAAAATGCATCTAAAACTCCTCTCACAATTTTATTCATCTGAAATTCAGATAATAGGCATTAACAATTCAATTAGGGTTGTGGGCTGTTCAAGATCATGGAACAAACTGGGAGAATGAGTAATGAAACACATAATTTCCCCTCCCCCCCCCCTCCTTATAACTAAAACACTAAAAGATGTTAACCAAGTATAAAAACTTTCAATAACACTCTAATGTATTTGGGGACAAAAATGTGATTTTTTTTTCTTTTAGACATCAGATTATTTCTTATTTTAACCATGATGTACAATCATTTGCTGTTTCTTGATAATACCTTTCTCTTCATTTCTCAAAAGAAAAACAATGGACAGCTTAAAAACACATCAGCAAAGCAATATTTATCCCAAGGGATAGTAACATTTCTTGGAGATCCGAGTGTTTGCAGTTGTAAACAGCTTTAGCCTTTCCCTTGACAGTTAAAGAAATGGCAATAAAACTCTCCTTGGGCAACTGGTTGGTAGGCCCCAGAGCTCTTGCTTTTGCAGACAAGGCTTAGGGAAAAGAGAGAGGTGATTTCTTAAAAAGCATTCAATATTGGCATTGCAGCAAACAGAATGAGTGTCATTCTCTTCCTGGGCTCAGAGGAAAGTGGAAATTCCTCAGCAGCTCTGAGTGATTATGAAAAGGCTGATCCAGGCCCTTGGTCAGTTAATCCACGGACTCAAACAAAAAACTACCTAGATCATTCCCAGGCAATGATTATTGAGACTTCAGTCTGTGACCTTCAGTAGGATAAACACAGAGCAAAGACAGGCCCAGTTCTAGTTCTCAGAGGAGAAGTCAGGCTGAAGCCTCTCTCTCTACTTCATTTAAACTAGATCTAAGTTCATGGAATCATAGAATCAATAAGGTTGGAAAAAACCTCAGAGATCATCAAGTCCAACCTGTCACCTGACACCCAGTTGAAGCATCTTTGCACTTCCTTGATCCCAGGAGATCATTTTCAGGAGCTGCTGTATGAACTGCCTTGTAGTTTTTGATATAACTTTAATTGTACTCCTCAGCCCTCTGATGAATTCACAAAGAACTGAGATCACTGAACAAACTGCCACAGCCAAAGGGGCTCCAAGAGACTCCCTGTGAAAACATCACTCGGTAAATTACCCCAGCAGCAAAGCAGGTCTTCCTCCCTTCTGAACACTTTGGCTTGGGTTTGAAAGCAAAAGAATCAAGGTAAATTTTTGTTCCTGCTGTAAATGTCTGGCTGTCTGGCATCCACCAGAAAAGGCAACAGACTGCTCCATGACATTTTAATCTTTTGGATCTGCTATGGAGCTGTCAATGGCTATTAATATTGTTTGTTCATATGTCCTTTCCTGCATGTGCTTCTGTAAACATATTCAGAGCTCGTAAAATTTTAATTGGGAATAAAATAAAATAAATAAGGCAATAATCTGAACCTTCCGGTCCCTTTTGGCCCAAAGCATGAGCTGGCTGTTAACTATTTCCAGGCCATTCACAAGCAAGTGAAAATTTATCAGAACAAGCGTCCTTATTCAAGCCTTTTATTTATGATGCAATGAAAAGAGAAACACAGCCCAGTAAATCATATAATTAACACAAGCTTGGTGCTTGGCGTGTGAAATTAACCCAGGGAACAAACAAGCAGCTGGGTTAATCCCAGTGAAACTCTCGTTGTGCTCCAAGAAGTGCTGGATGCATAGGCACTGGGATGTTGCCTCTCCTGCAGAGGGGCAGGGTGGTGCTCTCTGCAAAGGTACAGCCAAGGCAGGCCTAGCTTAGCCACAAGTCCTGGAAGATTTTTGAGACATCTTCATACATCTGCTCCTTTGCTGTAACTGTTGCATCGGGATGGGGAGAGAGAATCAGAGAATCATAGGATTAACAAGGTTGGAAAATACCTCAGAGGCCATCAAGTCCAACCTATTACCTAATATCTAACACCTCATGACAACTAAGCCATGGCCTGAAGTGCCATGTCCAATCCTTTTTTGAGTCAAGGATCAAGGTGAATTGACAGTCGTGGGTGAGTGTGAAAACCTGCAGGAGATGACTTCTGTCCCAAGAATATTATGGTAGGAATAGACCCCAAAGAGTAAACAAAAGAGGGAAAAGACAATGAGGGAATAACGGAGTGATGTGTCAAAGATCACTGGTGAAACCAGGACCTGGGCTTGTGAATCCTTGCCTGGTGTCCTGAGCTAAGCAGATAACTTCATATTGTTCCATTGGAGAGCACCAAACCTTCACAAAAAGCATAACCCTGGTCACATGCACACACACAGAGTGAAGAGAGCTTCCCACCATGCAAGTGTTGGCCACTTCTGACCAAAAAGTAAAAATGCTTTACCATCAGTAATAGAAGGCTGAAAACAAGAATAGCCACATTAACTTCAACTTTTATTAGGTATCTTATCAAGAGATGCTCTTGATTTTGCTGAGATCCAGTGTTATAAAAGTGGGGTGACATTTCTACAATACCTGGAGGAATTAGTGCAAGTCAATGTTTTGCAGCTAGCCAAACTAGAACGTTCAGGATTCAGCAGTCAACTTTCTGCCTGAATATGATTGAAAATATATTGGATTTGTGATTTGTTTTTTAACCCATTTGTACTGGAAGGGAAGGCTCAACTTTACCAGCAATTTTTCATCAAGGACTGCACTATTCTTTCAAACCATTTTGTAGAAAATGGTGGTCATTGTGGAGCCTCTTGTCAAATCTCTTGGGCTTAACCTAATGAAATTCATCAATGCTGAACCTGTTCATAGTTTGTCAGAAAAGTACTTCATCGAGGTGAAAATTTCAGTGCCCACTAGAAGTATTTGCATTATCCCAAAGAGCCAGGATCTGAAACTTCAAATCAACACTTGGTGTGATGAGAGAAGAAACTTTCTAGAGAAAAGTGGTCACACTGAAGTTCCGTGAAGCAGTAGCATCAGTGCATGCTGCCAATCTGAAGTAATGGTTTAGTTGATTAGATAGTGTTGGATGATAGGTTGGACTCAATGATCTCAAAGGTCTCTTCCAACCTGGTTAATTCTATTCTATTCTATTCTATTCTATTCTATTCTATTCTATTCTATTCTATTCTATTCTATTCTATTCTATTCTATTCTATAGCACCTACCTACTAGAAAGGTTTATCAAAGGCTGTAATGATGATGGCTCGGCAAAAGATTAACAATTTGCTTTTAACATAGACTGTACTAATCAGTCTCAAGCTACACCACGGGAAGTTTAAGCTTGAGGTGAGGAGAAAGTTCTTCACAGAAAGAGTTGTTGGCTATTGGAATGGGCTGCCCAGGGAGGTGGTGGCGTCACCATCCCTGAAGGTGTTCAAAAAGGGATTGGACGTGGCACTTGAAGCCATGGTTTAGTAGTCATGATGTGTTGGGTGATAGGTTGGACTTGATGATCTCTGAGGTCTTTTCCCACTTTATTGATTCTGTGATTCTATGATTCTATGAATCAGTCAAAAGCAGTAAACAGGTGGTCTGTAATTTACCTCATTAGCTGGATTCTAAAGAAAGGCTTCTGACCTGGTTGACACCCATCATTAATCTCAGAAGGTGGCAAAACTAAGGAGACTGAATTGTCTCCTTTCCTACACGTGGCACTCAACCTCCTGCAGGGGTGCAGTGAGCTCTGCAGCCTATGGTTACTTTGGTCAAACCATGGCAGTAGGGACAGAGAAGTGAAAGAAACAGCACAGGGGAAGGTTTATTTACTCATTACTCACTCTGGTCTTTCTTTGTGGACAAACTGCAACACAAGCAATTATTCACCGAACGACTTATAAAAGATGATCAAATGCCTGTGATGAAACGTTTAATACAAAGTAGTTGTTAGGAGTAAGGAAGAAAGAGAAGAGAAACCACACACATAAACATTTAAACTCCTTTACAGAGTGAGTCAAGGAATTCTAGAAACCAAGGGTTTTATCTTGACATAGTTATTTGTTTGTTCTCCTGATATATGAGGGATACACTCTGAAAAAAATGTCTTGAGAAAAGCTGGGATCCTGGATTGCTTAAGTGCTATCAAGTACAATGAAGTCATTAAAACTGCTTGCAACCAGGTTTCCCCCTGACCTGCTAGTTTCAGTGCCAAATTGCAGGCGAGCATTCAGAGGTAGAAAACAAGCCCACAGAGAGAGCAGCCATCCTGGAAACAGCTTTCTCTATTTCTGTTCAGTTCAGTGTCCTCCTCATCTACCATCTTCCCTTGCATCTTTTTTTTTTTTCCTTTTTCCCCTAAGTAGCCTGCTAACAGCTTATCTTCAACAGCCTTCTAAAAACAGACCAAAGGGGATGTCACAAACTTGAAGCAGCAGTCATCACTTCATCTTAACTGCCTCTTCAACCTAGGCTTGTCTCAAGGAAAATACTTACGGTGGCCAGAAGCTCGGGTGTGTTCTATGAAACATATCAGGTGGCACAGGAAAATGAAAAGATGTTTTCAGAGAATGGGGAAGGTGTTTGCAGAATGAGAAGTGGTCCTTACTCAGGGGTTACTCAGCTACTCCACAGCACCTACTTGGAGCTGTGGAGAGCAGGTAAATGTCAAGCATTACTAGCCGTGAGGTGATTTTTCTTTCCTTCCCAAATCTATATCGAAAACTGCTAGGAAGGACTAACTATAATCAGAAAAATATAATGGGGATTGGTGAAAGCAGCTTTCATTATGTCTGACTTGGTCTGTGTGTCAAATCTGAACGACAAAGTTATTGGTCTCCTGAACTCCACAGACAGTTTTTTCTGACGCACTTCAATCCTTCTGCACAGCCCCTTTGAAATTCCAGCCCGGTGCTCCCAAACAGCTATACCTGCCCAGGAGACTGCTCATCTACCCACCCTGTCCTGCTGCCCATAGGAAGGCCAGGACTAGAGATCACAGCTTTTATTAAAATGGGCAGAACTATTTGGATCCCTTAAGAACAAAAAGGCCAAAAAAAAAAAAAGGATTAAAAAACATGCAAAAAAAGAACAAGAAGAAAGGCTAGCACATATATGATGTAGGCTCACATTGCTCTGATCAGAGTTTTGCAGCCCTTGGGATGTTTGTGGGTTCATAAAACTCCAGCTCCTGGAGTCCTGTGATTATTTCAGAATTACAGCTAGCACTAAAAAATAACAACAAAAACTTTTCCAAAGGATTTGAAAGAGGGCTGTAAAGCCCAAATAATAAGTACTTTGAATCCAGGCAGCAAGCAAAAAGAATCTATATTGAGTTTCTTGGAACTCCCGTGATTCCAGTTTTTGAGACTTGTGCCACTGTTTTTGGTCACTTGGGAGTAGTGTCCTGTGAATGTTTAGGTAGTGCTTGTATAACTCCCTTTCTTCTACTCCAGTTCTCATGCAAAGCTGTTAATCCTGGCACAGAGAAGTTGCACACAGTTGATTGAGATGTATGACTCGTACCTTGTTTTTAAAAAGGGGGCAAGGCATGATATTGTGCATTTTAGAAGTACAGCCTGCACTTATTTATAAATTAGAACTAATTACAGGTAACCTGTCTTTGGCTTAAGTAAAAAGAAAAATACAATTTCCAAGTCTTGGCAGACGTTCCTGTGTCTTCCCATTATGATCTCAGTTGGCTTTATCAAGTGATACCACATTATAATTAGCTGAGGTATATGCTACAATTCAAAGGAGGATGCCCAAGAGCAGGAGCTGAATCTGAAGAAGCCTCAAGCAAAGAAGCTAATAAAAGATACTATTTCAATTAGGCAATTACTTGTGAAAGAGCTGAGGGAGCTGGGGAGCTGTACTGAAGATATTTCTTAATGGACTCTTGAGCAAGGTAGATGGTATCCTAGGAAAAATGAAAGCATTTTGCTCTCCTGGACAAAGAATTCTCACTGTATTTGAAATGTTTCTTACGAGTTCACCTTCTCATAAACAACACCAAATGTTTCTGGATCAGCCATGGGAAAAGCTTTCTTAATTTATTCCTGCATTCTTAACAGAAAAAGGACTTTCTTAAACCTCTTTCTTTGGAAACAGACAAAGTCTCCATGTTAGGATAAATATCCATATTAAATATTTTCATTACTTCCTGGCTCAAGAGTAGTCAGTCTCCCTGACAAAACAGGCATTTCTCAGGCTAGTATAAAACTCCAAAATATTCAGCCTTTACTCCCTCCACAGCTCACTTCTGGCCCTTATAGGGAAAGCTGGTAAGCTTCAGAATTTTGAATGCTTCACAGAAGATTAATATTATCATAAAGCAAATCCAAATGGGCGAAACCTCTTGAAGAACACTTAAGGAACTAGAAAAAAACTTGTTTCTCTCCTAGAATTCCTGCACGAGTCTCATGTTCACCTGAGCAGTTTTTGGCACCTGCAGCATGCAAACACTGTGGATGCAGGTATAAGCTGGGAAAGCATCAGTATCAAGAGGAGTGCCCACTCATTCCTTGCTTTTCACCACATCTTGACTGCTATCTTGTGCTGCTAATATAAGGTATTGCTGAGCTGCCTCTGAAAAATAAGATATTCAACTTCTTGTGCAAATTTTGTGTCAGCCTACTGAAGCCCACTAAAAGAGGTCTAAGGTCATGTGGTTCCTTGGTACTGTTGCTGGTGTTGCCCTAATGGTTATGGGAAAATGACTTTTGATGGGTTTAGAAATGGTAGCAAAAAGTAACAACATGTACAAGACAAGGCTTCATGGGAAACATGCTCTTACTGGCTACTGCCTGTTAAAGAAGAACTTAATGTTTGTTATTTTTAAGTTGTTCTCATTTAAAACAGAGTTATTTATGCCAAATAATACCTTTGCTCCTTTTAATCCAAAGGTAAACAAATGGGGTCTGCTGAGTGTTCTCAGCAAGCTCAGCTGTGGCTATTTGCCATATGTAGCACAGCCACTGGGTGTTCTTGTTCCTAGGGAAGCATCTTGGAGAAAAACTGGAGGGCTGGTATGGCTGGAGAAGCCTGTCCTGTTTGTACAGCAGGTTTTCAACCCAGACATGCATTTGGCTGCAGAAGTGCTGCACTGTCCCGTGCCCAGTGTCCTCCAGCTCTGCTGCAGCCAGACACCTCTGCCTGTACTGCAGTCCTGCTGTGACTCCTGCACACGTATGCCAGCTAAGTGTTAAGAAATGCTGTGGGGATTTTACCAGGGTCCATTAGCTCCTCACATGCAGCCCTAAACGCCTTAAAGAAAATACGACACAAAGTGTGAAGCAACATCTCTGCACAGCTCAGCTGTCCCTCTGCACAACTCTGTCCCTCCATGGAGAGAGGAGGAACACTCAGGTACTCTGAACTGCCCTCTGGAAACCCTTCCTTCACTGTTCTGACAGGATAGGAAGGCATTCGGTGTAAGTACCTAAAGACAGATGGCATAAATAGCTCCCCCTGCATCTTCTTAGAGGGAGACTCTCAATGTCTCTCAGCCAAAATGTTGCCTGAGATTCAACCTAAAATTAAATAGAGCCTTACTGTTTGATGCTATAAAACAAACATGGCAGCTCTTTGACAAGACTAGCAATAGGTCAGGCTTATTTGCAGAAAGGGAAGGCTAACATTAGCTTGTCTCTGTAATATACTTCTTTATAAACAGCTACTTTTCCAAGCTGATTGCATTTGAAATGCTGCAAGTTCACTTGACCTCCACTCTCTTTGGGGTTAAGTACATCCTTGGGCTAGAGTTTAACACAGCACTTTGGGAATGTAAAGACTTAGGGTGCCTTTGGCCTTTCTACCAGCTCCATAATCTACTTACAAGTTCGTCCTGAACTTTAACCCTTTGGAAAAACGTTTACTCCACTTAAGCAGGGACATTCTGGCTCTGCCCTCTGAGAGCTGGAGCAATGAGGAAACATGCAAACTTTTAAAGGCCGGGGAGACAAAGAAGGGGAGCAAGATTTTGCCTGACCACAGAAGCTTTGATTCCTCCAACTACACAGCAATTAATATCTGTGACCCATAAACCCCATGAATCGTCAGAGTAAATCAGTGGTTCGAGTCCAGCAGGGCACAGAAGCCCAAGCTCTGATCCCTGTTCTGATGGGAAGTGAGGGCTTGTCTCTAGACACTGAGTGCTCACAATGCAGTTTAAGATAAACATGCATTTCCTGGCAGACATTACAGTACATATGCCTCATCCCTTGCCTTGCACACTAGCATTTGTCCTCTTTACTCTGCCTCTCTTTCTCTGGGATCTCACAGGAAATGTATCCCAGGTTTCCAGCACTCAGAGACAGGGATTTCTGTGGGATATGGAAAATTGATATTTCTTTGTATGTGACCACAGAAGTGGTGTTGGTCATCTGTCCTCTCACACATCTGCCCATCTGGACCCATCGCTTATGGCACGGCTTGGCAACTCCATTTTGCAGAGGAACGGCTTGCACTGATGGGCTGCTCATTCTTAATGCTCTCTTAGGATTTGGAGAATGATATGCAATCCCGAGGGATCAGGCTCATCATTTATATTCCAAGTTCTTTTTTGTTGCTAGTGAGCCCCATCACATTTTCTCAAACAACTTACACTACTTTATTTTGACTTGTTACTAGCAATAGACATCCTGAAGCTCTGAAGTTGCCCAGATTGTATTTCTAATTCACACAAACTGTTCTATCCAAATACCACCAGAATGACAAAACCCAGAGAGCATTCCTCAGACAGTTTTTCTACTAAAACTATAGGCTGTGCTCAAGAACGTGTTTAATCTGCTTACCTATTTGTGCAGCAGGAAAAGTTAACCGTGCTGCCTGCTACATCATCAATCTGAATTGCCTTCTGTGTTGAGTGTCATCTTTGCTGCTAGTGATGTGATAGATGACAGAAAAGCATAAAGTCTTTTTATAGTCACCGTTATTTATTGTTATTCCTGTGTGGCTTGGAAGCACATGTCATGGACACGTATTCCATAGATGTGTCCAGGTAGGGAGCAAAAGCCCTTTACCCTAAAGACTCCAGCAGCTGAGTTGTCCCATTCCATTACTAAAATCCCTTTTGACCTCTGGGCTGAAGAATTTGATATAGATTCTTTTGGGAGATTAAAATTTGAAAACCCACAACCCTGTTGTTACAGCTGGAGCTAGCTACAGCTATACTTCAGATCACTTTTGTTTTCCATAGTATTTGATTTCTTGCCTCTCCTTTCTTCATATGATAGCCAGAGCAGAGCTCAAAGAGGGTAAACACTGACTCTATAGAGCATACTGGGTAGAGCAATGAACAAAATACCCCAAAGATCTCACTACAGAAAGTCCCTAGCAATGTTAACAAGTCACAAATACAGTTGACATTTTTCTCTGCATAGGGTTTGTGTGGCAAGGTTTTGCCCCCGGGCATGCCACAGGGGTGACTTCTGTGAGAAGCTGCTAGAGACTTCCTCCATGGTCAATGGAGCCAATGCCAGCTGGCTCCAGGTTGGACCCGCCGCCAGCCAAGGCCAAACCCATCAGTGCCTCTGGGATCACATGTTGATGATCACAATGGCAGCTGGAAAGAGGAGTGAGGATTTGTGAGAGAAACAACTCTGCAGACATCCAGATCAGTGCAGAAGGAAGGAGAAGAGGTGCTCCAGGAACCAGCAGAGAGATTCCCTTGCAGCATGTGGCAAAGACCACAGTGAGGCAGACTTTCCCTCTACTGCCCATAGAGATTAGTGGTGGAACATACCTTCACCTGCAGCCCACGGAGGACCTCATGCGGGAGCAGGTGGATGCCCAAAGGTATGATGTACTGATGGCAAACCCCATTTTTTTGACGCTCTGCACTATTTTGGGGGAGGAGGTAGAGAAATCTAGAGTAAAGTTAAACCCAGGAAGGAGGGGAATGGGAAGGTGCATTAAGATTTAGAAGGTTTTTGGTCATTATCCTATTGTGATTTGATTTGCAATTAATGAAATTAATTTTCCCCAAGTCAAGTCTGTTTTGTCCTTGATGCTAACTGGTGTGTGATCTCTTTATCTCAATTTATGAACCTTTTGCTACATTTTTTTTCTCCCCTATTCAGTTGAGGAAGAGAGTGGCAGAGTGGCTTTGATGGGCACTTGGCACACAGCCAGGGTCAACCCACCACGTCCTCACTTATTCCAAAATTAACAAAGAAGAATATTTACTCAGCCTCCACATTACAACTCCCTCACGTGCTGCATGCTCTCTTCTGTATAGAAACGTGTATGTGATGGTGGTCCTGGAAAATTCACAGCCTGAGATCAGCCCTCTGGCCTATGGTTCTGTCCCAGTAGTCCCAACAGGTCAATCCTTGTCACAGACACACATCTGAAAGCTAAACATATGTGAGGTGGTCTGCATCAAAATCCAGACTTCCCATATATCCTCCCCTAAGCTGATAGACATTCTTTTTGGATACTGTGAACAGGGGCAATGTTATGGCAGCTTCTAGACTGTCCAAAGTGCCCCACTGATGCCTAGAGACAGCTGTCATCATCTCCCAGTGCTATAAGAAGGTCTGAATTCTGCATTCTATGGTTTGAGTATAAACTTGTCCAGAAGACAAAAAATTCAAACTTAAAACCAAGACAAAATCTCTTCCAGATGGCAAAAAAAAAAAATTTGTATTCCACCTATAAATTAGTTGCCAGTTCCATCAGATGTTTTGCATCCATCTCTGCTAAGTGTATCTGACAATACAGTATATGAAATAGATGTATTCCCTAACTGCCAGTACCACCCTCTTTTACAAGAGATAGCCTCCAGGAGTTTGGGTGGGTCCAGGAAAAAAAGAGGAGAAATAATTTATTACTCTATATCAAAAGGGGGTAGGGCAACCTCTTTCCCAGGATGGCAGACATATATGTAATGTATAATAATTATTGTTTATTCTTCTAATATGGTAGTACAATGCTGTCTCATTGGTATCACAAAAGACAGCAGTGGTTGCAGTGCAAGCCTCAGCTTTTCATTTATCTTATTTGGTGACTGGTGAAGACAATTTCTAGGCAAAGTCATGGAGGCTCTGGCCAAACTCAGCAGAGACAACTTTCCACCAGGACCCAAAGGCTAAGTGTTTCCACTGATTTCCACAAGAAACAGATCTCTCTGGGGCCCAGACCATTCACGTTGCGAAAGAAATGGTGGAAACATTTCTAGTTGCTCAGAATCTTTGCCAGAAGCCTGTGATGGACAGGTCCCAATATGGTTTGACTTGGCTTTGCTTGGCTAGCACCACTCCGTTTTCATTTGTCTTCATTTGGTTTTGGCTAGAGTGCAAAATTATAGATCTTTTCCAAAGCTGTTACATCTTACAAAATACCCAGACATTTCCCTCAAGTAGACTCTTGTGCAAGTAGAAATGTCAGTACAATTTTAGAAATTGACCATTACTGTCTTTTCAAGTAAAATCCTCACTTTCTTTTCAATTACACTCACAATCCATCTGATTTGCCTCTTCCAAACATTTCTGTCAACTTCTATTGAGTGAAACACAGCTAGAAAACATACCCTGAGAACCTTCTTACAACTACTTGGGTAGAGTTTATGCCCCCTGAATTTTAATGTTGAGATTTGTTTTCACATTTTCTTTTTTACAGTGCTTCATCACAAGCAGCTTGATGTTTGACCGTGAACAATGAAGTACCAAGTCATTTCAGAGCTTAGTAGAAGCAAACCAATGCAGAACCAGTCCTGTCTACAGGATCTAAGTAATCCCAAGAACTGAACACTTTTGTAAAAAATCAAATTCTAGAAAATGTTAGCTCACAGTCACTATAAAAGACAGGACTAGCAAGGAAATGCTGTGATATGAACTGCTGAGTGAGGAACAGTTGCCATATTTTGCTGGTTCACAGGATCCCAGGATGTTAGGGGTTGGAAGGGGTCTCCACAGATCATCGAGTCCAACCCCCCTGCCAGAGCAAGACCATAGAAGCTAGCACAGGTCACACAGGATTGCATCCAGATGGGTGTTGAAAGTCTCCAGAGAAGGAGACTTCACAACCTCGCTGGGGGAGCCCGTTCCAGTGCTCTGTGACCCTCGCAGTGAAGAAGTTCCTCCTCATGTTGAGGTGGAACCTCCTGTGCTGTAGTTTATATCCACATCCTCTTGTCCTTTCACAGGGTGCAACTGAGCAGAGCCTTTCCTCTTCCTCTTGACACCCTGCCCTCAGATATTTACAAACATTTCTTAAATCCCCTCTCAGTCTTTTCTCCAGACTAAAAAGCCCCAGGGCTCTCAGTCTCTCCTCATAGGGCAGTGCTCCAGTCCCTCAGTCATCCTGGTAGCCCTCTGTTGGATTTTTCAAGTAGGTCCCTGTCCCTCTTGAACTGGTTCTCTAAAGACAGGGAAGAAGACTTATTCCAAAGATACCAAAACCTCCAATCCTAGTTCTGAGTGATTGTTTTGTGTTTTAAAGGCTAGGGAAATAATTTTAACCCAACAGATATATTCTTAATACTTCCATAAGCACTTTGCAGTACATCAGTTAGATTTTCCCCTTTAGTTACATGGAAACATGAGCTACCTCTGGCACAACCTTTTCTTGCCAGAACCCGTATCGGCACACAGGGACCACACCACATCTAGCTGAAACATATGAAAGATCAAGCATCACATCCCCAAAGCTACGGGGCTGTGGCGTCTGCTTCATCTAAATATCCAAATTACTTAAATGTCTTGGAAGATCTCAAATGCACATACTCAAATAAATCTTCTCAGATTGTCAAACTGCCCTATGGCATAACATGTTTGGCATCAAATTTGTTGAAGTGACAAGGCCCTTGGTGCAGGCTTTGTTTCCAAGAGTCAGGAAGCAGAATACGTTAGCAACAACAAAAGGTGAAATATCAAAGGTTCTTTAGAGTTAGCAGCTTTAAAGCTTTCTCATAAAGCTGTCCTGTGACCCTCCAGACAAAATGGTGATGTTTCAATCATGTCATTACCTGAGGCAGATTACAGTTTTTTTAAATTGTTCTTCCCTTCTGCTTTCAAAAGGCTTGTTTTTAAGTGGGAGGAGAGGAGGCTGAACAGTGGAGAGGGTGTGTGCAGCTGTACCATGAAAAGTACATTTCAATACACATAAATACACCCAAAAGCTTTATATGTGTTGCAACATCCCAGACATTGGTGCTCCTGAGGAGAGTGTAAAAGAGCAGCCCTAAATCAGATAAATACTGCAGTAAATCAGGTTCAGAAGAAAGAAGAGGGGAACACAGACTCTGGTTTATTCAAGTGCTGGGAGTCAAGAAACAACAAGTGGGGTGGGAATTTGTTTTCCTGCTCTGTGCTGGCATGAAGCTATGTAAGTTCTGCTCCCTTGGGGGGCCTGATGGCATTCGCTTTGGGTGAGGAGAGAAACCCAAATCCTCCTGTCTGAATCTCAGTTTCTCCCATTTGTGGGTAAGCCTCTTCCTAAGAATTCTTCCTGGTGAGACAAGCTATCCCTTTCCACAGACATTTTGGGTTCAGCTAACTGGCATTGTCTCATGAAAAGCACCCCCTAAAACCCCCAAGTTAATAGACATCCAGCATCAGTCAGGAAACAAGTCTTTTTCTTGCATCTCTGGCACTGTGATCTCCAAGGAGTTAATTTAATTGTCCTTGGTTTTCCCCAGAGATAAAAAAAAACCCAAGTAATAACAACAATAACATTCACTCACTTCTTTGAGGTCCCGAAAAAATGAGCTCTGCAAATTAACATAATTTTCCTGACATTTCATGCTCTTAAGGTTGGTTTTTCCTTAGAGAAAGGTTAACTGGGGATGAAAACTTAAGCTCTGACCCAATATTTTGCCCCAAACTCAGCAGAACGTTATCCAGCCCACATCATTATTTGCTGCTTAATGAAACCTCGTGCACATCCGAGAGCACCGCTGGGGTCTGACAGGTGTTCGGCACAGGGCTGCCTGCAGAGCAACCAGCACATGGCTCTCTTCAGAGTTTCTTTCTGCTCTTATTGTTTCCAAAATGATGTGTTTACAATGCCTTTCAGTGGGAGGACACTGGAGGCTTTGTTATATTAGGTACTTATTTTTAGCAAAAGCAGGGTGCCCTTTTTGTTAACAGGCTAACACTGCATTTAAATTATCACCAACATGAAGGATGCTGCTGCTATGCATCACTCCACAGCTAAAAATGCCATCTGTGGCTGGGCTATTCTCACTACAATGACAGGAGGAGGTATTATCTACCTAGGGTATGCAGCTACAAGCTTTAATAGCTCACAGCTGTTCTTTAAGGTGGAGAAATTACTTTATTCCCAGTTTATTGAAATATAACAGAGGGCTAAATCCTCAAAGGTATTAGCAGTTAAATCACGGTGAACTCAGTTAGAGTCAAGCACTTACATATATACTGGGTGAGCCAAACATCACACAAGCAGGCAGAGGAGAAGAAGAAAACCAACTTTTGGCTAAAATTGCAAAAAGTACTGCACTGTATTTGCCTCTCTTGAGCATATCTCCTGCTTAGCCAGCACTTGGCCATGGGCTTAGGGTTAGCTAACTCTTGAGACAGCATTCAAGAAGAAAAGGCACTTACATTTCTTCACAGAATGCAGAAGAGCTAGAAGGAAATTGTGCATTCCAACATACAGCAAGCTATCACAGCACTGCAGAGCTATAGAAGTGCTGGAAGAAGAATAGCAAGAAAAAGAAAGAAACCATGGCAAAGGGCTGAAGGGGCTGATTCATGAGCCACGTGAGCAGTAAATTTAGTTCAGGAGTGCAAAGAGTGAAGATAAAAGTTAGTCAAAGAAGCCAGTGTGGTGCAATCCTGTGGCCACAACCATGTCCTGTGCCCAGAGATGGACCCATATCAGACTAATGATCAGAGCAGGGACAGGGGTGGTCTTGTTTGCCCATTATCTCCCAAATATCATCGGCAGAGAAAGGAAATTATCTGGGGGAATAAGAAGAAATCTGGTTTTGGCTGTTGGGCCACTTTAGGGGTTTAGCACTGTGTGATCTCTCAGAGGAGTGCTGTATATTTGTAACTCTGAAAATGCCCTTAGCATTCAGGGGACCTTACACACCAGATTAGGAGAAACTGTCTTGATGTAAAGTGGCTTGTCCATCTTTATCTCCTGACAGTCTGCATTATGCCCTTCTCAGTCCAAAAAGAGGAAGAGACAGGATCACAGAAACCCTTTTCTCAGGATGGTTGCATTTGAACTTCAATGGGCTTTTTCTTATTTTCCTTTCCCCCCTCCTTTCTTTTAGTTTTTTCTTTTCCCTGCTTGGCATGTGCCTTTTTCATGTTGAACTAAGGGGTCTAATGAATGGAAAACTGAAATTGGAGGATTTTCATTATTTAAGGAAATTAACCTCATTTAAAGGAAATGAGTGTTCAGAGACAGAAAGGAAAGTCATAATTTAAATTATTTCAGAAGCTGGCTTTCCTTATGTAACATATTATTAAACAGTGGGGAAAAGCTTTCACTAGGCAGCCTGAGGGAGCACTCAGCAACTATAAAGGGGGTTCACATGCATGGCTCTAATATGTTAATAAATTATGCTAATTACAAGCGAGGGATTAGAGAAGGGGAAATCAAATAATGGTGCAGTAACTGGGCCTCTTTCAACTTAATTTGCAACATTGCCTGTCTAGGCTCCTTGTTGATTTACCAAGTCTGTTTTCTTCTCTCAAAGTCTTTGCACTCCTCTTTTGTCTATGGGAAGATCATAGTGTCACCATCAAGAGATAGTGGATGAAAAAAATGAAGTGTGAGGGGAGCAAAAGCGAGAATGGACCTTTCTTTGATGAGATTCTGGTGACTTAAGGCTCAGAAGAGACAGCAGAAATCCTGTTGCTTTTGCACCGTGCCGGCCTGAAAACCTAGTTGAAAAAACGTCAAATAGTATTTAATGGATCATGTTCCATTTCTCTTCCTTTTAGAGCCCCTGATAGGCCGGAACTCTGCAGAGCCGCTGAGGAGAGCATGTGCCCTCAGCTGCTAGCTCTTACTGTCCTGATAACCTTTTATTCCTTTGGCTCATAGAAAGTGGTTCCCATATTTCAGTTATTTTCACCTGAATGGTGCTTTTCTTCAAGATGCAATGTCTCTGTTCTTATTTGGGAATGGAGCCATCCCTTGCCTGGGGCCTCCTTTATCTCTATGGGAGACACATTTTGATTGACTTCTTGGTGGCTTTTGGATCGTTGATCTCAATTTGCTTGATAGATGTCTTCCCTGCTGTACCCTTCTTTTATCCTTCATATGAACATCTTAAGCTGTTTTGTCAACTCTGTTTACCTTTTCCTTTGTGATTTCCTGGAATTTATGGCAGGAAGAATTAGAACAAATAAGAGAAAAGTCAAGATGTGTTTCTTTTGTACTTCTGCAGCTGATCTGGGTTATGGAATCCCATTGTCTGTCACATTCTGGCTAGAGTTGTATGTCCTTCAGGGAAAGGGTAGAGGTCAGAAGGAGAAAAAGCTGAGTCTGAATAAAGAAGGATGACACTGATACAGAGATGGGCAAAGTTCGTGCTCTGCAGTGAGAAAAGCACTACCCAACAGTTTCACTACCTTACTGGGAAGAGCTAATGGAAATAGACTCAAATGAGCATCCACAAGCCCTAATTTTCTCATTAAAAAATACAGAGTAGAAAAAATAGACCTAACCCAACTGCATTTAATGTTATTAATAAGACACTGCCTTTTACCCTTAGGAAAGGGACAAGTATTCATTTTCATAAATTCCTTTTTAATAGTTTTTTTCCTTCTTTTTTTCCCTCTCCTTTTTTTCATTTGCTTTTTCTCTCCTCCTCTCTTCTCTCTCCCCCCCCCCCCCCAACATCAGCAAGGGGGTGGTGAAAGAAAACAGAGACAAGCCAGATGCCTTTCAGTGCTTTGATCAGTTCCTCTGCAGACAGCCAGGCTGCCTCCTAGCACCTCTTTAACTACAGCTTGCCAGTAAGAAAATGAGCTGTTTTAACTCTGCAATTACAGTGCCTGCTGAATGCCTGTCATCACAGCAATAGGAACCTGATCTGAACTGTATATCCACTGGAGAGAGAATTACAGCAACCAGGGCAGAAAGTTAAATACCCCCTGTGGCGGTGAGACTCATATAAACGAAAAAGCCCACATCCCAGGCCTCCTCTGTTGGTGTAAATATATAAAACACCGACAATAGGACACAGAGCTGCTCGAGTCAGAGAAGGGGGAGCTGTAGGGTGATGCCATCCCGTTGTTTTCAGATGTTCTTGGGAATGATAACTATGAATGCCTAAGAAAAGAGAGAGTTGGAGAGGGGGAAGGGGAGGCAAGGCATAGATGGGGTAAAAAATCTATATTATAAGCAAAGACATATGTGCAGTGGGTACTGCTCTATTCATGGCACAAATATACATGCATATATGGAACCAAGTCAGAAGGGAGCTTGCCTTTCAACACCATCTCTCTCTTGTAGCCCTGCTATCGACATACAAATGTGGATGGGGCTGGGGAAGCTGTGCAAATAGACTCTGTCCCTCTTTGGAGGGCAGAGGTGTGAAAATTTGGTAACTTCACATAGATGTGGTCATTTGGGGAATACAGCTGTGATTTCCTTCTCCCTAGAGGTTAAGCTTTAATCACTAGATTGGCCTTCCCTTAGGCAGACAGCGACTCGTTTGAACCCCTGAGAATATTGTATAATCCTATTGTGTGCATTCATTTTTAAACCACCCTCTGTTACATTATACAAATTAAAGAAAACACACAACCTATTTGCATTCATGGGCATTTTATGTACTGGCATTTCTTTGGGAAATATGCAAACCAGTTGCAATTTGGGCATGCTCCAATGCATACTCAATCAGACAGCCCAGAACTCTTGCCTTTTTAAGACAAGTTTTAGTGGTGTCCTTGATTTGCAGTTTGTTTCATTTACCTTGAAAATAAGTGGGTAGCAGGCACTTCTTTAAGGCCTCATCATTCACAACAAATGATCTACCATACCCATCAAATGGATATGAGATTAGAATGATACATCTTTAGTTTACTTGAATATATGGGAAAAGATGGTTTATAAGTAAGCAACTTAAGCTAGAAAGCTATTAGTTAATGGCTATGTATAGAAGTAATTCCTCATGGATCATGGTCTGTTAGAGGAATAAAATCAGGTAACTACTTCCCTAGGATAAAAGCCCAAGAATTCTGTCTTACAGAGTTGGTTTCTGTTTCTTTCAACATACACTTTTACTGGAGTAGTTTTAATACCTGTATGCTTAGCTTTCTATTCCAAAGTGTGTGTTCCCATCTTCAGTTATCTCAGAGATGAGTTACAAGTGCTAATTGCATGCTGATATGTTTACAAACATTAAATGTTCAGGCCGGTGTTTTCACACTGAAATGGCAACATGTGAGCGCTATCCTTAGCTACTCACCGCTGCAAGGGATGGCTTTGAACCATCCTTCAAGAGGCCCTGGGATCTAATGAACAACGAGTTTGATGAGAGCTGCTTTGGGAACTCAGTGTTTTATTTGCACTGGTTGAAGCAGAAATCCCTGTGTTAAACACTGTAGAGCAGGGTGGCTGGAGGTCAGTGTCAGCCAGTGGGCTCATGGGAGAATAAATATATCCATAGCACTTGCCAAGGCAGCCCCTTAGCCTGCTTCCCCAGGACAACGTGAAGAGTTTTCGGTTGCTTTGTAGGACAACCCTCAGGCACTGCTGTTCCAACATGTAGCAAGAAAAACTTCCTAGGAAACCTGATTTTGGACTGATTCCTTGTGCTACCTTTCTCAGTGTGGCTGGTGGTGCTCCTCCTGCTCCATGTAAAACTTTCATCCTCAGTCCCAGTCCCCAAGGGGTGGCACTGAGTGGCACCAAAGGTACAATTCAGACTACTGCTTTAGCTGGCTAAACTCTTGGATTTGCACTGTGCTGACTCTACCAAGCTTTGGGTCAGCTGAAAGTCAGTTTTCACATGGTCTAACTCTCATCTCAAACTGCTCCTTAATTTGAACTCAACATGGAGGGCTGGAGGTTGGATGCATCTAGCATATATCAGATAGCTCAATCGTCTTCTCATCTAGAAGGCAGGGCAGCTTTTCAAAGCTGTTCCCAAGTGCCAGGACTTCTTTCCTCTTTTACCTGCAAATACCGGTGGCACTGAGGTGGGCTAATGATGACAGGCTGGGGAGAGCGTCCAGTGAAGGCAGCGGCTCTTTGCGGTAGACTCAAGCTCCCTCTACTGAAGAAAATGAGTAAAACAGGAGTTAATCACCGCAGCTGAGCTGTTGGACTTGCTCCGGTGTCAAATTAAGCGGCAATACAAAGCCCTTAATGGTCTGCATAGCACATGAGGAAGAAGAGATATCCCCTTGTGAAAATATAGTTCAACTAAATATATCCACACCCTTGCAATCTGGCTGCTGTGGGATGTGGGCATCGAGGCTATTAATGTAGAATACCACAAGTCCTCTCCTTTGTAACTCTAATGACAAGGAACTGCTCTCATCATCTGAAAAATTACCTATTCAAAAGGACAAGTGGCAAGTCATACATGAATTACTATCATATGTTATAATATATACTCCAAATATTTACAAGACAAGACTGTGCTCTGCTCTCTTTCAAGAAACCACATGTATTTACAGATATAAGGAAAGGCAAAGTTTAGCCAATAACAACTCATCCTTATATTAGACCATTGAAATACTGTGGCTGAAGCAGTCTCCTTGCGGGACTAATGCATCCTCATGCTCTTGGCCTCCATATTTCAGCTGCTGAGAGGTGTAGAAATATGATGCAGATTGCAGAGATTACTGCTCTTTTGATAGCTGCGGGTTACTGCAGGCAGCGTTAATTTGTTCTAGCATACATGTGTGATACTGAGACACTAAAAGCTGAGCTAGTTCTGCTGTTCTCCTTTGCAGAGGCATACCTCCACATACGAAACTATTTAACACCACGGTTGCTCTGTGCAACTGCCTTTTATTTGTCATTAGGTGATGGTACAGAAGCAGATATAACTGTCTGGGCACTTTAAATATTAGCCTGCTTGGGAATTATAAATGGGTCGTAACAGCTGCTTATGTTATATGATGTTCTTACCTGAAAGCCATTGTTTTGCCATGAAAGGAAAATCAAAGATGCATATAAAGGCACTGGAGATATTCCTGACTCTGCTGTAATTTTTGTCACCCTTTGTCTAATTATTTTGAATGCTTGACTTCTGGGTTTCAGTTCCTCAGAGGAATTAGATCTCCAAAGAGATCTAACCTGAAAACAGATGTTTGTATTTCTTTTTTCATTACATGCTCGTCTTTGATGAATAATGAATTATAGAATAGGAAATGTCATCTCTTTTATCATGCTTCAGGTACAGCCAGGATGGTATGGATGGTGGAAGTAAGCCTTCAAAAATCTAACAGTGGTTTCTGTGACTGTAATCAAGTTACAGTAATTTTTTTTTAATATATATATATATATATATATATATATAATTGTTGGTTCCTATTCCTATATAATTTGTACTTTACTCTTATAACTGTTTAAGGCAGTTAGGCACAGGATCAGGATATGATTTCCCCTGCCTGCATGCTATATGACAATACAAGGGAGTATAAGCTGTCAAAGGAGCATGGATGCACTGATTTTTGAGTGTGAACAGGGAAAGATAACTCAGCAGAGGAGAAAGTACTCTGCACTGACTTCACATCCACTATGTTTGTACCCTCTTGCTTTCAGGGTCAAGATATTTTTTTCAGTACAGATTTTACTCTGGAAGATAAATAAATATTCCAAAATAATTGTGTGTGCAAGATGCAGTAAGGTATTTGCATTTACTTGGAAAGGGCTGGCATTTTGTCTCAGTTAATTTACCCAAACTCAGTTGCTGCTGCTCCATTAGAGATAACTTTCTCTGAACTTAGTCTTTATGTATGGCAGACTAATTCTTTTCTAGCAGGGATGCCTATGGGGAAATCTAATCCATATGCTCAAGAAAGAGAAACCTTAAAAGCACCTACCTTTCCTCCATGCTGTTGGCCTAGTTCTTAGCTCCACAAGTCTTTCTCACTCCTTTCTTAAGAGTGTCAAAAGCTTGTGAATGTAATTAAACGCTATGTTTCAGTTATGTTCATTCAGTACCAGATCACAAACAACACAAAGGGATTAAGCAATCATATAGCAACAATAAATACACCCTTGTTCATCAAGGAGTTTACCAGATGGGGTAACTTTGCTTGCAATGTTTAACAAATTATTCTGATTGACTAGAAAAACCACAAGTGTTTTTGCATAGGGGCCAGGTAAAAGTGAATCAGATTAAAAGAATTAGATGGATTTTTTTACCCCATTTCTTTCCTTGAATCTAACTTCTCCAGGCCATTTCTATGTGGCATAATCATAGACAGTTCAGTGGCAGGAATAACCAGGAATGTGTTACATAGCCCAGTAGAGACATTTCTTTTGGATTTAGGGTAACTTAGCTGTATTCAAGACAGCCAAAATTGTGAGCATCCAAACGAGCAAAGGTTATTTAGGAGGTGGTGGAGTCGCCATCCCTGGAGGTGCTCAAGAGGGGATTGGATGCGGCACTTGGTGCCATGGTTAAGTAGTCATGAGGTCTTGGGTGACAGGTTGGACTTGATGATCTTTGAGGTCTCTTTCAACCTTATTGATTCTATGATTCTATGAAATGAGATTAGATTAGAGTAATTTGATCATAAGAATCTCTACAGAAAGCAGGGATGTGAGTGAAACATTTATTGGTCTATCTGACCGAACCCTCATGTAGCTGTTCAAAGCCGAAACCCAACAAATTCAGCTGAGAAGCACACTGCAAAATCTTCAGTGATACCCTTATCTAGAGATGTGAAGGCCTAAAGCCAGGAAAGGGTGTATTCCTGACAGGCATGCTCTTTCTAGTCCAAGTAGATACTCTGGGCAAGACAAAAGTTCCTCAGGGTACAACTCTCCAGCATATATTATGCCAGACCAAGGAATCAGCTGAGATAATCAAGAAGGTCCCTTCTGGCCTTAAAAATCTATGAATTTACAATTAATTTCATTTAACTGCTTTAATTGCAGGTGTAAGGTTGCACAAACCTCTCATGTAGTCGGTGATAACTGTTTCAGTGCAGCACTGTGTTTGGGAGGCTTCCATGCAAAGCGAGCTTTCGAGTAAAAAAAAATGAAGCTTGGAAACCCTGGCCTCCATGAGCAGTGTGGTTCGAAATCAAATACATTTGTAGACACCACAGACTTGTGGTATTTAATATAATAATATTAATCTTGTTCAGTGACTACCTTTCATCTTAAACAGCTCTCCTCGCCCCCAGTGAAGCTCATATTGAATAAATTAAAGTTGATGCTTGGTGTGAGAGTACTTTCTTGGTTCTTATTTAGAAAAGCTGGTTTTGCTCTGGAAGGTACCATCTACAGTTCTTTAAAAGGATCCCAAATCTCACATGCCATTATTTCCTTGATGTGTACCAATGGTCCTTTTCCCTCCTGCTTCACTCCAGTTCCACCACCTCCTACATCTGCTTATGCACAGTTTCCTTTTGCTGTGGCCTTCTGAGACACTCATTTTGCACCACAGCTTGCTCTGCTGATACACCTTGCTGCTCCCTTGAAAACCACGCTGCTCTTTCAGCTGTCAGCAGGATGAATTCAGCATCTGGCAGAGCACAAGGACCTGGCAAACCTGTGTGATTTCCTCATGAAACTGCTGCCAAACATTTGTCAAAGGACTTAGTCAGAGTTGGGGACATCACTCTTGGATAAACCAGAGCGTTTATCCAGCCTCAGAAACAAATGTTGGTCAAGGTGCCTCCTGATGCTTGCTTGGATAAATGAAGTAATGTTCTTTAACTACATACTCAAAAGTGCTTCCATTTTTACAGACCATTCACTTCCCAGCAACTCTGCAGTGGGTCAATGCTCTTATAGAAATAGGTCTTTGTGGTCCATAGTCTTAGTGCAGGTTTCCTCTAAAGAAACCCACATCACAGAGTGGTCAGAAGCCTCTAATGAACAGGCCAATCCCTTGAATTTTGCCACACTTCAAGGGAGGTACAATAATTAGGAAAGGTCTTTCAGGTCCTGGAGACCAAAGAAACTTAATGGATGTTAGAAAAGGTGTCACACATAGGTGCTTCTTATTCTCTGCAAGGTGGATGCAGAAATAGCCGAGGGAGAGGATAAGGATCATTGTGGAGAAGCTGCAAGCGGTGCGTATAATTTTGTAATTATCTTGCTTATATCACTAAACTGGGTCATCACAATGTGTTCCCCTTTGCTTGGTCCAGAAAACTGTTGCCCAATGTTCTAGCCAGAGGGATAATGTGAAAAAAAGCACTTGACAATGCTGACTTCCCTCAGCACTGCTTAATTCTGTGTTTTATTTTTCATGGCACTGGGCCTAAGTGTGAAATTTGTATCTGGATCAGCAGGTGGTGGTTACCTGACCACCTCCAGCCTCTGCATGAGCTGTCAGTCCTGCAGGCCCCCTAGTAGCTGTGGGCTTGATCAACCTGTCCTCCCAGTGATTGCTCCTGTGGCTCAGTGTCACCTTTGGCTGAATCCTGAGTCCGAGGGCCATGCCTTGGTCTTGCTTGAGCCTTGCCCTCTCCTTGCTCAGCTCCTAGCATCTGCAGGATTCCTGAACAACAGTCTGGTTTCTGACTTCCTTATTCCTCTCCCTTTTTGACTGATAAAGTCTTTGACTGTTCTTGATCTTTGTTTGCCTCCATTAGTCTGCCTTATTCCCTTCTTCATGCTGAGTCAGCTCTAACCACTGGTCAGGAGTGCCCACTCTCTGGATAAAGAACTGAAGTGAGATGTCTCCATGTATGAACACAGTCTTTCTGAAACTGGCTGCCATGTCATTGATGTTTCATTACAGTATTTAATCTGGCTCTTTTCTCTTTCTCCTGAGCCTTCTCTACCAGCCCCACACTGTTTCCTCATGACCCAATAAAACCTGCATGCTCAGAACTAGCATTACTGCTGACAGCTTGCTACAGTCACTGGGGTGCTAATTACCCCTCCCAGTGTTTGATGCCATGAAACTCACAGGATGCATCATTACATCGGGGATTAGCACATTCAGACAGGCTCCCCTCCCTCTGGGGATGTACCTGGTAAGGGGACCATGAACTAGCAGCTTCTGCCTGAGAAGAAAGATCAGCAACACCCCATGGCCAGCCCTTCCTTCCTTGTTTAGGGAAAATGGGTCAGGAACAGCTGAAACTGTATTTAGGACCAAGTTTGGACTCATCTGAAGTGCTTTGACTGTAAACTTAGCATTTTTCCTAGCTGAATCTTAGTGTCCCCTCACTCTCTTTTTGGATTGTTTTTCCCTACCATGTTTTTCTAACCAGAGGTTAGTGCCTTTTTAAAGGCCATCTCTGCCTGTGTGGCTTCTGGGGGAATATGAATTCCAAAATACCTCCCTTGGCCTTGCTGTCAGTCATGTTTCATAGGCAGTATACAGCCCTGGCAAATAAAAAAATGAAATCCAAAGTCAACAGTATTCTGGGGTGCATTAAGAACAGTGTGTCCAGCGGTTGAGGGAAGTTCTCCTTCCCCTCTACTCTGCCCAGGTGAGGCTGCACTGGAGTGTTGTGTCCAGTTCTCGATTCCCCAGATCAAGGACAGGGAACTACCACAGAGAGTCCAACAGAGGGCCATGAGGATGATCAGGGGACTGGAGCATCTCTCTTATGAGGATAGGCTGAGAGACATGGGGGTCTTTGGCCTGGAAAATATATATAAATATCTAAAGGGTGGAGGTCATGAGGATGGGGCTAGGCTCTTCTCAGTGCTAGACAATGATAGGAGAAGTGGCAATGGGTACAAATTAGAACACAGGAGATTTCACTAGAAGTCAAGGAGAAACTTCTTTACTTTGAAGGTGACAGCACAGGAACAGGGTGCCCAGAGAGGCTGTGGAATTTCCTTCTCAGCAGACTTTCAAAACTCACCTAGACATGTTCTTGTGCAACCTGACCAAGGCATAGCTGAGCTAGCATGGGGGTTGGACTAGATTATCTCCAGAGGTCCCTTCTGACCCCTACCATTCTATAATTCTATGAAACAGAGAAAAAAGCAAGGAATGCTCTGGGGAATGAGATGACTTTAGCCTTGATAATGTATGGGCAAGAACAGCAGTTCTGATTGCAGAGGTGTTATCTCAGATGTAGTCTCTAAACTGAGATTTTGCTGGAGGTCAATGCTGGGTGTGATTGACTGCATGATCTTACTGGACTCAACAGGTTTCCTTTCCTGACCATTAGAGCCATGATGGAAAAAGAAAGCTAATGTAGGAGTTGCTGAACATCTGAATATGCTGTAGCCAGTCATGCAGGCATGACTTATGTGAACCTTGTCGATCCTTGTCTACAGATCTGTATCTCAGCTGCAAATGATTCCCATATTTGTGTCACTCTGGGACAATGACCAGAAAAGAGATTGAAATTCGAGCACATAAGGGCAGCATGTTGATAAAATGCAATTTGGGTTTTTTCCCCCATCTGTCTTGCAGACTACAGGGAGTAATTAGAAGATAATCTCTCTTAATTCTCCAATACATAAAGCAATAAAACAGATGCCAGGACTGAATAATCATTGGAGCTATGTTACACCATCTAATCTCTTTCCAAAGCTGTGATTTTGCTAGAATGTTGCAGAACCAGAGAGATTACTCTTAGTATGAAATGCAGTGGATTGGGTCAAAGGAGCCATATCAGCTTCCTATACATTTGGAGGAAACTGGAAGCCTGGGTTTGAAATAGTAACTTGGGAACAGATCAACTGTGGTCATGGTAATCTTCAACATAATTAGCACACTTATGACTACTACATTTATAATTAGCACATTTCTGTGACTTCTACTTATGCATTTTCACAGAGAAGACTGTGGTTTTTACACCCATTTTACAGATGAGCCAACAGAAGTTCAAGGAGGGGGAAGTGTTTGCCTGAAGCCAATCAAAAGCATCTGGTACTGAGTGTGTTCCTTCTCTTCTGGACCACTACTTTTCTGGCATGTGAGGCACCAACCGACTGTGGGTGTAACTTGTCTGTCTGGATAATTGTTTGATAATAAATAACAGATCAAAGGAAGATACATCTTTGGATGCTCAGAGTCCCTGGGAGGGTGTTGGTGGCAGAACATAAACTTAGAGAGGGTATAACCAGTTGCAGTATTAAAAAACCCCAAAATGAATCCCTCAGAAGGCAAAAGACTGAGAAAACCGGATTTGCACAGGCTGTTCACATCCAAATGCAATTTTATCTCATGCAGTAGTGTGGAGGTGGTTAGATTGCCCAGCTCTAATAGGACTTGCATGACATCTTACACAGAGAGAGTATATTCCTTAGGCAGCGCTGCATAATAAGCATCTAATTATTATTATGATTACACTTGGCATTTTTAATAACAGCAGTAATTGGGTGATGTTGATGGCCTCATTTTAGGATTCTGCATTTGGCCTGGAGCTCCAGTCATTAAGTGCTGGCTGAGTAAAGAATAGCGTATCATGAAACATATTTCATGTCCCAGATATCTGCCAGACCGGAGGGCGAATGCTGACAGTGTCCTTAAAGCTGGGAGGGGTATAGGTCTTTTTACAGGTACATAAGGCCTTCGTGACGCACAGTGATTTCTCATGGTGCTGTCCTCAGGTCACTGGGAAAGCTAATTAAACAGAATGCATTTCACTTTGATCAGCTACTTACAAGTATATATTGCAGCGATAAGATCGAATGAAGCTCTGCTACTGTCATAATGTGTTTTAAAATGTGGAAGGGTGTGGGTGAGTATTAAAAGCAATATAACCTAATGGGTTGAGTCCGGGACTAAACCTTGCAAGGCATGGATCTAAGTCACAGAAATTGGTGTGGCTATCCAACCAGGACATGGAGGCTGCTATTTGGCAAAGAATTTTAGCAGATGCATGGGTTGCCCTTAGAATAGCACATAAGCAAGCAGTTGACTTGAGCCAGATGGGATGTAAACTGGTACTTAAGGGTAAGCATATGTTTACATGCTTATTAAATGAGAACAGGTTGCCAAAACAAAGCCTAAGAAAGTAGCTGGGGTGGTTCACTAATCCTAGAGGATTTTTAGTGAAATAAAAAGGCAACTGCTCTTCTCTCTACCCTTGTCTCTAGCAGTTTGTCACTCCTGTCTCCCAGTAACAGAGATGCAGAAATCTGCAAGAGAATTAAATTCCTATCAGGTAGATGGAAGACAATGTCTGGGCAAAAAGAAAAGCCCTAACTGGACTCCTGTGCCCTCTGCACTGCCTTTTGAATATAACAGGAGAAAGGAGAGCGTAACCCATGAATCTCCAAGTGATTAGGAATGCAGCAGCATTAAATACACACTGAGGTGCATGCTGAAATTGTGTCAGTACTCACAAAAGGCCAACATCTGACCTGCATGGAAGCACCGGTGCTCAGGGGTGAGTTCCTGAGCTCTAGTCCATAACCAAAGAGCCCAGACGACTCCAATCCAGAGTAGATTAGCATTCTACTTAGCCAAAACTCCACCAGAGGCCACTGTTGTTAAATGTATGCGGGAATTTTAAGGCATGCAGTGCTCAGATTCTCCACTGACTGCCCTAGCAAGTACAAAAGGCATTGCCTGAGGTTTTAGGGCTTTCTTTCCTCACCTCCTCATTTTAAGGAATCAGGTATTATTTCTGAAATACACATACACCTCTCCCTCTTTTTTTCCACAAGCCAGCAGTTAGTTAACAATAAAGATTTTTCAGAAAGCACAGCCCATGCTGGAAAACCCTTGTTAAGTGACATAGAAACTTGCAGAAAATACAGAGATATGTGAATATAATGGAATTAAGAATAAAAAGGACACAAGGTACTTGATACTTTACTTGCTCGCTAATTTTAGCAAGTATTGAACACTACTTGAACAGATCAACTAAAATAGGAAGGTGTCATACACCACATGTTCATATTAAAACAGAGCTCTCAATCCTCTTCTTCATGACTCTTGTCATATTGGGCTTAAAAAATAATGTCAAAATAATTTGCTTTGGTAAACATCCTGGAGCACTCAGGATGATTCATGGCATAGAAATGTGATTAAACTAAAAACTCCTTTAAGGAGAATAGGCTTCCAGAGGTGACTGTAACGTTGCAGGGTACCTATTCAAATTCACATCTTAATGTTAATGTCATTCACTTAGACCTGGTGAACCTGGTTAGGTACCGTGGCTGGAGGAAACAAAGTTTCAAGGAGATACTGAACTCTGACATGTTTTTGGAAGAAAAGTGGGACTGATGTAGGGCTTGTTCCAATCATGCATTTGAGTCTGGAAATGGGCATGGGGAAAGGAGATTTTTCACCTTAACATGAGACAGCACTGGGACAAGCAACCCCTTCTAGCTGAAGACTATGCTTATGGAAATGTTTAGGCTCACAAGAAGTAATATTAGTGATTAGTCTTATTTCTGGTAACCTAAAAGCAGTTAATTTTATTATTTTTTTAATGTGGGGTTTTTTTTGCCTATCTGTTTTAACTCTGAAGCCTAATAATGACAACTTAGACATCAGGATTTATTTAAGCTGCTTGCTTCTCTGCTCGCAGCAAGTGCAACAGAAGGAAGGCAGTTTTGCTACAGGGCATTAAACAATAAACTGTAAATGACACTGTAGACGGAGAGCTGTGAGCTTGGGAGGGTAAGGTGTTTAATTTAACACAGAGTCTGATAGAGACAGTAGCCTGTGTGTTTCAATAAGATAACAAATTGATATTGACTGGTGTTAACACATTAAAGATCTTTGAATTCTCCAGGATGCAGGACGTTTAATGCTGCAAAAATAGCTGGCAGCTCCTTTACAATCTTTACAAACTGCCTGGGACATTCTGATGGAACGATCTGCATTACAGAGTTCAATTTCCTGTCGGCTGCTGATGAAATCACTCTCTCTCAAACTGCTTTTCTGCCATTTGACTCAGGCTTCTTTGCTAGTTGGCAGATTCTCTCCAGTCATCAATAAGCATTTTAATTAACAAAACCCTGAATGCGAATTGAATTTGCTGGGCAGCTAGAAAGGATGCGGCTCAGCACTAGAGGGCAATCGAGATACATGGGACACCTAATATCTCTTTAATACAGTTTGGTGGGGTCTTTTGTTTGGTTGGTTGGTTTGGGGTGGCTTTTTTTTGTCGTTGTTTGTTTGGGTTGGGTTTTGGTGTTGTGTGTTTTGGGGATTTTGTGTGTGTGTGTGGTTTTGTTTGCTTGTTTTTCCTGGGGAAAGGTGAAAAATTGAGCCGTGATGTCTGTTTCGGGCCAAACCCTGCACTGTGCACCAGCAAGGCGGTCCCCAGGTGAGGCAGACATCTCCAGCAGCCTAGCCTGGGAGATCAGGGGTGAAAATGAGATTTTCAAGGAAGTAACCCCAAGCTGGACTGAGGGAAATATGGATGATGTCGCTGGTCTCCCTGGCTGGGTGGAGAAGGCAAGAATAAAATGGGAATACATGGCCTCATCAGAGAAACAGGGGGTGTGTGGGGGTGTGTGTGTGTGGTTGGATATATGCAGTCTGGGAACAGGGACAGTCTCCTAATCTGTGTCCAGATACCAAGGGCAGATTTATCCCAGAGGTTAGTGCTACAGTGAGGTGTAGCTGCCATCTTGCCAACCTGGTACAGGGTGTGATGGTTTGATGTGGTACAGGCAGGTATTAGCCAGCAATGCATCCCTTGCTGGCAACATCCCATCAGCTGTGCCAGGGGCTGCAGGCAGCCCTCAGGTCCTCAGTGTGGATGGCTCCAGACACTACTGCAACAATAAACGTTAATTAGTAGCAATAATAGAAATCATTACGTGATCCTCAGGCCCTAAAAGCTATGAATCTCTGATGAGACCTGCATTGTAGTAAATCCTTCACTATTATTCTCTGGGCCCCCTTATTTAAATATTTGCCTAGTGCAGCAGATAACCCTCATAAAATGGAGCAATCTGTCAGGAGGAAATAAATGTAATTTCCCCCTCCTCCAGCCACCCAGCTGCCTGTGATCCAGTCCATGCTTTAAACATGCAAAGTGCTGTGCAGCATTAAGAAATTCTGCATGTACTTTGATTGGAGGGGTTTAGGCCCAGCTGTGTGGTTGTGAATTCACAGCATCTTCACTCTACACACAGACACATGTACAACCCCCCCCCTATCTCCATTATATCTGTCTGTCAGGGGTTTCTCACTGGTAATTGTGGAGAATCCTTCTCTGGTTAGCTCTGACCAGAATAAAGAAAGGCTCTTTGCATTCCCTGTAGCGCTTGCTTTGTGCAAGTGTTCAGTCAAATATACTGCCAACGAGCATTTGGGAGGGAACAACACATGTGAATTCAATATGCCTGAATAGTGATGGAAGTTAGCGATGCAATCTAAGAAACAAGCAGTCAGCCCCAGCGCAGATCAGTGCTATTCACCCGCTGAGAATTAATCACTGCAGCTCAAGATGTGTGATACCTTCGACAGCTACAGACTCATTCCAGACCAAAATGTAAGAAAACAATTCTCAGATGCATTTAAAGACATTTCACTGTGCTTCAGCACCAAGCTAGTCTAGAAGCCATCTGCCTAGTTTGAAAGAACAGCTCCCATGGGCAGCCCAGAGTCAGTATGCAGGTTTTATTGCCGTTCTTTTTTTTTTTTTTTCCACAGGTTTTATTGGAGAGTGGTTAGATCTTTCCATGTGTCCTCGTATCTAATGCAAGATAGCATTTGTGGCTGAGTTATTCTATGCACAGGGACCATACAGGTGGCTCCCAGAAATTGCTTCAGTTCTCTAAGTGGATCATGCCAAACGTCAGGCCTGTATATCGTGTTGTCTTGGTACAGATGATCAGATCTCTATGCTCGTAGATCTCCTTCTGTAAGAGACTCTACCATTCTCTTTACAAAAGATTTAATACTTAAATTGCATGACCTGCAAATGGGTCAAACTACACCTGGTGTAGTTCTGAATTTGAAGAATCTCATTTTGGTTGAGTATTAAGATTAATTTCAGAGTCCTTGTGAAGGAGTTGGTGTCCAGCACAGTGAAAATAATTGAATTTTCCATTGCGTTGGACTAGGAGAACACTTCCAGTCAATTAGCATGTCCCAGCTGAGCAATGGAAATCTGTGGTAATGAGCAGTATCTCTTAAAGCACACTAAGTGCTTCACCTGTGATCATCTGACCATATCCTAAAGCACCTAATTTAAAAGCTATTAGGCTCTTGTATGAAACACAATGCACATTCTACAGCAAATAAATGCTCCCATATTCCTTTTCAGTCTCTAGCTTCATGTCTTTGCTTATTCACCTGCCTAAACTTCCTTGGTCTCCCCATCAAGCCAAACCCTAAATCAGGGGACAGGGCTGAGGGGCATTTCTCTGGAGCCACCTGGCTGCAAGCTGATCGACTCTGATGAGCTCCCCTGCCACTTTCCACAGGAGAGCGAGTCATTAGTCCCAGTGTCGCAGCCAAATTCCAATCTAGGTCACTACAAGCAGTTTAATTTCCCCCAGTGGCTTCATTTGGACACGGTAGTCATCACTTTTCTCTGAAACAGTTATGGGAGCATTGCTGCACGCTGATGACAGAGGTTTTTCCCCACATCTGGCTGCTTGTCAGCGACAGAAAAAGCTTCTTCAGGACAGACAGACCGTGTCAGACACTGTGGAAATCCTTGGCATCCCTTGGTACTCCACACAGAGCAGAATACTATTTCTGTGCACACAGTAGCTCTTCCTTTTTGACAGTGTTGTCTGCACTATGAGCTCCAGCCACATTTAAGAAATGTCTTGTAAGTGGTATGGACAGAGGAACACATGCACAGCATGGGCTGGGAACGTCACTTGGAGGCTCTGTCACATCTAGCTGCAGTGCTTGCAGGGGGCAGCTGGCCTCCATGCCAACTACACCCCTTCCCAAGGCTTGTGTTGTCAGTGGCTTTGGCCCTGGGAGATGTCTGGTGAGCCATAAAGCTGGATTTAATCACAGGGTGTATTTTTGGAACTGAGTGAAACCCTTTGCCCTGCTGAACCTTGAGTCCTATTTCCTGCAAACTATTTCTCCACCATCAGCAGCAACCTTTTGGCTCCGATTGCTTAAGCAACCTGAAATTTATGAGGCTTTCTGGTGCTTCAGAGAAAGAATACAGAAGAGCAAAGGAAGCTGCCATACCCTTTGCACCATGTGCCCCCCTCAAGAGAACTCAGGCTTCCATGTGTTTTGAGCAAGTTCATAAATAATGCAGAGCATTGCACACACCTAGTTGGAAGGAGACAAAGCTTTCTGAGGAGGTTTTTGTTGCCACCGTGAAACATCAGACTATAGCATCTTAGCTGGTGTGTGAAGCTGTCTGCACAAAATGTAGTTAGGGTAAAACCCAAAAGGGTGAAGGGAGACAGATTTCAGCCCTGTGTTGCTCCCTTCCCTCTGCCTGTTTGACCTTTTATGTTGCATTTACTCCATGCGTTTTTCACAAGGCCATGGATTTCCAGGAGACTATGCAGAGTCCCAGTTAGGAAGCATTCAACCTTGATGAAGACAGAAACCCGACTTCTTATTCTTCCTGACCTCAAGCAAATCGAATCCTTCTGTCTGAGCTTACCTATTATTTGGGTGCCTGGGAGTTTGAAGTCAAATGGGACTAGATTGTCATGCTCTGGAGTATGTAGGCAATGCTTTGCTCCTCTGAACTAATGAGTGGAGTCTGACAAGAGACCTGATTATTTCTACATGTACAGCTGTTCCTACACAACTTTCTCTTTCAAGGATTCAGGATCATCATGCTGCAACCTGCTTTTGAGACTGCATAAAGCAGACAAATGTTGCATGGCAAATATTCCATGGTTGCTTCCTCTGAGATTGCATTCTAGACTGATGTCAAAAAAAGCACAGGACACACATGTTAAACATTCCTTTGAGAATCTGTCAATGCCAATGCCCCAGTCTCTGATCAATGGGAAAGCAGCAAGCCTCCTGGCATGTGTATACATTGCTCTGTAACTACAGCCTGTTGCTAGTATGCTTGCAGGGCTTCCTTCTCAAAGCAGCCAGCACCACTACAACTAAAGGTCACTAGATACAAAAGGAAGAAATGATGCCCACAGGCAACAACAGACACAGCTCCCTTCTTTTTATGAGAGGTACCTTCTTTAAACAACTCTGTGGATACTTGTCTTCATACAAGTGATTGCCACCTCTAAGCCCTGAATGTAGAAGACCTAGCTGTATCAAAAATGTGTTTATGTATATACATGGGTATGGCCTACTTATGTATATCATGTAGCATTAAACCATACACACACACACACCAAAAATCCCTGGATCATTTGCTTTCCCCATGTTGTTTTCATCCCATTTCTCCTACTGTCCACCCCCTGCAGTAGGAGTCTGGTGGTATTTCACAATCCAGTATTTTCCCTTTTCCTAAGCAGAAAGGCATATCTCATTTTTCTTTAATAGCAAAAAAAAGACTTTGGCAAGTCTTGCTCTGCAGTTACAGAAGAAGGCACTGTCTGCAAATAAATAGATGCTAACAGCACAGCCACCTATAAAATGGCCCTTCAAGTTCTGTTCTCATAGACCCCAAATATTAGAAGCAAAGCATGCTCCTCTCTGCTGACTGAGATCATGATCTTGAACAGCTAGTAGAGCTCTCCTGGACATGGCTGCTGCTCTGTCCCCATGGCTCTTGCTGTTGGATGCCATGGAGTAAAGTCAGAGATTTTCTGATGGCTTTTTCTTTAAGCTGCAACCTCTTGAGAAATTGGAAACTCTGATGAGTTTCTGGACCCTGCTGTAGTGCCATCAAGTTGCTGTTAGAAAGAAAAAAATAAAGGGAATGCCTGGGAGAAAGAATTCTTTCTGTTGAGCCAAACATCTCATGAAAAATAAATTTTCAACCAAGAAACCATAACACATTGCTAAGTTTTCCTCTGCTGTTGAGACAAAGCAAGCCAGGAATATAGGTGCTTTTCTGACACAGGAAATCATATTCCCTGGAAAAATATGGGATCATGGTTTCCAGACCAGCATGAGAATGTTCCATATGGCTGAGATGTTGCCACAACTGTACAACAGACACTTGGAAATACACATTTCAGGTAAACACCTCTGTGCTACTTAAAGTTTGGTGGTGGTTTCTGTTCATGAAGGATTTTATGTTGCTTTGCAGGAGAGTCAGGAATCATTGTAAGTCAGATGTAATCTTGCTGATCAAGGCTGCACAGCATGAACGTGTTCTGCTTGAGCATGATCCTGTCTCATCACATAACAATCTGCAGCCACAGGAGTTGTCCTGAAGGGTGGATTGTTGAACATTTCCATCTGCTAGCACAGGAAAGACTGGATGGGGGCAACCAGTTTGGTTTTGTAATGGAGATTTATGTACTGTCTTATGGCATTATTCATGTACAGAGTCACAAAATAAAGAAATTGATTTCTGCAGTGGAGAAGAGTTAACTCCAGGGTGGAACTTACAAGGAATATGGCTGGGTTTGAGCCATGGTTGCTTCTTCCTCAAGAAAGGACAAGGCCTCTAATACTCAATTTCAAATCTCTTCAAACATGAACATAAGTCTGCCGCAGTGAGCTTCAGATTCAAGGCCCTAAGGACATCTCAGGAATGTTTTCATCTTCTTTTCTCCACCATTCTCTGATTTGTTGCTGATAAATACTCCCGTCTTTTCATCCATTTCTGCTTGCTAAATGCTGAGATAGTACTTCTTGGCTAGATGAGAAATTAACCTTTTACAGTAGAGGAAACTGGGCCAGATGAATGTTGTAGGATGAAAGAGAAGCATCACTATCAAACAAAACATTGAGCTTTCTTATATTCAGCTCCTTTTGGAATTCATTCCCCAGAGCCTGCACAGAGAGACATCATGTTACTGTACAGCCTGTTTCTGGTGTCAGAAGACAAACAGCCCAATAGTTAACATCATTTGCGCTCTTGAAGGCAAGTTTTGTTGTTCAGAAGCACAGAACAAGTAAAACATTATTCTCTCTGAGTCAGCCATAATAATGAAGTAAAAGCATGTCTCACATATATTTTATGAGCCCTCATTTTTGAGAGCTTTCTCAGTGTAGCTTGTTGAGCAGCTGTCTTGCTGTTCAGGGTCCTGTCTCCCTCAGATGAACAAGGCAAAGAGAATTGCTCTTCCCTGTGTTTGCGAATGGACTTTGGCATTCCCTGTCTGTATCATTAAATGAAGACCTGGTGAGTTGTGAAAGCTATCTATTACATCATTCCCTTTTAAATTATCTTTCTGAAGGATGGGATTGTCTTCTCTTGCAGGATGGTTGTGTTGTGCAATGGAGTCAAAGTAATAGAAACCGTAGACTTAAAAGACTTCATATTACGATCACAGATTTTGTTCATGCATTATTACGCTTATTAATGTCTATCACCAGGACATATGGAAGAGCAGTTACACCAGTCCTGTTAGATCATCACTCAGGGATTAGAAGTGAGTAAAAACTGCAAAGCATTCTTCATAAATATTCATTGGAATCGTTTATAATGCAGTTTTACTCTGAAGACAGCCAGGCATCATGGCTGGAGGTACTGTATTGATTTTCTCCTACAGGTATCAAGATTAAATCTGCTCAGTGTACCAGTCAAGAGATTTCTTTTTGAAAGGAAGCTCATGTGGAGCCAATCAGTGATGTCTCTGATGAATTGAACCTTTCAAAAAGTGCTGAATCACAAAACCAAATGTGGTTTTGTAAATCTGCTGGATTTTATATGATTTTCCTCCGGAACGTTACTCACACCCAGCCTCAAATTTCTCATCACACATAGGGCAGACACTCAGAGGTAGCTTGAAACATGGAGACTTGGTTATTAGCTATGAATTTGGTAGAGCTGGATTTGGATCCCTCCTAAGACTGAAGAGAAATCAGGTCTTCTTTCCCAGATGAGTGATTTAGTTAGGGCAAGGAGCTGAAAAAGAGCCCATCCTTCTTTGGGCAACATCGTTCACAATGCTCATTTTTCCTCAGCTGTTCTCCACATCTGTTCTTAGCTCAGATATATCCTTAATTAATTATGTACAATGAATATTTCATAATATAATAGGAAGACTAAAAAGTCAGTCTAGTGATGAAAACCAAATATGTACACCAGTTTGGTCAGTGACCTGACTTCTTATGCAGTAGCTGACCTATTCAAAAGCTGTCTTTTAATGCAACAAGTAATAGCAACGTGATAGGGAATACCTTGTGAGCAAGGTAATGAAAGCAATGAAAATACCAAAGGACAGCACAGTTTCATAAACAAGCTATAGCATTCAATATATTTCTTCCAGCATCGCCTAGAAGTCTAGCTGGAGAGGAGATGCTGCTGGGTAAGGGGCTGCAAATCCACATCTGCATTCGGTAAAACAAAGAAATGGATGAGCGGGATGAGGGGCACAAGGTAACAGGGACACAAGATCAATGCAATCAACAGCAGCAGACTCTGCATACCATCTGCCTGGTCCTCTTTCCTCCCCCCATGAAGGCTCACTTTCGCATCACACAGCTCAGCCGTCTGTTTTCACCCACCCCCGAGTGACAGTCTAACTGTGTTTGACAGAATATATGTTGGGATTTTTTGCCACCTCCTCCGCAAGCCCTTTCCTTTGTCCTCTTTTCAGCAGTTCTGGCTTCTGCCAGCAGATTATGCTGACAATGTAGTGTGAAAAGGAAATTAGAAATGCACCAGTGTTCCTCATATAAGCAGAGCCACAGCTTGAATGAAAACATTAATTCAGATTAAAACTGAATCACTTCACAATTCTTTTTTTATTTATTTGATATGGTGGGTTTTTTGGGGGGGGGGGGGCATATGTGTGTGTGCACTCCTGTGTGTCCAGCAGGGATAGGTCTCTGTATATGACCTACCTGATTAATGGAACAACACAGTATGCCAATGTAATTCCTACAACTAAATCAGAGCATCGTGAAACACACAGAGGAGAGGGAGTGAGCTCTGAAAAAGAAAAGCTGTTTCCTAGGCTTTGCCTTACAACTGCATAAGGACTATGCTGGAGACAGCTCAGCCTGACTCCTAAACTGGCTATTAAGTGAGCTCTGCCCTTAAGCATCAAATACCAGTAACCTCCTGGTGCATCACCTCTGAATTGTCCCAGCCAAACCCAACAAGTGAGGGGCAGGTTTTGAGGTGTCTTTGTGGAGGCTACCCCCCAAAGGAGCTAGCTGCCTTTCCAACTCTCTCTTACCTCACATCCAACTGCTGCTGTTTTCCTTCCATAAAATGCAACTACTATTCAAACCATCAAAGGGAATAATAAGATTTAATTTCTCCAGCTTTATGTGATCATGGTAGAGAAAAAAATGCCATATGGAAAAAACACCTGCCAACTAAAATCTAGCCCTAAATGCAGAATATATGATATTTCCTGGAGCGGGTGAGAATGTGGTGTCAGAGGTTCTAGTATGCAAAGGCCAGAAGGGACTAACCATTAAAAGAAGCAGAGCAATCTTTTTCTAAGGTCCTTTAGAGACTGCTTTGTGTTGAGGGGAGAAGTGCTCTTGGGTTCCTAAGGGCTTCTGGTACAAGCAACCTGCGATCAAGCATGATGAAAAACAATTCCACAGCGTCCTCTCAAAGTATCTGATGGTGTCTGTGCCACTCAGCTGGGAGTAAAGAGAAATGAAAAAAAAATAAAAGAAATAATAAAAATAAAAGCAATAGCAGGACAGGATGGGCTTCAAACTGATTAGTCAGAACAACAAAATCATAGCATAGGCCCATGACTCACTTTGGACTTTCTGCTAAAAAAATTCTCATTTCCTTAGCTGTTGCCATGGGCATCCCACAGAGCTGCCCCAAAGTCAAAAACAACAACGGAAGAATTGCACTCCCTGTGCCAGGTTGTTTTTAAAAAGCAGTATAATTAGAAAGAAATTAAATCTGATCAGTTGGAGGGGGAAAGGGAGGGGCACTTCCTGTTGTCCATGGGTAATTAAGGAGAGCAATCACATGGTACTGCAGGCAGCAGACAGTCAAAAGGAAGAAAAAAAGGGGGAAAAAAAGATGGTAAGAAGAGAGGGGCACAATCAGAAAAGGCAGTAACCAGAGGAAGTGACAGAAAATCCATCTGTTTGCTGCCTGTTGGATTCCACCTAGAAGATTAGTTCCTGTAATATGAGGCTTAGCTTCTTTCTTCCAAGTAAATAAAATTTCTCTACACAGGAGCAGAAGATTAGCTGCAAACAGGACAGCACTAAGGTCCCCACTGCCCTGTGGCTTCTCTCTGACATTTGTTCCTTCCAGATGTTCAAGGGAAAAGTTCAAGAACACATTAAATGAAGACTGATCCTTGCCCTAGTCCATCTTCCTAGCTAACTGAGGCTGTAGCCACCCATGGATTTATCAGCACCTTATCACAGAATGGCCATGGTACACTTTCCCCGCATTAACTTGTCTACTAATTTTTAATGTGAGTGAATGTGGCATCCACAATATCCTGCAGCAATGAGTCCCAAAGTTTAAAGATGTCCTAGGCAGGAAAAAATTTCCTTTGGGTTTAAAAAAAAAAAAAAAAAAAAAAAAAAAAAAACAAAAAAACAAAAAAAAAAAAAAAAAAAAAAAAACAACCAAAACCCAACCAAAAACCCCAAAATATTTTTTGCCTTTGTTGTTTGAGGCTTCTCCATTAGAAATCTGCTTTGTACTTTCAGACATCATCATTGCCTTTCCGTGTGCTTTTTCATGTTCTTCTATATCTCAGGGGAACCAAAGCTATTCATAGATTTCAAGCAGTCTGAGCAGTGGTTAATTACATTTCCTGGTATGTCCTCTATTCCTTCCCTAATAATTTCCAAAATTCTCTGCACCTTCTGACTCATTCCCACTGAGCCTTGAGCTAATGTTTTCATAGTACCCTTCAAAGCAAGTCCAAAGTCTCTTTCCTGAATGCTAATAGGCTAATCTACAGTTCATCACTGTGTAGGTTATAATTACTGTTGTTTTTCCCAATGGTCATTATTCTGCATTTCTTAATACGTGAATTTCATCCTCTGTTTTATCACCCAGTCCCTCAGTACTCTGAAAAGCTTCTGCAGGTCCTTACATTTGTTTCAGCTTCCTCTGCACTGAACAAACTTGAGTCATGAGGAAGTGGTATTACCTCAGCTCTTTGCATAATTGTGAATATCCTGAATAACTCAGCCCGAAGAACAGGTGCCTAAGCAGTGGAACAGAGTAGCCTCTCCATTGTGAGACCACTGTTCCTAGCTTTTGTTCACTTATTAAATCACAAAAGGACCTTCTCTTTTATCCCATGACTCCTTAAGTCTCTTAAGAGCCTTTAGAGAGAGAGAGAGAATCCTAGTGCATTGCAGCAACCAGATCACTTTTTTCCTATGTGCTCACTGATTTCTCAGAAACACATGAATATTTGTGAGGTGTGTCTTCTCTCTGCAAAGCCTTGTTCTTGCCTATTTTGTCCTCTTTACTCTCTGACTTTTTAACTCTGTTCTTTAGTACGGTTTTTGTCCCGTGCACCCTAAAATCCTGTCATCCTGCAGTTTTCCAGGCTCCCCTTCCCTGGAGCATTTAAAAAAAAAAAAAAAAAACAATCACAAACTAGTTGCAAACTTCATTTCTTCTGTGCTGAGAATGATGTAAACCACAGATTTACATCCCTCCATTTACAGCTGAGCAATTCTGTATCTGAATTCCTTTAGAACCCATGAGTGAAGCCCATCTGCTCCTGGCAATTTGTTATTATTCATCTTGCTGACTCATCCCTAGACCTTGTCTATCAGCAGTTTGGTTTGAGGAAGTTCTTCTGCCCTGTCCCCCATAGAGAAAGGCTCTTGTGAGGCACCCTGTTTGAATGCTGGAGCTGTGATAATTGGTGTACATAATTAATCTTCCTCATGGGCTCCATTGCACGCACTTGCCCTACAGACGCCTGGGAAGGCTTCTGGCTCCTGATGTGCTCGGGGCAGTGTGTATTATATTTTTTATGCCTTCAGCAAGCTGATCCTCAAAATCTGCCACACTGCATGACTACTTTTTGCATTCTTGAAAGTGATTGTCTTTTTCTTTGTTTTTCCTCACTAGGACACAGCTTCCACTTTGCAACCTTCACTGAGGTAATGTGAATATGCAGAGTGAATTGCATCCTTTTTGTTCCTCAGAGAGCTACTGTGCTTCTGTTGACCCCGTAACATGTGCTCAGGGATCATCTCATACTGCTTAAACAAAGAGCTGAAGCTAGCAGAGATGATACGGCAGTGATCAGACTGGACAGCCAAGTCCTTTATACACCCACATCTCCTGTGCACCTTGCCCTTTGCAGCAAGGGCTGGTAGTTTGGTAGCTACACGAGGTATGAATACACCACTCATTCATCTGACTCCACAACAAGAGCAGTACAATGGTGGTAACTAATGCACTGAGGGTGGGAGTTTTGTCACTGTCTGAATTGCTAGAGACTCCTAGAGACAATGATGGACAGAGCAAGAGGCTGATGGAAAGTACAGTCAAGCAGTGAATGTGAACAGATGAAAGCCCACCAAGGGTAACTTTCTGCATATCCTTGGGGTGACTAAAAGAATGACTCCTTCTGTTGCCCCTGTTCAAGGCTAGCAAGTCCATAGTCTACCATTATGCAGAAATCCTTTTATGTACTATTAAAATGCAGTCAGCTCTGCACAAAGCAGAGCTGTCCTTTAATGGCATCTATCAGTACTATAAAAGACAGGAGCAGAAATGAATATAATTTCTAGTAGAAATCATTAGAATTCTAAACAAAGACATCTTTTAAAGTACAAGAAGAGCAGGGCAGATAAAGCAAAAAAAAAAAAAAAAAAAAAAGAGAGAGAAAAGTCTAATTATATTCATAAAAACTCTGCTATTAGGGAGCTAGTACAGTAAGAGTTCATCTTCTGTCCTTGAATTAAAAAGGTGAGCAGAGCTAATCCATGAAACCAAAGATCCTTTTACCTTGCATTTATATGAAATATTCCTTCATATTTCAAGGTGTCCTGTTTTTCCTTTGGAGGGAAGCTTGAAAAACTAAATATGGTTCAAACTTTTTTCAAGGTCTTACCTTTCAGAATATGCCCAAAAAGTCAGTGGGGAGAAGGGCAGCCTGAAACAGGCAATGGAAAGCAAGAAGGAAAAGGCAACATCTTACTTTCAATGCCTGGAACAAAACCTGTGCTTTCTAGCCATTTTCTCACATTAGTGATGGAGGGATGATACACTGTTGTTTATAAGAACTGAAGAGTTGGTCTTTGGGGAAAAATGAGATACTCCCAGGTGACAGGAACCTCTGTCCTTGCATATTTCAGTCTTTAAAGCCCATTCTGCCATCCTATTTTTAAATGCCTTGCTCCAGTCTCAGGCCTCTTTTGGGAATATACATCTTTGATCAAAGGTCTGTCCTGCCTTATGAGATCCTGCTGGCAAAGAATTTGAAAGCAGCTTTGCTCCTTTGCAGTCAGTCAAAGCAGCATGTCCACATCCCAGATCTGAACATTGGAGCCTTTGACTTTGGTAGGCAACAATCACACATGCAAGCTAGCTCCTCTGTGTGTTCTTGTGACAGGCTAATCTGGAAATGGGCTTTTTGTGGACCATATACAGTCCTAGCTCAAGGCATTAGGTCATGAATTCAGTAGATTTAATCATATGCCTACGTTTCAGTGACTTAAGCCTATCAAACCCCACTTTTTGTCAGCATGTGCGTGCATTTACAAATGTCTATGTGTATAAACATCACACACAGAGTGATGCACAAGCTTCCTACTGCCAGAGAACCCACTTCTGTGTACACAAAGCAACTGAATCACAGACAAGAGGTGATGTATCAATGCACTTCTGTGACCCCATGTACTGTTGTATGCGAATGGGTCCCAGGGGTGAATGAATCTTTAATGAATTTCAGTGTGGAGAAAGGAGATAGAGGCTTTCAAAATCTATTGGCCAGCACATTTTTTCCATGCTCATCTCAGAGGAACTATTCCTGAACGTGGTATTTGGCAATGCAAGGAATGACATCAGTCTGCTGTTCCTTCATCTGAATTTAGATGCTATTTACTGACCATAAAATAGCCAAATTATGCCATGGCAGAGGAACAGAAAGATATCTGTTTAATTTTAGCGATAGATTTTCTGAAGCTAATTTTGTTCACATAAGTGCTCTGTTGCGGGTGCATGACCACACGTTGTATACGCGAGCAATGCCAGGGTCTAAGTGGAAGTTACTGTGTTCCAAGTGAAAAACCATCATCATCCATTCAAAAATGTGATCACATAATGAGCAGCTCTGAAGTGGATAATTTGACTTTATTCAGAGATGGCTCAGCACCAGATAATACCTGACCCAGATCTTTTTCTAACTCATCTAAAACCTACTATTGGCCTGATTTCATGCACTGTTTCTTCAGGTGACCTCTGACAGGCAGGGGCAGAAGAAATGAAATGAAACACAGCATTGACACTCATTAATTTCAAAGTTCTGATGTAAACCTTCATTTTCCTCCCACTAGGCTTGCATTTTCCATAAGGAGAGGCTGATTTGTAAAGAAGAATTTCCCTGCGTGTAAATGGGAAATAAAGGTTTTAACAACATTTCAGGATGTGGCATATCTTAAACAGGAAGTAAAGGGAACTCTGGTGTCCATTGTACAGAGATGATATTTATAAAGCAGTAAGACTAATTTAATAATAATAATTAAAAAAATCAATACTGGGAAATGTTATCAAAGACCCAGTTGTTGGCTTTCCATTTATTTGTAGACATGTAAGAACCATTTGTTGTGGTTCCATTTGCTTGTAGACAAGTTTCTGGAATAATAATGGCAAGTCATGACTCAGACACTGCTCAGTTACTACAGAGGAATTGAAAGGCATAGTTCATTTTGTTGAGCTGCTTTTCACTGTGAGGAAGAAGAAAAAAAGCTTTCTCACTTGGAAGTTGCCATCAGGGTAAGATAGCATAGAATAGAGTGGAATAGAATGGAATGGAGTAGACTAGACTAGACTAGACTAGACTAGACTAGAATAAACCAGGTTGGAAGAGACCTTCAAGATCATCGTGTCCGACCCATCATCCGACACCACCTAATCAACTAAACCATGCAACCAAGCGCCCTATCAAGTCTCCTCCTAAACACCTCCAATGACGGTGACTCCACCATCTCCCTACTTATTGAAAACTGTAGGCTTGCTGAATGGGATCTGCAAACATGTCCATCATGGATATAACTCAGCCCCAGTAAAATCAGCAGGAGATTCACCAGATGCACGAGGGCAGCACAATTATGTCAGTCCTGAGGGCTCAGTAGAAACCCTAAATTTTTTGTTATGTGAATGAAACTTTAGGAACATGGGAAAGGCACAGGATCCTTCCAACATCTCTGACTATATTGATCTTTCAGTGAGGCAGAAAGACTCTGATCCCCATTTCATGACTGATTTCGTTTAGCAGTCCAAAGCAGCCCACACCGTACTGATGGGATCAATGGGCTGTTAGTCTCTATAACTGTTCCGGGAAGGTGGATGCCGCTGCTTTGTCTTCCATGGCACATAGACCCAGGGCTCCTGCTCCTGCACTTGTCTCCAGAAATATCCTCCCAGCTTCTCAATGGCAGAAAGGCAGAGGTGGATCCACAGCTCAGCTTTGGAGGTTTTGTGCAGCTTGGAAACTCAGCCTGACTTGCAACAAACCTTTTCCCTATGTGCTCAAGAACGATGCAAGAGGGACTTTTTTTTATTTATTTGTTTTGGTTTGGTTTCAGGTTGGTATTAGTTTAATAGCACCTTATCCCAAATGTAATGAAAGTTGATAAAACCAAACTCAGATTATCTTTAGTATCATTTTCTCCTTTTTATTTTTGCTCTTTCCAGTGTCCTATCCCAGTACCATTACCCTGATTTCTGCATTTTCCCAGACATCACAGCTCCCCAGCTTATCATATTAGCAGTTCTGAATGGCTCTTCCTGCACCTAGTTAAATAGAGGGCTCTTTGTTATGGACAAGCACACGGCTAGCACATCATTATATAGCAAAAACCTGTTCAGGTTTTGCATATACCTTATTCATACGAAAAATAACCTGGAGAAAAGAAAATAGGTGTAAAGAAAAAGTGTGTAAACCTCAGTAATGAATGTTTGTTCCCTCTGTTACTCTTTGTTTCACTAAAATTAAACTTTTAAATGGCATACAAGAACCTAAATCAATTTAGTGAAGAATTTAAGTGCCTGCTTATCTTTGAGCATCCAAGTAATTAATCAGCTTCAGCTGTTACTCACTGGCTTCAGACACACAAACTTCCCTCTGCCTGGCAGCTCACTGCCACGCAACCCCAGCGATAAGAACACAAAGAGTCTTGACCGGAGAAAGCGCCTTGCATCCATTTTAAAAGAAGATTGCAATCACATCTGCCACCAGGTTGAGAGGGCTCTGTGATGGGCAATTGCTTCTCTCTAATGTATGTGTGTCATCTAACAACTCAGTCGTGAAGATGGGCACTAGGAGCTCCCTGCTTTCTGATGCAGGAGTGGATCATTTCTCATGAAACCCACACATCACCATATGTGTCTGTAGACCAGAGGGCAAAAGGGGAGAGTTATATTGCTGACAAATAATTGCAATGTGACTGTGAAACATTTGCAACAAATCATCAGCAGCATTTAGAAGAGCTGCTGGGAGGCCTGGAGCTGTCAAAGCAGATAATGGCCTGAAACACTGCTGGCTAATAATAACACCGGGCTTCACCTCACCAAGCTTAAGTGTAAACTCAAGAGGGACTTTTTATCCTGTTTTTTCCCCTCTCTGCAGCTGTTGACTTTACATTTTGTAGGAATGTCTCAAGCAGATCCAATCTCTGACCTGCAGAAGACACGACCCAACATCTCCAGCAGCCGTACATTGCAGCTCCACCAGTGCGAGGCACCGAAAAGCCCGACACATAGCCCAAAGCTCACCTGGCCACCTTGGTCACTGGCTGCACACCCTGCAGATGACTGTCAGACTTCAAATACAAGACAGGGCTCTGGGGCATCATGGTGATAAATGCATTCCTGGTACATCAGAATGGGGCAGGTTTATCTTTGTGCACACTTATGTACTCTGCAAGGAGGTGGTGGAGAAGACACCATGTGAGGGTACCAAATTTTACCTTACTTCCAAGTTTGTTTCTCCAGTCAAGTGCAAAAATGGCCTGAGGGTCCTGGAACCTGAATGAATGCTCAGACCCCTGAGAAGAATTTGGCTCTTGGTTCTTGATATTATCCTGCTGTGACAGGGGTGAATAATCAGGTGGAACTTTTCACTCTGAAAAACAGAGAGGGGATGGCGTAAGGTTCAGCACCACAAAGAAAATAGCCCAACCTCCACTGAACACCAGTGAGGAAACAACCTTACACCACTATGCACAGCTGTCTTTTGGCATCAACCAACCTGCAGCTTACTTCAGGAGTGAATCTGGCCTTGATATTTGTGTTTGGAGACAGTGCTGGAGAAGAAAGAGTGTAAAAAAGCCATAAAGCATTGTGGCCAATTAGAACTGTTTTCAAAACCTCAGCAAAACACAAACATGCTCAGCACTGCAAAATTAAAGGGAAAAAATGCTTATTTTTTTAAAACCCACTATTTTTAGCTCCACTCACCTTGATCAAACACAGCCAGTGAGCGTGAGGATTTTATTGTACCTTAACCACGTCTGAAAGCATGGAAAATTACAATTCAGACACTAGTCACACCCCATAGTTAAAAAATCAGGGAGATGTGAGTGAAGTAGTGGAGAGAACCCAACTGCACAGGGATAAAAGAGATAAATCAACTCAAGGACCTGTGTTCAAACTGCTGTGAAGTATAATGGGTTTCATCTCTATCTGAATGCTCAGACTATAAAGGTACGGCAAGGAGGTAATAGCAGCACTGAGTGTAAAGCATCACATTACTCGTAACTGCAAGGTGGCAGCATTGTGGGAAACAACTGGCTTGGGGGAACTAAAGGTAAGCAACATGCCTCATCATTCATCTGGTAAAGTGCCTGGACTTATGCCAGTGCAGTGTGGGCCTAATTCACAGTAAATTAGGACATTTCTAGTGTCCACGAGATCCAAATGTTGTTTCATCTTCACTGGAAGATTCAGTAGAAATACAACATGGTATTTCCTCTGGCTAGACTGCGGAGGGAAGGAGGCCTGAGTGACAGATGTCCCCACACAGCAGCAGTGTCATGGGGACACCAGGAGTGTCATGGGTCAGTTTTCTTCACCGCGTCTATTTTGCTTCTTTGGTGCCAAGGAACAACACAGCAGAGCTCTTTTACTGGCTTCAGGCTCAGCTGAAGGGCACAAGGGACTAAGTAAAGTTTCACATGTTTCTGAGGTGCCCCCAAAACCTGCAGATGTGCTATCAAAAATAACTGATCTTTTTTTCTCTCCATTCCCTAGAAGGCTAAAGTAGAAGGTTATGGTGTATGATGCTTTCTCACACTGAGGCTGTCCAACAGGGCATAACAGAAGGAAGCAATAGTGGCAGACAAGGTAAGACTTAATGGTCAGTTAATTCTGGCCCATGATGTCTGCATTCTCCCACAGTACAGGCTTTCTCATTTTAGCTGGGAATCTTCCAATACTGGTACCACATCCTGCAAAGCATACTCTTCCTCTCAATTTTCTTTTGCTGTGTATGCATTTCTGATAAAATTAATCTTTCAATTAAAAAAAAACCCCACAAACCAACACCATTTACCTGAATTCCCTAAATTTAGGTATTATTCCCATATTTTCCCACGCTTGGGACCTAATTTATGTAAAAGACTTCATGTTTGATTTTGGTCAAGGCACTTGGCGTTGCAGGAGGGAGATTCATCTGACCTAACTTCAGCTATCTAAAACTAGGTGTCTAGTCCAAGCTTTCTGTGTAGGCTCCTGCTGTTGTCAGAGAGAGAGACAGAGGCCCCCAGAGGGTGCTTCATCTTCTCCTGGCAGAGGGGCCCAGGTCTCTGCTTCGACAATCATTAATCTTCGATCTGTGCTCTGCTGCTTGCCCAGCAGGACACATCTGATCCAGATCAAGAGTGATTTATGCTGGCTTTACGCACAGATAAACTCCGAGCCAGCAGATGAGGGCAGCTGTAAAATGAGGATAATTCTTCCCCTCTTTCATCCTTTTGCCTTCGCCGTCCATTTGCATTTTAATCCAGCAAATATTTATCCATGTTTAATTTTAGGCGGATTCATAAAAAATAAGCAAGGCACAGAGTTCCTGCAGCACCGAGGCCCCGGATTGCAAATCCTCAGATTAAAATCTGCTTCTCGGCACGTTTTTGTGCAGCAAGCGCTGTGCAGTTCCTGCCGAGACTGCTAGGGCCTGAAGTACTGAATCATAGTCATCGACATCAGCACCGGCTGACAATCACACATCTTCCTGTTGCAGATAAAAGGGAATAGGTGATGTTCACAGAGCTCCCCTCAACCTCTCAGCCGCTTGCCTCCCCAGACTAAAATGAATTCAGCGCAGTCTCCCTTCAATGATCCAGAGGTGGAATAAAATAATGGGTTTTATCAGTCTAATGCGTGCCAAAACACACACCAGCATGCCTCTCTGATCTAGCCACAAGGATCAGCCAGATAAAGGGCATGTGACAAGTAGGAACTTTTCAGAAACGACTGGTCTTGGCAAAGCATTAACGGGCAATTAAAACCTCATGTGAACCCATTTTGCCTCTGCATGTTTGCAGAGTGAAAACATTGCCTTCAAAAGAAAACAAAACAGAACCAAATAGGCCTCAGCAGCTTAATGAGAATTTCATTATAACACCTCTTATTTACTAGTATGGAAATGCTCAGCTCTGTGTAAATAGCATCCTGCTTCTTTCCCCCTTTCCTTAGTTTTGTTACCTAATCAGCTTGAAAATACATTTGCCATTAATCTGATAATCACCGTTTCCTTTAGCAATGATCAAACCCTGGCATTCAGATTAACTTCATTTGAAGATATGATCTGATTCATTTATTCTATCTTTTTAATTACAAAATGCAATTTAGGGATAATTATCCCATTTACAGAGCTTAAGGTGAGTTCACTGTTCACCTTGGCCGACACTCGGGCCAGTTCTTCATACAAATCTCTTGCCAGGTGAGATGATAAAATGATTATACTGTTTTGGGCTTTCCTTTTACTGTTTCTTTCATGGAAGCCCCAGGAGCCTTCAGCATTATAATGACCCTGCGTGTACAAAAGCTTGCTCACAACACAGAGATGCCAACCATGGGGACCACGTATGTGAATCTTCTCACCTCTGGTGCAGATGCCCATTTCTGCATGACCTTTTCAAGATCTCTTTCTATAGGAGGAAGAAACAAGTGCTCCCAGATCGTGATTTTTCTGTTTTCAACAACTGCCCTAGGATGAGACAGGGTGTGCTCTGGTGGCCTAGGTCTCCCTGCAATCTACAAAAGGAGTCTTGACAAAGAGCTTGCATGCAAGATTCTATTACAAACCTCTACAAGAGGACAGACACATGCCATTCTGTGTGTAAAGGCAGAAAGCAGCCTAAAATGCCCAGGCTTTTAAGCAGAAGAAGGTTTTTAAGCACACCTCAATGAATATTGTATAGAGGAGTGGTGTAAATTCCAAGTGCCAAAAGGCATTCTGTTGGCAAAACGTTTAGAAGTACCTGCCTGTAATTGCTAACCACGACATTATCTGAGAGTACCAATAACTCTGATTAGGACATTTAGGTGCTTGTGCTGCATTTGTAAACTGGAGTAGAACTGGAACTGTCCTGATAGTAGGATGCAGTGCTGAGCTCCGCTTTGATATCACTGCTCTCAGCAGCTGTCTGTTTTCAGGGAACAGCAGGTTCCTGGCTCAGTGCAGCAGGAGTTCTGGTTTGATCTCCAAGTCCAGACAGCTTCTTTTAGGATAAACAGGAGCTGGAAACATGGGTGTATTTCCCAGTCAGCCTCAAAGATGGGAAGAGAGAAGCAGGTTGAGATGCACACCGTTTTGTTTCAGGTAATTCCTGATTAATAGTTTTGCAGGAGGCATCCCAGTCAAAAGGAGTCTCAGGTTGTCTACAAGGGCTGAGAAAAAGGGAAATACAACCTGGCAGTCAAGACTGTCCTCAGATGCCACAAGTTGCCTGGGAAGGCAGCATTTTGTTCTAATAAACTGATTCTTGTCTCAGATAGACTCTTTTGGGCACTCAAAGGGGGAAAAAAAGTCTTGAGTGCACAAAAATGAGAGGGTTGAATTGTGAAGGCCAGTGGCAATGCCTATTTACAGGCCCTGGATTCTTCAGTGCTTGCTTTGATTTTTTTTTCTCCTGTTGTTCCTCTCCTAGTGACGAAGGAGGAGAACATAAAATCAATTCCCAACTGCAAACCTACATGAGAATGACAGAGAAAGTGTTAACCTATGTACCCGTTAATGTCTCTGCTGCCATAGCAGGCTGGAGAAATAGCAGTTAAGTACTAAAAAAATTCCAGTCTGCATGGAATCCTAGACATTTCAGGGTATCTGCAGTGATGTCATTAGCCCACCCTTGAGAAAAATAAGCTTTTGTCTTCAGCTGCTATGACCCTGAGAAATTCATCAGCACAGCTGGGTTCTGAGAAGGCATCAAGTCCCATAATACATGAGGACAGTCAGCTTGCTCTTACCTGCATTTAAAAGTAATTTTCTTGTCCTTAAATAATCTACACATGTTAATTAGAAGCTAGTAAAGTAGCTTAAATGGTGTGAAATTAGAATGAATTATTCATATTATTTCTTGGCTGCAGGAGCTGCAGATAGTGTTTTTGTTTGGGGAGGAAAAAAAAGAAAGGCAGACTTAAATAATGAGAAGATGAAAACTCTTATTAATTTGTTTTCCCAAGAATAGAAGCTTTTTGTGTTGAACAGGGCTTCAGGTTAGAAGAGTACTTCAGATGAGGACAAAAAGAGAGCCACTCATTTAGCCAGTACATGTTGATCGATCTTTAATCACCGACTAGCCTCAAACTACTCTCAGAGATATCAGTGATGCAAAAATAGCCTTTTGCAGGCCATGTAGCCCATGTTCTCTGCTCACAGCAAATTGTTTCCTAAGCAGGGAAAGTAGTTTGGAGGTTGCTCATTTGGAGTGGAATATTACAGGTTTACCTTTTCCTATGAAGCTTTTCTGCAAGGAGTGGAACAAATGGGTCCTTTTCTCCTTAGGAGCAGGGGCCAGCTTTGGTGATGTTCTTTGAACACAAACCCATAGAAGTGGCCCATGATTCACTGAGTTTTTCTCTTCTCACTGGGAAGAGCTACAGACTTAGATCTTTCTATCGCTTCCAACCTGGGGCTGAACAAGTAGTAAGGACAGAGATGAAAAGCAGAGTTTAGAAATACTAATTTAGCAGGTTTTGACTTAGAGCGGCTTTGCTAAAGCAAAATTAATAAGACTTAGATAGGAAGATAATTAGCAGAAATGCAATTAAGCTTTCCCAACAGGAACTGTCTTCAGCTTCTCAGCCAGAACACACTGTTCGATCTCATCAGGTAGAGCAGTCCCAGTGCCATCCCAAGTGTTCAGCTAAAGAAAGCACATCCTCATTTATCTGTTTGAAAACAAATTCAAAATCCAGCAGGGAAACTATCACAAGAAAGTGAACACAGAGGAGCAGAAATTCAGGACTAAGAGCTGAGGAAAAATAGTAGAGATGCTGCACCTGCATTTATCTGTATGGGTATAATAGTAATACTTTGTGGTACCCAAAGATGTTGTAAATGTCTTTACTGTGTTATAAGAAATTCCTTTCTTTTAAATGCCAAAGATGGCATTTACTGGTTTTATTAGTTAGTTAATGAGTTATGGCTGCACTCAGGATCCCTGGAAGGGGGTGTATCCTCCATCACCTACTTTCTTTCCCTTACTCCCTAAGCTTACATACAGTGAGAGACTTTTGCCCAGCAAAAGGGGTAAGAGTATAAACACAAAAAGCAAAAAGAGAAGGGATGCAGAGAGATCTGGCATGGCTTTTTCCAGAAAGCAGAGAAATGCAGTAGTGTCATAAAAAGGTTCACATGAAGATGTGAAATTCCAGTGCAACAACCAATCCAGGGCTGTGACACAGTTGATGGTCAGCTATGGTACCTCTCGAGGAACATCAAGCAGCAGCCTCTATTTTTTGTTAAAGGGTTGGATTACTTTGCTTTTATGTAGCATGAAACTTTATTTTGGGGGTCATTGTTCAAGAGTAGATAGCACATGGGAAGTTCACAGCTAAGTGTACCCCACAAACCTGGACGTGAGGAGGAAGCTCTTCACCATGAGAGTGGTGAAGCCCTGGAATGGGTTATCCAGGGAGGTGGTTGGGGCCCCATCCCTGGAGGTGTGTAAGACCAGGCTGGATGAGGCTCTGGCTGGCCTGAACTAGTGTAGGGTGTCCCTGCCCATGGCAGGGGTTGGAACTAGATGATCCTTGTGGTCCCTTCCAACCCTGACTGATACTATGATACAATAGTGCGTTTACGTTCCTGTTCCCAAACTGGTAGATAGAGGAACAGACCCAGTTTCAAATCTCAGTTCAGTGCCCTACTCAGCAGACCACAAAATTGTTTTTTATATAGGCAGACATATAAAGATATGGATGGATGGCTCAAAGCCTGATTTTATTGCCATATGGACATCTGAAAATTAGCATTTTAAAATGCAGAGGATTTTAGCTTCTGCATATTAATGAGTGCAATCTTCTACAATGAGGCAATAATGAAATGACCTATAAAAACAGTTAACATCAGTAGAAGTGAGATAAAGCTTCAGTGCTAAAAACCCTCCTATGACTACAGAGCAAGCAAACTTTCTCACCATAACTTGCCTCTCCCTATACAGTGCAGCCATCTCAAATATTATGGAACTATTTCTGGGTCAGATAACTAACACCATGCTGTCTGTTCACCTAAAATCTTGAGCTGCTTTATGTCATCTCATCTTGTAAAACTCCTGCACCTCAAGGGGAAACCTCACGGCACTGTCAGAATCTGTCTCAAATCTGGCACCTTCTGTGTGTGGACTGACATCCTCGGTGAATGCATTTAAACTATCTGCAGAGGATCTTCTTTTTCCCTCACCCTGCTAAGATTTGTGATTTGCCATTGGGTTTTGGTGTTCTCACACATTCCTACAGCATAACAAGGTGCACTTTCTAAGCTATTGTAGATATTCCTTGTGACAGCAAGTGAAAGAGATAAAAGATGCAAAGCTACACCACTGCATCAAGCTCACAGCAGCAGAAATTAAGCATATGTCTCCGACAACATAAAATGCATTGGGTCAAGTTCTTGGCAGTGGGACTCCCACAGATTTCTGGGAACCACAACCACGATCTTTGTGCCTTGCCAAGTGCCTGAGATATGTGATCCTTTGGGGGAACTTAACTTCAGATCTGTCTTCTCTCCAGTTATTTTAACTGATGCAGTGAGACATAACATGGCAAAGAATGTCCCTGACACTATCATATTTTAAATCTTTATGCAGTGACAAGAAGACAACTCAGTAAACCTGGTGGGTACTTGGCAGAAATCACAGTGCAGGAAACATGGTTATCACTCAGCCTTTGCAGACTGGTCTCTTCTCCCAGGCAACCAGCGCCAGAACAAGAGGACAAAGTCTCAAGCTGTGCCAGGGGAGGTTCAGACCGGATGTTAGGAAGAAATTCTACACAGAGAGAGTGATTGCCCATTGGAATGTGCTGCCCGAGGAGGTGGTGGAGTCACCATCATTGGAGGTGTTTAGGAGGAGACTTGATGGGGTGCTTGGTGCCATGGTTTAGTTGATTAGGTGGTGTTGGATGATGGGTTGGACGTGGTGATCTTGAAAGTCTCTTCCAACTTGGTTTATTCCATCCCATCCCATCCCATCCCATCCCATCCCATCCCATCCCATCCCATCCCATCCCATCCCATCCCATCCCATCCTATTCTATTCTATTCTATTCTATTCTATTCTATTCTATTCTATTCTATTCTATTCTATTCTATTCTATTCTATTCTATTCCTATTCTATTCTGTCCTGTCCTGTCCTGTCCTGTCCTGTCCTGTCCTGTCCTGTCCTTCAGCATCTGGAACCAGCATAGATGGAGCAACCACAATTTGAGTAGCTTGCAGCAAGTTATGAGAGCAAGTTGAAAGACTGAAATCTATTTCCCTGGAAATCTGGATATGTCAGCAATTCCAGTGAAATTAAAAGTCCATAGAATTGTACTGAAAGAAAAGATTGCAGGCTAATCCACAGACACTGACAATGATTATGTGTTGTTTTTTTTTTTCTCCTCTCTAATTAATACACTGCCTTCCTTCAAAGTGCTGGGCTGTTTCATTACAAACTCCAATAGGGGACACTTTGATCTAAAAAATAAGGGGGTTCAGATCTCTGCTAATTAGCAGCTGTCCTTAAAGATCTTTTTGCAATAACTTTGATGAAAAAAATATCATCCATCATGGCTACTCTCTGCTTAGACTGGGAAGGTCATAGAACATTTATTTGACACGATATGACATATCATCGAGATGTCAGTGTGTTGTACATTGTGGGGGACAAAAAATAGAGATATGAAAGCAAAAGTTTAAAAATACAATCTGTAACAATTAGTCCAGTCACCCAGAAAGAAGACTTTGCTATAACCAAGGGCATTTTGAAAACACAACCCCTCCTCCATTTGATAATCAAATGAAAGGCAAATGCAACCAAATTCCATAAAATTATCTTAAAATCATAGAATTGTTAGGGTTGGAAGGGACCTCAAGGATCATCTAGTTCCAACCCTGCCATGGGCAGGGACACCTCATACTAGATCAGGCTGCTCAGAGCCACATCCAGCCTGGCCTTAAAAACCTCCAGGGATGGGGCTCCCACCACCTCTTTTGGCAACCTCAAGCCACAAAACTCCCATGAAAAAATATCACAGCAGCTTCAGCTCTCAGCCCTGTGGGGACCTTCCCTGCCATTGGAAGGTGGCAACAGTGCAGGGGTGCCTTGCAATCTTCTAGTGCTGCTGGGCAATTTCTGTCTTTGGGGTATCAAAAGGCAGCATGTGGCTGGCTCCCCTCTGTGGGAAGGAGGCTGTGGTCTGGCAGTGTCTGCTACCCATTAGAAATGCAGTATCATGGTTTTCCTGGCTTGTACCTCTGATTAGAGAGATGTTGTCCTCTCATCTCATTGACGAGAGATACACCACCACATGTTATTTCACATATTAAAAATGTGCTTTAAATGTCTTGCACTCGTTCTAGCACTTGTCTGCAGTACTTTTTGTTACAAGATGCTCCAAGTATGAATAATGAGGACAGAAGGAGTAGGTCAAGGAATCAGGCGTTACATATCCAGAAGAAACAGGAAGGAATAGCATTTGGAAAACAAAATTATTTCCTTGAATGAGCTCTTGACATGGATGAGAGCTAACTTTGCCAACCCAGATGGTGCTTCAAGGAACAGTGAAGTTAATTCTCCCTATTGCTAAAGCGTAATGTAACCTATTTGTCCTTTATCTGTCCTCGTTATGTGGTGATGAGATCAAAGCTGACATCTGGCTGCAGTTTTGCTGAAACTGGGCAAGTGATACTCTCTACTGAATTCATAAAGAGAAAATACATTTGGAAAGAAAAAGCTACTGGGGCTGCTTCCCAAAAGTTTTAATGTTCAGAAAGCATCTTATGTGCTGTAATAACTGCTGCTTCTTGTGATGCTGCCTTATCCTAAAAGGTAATGGATTAAACATTAATGTTATAAAACATTTTCATCGTCTCAGCCAACTACTGCCCAATTTTCATGCCAGCCTGGTATTTACATCTGTGAAAAGAGATTATAAAATGCAATTGTACTTCAGCGTTACACAGTCCCTGTTATGCTCCAGTTGCAGAGGATAGAGGCTCCTCTAATTCCAGCTCATTCTCATTCTCCGGTGCAAGCTGCCGTGATGCACAAACTTAATTCTTGAGGGCTGCAGTTCAATGTCAGTATGTTGTTCTTGATAGATGGATTGTGTCCAACCCAGCACAACTGTGTAAAACACCACTTAAGGATATGCAAAAGAAAAGGAAGAGAATCGTGGCCATTGTTTATCAGAACATTTTTTTAAATGCACTGTGCTAGCTAAAATGTGCCTTCCAGGCATCCTCTAGGAGAAGCTAAAGGGCCAAGGGCTGTAAGAGCTGGGAGTACTGGTTTGGGGCTGACTTCTCAGCGTGCTAGTGTACTGAATGAAGTCCTAGTTTGGCCTTTTAAGTTGCATTCAATCTTCATTGCTTCATTTCTAAATTCTGTGTTGAAGTAGGAGGTGACAGTGCCTCCTAGAAAATGCATTAAACATCACATTTCTGGATTTTAACTATTCAATATAATTTTGGGATGTGATGTGTCCTTATTAAGGAGAGTATTTATAGGTGTGAAATTCATGATTTTCAGCTCTTGAACAGCACCTTTATTTCAGTGGCATCTTTGTGACTGTTAATGGCTGTGGTTACTTTGAAGCAAGGGTTTCGAGGCTACAAATGTTAGTCTGTGTCTCTCCCCAATAAGGACCTGGACCTTCATGGATGCTCAAGTGGCCATGGATTTGTGCAGGTATAAGCGTGGGCACATCTGAGTGTTCAGATGGCGGGCACTGTACATTGCTAGGCAACCTTCTTTGACAGTGCCTGGAGCTATAATATGGAAAGGGTGGTCTTTTGGCCCTTCTATGTCACTTAGAGATGGCTGGGAAGTACTGTATAGCTGCAGTGATGAATTTAATGTTCTCACAACTTCTGCATAAATTTCATTTTCTATTATTAAAAAGAAAAAAAAAAGCTACTGCATGGCAATCACAAAATTTTCTGAGCATGCAAAGAGGGCCTTAAAGGATCATTTAAGAACTGCCAAAATTCTGAGCACGTAAATAGGCTATTATCCATCCTACTGAGGTTGTAGAGAGGTCTGAAGGTGGTGCTGAATCCTTGGAATGTTGGAGTAAGTTGCTTGATCTCACAGAAGGTAATTCCTGGACTACTGAAAACACCTGCTACTGCTCTTCTGCTTTGTGAAAGGACTCTGCAATGATGGTGACTACACAATGTCAATCTGGTGACTGTCCTTTCTGTCTACAAACAAATTATGCTGGTGGGTGTGTAGATGGCACATACTTAGTGGGCTAAATTCCTTCTTGGTATCCTTCTTGCACTGAAGCACCTTCTCTTCTGCGCTTCCCTAGCAACAGTAAATAGCAATAGGAGAAGCAACGGTGTTTTATCTACCCCAGACACACCTCCTAGGGAGATAGAATATATTTTATTAGATCAACACAGCAGTGCATATTCTGTTTTCTACTAGATGTGTTCACTTGGAATTACCACTTCTCAGGACATAACATCCCAAGTCTGGGAAATTGATGACCACAGAGTCATTTTTCTGTTTCTTCCTTCTTAGGCCTGGGTTTAGAACTTTATTATCTATAAAAAAATATTGCTGTTCTCTCTAAAGGATTTCAAATATTCTGTGAACTAAGCTAAATCTCTTAGAAGAGCTCACTGAAGTTTGTCAGCTTCCTTGGAGTATCTACAGATGATACCAGACAAATCTCTATTGCTAGACAGCCTCAAGCTGATTTTAACACTTAATCTAGGTCTGTAAGTTGTGAAATATCCATCTTCCAAGTGAGACTGGATCCCAAGGCCAGGCTCTAAATATCTCTGAGGTCTGGAAGAATTTGAAGCTGAAGCTGTACTTTGACTTAAAGCTATCCTTCTAATACTGATGCAAAATTATCTTGGGAGGAACACAGAGTGGTCTAAGGAATTTAGAAAGATCCTTGTTTCTCAGTGTTTAGACACACTGAAAGCCTTTTTGGCTCCCTTCCTTCTCTTTTATTTGGCTTTCATAAGATCTTATGATCCATTGCAAAGAGAAATTCGCCTTCAGTCCTTTAAAAAAGCCATTTGAAGGAGTAAAAGCAAACAGCTTAAAAGTTGTGTTCATTTTTCCACATTAAAAAAAAAATAATAAATCCACCATGTTTAACTTAGTTGTGGTGAAGTAGCTGCTGGGGATTTGCTCATGTATATGTTGAGATATTTGCAGTAGAAGACTGAGTTCTGCCATGGGTGGGAGGGTGGTATCAGGGTAAAGACAACAGTTCCCACAACAGATGTCCTACATGAGGAAAGACCTCATTTCAGGCTTTCTTAGGCTTCTGGTGGCAGCATAAGAGGGATATTCAGGGCTGCAGCACCCTCAGACAAATGTAACCAAAATATGAAATATTTATCTATGTAAAACTGTTTTGTGAAAAAGCTCATGAGGGTCACAGCTATTCTTCTGCTGATCTTAGCTTGGTGTCTCCTAAGCAAAGTTGGCCAAGTGTTCTGTGTGCTGTCTGTTCATAGACCATTAACATGTAACAAAGCTGCCTTATTAATTCTGAACAGGCACCCTGCCTCAGAGAGTGTTCCAAAGATGGATTTTTATATATATATACACACACACACATATATATATATAAAGCCATGCCTGGGGCTGGTTCAAGTCTTGCTTTTCCTTTCTGCGTTGCTAACTCCATCACTGACTCGGTTGCTTCTCATGCCTTTTACTTGTTCAAGTGAGGCCCTCAAAACCCAGCCTCTAAGTATCACTTGGAAAACAATTTGCTGCTATTTACTCGTGTTCAGGTTCTGCTCAAACAATCTAATGGCTTTCTGAGGCTCAAGGATGTGCCTTGGGATCGAGATGCAAATTACGGAGCTATTTCAAATAGCTGCTTTGCATTGTTCAGCGCTAAAGAAATACCTCAGAAGAAACTCCCCCATTTCTCACAGCTGGTTTACTGCATGGAGCAAAATTTTCCATCAGGCACACAGGATGCACATGATCATTTAGGAACAAAGGGTAAATAAAAACAATAACCAAAAATAAACTGAGAGCATGCCACCTTGTTATTTGTCCTTTAATGTCTCCAAAGCATTTGCATTTCAAAACACGCTAATCTGTCCACTTTGATTTATTTTTATTGAAATACAAATCAAACTCAAAGCCCAAGGGAAGGGGTTTTTCTATATTTATTTATTTATTTATTTATTTTTAGCCTGTGGCAGAGAAACAATTTTAATTTCTTTTAAATGCATTCTGCACTCCTTTGTTCTTGCTCAGTCAAAACATATATGGATTTCAATGAGTTTCGTTCAACCCAGAAGTAACTGAGGACTGCAAAAGAAGCTTTTTGACTGTGTTTGTGGCTCCATAAATCACACCAAGTGTCAAGGAACTGCCCTGCTTCCATGATTGCATGGAAAATGAAATGTTTGTGGAGAATAAGGAAGCCTAAGGGAAGAAGTTCTTTGATAATTACATAACGAGTAGAGGATGCTAGTGACTGACTGGGCCCTTTGCTCCAGGGAAATCCTGAAGGACTTCAAGCAGTTGTCTCCAGGCTATTTTCTTCATCTGCACTGGGTACAAAAGCAGCCAACAGCCAAGTGCTCAAGCTCCTTACAGGTGAGGAGTGACTGCAGTTAAATGCTTATCATCAAGCTAAAAACTCCCCTAGAATCCTAGATAAGGAGCTGTTGGAAGCAGGTGCAATTTGGCCATCTATTTTGGAGGGAGTGAGTTCAGTTGACCCAGATGGATTTCAGACAAGACCTTAGGAGCCCAAGGGCTGTCCACCAGGCTGGAAACCTGCCTCTGCCAGTGAATAGGTAGCACTGGGAGGCTGCTGCAGTAGTTGTGAAGATCAGAGCATACACATGACTTGCTGTGGCTTAAGGGTTCATCAGGAAACTCTTCCTTGTTTCTATGTTTCCTGGGATTTGATAATGTTCTGTGCTTTCCAGGAGGCTGTTTCTCTGGTTAAAAATAAATAAATAAGTAAAAGCATTTAGCAGTGAAATGATCCAGAGGTCCTTCAAGTAAATACCTCTTGAATGCTGCCAGATCCTAGCTCTGGGCAGGTTTGCACTGTAATGCAATGGATGAAATGAAAAATGGCAGAAGATTCACATGTATTTGAGGCAGAAAACTACAATGCCTTTTAAATATCCTTTCCCCCTCAGTGCTGCTTTTCTAAGTCGAAAGCTTACCTTAAATCACATTTGACTTAATAGGCAGATAGCATAACAGTGCTCATGGCCACTGCATGTCTTTCTTATTCCTGTGGATTGCTTCCACCAACAGGTTAGAACCAGAAGGCTGAATATATCAAAACCAATTTATTCACCTCTGCTAGGAGAGGTAGTTTCCTAAATTGCTAAACCCCTGCCCCATCTTTTCTCTTACCTCTATTCACCTGACTTGTCTGAACACAGAATAGGTGAACTGAGAGGAAAAACAAAATCCCATCTTTCCCCACCTCCACACTCTGCATGTGAAGAGCACTGAATACTTCTCAGATCAATTAGTATTTTTAGTACAGAGGAGAATGATAGTTCTGTCCTCTTCAACTATGGATGGAATGGGAATTAGGTAATTGCCTAATTAGGAATTAAGGGATGGGAATTCAGGGAATTAGACTAAAGACTTTATTTTTGCCTGTTAAAGCCTGATGTTTCTTGTTACCATCCTTAATGCTTTTCTTATGGCTTGTCCCATGACAAAACACCTGTTACCTGTGAAAAGATTTTGAGGGCAGCCAAGTACAGTCTTTAGATACATTAAACACTGAATGTAGGGATGCTAATTCCTTCATGCACAGATTGGTGTTTACGATGTCTCCCTTCAAATTGCTTCCAAATGGAAATGCAAACACATGGCAGGCTATGCACTGGTGTGAAAATATTTGTATATGAGTGTGCATTAGCATGTTGCTGTATGGAAGGGAGTGTGCTTTGATTTATGTATGTGCACACTCAGTGGGCAGCACACAAGCAGGAATGTGCAGGGCAGATTACCAGCCAGAGCACATGATCTCTGAGGAAGAGGAATAACAGAAAAAATCTGACTGGAAATTTACAGCTGCAGCTGGTGACACTTGAACTGTATCAGTGTAACCTCAATAACTCTGCTCTCTGCAAGATGCTGCAAAGGACTAACCCATTTCTTCTTTCTAATGAATAATGGAAAAGGCACTCCAACATTACTAATTAGCAAGGATTTTATTCTAGAAGACTTTAATAAGGAATATTAGTAAGTATCAACTTGAACAGCATTTCAGAAGCATGGAAATGTGCAGAGAAGCTTAAAATGAAGGGTTCTGGCAGAAGCTGCCAACAAAAAAAGGTAGAGAAACCTTCCAAAGTACTGCATGGAAAAGAAGCTTGTCTTGCCTGATTCTCAGCTATGCTCCAGTGAGAGGCACTGAGATCCATTTCATCTAATCCAATAAAAGCAGAAGGCACTTTTGCATCTGGTTTCCCAAGAAGGAATGGGCATCCCAATACACTCTGGTTATGCAACTTCAGTTGCATGGTACCTTCTGGGACTGCTCTGTGGGCTGAATGTTTAGTAAGGCTAATATCTTAAGACATAAAAGGACACCAAAAAGCTCTTTTCAGACAAGATGCAACTAGATATCAAAAAGCCAGCAGCAAAAAATGGGACCTGTTTAACCAGCAGACTCATACACAGAAGTGAGGTGCTGCATTTGCAGCAGTAGTGCTTGGCTCTCTGCCACTTGCATTAAGAGCAGATTGGCCACTGTGCACATACTGTTCTCCTTCCACTACTACCTAGTGTGAGGTAAGCATTATGTACTCTAGATGATGTTGTGTTGTCTTCTAGAGATAGTTGCATTGATCTCTTGCAGTTTCTGAGGTATACTCCTATTAAAAAACCCAAGTTGTTCAAACTAGGGATTTAAGATATAATATGGTCTGTTGAAATGGTCCTGCAGGCAGCCCAGTTTTCCTAATGTCTTTGTCCCTGAGTGGCTCACCTGGAAAGTGTGATGAGAACAGATCTTGTAATCCCTTCTTGAAATTTTAATTACTCTTCAATATCTTCCAGTGGGCCTGGGTTTAGCCCAGGTTTTAGCTCTGATGATGACATTTGTGCATTTGCATAGGCTTGCTGGTGAAATGTAACTCCAGAGATCTGGGGAGGTGGATGTGTCAAAACATGGCAGCTAGGGCACAGCACTGTGATGGATGGACCTCTTGGATATTAGCTTATTAAAGAAAGCTTTTTCTGTGTTCCATGAGTCATTCCAGGACCTATTTGAAAGGGCTCTGCCAAGTAAGCTAAGTATGAGAGACACCGAACAATTTTGAGGCTAGTCACTTTTAATTGTACCCATGATCAGCCGTGGGCAGACCACTCACCTCAGGGTTCTCAAGTAAATTAAGTTGACTGGAGGTGCTCAGTGTTACTGAACTAAGGAAGTGATGGTGTGACTTAATGTCATAATAGAGCTAGTGGAGACTGCAGCTAGCTTGGTGGTTTTGGATGTAGGCTAGAAAGCGTTCAGATACCAGCATGTCTTTGAAATATTGCATCACCTGCTGCATATTGCAAACACTCCATGTTGCAAGGCTAGAGCAAGCCAGGTCTACGCCAGATTCATCACTGCCTGTTCCTCCTCCCTGTTTTTTGTGTGTGGTTTTTTGCTTTTTCTCTCAGGCATGGGCAAAACAGTATCTCATTTGGAATATATTAGGTGTAATGTATCACAGTTTGCAGTCATGATGCAAAGGCTCCCAAAGATTAAATCTTCCCTCTGCTAGACACTTACATGCTGTATTTCTCACAGGCCTTGTATCTGCACTTCCACCTTTGACTGAGGTGTTTACAGATAAACTTTGACAAAAGGAATGGGTTTGACTTTTGATTTAGAGCTAAGAGCTGTGCTCTACTGCTTTGTGAGTGCCCATCATCTATTTTTAGGCCATGAACAAACACCTCCATTTCATGGACCTTCTGCTGTATCTTCAGTTGCTAGCGGTACATTCAGCACAAGAAAGTTCCACTAGTCCTTCAAATAATGCAGTGAAAGCTGTGCTAAAACTTGAGGGGGAAAAAAGAGTTCTGCAAAACAAGCAACTCTTTACTAATTATCCCCACTGAGCCTTTAGGTAAAGCTTCACAAAAAAGCTCTTCAAGAGGTAATGTGATTCCAGAGAGGTCTGCTTGCACTGACTGATGCTCCAACACAATGTGGAGGTAGTATATTTGGAAGAGAGGACAACAGGATATATTTGTCATGTATTAAACAGCTGACTTTGATGTGGTTGGGACTCCTAGATGAGGTCCTTAATGCATTTGGTCCATGCATCAAGATGGCTGCTGACATGCACCATCAGGCCTCAGGGAATTTGCCATGAAGTTGTTTGAGTATCCTCTTTCATTCAGCTCTATGGCTGCCACTGCACAGGACTACTCTAGTCAGTTAAACTACCCTGAAAGGGGTGGGGTGGTGACCTGTGACTGACTGTGCTGTGAGGGAATTTGCTTTGCCTTACAAAAAAGGCATGTTCTCATAAAGAAGCACTAACAGGAGTGTGCTTGATGGTGCACATCATAGATCAGTCTAAAAAAACCTAAGTTATGTACTGTAAGGTCCTTTTGGAGGGAGCTTTTAATCTGCAGAGGTGGATTTATCTGGTATGACAGCTCATTAGATCTAATATTGGGCTTCCTTATAGCTATCACTGGAGAAGACTCTCCTGTGGAACAGTTCAGCTTAATCAAACACAGACCTCCAAAGCAGGCCAGATGTGTCTGCCCTCCCCAGTCAACTTTGTAGATGCCTAAAATTAGACAAATGAGTCCCTACACTACATGTGTCTATACTGTCTCACAGTTGCTGCTGTTAGTAACTTGGCAGCAAGGTGCCCTTGGTCCTACTTATTCTGCATTTATAAATAAATATTTGATGTCTGACTCAGGCCCATGGACTGAGCTGCTTATCTGAGGTTTGAATGGGGCCAGTAAATGTTTTTCTAAGATTTGCCAATTGTTCATTGCTTAGGAAGCTAATCAAAATGTCAAGCTTAATTTGGGCCCTGGTCAGACTGAGGGCAGTTCTATCCAGCCCCACATTCTGTGTGAGACCCAGGGAGATGCCGTCATGAAACACTCTGGAAATTCATTTAGGTTTAGAAGCTATCCCACCTGATAAATTATCATAAATAACTGCTTTTTGTTCATAGGTCCTCCTGGTAAGAATTTTTCCTAAGCCTAAGCAACTTGATAATGGATTCCATCGTACATGGGCTAGAGATTTTCTCCGTTGGAGATCACACTTCAGTGCCCCACTTCTGTTCACTTACTGTAAACTGAACCAAAAATAATAATAATAATAATAATAATAATAATAATAATAATAATAATAATAATAATAATAAGTTTATATTATTAAATGGGGGGAGGAAAGTTTGGCTATTTAGTGTATAATTGCTTTTTTTTTCCCCCCTGAAAACCTTAGTCTTATTGAATAGCTGCCTATCACTGAACTCTCAAGTTTAACGATGAAGAAAGGAATAGAAATGTGCTTTTGACTGGGCTCCTTATCTAAAGGCTGTGATCTTTGTCAAGATTGACAAAGCTGGTATTCATGGCATTTATTCATGCATGCTGATATGTACTGACTGGGGACAGGCTTCTTCCACGGCTACTTTCTTGAAGACAGATGTCAGTGCTGTTCAGAGAAAGGTGGTGGTGTGGACTGCAATACTCTGACATGCTGTCCATCTTGTCATCTTGAATATTCCTACACTGAAATAGCTCCATACAAGGTACAACTGGAGAGCTATGCTGTTATGCCTGTTTATGGTTTGTACTGTGGTCTTTTGAAGTGAAGAAGTAGCCATTTCCAAGCAGAAGTTGTTATAGTCACTGACCTAATGTTGCTCTAAAGCCTTGTGCCATTTCAAGCTGGCCATCACAATCCAGGAGTCAAAGGCCAGGAGGGGTTAACATCAGCCTGACACCTGATTGCAGGATCACTGCATTTTAAAAGTAGCAGAGGACCAGGAAACTAGAGGGTGTATAAGTAAAACAAAGAAGGCTAAGTCTATCACCCTGGAAGAATCCCTCCCACCGAGCAGAGAGCAACATGTTTGAAATGTTTAGACTTCAGAGTACCTTTGCTAAGTCATTTCCCATCCTCTCATCTACAGAGGAGCATCACTGAATATTATCATGGTCTGCCTCTAAAAATCCTTGTGAATGGCAGCTGCCCATAGTTATTTCCAAAACTGTTTAGTCCCACCCAGAAGTTAACGTGGCCAAGGTTCAGTTGATTAGATGGTGTTGGGTGATAGGTTGGACTTGATGATCTCGAAGGTCTTTTCCACCCTGGTTTATTCTGCGATTCTGTCTATGGACAGGACTGACTGTGGCTGGTTAGCTGCTAAACAGATGGGCAATCTGCAGGCTATGAGGCATGAAGACTGACTAAAGAAAACACATATTCTGTGAGAAGGGATGCTTTGGGTCTAAAGCAAAAGAGATTTCTGGCTAATTTACAATCAAGTGTAAGAGCTCAACGTTTAGCTCAGTGCCACCTAAATACATTTGTATCCACCCTAATATACATGAATAAAAATAAGTTGTAGAAAGACCTTTCCCTGAAGCATGACAACAGCTTAATGTCATAATTCTGCTATTAGTGTAAATATGAGATTAAATTCCCATCTCTCCTTTGATTTCCCTCTCCCCCAAGGTTTATAATGTACCTGCTAGCAATAGCTGTAGTTAAGCTAATGAAGCCCACCAGCAGAAGCTCTAAACCAAATCACCCATACTAAGCTACCCTCTGATATTTCAAGGCCCTTTAATACTTTTCTGCTAAATATGCATGGAGGCTTCTCACAAAAGCTGCCATCAGGAGAAAGTTATTGCTAACAGGGACAGAATTCACCATTTCAAGCCTATAATGATTCAACTGCAGGGCAGTGCCACTGCTGTGCACAAAACCACTTTCAGTCTGGCCGTTAGGAGTGACTTGGCTCCATCTTGGCAAGGCAGAGTCATTTCTGGAACAGCCTCCATGACATACAACTTAAAATATGTATTCATTGGCCTAAATTGGTTGGACACCAAACTGAGTAGCTTCAGAAAGGAAGGCAGGCAGATAAGTCTTTTATTATGGCCCTGTGGAAACAAATTGAATTCAGTCTCAGCAGGTACCACTACATGTAATGGTCTGGGCTGTCTTGTTTATACTGCTGGAGGGAAGTGCTTTACCCTCACTGGTCATTAATCAGGATTAAAGAGCCCATTTCATTAGTTACTCTGCTGTACAGATTTCCCCCTCTTGCAGAGTATTTTAAATAGTATGAATCAACATTCAACTTGAAAACATTAAAACACTTGGCAGGAAAATTTCAAATAAGTGCATGAAGGGATATAAAAAGGAGGATCAATTTAACTGGAAAATGCATTACCCATGTAAGTCCTAAATAACTGCTGAGTGTGGAAAGGCCAATAAAAACAAACAAATCAATGGAATTAATTAACCAGGATGCAGTGTGGTCTAGCAGAAGGACCACAAGGATGGGAATAAATCCCCTTGTGATTTCAGCCTCTACTCCAGGACTGAATAACTAGGTGTTTAGGCTTCAACTTCTTTTTAAAGCTGTCTGAAGGATTTAGGTGTTCACATCAATAGGACTTAGATCCTTAGAAGCCTTCCCTTGCTTCACCTGTACCACAGATAAGGGTATCACTTCATCATTGTGCTTCCAAAGTGTGCTCAAGGCAGGTAGTGAAAAATCAAGGACATCAAGGGTTGAGGATTTGAACTGTGTTCTGGTGGAGGCAATGGCAACAACCCCCCCCCCCCCCCCCCCATTAAACAGGAGCAAAATGTAGTTCCATCTTCAGCACTGCAAAATTAATGGCCTTCAAAATTATTGTTCTTTGGTTCACAGTTTTCACCAAGAAATGCAAGCAGGTGCAGGGAAATCCTGGCATCCTGCAGGATTTAGTGCTTGCACCACATGTAAAATCCCTTTTTAGATGAAGCCTGCTTTGTATTTCATCTCCCTAAAGGTGTCCAGTTTCTATAAGGTTGGCAAAGTAATACTGAATTGATCAAAATCCCTCCCTACCAAAACCTGTCCAGCATCAGCAGAATGACTTGTTACATCCCAGCTATGAGACAATTCTTTTGTAGAGTGCATGGATATCCAGGGGAAGTGGCATCACAGCTGATCTGAAAGAGGCAAGAGACTTGCCTATTCTATTGAGGTACTCCTGGGTTTTTTACATTAATCTGACAGAATTTTCACCTGGATTTTAAAGCCTTTGCAGCTTTAGACATAAACTTCCAGAGAGTATAAAAGCATGACCTGTAGTAGTGGTACACTTCAGAACTGGACCAGCAAAAGATCTCATCTGCTAAGCACTGTCCTATGCATCCCTCCTTTCAATTCAATCTTTTAAAGCAGCCCTGTTTCCTCAGCAATAAATCCATTTCCAAAGTGCTATATTCTTCATGCTGTGTTTATTCAGCCTGGCTTAAAATGCAATTTCCCCAGAGCTGGGATCGCAGCTTAAGGTCCAACTCTGGGCAAATCTAGCGTGCTGTAATGTCTCCTAATGTATACCAAAGTGCATGCACAGAGCCAAGGTCTGACAGAGGCTGTAACTGACTGAGCCTATAAAGCAGCAAACAATTTGCAAGCCTGGCAATAGATTACTCCTACATTTATCATCCCAAGATGATCCCATTTACAGTCCAAGTTCTGTGTGTTTGTGCCACTCTTTTGACATCCTGAATGGTTTTCACTAGTCACTCCTTTGCACTTTAATAAAACAATCCATAATCATCTCTCCAACTCCTCAAGCTTGACCCCAACTGGCTGATTTCTGCAAACAAATAGAAGCTTCACATTTCATCTCTGCCTTGCCCTGCCCTTTTTGGCCAAAAAGAAGCACAGGTATTTTCTTTAGAAAGGCAGCAGGACATACCTTGAGCAGTCCTGGGTGTACAAGGCTGTACAGGACATTCTATGATTCCATGATTCTATGATCCTGTGAAAACAATAACCATGCCACATAAGGCTGAGTGATCTCACAGGACCTGTTTGCAGCTGTATCATAGAGCAAGTCAAATAGAATTTTCTAGATGTTTTTTGAAATGCTAACCTTGATCAAGGTCTTGCTGAGATAACCTTTAAGCTAAATCACCTGATGCACTATAGCATTTTACCACTGTAGGAATGTAAGAAACGTTGCAAATGCCACTGAGCCTAATTTGTGTCTGCTGAAGGTGACTAGAAACATAGGCCATGTTATATAATGAGCCAAATCTTAGACCTGTTGAAAGTGTTAGCAAGCTTATGACTTGTGGACAGCTGTGCCTTAAACTGCTGGCTTTTTACATGGGATGACAGCTTGCCTTACAGGTTATTCAGTGATTCACTTACATTTTGAGCCTTTATCCTGTGAAATACACCAAAATCAGAGACATCGCAAATTCAGACTCTGCTTTCTGACAGCTCAGACTCATCTTTGTGAGCTGGTTAATCTCATAAATGCAGTTTACACTGATTTGAGTGGAGATATATCAGATAATCTATAGTCTCACGGCCTTAGAGCTTCCCTAAGACATCCAAAGCTCCAGCAATGGAGTCTTGCAATCATAGATCTGGATGCCAAATACAATAAACTCATTGTGCTTCATTCTAAACTGTGCCTAATCTCTGTTACTAGTCAGTAATTCAGGTACCTATTTGTGATTTCTTTTTTGCATATGAAAATGAGTGCTGATTAGCGTGATCAAGGCTCCAGGAAAGTAGGTGGGATGAATGGATTGCTTTCTTCAAAGCTCTGTAAAACATTCCTTCCTCTGACAGTCATTAAATCTGAAAGGTGGGAGTACTAGTGTTCAAAAAGCCTAAGCAAGGTTAAATACTGCTATAGTAAGGCCTGTGCAAAAGTAAGATCAAAAACAAACCTGCTTGTTTTGGCACTGAAAGATCTCATCTGGATCTTGAAATGACTTTCAAGTGGCATAAAGCACTTTCAAGTCTAAGCAAAGCAATGGTTACAGAAACATGCAAAGGATGTGGATGGCATCCTTTGGAGAACATCCTGGGGCTGGTCATCCAGACAGTTATTGTCCTGGTGTCACTGCCTGCAGACACCAGTGTTCCCGAGGCTACATGAGGACACCACATACCTGGAAGCTTAGTAGTACTAATTTATTAAGTACTAATTTATTAAGTGATTTGGTGGGATGTCAAGTTAGCTGGAGCATGGTGTTCTCAGCCACCCTGCAAAGCACCTGTTCCCAGGCAGATAGCTTATGGAATGTGCCAAGCTCATGGCAATTTACACTTACATATCTTCATTTTAAGGACTGTAACACTCTGGTTTGGTTATGAGCAGATATTGAGTGTCACTGGAAAGAGAAGAAGCTGATAACACAGCTAACACTTTATCAAAAGTATTTATGTCTGAAAGTCTACATAAACTAAAGAGTTTGACCTGGTTTTTATTAACATTTCTCTACAGCAGAGTTAAAATGGTGTTGCACACAGAAAGATGTGTGCTCTTAACTTTTCCTAAGTGCCTGCTTATATTCTAAGCCTTACTGATAGCCACTATCTCTCCAGATCATATCTTTGTTCACTTCTCTCTTCCTGATGAGCCTCATGCTCCCACATCAGGCTGCCCAGTGTGAAAAAGATGCTCCTTGAATGCCATGGGAAGGTGGTACTTCCCATCTGGATGTTAGGAAGAACTTCTTCATAGAAAGAGTGATTGCCCATTGGAACGGGCTGCCCAGGGAGGTGGTGGAGTCACCATCACTGGAGGTGTTTAGGAAGAGACTGGATGGGGTGCTTGGTGCCATGGTTTAGTTGATTAGATGCTGTTGGATGATAGGTTGGACACGATGATCTCAAAGGTCTTTTCCAACCTGGTTAATTCTATTCTATTCTATTCTATTCTATTCTATTCTATTCTATTCTATTCTATTCTATTCTATTCTATTCTATTCTATTCTATTCTATTCTGCAATTAAAGAGCATACTTAGAGAATTAGAGGATATCACCAGGCCAAGGCTGATTTCTGGATTCACACTATTGGTGTGTGCCCTTTGCAGGGAACAGATGAGCAAGTGCTGCTTGAGTTTTTGCTGGCTAAAGGTGAAGAGATGTCTGCAGAGATTCAGGCAGATGCTCAGTCAGACTTTCTTTTTTTTGCCAGTAGATGGATCAAGAAGGCCTGTTGAATGGGAGCTTTCATATCTTGCACATGGAGTTAATCCTCTTTGGAGGGTGTAAGTGTGGGAGGAAGAGTCTTCTAATCAGAGGTAACAGAGTGAAGTGAGTATGGCAATGGGAGCAGCCTTCAAAGGCTGACAGAACTGCAAACTGCACATTGCATGTCCTATCAGACTTTCATCTTTCTGGTCTCTATGCAGCTATTTTGAAGCAAAGCAAAAGGGTCTCAGGAGCTGTACTCAGCTCTGACTCCACTGACAGCCTCTAGTACCCTTTTCCTTTCTGCTACGGTGACACTTGCCCTACCCCAGTCCAGGTACGCGTTGAAGGACAAACAAAATGCATTTGATAAAAACTGAGCCAAAGATCAAAGGTAACTTTGCTTGGAGCACTGAACTGTGAATCTTGAAAAAGCTCTATTAGCATCAACAATGGGATTAATTAGTCTCTAGTTGAAGCCTTTCAAACACAAATATACAGCCAGCTCACTGTAATTTCAGCTTTCCTTATTCCTTCCCAATGCCTTGCCAGCCCTGCACCCCTTCTGAAAAAGGTATGCTATTTTCATATCAACTCGAGCTCTATTTTGAGAGAGGGGAAGGAATAGGTAAGCAGGCTGAGCAACCAGGCTGTGTAAAGCACAGATAACAGAACAAGCTTTCAACAGTCTCCTTTCAAGCTTTTGTGAAAACCAGAGATAAGAGCTGAGCAAACTCTTTGCAGGAAATTTGTAGCATGCAGGAATGGAGCGTGCTGGTTCCCCATGATGGGATGTCGGGAGAGGTGTTCCCTGGGTGAATGTGCCCATAATAGACAGGGCTATCCAGTCAGCTTTGCCTCTGGATTTTTACCCCTGAGTAGTTTCCCAAAAGTAATTTCTTCAAAGACTTTACTTGGGCACGTCCTTCAAGAGGCTCTAGCAGTTCTCTAAAATAGCTACTGAATTATTAACTATTTTAAAGACAAAATATCAGTTAACCTCAGCGTTTTTGTAAAGCCACACAATTTCCCTCCCCTCCCCCAGTTTTTCTAGGGCTTGTGATGAAAACTGTCATTTATTAAAAGAACATTCATTCCTGAGTGTTCTCCAATACTGAATCCTTGTGTGCATGAGTTAGGTAAGCTTAGCACCCGAGTTTTAGGCATTCCCACACAGCCGACCGGTGTGAACTGCAAAATACCCACAACTGTGTGCAGGATTGGCCCAGTTTTAACTGTGAAGCACAGGAGTCATGTTCAGATCTAAATCTGAAATAGGAAGTGTGGCATTTTCTTAGTTAACTTTATCCAGGCAAGGAGGTTAAGGGACAGGGAGGCAGGGAAGGTTTTTCTTGGGGGAAGGAGTGGGGAGAGGGAAGTGATACAGGAGATGTGTGTCCTATCTCTCTCTCCGCAAACCTATTTTAAAGTGGCTTCACTTCTCCCCTCAAAATACACCTTCCCGTGAGACCTGTGGAATAAGCAGAGGAGTAGCACAATAGATGCTCATCTCCAGAGACATCTGTTCAAATCCTATCTTCAGATCATAATTTTAAAACTCTTGTTCATGTTATCCCAGTACCCATGTGCGCTTCATAAAAACAGCAGACGACTTGCAGTCTGTTCAAGCAACCCTTGTGCCTGCAATGAGATAGGGCAGAATTAGGGCAGGCATGATATGGTTTGCTAGCATGCTGGCAGAGCTTAGTGCTATTTACTTGCTGATAGACCCTTGACATGAATAAACAGTTTTCAGCTTTTCTGTTAGCCATATTTTTTCATGCAACCTGAAAGACCTTAATGTCTTTAAAACCTCCTTCTCTGCTTTTGGGGAGTTTATCAGAGCATAGTGGTCTAAGCTTTGTTTTCAGAGAAATTAGTTAAGAAACAAAGGAAATAAACGTACTAGTTGTAGCCCAAAATAGTGGAGCTTCAGAAAGACAGAAGAGGAGGGAATCATATTTCTCAAGGTTATACCAAGTGCACTAAAGGAAATGCAAACTGCCAACTGAATATCACTTTTCCACTTGATGTAAAAATGTCTTGAGGTAAGTTCAACATCAGTGCCCACATTAAGCATAATTGTCATGACTGAGGCTTTTACTCATTGTACATGGATGCTTTAGAATTTACAAGTGGCTTTCATACAAAATAACCACACTCATTTTCTCTCCATACTTGCAGTTCATCTCAAAGCCAAACACTGGTGAGTACCTAGCAGAGATCTGTATGAAGATCCTAGCAAAGACATGTGTGAAGATCTACATCCCAGGCTTTAGCCAGCTTTGCCCCGGAGGGGAGGTTCATCTTGTTCATGAAAAGTAAATATCTTGCAGTGGCAAAGCTGTCAAATGCAATTGCTGCTATCTTTATCTATCCTGCTCTGTTCAAAAGCCCCTTCTATAGCACTCACCTTTGCCATGTTTCAGAGTAGCAGCAACCCTGAACTTGGTCTTGCAGCCCTTAAAAGTTGATATTCTTAAGGGTGAAGGTAGATGTAATTCTGTGACACTGTAAATGTAAGCACAACAAGTTTATTCCCATTAGGTAAATCACTGAAGTTCATTCTTAAGTGCTTTGTTTAATGAGCCTTAATCACTTTGCAAAAGCTTCCTGTGTATATTTGGGTGGGCCAAAAATAAATCCTTTTAGTTAGTTTGCTTCAAAGCTGGTGCTTTGAGAGTACTGTATTTCTCACTACTGACTCTGCTGTTTTTACAGTGTGCCTGTTTAATACCTGACTGTAGAATTAGTTATGTCATCGGTCCAGCAAAATCTGTGCTGCACCTCATAAAATACCAGCCTCCTGTTTAAAGTATTTTGTACACAATGACTTCTGTGGAAGGAGTAATCTTGTAACCCTGGATGCTGAAGAAAGCAAAGGAAGCAGAGAGGCAGTAAAATGACTTAAACAACCCTGCAACTACGTCCCCTTGTGGCTCAGAGGCACAGGAGCTGCTTGTGGGAACAAGGTGACACTTGGGTCCCCAGATTTAAACACAGTTCCATGATCTATCGCAGAGAGACTCCATACACACAATATAAAGATTTTAAAGGACTTGTTTATATTTAAGTTTAAATAATTACTGGGGAAAGGTCATATATAACTGTGACAGAGCTTATAAACTTGAGGAAAATGTCTTGTACAAACCAGCTGAGCCCTGTAGGGAAGATTCTGTGCCCGATCTCTGGAATGTGAGGAATGTCTTGATTCCTCTGCAAAAAGGAGGAAGTTAGTTAACTTCTGCATTAAACTTGTCTGCTGTTGCTGGAAAGTCTTTTTCTATCTTGCCAGTACTTCAAAATTACTTTATGTAGAAGGCAGGCAGGTTGAGGAGCAGGAAGAAATTCAAGTGTTATAAAGAACACAGGCGATATGATTCAAATGGCAGGCTAAGAGCTCTTGCAGTGGGATTTGGGATGACATGAACTGGGCAGGACTGTTCATGCTTCTATTAGTGCAATCTGCTCGTTGATCCTGACATGGTATGATGAGAATTTCACCTATAAATATGATACCTTAGATACTGTACAGATTTAAGTTAATTCTGGGGGTGAAGGACAGGTGAGAGCCCCTCTGAGAAGGTGTCCACACTGGGACCTGAATGATGAGCAGAATGAGGGGTTCTCAGCAAGGACTGAGAAAAGTGGGGGGTTGGTCAATGTCTACTAACAATGTGTTGTTGGCATCAGCTCCAATATCCTGATGGCTCTCTGGAAGAGCTATGCCAATTGAAAATTTCAGTGAGGAAGTTTCCTACTGATTTTAGGGACCTCACTGGCGTTTGAATGCTAGCTGGTGCCGTGGAAACATTTGTGTACTTATTGTAGCTACTACAAAGGGATGAAGGACTTCCAACTTACGATACAATACAATACAATACAATACACCAGGTTGGAAGAGACCGTCAAGATCGTCACGTCCAACCCATCAACCAGTCCAACCCACCCAACATCTAAACCATGCAGCCAAGCACCCCATCAAGTCTCCTCCTGAACACCTCTAATGAAGGTGACTCCACCACCTCCACGGGCAGCCCATTCCAGTGGGCAATCACTCCCTCTGTATAGAACTTCTTCCTAACATCCAGCCTAAACCTGCCCTGGCGCAGCCTGAGACTATGTCCTCTTGTCCTGGTACTGGCTGCCTGGGAGAAGAGGCCAACCTCTGCCTGGCTACAAGCTCCCTTCAGGTAGTTGTAGAGAGCAATAAGGTCACCCCTCAGCCTCCTCTTCTCCAGGCTAAGCAACCCCAGCTCCCTCAGCCTTTTCACAATGCTGATTCAATCAGCAGGCTATGCTGTAAAGCACTTAGTCCAGTCAACAGCCTCTGCAACTGAAGGTGGTTGGGTGTACTCAGAGCTGGCCAAAGCACCCTGGGCCCATGCAGATGTGGCTGCCCCATCTAACTTCCTTAGAAAGCAATTGTATTTGCATATAAAAAAAATAATTGTACTTAATGGGACTGACAGATACTTATTACTCCTCAATTCAAGCACAGGACTAATTGTCTCCTGTCCCTAGTAAGCAATTTAAAGAAACGCTGGTGGAGGAAGACTTAGATAATGAAGCTCTTTTTATCTGACACTTACATGTAATTTACTTTTAAGTCAGCTCCCTGGGAGGTGGCACAAGCTGTGACAGTGCAGAGAAAATCTTAATGGCTTTGGCAAGAAGTCAAAGCAGAAAACTTTCCACATTTTAGTCCTAGGACCCCAGTGGCTAATATTTCATAACATCAGGGAGTCAAGGGGGTGTTAAATGCCATGTAGCAAACTGAGGTCACTGTGATCAAAAGGAGCTGGTGGGAACAGATTTACACATCTTAAATACCTGCTCATTATGTTCTTTTACTGTAATTAAATACACACACACACACATATATATATATATAGAATGTACAGGAAGTGCTGGCTTCTGGTTGACTCCATCCCAACTCTAGGAGAAAAGAAAACAATTTCCTTCAATGTATCAATACATAAGTTATTACTTTGCCATATCCTTTATATTAACATACATTATTACATTATCCCATTACAGAAATCAGTCTTTTCTATGGCTGCTCAGGCCAAGCTGGGATTTAAAGGGAGTGTGAGTTAATATTAAATAGTCCAATGCTAAAGTAGAATTGCTTTGTCTCTACTAGAAAGTCAATATTTTTCCTGTGTTGAAAGACATCTAAGTACTGTCCAGTGAAGCTGGAGTAACAGTGATGCTTAGTAAATGAATAATCTCACTTGTCATCAGACCTTCAAATATGCCTCGTAGGAGTATGGAAGAGATGGACCTGGTCCTTAGTGAAGGCTTTGAGAAGGGAATGCATTTGCTGCTTTGGCTTTTGTGTTGGATGTATTCTGTGACCAAGGATATGTGAAATAAGAAACAGTTGGTCAGTTCTAGCTTCTTAATGATTCCTGGTAGGAAAGCACAAGCAATAGGAATTAATCTCTAAAACTGTACCATGACACCTTCCCTGGTTACAGTGCACCTCACAAGCTCTTAAATCAGCCTAATTTCATTCAAGTCTTACTCTGCAGCTGCTGTTAAATTAAGTCCCTGAAGAGAATATAAGTTTGGAGGTGTAAGAGGGCTTAACAGAGAATATTTCTTTAATTGTTATTATCCACCACTCAGAGTCGCTAGAGCAGAGGAGTAATTAGGGAATTGTGGTATATTTCAGTGAAAGCTCCACTTCCCTCCCTCCCCTCTCCTTTTTTTTTTTTTTTTTTTTGTGGGATCCATATTTCAGAATTTGTCACATTTATAAGCCCCAGGAAGAATCTCATATGCAATAATCCCAACCTAATCATATCTTAACTAAGCCCTTTCTGCTGAGATTTATGGTGACTGAAAGAAGGCAATAGTAAATAACCATAATAGCAGGCAGAGTGAGACTGTGGGCCTGTACTTCGTGACTTTTGGAGCTAGCACCCCTTTTGCAGCTGGTCTGGGAATAATTGGTTCTTTCTTTGCTGCTACCCAGGAGGTGAAATTCCCAGTGCACTGCAGTAAACAATTGATTTGGGATCCCCGAAACATATGTTCTGGTTTTACCATGGCAGGGAAGAGTGCCAGCATCGCCCTGAAAGAAGAGATCCCATGAAAAAGCTGAAGGGTACAGCTTAACTTGCTGTTCCCCAACAGGGAGAGACTGCACAGGAAGCTGGGGGGTGGGAGGGGGAGAATAGAGTTTAGGCAGCCTGACAGATACAGTGTACAATCATTTGTGCCCAAAACACAAAGCTGATATAACCACTCATTGAAGTAGGAGGAAAAGTAGAAGTACTGTGTCCAGTTCTGGGCCCCTCAGAGTTTAGGAAAGATGTTGACTTGCTGGAACGTGTCCAGAGAAGGGCAACAAAGCTGTGGAGGGGTTTGGAGCACAAGCCCTATGAGGAAAGGCTGAGGGAGCTGGGGTTGCCTAGCCTAGAGAAGAGGAGGCTCAGGGGAGAGCCTCTGCTGTCTACAACTACCTGAAGGGAGGTCGTAGCCAGGTGGGGGCTGGTCTCTTCTCCCAGGCAACCAGCACCAGAACAAGAGGACACAGTCTCAAGCTGCATCAGGGGAGGTTTAGGCTGGATGTTAGGAAGAAGTTCATAGAAAGCGTGATTTGCCATTGCAATGGGCTGCCCAGGGAGGTGGTGGAGTCACCATCACTGGAGGTGTTTAGGAAGAGACTGAATGGGGTGCTTGGTGCCATGGTTTAGTTGATTAGATGGTGTTGGATGATGGGTTGGATGCGATGATCTTGAAGGTCTCTTCCAACCTGATAAATTCTATTCTATTCTATTCTATTCTATTCTATTCTATTCTATTCTATTCTATTCTATTCTATTCTATTCTATCCTATCCTATCCTATCCTATCCTATCCTATCCTATCCTATCCTATCCTATCCTATCCTAAAAAATGTCTTCATGAGCCTGTACTCTCCAACCTGTTTGACTCAAGTGACCAGGTGAAAAGTTTACACTGCACTGACCTCAGAGCAAACTATTTTCATTTGGCAGTCACAGTTTTGGACCAGCATTCTTTGTCAAACAAACTTTCTTCAAAGTGCAAGCTGCAGGATGCCAGCAGAGATGAAGGAATGACTTGGGGGCAGAAAAACAATGGGTAATGCAGCATGATATGGCTCTGTCAGCAACACTCAGTTTCCCAGGATGAGAAGAAGGAATATAGTCATAAATAAACATTTTAATACACATTTTGGCATCATGTAGTTCTACTTGCAGAACATATGTTCTGTATGCATTGCCTTAGGCAACTTAAGCATGTGGATGTGATTTTATCCTTCTTTCTAAATCAAAATGTAAGGTGCCATCTCACATGGGATGATGGCTCATGCTCACCTGCCAGCATGTAGGTCAAACCATATGAAGGGAATGGTCACAAGGACTGGACTGTTTCCTCTTACAGGTGTTGCCTAGATACATTTCTGAACTTTAGCTCTTTTATTCTATTTTAAGGGAATCCAGGAAAGGAATTACTTGTGTCATTTTCTTTTCCTCCATCATATCTCAAAAATATCAGTTATGTTCATGGATTGAGAGACTCTTTGAATAATTACTCAATTTAGGGGAAACAGAACCTTCCAGAACCAAACTGAAAGCTATTTATATGTTTATTTTTTCCCCCAAGAATTAATTAGCCTCAGTTTCCCTCACTACTGCCTCCAGGAACAAAGAGATTAGGTAGAGCTGACACACAAATGCCTTTTATCTTGTTACACATGGCTCTTTGCATCTGCCTGTTGGATTCATGCTGTTGAAAGCTGAACTTTTTATCTTCCAGTTGGTAAGAATCAGTGGTTTTCTGCTCTCAGGCTGCACAAGAACTCTTTTCTCCAGGCTACCTTAGAAAGACTGAACTTCCACAGTATCAGTATGTAGCACTGATAAATTCACTATCTCTGGTTTTCCATCTGTTAGCTGCTCCTCAGTCTTGATATCCTGCTTGGTGTTTGAAATTCATTGGATAGGATTTTGTAGTGAGCAGACTTCAAATCACAGCTGCTTTGCTTCTTGAATTTGATTCAAGAAGTAAGGACAGGTCAAGAAATAAAGACAGCTTCTCAAATGCATTTGATACAACAGAAGACTACTACACATGTTCAATGGCAGAAGGGATGATTCTTCTTTACTTGTATGGTAATGTTAAGCATTTGCTGCATCTCTGGCATAGCCCTGATTGAATCACCTTGTCCTTTAAACAAAGCATGGGTTAGTCTGGCGCTTCCCTGTGGAGTCCTCTTCGTGTATTCCTTAAACAGAAGGATAGATGACAACAGAAGTGAGAGCAGAACAAGTCAGAATGGCCATCCTTCAGTGAAACACGCTGTCCTTCCAGGTTCAGTGACATCCCAGGGACCCTCAGATTTGTATGTTCACATCCATGAAGGTGGATCGAGGGATACACACGTATATTAAAGCTCCTTTGGATGTGGTGTTTCCTCTTACCCTGAGCTCCAGGAGGTGCAGAGCAGCACACAGAGAGTGGCTTAAGGTTGTTCATGTTCTAATCTATTTGCTGAAGTCCACAGAAAAGACTTGTTCAGCTGCTGGACACTGGCAGACCCTGAGTGCCCCTTGGCTCCTTGGGGGAAGAGATCAAAGCAGTTTGGACTTATCAGGGTCACACGGTAGGAGGGACACTTTGGGAAATGTTCGGCTGCATTGGAATAACAGTGAAAAGCATTGTCTGGAGTGGGAGGATCGTCTGTAGGCATTATCCCATTTTTGGACAGCAGACCCAAAGAACTGGGGTGCATCAGATGGGGTGATGCCCTAGGAGCCCTCTGAGAAAATTGTCTGACTGAAAAAAACACTGTTTTCAGACACTTCAGGTTTTACACTGAAATCCTGCTGCTTGTTTCAGAGATGGCCCTGCTGCTGCTCATCTTTCCTTTGTGGTTTTTCATTCAGTTTTTCTTCTAAGATCTAGTGTAAAGTCAATTGCAATTTTCCTGTTGAATCAAGTAGGGCTTTATATCAGCCCTTAATGGATTTTACTAGCTCTTTTCCTAAAGCAGCCACACACACATTAGTAAAATACATCTGATAATTTAATCATGCCCTCAGATCACATCTGAGGGACATCATGCAGGAAATGCAAGGTTTCAGTTACGTCTGACCTGGGAGAGGCCATTTCCTTGCCTAGAGCAATTAAACATTGGCTGCTTGAGGTTTTGTTCTGTTCTGCTTTGGTCTGCTAAATGCAGTGCCCCTACCTGATTCTGTTGGTCTTGGGACATGTAGATTAACAAAGTGAGAGGGTGAAACATGTACTAACCTTGATATTAATCTGTCTGGCCAATATGGGCGGCTTCATGCAGATTTCTTTCTTGTGATTTCTCCTTTATCACAGAAACACCAAGGTTGGAAGAGACCACAAAGATCATCAAGTCCAACCTGTCACCACAGACCTCATGACTAAACTATGGCACCAAGTGCCACATCCAATCCCCTCTTGAACACCTCCAGGGATGGTGACTCCACCACCTCCCTGGGCAGCACATTCCAATGGCTAACGACTCTCTCTGTGAAGAACTTTCTCCTCACCGCTAGCCTAAACCTCCCCTGGCGCAGCTTGAGACTGTGTCCACTCGTTCTGGTGCTGGTTGCCTGGGAGAAGAGACCAACCCCCAGGTGGCTACAACCTCCCTTCAGGTAGTTGTAGACAGCAATAAGGTCTCCCCTGAGCCTCCTCTTCTCCAGGCTAAACAATCCCAGCTCCCTCAGCCTCTCCTCATAGGGCTGTGCTCGAGGCTTCTCGCCAGCCTCCTTGCCCTTCTCTGGACACGTTCAAGTGTCTTAATGTCCTTCTTAAACTGAAGGGCCCAGAACTGGACACAGTTCTTACCGATCATGAAACAAAGAGCTTCTTTTTGTCGTGTGTATCAGTATTCCCATTCCCTTCTGCTCCTGAACACCTCAAATCAGCACCATAGTTTTGGGGAGCTATATTTTTTCATTTTCAGTTCCTCCCCCCGCCTCCCCCCCCCAGTCAATAAGCCTTTAAGCTATAGTCTTCTTTCCAGGTGATGAGCAGACAGTAGCTGCAAAGCAGTTGCATTCAATGATGCTTAGGAGTTTTGATAAGACAGTGTATTCCTTATTTATTTATTTTTAGTGAGAGAGGCAGTGAAATCCTGAAAACCCTGAGGTGCTTTTCTGTCAAACGATATTTGAGATTCAGGATTTTGTGGTGCTGAATAGTTGAACTTGCCAGGCATTTGTTTTTATGATGCAGAAAAGGTGCTGTGCAAGTCCTCATTGGGTAAAAAAAAAAAAAAAAAAAAAAAAAGACATAAAATATTTTCCTATCATTAGGTTGCACTGGTGGACACTGTACAGCATTTCAGTAGAGGGAAAATCTTTCCAGTGGTGATTAATCTGATTAATCTGATTAAACTGAGCGACTACCAGTTTGAAATAATAGTTAAAAAAAACCTTCGTGGAAAAAGAGAGAGGAAAAATAGAAGGGGCAGGGGGAAGGGAAATATAATAAAGTGTCAGGGTGGTGTGAGAAATTCCCTGGGGGAGCTGGCAAACGTTTCTGCAATTAGTGGTGTGAAAATGGTAGATTTGTTAGCAATTTCCACGCGTTATTAAAAGCAGCAGAAACAAGAGCTGCCCACCGTTCTGTCTCCTGACAGGGGCAGTTTCCTTCTATTTTCCTTGTTTTCTTGCCCAGATGGTCACTTTATCTGACACACTGGCTTTGTTTCAAGCCTGGCTGGGAAAGTTGTCCTGGGCATCTCTGAGCATCAGCTATTTTTTTGTTCTTTTTCCTTTTTCTCCCCAGCCAACTGTTTGGCAGCCATGTCTGAGAGGAGATCACCCCTGCCCCAGTCCAGATAAGCTAATCCCCTGTTTGCCTAGCAAAGCTGGGACTTGGTGATGGCTTCAGGTGCTGTGAGAGATGGCTGTCCCACACCTTTTCTGTCTTCTCTGTATATTACATTAATCCTTCACAAGCTTGCCCTCAGCAAACTCAGACAGAGATAGGACATGTCGGTGAGCAGTAATCTTCCCTCCTGCTCTCATAGCCAATTTGGTCTCTCCACATTATCTCCCTGCTGCAAATAGGAATGGTAATATATACCTACCCACTCCTGAAAGCAGGGCTGACCACATATACCTGCCTCCAGAGCACCTTTCCTTGTGCCAAAGCTGAACCTGCACTGAGCGTATTCTAGGCTCCCCTTTTCCCTTGGTAAGGGGCCAAGCACCAGCCTCTCTGCACTTACTGCAACCTCCTGATCCTTCACACCACAAATAATTATATTTAGTTTCAGTCCTCAGCACAAGGGATCCAATATTGTACCTGCTGCACTCCATGTTGCCCTTTTCCCTCAATCTGGAGTGCTTTGAAGCACAGCTAATGAGAACTTAATAATGACACCATCTGGGCACTAAACTGCATCTTCTCACACGATTTGTCCTACTAACAGTGCTGGTATAAGAAAGTGATACATGCACAAATATGATATAACACAGAATTCTTTCATTGCTGGCACAAATAACATCCTAGAGTACAGCTAGCTGCTCTCCCACCAGGTTTTGTACTGGTATGCCGGTAAACAGACTACACAAAGCCCTGGCAGCTTAAGCTATAGGGAGTAGCTGGCTAGGAAAGACCTTGCTGCATTTCTGGAAAGCAACAACAAAGAGCTCTCTCTCTGGACTACATTGCACTAATGTAGCCTCTGTACAGAAATCATCTGTAGAGAAAACAACTTAAATCCAGCCCTTCCTCTGGAAAAATACCACCTAGTGCAATAGAAGGGTCTGTTCTAGCCTCCTGCTTCAGATACCCTATGCAGCTTTGCAAAGTGGGTCCCAAATTCTCACTGGATGAATTGGGAGGGAGGAAGATGTGAAATTCAGGTTTTCCAAAAGATGGGGCTAGAGGCTTCCTTCCCCAAGAAAGATGCTGCCCAGCTGGTACCCTGGGTACCTACCTCTGAGCCCTAAAGCAGCTCTGGAGTCCTGCTTAACAACAGTTAGTGCTAGAAAACTTCATACTTCCAAGCTGCCAGGCTCCAAGGAGCTATTTGTTAAAAAACAAGTGCTGGCAACTGTAGAGCCATTGTATTTATACTTTAGCAAGACAGGACAAGACATGTTGGGCCTCCTGGATATATATGTTAGAATTCAGTTTTATTCAAGTAGGAGGGGGAAGCATCCTTTGTGCATGTTTATTCAATAGAAGCACAACCCAAAAAATAATTAGGTCAGTTCAGCTCGAGGAGGAACTGTAATTTGCTAGCAGCTCAGCCGTTAAAGTAAAAAATGGTTTACTGTGCAAGATGAAAACACACTACTGGAATCACCCTATACAATTAGACCCTACACTGCTGCCAAAACAAGGTTTTCTTGATTAGTCCCACAGATGTCCAAAATCACAGAATCACAGAATCACCAAGGTTGGAAGAGACCTCATCAAGTCCAACCTGTCACCACAGACCTCATGACTAAACCGTGGCACCAAGTGCCACATCCAATCCCCTCTTGAACACCTCCAGGGATGGTGACTCCACCACCTCCCTGGGCAGCACATTCCAAAGGCTAACTCTCTCTGTGAAGAACTTTCTCCTCACCTCCATCTTAAACCTCCCCTGGCGCAGCTTGAGACTGTGTCCTCTTGTTCTGGTGCTGATTGCCTGGGAGAAGAGACCAACCCGCTCCTGGCTACAACCTCCCTTCAGGTAGTTGTAGACAGCAATAAGATCTTCCCTGAGCCTCCTCTTCTCCAGGCTAAACAATCCCATCTCCCTCAGCCTCTCCTCATAGGGTTTGTGCTTGAGACCTCTCCCCAGCCTCGTTGCCCTTCTCTGGGCACATTCAGGAGTCTCAATGTCCTTCTTAAACTGAGGGGCCCAGAACTGGACACAGTACTCAAGATGTGGCCTAACCAGTGCTGAGTAAAGGGGCACAATGACTTCCCTGCTCCTGCTGGCCACACTATTCTTGATGCATGCCAGGATGGCATTGGCCTTCTTGGCCACTTGGACACACTGCTGGCTCAATGTTAGGTGGCTGTCAATCAGCACCCCCAGGTCCCTGTGAGAAAAGGCAAATGGCTTCCTGTTCTCTTGTACTCACAAAGAACTTTGCATACCGTTGGTTTTGGGCTTGGTGGGGTGCTCTTCAGAGAGGAATAAAAGTTACTCATCATAGTCCAGCTCCTCCATCTTCAAAGCACCTTGACAATCTAGAAAATCCAGATGAATTTCTACTGAAGGTGGGTAGATTTGCCTTCTCCCTGTGTAACATGATTTGTCTGGCTAAGGTAGAGATGGATTGACACAACTGCTGCGTGGAAGAGGGAAGCTTTCTATATCAATGCTTTTGCAATATAGATCTTACAAGTTGACAACAGGGCTTAATCTTGGAATAAGCAAAGTTAAGTTTCAAACAGTTGCAGTTCATCTTAGTTCACAGGCTTGGAGTCACATGTTTTACAGGCAGGCTGTATTATAACAAACTAGCAAAGCTAGCAGCTTGAATTTTCAGGGCTGTTGGCTGTGATGTATTCTCTAATACATTGCTAGGTTGTTGGCTCCATGTGCAGACCTTAAAGGCAAGCACATACATAAGCTCTTGCAAAATCAGATTTTGTTTGGCTTCCAGCTCCAGCTGTGGTAGGAACTGAGTACCTACTGCTTAAGCTGCTTTCAAAATCCTATCACTTTCTGCATTCTCTATTAACATGCTGAGACAAAACTGGTAACAAGATATATTTGCCCTGAACTCTTTCTTTCATGGTGTATGTGTTTGCACTGAGAGCAGTTGAGTCTTAATATGGCCAGTGTTCTTCACTAGGTGCAAATATTGCTGTACTGGCACAGGCAAAGATGGAAAGAAAAGCTGGTGTCAACCTTAATTCTGTATTTCCTGGAGGCTTAAATTGGTTTAAGATAGACCTTTCACACCACTCAGATGACTTTTGGATTTCAGCCTTCAGGGAGAAGAGGTCAGCATGAGTTTTACAACAAGTAATTTATTTGAAAGAATGCTGTCAGGGTTCATAGGCCCAGAACTTGAAATACTCTGCTGTTTGCAAAGTTCACATAATTCTTTGTATGCTGTTTCTAAGCAAATCTATCAGAGCTTGTCTTCCTAAAAATAAACCAGCAGATGTAGCCCAATATGTCTGAGCTCCTCTAAAATATATGCAGAGTACACAGTATCTGAGGCACAGTACTACGAAGAGCTGGGAAAAAAACATGCCTTAAAAGTGTTTATAGGTATCTGAGCATGTAAAATCTGGTAGTCTGTGAACCTTCACACTGAAGACACTTCAAGCTGAACCTTTCTGCTGCTACTGATGGACTTGAATCATAAGTGTCTGCATAAGCACTAGATGTGTTTTTTGCAGAAGCGTTCCCTGGCTGCAGAGTTTGGAAGGATATTCACGCTTTCCTTTCGATTTTATCTGCTAGGCTTAGTCATGTTCACTGGCAGAATACCCAGGAAGAGAACTTCCACTTTGTATTAAATGTCAAGAAGCGAAGACAACAGGAAATGTCTCATTGACTGCTCCCCAACAGTGTTGAATGAAAACTGGTTGCTGCTCAGGCGAACCGGCTAACAAAGTGTGTGGCAAATTTGGTGATGCCAATTACCCCACAAAGGGCAATGGCTAAGAACCAAACTCAGAAGCGGTGTGGCCAGGAAACTGTAAGTAGGGGCAATTTGGGGATGGCTATGAAGTATTCTGTGGGCAGCCCTGGGCAGCCCAATGTAATTGAGGAAGCTGTGTGGTCATGGGTAGGAGGAAATTACTGCCTGGCAAAAAAGTGGTGTGCCCCCACACTGAATCTGGAAAGAGCTGAAGAAAACAAACCTGACCTCCTGGGACACATAATAAAGGGAGATAAACATTTAAGGAAGAAAACACATTTGGAATAAAAAAAAAAAAAAAAAAAAAGGTAAACACTTGAAGAGCATCTGTGATAGCAAGAGTGCTATTTCTAGTGGAAATGTAATAAGCCACAAGATTGAATGTGTATCATCTTTGCACTGTGAAGCAGGCTGAGATTGCTTCCAAGGTATATCAGAGAGATTTGCACAAGCACATGAGTAAAAGCAATGTTGCCTGGGCTTCAAGCTCAATTTCTGCTATTCAGTACATAAAATTATCTAAATCCTATCTTGCAATTGACAGGCACCAGGACAAGGTCAGTTCATCGCAGTGGAGGAAGGGAAGGGTTACTCTGATATATACAGCTTAGACAAGAGCAGATTTGCCAGGGTTTCAGCTGATCGTTGCTTCTCCTATCTCAGGATGTTAAAAGCATCTCTGTGTGGGTGACTGTGTGGGAGGCACACGAAAAGATGGAGCCTTTGCTTGCCTAGGCTGCAAGGCAGAGGGCCATCGTGAGGTTGAGTAAGGCTCTGCTTTGCTTTTAGGGAGTGGAATTATTACAGTGACTAACTGTAGGGTCCTGAACTGCAATTTAGACCTCGGCCATGTTAATGACAAATTTCCTAGGAGGAGGAGGACAGCGATCAACCAATGAGTTTGGGCAGAGAAATTTGAAAAGGAAGATGATCAAGGGTGGAAAAAAGACAAGTCTGTAAGGATGCAAACGCCTGAGGGGTAAAAATACCCCAGATAGGTAATGCAAACATGTACTCACCTGAAATTTGCATTGTTCAATCTGATAATCTCACAGTTAGGGATGAAAAGACTCTGAAATTATTACATAATCCATTCTCCTGTCTCAAAGCAAGATCAGTTTTACCTCTGTCACTCCTGGCACATGTCTGTTTGTTGCTGAAGGTCATTCAGCAATGGATCCTTCACAGCCTTTGCAGGAAGTCTTTCCAGCTTTACTACCTATCGAAAGCTTTTCTTAATACCTAACCTAAAACACACTGCAGTAATTTGAGCCAATTCCTGTTAGCCAGAACAAATACAAATAAACTATCCCCTTGCCATTGTAGCTCCTTCAGTGTTTGAAGACTGTAACATTTTCTCTCAATTTTCTCCTTTATGCACATCAATCTTTTGTTAGAGATGTGAATTTTCTAGGATGCAGGCTGTACTTGTTTGTGTCTGCACTTTCTCCACTTGATCCATTTCTTTTATCTCAAGTCTAGCATCCCAAACTCTGTGAATACCGATTAGTTCAGCTGCAGCTTTTCCAGGAGTGAATAGAAATAGTTCAAGGTTCTCACAGGCTCTTTGATCTGTGTGTGCCTGTTTGATGTTGGTCTGTGAAAACTATTGTTTTATTGTGATCAGCTATGGCTCCCCAGGTCCTTCCCAGCAGAGCCACTCTCTGGGCTGCTGTGCCTCTCAAACAGTGTGTTCTAGAAAGAGAAAGGAAAATGCATCTTGTCACTTAGTGGTAAGGATGAAATATCTTCTTTGCATCTGCAGGCACTTCTTTCCCCAGTAAAACATAAGAGTTCTCCTCCATCAGATGTTCATGGTATCACCCATAATATCCCCAGCGACCAATTTAAACAGGTTGTGCAAGAAATATGTAACTACTTTCAAGCCAAGAAATAGGCCTCCCACTGATTAGCTGAATTTTGTGGTGGTAGCTGTTATCCCAGTAGGAGACAATTAAAGCCATTCCTGTGGGTATGTACTATTGTGGGATGGGAGGAGGATTCTTGCGCAGCTGCAGCTGTGCGCACCTGCAGGGGACTCCAGCTCCCTCTTCAGTTGGTGGAGAGAAAAATGCTTCTATGGAGGACAGTTCCAGATATTTTAGACCTGGACAATCATTTGGGTTGGAAAAGACCCCAAAGGATGAGTCCAGTTGTTAACCCAGCACTGGAAGCTCTCACATCTGAATTTCTTCTAAATCCTTCCAGGGATGGTGACTTCACCACTTCCCTGGGTAGCCTCTTCCAGGGCTTGGCAACCCTTTTAGGGAAGAATTGTTTTGTGACGTCCAATCTAAATCTCTCCTGGCACAACTTGAAGCCATTTCCTCTTGTCCTAATGCTAATTACTTGGGAGAAGACACCCACCTCACTCTAACCATCCTTAGGGTGTCCAGTTCTGGGCCCCTCAATTTAAGAAGGACATTGAGACTCCTGAACGTGTCCAGAGAAGGGCATCGAGGCTGGGAGAGGCCTTGAGCACAAGCCCTACGAGGAGAGGCTGAGGGAGCTGGGGTTGTTTAGCGTGGAGAAGAGGAGGCTCAGGGGAGACCTTATTGCTGTCTATTACTACCTGAAGGGAGGTTGTAGCCACCTGGGGGTTGGTCTATTCTCCCAGGCAATCAGTACCAAAACAAGAGGACACAGTGTCAAGCTGCACCACAGGAGGTTTAGGCTCGAGGTGAGGAGAAAGTTCTTCACAAAGAGAGTTGTTAGCCATTGGAATGTGCTGCCCAGGGAGGTGGTGGAGGGGATTGGATGTGGCACTTGGTGCCATGGTTTAGTAGTCATGAGGTCTTGGGTGACAGGTTGGATTTGATGATCTTTGAGGTCTTTTCCAACCTTATTGATTCTATGATTCTATGATAGTTGTAGAGAGCACTAAGGTTTCCCCACAGAGCAAGGGGAGGCAAGATTAAATGCCTGCCACCTGGCTGATGAGCAAAAATGAAGAAATAATGGAAAAAGAAGTATGAAGGGTTAAGAATGGGGGGAAGAGTCCTTTATCTAGGTATTAAAGGTTTAACCCAGTAAATCTTCCTCTTTCCTCTTATTTCTGGGATAAAAATAAGAGCACTTGGAAAGCTTAAGGGCTGGATTTGAGAAGACAGCCATGAGTGTAAGGAAGCTCAGACACAACTGGGGACTACAGAAATCCCTAATCCGCTTTTCCTTGAGGGGAAAAAAAACCACACAGACCAACAACCAAGACAGAAAAAAACCCCAACCCCCCCCAAAAAAGCCCATACGAACAAAGGAAAAAACCCCAACCCAACCAACCAAAACCCCCAAACTCAAAACCCAAACTAAAAAAAACAAACCCAAACCACTTAAGAAAATGATTGTGCTGTGTCTGCCTTTTTAGATGACTGCAGTTTTAAAAAGCACTCTTATAGCGGGCTTGGTTTACTTAACTTGAACCAAGTCTTTCACTGGCAGGAGCAAATGAGGCACTGGTTTTGCCCTTGTCATGCAGATGCTTTCTGTGATCACCACAAGTACCAGGAGAAAGTGATCTTTTCAAGGCTAAAATTGGTGTCGGAGGGTGATTAACCCAGTGGAAGAGCCTTCTTCTTCTCATAACCTGTACAGGGAATCTGTCCCACTAGCTCAGATGAAGAAAATATTAGGCTTCATGCAGGTAAAAATGAATACTACCCTTAAATGAGTACCTACAGTTCATCTGTGTGCCAGCTCTAGTCTTGTGCAAAATTCCTCTTAGTCTAGCTTTCAGGTTTGAAGTGGAGAGGGGCTTAATGACTAGCAAGCCTGAACTCCCTCAGACAATGAGAAAGCCCTAACAGATGGAATCATGTCTCAGACTTCTAAAGGGGAACCATTGCCAGCTCCAGAATGACTCGGCTCCAAATTCAAAACTCCTGAAAACTAGATGAGGGTTCCCAAATGTAGTGTTGATTTCATTTCATTCCTACATGGATCCTGCAGCAAATCTGTTTTTCTATAGTTTATTCAGCTTCTGAAAAGTTCAGATGGGAGCAGAGCAACCTGAGCGTGGGCTGTACAAATTCTTGATGCACCATGTTTCCCCACGCAGTTCACTAAAATATAAAGGCAGAGAAAAATGATGATTGTCCTGAGCACCCTTGTCTTTCAGAAGTGTTTTCCCTAATACCTGGTTCTCCTGCAAAAGTTCTAGGAGTGGGATCTCCCTTAGCAGCTTTCACACCGTAGCTGACAAGCACAAGAGAAAGCCCCCGCAATGTGTCTGGGGATGTGTTTTGCACCCTGGAGCAGGGATGTCAAGCTGTGTTCTCAGCTTCATGGTGTTCATCAGTGGCACGAAAGATCCAGGAATCAGACTCTAACTGGCAGGGCTCACTAATGTTTACATGAGACAGATTGAAACATAGCTTTGCAGCTGTATTAGATGGTCTTAAGGACTAACTTTCCCATTAAAGTGAGAAAATGAAGCTGCTCAGGAGACACGCACAGTGTAGACCAAGGAGCTGTTCTCAAACTCAATTTTATGGCCAGAATTGCATTTGGATCAGGTTCCTGTTAAGACAGGAAATACTGTGTTTATTGCAAAGAAAAAAGGGGGGGAAAAAGGTGCCTATCCCATAATGTACTTTGGGTTATTTGCATTTAATGCCAGCAATAAAACACAGCAGATTTACAGGGACTCTGCCAACCTGTTTATTGGGCTAAAAATCTGACTTCCCCCTGCTGCTTTGTAATAAGCAATAAATGAGCAAACATTGTTCCCCAAGCTGTGCCCATGCCAGCCACTACAACCCAGGATGCTTCTCTGCAGGGAGAGGCTGAATAAGAAAGAGACCTCTTTGTCTAGATCAGATGTGCTGGCAAAAGTAATTTTGGGCAGAACATTAGTTGGGACTGATGACAGCTTCAGTGTCCTCATCCAGAGAAGTTTCTCACTCTCAGGAAAGTTGAGTGGAGTTAGTCACCTCATCTGGTCTGTTGGTTTGTCTCATAGGCTGGTACAGTGCTTCTGAGCTGCAAAGTGCTCAGAATCCTTCTGTTAAAGAAAGAGAAATCATTCTTCTTTGGAACGCAGAAAAAGTTTTAAGAACAGATCTTTCTTTCTTTCTTTCTTTCTTTCTTTCTTTCTTTCTTTCTTTCTTTCTTTCTTTCTTTCTTTCTTTCTTTCTTTCTTTCTTTCTTTCTTTCTTTCTTTCTTTTTCTTTCTTTCTTTCTTTCTGTCTTTCTTTCCTTCTTTCCTTCTTTCTTTCCTTCCTTCCTTCCTTCTTTCCTTCTTCCTTCCTTCCTCCTTCCTTCCTTCCTTCCTTCCTTCCTTCCTTCTTCCTTCCTTCCTTCCTTCCTTCCTTCCTTCCTTCCTTCCTTCCCTTCCTTCCTTCCTTCCTTCCTTCCTTCCTTCCTTCCTTCCTTCCTTCCTTCCTTCCTTCCTTCCTTCCTTCCTTCCTTCCTTCCTCCCTCCCTCCCTCCCTCCCTCCCTCCCTCCCTCCCTCCCTCCCTTCCTTCCTTCCTTCCTTCCTTCCTTCCTTCCTTCCTTCCTTCCTTCCTTCCTTCCTTCCTTCCTTCCTTCCTTCCTTCCTTCCTTCCTTCCTTCCTTCCTTCCTTCCTGTTTTCTTTGATACAAAACAGCAGTAGTCTGAATCTAAATGTTTGCGGATTATTTTTATTGCCAGAAAGAAGCCACTGTTGATCATTAACATCAACAATTTTGTTAATCAAAAGACATTTAGTGATCCAGAGATGAAAAGAAAAATCCTTTTGGTAAAAGGAGTGGTCTTCTCAGTTCCTCTTCAAAGGAAAGAGGATTTTGAAAAGGGAAAAAGAAGAAAAGATTTACTACCAAAACCCACACTACCATTTCCATATGCTGTTAAATATAACTGAGATTATAAAAGGTAATCATAAGAAAATGAGAGGCCGTGCTGCAAAAGTGTAACCCCACAAGAAGAAACGCTCCTTGTGCCAATGTTTTTGTAAACAGCAGCTGCTTAAATGAAATCTTAGTATACTACATGCATATAAAAAACAGCATGAGTGAGTAAATCCAGATACAGTCAAAAGAACTACATCCAACAATATCTGCACAGACTTGCATCCAGCAAAGCTGGATGAAAAGAACTCAGAGATCATCAAGTCCAACCTGTCACCCAACACCTCATGACTACTAGACCATGGCACCAAGTGCCACATCCAATCCCCTCTTGAACACCTCCAGGGATGGTGACTCCACCACCTCCCTGGGCTGCACATTCCAATGGCTAACAACTCTCTCTGTGAAGAACTTTCTCCTCACCTTGAGTCTAAACTTCCCCTGGTGCTGCTTGAGACTGTGTCCTCTTGTTCTGGTGCTGGTTGCCTGGGAGAAGAGACCAACCCCCTTCTGGCTTCAACCTCCCTTCAGAAAGTTGTGGACAGCATCATTCCTTCAACTTAGTTCTGTTTCTTCTTCCACTGCAACCAAATGTGCTGACTGAGATTTCTTTCACCTAATTTTAGCCACCTAATAACTTAGCACCCATTGTAAACTGGTGTTCCATCTCCCCTCTGTGGTTAGTGGCGCTAAATGAGGGAATGATCTTCTGGAGGTACTTGGTTTGAATATCCATCTCAATGACACAAGCTACGGTCATTTTTACACTTCTGGAGGCTGGGAGACAGGATCTTTGTGCAGTGACAGGGAGAGCAGGGAGACTTTCCTTTTAATTATATGTATTTTGGTGTTCATGTGGCTACCACATGCAAAGGAAAAGGAAATTCCTTCTCCTGCAAAGCTGAAATGGAGGGAGCCCAAGGCTCTGCTTCCAGTAGGACAGTAGTAGAAGCAAGAACAGTTTTTGCCTCTTGGTTCCTGCTCCTTCTATCCTTGCCCAATGTAGTTCTATTCCTATTCCTGTCCCTCTACCTCTTCCCTCATTTGTTCACAACTAGGCTTTTGTTTATGCCAGGTTTCAGGCAGTTTTCTCCCTGCTTGGATCACCTCTGTCCCTGCTCTGAAAACAGCTGGACAAAAATTATTTGATCCTACCTGAGCTACACATCTTTGTAGTTCAGTGAACTCCTTGGAAGAAAAGCAAGGAGAGATGAGGTTCTAGCATCAGTGAGATTATTAGAGCTTTGCAGTTTAAACCAGCAGCTGGGAAGAGCAATTGTGGAACACAGCCGGGATAAAAAGACATTCTGTATTCTGGTGCCCCCTCAGAGAAGAATAGAATATGACCTATACTAACTAGATCTTATCCCTCAGTTGTCAAATGCAGAAGAATAAATAGGAATTTGGCTAAAGGATGAAATATAAAAGAACAATGCATATAGGAACAGCACTAGAGAGGCCAAATCACAATTTAATCCTTTGAGCAAGGAAAAAGAAACAAAGGATAATTGATTAGTATTAGAAATATACCCAGAAGAGCATCTAACCAGGAAAAGAAATGCAAAACACAGGAAGAGTCCCTAGCAGGTGGTCCTTACAGCCCTTGACTGGGATCTGAACCCATGCAAGAAACACATAACAGAACAAGACACAGTGCCAGATCAAGAGGACATAGTTGCAAGCTGCACCAGGGGAGGTTTAGGCTGGATGTTAGGAAGAAGTTCTTCATAGAGTGATGTGATGTGCCATTGGAATGGGCTGCCCAGGGAGGTGGTGGAGTCACCATCATTGGAGGTGTTTAGGAAGAGACTGAATAGGGTGCTTGGTGCCATGGTTTAGTTGATTAGATGGTGTTGGATGATAGGTTGGACTCAACGATCTCAAAGGTCTCTTCCAACCTGGTTAATTCTATTCTATTCTATTCTATTCTATTCTATTCTATTCTATTCTATTCTATTCTATTCTATTCTATTCTATTCTATTCTATTCTATTCTATTCTATTCTATTCTATTCTATTCTATTCTAACTTGCCCTACAGTGCCTTCTGCTGCACAGCTACTGCTTCACCAGACTGTGGCATCTCCTGGTAAAAGCATTATTTATTTATTTATTTATTTTTAAGATTTGCTTTGCTAGTGTGTTGGGAAATCATCATTAGAGACCTGTGCTTTCCCTGCTAGAAGCCATTCTTCAAGTCGGTAAATCAACCTGCGGCTAACTTTTGTCACTGAAGTTTAGTCATAAGGATATGTATATGATAATAAAACTTTGGGGATACAAGCGAAAGATGGGAAGTAAATTAGGCTGAAAATCCGTCAGGCACAAGGTGCAGATACACTACAATAATTTCCTGTTAAAAAGCTTCATGCTGTTTGGGTCAGGATGAGTGCAAGCAATGAGGTTCATTTGCACATACTGCATGAAAGGCAGCTCAGGCTTACCCTGCAGTGTGAGTCAGAGGAGCAAGTAATTGAACTAAAAATAGTTCAAGAAGTCTGCAAAAGGTAGTCTGTGGTTGCTGTGTAGCTGAATGGCAAGTGTAAGTGAATGGGACATTTTAATATCAACTGCTCTTATATCCTGCAAGGTCTACTGAAAATGAATGCAATGACAGTGCAAATACCACAGCTTGATGTCCCATCTTCCTACGTCCTAGTTCTGAGCATCACATTTAAAGGCATGGATAAATCACTGTAAATACCAACAAAACAATTGCTTTCATGAAATTGCTAAGGTGTTGTTAGGACAGGCTGTTCTGTTCAGGTGTCCTCAGGTACATGAACAATACAGCAATGGAGAAAATAATGTGGAGAAGTTGCTGTACTTACATCACAGAGAGGGGGAAAGAAGGACTAAAGTGAAATGTGTAGAGATAAGCCTTTGAGATAGAGTCTGAGACACCAAACAGAAAGGACTCACATACTCAGTGAGCGACATAATTGTCTCCAGCAATAAAGGCAATAAATGAAAAGGGACTGAAGAAGGGTGACAGACAAATGGAAGTGCAAAACAAACGCAGACAACAAAACAAAGATTGAGTCAGTCAGTGGGGGTGTGCACGCAGGTGTCTGTGTTTGCAAGCACAAATATAGAACAGGAAGATGCTGATCAAATAGAAAAGATTTTAAATCTGCAAAACATTCTGAAGCTGAAAGAATAAAAAAAGCAATTGAAATAAGAATGTAAGTGGAGGAAGCTGTAAATTAAAGGATAAAAAGAGAGGAATAACAATTGGGAGATTACAACAGTTTCAGCATCTTTGTGAACTCCAGTGAAGAAGGAGAAGAGAAGCTTTAAAATCTGAAAGCTTAGAATTTTAGGACAATACTTGGAAAGTCTTTTGCCTCAAAAAGTCATGAAGGAACTGTAGAACTCCCTGGGATAGGAACCCTTCGGGGCACCCTCTGGCCCTCATAGCTTATATGGCTCAGCCATTTTCATGCAGGCTTCTTCTGCCAGTGGAAAGCTAATGACCACGCCAAGTGTCACCAGCTTGTCTTCAAAGTTCCTTGCTTGGTCAATTGACTCCCCAGGCTATAATACTGGCATCTGTTGATGCGCTCTAAGTATTGTGCTGGTGGTGTTTGGACATACAAAGACCTTGATTGTTCTATCTGAAGAATTTTTCCATGAGAAGATTTTGAGCCCTGAAAAACAGATTTTGTGGATTTGTGGTCAACTGTTTGTGCTTGTGCTGCCCAAAGACATCAGAAGATATTTATGGTGTCTCCCTGGCACCAGGAAACGGAATGAAAGCATATCTAGAGCTTGGCTTCCTTCTTTGCAACACATTGCAGCATGCTTCTGGGGTAAAACAGAAGTGTCTGCTGCAGAAGGGAATCCTTTGGGTCACTTGCAAGACTACAGTGAGCCATAAAGCTCATAGATGTCTGTGGCCTGGTGAGTAGTTGGGGTAAATTGAGGAAGACGACACATCCCTTCAGGGATGGTCTTCTGCCTGACTGCTGTCTCTGTGATTAGATGACACCACACATCATCACGAGTGGCTCTGTGTCTCTGGTCCCTTTGCAGGCTGCTTGTGTTTAATGCAGCCTGAAAAGGAGCTGGTGTCACACTGGGATCTGTGTAAGAAATACAGGAGTAAGCAACTTCAACAATATCTCTGCTTTCATGAGCACATTATCATCAGGTTGGATGCTCTGTCAGGAACTGCTCAGTATCAGCTTGGCCTAATTCATCTCTTTAGGCTGTTGATACAAGTTAGAGATTGGGTCTGCTACGTGACTCAACTCAGGAGCTGACAGACGCAGCAGTTCCCCGGCTCCCTGAATTATTTTCAGATGCCTTAAAAGTGTTCAAGCACAATACAGATTGTGACACAGGAGATCTCTTTACAAAACACTGAACTCAGCCTCCTCCTAGTCTATTATATATCCTGTCTCCACAGAATACCCTTTGAGACAACATATATCATCCCACAAAGCTTAGTCATGTGCCTATCTCTGATTCAGAGGAGCAACCTGAACACCTGAATTGAAGCTACCTGTTTGGCATCTTCCCACTGTTTTTTACTGTGCCAAATCTCTCAAAGCAGAGCTGGAAGTGACCTGTGACTAAGGGAAGGACACATACTTGTGTGGAGAAAATGAGGATGAAGCTCAGTAGAATGCTTGTCTGTCCCCACCTCTGTGCTGTGGCTCACTGTCACCTTGCTTTTGGCAGCACAGCCTTACACAGGGCTGTGCTGTGAAGCAGGTCACTGAAATGATACAGGCTAAAAATAACCTGCCAAGAAAAAGAAGAAATTGCTCTTACTCTGATCATTTTCAGCAATGTGGTCTCCTAAGAAGCAGTTTCTTGATGGGGTAGGGCATACAGGAGAGAAGCTTTTAGGTCTGCTTGTTAGCAAAGTGAGCCTTCTGTGTGACTGCACTCTGAGCAACCACCACTTAGTGTGCAGCAATCCCCTCCACAAGACCTTTTTGTCACTTCATGGTTAATTAGATGACCTTCTGAAGCTCAACAGGATGTGAGAGGATGACTCATCTGTAATTTCAGTTCTCAGAGTGATCTGGAGGAAAAACTGCCCCGCTTCCCACAGTACCAGAAAATTGGCATCTCCTTACATCCTTACAGCTTTCTGTCTGGATTCACTCACGAAGCTAAGGTCCTCTAAAAGTAAACCCATAGTATGGTTTCTGGCTATGAAGTTGTACTAGTGAGCCTGCATTTTTGCATTGTTACATTCCACCTGTAATTTCAGGGGTTTATGGAGTTCTTCTTTATTTCTTTTCATGAAATGCCCTGAAAGAAAATCTATATCCTGCCTGCCATCCAACAGATACTGAATTTCAATGGAGAATTAAGTGATTCATGTCATCTCTACTGAGTATAAAACACTGGGGATCTGTCTGACACAATATAATCAAATTCTGGACCATCCATAAGATGTCCAGAGGGATTTCTTAAGCATTAGACATCTTTTGGCACCTCCATTGCTCAGGCATCTTTGATGATCCGAGCAAGCAATCCCAAAACATTAGGCATAAAACCAGCTTAGAAGTTGGATCTTTGTTTCTCAGTGGGTATCAATCATTAGTTCTCTCCATTTGTACTGTATCAGTTCGCAGCATTTTCTGCTAATCTTCTTGCTGTTTGTGGAGTTTGCTGAAAGGACGTCCAGAGGAAAGAAAGGAGACCACCCTCTGCACTAAGCAGTACTTTGGTTTAAATATATGCCTACCTAAAAGTGAAAAATGTAGACTAGGTAGGTAATGAAGTCCTTGCAGCACTTGGATAATTGTACTTGTCTCAAAAAAACAAAGGGAAAAAATAAGCATATGTGATGAATGGCTCAATGCAAATCCCAGGCTATCATTTGTTGAAGTTAATAGCAACTAAATGTTAGTAAGGTGGCTTGAAAGGAACAAGGGTAGGAATGGCTGCTAGAGTTTAGATATTCATCAAGCAAATGTGTGTGGTTAGTGGAAAATGTCACAAAAGAAGAATAGTTGATAACATGCAAGGTGTAAGGTAGAAGTCACCGTGAGCCTCTGATTTAGTACTCCGGTGACACACCGGCCCCCACCCCGCTGGCAGTCGTAAACCCAGATATTTTGCCATCTTTCAATGCTGTATTCTACAGCCCAATTTGGTGCAACTTGCTCATATAACAGGCCAGTCTAAATACCATCCACATACAAATGGAGAGTGAAGATTTTATCCAGTGCCTAAGGGCTCCTGGCTCTGGTTGCACAATGGAAGAAACCTTGGGAAAAATGTGTTTGCATGGTCACCTTCACAGTCCTTGGTTTATCCATTCTCCAGCATTGCCTGTCCCTCTGTGCTCTCAGTGTTGCCACACATGCCCATCTGCCTGTTTTCCACAGTGAGATCTTCCAGTTTCTTGTGCCACTGTATGACCCATGTTCAGGTAGCCTTCCACGGAGGTTTCTGCCTTGACAGATCATGTTTTAAAGACCTGCAGAGTTTTCTGCAGAACTGGGGGTGGTGATGAGAGTGAGCTAATGAACAGCACCCAGTGGAGGATTTTGGGGGTGTTTTTTAGGGTATGGTCCAAGCACTGCCAGACTTCTCTTTGCACCTTGAGTTTGGTGAACTAGCTCTGAAATCTAGAAATACATGGGTTTAGCCAGATTCACTGATCTTTCTGAGGTGCAGCACAGCTAAGAGCACTGGATGGATATTGCTCTGTACATTGTTTTTAGGGTCTGACCCTAGATGTTCTCTCTCTCCCAGAACAACCTGCCATAGTTTTCCTACCAAACAACTTGCCCTGTTTGACATTTCACCACCAGACTGTTCCTGGTAACTCCATTCCAATTCTGACATTGTTCATCATGGCAAAGAGTTTTTCTGGGGGTTTTCTGGTGATTTACCACACCAGGGGGAAAGCTTTGCCTTTTACATTGTGTGTTGATGAGCACAGCTTTGAAATATTCCCAAGATCTTAAGTTTAGATTCAGATCCAGAAGTTCAGATGCTTATCTGAACTGACTTTGAATTGACTGCATTGCTTTCCTTCCTGCAAGCAATGAAGAGATACACACAGTGGGGGGGTGGGGGGCTGGGAGGGGATGGGGGTGTGGGGTGTTGGGGAGGCCAAAACCTGTGACCCAGTGAAAGTTTTCCTGAGGTCAAAAATGATTAGATTTGACTAGTACTCATCTTTCACCTCCCACTTCAGACTTTTTGAGGGAGGGCAGCTGGTGTCAGCCAGATCCTTTCAGACTCCACATCGTGCTGTAACTAAGCAGCCATCCACTTCAATGGTAAGGGATGATAATTGCAGGTCCTAGGCAGCAGACTGACGTCAGCTCTTCAGAGGAGGATGCTGACTGCTTAATGACTATCAGTAGACACTGTTTAGCTTTTGCTCAGAAAAGAAAAACTCCAAAATGTCCTTTGTTTTCTTTCTGGTGGTGATTTATAGATGCTTCTCTTTTTATTCAAGAAAAAGAGGCCCTGGGAAGAGCAGCAACTTGAAGTGTGATTGTGTGGCAAAGAGAACAAGGTGACATATAGGCCTAATTAGTGGTCCTTTTCTAGGAGAAAGTTGATTTCTGTTGCTCGTTCAGCATGGTATGGAGAGTCCCATACTGATTCCTTGCAGAGACTCTTTATTTTCTTTAAGCCATAGTTTACAAATCCCTCAGTAAAGCTTAGAAAGATGCATTCTTCTCCTTCACGCTGCTCCTTTCCCCTCACTTAAGGTTTCTGGAGTGTTGGGCATCTAGGGCAGGCTGGGGGCAGTAGGTTGTTTCCTTTTTCTTAGTAACATGAAGAGGTGGAACTGCTGTGAGTGGCATCTCCGTGGATGTTTCTAAGGTCCTGCTGTTACAACGTTGTCACTGGGGACATTTGCACTCACAAAGTCAGAGTTAACTCAATTTTTTATAAATCCCTGAAGCAGAGGAAACAGACCTATAAGGCATTGCTTGTTCTGCTCTTGCAGCATTACTGTATTCCTGCCTTCTTCCCACCAACAAATTCTTTTCCAGAGAGGGCATGAAGAAGCCAGCTGAAACAAATCTGACTGTGGGGGGTTGTCTTCATCTCAGTGGGCTGGGTTCTACCTCTTTATAGTCTACTTGTGATGCCAGTGAAACACAGATGACAGAAAATTAAGGAGCATTCATCTCTCAAACCTGGGTTGCATTCATCATGATGTGGCTCTGCAGAACTCAGGTATTATACCTGGGGATGACTGTGGTCCATTGGCCAGTGTCTAGAGAGGATGCATTTGCTTTGAGGTCTTGCTGGGGGATTAATTTAAATTGCACCCTTGAAAAAGGGGAAGAGACTTTGGAAACCAGAAAAGACCAGAGGAAATAAAAGGCTGAAACAAGAAAGCTAACAAGTGTTAAGTAACTGGGCTTTGCTTTCCTTACTGTGGTTTGCAGCAAAATGCATTTCCTAGTTCTTCAAAACCTTCCAGTAATTTGTCTTAATTAGCATGATTTAGGTGATTGTTTCTAGCCTTTCGGATTTAGCACAAGGTTAATGTACATAAATATATGATGGCATATAGAGAAACTCCAATTGTCCTTAAGATGAAGTGCTCTAGCAGCGTGGAATAAGTAAGAAATTGGCTGTGTAGGTGGACTTATTTCTATTGTCAAGATAAAATACAATAATATGCTGAACTTCAGGACTGCAGAGATGTTATTCGCAGGAGGTTCAGTAGCAGGAAAGTAGGGCTCAGAAGTCCCTTTGAAAATGCCTTTTTTCCTGATACATGTGAATGAAGGATGGTTTATGGTTAAGATTGTGGCACTCTTAGTGTTTGATATCCAGCGGACTTGCCTGTGTATTAGTACCTCAAATTGTATGAAACTGGGCAAGCTGGAACTTGTCTTTGAAAGCCAGACTGTGTACTGGAAAGATGGTGGTGAGGTAAAGGAATGTGTGAACTTACCTGCCAGGGACTTTAAAGATCTTTGGAGACAAGAGTTGCTGCTCTCTCTTTCTGCTCTGTAAGCCACATGTGCATGCGAATACCTTTCACAAATGGCCCTAGTAGCCCTTTGCATAGAAATCTGCCCTCTGCCCTGGAAGCTTTCTAGCCTCCATTCATAGCAGTCCCACACGTCTCTGCTTAAGCACAGCAAATTCCTCTTTGCCCTCTCTTTTTCAGCAGCATCTGGAGGTTTCTGAAGATTTATTATCTTCTACATTAGAATAGAATAGCGTAGAGTAGAGTACAGTAGAGTAGAGCAGAGCAGAATAGAATAGAATAGAATAGAATAGAATAGAATAGAATAGAATAGAATAGAATAGAATAGAATAGAATAGACCAGACCTGGTTGGAAGAGACCTTCAAGATCATTGTGTCCAACCCATCATCCAACACTATCTAAACTAAACCATGGCACCAAGCACCCTATCAAGTCTCCTCCTAAACACCTCCAGTGATGGTGACTCTACCACCTCCCGGGCAGCACATTCCAATGGGCAATCGCTCTCTCTATGAAGAACTTCTTCCTAACATCCAGTCATTTTGTAATGCACTGGAGTGGGACCAACTCCAGCCTTCCAAAAGGAGGTCTTAAGATAAACAGCCCTGCTCTCTTGGATGTTTTTGTCCTTCTCTTTCATTCTGTACTTCTTGGTGTTGTTTTCAGTGGTGGTATGTGTTTATGTGCTCCCCCCATCCACACAGTGCACACATAAACACAATACTGCTCAGTATTGTCTCAGCTAAAGAGTAAGAAGTCAGGTAATGACATGCAATCCAATGCCAGGTGACCAGACTGCATGGAGGAGGAAGATGTTCAGGCACTTTGGGATTGTAGCAGCCATGCTACAGCCGCTCAGCTGTGGGAGCTGTGAAATAGCATTGCAAACCACTTAGGAACTTTATATCCACACATCACAACAGATGCATCAAACTGTAGGGTTTTCATCCTGGTAAAGAAAGATCATGGAATGTGGAAAAGGAGGTGAGGCCCCAGTGAGACTTGTCCTGTATTTGTTGTTTGACGCAAATGAATTAAATTGAAGAGCCAGTCTCTCCCTGCCAGATCCCCAAGCTCCTCTGACTACTGTCTGCTTTGCATTAGCTTGAGTAGTTTTCCTGTTTCCTTCAAGGTGTGACGTAGAGTTTTGCATGTCATTGTTCCGCTCTGAAGCACCAACTGTGTTACCATGGCTGCTCCATCCCTGAGATAACGCAAGAGGTGTCAGCCCCCACAGGCTCTGCACACAGTTTGCTTAGTGTCAGGAAAGAAACAGCATTTCTGCTTTCCTTTGCAGGTGGCTGGAAAGTCTCCATGGAAACATTTGTTGTTACCCAGCATCAATTCCTTAGACCATCCTCTTCCTTCATTCTGACCATTTGCAAGGGAATTTATGGGTGCTGTGTGATTTCCTGGTGCCTTGAGCTGCACAGATGTCTTACACAGCAAGGCTGTCCCAGGGCATGCATTTAGTGTCTGTCCCTCTGATGGGTAGAGCACAAGTGGTTGTTTTTGCTTTTCCAGCTCTACTGCAACTGTCTAAGCGTTTCCCAAGATGTTTTGGCACAGTATCTCACCTGTCTGGATAAAATTCCGTGACACAGATAGAGTGGTAATCCCCATTACAAAAAGCCAATTAATTTAAATTTTTTTGAGGTGCTAACTAGAAGTAAAAGGTCTGAGACTGACAGAAGGGAAAAAACCCCAGCATGTTAGGTTCCATCAGATCTTCCTCTGAGAGTCTGCTCTGAAGGGCAGCAGCCTCTTTGCAGAATATATTAGAGCCATGTCACATTTAAAATGCTGAGGAGATGCCTGAGGAGCAGTTAATGCCACTGGGAAGTGTATTATGCAATAAAAGAGGAGGTGAGAAGTCAGGGAGAAACACAGGTATGCCAGGACTAGGTATTTATCACTGTTACTTTCTCCAGTAACTATATTTTGCACAAGTGCACCTTTATTTGTGACCATGCACGTGTGTCCATATTCATGAGCTGTATGTTTAATCATTTCCTATTTAAAAGCTCCCAAATGCAGAAATGCAGACTGGCAGCAAGTGTAGGTTGGTTTAACTCATAGATATGAGTTCTTGTGTCTCACAGCCCAGCCAGGAACAATCACACTATTCAGAGCATCTGCCCTGCATAGAACCAGAGAGTCACAGAATGCATTGGGTTGGAAGGGTTCTAGAGGTCATCTAGTCCAATCCCCCTGAAGTAAGAGGGGACATCCTCAACCACATCTGGTTGCTCAGAGCCCCATCAGGCCTGACCTTGAATGTCTCCAGAGATGGAGACCTCTAATGCCTTCCTGGGCAGCCTTGCCGGTGTTCCACCACCCTCATAGTAAAGAACTTCTTCCTAAAGTCCACTCTAAATCTGGCATGCTCTAGTTTAAAAACATTGTCCCTTGTTCCAATGCCACAAGCCCCTGCAAACAGTCCCTCCCCAGCTTTCTTGTAGGCCCCCAGCAGGTACTGGAAGGCTGCTATAAGGGCTTTCCTAAGCGTTCTCTTCTCTAGGCTGGAAAACCCCAGCTCCCTCAGCATTAGCAGGGGCAGCAAATCCTTTTCTTGCAGATGACTGGAGGTGCCTCTGAAGCAGGTTGCAGAGCAATTTACATTCTGGGGCAAAAGGGAAGCTGCAATTATTGCTTATTCAGATTAACATTTTTCTCAAGGTCTTATCTTTCTTTCATTGCCTCAAAGCTATCCTTTACTGAGTGAAAGAACTAAACATGTTTCCTCCTAAATCCCTGGACCTGCTCCCATAAAGAGAGCTGCAGTGCTACGCACAGGGAGATCTATAAGGTTAATACACTGGGCTTGATTTACGCACATCACTCCCAGCACTGTTAACGCATAATAAGGGTGTGAGGGGTGCAGAGCAGTACTGGGGGAGGTAACCTCAAAGCTTGGTGGGTCTCAGTGTGGGCTGAGCAGCCACTGCAGCTGGTAGGTTATTAAGCATTCTGCAGGGGCTGTTTGTGGGAGGAGGCAGGCAGGGCTGTGTGTGGAAATGTCAGCCTGCAAGCGAGCGCTAACCTACTTCCACCAGAGAGGCTGAGAACAGCCTGGGTGAGCACTCCCTGATCTCTCCTTGAATTTGTAAGCCGTGGCTGAAGAGGAGATTTATTTTCTGTGGGTCTGAAAGTGTGGGTGAATACTCCTAGGGAGAGTGGGTGTGTGTTTTGAGGCTGCAGCTCCCCTGCTGTATTTCATATTTACAGTTTATGATACACTGAATCCTTTGGTGCCTTGTTCTCAACCCTGCAATGGAAATGTCACGAAATCCATTGCAGTGTGTGCCGGTTTCTGATTTTTCCAACCACTTGCTAATGCTTTCAATAAGGTTGAAATCACAGCTCTCATGGAGAGTGTTTTGTCTCAGCTATGTCATTCATGGCCATGGGTTTTTCTCCCTCACACTAAGCTGCCCTAATGTCAGCCTTTGCCTTGGGTCCCACCAAAGCTTGCACACCCAGCAGCAAGCACTGGGAAGGCAAAGGTGTGGGTTTTGGTAAATAGGTTTCCAGTTCATCTCCTGCAGACCTCTCATGAGTATATTGTGTCTTTTTTCCAGGCTGGAGTGTCCTAGTCCTTTCAGTTGTTCATAATCCCCACTGTCTTAAAGAGAAATAAGAAGTGTGCAGTAGTTTTGCATATCCCCACAGGTACTTTCCTGTTCCTTCAGCTGCCCAAATACCTTTATAAATTGATATTGCAGTGAAAGGCTTAGATAAGTAACGGATTTATTCCATTAGGTGAGTAAATCATGTGTAATACTTACCCTCCTTCTCCACACAGTAAAGGAGACTTCATCAAAATTTAAACACATTTCTGTGTCTAAAAAACAGGCTCCAGCTCTCTCCAGAAGATAACCTAATGCAGGAATTGGTAATCCTGATGTAGACTTTCCCTACTGCAGTCTGACCATGTTTCTCAGTTGCCTGCTGTTCCATGGATCAGTTTCTCATATTTCTCCCTAGAACAGATTTGTTCAGGATCTAGGAGATATGTTTTGATTTGAAAGAGAAACATGGAAATCTACCTGAGAGAGAGAATGGAGGAAAATTGCAAGCCATCCCCTGTATTCCTAGAGGTATTTAAAAGACACATACATGTGGAACTTAAGTATGTGGTTTAGTGGTAGACTTGGAAGTGCTGGGTTAACAGCTGGATTTGATGATCTTAAAGGTCTTTTTCAACCTAAATGATTCTATGATTCTATGTATTTTTGCTGGTTTATTACATTGCCTGGGAGTTTCTTCTCCTGCAGCAGAATGTCATTGGAATAATGAGGCAGTGTGTTGCTTAACTCTGCGGTGACCAGATCAGCAGGGATTTCAAGAGATAAGTAATTCTATTTGATTTTGTATCCAGCAATGATAATTTACATTCTCTTCCACCTTAGAGAGAGAAAGGCAGTCTGGGCTATAATTAGGGTTTTTTTTTCCTTGTCTCCTCTGGTCCTCCATTTCTCTTATTGTCAGGGAACGGTGGCAGCAGCAGCCTTAAAAGCAGGCAGTCATGACAACTGACTCTTCTTGGAGCAATTTGGGTTGTTAGAAGGAAAAAGAAACATCTCTAAAACACAAGTGCCTAAAAAAGCAGTAAGATCACAAAACTGCATGAAGCAGGAAAGTGACAGCAAAGGGCTGGGAACCACCCACGAGCTGGGAGTTTGCTATCTGCATGCTCAACTTCTGGGCTTAGTCTTTCACTGGTAAAAAACTGAATTAGATTGATTTATGTAATCTGAGTGTCTGGCCATGACTTCTCTCTGTAGATAAATAAATGCCCACACAAATAGCTAATTAAGTACAGGAGGAGTGTTTTGAATAAGAACACATTAATGGCTTTGGAGCAAATGCCCCATTGAATTTCTCAGGGTGAGAGCTCAATCAATTAATGGTTTAGAATAGTCCATCCTGAAGCAATATGGCTTTGTAGCATCACACTCAGGGCCTACTTTTATTGCAGAATCGACTGGACAAATTTGAGCTTCCAGTTAAAAAAGTTACCCCTGGCAGGGGATCCAAGTCTTAGATTGCCAACATAAAAAGAGCCACTTTGAGGTAAGAAATCTACCTTTGACTGAGGTAATCACATCTGCTTTGACTGGATTTCTGCTTGTCACAGGAAGGCTGTTTTATTAATCTCCACCCTTATTCTGTTTGCAGAGGATTTTCTTATTGGTTGCACCTGCTGATGAGGTAAATCTCTTTTTCAAGTCACACACTGTATAGCCACATGGTTTTGGGATCTCACAGGCATGTGTTCTGGTGTTGAGCACAGAAAGCCCAGACCCATCTGTGATTTTCAGGCAACTTCCTTCCATCTTGGTACCACATTTTCCATTTAAGCAGAGTATAAACATCTGTGAGACTTGCATATGGTTACCAAACACATGAATAGGAGAAGCCAGAGTTTCACACTTCTGGTCACCTCCTAACCAGTGAGTGATCGAATGTATCTGTGCAAATTGTTTACAGCAAAGTCATTTATCTCTTTGAACTAAAATTTAGGTTAGTAAGGGTTCTGTTTTGCCCCTGCAGTCCTCATTCTTTTGGTGTAGTACTATTTGTCTGTTCAGTATGAAAGTTGTTATGTGGGAGACCTCATGTTTTAAAGATCAGTGGCTTCCCATAACATCCCATTTATATGCTCCTAAAATCGACCAGAAAAAAATATTTCGAGAGGAACTTCATTTTCAAACAGCTTCAGATGCAGAAGGCTCTGTGGCTTCATGTCAGGATTGTAAAAAATGAACAGAGCACAGCGAATTAATTTTGCTAATGAGCTTTGCAACCACATGATGCACTTAGGGATCTTCACACAATTAAACCACAGAACTAGGCAAGCGGATCCCAAGTGCCACCCTTTGTTAGAGCACTTCAGGACCCTCCAAGGTGTTATGCCTTCCCATCCCTTCAGTTTCTTTCCATCACAAAGAAGAGAAACCTATAGATCAGTTGTTCCAACAACTGAAAAACTGTGTGGTGTTAGTTGGAACAGTGTTTTTGTAGCTCTCATTTATTCTGCTATCCAGACAAGAAAGGCAAAGCAGTAGCATTTTATAGACAATTTTTTTACACAGTTCTCTTAAATCTTTTTAGAAGCCCTTGAACAAAATGTTTACACTCTAAACAGAATTCAGTGAACGATCCACAAGACTTATCATGACAACCTGCCTATCCCTCCTGAACCATTGTATTTCCATCCCATTCATTCCTAACATCTGCTGCTGCTGACCCTCTAGCCCATATTTACCCAGTTATAGTGCTCTCTCTGCAGTCTTAAAATATTTCCTCTTGATTTACATCCATTTCTCTTCTGTTGTCTGGTTTTGGCTGCTGGATTTTCTGGTTTTCTTTTTGCAAAGAGAATGGGAAGAGGGGGGGGGGAAAAAGAGAGTGAGAGAAAGTAATAGATTTTCCTTGGCCATGACTGAGAACAGTAACAACATGAATAAGCCCTGTGCAAGGGGCCACAATCAGGCAAAACTGTGAATAAGGGATGTTCATACCTCCCCAAAGCTCTTCAGCCAACAGCCAGCAGTCCTGCCAAACTCCTGGGGTGTCATTCCTGTGCTCTCCCTCAACTTCTGCTGACCTTCAATACTCCAGCTTCCCTGCATGGGGTGTTCAGCACAGCCCGAATCAGAACTCCCTACCTGCTTAACAGGGTCTTCAGCTCACAATTTCTGTGATGTCTAGTGATCATTAGGCTAGTATTCAAGAAGAGCAAGGGTAAGCCTGAAGAGCATGCCAGTGGCTTACAAAAGTCAGGTTCTGACCTCAGATCTCTCAAAGTAAAGGCCTTTATATGAACCTACTGTGTAGTCAAACTGCTTTCAAGAGAGAAGAATGCTCATTCTTCTTTAAAAAAAGAACAAGATTTAACAACAGCTAACAAGGAAACATAAATCTAAGCTCCACGGAATTAAATGTCTACCAGGAATCATCTCTAATGCTAATCTGTTATCAGGAACTTGCATCTGTTCTTTCTTTCATTGTGGTTTTCTTCAGCAGAGGTCAGCCATGTAGACAGTTTTGTAGATAGGAAATAGAGTGATTACCAGCAGGGTAAAATAGCAGCTCTATTTCTGGAAGCCAGGAAAGTGTGGCTGATTGCAAGCAACTTCATCATCAAATCTTTAACACTAGACTGAGATTTGAGATGCCTCTTTTCTCAGAAGCCTGGTTTCTCAGCTCAGCCACAGACTGCCTGGGTGAATTTGGGCAAGCCAATCATGAGAAACCATTGCCCCACGCCTCAGTTTCCACCTCCAGGTAATGAAGCATGGCAGAGTTCCATTAATGGTTGTGCTACGACTGCATACAAGGATATCAACCTCGGAGGCAAGCACAAGGCACAAGAATAGAATAGAATAGAATAGAATAGAATAGAATAGAATAGAATAGAATAGAATAGAATAGAATAGAATAGAATAGAATAGAATAGAATTAACCAGGTTGGAAGAGACCTTTGAGATCATCATGTCCAACCTGTCATCAACCACCATCTAATCAACTAAACCATGGCACCAAGCACCCCATCAAGTCTCTTCCTAAACACCTCCAGTGATGGTGACTCCACCGCCTCCCCAGGCAGCCCATTTCAATGGCCAATCACTCTATGACAAATTTCTTCCTAACATCCAGCCTAAACCTCCCCTGGTGCAGATTGAGAGCACTTCCTTCAAAAGTGCAGTCCCCATCAGTCCTGTGAAAAATCCTTTCCAGACAAACTGATCAGGAAAATTCTGCAGCAATTTCTTTTAATTTAGGGTCCCAGTGCCCTGTCTGTAGGACAGAGAGGCTCATGCCTTCCAAAGATTTGCCTTCTAAAAATCAAACAGGAAATAAACCTGCTGTTCTGTCCAGTCTTTCTCCTGCCTCTCTACCAGCTGGTTAAGCGGTCAGCTAATTTATTTTGTGTTACTTTCCATTAGGAGTGGAGGATTGATGCCTGGAAGTGTTTTAATGGCACTGTTGACCTTGATAATAAAACTGTCTAGTTTGGTTTGTATTGGTAATGACATCCCATACCCCCTGAGTCACAGAGAAGCTGCAAGTTTAATAACACCACCAGTGAGAAGTCCCTTGGAAAGGCATTAGTGGAGAGGCCCATTTTCAGTGCTGTCTCCTCCTAATATGAGGCTTATCAGCACTGTATGTGATTTGCCTATTCATTAGCAGATATCTGGGGCTCCAGTGATGCCTGGATTGTCTCCATGCGCTCTCTTGCAACTTGCTGGGTGCTCAACACCGTATGACACTGACAGCTGCAACTGCTACTAGCTGCTATCTCAGGGCTGTGTGTAATTTGGAGAACAATTTACATAATTCTGCTACCTAAAAATACCTACCCCTGCACAAGCGCAGTGCAGTAGCATGCACTGCTCTAGCAGACATGGAAATGGCTGCAGCTTTCCCAGTGCATTGTGAAATGGGGATTCTCAACACTTCTTCTTCATCTGAGGGGCTGACACTTGTGAGAGACATTTAAGGACACAGAGCAAGTGGTAATTATCCTCAGCACGCATCACAGGCTTTTTGTCAAATGATTAGAGAGGTACCTGCCAGAATAATTAGCTTTCTGAAATGGTTGAGCCCTCATCTGCTGTATGTTGACTAAAAGGGACATGAAGCCTAAAGATTAAGTGAGAAGATGGCAGGTTCCCACCCCAGGGCTCACCTGTCCACCCATTTCCTTCCTCAGCCCTGTTGTTAATGTTCTCAAGTGCGCAGTGCCACCCACCCCACTTTGCTCCATTAAACAATAGCACTTGCTTTTCTTGTCTCCTTGGTGATGTAAAGGGAATATCTGTGACTTTTTTGTTTCTGTGCAACAAGCAGCCTTGCAGACCATGGCAGAACAGACTGTTACAAAATAAGTCTCCCTGAGTTACCAAGTCAACACCATGAGGTGGAAATGCCCTTTGGGTTGCTGCTAAAATACGTCAGCTAACTACCTTCAGCAAGAATATGGGCATGTATCCCAGAGGGATCTGCTGAAGTTGTGATGACTTTGAGTTATCCAATGCAATGGCTTTTGCACTGGCATTGAAATGTGTTATGTCTGGCAGTGATTTTTTTATTGTCTACCAGTGGGACCCAGCAGTGTGCTTGCTTGGGATAGTCAAGGAGAAGGCTACACTGAGATCTCTATAATTTTGGTCTTCTGAATTTCCTACTGTGAGATCTAGAGGAGTGTGAAAGATATGGCCAAAGAGTAGCAGCAAATCACATAAACTCCTGCTCTTTTCAGAGCTTGGCTTGGGTGGGCTGCTAGATTTCTCAGCTTAGCTTCATCAAGAATGTACTTCTGCATCCAAAACTGCCACAGGCATTCAGTCATTTGGTTTTGTCAACTTAATTGAGCTGCACTCATGCTAAAACTGAAAGTGATGCCTCTGCTGTTGGTGAAATTTTTAACTGATTCCAGCAGAGCTCAAGAGTTCAGAATATTCACAAAACCAAAATTAGGCCAAATGTCAGTAGGTACCAACCCTATTTATTTACTGACTGATGTGGGCTTGTCTCCTTTGGTCTGATTAGGCAGAGCCCAGCAGAGCAGGCACTTCACCCAATGTGTTCCCACAAACGATAAAACCTTCACATTTTACTGTCACTCAGTTTCCCAGTGACCACTACAATTGTACCTAGCACAAATTGTTTATCACCTTCTTGCAGACTAATATTATACTGAGAATAGCAAATATTTGGCTTAGGATAATGGCGTATTAATTTTTTTTTCTTCCCCCCTCCACCTTTAACACTCTCTACCTTTCTTTGTCCTCAGTCTCCTTAGAAACCACTCAACTGGCAAAAACAGAAATTAATTTACCCCAGTGAGAGGATATGCTATTAATGAGGCTGGTGGTGTATGAGAGGGACACATCTGAAACCAATGTCATATTGAGCTCCTCTAGGAGAGACAAGGAGTTTGGCTTTTCTTGGATCAATCTGTTTTGCTCTTCGTTCTAATCATTTTCACTTCCTGATTCTCAAATCATATAAATGTTTTCTCCTTCCATCCTTAGTTGCCTTAGGTGACGTTATTCAAGTCAGTGGATTTACACAGATGGCAAAAAAAACTATGAAGAGTCAATCACACATTTTAGTGATTGCCCTTCACCTCCTTGCTTTGTGTGCCACACACTTCTGTCCGTGGTGGATTAGTTGCATTCATTTTGTGCCTTCACTGAAAGCCACATCCGTCGAAGCTGCACTTTATTGCAAACATTTGTTTTCTTCCCTGCTAGCACAGCCAGGCTGACTCTCATCCCACTTACACTGGTTTAGCAGTACATAATGACAGCAATCACAATAACTGTTCCTCATTTGCTGGCTTGACATAATACTCACGCCAGTAAAATATCATTGACACAGCTACGTTGGTGGCCTGAAAAGTGTTTGACATTGTACATTTAAGACAAATTTTAGCATGTTCTTCTCCATCCCCACACCCCCACACTCCCCTTAATAAAGACAGAACTGCCTGGGATGAAAAATATTCCAATTATTCCAATTCAGCTATTTTTTTTCATTTCTCTCCAATTATACATGGACAAACTGAGTTGGCACGTCCTATGAAAAGGTAAGACTGATAGATTTCAAGCAGACGCGCTGGGCAGGCACAGCTGATCTGAGCATTTGCAGTATGTCTGATGTACTAAGGGTGGATTGAAGCCTGTGTGTATGTGCAGATTATTTTCAAAAGCAGTAGTGCACCATCTAAAGCAATAGAGTTGCAATGCCTGCTTGTACCCTCTACTACAAATATTTTGCTACTCTGTGGTTTCATATAAAGTGTCTTGGATGCTACTCTCGCAGCTCCGACAATGGATGTATCTGCTGCACGAAGAAAGACTTCTGTCAGGAGCAGACAGTGGTGAGGCTAATTGCAAACTGCTTGGCTACTGTTGGTTCTCACCAAAAAAACCCCAATATATATATATATATATATATCCATTCAGAAGGGTTATGCAAGAAAACTCACATTGGTGTTTTAAAATCCACATAAATTAACTGTGGGAATGTGGATATGTGTCTGGTCTGCATGCTTTGAACCCCATTTAGAAGAGAACTGGTCCTAGGTGGTTGCTTTCTTGTGCTTGTTACAACTCAGTAGTCTCCTCAGATGTGTGGTATTCACTGAAAGAATAAACAGCTGCCAGTCCAAGCTTGCCAAAATTTCCTTTTCAGAGTAATACTTTTGCAGTTTTTCCAAGGTGCATTTCCCATGAGTAAATACTACATCTCGTATCAGGAGTAAATACAGCACAGCAAAAAGGGAATGTCAGAATCTGGTTTTGCCTTTCACAGCTTTCTCATACATTGTCTAGAAGCACAGACAATTTTTCTCCCCCACTTCCCCTCTGGAAATGAATGAGTAGGCTAGGAACTGTATACTGAGATGAAAAAGAGTTTTCTCTAAGCACATGCACTGTTATAAACAGCCTTGGGTTTTGTAGTGAATGGTTGAGGACTGCAGTATACTGAAGACCTTTCAAAAAGATTAATATATGCTCAGAAATATCCTCTTGAAAAATTTACTTCTCTTTAAACCTCCTTATTATAATTCCTTCCTACCTCAAATACCATTTATGAAGCAAGAAAACAAGGCAGAGTCCTGTAGACTCTCCACATTCCCATCTGCCACACGAGTGAGCAAGTAGCTCAGTCCATGCAAATGGGAGAAGGACATTGCCCAGCCATTAGGTGGTTCTTCCAGACAATATGGGCTTTAGGCTCAATGTGCCAAGCACTTGAACATGCAATTAACTCACAGCTTTTCCTTAAGTCCAACTTCAGTGCTGAAGAGCATTGCTGAGGAAGAGCAGACATGTGTTACAAGTTAAGAGCATGACTGAGCAAAGAATTTCTGCTCAGTCTCATAACACTGAGATTAACAGATCAGTCAGTGATTCGCCTGGGAGGTGGACTGGGTTCCTTGAACTGAAGTGAGAAAGTACAACAGGCTTATTGGGTGGACAAGGCTCTTTTGCAAACAGCTGTGGAGATGGTAGAGTCTGATATGGGACCTCAAACAAACTCAAAAAGAATGAGGACAAATACACATTTTTAATGAGCTCTAACGAAAGTCTGTTGAATAGTTTGTTCAATTTAGTTGTGTTTTGATTATTTCCGTTGTCCCTTTGTTTCCTGTATGTGGCTGTGATGTATCCAGGAATAAATCAGGAACATTTGCATTGAGAGTCATCCAGAATTTCCATTTAAAATGATCCACTTTGTTACAGTAATTAGCCTTGTAAGTGGAACAAAGCACACAACATTGACAATAGTTGCTAGTGATCACTTCGCTTCCTAATCAGGCTGCTCCTTCAAGCATTCTAATTTATTTTAGTAATGATTACAAGGCAGATGCTGCACAGATTTGCACCTCCAGGAACTCCAGTGAAATAGAGGAACACAAAATTTTGCCCAGTATGCCTAATCCTGAAGTATCCTGAGTAATCGGAAGGTAAAGCAGGTATAAATAAGACTTTACTTTCAGAGGCATATTGATTTCAGATTTGAATTCACTCACATATCAATTGCTGTGAAGTAGGTATATGTGTTTGGTACTGAGGAGTTTCTGGGAGAGGGATGGTCAGTGCTGAGCCCCTCTAAGAATGGCACTGACAAACACCTAATTGCTTTGAGTTCTCCATAAGAACAAATAATTCCCAAGTTTATTTTGCACCCTGAAATCAAAGCACCCATTCACCTCAGAGAGAAAAAAAGCTTTCCTTCCTTGAGAAGAATGATAATGAGAGGCCAGTGAGGGGCGTAAATTGTTAATCTTGTAGCAGAAATAGGTATATTTTTTAATTAAGATACAGGTCCAGTTAAATCCTTACTGAACATTAACATTCTCCACCTGTTATTATTGAAAGCCAGTTCAGCTAGTCCCTTTAGTGTGCTCTTTTCCATCCTTAGACTAGGAATCCATCAGACAGACTTTGGCTGTAATTTGCTTTTTCTGAAAGGGCAAAACAATCTATGTAGGCACAACAAATTGGTGTCTATGTAATCAGACACTTGCATATAAAGGCATACTTGGGTGCTGTTGGGAATATTAGGGGGTGTCTTTTCTCCATGTCCTTGTATGACCCTTACAATTTTTAGTTTCTTCCAGAACTCACTGAATTGTTGAGATCTCTGCAGTAACCTTTCATCTGGACAGAGCTGGGAAAGGAGTAGTGACTTAGAGTAATTTTTATTCTGAGGGAAAACCATCAGCTGAGTCTGTGTACAGGACAGGCCACAGCATTGCCATCTTGTGCTTCTCCCTTTCCCTTGGTCTCCATGTCCATGAGTTGTTTAGCTGCATTGTGTGTTGTTTTGGGAATCACACAAAGAACTGGGGAGGAATCTGAATGTGTTCCTGTCTCATCAAGTGAAAAATAAATGTGAGATCATTAAGCTTGAAGGGAGAATATTTCAAAACACTGTGATTTCTTTCATGCCATCTATTGGATGTTATCATCTTCCAAAAGCTCAACTCCTCCATGATCTGGCCAAGAAAATCTTTGTATTGACTCGTAGTGGTGCAGAACTGACTCACAGCTGAGCAGTTCTGGTCACAGATTTATGCTGATTGGTTCATTCATGTCTGCAAGGCAGAAAAAAATATAGTTGGAGACTCACTGTGTCTCTTGGACTTTGTGCCCAAGAACCATAAATGGCCAAATTCACGATCAAAACATTTCCACTTTCTAATCCCTTAGGACTTTGTTACTGCTGCCCATTTCCTCTCCTATAGTTATAATCCTATTTGTGGTATCACATCTTTGGAAGAGCTGTGTGAAAGCAAACAAGTGGTACTTGAGGGAAAAACGCAGAGAGACACAATTTTCATGTCTTATGATTGGAGCTGATTCCCATCAGCAAAAAGTAAAGCTCGAGGAGGAGAAATGCAGACAAGAGTTAACATGCACAGGGACACACAGTTCAGGAACAATCTTAAATTCTACTCTCATTTCGGCTCTGCTGGAGTGGATTTGGAGTTGCCATATGTATGGCACATTCATCTGTCCTCCCCACTAGTTTCTTTGTCACCAGGAGGATAAATGCTTGCATATCCAACAGGACAAGGGTGCATCCATCAGGAGCTGCAAAACACACTGAGAACACAAAATATATTGTATGTGTTACCAGAGGGTTAAGATCCTTTGTTCCTGAAGATGCCTCAAAGTGGAAGAATGAATTCTTTGCCAAATTCATCCTAGAAGCTTGGAAAAGAAACAGGACGGCTGTCCTGCAGTCCCCATTCAGGCCTGCCCCTGCCGTGTCCAGCAGTGATAGCAGCCCCCCCGCGGCCAGCAGCAAGGGGCCTCAGCCCTGTCTCTGCAGGAAAGCGCAGCTCCCCTAGGTACTGTGCCCGGGGAGGACGGAGCAGTGCCGAGTCGAGCATTTCCTTCTGCTCACGGGCTCTGCAGAAAGGCAAAAAGCTGCAAGATCTCGATGAGACCAAAATATTAATTCTCTGTTATTGCATCAAGTTTGACTAACAAGCCGCATGAATAAATCTGCAGTCTTAGTTTCTGCCAGCGCTAAGTTTCTATGGCAACAGCAACCCTTCTCATCTTTAGGAATTTCATTAGCTAGGAAGGGGGAAAAAATGAAACACACACACACACACAAAATCTCACCCCAAATCAAAAAAGATTTGTCAAACTAAGAGCAGCATCTCCCTCCCCCACCTCATTTTTAGGGAGGGAAAAGTCTGCTTGGGGTTGGTTTGTTTTTTCTCCTTTGTACAAAGTGTTTATAAAAATTCATATAATTGTCTTAGAGAAACAGCACTCTGCAAATGCTTTTGTACATCCACATTGGAGAGGCAGCAATCATAAGCATGCAGACTGGAGATGCACCAGGGGAGCGAACATGGCTGTGGCAGCACATTCAGCATTCAGATGAGCCCCTTTGCATACACACAGAGATCTCGGCACTGCCTCCTCTCTCGACATTTGGAAATGGGAAAGAGACCTGGGAATGGGAGACCTTCGATGTGATCATAGTGGAACTGCCTGATGATATAAACACTTAAGGGAGGCCTAGGTAACATTTGGAAAGTTATCACAGAGCTTTATGTGTTTGTGTATGCCTCTGCTGCTGCTTACAGAACGCCTCAGCGTTCGATATTCCTGGTGTGGGAATTGAGCTTGTTGGATTTCAAACGCCTGGCTGTGCTTTCTCCTCCTCTCACCTTGTGCTGCCCTATACCCTTGTGACAAATAAAATACATGCTATTTAAAAAGTCAATTCAATCAAATTGTTTTAGAAAACAAAGCCCCATGAACACAGAAAAAAAGGAGAAAGTGATGAACACCCTCTGCTGTGCAAAATAGGTTGGTGCTTACATTGATCTACATCTGTTACCAACTTTAAGCAACGGGACTGTGGAGCAGTTGCATTCCTCAGTTTGGGGAGTTTTGTTCTGGCCCCACTTAAGAGGTTAAAAGTGTTCCCCTTAACACAGCGAGTACTGGGGTCTCAACTTGTGCCCAGCTTCTCTGGTGCCACAGTGCAGGGAGATGCAGAGAGCTCAGAGCCCTATGTGCAGTGTAGGGAAGATGCTGCTCCAGGTCATCTCTGACTGCCTGTCCCAGCGCTGCGGAGGCAGCACCAGGGCAGTGCTGAAGGGGGCGGAATGATAGATGACACACTGACAGAAGAGCCAGCTAATAGTGGAGGGGATGGGACACCAGCAAAGGAGCCCAGGCAGTTAAGGGGGCAGGGAGGACATTGGTTTAATCCAATGTTTGTTCTTCCAGTTCACCTGGAGTTAACACTGCAATTGGAACAAAATGTTCTACTACAGCCTATACCACTGAAAAGCAAATAGCAGCTGGAGAACCCTTTATGAACCTTTTCTGTTGACTCATGAATACACAAGTACACCAGATTCACTGCACATAAATTACATGAAACAATGGTTAAAAGAGTGCTCTGCCTCTTCTATCATTTTTATCTGTAACCAGATGCCAGCCAGAAAACCCCCAGAGACTGTATTATTTCAGAAATACTGACTGTAGTGCCTTTTTCACCTCAGTTTTACAGTTAGCATTTCTGCTGACATCAGTGAAGCAATCTCCCAATTATGTCAGTGGAAGTGGATGGAGAAACATACCTGCCACCACCAAACAGCCACACTTAGATTATTTTCCCCACTTTGCCTAGAAATGGCCAATCAAGGCTTTTACAATCACAATCCATTCCCCACTCCCTGGTGGGCTCTATAATTCAGCCAGTCAGAGACGGTATCACAAAACATAGCTAACATATCAAATAACAACATGAATTTTGTACAGCGAATTACAACTATTCACAAAAGGCTGTCAGTGAACAATCTCCAGCCCAATTTCATTATTCATGGAATAAAATGATAAGCAATTCTGAATAACAAATAAATCTGAGAATTTTGTGAGCCATCTAGAACCAATTCAGGAGCTGGGAAGGGAAGCGAGGTTAGTGGAATAAATTATTTGCTGTGAAATTGGTTGGTTGGGTCTTTACAGCACACCCTTGGGGACTACTAGCCTGATACTTAAAAATCAACTAATGCATATTCCAAAAGGGGAACAACAGTATGTATTCAGCTGCATCAGTGAAGAATGCAAAGGGATGGAGGTAAACAAATTCTTTGCTCAGAATTTGCCCACCAGCGAGAGATGAGTTCTGGGGGAAGACATTAGCATTTTCTTCTTTGATTTGTCTCCCAGCTGTCCTTCTGGATGATTTGTGTTTTCTCATGTCCATAACAAAATGCAGGTAGCTTGGAACAGAATGTCTGGCTTACAGTTTTTGTCATAAGTATAAAGTCCCACACCCTTTCCCCCTCTCCTAAGAGTCTTCCAGTCTTGACAGTGGAAGTGGGAGATGTGCTTGCTGCAAGGGAAAGAGGGGACAAAGCAGTGGGGTGCACACATTCTCTCTCCTCTTTTCTAGCTGTCAGTCTAGCCTTAACATCAATTCTGTTGCATGAGTGCAGGGCAAAGGTAGTTTCAGGACATGTGCTCAGATTAGTGCTCCATCCTGATCATCTGCCAAGTTAATAAGTCCTGGATGTCGTGCTACAGCTTGATTTCATTGGGCACCATTGCACACTCCTGTCTGCAGAGCTCCAAAACTGGAGCTATACAGGTCTCTTAGCATGGGCATGGTGGTTTATCATCACAAATAGAATGTGATCTGAAAAGAGGACTTGAATCCACACTTCCCTGATAGTGTTAATGCACCCTGATAGCTGCAAACAGGCTTTGGATTCAAACCTAAAGGTGGGGATTGGGTTCTCAGATGAATCTGCCAGAAGGGAACAAGCACCGAAATTGCCTTAACTTGTCCAGCCAAGCTCCAGTGTACTAAACAGAGAACATCCCCCTGCTTAGTCAAAAGGACATTCATTGCCATTTGCCTTGAAGAGGAATTTCTGATGAAAAATTGATGTTATTCTCTCAATAGTTTATGCTGAAATTTCCCCCTAAAATAAAATCTGTACAGTTCCATCATTTCAATTGATTAAATATGGATTAGCAATGCTAGTGGAAGAAAAAAAAGCACTGATGGCCTCAAATTCATTCAGATTAAACCAGGGAAGAAAACGTTGCAATGCACTTCAGCCCAAGGGTCACAAATGGTATGTTACATCAATACAGACATGAGGTAGCTGGCAGCTACAAACCCAGCAATCCTGGAAGTGTCCAATTTACCTTAAAAAAAGCCCAAGATGACAAATACTAATCAAACCTTTCAGTTGGAAGATCAAAAAAAAAAAAAAACAAACAAACTAAAAAACACAAGACAAAGCAAAATGAAACATGCACAGTTTGTTGCTTTTAAAGGAATGGAATGGAATGGAATGGAATGGAATGGAATGGAATGGAATGGAATAGAATAGAATAGAATAGAATAGAATAGAATAATAGAATAGAATAGAATAGAATAGAATAGAATAGAACAGAACAGGATTGAATTGAATTGAATTGAATTGAATTGAATTGAATTGAATTGAATTGAATTGAATTGAATTGAATTGAATTAACCAGGTGGAAATAGACCTTTGAGATCATCGAATCCAACCTATCACCCAACACTATCTAATCAATTAAACCTTGGCACCAAGCACCCCATCCAGTCTCTTCCTAAACACCTCCAGTGATGGTGACTCCACCACCTCCCCAGGCAGCCCATTCCAACAAGAGCTATAGGAAAAGGTACATCAAAGAAAGTTACCTGGCTGCTGATGGCTTTTGATGTGAGCAGCATTTGGTTGCTCAGGGTGTGTTATTTGATGAGCCCTTTTTAAGAGGCCTTATGTGACTCTGGAATTAAAAGTAGAAAAGGCTTCTGTGGCCATAGCTGCAGCGTGGGGTCAAAGAACAGAAAAAACACTATGTTGCAAGGTATTCTGGTCAAACTATTCCAGCTTTGAATGGAATGCAGAAGGTGGGCTTAGTTTTAAGATTGGATCGAGTGGCCAGAGCCCCTTCGTACCCTTGAGTCATCCTTGCTGCATGATTCATTCTAATTGCACTCGTTAGTGTTGCAGATACTGTACAAAATGTTCAAAGAGAGCTGGCTGGGGAGCTGAAGTGGCTGGCACCCTTTGTGCAGGAAGACTGGTGCCTCTTTTTTTCTTGGTGCCCTAAGACAGAATCCTAGTGCTGTTTTAATGACGCTTTTGGTTGCACAAGTTTCCTGTGCCCACCGCTGAGAAAAACACCAGCAGCAAGTAGACAACTTGGACCAGCTGCACTGGGGGTTTTGGATCCACCCTACATTTCACCACCCAAAGAACCACACAGTGCAAGGGCATGGTATGAATAATGAGGATGTTTTCCATTAGGGAAAGTGCTTTCCATTGTCTTTGCAGACACTCCCCTATTGTCTACATGTCCACCAGGCATTTTGCAAAACTCTCTTCTCAAGAGCAGCCTTGCATTCATTCATGTGATTACCATAAAACCACTGGCTCTTGCACCAGCTTTCTGCTGGGAAGCTCATGCTGTAGGATTTCCATGTATTTTTCAAGGGTCTGATGCCCACATTTCTGACTCTGTTTGAACATTTTCCTCTGGAAACAAGCTGAGACTTTGGGTGGACCAAAAAAAGAAAAAAAAAAAGAAATAAAAATCCCCAAATGGGTAATGTCCCAGGCTTTGGCATTTTCTTTTACAGAGCAGTTTTTAAAAGATTAGTGGAGAAGCTGTTTCATAGGCTTTAGGGCTTTTTTAGCCATTAAACTTGAGTTACAACATGGCAATTGCCCCTACACTGCCACTATTTTGCCACGTAGCTCCCAATCAAAATAGCAATCCTTCCCTGTCCCTAGACATCTTCTTGTGTCCTTGTGCTCACTTCGCTTGGTTGCATGTTTGCAGGGTTCAGCATCCTTAATGAACATCTCTGTAGCTTTTCTGTATAATTTTATATTCACAGAATCACAGAATCTGGTGAGAATCAGCTCTGGTGAGACCCCACCTGGAGTACTGCGTCCAGTTCTGGAGCCCCTATTACAAGAGGGATCTGGAGGTGCTGGAAGGTGTCCAGAGAAGGGCCACGAGGATGAGCAGAGGGATGGAGCACCTCTCCTGTGAGGACAGACTGAAAGAGTTGGGGCTGTTCAGTCTGGAGAATAGAAGGCTCCGAGGTGACCTCAGTGTGGCCTTCCAGTATCTGAAAGGGGCCTACAAGAAGGCTGGGGAGGGTCTTCTTAGAATATCAGGTAGTGATAGGACTAAGGGGAATGGACCGAAGCTGGAGGTGGGGAGATTCAGACTGGACATGAGGAGGAAGTTCTTCACTGTGAGAGTGGTGAAGCCCTGGAATGGGTTGTCCAGGGAGGTGGTTGAGGCCCTGTCCCTGGAGGTGTTTGAGACCAGGCTGGATGAGGCTCTGGCCAGCCTGATCTAGTGTGGGGTGTCCCTGCCCATGGCAGGGGTGTTGGAACTGGATGATCCCTGTGGTCCCTTCCAACCCTGACTGATTCTATGATTCTATGATTCTAATCACCAAGGTTGGAAGAGACTTCAAAGATCATCAAGTCCAACCTGTCACCACAGACCTCAACTAAACCATGGCACCAAGTGCCATGTCCAATCCCTTCTTGAACACCTCCAGGGATGGTGACTCCACCACCTCCCTGGGCAGCACATTCCAGTGGCAGACCCAGTTAAGAGAAGTCTCCATGTACTGTGTGTGGTATAATGGTGAGAAACACTCCATCTCTCAAAGACCCTGTAGGCTAGATAGACCAGGCAGGTGGAAATTGAAGGAAAGGGAGTATCATCTCCACTTCACAGAGGACAAATGGAATCACTGAATGAAAAGGTGATATTATCAGGGAAGAGATTTAGCTGAGCTCTGAGCAGTGTGAACCTAAGCACCATTTCATAACTCTCTTTAAAGCATTACAAGGCAACTTGGAAAAATGCTAGAGAAAGAAATGACAATGCATAGATGTCGTGGAATACATCCTGCCCTTGTTTGCTTCATTCTCTCCTCTCCCCTCTGGATTTCAAACATCACTGAAGAGCAAGCTCCTATTATTAGGCAAAAATATCTGACACCTCACAAAGCAGTTTCCCCTCTTTCTGTAAGAAAAGGGGGAATGTGGTGGTAGAAACCTAATTATGAGCACTCTGGAACAAAACTTGGACTAGTGGATTTGCACTTAGCCCCTTTGACAGAAAGCAACTCACCGATACACTTGAGCTGTAATTATTATTATCAATCACTCTTTGCAGTGACAACAAATAATTATTTTTTTAAAGCATGAAAACAGAATTAACCCTTTCCTCAGGCATTGTCTGCCTAAAGTGGTAGTTGGTGGTTGTTGCAACTCAGAACACCAGTTGTGGACCTGCTGGTTTTGATTGTTTACTCTCCCCTTAAAATACCCTGGACTGAATTGAGAGTGCAGTTTTCAGCAGTGACTAGAGAGTGGGAGTCCCTTAACTCCTGAAGGTTAGCTCAGCAGAGCCCAGGGTTCAGAAGGAGGTTGCTCAAGTGTTTGAGTTTTTTAGCAGTCATGACTTTTTTAGATATTTCAGAAATGGGAGCCAATTCCTGGTGAGACTTTTGGCTTCAGAGCGAGATGATTCATTGACATTTCAACACAGAAGTGTGTTTCAGCATCAGCCAAGCCATACCTTTGATTCACCCAGTCTCGTGTTAGGTAAGAGCTGTGGCAATGATATCAGGAGCATGGCCACTTCAAGCTTTCTGTAGGGCCAGAAATTCATCATTGCCTCATCACCAGCCCAGGACTGTGGTTACCTCCTCTGTAGCCCTACCCCAACCTGAAATGTCCACTCTGATTTTCTTCTTGTCCCTTAGGTCTGAAATCTCACCATTCCACAGTGGATGGAGCCTGGGCAAGTGCTTGCTTTGCTGGCATATTGATCCATCTGTAACACACTGAAAGCACAAAAGAGTGGAAGGAAATAGCCAGATGTAGGAAACCACTCACCCTGGTATACAATACTTATTTCTGTGGGCAGCACAAGACAGAGTGGACTGTGAACGTTAAAGCATGGTCTAGGACACTGGCTTAGTTTACTGCTTTGTTTGTACATCTCTTCGTGTTCTAAGGCAGGCACAGGTTTAGCTGGATGGTGGCAGAGCACTGGAACAGACTGCCCAGAGAGGCTGTGGAGTCTCCTTCTCTGGTCACTTTCAAATCCCCCTTAGATGTTGTATTGTGCAACCTGATCTAGGCAAACCTGCTTTAGTAGGGGTGTTGGATTGGATGATCCCCAGAGGTCTCTTCCAAGCCCTGTCATTTCGTGATCTGTAGAGGGGGCTCTAGCCCCTCTTTTGGGACTTCTCAATGCAGTCTTCAGCTCTAACTCATCATCTTCAAGGTTGGGAATCTCATCAGTCTTGTTGCCCTGTGGCAGCTGAGGTGTATTTCAGCCCTGTTAACCCAGACTTAACCATATCAATATTTCTTCAGAAGCAAAACCAAAGATGCACAATCAGAAGCACAGCCTAGAAGACCTCACAACTTTCAATACATGGGAAAAACCTATCAAGACTGTTCAAATGGAGAACACAGGGAACATGTAATAATCATCTTTATTCCTCCAGCTAGGCAGCTAGAAAACTGGAAACCCAGGTCCCCTTATCTTCTCCAGCCCTGGGACTGACCCTCTTAAGACAGCAGTGTATCCTGGCAGGTATCCATGCTGGTTGTTTGTGGTTGTGTGTTGGCACTAAGTATTACCCTCAGTTATGCACTGGGAGTGCAAGGATGCCCTGGCCAAACCTCCCAAGAAGGGACAAAGTGCAGCACCCAGGGGAAAGAATGCAACCATCAGCTAGCACAGGATTTTTAATCAGATCAGTATGTGGCCAGTGTCTGTAGGAAATGTTTGCAGTTTTTCCTTATTAAATGCCAATGACAAAGTGTTTTCTAGACATAAACCTCTGCCTTTCTTCTCTAGAATGCCAAGGCAATTATTTGTGGCATTTTTTCCCCCCTTTGCTTTCTTTGCTTTTCTCAAAGGTTCTCTCTCATGCACATAGACACTCCTCATTTCCAACGCATTTACAGTGAAAGGACTTAACAAATGGAGAGCTGCACTATTAAATAACAGCAAGCTCAAACGCAGGGAGGGGAGAAAGACCTCCCCACTGCTCAGTAATAATGCTTTGATTCAAACCAAAGCACAGAAGAAAAGGCAGGGAAATTTGTAATTTCAAAGCAGACCCATCTGTTGTTATCTTGCCCCATTTCCCTGAGCCATCTCCTGCTACAGTTCAAAGAAAAGGAGGTTAAGAGATGGGTGACAGTTATGCCAGCGCTGATCAGCTGGATCTCAGTCGTTCCAAGGCTTTAGCTCAAAAGGTGGACAGAAGGACCCTTACACTCCGGTTTTCACATGCTTTCTGTCTCTGCCGGTTTCTACATCAGCTCTGACCCTCCTAAGGGAGGTACTTTTGAAGCCCATGATTCCTAGGGAAATGATCTAGAAATCTGCACAAGCCAGGACACAGCAGGCATTTGAAAGATCAGGAGAGATTTGTTATGGCCAGCTCTGGTAGTCTCCTTTTTGGCAGTGACAGTAAATGTGTCTGTGGTCCTATACAAGGGAATGGGTTACTGACAGTCACCAAGAGCTTCATGACAAGGAGTGAAGGACAGACTCTAGAGAAGGTGTTAAGAGCATGTCACATAAATGGCACTTCTTGTGGCTCTGAGATAGACTATTCACAGCTATTAAGAAAAGTCCAGACCTTGGTCTTTCCAGTTAGGGGAGGAAGAAGGAGGAGAAAAGGGACAAAGCTCCCGTTACAGGCACTGAAACGGTTAAAAGCAAATCTCTACCACCAAATTGCACTGTTGGCTCTAACTGAGCCACACTGGCCACTGTAAAATTGGACAGGAAATGAGTTTTGCCCAGGAGCAAATACTTGTTTGCTTAATTCCAGTTCTTCCATTCTGAACTCCTTCCTGGTGGGTGCTCAGGAGGTTATTGTTGGAATTGAATAGAGTAATCAGGACCTGGCCCTAGAAGAGATAATCTAGGTAATCACACCTGACTTTGCAGAGACTGAAATGAGTCACTGTTACATGAGCAACTGAGCAATGCACAGAGAGACCTTTGACAGGAAGTATCATTTTTGTCTTGTTTTTAATGTGGGAAGGACACATCATCTCAATTGGATTATGCTCATATCCTAAGAAGCTTGCATACATAATCAAGCTAGAGCCATGTCTGATTCATTTTACCTCCAGCTCTTTCTTTTGAGTCTGGGGTTTTCTGGGTTTGGTAATTGTTCCTTGTATTTTACTATGCTTGCCATAAAATGGTGCTCTGGAGATTATTCCATAAGAGGTAGTGATTTATCAGTGTGTGGAGGTTGGTGCATACATGCAGAGACACACATAGCAACCAGTAAACACTGATCTTCTGCAAATTAGAGCAGCCTGAGCATAGCAGCCTCTAATTTAGTTTCTAACAAAAATGTCCAGGAGAAATTAGTTTTGGGGAAGACTCCTAGCAACAACATGGTAAGTCCCTAGAGAGCTAACCTCTCTGAAGTATGTCAATGGTTCTGACATATTTTTAGGAAAGGAAACCTGCACGTGGACTTTTGAGGGACAAAAGTCATGGGGAAAGAGAAGGGGCAGGACTGATGTGAACTCACCTTCCAGCTACCCATGAGTGATGTGCATCGGCCAGACCTAGCCAAAAGGGAAAGTGAACACATACCCCAGGGCTTGCTGAGGAATGACTGCTCTTCTAGAGGTTTCAGACAGGTTGCTGAAAGCAGGCAGCAGCCATTTCTTGCCTGTGCAGTCTCTTTCTTACTCCTGATATATCCACACCCACCCACGCAGGGAAGGGAACGTAAATCAAAACACTGAATCGATGCCACAGGTCTGTGTCTGCAGGGTTAGTGGTTTGCCTTTGCTATAGACAAGTGCTGAGATTAAAGACAGTTGAGGAGTTGCATCGTTCACATTCTGCCTTATTTTACCTCTAGATGTTCATTTAAACGCAGAGTGTGTGCACACAGGAAGACAAAAGCTTTTAACCTGTAAAATCCTGATAGCAGGAATTATCAACACTGCTCAGAAAAAAATATATGCTACAACTGACAACACAGTCGTGAGCTGTGAAAGCAGCCCTTAAACGGTGGAACATGAATAATCAAGGAAAATAAAGCAGATGGATGGAGGTATAGACACACAGATAAACAGATAAATGAGGGGCTGTATCTCCAGATGCAGTTAGGCAATTAACTCTCAAAGAAACCAAAAGGAGTAATTTAAATTAATACCTTGGAGGATCTAAGTTTATATCAATATGAAGAACTATAGTGAGATTTGGCATGAATTCCTCACCTTATTAAAGATAATAAGGTCCACGTTCCTCTCAGAGCCATCGTTTTGTTCATCATTCTGAGATGCGTATCTTGGTACTTGCTGGGTATTACCAGCTCGTCCAAAATTGATTGGCATTGACCATCTGGGCCACATTTTCAAAGGAATGTTGTCTCCTCTGAGACAGAGAGCAGATTGCATGTCACAGTTCTCCTGGAGGGTTTTGAGATGGTTTGAAAATCTGGCCACAAGTGACACAAGAGAAGCAGCTGGTTGCTGAGCACTTACAAATGTGATTCTAAGCCCATGCAAAACCCTGGATCAGGCATTCAGGGCTGTGTGAAATCCACAGCGTTTTTTGACTTGGAGTCTTTCACAAACCTCTTTGTCACCACAAAGAAATATGTTCAGTGTTAAGTCTTTGACATCAGTACCTGCATGCCTGCCCCTCTGTCTGTCCAGCAAGCAGCCACCTCTCTGATTACAGTGTGTCTTTTGAGATCACCCTCTAGCCTCATTTCTCATCTCCTTCCCAGTGAAAATAATAAAGCTAGTTGCAAGAAAACCCTTTGAATTAAGTGGTTTCACCTATTTACAATTCAGGGCTCTTATGGGATTTTTAGATGAAGACATAGCCTCAAATAAGTTGGGTTGTTTCTTCCCCCAGATTACTGGTTTACAGAGAGGGAGGAAATTTACATCCAGAGAGAAAGGAGGAAAAGGTTATTGGAGGTGGGAGGGAGAAAGGAAGGTAAACTAGGCACAGAATGGGCCAGCTATTTTTCCTCTTTCAAAATTCCCTGCCAATATGCTAGCTGTGCCATCTGGCATCCGTGATAAATTTGACTATGTGTAATTGCAAGCTGCAGAGAGAATTTGAGAGAGGCTGGAAATTTCTCTGTCTAGGTTCTTCTGTAGCCATTATCACTGTAATCGTTGAACACAAGAAAGCAACATTTTGGTTTTTCATCCTCTCCTGGAATGAAAAGCTCCTCATTCTCTCACTGTCTTTTTCAGCTCAGTTGATTTCATTTGAACAGCAAAGCCAAGGTGGTGTCAGTTCCCTTCCTGTCCTCCCTGCATATTTAAGGCAATTTTAAAGCTAAAATTTGAGAGAGACAGGGAACATAAAATTAATCCATTTCTAAGCAAATTCCCCACCACACAGGAAGCAAGAATTTTGAACTTCCAATTTACATTTCAACTTCTCTCAGTTTCTTTTGCTTCATATTTTCTTTACACATTTCCTTTTGACCAGTGAGCCAGTCCAAATTTGTCCACCACAGCACCTCCAGCCTTGTGCCTGGCCCAGTTCCACCCCACCCAGCCCAGTCCCAGCCAGTCCAAAACTGCCCTCCACAGCACCTCCAGCCTCATGCCTGGCCCAGTTCCACCCCACCCAGCCCAGTCCCAGCCAGTCCAAATCACTGGAGGGCAAACTTGATGGGGTGCTTGGTGCCATGGTTTGGTTGATTGGATGGTGTTGGGTGATGGGTTGGACTTGGTGGTCTCAGAGGTCTCTTCCAACCTGGTTAATTCTGTTCTGTTCTATTCTAATCCCCAGCCTCATCCCTGGCCCGGTTCCATCCCACTCAGCCCAGTCCCAGCCAGTCCAAATTTGCCCTCCACAGCACCTGCAGCCTTGTGCCTGGCCCAGTTCCATTCCAGCCAGCCCAGTCCTAGCCAGTCTAAATTTGCCTTGCATCACTGGAGGTGTTTAGGAAGAGACTGGATGAGGCACTCGGTGCCATGGTTTAGTCAATTAGATAGTGTTGGATGATAGGTTGGACTCGATGATCTCAAAGGTCTCTTCCAACCTGGTCTGGTCTATTCTATTCTATTCTATTCTATTCTATTCTATTCTATTCTATTCTATTCTATTCCATTCCATTCCATTCCATTCCATTCCATTCCATTCCATTCCATTCCATTCCATTCCATTCATTCATCAGTCTGTTTCAGACTGGTAACTACTGAAGCTGCTTTCCATTTCTCATGTATTACTTTTTACATTTCTGGGATATAAGACTTTTTTTGTTTGTTTGCTTTGGGTTTTTTGGTCAATAAAGAAAAGCAGAAGCAAAGAACAAGTATTCAAAGGAGGCCTTGCCAAGCATTTTCCCATATATATGTTGCTGCCTTTTTTAACTTCCTAGAATTTACATAACCCAGACAGGTAAAGGCTTTATTGATCATTAGGTCAGGTAAAGGAGGCAGATGGAATACCATTTAGGGATTCCTGTACCCTAGAGAAGAGCTGGACCCCACAAAGCTCTTGCACACTTTATAGCTGCCCAGGGATGCTTTAATTCACTGTTTAGCCATGACCTTTATTGGGTCATCCACCAGCTCTGTGCCCTTAGAGCACGCTGCATTCAGGTCATGCCTCTCCCCATCTCGGCACATCTCTCTGTGGCAGAGTTAAGTGGATAGTGGTGAACATATTAGTTCTGCGTCACCTGCCAGTCTTTGCCATGCCAGAAAAAATATCACTGAACTGGCTCTGGATGCCTTCCAGGTCTCGTGGACAAAGGGGCACAACACTGGGGAGAGTGTGGCATCCCAGGACACAACACAGACAAACCAGGACACGCTGCTTTGTGAGCCACAAGATAGCTCTTGCACTGTTCCACTGACCCTGTTCCCTTTGCAATTCCCTCCCCAAATTACAGAAGCATGGGGAGGTGGGAGTGCTTCTGTATCACAGTCCATTTGATTCTTTCTCTACCTGGAACAAAACTCCCTACAGCTTTGATCCTGCAAGTGCTTTTGTTCACGTGTTTCCACTGCCCACGTGTGTGACTCCTGGGCTGGAGCACGGACATGAGTAGAGCAGCAGAAAGAGGGAAAATCCAGCCTGAGCATGCAGAGAGACCTAGGAGTGAAATGAAGAGCACATGGGCAGAAGCTCTGTGTCTACAATAACAATGGGAAAAGAACAAATAAACATATGCAGTGCAAATAATAGGCTATCTAGGGAGGAGGGATGTGTTAGCAATGCGTCTATAGCTGTCTGGCTGCTCCTATGCCAGAAATGTTATCACACCAGCAGATCACAACCAGCCTCTCACCTCTGCCTGCCAAGTGCTTGTCTGGTTGTTCTTCAGCTTTTTCAGTGAAGGCAGTCGAGCTGCTTTAAATAGTAGATCACTGCTAGCTTAATTTGTTTTGACTGAAGGTCATTAAAGAGTGACCACAACAGAAGCTCAGCCACTGCTGAAGGGCAGTGAGGACCAGGTGGCAGATGGTGGGGACACTTTTCTTTCCAGACTTCACAGTTGGTGCCAGAAGAAGACCTGTGTCCAGTGTCAGTCCCAGCTTCTCAGAAAGGTGGTTCAGATCCAAGGTTTCATCTACTCAAATCCTTAAGATCTTAATGGGTCAACCCTTACCTGCTTTCTCATTGTTAATATGTAGAGAAACAAACAGTCAATGCATTACTATAAAATAATTTGTCTGTTGAAGAGAGAAAAAAACTGAGGAAGGAGGTCTGTATCTTCCAGGGAAGCAAAGGCTGTGCCATGGATGAGGTGAAGGAGCAATGAAGCCAAGTTGGGTATGTCAGGCAGGGTGCCAGCAACCATCAGCCTGGAGTAAACAATGCAGCAGCTTTGCACATGGACAGTTCTTTGGACTTTGATCCTGGTGCTGCAACCAGCTGCGCAGGACAGCTCAGCCAGGGAACGGAAAAGTGGCTGCTGTGATCAACCATGACCAGCAGCCTCTTCCAAAGATCTGAGGGAAAGTTGTGACAGTTGTATGGAGCTGACCACAAGCTAATGTGTGAGGTCCGTGGCTGCACCTGGCTACTCGTGCAAAAGCCTGTGGGCTTGGGCAGTGCAGGAAGCAGGCAGGTTCTCAGCTGCATCTCTGAAGGCATATGTTTGAAGCACAAGCATAGTCTCTGTTCCTGAACTCTCGTAGCAAACTCTTAGCCTTGGGGAACACACTCAGGAATCATCACACAACCTCTGTGGGGAAAAAGTCAGTATCTAGTTCAAACAATGTCACTGTCTCCCCGCTGATAAAACAGACACAGAAGTCAGGACTGGTTTAACAACCTCCTTTCTCAGAAGTTCCCAACCATCAAATTTCAAGGGTTGCTCCTTTGATCTCAGAAGCATTAGAAAGATGTTTTTTTCCTTTTTTTTTTTTTTTTTTTTTTTTGGTTCCTTTCCTTTTCCTTTTTTATTTTAATTTCACTACTATGCCATAGCACAATACCTAACCCTGCCTAGCTCAGAAGGCTTCTGCTACTCTGATTTGTTTTTGTTTCTAGCCAGTCTCTAATTATTCTGTTCTTGCAGAAGGGGAAGGGAATGTCGTCAGCTTGAGCATCTTGCTAAGGGAAAATGAGACAGCTAAGAGGGAAGAAGGAAATTGGTACAGTTTGTAATTGTTTTTGTTCTTCAATCACTCAGGAAATAAATTGCTGTAGGAAAGGGGAAAAAAAAGGTCTTTGAACATCCAAAGCAGAAGAGAGCCAATAAAGGCACTGCATTTCTTTGAAAAGCAGCCCCCTTTTCCTCAGCCCATTTCCACTCTTTCTCATTAGTTCAGATAACTCTCGTAACATTAATTCATTAAGCTCTTCCAGGATTATTTCCCTTCAAACAGCTGCTGAGAAAATAGAAATAATCTCCTTGCTGCTGATTGAGCCCATGATTGCCACTGCCAACAATACTCCTCCTGCTGGCACCGTGGGGAGGTGCCAGGTCTCAGCCCCGGGTGGCTGTTTGATGTTCAGGAGAACAGAGGGAATGAGGGCAGGAAACCTGATTTGGGCTGAGTTTTATGGCTTGCATTTATTTCATAGATAATTGGCAGCCGTGATTATGAGTGGGAATCCATCTTTGACTGAAAGTATTGGGAAGGGTTTCTCAGGGAGTGAGGTTTAAACAAATCCTAGGCTGTGGGGATTTATCCCATTTTCACCCTTTCACCAGCACCTCACAGCTGCAATAACTGTAGGTCTCATTTTGCTACTTGGGAGATGGCTATTTCCCAGCTGCTGTTGCTCAGTCTCACTTAGTTTGGGAGGCTTTGCTCCTGGGTAGACAGCTTATCTACAGTCAGGGGGAGGTTTTCCAGAGGTTTGCATTCACCCTCAAACTGAAGACCTTGTTTAATGCAAATATGGAGAAGTTTTAAAATGCTACTTTCAAAGCTTTTTTTTTTTCCTTTTTCTTCTTTCCAAAGGAAAAGTCTTTCCAAAGAGCTGAATCAAAAAGTCTTTCCCAGCATGTATAGCAGTGAGGGTGGTCTGAGCTGCAGTGGGTTTGTTACTTCATATGGCTAAAGCACATTTTATGGGAAGAAAAGGAGTGGAGAAAACCATAAAGCAAGATCCTTTTCTTACAGTCTATTTCTGGTCTGTACAGAAATACCTCAATCCCAGAAGCAACACAGAAGAAATGAGGTGATAAAAAAAGACATAGGTCTTTTTAATTCGATGGGATATGGAGTATGATGTTACTCATGGAATCCAGCCATGGTTTTCCTCAACCTCAATGACCAGCCCTCAGTTAGGTTCTGCAAACCTCAGTTTCCCTCTGAAAAGAAGAGCAGAGAATGCACAACACTGTGCCCTAGCAGCATAGTTAAGGTCCTTTGAACATGTAAGGTGGTGCATAAGAACCTCCATGCTCATAGATTTTGTGCAGCAGCCAAGGAACCACCTGGCATTGCCCAGGACTGGGTAACATAGAATAGAATCATAGAATCAACAAGGTTGGAAAAGAACTCAAAGATCATCAAGTCCAACCTGTCGCCCAAGACCTCACGACTACTAAACCATGGCACCAAGCGCCACATCCAATACCCCCTTGAAATACCTCCAGGGATGGTGACTCCACCACCTCCCTGGGCAGCACATTCCAACGGCTAACAACTCTCTCTGTGAAGAACTTTCTCCTCACCTCTAGCCTAAACCTCCCTTGGCGCAGCTTGACACTCTGTCCTCTCGTTCTGGTGCTGGTTGCCTGGGAGAAGAGACCAACCCCCAGGTGGCTACAACCTCCCTTCAGGTAGTTGTAGACAGCAATAAGGTCTCCTATGAGCCTCCTATTCTCAGGGGAGGATGAGAATCATTTCTCTGCAAACATTTTTTACTCTTCTGTGCTATCTTCTTGCTTCTTCGTGATGAGATCATCCAAAGCCAAGCAACGCATAAGGATCTTGTGGCTGTGTAAATGCCAAAAGCTGTTTTTCCAGCCCTTTGCAGGTTTTCTGGTGCATCAGTGCATTTTGTGAAGCTGTTTCCAGCTCTTTTTTTGGCTGGTGTAGAACACAAGACAAATTATCAAGGATTCAAAATAGTACAAAGGGTGTCACTTGATATTCACTAGTCAAACAGGTATTTCATTATGATTTCACTTATCTCCTACCTATTTAAGGAAGCAGAAACACACACATTCATATTCCCAAGCATTTTCAGATGCATACCAAATAACCCAATGACCAGCAGGTCCAAGCACTTGAGGATTGTTCCTTCTTTCCTTCCACCTTGCTGTCCATTCATCACCCATGTCCCAAAAGATAAAAATAACTCAACATGTGAGCTGCAATTTGATGTGAGGTTTCCATCAGCTATGGGGATGTGTGGAAGGCAGCCAGGTAGCCTAGCAACAGAATGCAGCTATTTGAGGCTAGTCCAGACAAAAAGCAGAGAAGGACTGATTTTCCTTGGGGTGGAGGCAGTAGCAGGATACGGGAGAGCTCTCCCTCCACACCCAAAAAGCAGGCAGTACCCAGTGCTATGGCTGTATTTATACCTCCATGGGACAGAGGGACTTTCAGCTTATCTGCATGATCATCAGGCTGCTGATATACCACCTACATGAGTGGGGCTGGAAAGCAAGATGTGAAAGGTGTTAGGAGTGGGAAGGAGAGAGTTACACCTAAAGAAAAATGCCTGTATTGTCAGAGCATCTTATAATGATCCCTATATGCTCTGTGTTAGCAGGATAGTTTGTCTCTAATCACATCCCTCATATACACAGAGTAAAAATTCTCATGATAACTAGAGGGAATCTTCTGCAATTTATGGTCTCAGCCAGCATCCTCATAACCCATGGGGCTCTTGCTGGAAGCTTCAGTGGTGCTTCGTCAAGCCCTTGCACAGCATCCTGACAGGGCTGCCCTTTCAAACTGACTGCATGGCAACTATTCAATGCCCCTTAAATCACACCTGGCCCTTCTTTCAAATTATCAACTCTGCAAGCCTGCTACAGAGGTAGCATTGTCTACCACCTCAGCCTAAGCAACAGATGAAGGCTGTAGCCTTTCCTCTGACACTGGCTGGTGGCTGACCTTGAGTCAGCTCCTTGATCTCACCAGCTTTTGGTTTTGCCATTTGTGAAGAACGAACAATGATATCTCCCTCCTTTCATGAAGCAGTCTGCAAGCTAGACATGAAAAACACCTATAAAAATGCAAAACACGACTATGATTTATTTAACAGCTTTTCCACCCCAGTCCTCAGCCTATTTATTACCACAATTGACAACTGTGCTGAATGCAGACGCAGATAACATGTGGGTTTCCTGAAACAAGCCTGAACTCCCTTTCACAGGGAGTGCACAGGCTGGCTCCAAGGTGTCAGGAAAGGAAAACCCATCCAAGAGGGGATTTGGCACATCAGCAAAGGAATGCCCCCATTCAAATGAGGTACCTTTGTCCCAGGGTTCCATTCTGCATCCAGGAGGGCAGTGGTTCATCCCTTGTAACTGCAAAGCACAACCTAGCACAAGCCACAGCCCAAATCTGCTGCAGGAGGGAGAGATGTTGACAAAGCAGCACCATGAGAATGGGACAAATCATGACATGGCACAGAACTTCAAACCAAGGAGAGGGGTCCCTTTTCTAGAGAGACTGGGCCATTTATCATTTTCACCATCATTTTACATAGACTGCCAAGGGGAAAACTTCATTGTCAGGATCAATAAGGGGCCTTCTTCCCTTTCCATCTTTGCTGTGACCAATTTTACTCTAATCTAAATGCAAATCTATTACCAGCCTATAAATGAGAGCCTCAATTTAAAAGGGTAAGAGAAGTCCATGGACAATGAACAGGTGACTGATTCGCTAATGCTCACACTATTAATAACATTCCGTATCAGCCGGTGTACTTCGGAGCTGAATGCTAGTGAACAGGCTGAGAGGTCTTTTAAATGATCTATACACTCCTCACCAGGGACTCCCTTGCATTGATCTGTAAAGATGGGCATTTCATTTCCATAATTTGTCTCAGATAGATTTCTTTCTGAGTTCTCTAGATGTGTTTGCAGTCAGCTCTCCTCCATATTTCAAAAGGCTTTTCAGCCCAGACAGGAGAATTTGTAAAAGGCTTATATGTGTGTGCATGCTTTTTGTGAGTGGTTCCAGGCAAAATCTTTCAATGCAGGCTGCTATTTTAAAGGTGAGCATTATACTACATCTGGATAACTTCCTTTTCTTCACTTTACTGCTGATACAGAAGTCCAAGATCTTATGGACACATGACATTGCTTAGGACAAGAGTAGAGGATACTGCTGAGTGTCATGTTGTCCTTCCATTCCCACAGACACCTCAGCATTCACCTTCACATTTCTTTTGTCCCCTTCCTCCTCCCCAACTTCTCTTCCTCTGCAGTTCTCCATGCAAATAGCCAATCCTTTCCTCTCCTCTTGGGAGCAGCCATGATTTTCTGAAGAAAACAAACTCACCTCTTCTGACCTGTATAATGGCTTCACATATTTCATAAGAAAAGCCCACAAAGCACTGAAGCAGACAACTCTGCAGTCTGTTTCACCCTGATTTAACATCAGATTTTAGGTCTGAAATGTCATCAAGTTAAGCATATAATGATCAAACTAGATCCCAAGGCAGCAAAGCATTTAAGCATGCACTCAAAGCATACGAGTAATGTCACTGCGTACAAAAATGCAGTTTTGGTGGGAAACATGATCATGATCTTTGACAGAGTTAGTAGCCCCAAATGCTAGTGTGCAAATTAAATAAGAAATTACATGCATAAATCCTCACCTTTAAGCCTTTACAGGGGAAATGATTCAAGTGCAGACACAACTGCAGCAGCTGTATGAGCACTTTGCTCCTGTCAATGGGTCTGAAAGTTGCTAAATATCCAGGTGTTTTACCTTTTACTCTTCATACTAACGTCAACACACTGATGCCCAAAATGATGTCCTTTAGACATCCCTTTGTACTGCAGCTCATTCAATTCTGCTGCAGCAGACAGCAAAGTCTTAAGTAAAACTGCAGCTTCATTCCCAGGGGACACCAACTGAAATGCATTCAGTAGTTTGTCTTTTCCATATTTATTGTTTCAGCAGTCTGTCTGGTGAGACTGTGCTAGGCTGGTGTTGCAGTTTGCTTAAGCTGAAGAAGATTTGGAGGCTCTATGGCTCGTTCCCCTCCTGAGAAGGGGACCAGAGTTCCCTGATGTTTCTCATCGAGCAGACTGGATGGCACAAGGGGATTTTCCTGAACCTTTCTACATCAGCAGGGTCACCTGCAGCTGGGAGAACCCACATTGTTTTCTTCATCACAGCCCCTTCCCTGATGCATAGAATCATAGAATCAATAAGTTTGGAAAAGACATCAAAGATCATCAAGTCCAACATGTCACCCAAGACCTCATGACTAATAAACCATGGCTGCACTGTTTTTCAATGCTGCCTCACCAACAGCATCCCCAAGCCCATGGAGGACCCTACTCTTGTCCTGATATCACCCACAACCAATGGCAGTGCACAGGGAGTTAATTTAGAGGGTTTAAACATTCCTGCTTCCAACCTCCATCGTACCAGATTTTCTCTCTGGCTTTGTTTTCTGAGCCGGTGTTGAGCAGAATTACTTCTCCCTCCTTCAGTCACAGCCCTTCAGTCACTGGCTTGATAAAGCTGCCCCAAGCTCTGTTGTCTGCTCACTTCTCTGACACACAGATTAGCCAACAGCTACAAATAAAGGCAGCAGCTCTGCTTTTCTGGAAGGGATTAGTGTGCTTCCAGAAAAATTTCAAATCCACAAGCTGGTCCCTTTGTTCTGCTCCACTTCATGCACATATTTTTGTTTAGCCTTATAAAAAAATGACATGGAAAAAAAAAATAAATTGGATGTGAGGAAGGAAAGGAGAGAGGGGGAAGAGAAGAGATGGATTGCCTTGATATTGCTATTGCTATTGCTATTGCCTGGCATTATCTCTCCTTGACTTTATAGGGGATGGAGAGGAGGCAGCAGTGTTGAAGCCACAGTGGATTCTCTGGATGGTGCAGCCACTCACCATGCTGTCAGATGTTAATAATTATTTAGCAGTGGAGTGTGCAGAGAGTTGGGGGGGGGGGGGGGGGGTTAGGAAATGAATTTACATGCATCACTACAGTGGCCTTTAAAAGTCTTAGCATGAAAAATGCATGGCTGCCCATGCATTATTTATTCAGCAATGAATAGAATTTCCCAAAGATCAGACTCACAGGTCAAGACTGACAAATGTGGCAGAATTAAGCATTGTGTCCACCAGCCCAGTAGCAGATATGGAGGGGAACAGGGCTTCAACATGTAAAGCATTGCTGCTTTGTTGCATAAATCTGGCTTCAGAAGGACGCGTAGGGTTTACCCTGACCAGCACTCCCTTGCCAGCCTGTGTTTATCAAGACAGTCTTGTTTTTCCATTCATTGTGAATTCACATTGGGTTCATTCCCCCTTTCCACACTGAGAAGCCTTTTAACATTAAGCACCTGTGGCAGAATCTAGTTGTTTTGATCCACGAAGCACCATTTTTTTCCCCAGGTTTTCCTGTGTTTATTCTGTCATCAACAAGGCAGCTTGAATACAACCTTGAGGCTCTCAGCTGACAAATACCCTCCAACAATTCTCTCTCTTTTTGCCTTTCCAATTGTAGTTCTTGTTTGAAAATAATTTTGTGCAGTCTCTAGTCCAGCTGCCTCCAGAATACCAATGAAGTACATCTGAGACAGTGACTGTATTTTCTTTAGCTGGCCCAATCCAGTGTCAGGTAGTGTGCAGACCCTACCAGATAGGTGTTCCCCTCACTGCATGCACAGCCATGCTTTTGTCACTCCTGGAATGCCAGGACCCCTCCAGACCAAACTTCTAAGCAAAATAATTGTGGTCTGGCAGTGCCTTCCAGCAGTGGGGGAAAGAGCTGGACCGTGGAGTGTGAGGTTAGCTCTGTGTGTTGAACACACAGCTCCAAGCTCCAGCCCAGCGTTACCAAATATCATTAGCTAATGAATAGGTGAACATCTGGTCAGTGTGGGTTCTCATTGCAGAAGTATAAATCAGAAATGTTTGGGGTTCTCTCACTGTCATTACTAGAAAGGCATGAAGACAGGCACACGGCAGGTTTTTTGCAGCTTAGCAGCTTATTATTATAAAGAGGCACGTTTAACTTGTGTGAGGGTCTCCTTACAGAGTCAATTGTTAACCCATTTGCCTTTGAGCTCTTCTGGGGAGGGTCTTGACACAAAAGAGGTGAACTAGAGGTTTTGAAGTCTAATAAATACCTACCCACTGCTTAGTGATGGAAGGAATAGATCTTCAACCGCTGTATTTTCCTTGCATGTATTGAGTTTTGACTGGGAAGAAGTGTCTCTCTGCTACAGCTGTTCCAGGGAGTCTGATCCACTGGGACCTTACTGAACAGGGCAGACAGACCCAGGCTAACCCAGCAGGACCTAATGGAGGGAAAAAGCCTGGGAGTGTGAGAAGACAATGAGCTGGATGGAAATCATCACAATTTCCATGGCAAGACAAGCAAAAAAGGCAGGTGGGAAGTGAAAAGAGACATGGCAGTCTGGGGGAGGGAGATACACAGACAGTGCAAAGCACTACCAAGTGCAGGTTAGGAGAACGCAGCCAAGCCCCTTCCTGCTTTGGCTCATTCCCATCATATGGAAGCTTTCCTGCCCCTGCACACCCTTTCATCTGCAGAAGGATGGGAAATGCTGCTTGAAACAAATTGATCCTTCTATTCTGCAGGCTGCCTTCCATGTGGACAGGGAACTCAGGGAACAGATAAGTCACAGGAAGGGACAGAAAACATCTTGTGTCCTGCCCCATTCTTTGTGTTGTGTGAAACAGGCACAATGCCTGCACACACTGAGGAAACCAAAGAGTTCATCAGCTTAGTGCAATGTTATTCCTGTATAAGGTCAGTAAGATTTTCCCCACCACCATCCCCCTTGCAAGTGCCATAAGTACATAATACACATCTTACAAGTACAGAAGCACCTCAGGAGCAATCTACTCGGGAGCTTGCTTGAAAATTGCTGTTTGCTGCAATGGTACCCAAGGGAGCACTGCTCTCTAATATTTGTTTAAAGCAGACTGGTAAAAGCAAAGTAATGCCCTTACTTTCTGAATGCAGGCTGTTCCCCAAAAACACTGGGCAAAATTGAATTGCTGAAAGAATAGCAACAAATTGCTCTGCTCTGGAGTGAGACATCTGAATCCAATCCAAACATACAGGTTGAAAGGTCAAGCCTAAGTAAGGGGCAAATAATTTTTACAGCTGGCATTTGGTATGATGCTTGTAGCAAGGCTGCCTGCCTAAAGGTGAGCTGGGCATTGTCTTGTTTTGTCACCTGGTTAGGATTTGTTTTATTTGTTGTTATATATACACGGTCTGATGAAAAGCTCAGAAGAGGGAGAAAGCATCTGCAGCAGCAGTGACCAAAGCCAAGGTGAAGAAAGGCACTTTTGGAGTCTCAGGATCTAAATGTCTTTAGGAAACAATGCAGTGGGAAAGTACAGTCAAGGTGATACCCCTTTCCATGCACAGACTTCTATAATGAAGCCAGAGGGAGAAGGAGGAATACAGGACTGCCTGAGAAAAGCTGGAGGCACTGAATATCTGGCTGCCTCATATTTATAGCCTTGTGTTTCTACACAGGGTGAGTTTAGTAAGTGGATGGGGTGATATGAAAGCTGTTTCTCCACAATTCACACCTCCTACTTGAGGGCTAGGGAAGCCTGGGCAGCCCTTGTTGCCTTTCACCCACCTCCCAGCTGCATCCAGAAAATAATAACCCCCTGTGCCTAAAATATCTCCTTTCACATGGAGGCTGCTGCTTTTCCATGGCCATGCTCTGTTTCATAATCATTGGTCTGAGGAAGGTGACATACTTCATACACTGAAGCACTTTTTCCCCTTCCGTTGAAGTTCCTCAGGGTTACCTTCTCCTTTTGTACAGCTGCACACTTAGACTGTCTCACTGAGGCCTGATCATGTCTACCCCCACTGATATGAAGTGGTGCCTTTTCATATGAGGTCCCTCAGTAGCACTCTAGCCCTGCTCTGCCTTAATAACAGCAGCAAAACTCAGGCCTGGAAATCACCCATGCAAGGCAGTAACTGTATGTGAATCTTAGCATTAATGTTTGTGAAGAGCTTTGAGATCCCAGCAGGGAAATTGCATTACAGTGAAATATTAAACTACACAGATCTCTACAACCTTGCAGGAAATCACCAAGTGACCTGAGAGGCTTTTTTTTCTTCCCCAGCCTCTTACTTTCTCTATACAAACTATGGTTCACTAGGTACAAGATCATCTGCAGTTCAGTTGTAAGCAATATCTTCATACCACTTCCAGGCAGGGAGAGAGGGCAGGTAATACAATGTAACGCAGAATCTTTTGCTGCTTAACTCGTGTTTATCATTAATTCAGCTACCATTTACAGATGCAAAGAGAGAACTAAAGTGACAATCCTTAAAAGATATACTGGGGGAAATAATTCTAGGCATTGTCGTTCCTATTGCACGTTGCTGTGGTCATCGTTATCAGAACGGCTCTGTGAAGTTGCTTGGGGATACAATACAATAGAATAAACCAGGTTGGAAGAGACCTTCAAGATCATCGCGTCCAACCTATCAACCAATCCAACCCACCTAAACAACTAGATCATGGCACCAAGCACCCCATCAAGTCTCCTCCTGAACACCTCCAATGATGGTGACTCCACCACCTCCCCAGGCAGTCCATTCCAATGGGCAATCACTCTCTCTGTATAGAACTTCTTCCTAACATCCAGTCTAAACCTCCCCTGACACAGCTTGAGACTGTGTCCTCTTGTTCTGGTGCTGGCTGCCTGGGAGGAGACCAACCTTCACCTGTCCACAACCTCCCTTCAGGTAGTTGTAGAGAGCAATAAGGTCACCCCTCAGTCTCCTCTTCTCCAGGCTAAGCAACCCCAGCTCCCTCAGCGTCTCCTCATACGGCTTGTGTTCCAAACCCCTCCCCTGCTTTGTTGCCCTTCTCTGGACACTTTCCAGCAAGTCAACATCTTTCCTAAACAGAGGGGCCCAGAACTGGACACAGGACTCAAGGTGTGGCTTAACCAGTGCAGTGTACAGGGGCAGAATGACCTCCCTGCTCCTGCTGGCCACACTGTACCTGATGCAGGCCAGGATGCCATTGGCCCTCTAGGCTGCCTGGGCACACTGCAGGCTCATGTTCAGCCTCCCATCAACCAGTACCCCCAGGTCCCTCTCTGCCTGGCTGCTCTCCAGCCACTCTGACCCCAGCCTGTAGCACTGCATGGGGTTGCTGTGGCCAATGTGCAGAACCTGGCACTTGGATGTGTTCAATCTCATGCCATTGGACTCTGCCCATCTGTCCAACCTGTCGAGGTCCCTCTGCAAAGCCTCTCTACCCTCCAGCAGATCAAATCCTGCCCCCAGCTTGGTGTTGTCCGCAAATTTACTGTAGGAGGCCACTTTCATAATTCACTTTTGACGCACACTCCGGGCTGCTGCTTTTACAGTGGACTTTTGCCTCTTGCCTTTGATCATTTAATTTGTGCTTTGCTCTCTGTGACCATTTTAGGCCGTGCCTTTAAGAAAGGGACAGTTGCTGGAACACTCTGGCTGAATGTTTTGAAAAACAAAGATATTCTAAGCAAATTTCATTGGTAGATTGGTAGAATGCAACTTTCAGTTCTAGGTCTGTTTGAATTTCTGTTCAGTTCTCTCTGTTCCTGCCTGCCTGTCTGTTTTCAGTCACTTTTTGAGCAACAGCTGCAGGACGGAGTTAACCTTGAACTAACAGATAAGAATAATTCTTGCATATGCTTTGAGCTAACAGAATTTCCTCCTTAATAATTACTTTTTCTCTCTCTCTAATCCTTTTTGGGAAAAATGGGAGGTAGGGGGAGAGAGGGGGTACAGGGTGGGGGGACCCTCCTGGCTGGAGGAGGGAGTTTTGTTCTGTATTACGTTCTTTGCTGTATATTTCTGTATATATTGTAAATACTCATTGCTCTCTACAACTACCTGAAGGGTGGTTGTAGCCAGAAAGGGGTTGGCCTCTTCTCTCTAGCAACCAGCACCAGAACAATGGGACACAGTCTCAAGCAGCGCCAGAGGAAGTTTAGGCTCGAGGTGAGGAGAAAGTTCTTCACCGAGAGAGTCATTCACCACTGGAATGGGCTGCCCGGGAGGTGGTGGAGTCACCGTCCCTGGAGCTGTTCAAGAGGGGATTGGATGTGACACTTGGTGCCATGGTCTAGTAATGGGGTCTGTGGTGACAGGTTGGACTCAATGATCTTCGAGGTCTCTTCCAACCTTAGTGATACTGTGATACTGTATATTGTGTACATATCCATCTGCATTTCATTCTGCTTGTAAATATAGCCCATTCGTCTGCTTCTCTGACTGAGTTAGCCACGGTGTCTTTGTGTGTGGGGGGAGAACTTTCTCTCACCACCACACTCTCTCCACAGTCTCATCACCACAAGCAATCATCCCCAGACAGGTACACACCTGTCCTGATTTTGGTACTTGTGCACATTCCAAGCAGGTGTGGACTCATGAATTCTCAACATGCCTTGGTTTACCCTTCTGGACTGCAGCCATTCCGGAAACATTCACTGTTGCATCCAAAACTGAACCTGGGTTCTTTTATATTGGGTTAGACTGGATCACAAAATCCTGAAATCCAACTTACTCTGGAAAGATTTCTTTCAGGGCTTTATAACTACTGCAATAAATTACATATGAAGGTCTGCCAATGTACACTACCAGATGAGGTTTGTGGCCCTCACTGGAGGTGTATAAATATTATTATCCCCACTTTATGGGTGGGAGATTTAAATAATGAGGAGGAGAGGTGATGTATCTAAGGTCATGCTAGAACTACACTGGAGTGGATAAGATAACATGGAATCAAATAAAGCTCTGACCTCCAAAATCTCACTTCATTAATTTGAACTCTGAATGATGTAGCCTTCTTAAACAGAGGGCTGAACATTGGTGTAGGACCACTGGGGCTCTTTTCTGATGATCAAAAGTGCTATGAGACACGCTGAGCTTGATTAGAGTTGTACATTTTGACTATTCAGCGGCCAGAACCACAGAAATCAGTTTTCTCTATTTGAAAGTGTAATTTCTAACCTATAGAAAACTTAGCCATATCAAAAGTGCTGCTTCCATCCATTTAGTGAGGTGGACAGGTTGTGTCTCTGCTGCCCTGGAGCTCTCTAGAAATGGAAAGCTGAGCCTACCTGCACAGGTGGCCTTTTCAACCCTACATAGCTGAGAGCTTGTTTATGTCCCTGCAACAGGAATGAAATAGTGGACTTTAATTTCAGAGCTATTCCTTTTGTGTCAGGTTCTTACTAACCTTCAATTATGCCTTCATTCTCACTCTTGCAGGCTCTGTAATTGACCACAAATTTAGTTGTGTGGCCCAAATCAAAGGCAAAGACACATAACTGTATTAAGGTCAATTAACTTGTGCGACAGTTCTCCTGCAAAGTGAGCCGTTTCTGGTAAACCATGTTATTAAAGAAGTGATTATTCAATGCTAAAGTTGCTTTAGCTGGGCATTTTCCTCAAAGTAACATTAACAGGTCATCAGCATCACAGAGGATTGCAGTGTTGGAGACACTAAGGCAGGCAAATCGCATTGCATGCCTCTGATGGGGGGTGTGCAAATAATTGAAAAGGACTAGCTGATGGCGGGCTATGGATTCATCTGCTTCACAGCCGCTTCCTCTGGAAGGTCTAACAGCTGAACCTGTCAAAGTCTTGCAATATTAATTAAGTCATTTAATACCCTGTCAAATTAGTATGATTTTCACAAATGGAAATGGAGCCCTCCAAGTTCGGTTTGTCTGAAGCCAGTCTGAATATCAGCGGCAAAGGATCATAAAAGCTCGAGAGGGGGAAAGCCTGGGAGAACGTTGAGTCACTCCTCTTTTAATAGAGGATTATACTTAAAGAATAATAGCTTGAATTGTATGCAGCAGAAGTTTGAAAACCCCATTTGAAAAAGACAAATTGAAAGTGTTAGGGCAATTTTTGTATGGTGCTAACTGGGAAATCAATCCATACCCTTGCTTCATGTCTGAAAAATGCCATAGATCTAAAACATCTATGTAAATGGGGGCTGCAGCTATGTTGAGTAGAGTAATTGAGGAACTTTCTGACCTGTGAAGGACAAATTCTACCTTCTCCATAGCAATACAGGTTTCAGCAGCAAGCAAAGGATTTCTGACTTGCACAGTGTTTTCACAGCTTAGTTTCCCAAGGAACAGCCAAAGGAAAACAGATCTTTGCATCGAATGAACCAAAACAAACCAACCAACCAAAGACCAAAACCCCAGGAGCTGCTGCTTTTTCATCTCCAATAAGCCACAATCAGCAAGGACATTGTGTACACACTTGACTTTGGGTGAATGAAGGATTGGGTATGTACTGGAGCCAGGAAAGAGATGGTGTCCCTGGCTGAATTGGGATCAATTACTGGTTCACACCTATTACAGATATTCTTCATCTCTGCTGACTTTTCCAGCAGGCAGCTGTTACAGAGGCTTCTGCTGTTTGTTGAAAGCGATTGCTGCGTGTGGCCAAGCAGTGTTGCTTATATATCAGCTAGCAGCACCTGCAAGGTGCAGCCCTGATTCCCACTGCACATCGTTCTGCTGTGCTACACAGTATCACTCAGATTTATTTATTTAATAAACATCACACATATGGGGGAAAAATGCACATGGAAAGTGTTGGTTTCATTTGCACAGTCTAATGCAATGACTCTTGAGAGAGAGAGAGAAAGAGAGAGAGAGAAGGAAATTACACTACTGTGTCAAAACCGAACTTGGTAATGGAATCAGAAAAATAATCGCAGTTTAAGAGAGAAATACTTCAAATTCCAGGCATAAAGGGCACCTTATTATGAGCTGAAGGTCTATGAATAATCCATTATCTGGAATCTGCAGGGGATTCAAAGGGAAAGCCCATTGTTGTATTTCCTTTCTACTTGCTGGAATTCAATTTCACTTTGTATTCTTCTTTGACGCTAAAATATTGATGTTTACATCACCACTGCACCGAGAAGGCAAAAGTGGTAATGGGTGGACAGCGGACTGCAGCTAACACAAAAATTAGGGGGAAAATAAGTTCTCTTCTAGGAGATTTATGATTCCCAGTGGTTTTGTGATGTGAGGTGGCTTTTACTGCTTGGGGAAGGAATCTTATGTTTCTACAGCACAGCATGGGAATCAATGTAGGATTTTAGGCACTGATTAAAACAACCTTGCACTTTCTTTCCAATTTCCTTGCAGTCACTGTTTTTGTCATAGAATCGTAGGATTGTTTCAGTTGGGAAAAAACCCTCTAAGATCATCAAGTCCAGCTGGCAACCTCATACCACCATGGTCATTAAACCGTGTCTCGAAGTGTCATGTCCACTCATTTCTTGACCATCTCCAGGGAGAGTGACTCCATCACCTCCCTGGGCAATAGTCATGATGGTCCTTGAATCAGCAGATCTAGAAAAATCTGTTGTAGCTGGAAGAATTCCATTTCTGTGTGATGCCCATCAAATCTTCCACTCTGCCGACTGCTGCCAGCAGGCTCAGCCACACTGCAGGCAGGGTACCTGGGAAATGGTGTGGCCAGCAGGAGCAGGGAAGTCATTGTGCCCCTGTACTCAGCACGGGTTAGGCCACACCTTGAGTACTGGGTCCAGTTCTGGGCCCCTCAGTTTAAGAAGGACATTGAGACTCTTGAACATGTCCAGAGAAGGGCAACGAGGCTGGGGAGAGGTCTCAAGCACAAGCCCTGTGAGGAGAGGCTGAGGGAGCTGGGGTTGCTTAGCCTGGAGAAGAGGAGGCTCAGGGGAGACCTTATTGCTATCTACAGCTACCTGAAGGGTGGTTGTAGCCAGGAAGGGGTTGGTCTCTTCTCCCAGGCAACCAGTACCAGAACAAGAGGACACAGTCTCAGGCTGCACCAGGGGAAGTTTAGGCTGGAGGTGAGGAGAAAGTTCTTCACAGAGAAAGTTGTTAGACACTGGAATGTGCAGCCCAGGGAGGTGGTGGAGTCACCATCACAGGAGGTATTTCAAGAGGGGATTGGACATGGCACTTGGTGCCATGGTTTAGTAGTCATGAGATCTGTGGTGACAGGTTGGACTTGATGACCTTTGAGGTCTCTTCCAACCTTATTGATTCTATGATTCTAAGATTACCACGGGCACATCACAGTGGTCTGAGCCTGGACTCAGGCTCCTGTATTTCCAAGGGAGCTTGTTTCAGGTGGCTAAGCCCAGCAAAAAAAGAGACAGCCCTCAAGACCCTCCAGTCAGCAGGCACACATCACACCCAGGTCTATGATTCCTAAATTTGAGCAACTACAGGAACAGAGCGTAGCAGTTCATCTCACCTTGATTTAAACCCCTGCTTTCCAGCCTGCCTTGATCACATCTTTCAATGATAAAGTGCCCTTGCTGTTACAAAAAAAAATAATTATAATAATTTTATTTCTAATTTAATCTTTGCTGAATTCGACTCTCAGCAATTTAATGCCTTTGCCTGTTAGAATAAAGAAGCCTCTTGTATCAAATGTTCTCCCTATGCAGGTACTCACAAACTGTGATTAAATTGTCTCTTAATCTTCTTTCAATAAGCTTAATTGAACACCATCATATCCGCTGACTCTCCAGAAAAGGGCCACTTCTTGGTAACTGATTTTCCAAAGAATCTTAAAAGCACAGGAACAAACAAAGTGTCCCAGTTCCTCCCTCCTCTTTTTATTTATTTTTTTTTTTAATTATTATTATTATCATTATTTCTGGCCTCTATTAAATGAAACCAGGGTATGTAGCGAGGAGTCTGTCTTTTCCCTGCTTAATCGAAGCCCGTTTCCAAGGCAGGTTGATGATACAACAAATCAAAATAGTAAGTCTTCCATGGTGCCAAGGTGCTCTTGGTATTGAATTCCAAATGAATCTGAATAATGAAAGAAATGGAATAAACTCTGAGATATGTGGATAGGAAATATCCTTCAAGATATCTTGGTGGGGCTATTAAATGGTAACTGGTTATCTATTACCACTTTCACAAATTATAATTGCTTTTCCCTCTTTATGGCTGTTTTAAGGGGTTGCTATTTCTCTTCCCTGGCAGCCAGCAAGCTCCCTGCCAGGCGTTCATTCTCTGCTCCTGGGCCAGTGGAGAGGAGGGAGCATCTTGCCTGGGGATGGGGGCTCCTCTGACACCTGAGGAGGGGTCCACTGGAGACGTTCCTGCATTGCCCAACCACCCATTCCCCCCAGTGTTTCCCCACCTCTGCCTGGGATTCCCTGGGCCAGGGACCATTCACCTGGCTGTATTGTCAGAAACGAGTTGGCAGTCTCTGGCAGGGGACAGGAACAGAGCTGGGATCACTTGCTCATTCTGAGATTTGTGACAGGAGTTAACATTTAGTATTTTATGTTCCATTTCTTCATGTAAAATCAAGGGCTAGGAGATGTTTTTTCTTCTTTTCCCCTGTGAGATCTCTGCAAAACATTCCCCCCCCCCCCTTTTTTTTTCTTCCTGTTTGTACTGCAGGCAACACCAAGCCATCAAACACAAGATGTTTCCACCTCTGTGTAATCCTGGGTTAACTGCACAATGTGATCTAAGGGCATGTAAGCAGCCACCCCTCCCAGTGCAGCAAGAAAGCTTCTGTTCCCAAGACAGCTAACAAAGCTCAGCATACTACAGTTTCCAAAACCATGTAAAACTTATCAGACATTTTATTGACACCTTAGAAACAGGGGTGTCTTGCCAGCAGCCTGCTGACCTGTGCTGCTGATAATCAATCCCACACCACGATGCTTAAAACACAAAGGGAAGTTCCCAGCTCAGCTGGAGGGCTGGGAGCTCACCTTACATAGATATGGCTGATGCAGACATCTTCCTCTTCTGCTAGAAGACTTTTCATTTCTCTCTCTTCATTTTAAAAACTATAATGTGAGCCAAGTGTAACAAAAGCTATTTTGATCAAGGAATTTGGGATGTCCCTCCACAACTACCCTCTTTACCTTGAGGGTAGTGGAACACTAAGCAGGTTGCCCAGGGAGGTGCATGAGGCCCCATCCATGGAGATATTCGAGGTGAGGCTGGACAAGGCTCTGGGCAACCTGATCTAGTTGAGGACGCCCCTGCTTACTGCAGAGGGGATTGGACTAGGTGACCTTTAGAGGTCCCTTCCAACCCATTCTATGAGTTTAGGGACTACCTTGTGCAATCATTGGCAAGGCTGTGAAGCACTACCAGTGACAAAAAACCAAGAAACACAGAAAATAAACAATGGTGAGGTAAAGCTTGGATGTCGGCTTCATTTTGACATTTCTCCCACTGCTTTTGTGGGTCAATTAGCCAAGGTGTCAAAAGCTACAACATTAGTGCACATTCAGAGCTGCACCTCCTTTTACACATCTATGCCTGATTTGAACAGGTTCACTGAGAATCTGCTTCACATGCATCCTCCTGCTTCAGCCATGGGTAGGATCAGAAATAGTATCTGTGTGACAGCGTTGAACAGATGGAAAATACTAGTGTCAATGTCTCAATTATTAAGCTTCTGTGTATTCCCACTGATTGTTGCCATGCTCTAAAGAGCTCGATGCATGCACTGAGCCTTTTGCCCAGACTTCCAGGTGTCACTGGGGTTTGAGTTTTCAGTTCTGCAGAGCATTACTTGGAGCAGCCGATCCCTGGTAATTACTGGTATTTTTGTCTTTGATGGCTTAACTGCTTCCCGAACCTCTAACATAAATACATCCCCAAACAAATGTCTCTTGCTCTTCCACTACCATTTTTATGTATTGCCAGAGGGCACACTGCAGGCCATCATCAAAGTAGAACACTAATTGTAAGTAGATATTTCCAATGCGAAAACCTCCGGGGGGGGGGGGGAGGGGAGTGGAAGGTACTTTTGTTGCCAGGGGAGTCAATGGAACTGCAAGCCTCTGGGTCGTACATCAGTGTAGCCACACGTGGCTTTGAGGGAGACCTCACAGCTGTGCACATGCACAGAGCAGAGAACATAATCCTACAATCTGATAATATCTGGTGGTTAGTTGCCAAGGAATTGCCCATATTACAGCAGTTGCCAGGTCAATGAGACCCTATAGTCTTTGGTGCATACGTGCAAGAGAAACCCAGAGGATGTCAGTGAAACGCTGCTTGAATTTGCTGTTAGCCTTGTGCTTATCTGGGCCTTACACTAGAAAAAAACATCTGTAAACATTCAAAAAGTGAAAGGTGCATCATTCTGAATACCTTAGGGACACTTAGAACAAACCTTTCTTCTCTAGCAGGGCTGAGCTCCTGCAGGTGGAGGAAGCACAGCTTTGCTGCCCATGGCTGGACGAGCACAGTGGTGACATCCTCCAGCCCTGCCAAAGACAGGGTCCCCTCTCCAGGAAGAACAAAGCTGGAGAAGGGTCTGGAGAACAGGGCTGAGGGAACTGGGGTTGCTCAGCCTGGAGAAGAGGAGGCTGAGAGGAAACCTCATTGCTCTCTACAACTCCCTGGAAGGAGGTTGGAGCCAGGCGGGGCTTGGTCTTCACAGTATCAAATGATAGAATGAGAGGAAATGGCCTCAGGTTGTACCAGGGGAGGCTTAGGTTGGACATGAGGAACAATTTCTTTCCCAAAAGGGTTGTCAAGCCCTGGCCCAGGCTGGCCAGGGCCGTGGTGGACTCCCCATCCCTGGAGGGGTTTCTAAGCCATGTAGATGTTGTGCTGAGCGCCATGGTTTAGTGGTGCCATGGCAATGCTGGGTCAGTGGTTGGACTGGATGATCTGAGAAGTCTCTTCCAACCAAAACCATTCCATGACTCCATGATTCCATAACAAATTGCATATTGGTTTCCTTTATTTTTGGCTAATACATTTCTGATTGCCCATTCACCTTAAAATTAATAAACCCAGTGAAATAAGTAACTGTTTCCCAGCAGCTTAGTGCATAGTTCTTGAGACAATGTCCTGGAAACCCAGTTCACTACTGTTGATCAGCTATTTCCCATACTCTGGCAGCCAAATAAAGATCCCTAGAAAGTGTTGGTAGTGGTGTTCAGTAAAGTTGCTGCCCACTTCTTGCAGTGCTATAAACTTTGAGTTACCCTTGCTGTGCTTTACTAGGCTGCTGGACCCAGCAGGCGGCTGTTATGGCTCTACTATTCAGCCTCATCTATGAGAATACTGATTATTTATATCCCAGCTGCCTTAAAACCAAAGTAACTGAGGAAGTGAGAGAGAAAAGCAGCATTCCCAAGAAAATGGCCAAAGAAGGTCCAGCTTGTGGTTCCTTCATGCTGTGAGTCTCCTTCAGGACATTAGTGTTTGAATCTGTTATTCTTAAGGGAAGCACTTAATCACAAGCTTAACTGGTTTGCTGGATTTTCTGACTGAGGGGAAAAATAGGGAAGGTGGGAGGAAAGAAAACAGCATAGGGAAGTCAAAAAGAATCAAAGAGAAAGCAAAAGAATAGAGTAAAACACACAGGAGCAAGCAGGAATAAAAAGTTAGGTATTTGGGAGGCGTGGGAGGTGAAAGGAGAATTCAGATATAGTTGGAGGAAAGAGCAAGCAACACAGGCCAAAAAAACCCAACCCCAACGCTCTCCCCTCCTCACCCCAAGATTGGAAATAAAAATCAAAGACAATATACTGCTCTCTGAAACATCAGTTGATATTCTAGAGAGTCAGAATGCATTGTTTGTACTCTACAGCCCACTCCACGCTTTCCTGGTGCACAACTGAAATACTTGTTATTGTTATTGTTATGAGGAGTACTAACATACCAGTTCTATTCTTTCAATTTCTCCTTCAGGTTTTGCTTCTACAAGATGAATGTGGATGCAATCAGAGCTGGAACCCCAGCAGCCACACAGACAGCATTGTGAGCCTGTGAGATTTTGAGTCACTCCAGGTATTTGCAGCTGTGGCAGGTGAGGTACCAAGCTTTTGGTGCCTTCCTCATGCTTAGCACGAGCTGAGCAGATTCTCTGCTGCTCCTGCCTGTGCTGCTCTTGCTCAGCTAGCTCAAGATGGATGTTAAAAATCCAGTCTGAGAGGAGGATGTGCTGCAATATGCTGCTCTATTCTGTGCTACAGTTATGCCATGCTGAGAGCAGCAGCATACGTCACATGTGCAAACTCAAAGTGCATGAACAATAAATATAGAAACAGAGTCCTTATGCCTTATGTTCAAATACTTTTCCAGGGTAGCACGTGCTGTGGGGTAGGGGAAGTTGCATGGATGGAATATGCAGGGTTGTAGCATGGGGAAAGGAGAGAAGCAGCCCCCTGTCACCTGTGAGGGACAGCAGCTCCTTGCTCTTAGTGGGACCCCAAACCGTCTTAGCAGCAGTGTCTTACCTCAGCAAGATGCATTTCTGGTGATGCACTCAAGAGTATGGAGAGAAGAGCTGCCTTTGACCCTACTTATTGCAGGGGTGGGGAGCAGGAGTGGAAGGAGACATTTACTCTAGGACAACAAAGTGCTGTTACAATCTTAAATGTATTCTGCTCTATCACACACATTACTGCTCTGCAATCCTTCACTGCAGGGAACTGCTGAGCTTTAGCACTCAAATCCTTGCCCACAGCAAGTACACCTGATATTGATGCTTATTACTGGGAGCTTGTGATGCCTGCTGAAGTTGAGGAAAGTAAGTTTTCAAATCTTTATGCAGGTCTCTGGCCTGGTGGTTCGCCTCAGTACATTTGGGCTTCCTGGGCTGGCTTCACACTGGGGTTTATCTTCTCAGGCCAATGTTAAAACTGAAAAGGCAGCAGCTTTACTTGCAAGGGGTTTGTTCAGCCCAGTGATTAGCAGATGTCCCCCTTACACCCCAAAGAAGGCAATTTCTGCAAACTGCAGGTAAAAGCAAATCAGGCTGCATGACCTGCTGAGGACAAACTAAACATGGTGAGGGGATGTGCAGGCTCCAGGGAGCGGGAAGCAGAGATTATTTTGGGAGCTTAGAAACTAAGCAAGCCTCAAGCAAGCAGAGGCACAGGCATGAGTAGACACAGCTTCCTGTAGACAGAAGGTTATGTATGATCCTCCAGTTGCTAGGCTGAGGGCTGGGGAATACAGGTGGTGAAACAGTGAGGGAGCTGAGTCTGTTCAGTTATTAGTCAAGGAGCCCTGCAGCTTGGCAGGCTGCAGTGCCGCAGGCAGCGAGCTGCTGCAGAAGGGAGGAAGAGGAGGAGCAGGGACCTAGCAAAGAGCAAAGGGAAGGACACCATGGTGCAGGGCCAGGGACCTTCGTTTCTACATGAACCTTAATCTTCTGGTGCTAAGCATGATCTAAGCATCAAAACACAACTGGGAAACCAGCACATACATAGAATAAGGAGTTGTCCCCCCCCCAAACCCTAGATCTATCCAGAGCAGCCCCCACTCTCCTATCTCAGAGCCCCAGTCAAGGCAGACAAAATCTTACGCAGGCTCCTTGCCTGGGGGAAGGAGCAGAGAAGGACAAAGGAAAGTGTTCCTCTAAACCTTGCACTCACATGGCCAAGAATTTAATTACATGCCATCTTTTGAGTCCATCCCATACCTTGCACCCTCAGGGGTTTGCTGGTTTCTTTCCTCATTGAAACTAATCCAAATCACCTTGTTTGGATAGTTTAACTCCTTGGCTGGCCCATATGCCTTATTGCTCCTGCCAAGACACCGTTTCATTCTAAAATTCATGCTTTGTGACAGAAGACTCCTGACGGTTTTTCTCAATGAACACAAGCAACTGAGAAATTAGGAGGACCTTGCAAAGCTTGAGGATCATGTCCAGTGTTGTCTCCCTTCCACACCTCAGGTTTTGGAGTCACCCTTCCACAGCTGCTAGGATACAGCATCTTGTGAACATCTGCCAACAGTGACAACCTGTCAACCACAGCACAAGTGGGTGTGTGATGTTATGTATATGGGTAAAGATTCACAGTAAATCTTTGACATGACAGCAGATAGTGGAGAACCTTGGTGCTATCTCATAGTCTAGCATTTTGGGCTATCTTCTAAGCAGGTTTGATTCCAGCTGCTTTGCTGATATTTGTTAGAATGGCGGTAATCCATCATGAGTGTGGCTCAGAGACTCTCATTCCTCACAGGGGCGTCACTGTGGTTTTGATCATCATGCCGTTTATGCCCAGAATGTTTTCTGCATGACTGCAAATTCATCCTTGTTTTGGGTTAAAAAGTAGACAGTTCAGATGTGCTTAAAGAAAGGAGCCACTTAGAGAATTTTCCTTTAGGATCCATTAGAGAGCTCTTTCCAAATGATGTTTTGGGTTATGTTTAGTTGTCAGCCTGTCTGGAGCCTAATGTACCAGTCAGAGTACTGTGTGAAACTGGCTTTCTCTTACACTCCCAGTGTGGTCCTGGCTCTCTCTCCATTCACTCTTCACTCAGCCAAAGCACAGCCTTTGTTATCATTATGACTTGGGCTTCAGATTTTGCTGCAACACAGGAAAGCATAAGGGGACAGCAAAAATGATATCCATTGGCCAAGGAACATATGTGACCTTTTCCTGTGTCACAGCCACCCAGAGAAGAGGGTGCTGTTTGCTTCACAACCATCACAATACCCTTCACAGGTGGTTAATGCATTCCACGAGGACATGAAAGAATAATTGGATAGCCACTTTTTTAAAGCAGTATGTAACCAAGCATATCAAGTTTATCACTAAATGTCACAGTTTATCATAATCCAATCAGCCTAGAGCAAGAAAAATGAGCATACTTGTCTCCCTCAGTAAAGGGGTGATTATTCAGACAATAACTTGCTTTATTTTCTTTATTTCCATAAATGTTTGAAGTCTTATGAAGATGCTCTGGAGAAAGGATTATTTATGTTGGCATCCAGACAGTGTACTGATGGGAGGTTTAGAAAAGCTAAAGAAAGATGTTATTTCACAAATCATCCCCAAAGTCTTAATCATTTTCATTCTGCAGAACGAATTTGGGACATTTGGGACAGATTATTTGTCAGATTAGAGATGCACCGCCTCTTTCATTTTGCAGCACGCAAGCCTGACACACAACAGCATCGCTGGAATGCCAGTAGTAAGGAAAAAGCCCAAATTTCCATTTTAGTTTTTATTTTCAAGATATCATAGCTGCTCTCCTGCCAACTGGCCCTTCCTTCTGTGTCCCATTTTAGGAAGCTATGCGGTATCAAATGCTGCTCTTACCAAAGCCACTCCACTGACAACAGTAAGAAGTGTTGTCATCAGCATCAGACAGAATGGACCAAAAAAAAAAAAAAGATAAAACACTCTACCAAGTCTCCAGTATGTTCTAACATGAAGAAAGTTATAACTTTTCCCCAGGGGGATGACAAACTGCATCTCTGAAGGCTGAGCAAATCTAACGCCACATGACACCTGCGCGCCCACGCGTGCCAGGAGACAGGTGTGTGCTGTAGTATTTCATACAAACAGATGTCCTCAGCCGGTGTACCAAGCTGCCTGAGCCTCTTATGAGAAAATAGAGATGTCAGGAAAGCAAAACAAATTTCTCCATGATCCATTTGCCCTTGCAGCTATTCCTCACGCCTCCAGACTTAAGAGCGAACATCTGACAGGCATTCAGGCAGCGGCGGCGGCTCCGGGGTTGTGAGGAGGAAGCGTATGAGGAAGAGGTGGGAAATATTTTTGTGACAAAAATAGCAATATATCAGCCTCAGTGAATGATAAAAGATAAGAACTCCTTTTCCTCACTCAAGTGGAAACACTAGTGACAGTCTAAGGAGGCTTTGCTAAATTTGGCCACTGGAGTCCAATGGGTGCTTACGGGGCAGCCCTGATTAATGACTTCTTGCTTTTCCTGCAGAAATCTACTGGTCTGAGAGCATTTCACCTCCATTTCCTTGGAAACATGGGTGAGATCCCATGAGACAGGAACTCACTTCTGTGAGTTCCTCACTCATCTCGAGTGTGTATTCAGAATGACAGGCTGAAATCCCTGAGCAGGGACCTGGGAGATCTGGTTTCAATTCTTCCCTTCCCTCTGCACTTCCCTCCTGCCCTGCCCTTTGAAGCTGCTGCATGTCTCTAGATGCAAGTTCCCAGCCTTAGTGATGGGGGAATAGCCAACATGCCTTTTTTTTCTGTCCCTGCTCTCTTTTATCATATGATGCACACATTGAAGTACCTAGCAACACAAAATCTGGATCTTTTCACTACTGCTGTAACATAATAATAAGACAGCTCCGTGTATTTCTTCCTAAGGTTTTCTGTAACTTTCTGTGACTCTGGTTTTCCTGGAGGCACTGAGAAAGGGCTTGTGCTGGAAAATAAGCAGAGCCTTTCGTCCCTAAAAAGGTTAAACAAGAGCTAAGGTAAATTGAAATCTGGATCTTGAGCAGGATTGCTACTTTGTGACTTGGGTCTGTAGCTGCTGGAAATCTCCTTTGAAAATGTCCTTTAACCCCTTTTAAAACATTCATTTTAAAGCTTCTGTTAGCTGACATTTGTGTCATACATCACTGCAAAATATCTTCTTAACAGCTGCTGGCAGTTCATGGCATCTTGGTGACCTAAATGCTACTTTTGTGCAACAGTGGTCTGCAAACAGCAAATGCTCTGGATAATTTTGCATTTTCTACAGTCCCACTGTTGGGAAGAGGGGGTGGGGAATAACAACAGCTGGAGCCACCAAATTGGGGTACAGGAAGTGGGGGATGTGAGGCAGGGGAAAAGCTGGAGAAGATGGATGAGGGGCAGCAGGCACCATCTCTGTGAAGGGAGAGTTCAATTCTAAACCTAATGGGGGCTGACTGGTAAATGGACCCACGCAGTCCTCTCGTGTCTGCTATCAGAACACTTGTCAAGGACAGATGACTGCCCTTGCTGCCTATTGCTCCTGGCAGCACCTGCTGGGTTGCTGTCACTGCCCATACTGCTGAGAACATCACCCTTCAGCTTCTCAGAGCTCCTCAGCACCTCGCCAGCATGTGGGGCAGACCACTGCTTTCCATTCTGCAGTGGCTCTGCTGCAGGCTGAGATCTCAGCCAGCTACTTTTCCACTTGTTTAACTGAATTTGTGCTGATTAGACCAATAAGATTTCTCCATACTTGTCACAAAAAGCAGAGCCTGCATCGTGGGGCATCTCACCTGGGCAGGCAGGACAAAGACCAAGAGGAGTTTTTGCCTTCTCCTAATTCCTTCATGCAAAATGAGCTGAATGTCTATTTGATCTTCTTAGTGAACAATGCTTTTTTTAAAAGGTAGAGAGTGCTTTCTTCTTACCTTTTTCATTTACTGTTTGCAACTATTTTCTATTGCATTTAGAGACTACTTCAAAAGCTTTCTTGGAAGTCACACACCCCAGAGTCATTTGGATGTAGTACAAATCAAACAATCAAAAAAAACCCCACAAAAACTAGGGGTGGGGGAAACAATAAAAATCACTAGCAGGTTAATAAGATTTCACATGGTAGAATAAAGCAATATCTCAGAGCTGCTGCACGAGAAAGTCTGAGCTTATTTATTTCTGTTCTCTCCCTTCTTATTTTAACGCATCACAGTTGAATTAGCCTTGGCAGAATTTACAGCCCTTCTGGTCTATTTGGTATGCTGAGTCTTTAATGTCCCAAGTGGCCCTATGATCTGTTAATTACCTTATTGCATGTAAAGCTCTATAGGGCTATTTCTTTACAAGAATTCTTTGTCAGGATCAAATTAGTTCTGGAGACCCCTTTCTGTGTGATGCCGAGTGTCCTCAGCTCTGCACAGGGAGTGTTGGATCCCTCCTTCATCACAGGGTGCATTCAGCCCTTTGCAGGATGAGACAGTGTGTGAAGTAAATGATCAAAGTGGCCCATTAGATAAATCCATGCTCTCATTGCTAACCATCCAGAAAGTTGCAGAGAATGGTTTATGTTTTTCATTTTGAATTCCAAGCACTGTGCTCAGTTCTGCCATTCCCTCTCTTTGCACGGACAGTGCTGGTGCTTGGCTCTGGAGGGCTGAACAGCAGGTAGCAGATGAACTGAGGCAGTAAAACATCATCGTGCTTCTTCCTGACCCAGAGGAATTGTTCTAAGCAAGGGGAGGTTGTGACTGAATGGTATTTCTGTAATGGATGGTCCCATTCAAAGGCAGCAGGTGAAAAGGCATTGCAACAAACAGTTCAGAGAAGCTTGAGTGTTCCCCATTTATAGAACAGTTTTCGTCCCTGCCTGGCAGAAATACCAGATGATTAGAGGCACTCACTTTCCCATCTCCTAAACCCCATGCTACAGTCTGCTTTCCTTCAGCCAAAACTATGGCTCATTACCTTCTGAAATGGCAAAGTTTCATTTCTACAAGTAGCAAAGATCCCCAGGTTGATGGTCCTCATGGCAGCAATGTCTCCTGGGTGTTCCTAATGCCCTTACAAAGCTCAATAACTGCAGGGTCTGCATGAATGACATCACCGCAGTGCTGTTTCAGCTTTCTTTTCTGGCTGTTCTCACCTGCATAGAGGAAAAACATATGGCTTCTCCTCCTGAGGACCACTCCTTACAGGAGGTTGCAACTCTATCCTCCACTCTGAGCAACTCCTGCCAAAGCAAAGAAATCTGTACTCTTTCTGATGCCTGGCAGAGGCAAGCAGCCAGCTCCCCTACAGCTCCTGGGTGTGGGCCTCACTGCTGGTCCCACTCAGCTTGACAGACCACAGAGCAGTGCCCTGAGCTCATCTGTGAGGCAGGCTTCCATGAGCACCATGCGGGGCAGTGGCACAGGCACAGGCTTTGCTCTAGGTCTAAAGCTCTTCAATAAGCTCCCCAGGGTACCCATTGTGGCACTGCTCCTCCACTCCCCTGTTGTTAGCCATTAGAATGGGCTGCCCAGGGAGGTGGTGGAGTCACCATCCCTGGAGATGTTCAAGAGGGGATTGGACGTGGCACTTGGTGCCATGGTTTAGTAATCTTGAGGTCTTGGGTGACAGGTTGGACTTGATGATCTTTGAGGTCTCTTCCAACCATATTGATTCTATGGTTCTATGATCTGGGAGACTCTGTGCTACTAGAACATTCCTCCTTTGAGAATCCCAGCGCTCTTTATGATCTGCAGGGACTGGATCCTCACAGGATCCTTGCTGAGTGAGGTGAACATGGGATTCCATCCCTCAGGCACTGCAGGAGGGTGGATTCTCTAGAACATAAGGAGAAATTTTGATTGCTGCAGTCCACCCCACCATGCCCCATTCAGCTGCCCTCTCCATCCCTGGCTTCCTTCAGCCCAGACAGCAGCTGCATTTGGATTAGGAGTCTGATTCAGCACCTGATTAAATACATGTTCAGTTAAAACACAGGGGTAAGAATGCACTACAGGGTTTTGCTGAGCCTCAAGGAAAATGCTTTCTAAAAGCAAATGTATTTAGGCCATGGGGGAGGGGAGTGAAGCCTATCATCAAGGGGAAAAAAAGCAGGGGGCTGGGGCGTGGGGGGGAGATTATAAACAGGAATCAGACTAAGCTATCACTTCTTCATATGTCTTATTCTTTCAAGAAGCCATCCCTAATATCTCCCTGGTTAACTGCTTGGGTTGAACAGCTCATTTGTCAGTGTTTTCACATTTTCTTCTCTTTTTGTTTTTCTGGTGTAACTTCTGTTAGTTGGATAGGGATGTTGCAATGACATGGAAAGAGCAGGGTCAATTTTCTGCACCGCTAAGTGAGCACCCATTTCAGTAGCACAACAGTGCCTAAATATGCCCTTGATAAGCAGAATTTGCTATCACTGGTGAGCAACAGTCATTGCCAATCACAATTATTAGGCTAACTCAGTTTCCAGAGAGACACACAACTGAAAAGATCAGCTTCTTAAAGCTGTGCAAATTTGTTTCCACTACCTGCAGATGGGGAAACACCAAGCCTACTTTGCTTCCTACTGTTTTACTCAAGGTGGCTGATGTTGGACAGTGGCTGGGTCAAATCAGCCCACTGGGCTGCTCCTTTCACACCTTCTCAGGCAGGAGCAACCATGTGGGTGGAGCAAATGGTTGTGTTGCAGTTTCTCCACAGAAGAAATATGTTGGAGTCCCCAGTCTCCTGACACCCCATCTCTTGCTTGGAGCTGCTATGCTGGTGCTGTGACCACACATTTTTTCCTTGTCTGCATTGTTTCCTTGCCACAGCAAGGAGACAATGCCTGGTGCCATTACCATAGTGATGGGTATTCACCAGATGGGAGTTAAATTATAACAGGAATAGAAATGGGCAGGAATTTTCTTGACTTTCCTTGAAGGAAATAACAATTGCAGCAGCATTCATAATAACAGTATTTGTACAGAGTTAAATACTGGATTCAGTGCTCATACACACAAAGAAGAGCTATTTAATTCCTGAAAAAGAAAGGCTGAAAGCATTTCGTTCTGTAGTGAATCTGGAATTACAGAGCTGAGAAGGAGTTTTATGGCTAAAGCTGCAGGTACTTTCCTTTTTTCTCTCTCCTGGAATGTATAGGAAGACTATTGAGGTCAAACCAGTGTGGGTACTAAGGAGTCCTTCACAAAAGTGGACTATTTAGCAGAATATCAGGAGACACCGAGAGAACTGACTTCTAGAATCATTTAGAAGCTCCTCAGAAGGAAAAAAATGTTAAGCAAAAGAAAGTTCACAAGTTCACCAAGGTTGGAAGAGACCTCAAAGATCATCAAGTCCAACCTGTCACCCAAGACCTCATGACTAAACCATGGCACCAAGTGCCACATCCAATCCCCTCTTGAACAACTCCAGGGATGGTGACTCCACCACCTCTCTGGGCAGCACATTCCAATGGCGAATGACTTTCTCTGTGAAGAACTTTCTCCTCACTACCAGCCTAAACTTCCCCTGGCGCAGCTTGAGACTGTGTCCTCTTGTTCTGCTGCTGGTTGCCTGGGAGAAGAGACCAACCCCTACCTGTCTACAACCTCCTTTTAGGTAGCTGTGGAGAGCAGTAGGGTCTCCCCTGAGTCCCCTCTTCTCCAGGCTAAACAACCCCAGCTCCCTCAGGCTCTCCTCGTAGGGCTTGTCCTCAAGGCCTCTCCCCAGCCTCGTTGCCCTTCTCTGGACATGTTCAAGAGTCTCAATGTCCTTCTTAAACTGAGGGGCCCAGAACTGGACACAGTACTCAAGGTGTGGCCTGACCAGTGCAGAGTACAGGGTCACAATGACTTTCCTGCTCCTGCTGGCCACACTATTCTTGATGCATCTTAATTAGCTAAACACATGACTTTAACATACCTATTATTGATAAGTGAAGAGGCATATATATATATATATATATATATATATATATATATATATATCACATGCAAGGGTTAAATGGAGAGGGTAAACAGAAGGATTAGAAGAACTTCACAGTGTATAACATCACAGTTGTGAGGTTATATGAAACTATGTTTTATGCTGACAGAAAGGTCAGAGGAAAAGATGTGGGTGTTGCAGAATCAGAGCATATAGTGATAGTAATCTATATCAGAGGTGGACAATAGACTATTTGGTTCTCTAGTGCCAAAAATAAATGACTACACTGTACATGTTGTGTGGGCTTTGCTGCTCAGTTAGTGTGTTTTGTATGGAGTAGAAAAAAAACAAACCCAAAAGCACAACAAACCCCCAAAAAAACATCTACAGCTCTGAATGTAACTTGGTAAGGGTTGAAAACAAAAGATGAGAAGCATGACAGTGGTACCATTTACCCCATTTGGAGTGTCATGAAAGAGTTATCACACCACACAACTGAGAAACTGGTTCTAACCAAGCCTTTCTGAGAGCTGTAGTGATGTCAGTGTGCAAATAGCAGTGTGAAAAACTTGGAGGAAAGCTTTTCATAGGATTCCTTGTCTCTCCTCTCCTTTATGCTTGTGCTCCCATAGCAGCCAGTGGCTGCTGATGACTGTCTCATGATTACATCATGGTGGTGACACAAACTTGAACCAGAGAGAGACAGGACTAGCACTGCTGGAAGGTCTTGCAGTCCCAGGCATAGAATCATAGTAGAATCAAAGTTTTGGTTGGAAAAGACCTCTGGGACCGTTGAGTCCAGCCATTGACCTAACACAACCATGGCCATTAAACTGTGTACCAAAGTGCCATGTCCACATGTTTTTAGAGCATCTCCATGGACAATGACTCTACCACCTCCTTGGGCAGTCTGCTCCAATGCCTGACAACTCCTTCAATACAACTCCTTCAATAAAGAATTTTTTTCTTCTAATATCCAATCTAAACCTCTTTTGCTGCAATTTGGTTGCCCATTGGAATGGGCTGCCCAGGGAGGTGGTGGAGTCGCCATCATTGGAGGTGTTTAGGAGGAGACTTGATGGGGTGCTTGGTGCCATGGTTTAGTTGATTAGATGGTGTGGGATGATGGGTTGGACTCAATGATCTTGAAAGTCTCTTCCAATCTGGTCTGGTCTGGTCTATCCTATCCTATCCTATCCTATCCTATCCTATCCTATCCTATCCTATCCTATCCTATCCTATTCTATTGTTCCATCACATGCTACTAAGGAGAAGAGACCAATACCCACCTCCCTACAACCTCCTTTGAGGGAGTTGTAGAGAGCAATGAGCTCTCCTTCAGCTTCCTCTCCCAGCCTAATGATTAGATTCACTGCTTCAGTGTCTTGAAATGCCTTGCTCAGCAATTCATATTTCAATGGCTGGGACAGTTTGCTACAGCCTTGTCCTCAAAGCCACCTTTAGTAGCCTATGCAAGGTTCACTGAGTGCCTGATTTGTAAACAAAAGTGCAGGGACTGTGTACATTTTGTTTGAATAACAAACATCAGCCAAGTGCTTTGAGGGTCAAAGCTTCCCACTGCGCACTCCTCTTTGAAAGGGACAGTTAAATTATATATGTGGCTGCATAAAAATGGCAGGCTTCTGCCTCAAGCTGGGTTAATAAACAGGTGTGTTGTACAGCTGCCTCATTTGCTCTAAAGGGTAAGTCACCTTGTGAAGAGTCACTGAAAGCCAAAGCCATGCCCATGGCATCAGCTGGAGCTTGAATAGTCCTGAAGATGGAATTGTTCCATGAGCTTTCTGTGCAGCTTTGGGTACACTATGTTTGCAGTCACAGCCCTAGGACTGGGATTCAGGGGTAGGAGTAGGAATATTATTTGCTCCGCTCTCTGCTATACATTGATGCTGTTTGTGGTCATGTCCAGGCTATTTAGCTTTGCTAGCTGCTCTCTCATTCTTGTCTCTCAGGTAGGCAAGGATCCTCTCACCCTCCACCCACTCTGTGTGCAGGAGCTGTGATACAAGTACTGATTTTGCTTTTTCTGCCTTCCTGATGTTTTCACAACACAGGACGGAGGCACTTGGCCCCCTATGAAAAAACTTTTGCATTTGACTCACAGTTTGAAGGATTAAAGGCATGTTATGGCACAGCTCCCTTTCCTTCCTCCCAGATAAAGTGCAATATCGCTGTAGCCCAAGATACAACACATCCAGCTCTTCTTCTCTTTTGGGAGACATTCCACCACACATGGATGGGCTGCAATAGAACCTCCACAGGCAAGGTCATGTTCAGCCTCAAAGGGGTAGACAAAGTAGGGCAGGAAGCCTCTCTCTGTCTTTGGCAAGTCATCAAGGTGACTGAGGGAGTCATACCACACAACTGCTCCTCATTCTCTCACACCCTGGTCAGAGCCCAGGTTGTGCCCTATCCACTCCTCTCCATTGTCAGGCTGCAACAGGGCTGGTACATGCCTGAAGCTGCTGCTGAGTCTAATTGGGAGAGACAGCAGTCTGAGGGTGTTTGGAGCCTCCTTTAGTTGAGCACAAATGCTTTTGATTTAGTATCCTGTATACTCTTCTGATTAACAGCTGGAGGACATTAAGGCTGATACAGTCTCCATGTGGTGGAACAAGCCAGAACAAAGGCAACAACAGAAAAAAGTCTTTCTCTGATTCCTAACCCCCTGCCAGGGGTGGGTGGAGGTGCTACACTTTCCAGTGCTTGGAAAAAGGGAAATGATATGAAAATGAGAGTGTCAAAGAAACATGCTCCATTTCCAGCTCCTCCTCCGACTTTGTACTCTCCTCTACCAGCTCCTCCCTGCACTCGTGCTTTTCAGCACAACCCTTATGAACTTCCAGACTTAAAAGCTGAGCTGTTTTTCACACAGAAATAGTGGGAGGGTTTCCCCTCCCCCTACTATTATGATACCATGCACAAAAGCTGAGTCTGTGCACCCTTGTTTGCCATGGTAGCAAGGTCTGGGAAGAGAAGGCTCCACAAGCTGGGAATTCTCCTCCAGGGAACAGAACTGTTGAACCACAGTTTGAGACTGCCAAGGCTGTAGCATACAAACCAAGGTTAGAGGAAATGTGTCATGCTTCAGGCCTCATCAGCAATCCTTTAAATACACATTCTCTCTGGAATGCCAGAGAGTTAATCTTGAATATTAATGCAATTAATATGGGATAAGAGTGTTTACTCTGGTTCATTCTGGTAATACTTTGACAAAACGGAGGTGCTGAGAACAGAGAATAAAATACTCTAATGAACAGGAGGAAGAGTTGCTCTTTATTCTGCACCTCCCTACATTCAATAATTTGCTTTTTTTGCTTAGTTCCTGAGCAAGAAAATTGCTGAAAATGGACAGGACTATTAAAGAGAGTTATAGCTGGCATAAACAGACTTCTGAGGACATAAATGATAGGACTGTGGTAGAAAAACAGATCTCTGTGCAGCCCAGAGAAGCAAAAGTTTGGGTTTACATTGTAATTTACAAAACCTGCAGGTGGCTGCAGGAATACAAACAGAGTCAAAAAGAAAAGAAAGAAATCAAGGGTGTGAAGAATAGAATAGAATAGAATAGAATAGAATAGAATAGAATAGAATAGAATAGAATAGAATAGAATAGAATAGAATAGAATAGAATAGAATAGGACAGAACAGGACAGAACAGACAGAACAGGACAGAACAGGACAGGTTGGAAGAGAACTTCGAGATCATTGAATCCAACCTACCATCCAACACTATCTAATCAACTAAAACAGGGCACCAAGCACCCCATCAAGTCTCTTCCTAAACACCTCCAATGATTGTGACTCCACCACCTCCCCAGGCAGCCCATTCCAATGGGCAATCACTCTCTCTATGAAGAACTTCTTCCTAACATCCAGTCTAAATCACCCCTGGTGCAGCTTGAAACTGTGTCCTCTTGTTCTGGTACTGGTTGCCTGGGAGAAGAAACCAGCCCCCACCTGGCTACAACCTCCCTTCAGGTAGTTGTAGAGAGCAATAAGGTCTCCCTGAGCCTCCTCTTCTCCAAGCTAAACAACCCCAGCTCCCTCAGCCTCTCCTCATAGGGCTTGTGCTCCAAACCCCTCCCCAGCATCGTTGCCCTCCTCTGGACACATTCCAGGAGCTCAACATCTTTCTTAAACTGAGGGACCCAGAACTGGACACAGTACTCTAGGTGTGGCCTAACCAGTGCTGAGTACAGGGGGAGAATGGCCTCTCTGCTCCTGCTGGCCACACTGTACCTGATACAGTTCAGGATGCCATTGGCAACAGAGGGCCAGATCCTCCATTAATATTAAATGGTTGGTCATTAGCATTCCTAGGATATATAGGGAAATACAACTGAGTTTAGCAAGACAATGTTGAAGGGCAATACAAGGATGAGATAAAAAGTTGTCTCATCATTATTAGGGGTGAGTTGTAGTATTTGCTTGTGGTGAAGCTGAGACTAAATCATTCTGACTGTTATAGCAAGCTGAAAATTCCCTTCAGTCACTCTGTTTCATTATATATATTGTGTGTGCTAAATGTGTTGCCATAAGAGTTTGGAAAACGTTTTAGAAGGCTAAAATACATCCTTGGTGTTATTTACTACTAAACCCTAAAGAAAGGTTTCTTGATATCACATACAGCATTCAGAAAAAAGCATTTCAAATACCTGAAATTACCTTAAAATAATGATTCTATATCTGAAATTTACCTAAGAAATCCAGGGAGTTTAAGTCAGTGGAAGATTTTCTGCTGATGTCAACACAATTAAGAACCTACCCTAAGGTAATATTCCCCACTGTGGTAACCTGGCATGGTGGTAGGTGAACAGTAGTTCCCCTTCCCACTTGGATGGACCTACAGGGATCCTCTTTCCAAAGAGTTCAGTTCTCCTGTGGCATCAGGCCTGATCATGGCTGTTCAGGTTTTATGAACCTGAGAGCCAAGGACAGCTGTGGGATAACTGCCTGGAAATATAGTAGAATGTCTTGGAGAAAGTTCACCATTTTCCTGGTGAAGGGCTGATTGTTCCCTACCCAAATTATCATTCCAGCAGAACTAACCCGAATGAAAGATGTCATCTGCAGAAGCAGGCACGCACATCTTCCCTGGCCAGCCACAGGAACTCGGACGGGTGGACAGATCGCTGATTCCCTATAAAGCACACAACAGAGAGCTGCTGCTCTCCATGGGCTTTGCCTTCAAACATGGAAAAGGCAAGTCCCCAGGAGCTGCCAGGCTGAGTTCAAATTAGAGGGCAGCACCAAAGCAGCTGATGGAGTGTGTAAGGACCAGCAGTGAAAACCCCTGGGCACCAACACTCCTCACCTTTCTACATGCCTCACCAGTCACCACCCATTCACTTGCCATCATAACAACTTGGAGGTAGGATTAGTTTGGGATACATTTGATAGCCTTGGCATGCTCTGTATTCAGGGGGATCAGACAGTAGCATTCTTGTATTTCTCCACAGAGCCATTTGTCAGCACAGTCATTCTGGGTTATATAGTGTCTGGTCCTTTTTATAGTACAGGCTCATTACATTGATAATTATTCGGATAATGCCTGTATGTCTGCTATTACCTCTAAGGAACATGCAGCCTGAGCGGTGAGCTATTAACACATCTCACCACTCATTGTCTTAAAGTAATGGTGAAGGTTTCCCTGAACTTCTCTCACTCTCCTTCCAGTCCGAATTTGCAGTCAGTGTGAGATTATACCCAGGGGGAGGTTTTGTAACTGCAATTTTTCAGTTATGGGGGCAAACCTGGTTCTTGCAGCTGGTGGTGGTATTCCCAGTCCTAGGGAATGTGGTCATGGACTGAAAAATAAGTGAGAGATCCTGCTCTTTTGGCTCCTTGCTCTAAGCAGAGTGCTGCAGCTCCAGCCCTCGCCAACTCCGAACTAAAGCAATGCATCGGGCAGCCTGCCTGGGCAGAAGACCCGGTTATAAATGGCAACCTATGTGGCTCAGACTGCAGCCTCACTGACTTATTTCATGTCTCACAAACATGAACACTGACATCCTTAAAACTAAGAAAATCCAGCCTCAGTTGAGACGCTTCAGCAGGGTACCCCTGATCTTCAGCAGGGAAAAAGTGGCATTCCTGTGCCTGGCTTTAGGAAAATCTCTGATCTGGGCATCCAGCCTCTCTCCAGGTCAGTTCACCCTGCAGGGTTTGCATCAGCCACAGATTTTGAGTTTGTGCTGTCTCATCTCCATGTGTCTGAAGGAATTAATGACCAGGAGGCCTTCTCTTCAGGTCTGAAAGATGCTGTTTGTCTTGTGTTCCTTATGCCATTATAAAGTCGTGATACAAGGAAAGAAAATAGAGTTTAGGAACAAGGTGCAGCACAGAAGTGGTTTCTGCTGACGCACATGAAGCTGTGCTGTAGCTAAGAAGGGAAATAAATTGGAAGAAAAGAAAGAAAGAAAAGAGAAGGAGCATTTCGTCTCAATTACAATGCTTTGCTTTCCAGTGGAAGCTGAATCGAATGGTCTCCAAACAGTTCACATAAATAGAATTCAAATTGAAACGTTATATCCCCTGCTCACAGCCTGCTGAGCCCAGTGCTGCAGCTGGAGAGGGCTGAGCTGGAGGCTCTGCTGACCTGCTCCTGTTCCCACCCATCGTTGCAAAGGGGTCTCACAGACCCTGAGAAAAAGGAGAAACACCTCGAGGTGTTGTTGCTCCATCAGTCAAGCAAGATGTGGCACCAGGCTGTTTTCCTAAAACGATGGGGATGGTTTTGACTTCCCACGGCAGGCAGCTCCCTGACGCAAAGCACATCGCAGGCAGAGGTAATCAGAGCCCCCAGACCAGCAGCCTGCCCGCACCGACTAACTTTCTCTCATCTTTCTACCCAATTACATGCTGTAAAATGCTCTCTCTGAAAGTAATTAGGTTGTCTTGTTTAGTCCCTGCACAAGTGATTACAGAGAGATTCTTGCTCCTGTGAGTGGCGGTGGAATTACTCACAGCAGATACATCCTAGATAAAAGCAGCCTCGCTACGGCCTTAGTTCCCTTCAAGAGCCTATTTATGTTATTTGATTTTAAATATGCTCCAAGGCTTAAACTCCTGTCTCTTCCAGGAATTGCATTGTCCACGCTGCAGGAGCACCTCTCTGCCTCAGCAGCTCTCAATACACAGACTTTAAAGACAAGCAGGGAGGGGAAGTTCTAATCAGCCATGGCTGCTCAATACGGTCCTGTGGTTGAGCCCTGGGTGGCGGTGCAGGAGTAAGTGCTCAGCCCCACACACATTTCCATGCGGGTCTTGGGATGATGTGGGATTTGCAGAACATCCAGACCCCCTTCAGCACCACAGAAACCAGCAGCAAAGCTTGACATTTGCTGTGACCACCGTGCTGTGGCTGGTAGCAACCCATCTCTCATTAAGACTTTTTCACTTGGTCTTGGACAGAAAGGGTGAAATAACCTGAGGAACAAATGGGAAGGCAATGGGTACTGGAAGTGCAGAGGAATTACTGAGTGCTTCCTGACTTCCAGTCAGGGGGTGAAAAGCTGCTGTTCCCCTCTGAGGGTGTCTGAAGTTATTTGAATACCTGTTCTTTGCACAGGTGAAGCGTGGCAGATAGGGCATGGCTTCTGCTGCTGCTCTTTGGGGTACCATGCGTGGCACTGAAGTGCAGGGACTTTGGCTCCCTGCACCCTGACCTTCCTCAGTGTGATCCCCATGGACATGCCCCAGCCAAGTGCTCCAAGCTCCCATGTGAGGTGTTGCCCCCTTGGTCTTGTCTCTGCCTGGCCAGTGCTTGGCTGAACAGAGCCCACCCTCTCACACAGAGATACAACAATTTGGAGGAAGGGAAACCTATTTGAAAGTGCAAATTCACAGTGAACACATTTACTATTCAAAAGGGGGCAGTTTTTAGGGGAATGTGTTAGCTACCTACCTTGTGTTTGTGCAAAGATTTAGAAAAAGGTCTTTGGGAGGGCTTTACTCTGTCATTCAGTTACATCCAAGTGCCAGGTTCTGCACATTGGCCACAACAACCCCATGCAGCACTACAGGCTGGGGTCAGAGTGGATGGAGAGAGGTCCAGGCAGAAAGGGACTTGGGGGTACTGGTTGATGGTAGGCTGAATATGAGCCTGCAGTGTGCCCAGGCAGCCAAGAAGGCAAATGGCATCCTGGCCTGTATCAGGAACAGTGTGGCCAGCAGGAGCAGGGAGGTCATTCTGCCCCTATACACTGCACTGGTTAAGCCACACCTTGAGTCCCGTGTCTAGTTCTGGGCCCCTCAGTTTAGGAAGGATGTTGACTTGCTGGAAAGTGTCCAGAGAAAGGCAACAAAGCTGGTGAGGGGTTTGGAGCACAGCCCTGTGAGGAGAGGCTGAGGGAGCTGGGGTTGCTTAGCCTGGAGAAGAGGAGGCTCAAGGGAGACCTTATTGCTCTCTACAACTACCTGAAGGGAGGTTGTAGCCAGGTGGGGGCTGGTCTCTTCTCCCAGGTGGCAAGCACCAGAACAAGAGGACACAGTCGCAAGCTGTGTCAGGGGAGGTTTAGGTTGGATGTTAGGAAGAAATTTTTCATAGAGACAGTGATTGCCCATTGGAATGGGCTGCTTGGGGAGGTGGTGGAGTCGCCATCACTGGAGGTGTTTAGGAGACTTGATGGGGTGCTTGGTGCCCTGTTTTAGTTGATTAGATGGTGTTGGATGATGGGTTGAAGGTCTCTTCCAACCTGGTTTATTCTATTCTAAAGGAGATATTGTTCCTTGAATGGGTTAACTATAGCACACAAAACCAGCTCTTCTTTAGAACAGTTAATTCAGTCAAGCCTCATTCAATAGATAAAAGCATTTTAAGGACAGGTGCCAGCCAAAAAAACCCACAAAGGAGATGCACATGGTGCTTCCTTATAAACCTGGAGTTCCTTACTCCCCTGTTACTCTACACAGGCACTCACTGATGTGACACAAAACCCCGTGTTTCAGCCTTCTGCACGGTGTTTACTCACATCAACTAATCCTTCTCCTGCAGCCGAACGCGGTTATGTGGTTCATCAGTTTCCCTCACTTGGGAGACTGAGGCAGGCAGGCAGGCATGCATGCAAAAAAAAGAAAAGAAAAAGGAAAGAAAGACAAGGAATAAAAAAAAAATATTCATTGTTCCATATAGCATCCATCTCCCTCTCTTTTTACCTCTCTTTTTATAGCACCACATAATCACCTTGGTTGGAAAAGGCCGCCAAGACCTTCAACCTGGCAGGGGGATGGAGAAATGATTCTTATATTTTTTAGCTTCTGGTTTTTAAACCCAGATCTTTTTCACATTGCACAGGCATCATCAAATTGAGGATGGCCTCTGGGCTGAGTTCTTGATGCTTAAAATGCGTTGTCAGGCTGTAGCTTGCTACAGGAATTCACTGTGGCTCCAGACCAATCAGTCTGTGGCTCTGGCTCATACAGTGCCATTGATTGAATAATTGCAATAAAGGAGAGCAAATTGTTACAGGCAGCTGTGCATTTTAATCAGGTGCAGTATTTAGCCATTCTGGCAGGGTGATGGCCAGGGAAAACAGTCCTGGATACCCACCCTTTGCTTTCTGAACTGGTATTTCCATTCACTGCTTGCCCAGAGACACACCATGAGCTTGAGTACAACACATCCCACATCAGTGGCTTATTGTTCTGCAGCTTTTTTTCCCCCCTTTCTTTCTTACAGTATTATCTGATGGTGCACCCAGACCCTCACTGGCCTGCTGCATTTTTGATGGGCCTCATAGTAACCTTTCACAGGAGCAACTACCAACACCTAAGGTTACTTAGCCTAGAGAAGAGGAGGCTCAGGGAGACCTTATTGCTCTCTACAACTACCTGAAGGGAGGCTGTAGACAGGTGGAAGTGGGTCTCTTCTCCCAGGCAACCACCAACAGAACAAGAGGACACAGTCTCAAACTGTGCCAGGGAGGTTTAAGCTAGATGTTAGGAAGAAATTCTTCACAGAGAGTGATTGGCCATTGGAATGGGCTGCCCAGGGAGGTGGAGTCACCATCCCTGGAAGTGTTTAAGAACAGACTGAATGAGGCACTTAGTGCCATGGTTTAGGTGATTACATGTTGTTGGGTGATAGGTTGGACTTTATTTCAAAGGTCTTTTCCAACCTGGTTAATTCTGTATGAAGGATGGGTATCCACTTGTCACAATGTCCCTTTCTCAGTGATTTTTTTTCCTGTAGAGAAGTGTGACTGAGATTTCCAAGTCAGCTTGAACTCTGGAGACATTGCAGTCTGTCTGTTCTTTATGACATTTGTCTTGTGATTCATAAGAAGTGATTCTCACTTTCCAACATGCCCCTCTTCCTGAAGGCTTCTTCTTCAGAATTGATTGATAAGTGAATGCATGCATTTTCCAGATATGCTTTATTGCTTTTTTCACCCCTCCTTTCCTTCCTTATTTCTGAAAGGAAGCAGTGAGGGGAAAGACATGGTCTGTAAGTGAGGCACAAAAGCAGAGATTTACTGAATGAAGAGAGCAGGCTCAAGGGGCTCCCAGGTAAAAATAGTGGAATTAGCATCATCTCGTATGACTAAACAGCTCCTGCTCCACCATCACCATTCTTGCATCCATCCCAGAGCTGGGGGCAAGACCCTCCCCAATCAAGATACCACACAGAGGAGCTCAGCACCCATAAGGAGGCCCAGCCAGCACCCGTGGATGATATTGGAGTAGTCATCAATTCTGGTCCTAACAACCGGGGGCCACCAGGCCCCCGGCCTTTGTTGTCACCACCACCATCACCCAGTGTGCACCGTGGGCACTCACCAGCAATGAGGAGGATCCTCAGCCCAAAAGGGCTCAGCTTGGGGCTTCTGCCTTTCCTGGGGGGATTAAATAGGGGAGTTGATTGGGAGAACCAAGTGGCCACATCTGGGGTGGGAGGAGATTCCAACAGTGGATGGGGAGGGCCAAGTGGCTACACCTGGGGTGGGAGGCAACTCCTACAGAGCCCAGGTGCTCTGGGATTTGAGGGGAAAAAGGGGGAAAATGGGGCAGGTGAGGAACTTTTAGGGTGTCAGGTAATGATAGGACTAGGGGCAATGGAAAAAAGAAATGGGTAGATTCAGATTGGATGTTAGGAAGTTCTTCCCCATGAGGGTGGTGAGACACTGGAACAGCTTGCCCAGGGAGGTGGTGGAAGCCTCATCCCTGAGAGTTTTTAAGACCAGGCTGGATATGGCTCTGAGCAACTTGCTCTAGTGTGAAGTATCCCTGCCTATGGCAGGGGGTTGGGAAGTGGATGATCCTTGAGGTCCCCTCCAACCCCAACAATTCTATGATTCCAAAACAATTTTGCAGTTTAGGCTGGATGTTAGGAAGTAATTCTTCACAGAAAGAGTGACTGGCCGTTGGAATTGGCTTCCCAGGGAGGTGGTAGAGTCACTATCCCTGGAGGTGTTTAAAATAAGACTGGATGAGGCACTTAGTGGCATGGTTTAATTGATTTGATGTCGTTGGGTGATAGGTTGGACTTGATGATCTTGAAGGTCTTTTCCAACCTGGTTGATTCTGTGAATGCGATGGGGGAAGCAGCAAAACCTTGCTGCTGAAAAAGGAACAGAACAGATCCTTTCTCCCCTCTTATGTTTACTGAATTTGAGGAGGTTAAAGTGGCATGTCTTGTTGGTTTTTAAAGAAAAGCTTCATTGTCCTCTTTTAAAGCAAGGTCAAGACACAGAAGTAAAAAGATAATGGGGCCTGGTGCAAGGTGGGGGGACAGCATGGATGGGGAGTGCACACAGATTAGTGCAATTTGTGTGGGCCAAGGACTTTAACAGCTTAATTACTCATCTTAAGGTCTCACTGATTATGCCAATTGATCAAACCCATCAGAAAAATGCCTTCCCAAGGGATAATGTGGAACAAGGAGGGAATGCTACATCTTTAAAGGTTAAGTGACTGTAACACCTTCATGAACTGGAGCCTGAGTCAGCTCAGAGTGAACAGCAACCCCTGAGCCCCGCAGGAGCTCACTTCTGCTGACACTGCTTCTTCCTCAGCGAAAATCACAAACCCACTTCTGTCCCTCTGTTATTCTTTTCTACACCTTCAGCGTGAGGATCAGATTGAGAAAAATGATTCCTCTGAAATACCCATTCCTTGCAGCATCAAACCAAAACTCTACTCAAATGAGCTTGTGCAGCCTCTAACCTGCTCTTAGCCCTTGCCTTTGTTGTGTGCATTTGAAATGCTGCTCCTGCTTAAGTGCACGGAGCAGTCCATGTTTCCAAATAACTGCCATGTGTGCTTGCCTGCGTCCTCTTTGCAAAGTCTTCAGGGGTCCTCTCTTGTTTTATGAGTACAAAAACAACAGTGGCTCCTCTACAACAACAGCTGAGACTGCAAAACAAAATGGTACCTCCACAGAGCTGTGTGCTGGGGGGGGATGGTGACCCACAGCCTGACATGATGTGGGCTTAGGTAGCTGGAGTTTGCTCAAGGTGCTTCTGTAGAAGAGTACTGGTAGGTCAAGTGTTTTGAGTACTAGCAGCTCAAGGTTCAGCTTCCCCTTCATTTATACATTTATGAAAATATATCTGTGGTTTTAAACTGTTCAGGTACTTTCATTCCTACCACTAGCATTTCAAAATTCACTCCACCTTTAGTTTTTGTTGGTTTGGGTTTGTTTTTTTTTCACTTTAATATTTATACTTGTAAATCCCCAAAGATGCTCCAGCTCTACCACAAAAGCTTTATTTTTAACAACAGAAATGATTATATTCCACCCTCTCCCAATAATTCCTCTTTTTTTTTTCTCCTTCATGGCAAAGGGGAGTTGTTTTTCCAGTGAGCCCAAACTCCATCATTCACACAGTAACTCTACTGGCTGCTGTAAAAATAGCCACATCTTCCCAGTGGATTAAGCTGTCTTGCACACCAGACTAGCCAGTCCAGACTTCTGCCAAATGCTATATTTACATTTCCAAACTAGAATCTGTTTCTAATACATTTTTATGGGGAGTTTTGACCCTTTATATTTATTGTTAATGAGCTTTCATCTCTATAATAGCCTTTCATCCCAAAGGATCCTGAGGAGTAATTGTAATAACCTGGCATGCAAAATGTACACAGAAATCAATTTGCCCACCATTGAAATGTAGCCACAACTGGAGGGGTTGAGAGTAAGTGACTGTTTAGCAGAAACCTGTGCAGTGCTGCAGTGCTGTTTCCATTTGAGTGACAGGGAGAGCTAATTACCTGCGCTGGCTGTTGTCCAGACAGCAGGGTTCACCCACAGGCCTGCAAAGCAGCTTGCAGAGGAGATATTTAGTGACTGCAAGAGCTTGGGAGCTTGAGTGTTTGGGTTGTTCAAAGGCTGTGAGTAACTTAGCATTTATCCAGCAGGGAGATGGTACTGGTAGAGTCCCCAGCACCAGCCCCTGAGGACTTGGTGCCATCATAGCATTCAAGCAGTGGCTGGAAAGCTGCTGGCACAAGTTGTATTGCTGCTGGGCATCACTCCTCTTGCTTCATCAGACAGTACCTCCCTCAGATTTGCACTGTGCTGCTGCTTAAAGCAATCTGCTGCCATGGGTCTATAGACTCTAAAGGAGAGCTGGGCTTGCTGTGACTTTGCAACCCCACGTGCCATGAGTTTGGCTCCTTTTAACCCCTGGGACTATGAAGGGCTTGACTCTCCTTGGCCATTTGCAGCTGGTAAGCACTGGCCTTCAATAAGCTGCGTGGATGGAAGAGGGCAGGGGAACAGTAAGTAATAATGTCACCATCAATCACCAACTGCCAGGGGGAAGCCTCAGCACACGATTCATCTGGAACGCTGCTGCCGAGTGCTGTAAATATTTCATTAATGGCTGCCTCAGTTTGCAGCAGTTTCATTATTGCTCACACCAGCAGTGCTCAGCTTTGTATGATCAGCAAGGGAAGCCACCGGCACCTTGTTCCTGACCCTCTGCCCCTGAGCTAATGGGCGCTGCCGACAGCTGTGCAGCCTCTCTAAACGTTTGCCCCTGGCAGGGGAAAGCGATGTATGACCTCAGATGGGTCCTGCCATGGCAGCAGGCTCAGGCAATCTTGTCATGTCAGAGCAGGTCAGGGCATTGGCCATGCCAGCATGAACTGTGTAACCCGCCAGTAAGAGGCTTTTCCATTTCCTCTTGTTCTGCTTTTACTACTCACAGTCTGCAGGACAAAAGCCTCTTCAGCATTAATCCTGCCCAGCCTTTCACAGTGATGAGAGGTTCAGGCACAATGCCGCTGCATTTATCACCTCCTTGTACTTCAACGTAAAACTCCTCAAACGACCTGCCATCCGTGGAAAGCAACATTCTCTATCAAAAGGATTTTACCTTTATTGCCCCTCAAAGGGCTCCAGCCCAGGTGAGAAGGGGAGCTGAGTATCACAGACCCCTGTCTTTGCTGGGCACTCATCCAGTGCTCTCAGGGCTCCCTGTAACACCTCTGCCAGAGCTGGCATTTTAAAAAAGCAAAAGCCAAAGAGACAGAAGGAAAAAGCCTTCCCTTCCCCCATCCCCTCCCAGAAGTGTTTTTCTCTGGCCTATTTTACAGGAACTGAAAAATCTATTAGAGGAAAAGCTTAATCCGGTTTGACTGTAATAATTAGGGTGCTTTAAAAAAACCCTGACTAATCGCATAAAATGTGATTGTAGACAGTTCAGTGCACGACCCTTACACTTATCACTTGAGGTATTATTACAAACCAGAAACAGCTGGCAAGCACGGAGGAGGATAAAGGGAACCAAAAAAAATCACATGCAAAGGGACAGGAACTGTTCCTTTTATGATCTCATAATAGGCACTGGCAGCACCTGGAGCTGTCTTGTTAATGCGGCTCCATAGGATGAAGTCACTTCCAAGCCCCTGGACAGACACCTCTGTTTGCACCACTAGTGTGCCTGGCAGCCATGGGGTCCTGCTGGCAGCACCTCTTTTTCTCACATTGTTTTTGCAGGCAGTCCAAGAGGATGTGAATTAATGGTGGAGCAAGTACCCCCAGGGCACACCACAATCAAGAGAAGTTTGTAGCAAGGCCAGCCTGTATTAGTCACGAAGGATATGGTGCTTTAGGGTCACTGGGTTACAACAGAAAAGCAATGCTTGCTTCCATGTCTCGGCTAGTGGCAATCTCTTTCTCCTGATCTTTTTCAGGCTCCAACAGCCACATATTTTTCCTTCTCCAAGCCTAGGCTTTAGGCAGCTGGGTTCCCATCACAGCATCACTACAACTTTTGTAAAGCTATTTTTTTCCCACATGCTCTGCCAGCCGTCCCAAAGGATTGCTACCTGTTCAGGATGCCCTTGTCCCTACAAGATGAGCTCATTCATGGGCCAATACTTCTTGTTTGAAGGTCCCTTCCAACCCAGACCATTCTATGATTCTATCACCAATATGCTACTTTAGTCAGTATTGACAGCATATGATCAACCTTGAAGGAGGCTTTGAAAGACTGAAACAAGAAGCTGTACCACAATTTCAATTTACTCTCTCTCTCTGTAACTGTGATTAAAACACATGGTTGATCTTGGGAGGCTCTACTGCAGCTTGTACATAACCAGTAATAACAACACTCAGAGTAATGGAACTTGCAGCTGGGGTTGGATTGTTTGGTTTCTTTTTCTCTCCCATAAATCTTCCTTGGGACTTCACATTTTATTTGGTTTTTGCCTATTCTGCTCCATACGGATTTTGGTGATTCTTTTATTAAACAGGAATGGTTATCCCCACTGGCTCACTTATCTAATAATGGCTAGAACCTTTTAATTCAAATGATTTGATTCCTGAGGTTTTTTAGATTAAAGTAAACATATGGTGAGGGTATTCTTGGGAAAGTGGCAATAGAAATATCATGATCAAATTATCCTGTGACTCAATTCTGCAAAGCGTGCTGAATCCTTTCTAATACATTTCCCAAGTACTCAGCGGTGACCTCTTAACACTAGAGTGGTTTCTCTCCTATGGTAGCTCAATTTGACAACTCTGAATACACTTTTTTTGCCTTTTTCTTTTTTTGAAGGAAAGGCATCCCAAGGCTTTTATAAACCATTCTTTAGCCCTTGAGAAGAGCCAATTTAATGCCAGAGTATCATTTCATTTGAACGAGATGAAGGATTTGAGGAAACACAATCTGCTTTCTGAACAGTGTGAGAGGAATATGGTTGTGGTTTTGTTAGAAACCGAGCTGCAGAGTATGGACACAAAATTCAGGTTTATAAAGCTCAGCCATGGCTCTTGGATTGTCAGCTGTATTCCTCTGCAGCATCCCTCTTTGTCACAGCCCTTCTTCTGGAGCCTGCTCCAGCGTGCGTGAACGCTTGCATCGGGAAAAGCTGGCAAAGGAGACATTGCTGCCAGCCAAAGTTTCTATCATTTGTTAGCCTTAAAATGGGAAGGGAGGGAAGATCCCTCCACAAAGTCAGGAATCACCAGTAAAAAAGATCAGCTTGATTTTTAATCACTATTTTTCTAGTTGCAATTCAAAACCTGGGCAGGCACACAGGGAATAAATGCCAGCCATTACAGGGGGAAAAAACAAGCTCTGAAAATGCCTCCTGAAAACCTTGGGTCTCATGCAAAGGTGCAGCCTCTGCTGCAGCCACAACCCTGCAGCACCAGGCACACACACACACACACACACACACACACACACACACACGTTGCCATCAGCCACCTCCCAAGCCAGGGCAGGAGTCGCCAGAAAGAACCCGCGGGAGCCACAGAGCCGCTCAGTCACATCTAGCTTTATTTTTAATCCCGTCAGAAAAGTTCAAGAGTTACACCAAAAAATACTTCAGTCTCTGCTACCTACTGACAAAAAATACACCACAAAATTATAAACTGTTCAGTGGTTTGCTGGAGTTCGGGTCGTTGGCGGAGGGGGCGGTTTGTACATTTCTGAGTGAAAAATGAATTTACAGGTGGGAGGGGGAAGGAAGGACAGGAAATCAGACAATGGCATTTGGCACTACATTTTTAGCTACACTATACAGTTATTTATCATGATGCCTGGTAGGACTGAGGAGTTCTGCCTTCATTTACACCCTCTAGTGTCTGTGTATGCGAAATGGAGGACAAAACTGCCCGATGAGGGGGAAGAAGGGGCCAGTTCCTAATTTCCATCCTAGTCTAGCCACAAATCTGAAAAAGCAGCGTTAGTCAAATGTGAACCTTGCCCTCCCTGGGTACTCTGCTCCTGCTGCTCAGTCTCACCCTGCCTGCGCTGCTAAGGAGCAGAGCTGCTCTGCAGCAACAGCTTGCAGCTCTGAAACAAAGAGAATCCTTTTTTAACTTTCGAATCCCCACAGCCAGCAGGAACTGCACATTGCCGTTTACAGGGAGTGGATGTTGTGCGTCGGCCAGGCCTGGATTAAGCCTGGGGCCTGGTCTGTGTTTGCAAGCAGAGATCTGATGGGACCCTTGTACTCTGAGAACATGCTACCGCCATCCCTCTCTAATTACCTAGAATGACACTAAATACTGAAGTATCTGAAGCTGAAGGAGGGTAGCAGGAGCATCCCATTTCACGGGTGAGGGAAAATAGGGTCTGAGAAATTAGAGCCTCAATACTGTTCCATACTATCACCACTCTTGAAAGGCTATGGAATTCACAATGGCATTCTTTGTCTTTTGGTGACTCTCAGGAGAGAAGTACCAAAGGGTGATGCCTCATGTAAATTGCCAAAGGTCATGCAGAAAATCTGTGTCAGAAGCAGAAATAAAACCCTGACTCCTCATCCTGGGCCTCTACTTGCTTCGACTCCACTCTATATCCAAACAGCAGCCAGGACTTCAGCCTCAGAGCCCAGCCAAGATCACCATCGTGGTGGCAGCTCATTATGGATGCCTGGATCTTTCTGGAGTTGCTTCAGCCGTTGCACAGGGAGGGATGTGTGTGTGTTTAACTTGGATGTTTGAGGCAGGAGGGTATGCTTTCATTTCTCTATCACCAAATGGACACTGATGCTAGATTCAATCTGACAGCAAAATATCCTCCCTTTAGCAAGCTAAACACCACCGCAATGCCTTTGTACCAGGTTCTTTCTACCCTCTCTCTCTCAAAGATTTCAGCTCTTCCTTCACTGCACATCAAGCCTCTGTCACAGCTTTCCAGCAATGATAAAACTCTGTGGGATTTTCTTTGCTGCTTTTATCCTCTCTGGCTGTTTACCGAATTTGCTTTTTTTGTTTTTTAATTTCTTTTTCTAACAAATAGTTAAGCAATGATTTAAAAATATTTTTACATCGTAAGGTACAGTCAACATCAAACATGCCTTTGTACAAGAGCTTGACTTGGTTACAAATCAACAAGAACAATGCACAAAAAGAAATATCCATTAAGATGACTCCTGCACTTGGGGTTTATTTATTCTTGTCATGCTGTTAGCACAGCACCCTCGGCTAGAGCAACGCAGCACGCACATGGTGTCGTCCTCCCACCCTCCTACTTTGCCCATCACCACTGGTTAACTTTAATGACCTTCCGTCTTGGCAGCCTTGGCTTCGTGGTTTGCTGATCCTGAGGGCAGCCAGGGCGATACAGCTCGGGAGCTGGTCTGCTTGGCCATGCTGTAGTGGCTGATGACGGTGTAGAACCTGCCCCGGGAGTTGGAATCCTGTGCAGAGTAGTACGCGTCCAGTGAGGCCGGGATGCACCGCTTGTGCTGCAAAAGGGAAGAAAGCAAGAGGAGAGTGTTCCATCAGCCTCAGGCTCTCACTTCAAGTACCTTGCAGTTAGCCATTCCCACGATGAAGTCTGAGTCAGACTTGCTGCAGCAAGAGCAGCTGCTGCACAGCTCTGCTGCCTTTCAGCACCATGGGAATGCACAAAGTTTAGAGTCGGGCAGCAGCCTTTGAAACCTGTTGCTGTTGGCAACCCTGATTGCAGGCTGACTTCATCCATGGACTGTAAAATGAAGATCTTACTGGTTTGGTGTGTTACTGACATGCACCAAGGCCAAGGCCTATTGCTGGAGGCCTAGCAGGGCTGGCTGAGCAGCTCTTACATGCTGGACTGAAAGCATAGTCCAAAATTAATCCTCAGACAAGCAGAGGACCACAGAGGCAAAGACAGAGTAAGCTGCTTACATGCTGCTCTGTGACATCTCTGACCTGTAGGACAACCACCTTGGTCAGAGATGGTAGGAAGCATTTGTGTGCTAAGAACTGCACAGATAAAGCAGTTTGACTTGCAACAGCTGCAAAAGAGCAATCAAATGGAAACACTGAACTGGTCGGTATTCACCAAGCCAAAGTAGCACCAAGAACACAAAGGGCCCCAGGTACTATTAGTATTAAACAATGAGGTACTCCAACTTTCTGTTCCATGTGACTAGTTAAAAACTGAGTCCAAAATCTTTAATGTTTTCAGAAGTTCAGGTCTGGATGTGATTCTGAAATTCACAGCCCTGTCCTAACTTCATTTTTATATAACCTAAGAGAATAATTTACAATGACTAATACACTAACATCCTTGCTCTGTTTTCCAGCCCAGAGACTATCCTCAGTGTGTCAAGACTCCTGTGAGCTTTATGAGTTTATTCACAGGAAGGAGTTAATGAACTGCAAACTTTTATTTTTTCATCTCAGCAGAGCAAGTAAACAGTTCTTGTGAATATTCAATATTAAATCACTGGGCAGTGGGGTTTCAGCAATTAAGTTACATGGTTTTGTCCCTGATAGAGGCTCAAAAGCATCAAAAAATTATCTGTATGGACAAATGTGGACTTCTTTCACAAAGGACACATGTGCTAGCAGTCTGCAAGTTTGCTTTGAATTAAATGTATGCCAGTAAACCTCAGTCACTTGAATGTGTGGGAAGCAAGCATGGGATTCCAGCTGCCATAAATCCATTCACAAATATGAGGGATTGCTCCTGAACATCTGTCTGTAGTGTTCACCAAATGCTAATCTCAACAATTGCAGTGTAACAGTAGCTGATGAAGGCAGATGCAAGTCCACATTTCCCATAACACTTTTCCCATTTCAACACATCCTTGCCAAATGTTCTGTTTGGCCTGGTCAAAAAAAGCAGACTAGACTGTAACCATGCAGTCAATTAGAGCCTATCATTATCTCAGGCTATTCATCTGTCTGAAGTTTCTTACCTTATAAACAAATCCATCTGGGCAACTGTGGTCGTAAGTAAAGGCTTTGTATACCACAAGAAACACTATGCAGGCAAGGAATGCAAGAGCCAGACTTATGAGAATAGTGACCTACAAAAGAGGGATAATGTTACTCTACATATGTTAAAGTGGCATAGGAGCAACCTCATAATTAAATGACTTATAGTAACAGCCATCCTAGCAGACTGCGGTCCTCACTCCACTGTGCAGTACTTAACTAAGCACGGCAATTGAATGAAAGCCAGATCAAATAGCCCTGCATTCTCACAGCATTTCCATCCCCCCACAGGCCTTCAGGAGTGCACTTTCCCGGGTTTAACCCCTCGCTGAGGCATTTGTTGTTCTCCTTGGCTTTGTGTTCCCATGCTCTCAACTGTTCAAATGGTAGCATCATCTGCTGGCTCCGCAGAATCCACCCACAGCCAGAGTCCAGATTTGGGGTCTAATCTCTGCAGATAAACTGCTTTATAACCATGACAAGATCCCACTGCTCTGACTGCAGAGGTAGGTGGGCAGGTAGGAAGAAGGAAGCCTTTGTAGCACACACCCTTTTGTGCCTTCTGGGTGATGAGAAAAGAATGACTTGTGCCTCAGGCTCCTTGCTAAAGGAAAGGCAGGAGAAATTGAATCCTTCTCTGTTTATCAAAGCTGTAAAAGGAGAATATTTCAGCTACTCACAAAGCCCTACATGTAAATCTTGTGACAAGTCAAGTCCAAGAAGAGATGATGGTGTTGGAGGTACCAGACACGACACCCTCTTTGTGGATCAAATATTTCCCTTCTCATTCCCAAGCAGATCATAATGCTGCACACCATTCTGGTTTTTTGCTATAACTCCTTTCTCTCCAGCCCTTTCAGGTCCCTCTTAAATAGTTCACTCAACAGCAAGTTTCCTGGCCACATTCAGACGTATGAGCTGAGGCCGTGATCTTTGATTTTAGCTGAGCAGTGTCCTCCCTAAGGACCAAGCATGAGTCCTAAATGCACTCTTGTTCTCCCCTTCCCCAAAGCTTTTTGGTCCCAGTTGGTAATTCTGCAAATGCAGCGTAAATGGCTCTGGACTTCTACTGCCATTAACCCATCCTGTCAAGACTGCTGTCTCACTTTGATCTGAACTGCCATAGAAAAAAGTCATAATCCCTGGGACTCCAGTGTTACCATGCAAACTTGAGCTCCTAATAAAATGAACTCAGAGTTCATTTGATTCATACAGAGATGGGGGTGGGAACAGCAGAAGCAGAAACATGTAAAGCTGTTGCATGGAGCTGCTGCAGCAGCTCCCCAGCTTGCTCTGGCTCACTGGAACTGAGCACCAGCAGCATGTGTCTTGCAGGATATTTGCCTGCAATAGGGAAGAGGCTGCAGTGTTCCTGTGCGCAACGAGCTGTGAGAGCTCATGATAAAGAAGCTCCTACAGCTGAAGTTTGAGCTCAGACAAAGGTTTACAGGAGGGATAGTGATCAATGAGGCCTTTTCTTGTGCACAATCTTAACCTGTTTGCCTCAATCCAAATTTCTCATCCTGGCACCAGAAGTCAAATCCAGGGCTGCAAATTTTCCCTGTCACAGCAAAAGCCATTCGCCCAGAGAACTGCAGAGGTAGCAGGGCCTGTGTGCCTCACCGGGAGCTAATGCCCCTGCCTGCAGGCATGCTGACACCATACCATGCATGTGTTCACCCTCCAGAATGTGCCCCTTCCCAGTATCAAGGCTGCACCTACCTGTACTACAGGCAATCATTAATACTTACTGCCCCAGCAAGGAAGAGCTACAAATTTCAGCTCCATCTAGCCATCCACCCTTTTGTTGTTACATCTATGTCACAATCCTCTTTATTTTCTTGTATGAGTGTTCAAGGAAATTGAGCAGCAGGTACAAGCAGAACTTGTTCCTTAACTAACAGACTGAAAGAGTTGGGGCTGTTCAGTCTGGAGAAGAGAAGGCTCCGAGGTGACCTAACTGTGGCCTTCCGGTATCGGACGGGGGCCTACAAGAAGGCTGGGGAGGGACTTCTCAGGCTGTCAGGTAGTGATAGACTAGGGGGAATGGAATGAAGCTGGAGGTAGGGAGATTCAGGCTGGATGTGAGGAAGAAGTTCTTCACCATGGGAGTGGTGAAGCCCTGGAATGGGTTGTCCAGGGATGTGGTTGAGGCCCCATCCCTGGAAGTGTTTAAGACCAGGCTGGATGAGGCTTTGGCCAGCCTGATCCAGTGCAGGGTGTCCCTGCCCATGGCAAGGGGGTTGGAACTAGCTGATCCTTGTGGTCCCTTCCAACCCTGACTGATACTATGATACTATACTATGATAATATATAGGAGGCTGCTGATGGTAGAAAGTGGGGAAATAAGGACTAACTCCCACAGTGTAATGGATAGGCTTGTCAGGAGCACCAGCTAATGAAGAGCAAGCTGGTCACATCTCAGAATTCATCAATATAATATTACTAATATAACCATAATATTATGTGTCATTAGCAATATTATATCAGTAAAGCTATACTAATTGATTAATATTGGTTCACATAGAATTTTACAATACAATACAATAAACCAGGTTGGAAGATACCTTCAAGATCATCGTGTCCAACCTATCAAGCAATCCAACCCACCCAAACAACTAGATCATGTCACCAAGCACCCCATCAAGTCTCCTCCTGAACACCTCCAATGACAGTGACTCCACCACCTCCCTGGGCAGACCATTCCAATGGGGAATCACTTTCTCTGTATAGAACTTCCTCCTAACATCCAGTCTAAACCTCCCCTCTACTTTTGCTCTACTTCTCTCCTTCAGTAATGGTAGCAGCTGTAATTCTGAGAACCTGTAGGCCATGCAGTCTCAAAGAGGCCACTGTGATTGCTTGCAGTGCAGAAAGGCTTCTCACCCTCACCAATCCTGCATAAAGATGCCCTGCCTGGTGAGATGTACACAGCACATTGGGCTTTTACTCAGAGAAGCTAAAGCAACCCTGGCAATGCCACCTGCAGTGCTGGAAGATGCAGAGCTCTGATCTTGGTGGCTGTTTTAAGACAAAGGGTGAAGGTACATCTGCATGAATGGCATTGTATCAGACCCAACCCATCCAGTTAAAAACTCAGGAAAGAGAAAGGTGTGGAGACTTTATCTCGCAGGAAAGATTATTAAGTTCATTGTTAAGTCAGAATGTTTCAGAATAAAGTGTAAAGAGAAAGGTAAGAAGATTGGGACTAAGAGACCTTTCCAGTGACAAGCAGGTCACTGAAGCCCTGACTCACCTTTTAGAATAACTGCTCACATTAACCTCCTCCTCGGGGCCTAATCTGCTGCAAAATGGACCAGTTAAGCAAAAGGCAGCAGCAGAGGGAAAAGCATTTACTGCTGGCTCTCACGGGAGAACATGTAAGAGAGTCCTGGTGTGTTGAGAAGTTAGCTGGTAGAAAAGGAGTGCAGTTGTTTGAACTGCATTCACCTGACCAAGAAAATATGGTCTCCACCTCCTCTCCATCAAAGTACACTTGCCTGAATGTCTGAACAGAAATACTTCAGACCAGCTTTATGGTAGAGCCCATGGATCATGAACCTGGGGAAGCCATACCCCTTTTCATAGTGCTGAACAGGAATAAGACACAGTTGGATTCCAGGGAGATGGAAATGGAATTTGCCATGAATTCTGCCCTAATAAGAAGTTATACTGCACCTGAAAAAAAATCATTTTGAAAAATACATTTTTTTCCTCCAATAATTTATGTAGAATTGCAAAGGTGACAATGAGGTTAGTTTGGAGACATTAAAGCTACTACACATGCACATCTTGCTCTACCAAAGCCAATGCTTAGAGGGCAGCGCTGGCTAGACATTCAGAAAATAAGAAATGCTCAGCTCTCCAGTTTGGTTGCTCTGCCCTAAGTACAACGTACAATGAAAAAGGAAATCTTGCTTGGGTTAAGGTAAAGGAACTAACTTCTGCTCGGGGCAAAGGAAGAGACAACGTCAGAGAGCAATGAGATTATACCAAATCACAGAGCGGAACTGAGTGAGAAAGCATCTCCTGTTCCTGAGAAAGATGAAGCTGCTCATCCTTTAGCCTTCCATAGTAAATAGAACCTTCACCTCCAGGGCTAGCAAGAGCCGCACACCAGCAGGACACAGACACCCTGTGCTCTGATTCCTCCTGCCCTAAAGTCTACCTGATTCCTATCTCCCCCTCTACATCACTCTCCTCCATCCCAGAGGAATCCATCAGAGCTGACTGCATCCAGAGAAGGGGCTGTGAAAGAGGATTATCCCTGAGCTGTAAGATGTCTCCCCCACCACGAATGACTATGTGTCTGCCTTCCCCAAGAGCTGCCACCAAAGCTGCTTTGATAGCTCCTCATTCTGAGCCAGTTTAAATGGCCAAGTTCTTCACTTAGCCTTCACAAAAAGAAAGAACCAATTGTTAAATCCCATGTCCAGGCACAGCCGTTAGGAAAGCAATTGGACTGGTTATCTTCCTTTTGCCTGCTCACTGACCCCCTAGGAACAATAACCCCTGCTCTATTCTGTGGTTCTGTTCTGGCAATGTGCTGACACCCAATTCCTGACCTCCCAGGAGCAGGTTCCTCCACTGAGCTCCTCCCTTGCTCTGACGTGTAATTGAGCTCACTGTCACCTCCCTCCTGCCGTTTCATGCACCACTAAAATTACAGTGTGACACAATAATAGACACGATGATACGTGGTGTAAAACTGCTCTGGGATGCACTATCATGTAAGATGTTAAAACCCTGAAGAAAGGGAAGAAAAATCCCCACTCCAGATATTTTGCCACACCAGCCCTAAGATCCACCTCTCTGGCTATTCCAGAGCACACAAAGCTTCATTAACACTTAACCACCAAAGAATCACAGAGCTGCAACACCTAATAAACCTCCACTTTTTTTTTTTTTTTTTTTTTTTTTTTTTTTTTTTATGATTAACATGAACCTTGGCAGTCTCTAAGCAATATAAACACTCACAGAGGGGAAATAAAATTTAGTGAGCAGATAAAACCTGGAAGTGCTGCAGGCATGAATCTGTCATGTGTGACTGTTTGAGTGGGTAAAAGAAGGGAGGAGGGGGTTGCCTGCCCTTTCCCCAAACTCTTATACGATTCCCAAAGGCTCCCTTAAGAGGGGAGTGTCTGCTGGAATGGAGAAGAGAGAACATTGTTACCACACCACAAAGCTCCTCATCCTCCACAAAACATGGGAAGAGGCCCTTAGCACCCTTGAAAGATGAAGTCAACCACCCATCAGCAGAGTGCTTGGCTTGGCTCCGCCCCACCTTTCCCACAGGTGCCTTACATCTTGCATTTGCACAAGAGCACAGATTAAGGAAAGGATATGTCCTCACCAGGCAACAGGACATAAGCTGCCACAAGGTTTACCTCCAGCGAGATGATACCTAACTGCAGTAGTGCCCCAGTTAAGCTGCCCCTCATGCTGTCTGTCCATCCATATATCCCTCCCACTCCCTTTGATTTCAACAGCTGCCCATGAGGATTGTTTTTCTAATCAAAATATCCCATTTTCCCTCTCTGGCTACAATGAAAACTCCTATTTTAAAGCAAACCAGAGACTAATGTCACATCCAGACAGCAGGGCATTCTTTTAAGAGCCCTTTCCCTTGCAAGGTTTTGACATTTTTATTCCTCACTGTCTTCCTTGGCAAAGATTTTCTGGCTTGTGCCTTTCAGCCCTGGTGGTTTTCAGAGAGGGTGTGCAGCCTTAAATCCACGTGGAAGTCAACAAGAACAGGGAGCTGCTGATTCCTCCAAAAGTCAAGCCTTAGGGTCTTCAACAGCAACATTGATAACCTGCTGAGCTACAGAGCCTGTAGGTAGCTCCACACCAGCATTGGATTGGTACTGACTGTCACACAAACATTTTCACATCTTGGTGCCTCAGAGTCCTGGAAAACCTGAACCCTCTGGAAATATCAGGTGGGAAAAAGGAAGCAGAGAAAGACAGATCCTGAACAGAGGTTGATGGGAATAACTCCTGCACAGAGCAGACATTCACAAGGAAGGATTTTCAGGCAGTGTAACTGGGGGAAGGGTCTGTCAGCAGATGGCAATTCCCTCAAATTTATGCACCGTTTGAACTGAGTTGACAAATAATTTTTTCCCAGTGGGGACTGGGATGACTCTCTATTAGTATTCAGCATCCAACCTGTGCTGGTGAGTTGGGGAGGGTGTAGTTCTGCTCCCACTTAAGACACATATTACTTGAATTAGCAGCTGGAGGAACATATAATCATGGCTCTGGTGTCATGTCATTCTACCTTTATGTTCTGTTCACAAGCTCTGCTGATGGTTAGGACACACTGAGAGGACTCAGCATAAAAATGGTTTAAGAAGAAATGGGATAGGTAGAGAAAATAACATGGATATGATATGATGTGATATGATATATCATAGGAACCAGCAATGGTGTTAGACATTCATCTATATGGCTATAAAAAAACCACAACAAAACAGGCATAGGAAGTTCCATGGAAACAGCAGGAAATTTCTTTTCACTGTGAGGGTGATGGAACACTGAACAGGCTGCACAGGGAGGCTGTGGAGCCTCCTCTCTGGAGATATTCAAAGCCTGCCTGGATGTGTTCCTGTGTGACTTGCCCTAGGTGATCCTACTCTGGCAGGGGGAGGTTGGACTGAATGATCTCTCAAGGTCCCTTCCAGCCCCGAACATTCAATCATTCTGTGATTCTGTGGCCTCACCTCACAGTAAAACACAGGAGAAGGCATCCTACCAAACTGCAAAGTGACATCTTTTGAAGAAGGGTGTTTTTTCCCTAACCCAAACCACAGATAATCTATGAATTAATCACAATTACCTAATGTCCTCTGTATGTTATTAATTGGTCATAAATGGGGAAATGCTTTGTGGGAGGGAAATCTTCCTCATGTATTTACATCTTCAGAGCTGGGACAATACTCAGTGCTGCATGGCTTCTTACATGAAGCTTCAGAGTTGGGGTTTTTTTGGTTCTTTACCTTACAATTCATAACCATACACCAACTGGGTCCCAATACTTCTAAAAACATTCAACAGCATCTATGAGGATGGTATAATCTTGCATCCCTAAACCATCTCACATCTGCTCCACTCTTTCATGGGTTCCTTTCAGCTCACACAACCCAGCAATCAGTCCAAAACACTCACAGGGTAGAGAAAAGACAACTACCCTAAAGCCTCAAAGATATGCACCTGAAACAGAACCAGCTGTCTCTCAGACAGTTTGCTATCCCAGCCATATTCCCATTGGCTCTGCCCACCTCTGCATTCACCACCTCACCACAGAATCACCAGGGTTGGAAGAGACCTCAAAGATCATTAAGTCCAACCTGTCACCACAGACCTCATGACTACTAAACCACGGCACCAAGTGCCACGTCCAATCCCCTCTTGAACACCTCCAGGGATGGTGAGTCCACCACCTCCCCAGGCAGCCCATTCCAAAGGCTAACAACTCTCTCAGCGAAGAACTTTGTCCTCACCTCGAGCCTAAACTTCCCCTGGTGCAGCTTGAGACTGTGTCCTCTTGGTCTGGTGCTGACTACCAGACTACCCCAGTGAAGCTCTCCAAGTTTGTATATCTCAAAAAGAAACATCTGTCTTCTGAGATGACTCTGTACCCACCAGCAATTCCTCTGCTCAGTGTCTTGTAATACTGTAAATGCAGCACGAGCGTGGAACAAGAACATCATGTTTCCAAGCAATTTGTCAAATAATTAAATTATGCACACAATAACTAGCTGGCTCAATTATATTAGCCTGTCTCCATCATGTAATATAATTTCTAGTGGCTGTTTAGGCACTAATAGCCTCAGATCTTTTTAACTGTGCCTGGTGCCAGCTGCGGTCTGCATGACATCTTTCTGTGCCAAGTCAAACCCCTTGAATAGAAAAATTCATGGCTTGGCTTCCAAGCCCCTGTTTCTTATGGAACTTCTAAATACCATTTTCAATAAGGATGCTTCCACCATTGAATATTAGCAAATTTCCACTTAGGTAAATAACCAAGGAACACGAAATAAATACACGGCCCTTTTGGCACACCATACAGGTCTTTATAGATCTTCCTTCCTCCCCTCCTCCCACTTGTTTTTCAACTATCATAAGCTTTCCCTCCTGCTACCTTCAAAAGAAGAGAAGCATCAATCCAAACTTCAGCAAGTCAGGCGACTCAAGGAACACTTCTTCTAAAGGTGCTTTTCTTTCTAAACCCACAGTCCTAACGCCTGACGCACTGCTCATGAGCTGAGCAAGGCTGGAGGAGGCTTCCTGCCAGATCACTAATTTGAGATGTTTGTTCAATTAGTGGGACTGCAGCAGACAGATACCTCATGCCCACAGCTAACCCTTCAGCAGGGACATGCTGCAATTTCCCATTGTATTGTGCAAAGTGCTGGCTGTGACAGTTCCTCCTGTCACTTTCTGTGGGACATGCCAATGGATGCCTCAGCTCATCAAGGGCTCCTTTTAAATGCATTAACAGGAATACAACATAAATCAAGTCATCAATAAAATTTCTCCTTGCTTACCCTTTGCCTGACAAGACTCTACTTCTGAAGAGCCTCATACATGCAAATTCATCCCCTCTCTCCACTGCACCCACACTGCATACAGAACAGGGAAAGCGTTAGGAGCCCTAAGTAAGCACAGGTCCATGGATTAGCACATGGCAACAGGCTTGGGAAATGCAGTTTGAGTTCTCTACTCTGCTTCTGGCTTTTACACCTGACACACATGGTCTAGCTCCATGATTTGTTCCCTACCGGTAGTCACAGACAGTCCAGAAAGACACACCTGAAGATGTAAGCATCTAAGTCCCCAGAAGCTTGGCTTTTTCTGGGCCTGTATGTGTGCAAAACCACCCAAGCACCAACACCATCCCACAGCCAAGGATCAGCCTGGTTCTAGGGAAAAGCTGAGGTCTGTTTGCTTTATGAAATTTGGTTCTTCCATGGGCAGGGCAATTTTCAAAGTAAGCTTCCTGACCTGAGTACCAATGTACCACAACTAAGGCACACTATGGTACTCTTCCAGGTTTGTTTTCTTGCCTCTCCCATCACTTTCTCTTGTATTCAGATTTTAGATGTGACACTGGATTTAAGAATGCTCAGAACAGTTTAAGCTCTTTCCATGCCAGGGCATGAGATAACTTTCCCCTTCCTCTCCCTAATTCCATGGACTTCTTAGATAAAAGGAAAGTGAAGGTCAAGCTTGCACAAATTAAAACACCTTTGTTCAGTGCACTCTTGTGGTTAGAAAACATAAATCAATTGGAAGTTCATTCCTTCAAGAAGGTGAACACATTCACATGCATTTCAGCATCTATCTCTACCATCACAGGTCAGGAAATAAAGGTAATAATATGGCAGCATTCATGGTCCAGTACACCCATTTCTCTTGTAAAAACTTATTATGTGGGTGCTTCATACAAGGACAAACTGAGGACTTGGCAAGCAAAGTGTCTCCTGGGTAACTTAAGAATTAAAAGCCTTTCCATTTAAAATCAGAAATGTGAAGCTTCATTGCTGCAAATGACTTGCAAAAGCTACTCTCTTAAAAACAAACAACAAAAATTAATAATCTAGCTGATTATCATGCCTTCAAATGCATGAGGCCAGTTCCATTAGCTGTGGATCTGACCCAACAGACTTAATACATCTGCAAGTACTAACAAGAGGGAGCTCAGGTCTGTTTAACATTCCATCAGCAGCCTGTGCTGCATTATAAATAGAATGAAACATTACATGGACAAAAATGTGAGTGAAGCATTTCACTTCCCTGATTATTTTTTTCCCCAGCATTCTGTGGTTTGGCTACAGGACTCAACATGCACTTCATGACAGTCAATAAACTTTGCCTTGGCTTTAGTTAGCCAAAAACTTTCCTTCTCCATGCCATTTGGTCCCTTTTGCTACATTAGCCAAACTAGCATCAAGCATATTTCATTCCACCTCAGCTGCTGACAAGAAAATTACCCAAGAAATAGGGTTTGCTGTAGGGTGGCAGAGGTACCAAAATGAAACGTGGCATTGCACTGTCGAAGACAAAGATGAAGTGCAAGAAATCATTCAGACTCAATGGAAACTGCAATTACATTTTGCAACTAGCTGAATGGGTATCTCCCTGCGATTGCTTAGGAAAATCTTTTTCAAGCACTTTGTGCCAAAACAAAGGGTCAGCTGAGGTTTCTGCTCTGCAGCTCCTTTCTTTCTCCAATATATCGTGATCTGGAGAATTTAGATTCAGCAGGTCTACCCCACAAAACCCTTAGTCATGTGAACATTCTCTGTGACTTCCATTTTTAGACGTTTACTGCATAGCAATTAACTTTCTTCTTCTCTCCAAAAATCCATTAAAGAAAAAAACAGCCACCCAACACCCTGAGCTGCTCACAGATGGCAAAAAGTAAGATATATCTGAGGTGGCTTTGTTCTGATTTTGCGAGAGTATGTGCATGTGTAAAAAAAGCCCCAACAAACTAAACCCAAGAATACACTTCCAAAAATGACCTGTTTCACATAAAAGCCATGTCTTTTCTTTTCTCTTGCTTTGCTGGGTGCTCCCTAACCTCATCATACAGAGCACTGCAGTTAAATCAAGACACACCTTCCATGTGCAGGTTTTCAGCATGGAAACATCCCAGGTTTGCCTTCTTGGGAAAAGAAGGCCAGGGATCAGCTGGGAATTCTGACAAAAAGCACAGACTTTTACCCAGACAGAGGAAAGCTTGCAGGGGTTATAGTCATCAGAGATGTGATCAGAAATGCCTGTTTCCTGGCAGCTGCACCACAGATCCACACTTGATTCATCCTCACTTTTCCAAATTGTGGCTGACAATCACAAATGGCTCCATCAATCCACCTACATGCAAGCTGTGAAGCCCACTAGGACAGATAGGACCTATCCTCTTCTCTTCCCATTACAGCCAGAGGAAAATAAAGATTTCTGAGCTCAGGTAGAAAAACAATGAGCTTCACTCTGTGATTCTTTGATTCTGTGCAACATTTCTCACTGTCTTTCACACACCCAAGTGGAAGTCTGAATACATGCTGGTGCTAGTTTGCACCAGATCAAAGCAGACAAAGGCCAGGCAGGACTGGGCAGTGAATTTGTGAGAATGGAGGAACTGTGATCCTGTGGAAAATATTTGACTTCCAAAGACAAGGCAAAGTGTGGATCCAGAGACAAGTCACTCCATCACTGCCAGAAGAAGACATGGGTGAAGTGACAGCTGCCTAACACCCCTGCAAAAAGAACTCTGGGAAAGGAAATGGTCTGATGATAGTTCAGAACCTCCAAAGGGAGTGAATAAGTCTCCAAATTGGTCCCTGGAAACTGCAATCAAACCCCTCACACTGACAGCTCCCCAAGCCCCTCTCTGAATGCAAGGATCAACAGGAGACTATTATACCACTCCCACCGCTGATGCCGGTGCAACGAGATGCCTGAACACTATTGCCACTACTCCCTGTGCCTACCACCCTTCTGTTTTGTCTCTGCTTTGTCCCTTGCTCTCCAAGATCACACAGCTCATTCGAGCACTGTGCACCCTGGAAAAATCATCAATAGCCATATTAGTAATTATTACTAAAGAGAGAAAATTCTCTGCATATTAGAGTGTGCTCCCTCCCTTGAGCACCACTTGCATCAGTCAGTGTAATGGGATCTTTCAGCAGCCACTCTGCATCTTCCAGATAACCAAGGGGATGTGGCAGTCGCCATGGTAACATTGTTATTGTTAGCATTAAAAAGCAGTCAGGAGAATTGTCCTCCTCACACTCAGAGGAGCCCTTTCGTTATGAGTTACTCCTGCCCTGTGTAACTCAACAACTAAAGGAATCTTTATGTTTGTTTAGCTACTGAATGTGCACAATGAAAGACCCCATGCCATTTTTCTGGGATTCGTTCCTCTTCAGGTTAGAGAGAGAACTATCAGCGTAAAGTGACAGCCTACAAGTGACAGCAGAACAGGAGAAGCTTGCAGGAACCATGGCATGGACAGGGAGTTTGGGAAAGGGAATGGACCGCCCAAGGGAGGTGGCGGAGTCACCATCACTGGAGGTCTTTAGAAAAGTTTGGATGTGGCACTTGGTGGCATGGTTTAGCTAATGTGGTGGCGTTAGGTCATAGGCTGGACTTGATGATCTCAGAAGTCTTTTCCAGCCTCAATAATTCTGTGGTTCTGTGAAGCAGGGTGATTAGGAAAAGAGGAATACCACCTTTGGGGCTGTGTGGGTATGCAGCAAAGTAAGTGCAAATTGCTACCTTCACAGCTGCAATGGTGATGTACCCTTCAAAAACAAGGGCAGGGTGGGCAGGTAGATAAATGTCTGCATTGAGGGGAATGAGGCATTTCTTAAAGCTATGCTCATGGTGCAGAGGCCACACGGCAATTTTCTGCATGATGCTGTAGAAGACATTGTGCTCACAACTCAGCAGACCTTACCTACAGAAAATTATCAAGTCCTTCTCCCTACCTTCCTCCACAACCACACAAGCCCAGAATTTTCTTTTCCTCTCTGAACTGCAATGCCTGTCACATGAGGATCCTTCCACTACAAGCTTTAGCTGAATACCCAGGGGATTCTATGGGTCAGATTCTAGTGGTGTAAGCAGGGGAAACATCTTTCTCTTCAGCAAAGCTGAAACAGGAAAAAGTCTCAGGCTGCGCCAGGGCAGGTTTAGGCTGGATGTTAGGAAGAAGTTCTACATGGAGAGAGTGATTGGCCATTGGAATGGGCTACCCGTGGAGGTGGTGGAGTCACCTTCACTGGAGGTGTTCAGGAGAAGACTTGATGGGGTGCTTGGCTGTATGGTCTAGTTGTTGGGTGGGTTGGATTGGTTGATGGGTTGGACGCGATGATCTTGAAGGTCTCTTCCAACCTGGTGTATTGTATTGTATTGTATTATTGTATGAGTCCTGGCCCTGACCAAGAAAAGTCTTTCTTAATTAGAAGCCAAGTGAGATAGTGGCTTGGTTTTGATAATGAATCATTACTGCACCAAAGTCTGTTTTGTAAGGCGTGGCTGAAGACAAGCCAATTTTGCTTTAAGTCTTTCACATTAGGTCAGAGGAAAATAATTGCTTCAGCATGAGCATTTCAATAACAAAACCATTTGAATAGGTTCCACTATGTTTTATATTTATAACCTGATGAAAAGTGTGGTGAATAATTACATCCACTGGTTACTGAATCTGCATGTGTCAGAGCAGTTTCAGGGAGGAGAGAGCTGGTAAGAAATGTATTGTCACTGCATACTCAACAGGAATGGATTACACAAGCAGTGACTCTGAAAATGGCTCTTGCCAACTTGTAGCAAAAAGAGTGACGTCCCCAGTCTTCTTCAGTGAAGTAATGAACAATATTTGCAGATGATTTTTGCAGGTAGAAAAATTGCTCCTAAGAAAACATCTTAAATATCTCAATTTCTCCCCCACACACCCACTCCCAACTTGTTCTGTTAAAGACAAGTACAAAGTTTAATTGTTCCAACCCCAAAAGACAGATAACTGCAACTTTCCTAAAAAAGGAAAAAGCTGTGGAAGACCTGAGAAGTCAGATAACAATGGTAGGTAACTATCACCCCGGTAACAGTCATTAAATCATTGTCTCCCTGAAAAGCCAATAATGAACAGCTCCATGGCATTCAGTGATAAGAGGTCAAACTGGCTGCCCATGAACTTGCATATAGAGAGAGTGATCTGTGCCACCCTGATACTCCACGTTGTAAATCTATGCTGAAAGACCACTCCAGTACTTTCCTGGTGCTATGTGGAGCTAGAAAAATCTGGAGAGACCCAGTCTAGCATGGGTCTATCTACCTACACTCCCTGGATCTAACTCAATCAAGCACGAATTCCATAATCAACTATTGTTCAGATGTCTTGAACACAAACTTCAGCTGTGACACTCAAAAAGATGGGTAGAAACCTACTGTTCACCTTAAAAATGCTTCTGGTTGATTTCTGTGTTATATGGACTGGTTGGAAGACAAAAGCAGTCATAGGAAACGCTGTCCTCCAGAAGCAACATGACTTGATTCAATGGATAATCCGCTTGAAAAGCAAGAGGCACTATTGACAGAAAGAAATAAGGGCAGAAACTCAGGGGAATTAAGATTCTCACACAGAAGAGATTGTTCTTAACAGCTCTAACATAGGTATCACTGGCCCTACCTCTAATACAAAATGTGTGAGATCTCTTGTCCCATAAAGGAACATGACAGAGAGTCCTCACATTTGCAGACCTTTTCTAATGCACCTTAGTGCCATCACTGGGTGGCAAAGCATGGTAATAGGAACTAACTTCAAAGCAGGCAAACCGGAGGCAAACACCAGGCAGAAAGCTTGGCGTATACAGTTACTGCAGAATAAAATCTTTGCAGTTCAAAAACTTCCTAGAGGGACACATTCCCAAAGCCATAAACAGTCTGGAGAAGGCAAGGTCCACAAATCATTGCCAGTCAGCTCAGAGAAAATTCTGTCACTGTTTCTGTGGAGGAGTAACACAACAAAAGAAAATTTCCTTTACGTCTGGTTGGTTGAACCATAACACTATTTTAACATCATTTTCTGGCAACTCATCTACACACAACTATTTAAACATTGGTTATAAAGTATGTATGGGGTGACTCATCCAGCTGAGGAACAAGCCTAATTGGTCAAACTTCCAGGACACTGTGTGCTGAGCTGTAGAGAATCATAATCTCATCTATTAGGAGATGTGACAAGTTGCAGAAGCTATCTAAAATTCCTGGAAGAGGTAGTGTGAAATAAGAACTGTTGCCTAGGGACAGTCTCTTCTTTAAGATAATTAAAGAGCTCAGATCTGTGCTGTTCTGGATGGATGAAAAATCTGCATGCATAAGCTGAAATTCCGGCTGTGGTTTGCTCATGCGAGAAAGTTGCCTAATAATTCATTAGCCTCTTCAATAAAAGATACCCAAAAGGCGGAATAAAGGGCATCTGTGGATTGGACTGCCATGTTCATATGGCCCCAAAATTTCCCCCAGAGGTCCTGCTCTTATGTATAATGCAGCTACATGACTCAGGAAAAGAAATACCCCAAACCAACAACCAAACACAAGAACTTGGGAAGAGTTTCCTTCTTCCCTGAGGACATTCCTGTACCAAGTGACCAGAATCAGAGAGGAAAGAAAAAGACTTCATAGACTGAAACAGAAATGTTAAAAGCCCCTCCAGAGAGGTTATTAGTGGGTGGGAAGCAGTCACTAATACAGAGTCCAGCAGCATTTCTCCACATACACTCATTCATAATACTCACTTTGCCATCTTTCTGTTTGAATTGATAATTCTACCATTTGGGTGAGAAAAAAACCCCAAAACCAAGACATCTCACTTTGTATTCTCCAGTAGCAGATAAGACAAGACTTGTTGGCCATTTCTTTGCATCTTTTTACTGACCTGTCCCTTTCCCCAACATGCAGGTACCTCATGCTGAGAAATATTGCTCCTCAAGCACAGACAAATAGAGCTGTAGCAGCAAGATGGCTCCCATGAAAACTCTTTGTTTCAAGCACTCCTGCAGTCTGACATCAGCTGCACATCCAGTTGCCATTCAGTTCTCATGTATTGGGAGTGCACTAAACTGATGAACCATCTACACTTGGATGGACTATTGGCCTTTCCCTCCATCATTTCTCTTGCAAAAATCAATGGGATGATTTACTTGCTTCTGCCAGTGTAGAGCTACTCACAGCCCAGCTCCAGTATAGATTAATACCTTAATTTTAATCACTGTGTTAGCAAGAAGTTGAGGATGTTATTTTCAAGGCATCACACACTGGAAGGCTACACAAAGCAACCAGCCAGCAAAAGTATGATGATCTCATTTATATTCACAGAATCATAGAAATGACAGGGCTGGAAGGGACTTCAAGGATCATCTAGCTCCAACACCCCTGCCATGGGCAGGGACACCTCACACTACATCGGGTTGCTCAGAGCCCCATCCAGCCTGGCCTTAAAAGCTTCCAGGGATGGGGCTTTTACCACCTCCCTGGGCAACCTGTGCCAGCGTCTCACCACCCTTACTGTGAAGAACTTCTTTCTGACATCCAATCTGAATCTACCCATTTCTAGGTTTGCTCCATTCCACTGTCTATTTTTTTGTTTCCAAAAGCTTTTAAAAGTGCAGCCAAACCACCAATAAAGCAGGGAGGTGGTGGAGTCACCATCACTGGAGGTGTTTAGGAAGAGACTGGATGGGGCTCTTGGTGCCATGGATTAGTTGATTAGATGGTGTTGGGTGATAGGTTGGACTCGATGATCTCAAAGGTCTTTTCCAACCTGGTTAATTCTAATTCCAATCCCAATTCTGATTCTAATTCTAGTTCTAATTCTAAAAGTTAAGTATTTACTATGATTTCCTCTTGCAAAAAACAAGTGCAAAATGGTTTCATCAGTGCCAGACAATGAGCCAGCTTGTAACCAGAGGGCAGCATTTTTAATAACTTCACTAAAAATATGCACTGGCATAAAAATGTGGTGCAATTAAAAAAAAAAATACAAAAGGTAATGAAATATTACCTATTATCTCAGCTCATTTTTGTCAGGAAATAATACTACAAACTTAATACGATACATGGAAGCCTTATGAAAAGCAGGCAGGGAGAGGCTTATAGTCTTAGCCAGTAATAGATGAGAGGCTGAGTGATTAATAAGTTGACAGTGACGAGCAGAGAATGGAAATCATATGGACTTTAGGGAAAGGTAATAGCTTAAAAATGAAACTGTCGTGCTGCCAGGCTGCACGGGAAGAGGCACAGCTCCCACAGCCATCCCCGCTGCACAGCAATGGGGAAGGCAGCTTTTAAACCTCTGTCTGGGCTGTGCACACCACTGGAGCCCCCAGCTCCCTGTGCCTGCTGCTGGGCAGGCCTCCTGTCTACTCCAGTGGCACCAACAGAAGAACTGCACCAAAATCAGGAAGGAGAGAGGAAAAAAAATACAACGAAAGGAGGGGGTCTGAATGCAGCAGCAAGCTGGGCTTTTGAACAATGGGAAAGAAAAGATACTTCATAGGACTAGGTGACCTGTCCACCACAGTGAACGAGCTAACTAATGGGCCTGCAGCATACACAGCATGTAAGGATGAGGTGTTCTTAATTGCTTTCTATAGTAACAATCTTTTAAACAACATCTTTTGATGGGATTACAACTTGGTCTTACACTGACCTTAAGAGTGTGTGGGGTTAAGTTTTAAGCACCATTACTTACAATATCAACAATGCCATTTACTGCAGGGGAGAGGCCAACACAACACTTTCAGGACATTTCACATTTACTGCTGTTTCCCAGGCCCACTGTGTCTGGTTCTGATTTGTCCATTGTTCACACTGGAAAAAGTCTGCCAGGGGATTTAACCATGGCTAATTTGCTGCTTTCTTTGCTAGTCGTACAACAGTGACTCACTATTGGTGGTACATAAGATATTGTGCACACAATAAGATCAGTGAAGAATTCAGTCGAAATCAACAGCATTTATGCCCCTGGTAAGTAACTGAGATCTAAACATGAGATGTCCACCGAAAAAAAACAACCACCAAGATGTTATTCACAGACCTCTTAAGAATAAATCATGGGTTTAAATATCTTGGATGACAGCAAGAGAACTGTCTCCATGAAATATATGTTAGTAAATTTATGGAAACAACAGAAGCAGTGCCGTTCTGTAGTGCTGCAGAAGGAGCTAAGCATTTCTCCTTCTAGAAAGTTGAACAAGCCGTGTCTTGAAGTTTGTAAAGGAAAAGTCTCATGAGGTTCAAAAAGGCCAATTGCAAGGTCCTGCACCTTGGTCAGGTCAACATTCATTATCAATACAGGCTGGGGGATGGTGAGATTAAGAGCGTGGAAAAGCACTTGAAGGTACTGGTGGACAAAAAGCTGGAGATGAGCCAACAATGTGCACTGGCAGCCCAGAAGGGCAAATTGCATCCTGGGCTGTGTCAAAAGAAGTGTGGCCAGCAGTTGAGTGAGACGATTCTGCCTCTCTGCTCTGCTCTGGTGAGAACTCACCTCGAGTACTCTGGGGACTTCAACACAAGAAGGACAGGAACCTGACAGGGAGGGCCACAAAACTGAACAGAGGGCTGGAGCACCACTCCTGTGAAGACAGGCTGAGGTAGTTGCGGCTCTGCAGCCCGGAGAAGAGAAGGCTCCAATGAGATCTTATAGTGGCCTTCCAGTACCCAAAGGGACCCTACAAGAAATCTGGGGAAAGACTGCTACAAGGGCATGTAGCACCAGGACACGGGGCAATGGTCTTAAACTAGCAAAGGGTAAGCTTAGATTGGACTCTAGGAAGAATTTTTTTCCTATGAGGGTGGTGGAACACTGGAATAAATTGCCCAGGGAGGTGAGCTGAAGCTTCATTGCTGGATGAATTCAAGGTCAGGCTTAACAGGGCAACCAGGTCTAGTTGGGGATGTCCCTGCTTACTGCAGGGGTGTTGGACTAGACAATCTTTAAAGGTCCTTTCCAAGCCAATGCCTTCTGCGATTCTATGATGCTACAGATGGCAGCAACTTCTCCTGGACCACAATCTGAAAAGGGAACATTTTCTTCAACATCGCTAGAAAATCATTACAATAAACTTCTTTGTTTCTTGCAAAACGAAGTACAACTGGGCCAAATGAAAGACCATTCAGTTCCTTGAGTCAGGTACTCCTGTTGACTTTCAAGGATGAGAACCTCCCACAAAAAAATTGCCAACCCGATTCTAGCTTTTCAAGGATCAGGACTATAGCTAGGCACTGCCTGCTATCTTTTCTGCTCAGCTCATTGATATTTCCCCTGACTTTGGAAATGTGAAATCAGATCTCACATCTTTTACCACTCTCATGCTCTGTGGTTTAGGAAAAGCACCATATCTGCTCATAAAAAGGGAGAACACACTAGCAAGTTACATGCTTGGAGTTCTAATTTTAGGAGGAACTAAGCCACTGTAATCTGCTGCAGTCAACAGGAACTGAGGGCATTCAATAATTCATGAGTTTCTTTCCATGTTTCAGTACAGCTTGTTGAAAACTTCTCAAGAAAACATCTTTCATCAGAGAATTCCAGTTCCTGTGAACCAAAACTGCTTACAGGACAGGATATGCTTGGATGCTTGTTTAGAATGGAGTTTGATCTATGACAATGTAATTATGTAATAAAATATTTTAAATGTAAAAAGGATTCTTTGATTGGAAGACAAGGAACCCCACTTTTCAGTCATTCTTCACTCTGATTTTGAAATTACTTTTAAACACTAACATTTGAGAAGAAAAAGGATTCAAACTTGCTTTACTTTCAATTTTAGCTGGAAAATATTTACACAACTGTTTCCTGGAAAAAAGAAAACATTTCCTACTTTAGATCTAGTTATGAAGGTATTTCCATGCCTGTCCTCAAAAAAAACCCCAGCAAACAGCTTTATACTCATGCAGATAAACCTCTCTTTGACCCCAGTGATGAGTAGAGTGCTAAATTTGTTATGTCTTTACTGTCACTTTCATTCAGTTATTTTCAAATGAATGGCATTTTGCATCAGAAGGCAGCAGAATAACCATTTCTTACCTTTAGTCTTTCTGTTACACCATCAGTGAAACTGACTGTGAATTCAGCAATTTTGGGCACTCTGAGTTTTCCTTTGTTCTTCTGGTCAGGCTGATATTCTGTTCTTGTTTTCACAATTACCTGGAAAATAGCAACATTTTTAAGATTTCTGCACACAGTAGCCTTTTGTTGGTTGGTTAGTTGTTTTGGGGTTTTTTTTTTTGGGGGGGGGGGGTTGTTTTGTTTTGTTTTTTCCCCTAAGCTGTTCTACATATACCATTCCCTGGACCTACACAAATACCTTAGAATCATACATAAACACAAATTCATCATGCCCTCAGGAACTTAGAGAGACAGATAAATAGGCAGGCAGGTACACAGACCCAGGACAGAGAGCTTATCACATCTGAGTCTTAAAATAGCTGATAGCAAAAGGTTTGACACCCACTTTCTTTTAGGACTAGGCATATAATGTTTATACTGTATTCATCAGGCAGAACATGCAGAGTAACAGCCCATCCTAAAGAGAAGTCTCATAAAAGCCCTGTCCTAACAAGTTCCACTGAATCCAATTTAAATTTGGTGTCTCACTTATTCAGGTTCCAGATTATCAATATTAATGTCATACTACCTCTTGGGTTTTCCCCAGAAGACCTCAGTGGCATTTGCTGACTAATCCAGGTCCTAATAATCTTATGAAAAATGAGGCGCCTTATGCCAACAGAGAAGCCTGAAGTGGCTTTTAAAAGGGTACAGTCAAATTACCAAAATTGCCATTGTCAATCTACATTGAATTTATTTGAAATCTAGAGTGACCCTAAAGATTTTGGGTAAAATGCACCCACTGCAAACACAGAGAAGAGAACACCCAAAGCCAGGTGCTCCCAGAAGGGATGAGCATCAGGACTATATTCTGAAACTAACAGCTCTTCAGAGAAGTGAGCGTATCCATCCCATTATACACTTAAAAGACTACCCATCCATGAGCTGTGCAGCTGAATAGTGGTATGAGAATGTGCCAGCATAGCCACCCTATCTTATTCTAGATGGAAAATGCACAGGAAGTCAACATGGCCCTTTCTTCAGCACTGGTCAAGAGTTGGAACATATCCTTGGAGAGAGGGGCTGCAGTTGTCAAAACAGATTAATGCTGTGCTTCTGCACAGGACTGTCAACCCAGGCACAAGGTCCACAAAGCACAGAATGATTTGGGGTTGCAAGGTTTCAATAAGTTAAACCCAAATTGTAGAAAGAACACTGAAGCTTTTGATCCCAGGGCCAACACTTCTACTTTTTGGCCCCCCATTCTGAATTACAGGACGATACAGCTATCAGCCTTGCCAAGGTGAAAATTAAACACTCCAGGAGAGGTGACTGGTGCATATGAGAATGACAAGTGTGATCATAAAGCCCTTTGTTAGAAACAAAACATCTTGGAGGACTGAAAAAGATTAAGTGATGCACAAGGTTGAGTTACCAGCTAATGAAGAACTTACTTCCAAATGAAGATAAGAGAGTCTCATTTAGACCAGAGAAAACCCCAGGTATTTAATCCTTCCACATTTAATGCCACGTGAAAATCAGAGTGAGAGAAAATCAGTGAAGAGTTGTAAGCCAATTTTCTGGATTCAAATGCAAATCATTAAAGACTGATGAATATTTACATCCTTTGATGACTCCCTCTCAATAATACTTATTACAGTATCATTTCCAACACTAGGACTTAGGAAGAAAAGGGGACAAAAAAAACACCTAAACGCATTTATAGCATCATCTTGGCATTCAGGATTTCTGGTAAGACAACATAGATGACAGGGAATGACATGGGAACAAGCTTGATTCAATGGGTTTGGGATGAACCCTCACCCTTCTCTGAGCATACTACTGAATCAAACTCCACTATGCTCAGAAATGCAGTCCAGCATAGTGTGGACCAAATACAACAAAGCTTCCTCTCCAGCCAAGACACACTGGCCCAGGTTGGCTCCAAGTTACAAACAAGCAATAGCCTCATATTCTCACTCCAAAGGAGGCAAGTGCACTTAGAACTCCTCCATGCAGCTGGACCCTAGCTTTCCAGTATTCTTTTTGCAACCCCACTGCAGTAAAATAGAACATCACTCATCAGCATCTGTTCAGAAATTGCAACTGGTTTCCTCATACCTACCAGTCACAATATCCAATTCTCCCAAATTCAAGCTTCCTGCTTGATACAAATCTTAGCTGCAGACAAAGGCTTTAAATACCTATCAGCTCCTTTCCACAAACTCTACTATTAGGTCTTAAAGATCACAAACCCAGAATAAGAGGGGGGAAAGAAAGAGAGAAAAAGAAAAAGCTTCACTTGTTTCTAGATATAGTTTCATTTTCTTCCATTCTTTGACACTAATGTCAGTTTTCTTACAGGTCTTTTTTAGGTGTTGTTATATTCAACCAATATCCTATCTGCTGGAAAGTTTGAATTATGCTGTCTACAGGCATACAGCACGAGACAGGAAACAAATCCACACAGCCCTTCACAAGGCATCAGATTCAAGTCCAGTAGCAATCTCTATCACGTCTGTGAATAAATAAGTAAGCTCAGTTCACAGCTAGATCAGACAGAAGCTACTTGAAACACAATTTGCTGACTGTGCCAGCAGTGAAATGTGTGCGTGCACAGAGCCACAGTCATCCTGCTGGTCAGTGTTTTGCAGAGGAATCAAAAACCTCAGTAGAGGAGGTAAGAAGTATCTTTAATAAATGCCTCTGGCATTGCAAAAGCTAAATACCTGCTCTTCAGAAGTATCTTTAACAGGCACCTGGTGGAATTACTCAGCAAAAGAAAGATAGGGCAGTCAGTAAGGTCTCCTCTTTAAAATAGCACAGAAATAAAATGAAGAAGGACAAAGGGGAAACTGAAAAGCTGTAGGGTAGCATTCAATACAGGGGCAGTGAAGACAAAAATGCAGTTTTTCCTGAGAGCACAGGGTACACGTTTAGCAGAAAAGAGCTACCTCTTACTCAGTCCCCTGCAGTCTAAATAGATAAGCCTGAGCATGGATCCCACTTTTGCTGCCGCATTCATCCCCTCTATATCCAACAAGCTGCCATCAGGATACCCATGCAAAGGCTTCTGGAAGTTGAGTTGTGTCCACCACACTCCTTGAGCCTCCTGCACTGGTGATGCCATTCCAGTCAGGGCTACCTTAGCAGTAAGCAGCGAGAGGAGTGAACACTATCAGATGCCAATACCCAGACACACACCCCCAGCCATACATGCAGTTTTTCGCAGAGCATTTGCTACGCTGACAGCCTCCCATGCACGTGTCAGTTGTGTCTCTGAAACAAGCTCAAAGGAGAGCCAGTCAAAACCCAAAAGAAGTTTTCTAAAACACAAAGTATTCATCCAAGTGCAAATTTAGCAAAGGAACCATTAATCACACAAAGCAATTTTTCTATAAACGTTTTGGGATTATTTTTTTTCTGGTCTGGTTGTTCTGTTTCCATTTTCCAGTTTTCTGATTTGGGTTGGGTGGGAAAGAAGATTTCCCCCCCCACACCCTGTTCCCTGCCATCACTCTTTTTTCACCTTTTATTTCCTTTTTGTCACTGAGGAGTAAATTCTTCCAGAAGTTCTAGCCAAATTGCTGTTGGATGTACAGTAATAAAACCCCCACTGACTCCACAGTCAGTGCAATGATCAGTGTTCATTTATCACCAGCTGCCCCAGAGCAGTTCCATCAGAGCCCAGGATCCCACTGTTTCAATGCAAACAAGGTACATCCATCTCACACCATGACAGGTTTCCTGGGAGAGCTACTGGTGTTTATTACAAACCACAGCAAACAGAACAATCCCCATTCCCTCTTCTTGTCCGTTTTGCCACTCTGATGACTTCACTGGGCTCATTCTTGATTGAAACTGGCAAGAGGGAGTATAAAATTGGGGTCTTGTGTAGGTTGCAATTCAAAGCAAACTGAAGCAAAAGAAATGCCCATCTCCTCATTCCTTTCTCTGCAATGCTGTTACAGTGGAAATGAACTTCTGCAAGGGGGTAGCTTCCAGAGCTGGCAGCAAAGCTGGGATGTTCTCTGACCTCTTGAGCACAGACAATAAATCCAACCAAACCTGTGCTTCAGTGGATGAGTACTCTCTTGAGTAGTCTCTCCTATGAGGACAGACTGAAGGAGTTGGGGCTGTTCAGTCTGGAGAAGAGAAGGCTCTGAGGTGACCTCATTGTGGCCTTCCACTATCTGAAGGGGGCCTACAAGAAGGCTGGGGAGGGACTTCTCAGGATCTCAGGTAGTGACAGGACTAGGGGGAATGGAATGAAGCTGGAGGTGGGGAGATTCAGGCTAGATGTGGGGAAGAAGTTCTTCACCATGAAAGTGGTGAAGCCCTGGAATGGGTTGTCCAGGGAGGTGAGGCCCCGTCCCTGGAGGTGTTTAAGCCCAGGCTGGATGAGGCTTTGGCCAGCCTGATCTAGTGCAGGGTGTCCCTGCCCATGGCAGGGGGTTGGAACTAGCTGATCCTTGTGGTCCCTTCCAACCCTGACTGATACTATGACACTATGAATACTCCCAAAAAAGATAATTAGCCCCCTTGCCACCCACCCTGAAGAAACATCATTCTGCCGTCCTCTGCACTGGCTTCATTAGCTCTCACCTCTTCCTGCATGGTCCCCAAAGCTTGTCTTAACTCATACTCCTCACAGAGAAGTCTGGCTGGTTTAGGTTGCCATGTCTAACTGTGAGCATACCAAGGCAGACAATTAGGGTTGTTATTATTTTTATTCATCTCATGAAGCAATCTGCACACCTGCAAATGAATATTAAAAAGCACAAATAGTGCCATCAGCTTTTCAGATTGCCTGAGCATTTTCAACGGCTGGAAAAATGCCCTTTGAACTTTTGGGGCACTTGTCAGCTTTTGTGTTTTGTTATGCAGTTCCTGATCCAGCATCAGCTTATGTCTTGTGCCCCACTTTGTGTGTTTTGATGGTCCACCAAACAGAGCAGCCTCCCTGCCAGCTTAGTCCAGCCCAACTGTAAAGTCTGCATCATGGCTGGAGCCTAGATGAATATTAGCTCAGGGAATCTCCCTGTAAATTATCCTGATGCCATGATGTGGTCTTACAGTTGTCACACTATTTCCCTGAGAGCTTCCACCTTGAAACTGCTGAGAGGCTGTGGGGTTTATGGCAGATGCAGTAAAGGAGACACAAATAAATTACCTGGGACTTTCTTCATTGTACATCTGAATTCTTTGAAAGCCGCCTCCTCAATCAAGTTTGCAGCTATTGTAAGACTACAGGAAGAGAGAAAAGGGCTTCCATAGACCAGCAAAAAGATGCCTCTAATTAGAGGAATTCACACTACGGTCCTTGCAGCTTCTTCAGTCACCAAGTGTATTCAGCATTTGAACTCATTAACTTCCCGTTCAGCAAAGCACTTAAGCATGCAAGTAGTCCTATTAACATCAGAAGGATGAGTGAGATATTTACAGTTAAGTGTGCATTTGAGTGCTTTGACCAGATCAGAGCTTAATCTAGCTTCAGACACCTTCCCACAACCAGCTATAATACTGATGCTTAGGGCTCCTGTGGCATTCTTCATCAAGACTGCTCAAAGTCAGACCAGCACGACCCCAGTATCCTCCTATTACTGATGGGGGGAGTAGGGGAAAAAAGAAAGAAAAGAAAAAAATGCTTACTAACATGTAGAGTCACATCAGCAATGGGTGGGTGAGTTGGGAAACCAGATCATGGCTTGCTGATGCTTACAGTGTACTGTGAGTTCTCAATTTTTCATTATCTGAGTGATAATGGTAGTTCCAGCACTTTCTCCATAAAAATACAATGTTCTTGGGATTAAGGGCTAGCAAGATATGGCTGGAGTGGGTAGGAAGTCAGACACTCTATGGAAAATGGCAGCTCTCTGCTGAATTGCCTGCAGTCAACCAAAGTTAGCAGATGTAATAACACTCTCCATGTCTTGAAAGGTTATTACTTTCTATTCTCTTTCTTGCATCCTCTGGCTCTTCATTCCAATCCTCAAACACCTTCTTTGCAAGAGCTCAGCAGCAGTATAAAACAAATGACCGGATAAAGTTCTAAACCCCCAAACACGATGTGACAAGCAGCCCTATCCATCACGCTGCTCCACACAAGCAAGATCTTTCTAATGATGCTGTTTGCCAACACTTTTATCGAGTCCCAAACCTAAATGCACTTATTATTCTAGGCTTAATGCTAGTGACACCACTGGAATCAATAGGAAACCTTTCCTCTGCTTTAATGAATGCAGAACCAAGCACCTTCTCTGTAGTGATGCTTTGGAAAATTATAGGTGTGCTGAGGTGAGAAACAGCAGATGAGAGTCTGTGTACCCCAGCAGGAAATCCATCATTGACAACCTTGAGAAAGTAAACAGTAGGGGAGTTCTGGGAAATCTAAAGATTTTGGATGCTGACAGAAGAAAGAAAGCAAGCTTCCACCCAAGTGGACTGTATTAAAAGCATTTGCTTTGAGGAAGAAGGAGCAGAGCAGACGTGAAATGTGACAAACGGAAAAATATCACATTAAGCGTGGAACCTTCAAAAGGGTTTTCCAGCAATGGGATGAAGTGAGTGTTTCAGAAAATGAATTGATATGAATTCTGAGCCTTGTCTCAGGCTGGCTAAATGTAACATCATTTGTTGCCATTTTCTATGTGCGCTTAAGCTCCGTGGTTTTCCCTGAAGAAATGAGTAATAATATTGAACATAACTGGCATTGTGAAAATCTTAAATTATTCATTTGGAGAAGGACATGCAGCCATGCTGTAATTCCCACTTCACTGCCACGGTGCATGTAATATATTGTGGTTCAGGTGCTGCAAAGTGCAAACCATAAAAATTTAAAATACTACTTCCCAGCATTAGTAATAATGAAGAGTCTCTCACTCAGAATAGCTGTCAGGTTGACAGAAGAGATAAACAAAGTGTCTTTCTTCTACCAAGGAGAAAGGCTCCCTCTGAGTCCAAAGCTGGACTCTGTAGTCCCACAAAATGGTTGCAACACCCCCACCAGTTTCCATGTGGATTAGTCATGCTCACTTTTAAATGAAAATGAGATTCTTGACTTCATTCCTTCCCATGCCTTTCTTCATTCCTTACAGAAAGAGAACAGATGATAGAAACTGGCACCAGCAGCATGGTTTCCTTTGCCTTCATCACCCAATGGAGCATCAATAGCTGAGAAAGACCTTAGCTTAAGACTTAGCTGTAGCATGCTGCCCAGGTTACTGATGATAGCAAAATGGTGACATCCAGGCTTGGCACTAAATCTGCTCTTACTGAGTCGTTTCTATGCTCACGTGCTACAAGCCAAAGCATGGCTAAAATTCACCACCTGCTCTCACACAAAATTCTCCAGTGACCTACAAGCTCTAATCCTCATACACAGTCAGCTTCAAAGAGCAAATGAGATGTGCACATTGCCAACAGTAGCTGAAGTGAAAATACTTAGCAGTAAAAGACTAGTGGAAAAGAGATGGGAAAATCATGTTTCAGGGCTTAGAACAATCTCCTCCTTTGTATGCTTAGGATGAAACATTGATAGACATGAGCAGCTCCACGCCTACTGCAGCCTCTCCTATACCTCCTTGCATTGGCAAGTCCTAGAAACAGAACATGTTAGACTGGGTTGATCAGCAATCTCAGGCTATATGGCAATCACCATGCTGCAAATTCTCAGATTTTTAGACAATTAGGTCTGCAAAAACTTTCCCAGATAATTCTGACTATGACCCATCCCATGGGAGAGGCAGATAAGCTTCCAAATCTACAGGATGAACACATCTCAGCAGGAAGACTTAATAGAGATTAGCATTACAACTGGCATTTGGGTTGTATGCAATGTTAGTCCCTGTGACATTCTATTCATTATCTGAATACAAGAAATGCCTGAAATATTAATCACCAAAAAGAGGGGGAAAAGGTAAGCTTCATGAAGAGGATGCCCTGGGATCAAATCCACAATCAATGGAGAAAGCCACAATCAGTAGAAACAAGATTTTTTCCCCCCTTGCTGTTATCAGCTTATCTAATGGGTGCTGTGCTGGAAACAAGTTTCACTGAGGGTGGTAGGAAAAAAATGGTCTCCTGAATCAATGCCAGGAGGATATTCCAGGCATAAGGAACATCACAAAAGGACAAAGACAGCAAATGTAATCAGCCCTGGCATCACCAATGCAAGGCAGCACAGAATGCAAGGGCTGCATTAGGAAATGAAAGCTGCTGAGAAGGGAAAGCCACAGCTCACAAGCACAAAGGGAGCTTGGAAACTATCCAGATAATTCTCCCTACAAATCCCTGGGTGACCATAACCATCAGGAACCCAAAGAAGGCTGTGAAGGGGTGACAAAAACTGATTCCAGCAGGTTCAGACAGGAGAGGGTATAGCAAAGCAAACAAAAGAATCACTCAGCTTTAGAGATGGCAAATTGGGCAGGGTAAATTAGCACTGATTTCATCTAAACCACACTGATTTACACTAGCCAAGAACTCAGCTTTCCAGACCAGTATGATACTGGTATGTAGGTCTTGCTTCATGGTCTTGCTGAAATAACTTACACCTGCAGCAATAAGAACAGATTGCAACAGGCTTAGCCAAACATCCATACACTAACACGCTCTTCTGTGTCCATTTCTGCTGCTTCCGCAGAATGCAGCTCTAGGAATTGCAGTGCAGACAGAACTGGCTTTAAGAGAGGCAGTGGAGCTCACAAAACCAGGCACAAGCCAGCTTTAAGCCACCAAATTCAGACATTGAGAGCAGCATAGTTAAGGAGTGACATTTCTGCACAGGCTACACAAATCCTGAGGTTTACTGTAGTGAGGGTCTGTAGCAGCAACACGTTATCTGCATGCAAGCCAGGCAGGTGAGCACTGCCCCAGTGCCTGCAAAGGCTGGGAGCACAGACTGGGAGTCAGTGCAGCCCTGCTGTGAGTGCATTGCCTGCAAGCCCAGGTGTGCAATGTGCCAGAAGGCGGCTCACCCAAAGAAGAGGAGCATGAGCTGCCAAGAACCTCAAGCAGGACTATCCAAAATAGGCAAACAGAACAAAAAAGGTTACCCCAGAAACCCTGCACTGCCAGAGTGTGTGTTGCTGCAAATATTTATCACGGCTTAATGAGCAGAGGCGGTGTTTACATTCAAATACGCTTTTAGAGGACAAATGGATTTGCACAGTGCGGGCGGGGAACAAATATCACAGGACAGGAAGGCTCAGACTTTGGTGTTTGTGGGGATTAGGCAGAGCATCCCAAGTGGAGAAAAGAAAGGACAGAGAAAGCAAGACAGTCTGCCCATTCCTTCATATTTGCAATGCTATTTTTCTTTAATCCCCCTCCTCTCTTTTATTTGTGCTTTCTTTCCCTTTGTATCTTCCTCCTCTCTTCTACAATTCCCTCAACTGCCACAATTCATAGCCCTGCCCCATCCCTCCTTTTGCCATTTGCTTCATCCCACCAGACTCACCAGCTGCCTGCCCCCAGCTACCGTGGGAGACCCCAGACAGCAGCATAGAAGGCTGAGCTGCCTCTGGCCCCACCACGTGCAGCAGTACCCTGAAACCAGCTCCACGGTGCCTGGATGGCATGTGCCTTCAGGCTGCCCAGAGCTGCCACGGGCTGCTACACTTTGCAGAGGGCAGACTGACACCAGTATTTCAGAAGAAAACTGCAAGTAGTCCCCCAGGTACAAAAGCACTCATCCAGTGTACCAGTAATTATGCCTGCTCAGCTGGCCGGGACAAAACATTATTTTCTGTTAAACCAATAGGGATGTGAACACCAGGGACCCTCCTGATTTTCAGGAACTCTTGGTACCTGTGTGAACGCACCGCCTGGGTCACTCAGGGCAGGGGTGCGGCTAGGAAGGGCAAGAGGCAGGAGCATGGGAGGGGGAAAGCATCTCAAGAGAGCAGTTACATCTTTTTTTTCTTTCTTTCTTTCTGGGGTTGGATGGCAGAAATTTGTCACCAGAGAAATTATTTCTCAAGCTTCCAAATGCATTCAAAATAAAGAACAATGGACCACACGATAAGCCTTCTGCAGCCCTCACCACAAAAGAGATGCCGGATATGTTTTTCAGCCCTGACAATAGCTTCCATGGACTTTTGTGTTACGTAAAATTAGGATTTTTACTGCCAGAACAGAGGCATTTCCTGCTGGATTATAGTGAAGAGGTTCTGTGAGACCGAGGGGTCCCCAGTTGTGGGTCTCATTTAACATTTCAGTGAAACAGTGTGATCCCTGAAAAGCTGCACGTCTTTCGGCATTAGCGTTGCAGAGACACGTAACAATTACAGCCCAAGCCTAGGAAAACAAGCGAACAGCTAGCCTTCTCCACTTTGGTCCTAAAAGGAAAATGAAGGGAAAAAAGCTTTCTTCCCCCCCTGCTTTTTGAATAGGAAGAAATGAAATTCAGAAACATAAAAAGCCAGGTCAAGGGCTTGTCACCATCGATGGCTATTATTCTATTATCCCTGTTACACAGATGGATTTCAGCAAAAAGGCCACGTGAAAATGATTTAAAAGCATCTGCCTCTGCCTTCTGCAAATGCCACCCAAGGAAGAGAATAAGGGGCAGGGGAAATGCTTGAAGATAGTCAAGAAACATCAATACGCAGCAGGCTTAGCACCCTAGGGGAGAAATTACTGTCCTGTGTACATTTCTCCTCTTGCAATGGTACAACTGCTGACAGAACAAACAGAATGCTGATGCTGCAGGAGGAATAGCACGAGCCTTGGGAGCACATATCCCCGTTTGGTGGAGAAAGAAATAGTCCAGTGACCAACAATTTTTTAGAAATGGTTGCCAAATCCAAGCCTCATTAATTCCTGCCCGGGTTCTTCCAACAGCATCAAGGTGGAAGTCAAAAGGAGCTGCTAAGCTTACAGCACTTTGACAAACAAGCTTGTTAGGAAAGCATCCCCAAAAGGACAGCAAATAAGTGGATGCATAGCTTCAAAAGAGTGTTTCCCCTGATCACCCTGCACATTATCTCTTATAATCAAGGAACTACATGAAAAAGAGATAGGCTTCAGGGATTACCTCATATGAGCAAAAGTCTCATTTTTATATTCTCTGTGTCCTTTCCCTAAAAGGGAAGCCAAACACAGAAAACCCTTTGAAAGAGCACTCTTTGAAAGCGCAGTACTAAAGCCTACACTATTCCTCTTTACCAGACAGACTGAAGCTACAGCAAGTACACAGCCCCCACCTGCAGGCAAACCTGCTTGCTCTGATTCTCATGCACCCTGGCTTGCCCTGGACTCAAGGCTAAATGCAGGTTGAGAGCTCACAGTTCCTCAATGAAGAATACACTCTGATGATGAAGAGAAGCACAGAAAGGGGAGTATTTAGCAGGTTGGGCTTTTTTGGTTTTTCTTTTTCTCTTTTTCTCTAGATTTCACTTACAGGAAAACACCAGGGCACAGCAGCTCTTTGTTGCAGTGCAAAGGCGATGTGACCAGCAGCAGTGGTGGGACAGGCAGGGGGCAGGGCTGGGATCGTTGCCTGCCAGTGCTTATACAGGAGCCACGATGGGTTTGCATTTAAGAAAACGAGCAAGCAAAGCCCTTTTGGGCTGTTGCGCACAGACCCCAGCACCAAAGCTGGTTTGGCTCTGGTCATTTATGTAGCATCCCATGCAAGAGGCACAGAAAGCACCTTGACTTCTGTTCCCCTCTCCTAAGCTAAGCATCAACTACTGGCGGGTTTTAGGAATTGACAGAAACAAAAGTCAAATCGATGTTAGACTTTTATCTTTTTTAACCCTGCCTCCTGACTGCAAGGCCAGTCCAAACAAGAATGCACTGAAGACCTGAAATCCATGTCTACTCTTCCTCAGGCTCGCAGTCTGACTAAATTCAGTAGCAGCTTTGCTTTGGTAAGTACAAAGCTGAAATTTCCCCCTATCACTTAACCTTTGCCCAAGCTTTTCACCTGAGGCTCAACTCCTTATTATCAGGTCTTCAAACAGATCCCCTGCCCTAGGGTGAACTCACCCCAACAGAATCTGTTCCACAAAAAGCAAAGGAAACAGATTGTGCATCATTTGGCTTTCATCACAAACAACCTCTCCTTTTCGTGAAGGGATCTCCAGTCCACATTAACTCCAGGCCTACTGCACACAGCAGCTGAAACAGCCTGAAGAAATCAATACCATTGACTCTAACGAGCTCTGAATCATCCTTTGCACTCCTGGAGATACATCCCACTCTTCCAGCAAACAAAAATACGGATGTCAGTAGATGCATTGACAGTAATATATGCTAATGAAGGTAATGTAATCTAACAACACGTGAATTATTGATGTAGGCATGTTTAAACAGAAAAATCAGCAAGGAATCATACCAGACCAATACACTCCAGTGTTTGTTCACCAACAGACAATTGGAACATGGTGGTCATGAGAACACTCATTACCACTTTATTAGCTGGAAAGGATTTTTGTCAGGTTATCCATGTCTCACCCAATCCACAAAGTCACTTAAATTTCACATTGTGTGATACTGCATCATCTCCATGAGCCATAGCATCAGATGAGCTTACTTTAGATGTCTATAGGTTACTCTGAGCTTTACAGACATTTATGATGCTGCTTTGTCTGAATTATTTTGCTTAATCTTGTTTATCAGAGTCATAGATAAGGTTGGTTTACTGTCTCATTCACAGTTCATGGAAGTGTAACTCTCCTGAATGCAGTGTGACTGCTCCTGATTGCCAGGAGGCACATGGAGAATGAGACTAGCTCCTTTGTCTGGCACAGCTCTGGTTCCCAGGATGTCCAGGCAGTTGACTCAGCTCTACCATAAAATAAGCATAGTCTACCTAGATAGTTTTATTGTACACATCATCGTGTTCTAATGTATTTAGAGAGATCTCAGTTTGTAGTAGAGTAAAAGCAACATGTATGGCCAATAATCGTCAGCATTAATTTTACAATTATTCCATTATTCTGTGAGATCCAATCGTTTTGTCTGTACTTTGGGGTGAGTTGGCTCCATCTCTGTGGCATCTGGGAACTACATTGCAGACAGGCTTTGTTTTTGTAAGGGCTATGGGGGCATACAGATTTTTACAGTCTCATTGTGTCCTCATCAGGTTATATTGATACGCATCATCCATCGACACAGAAAAGAAGATTTCCTAGGACATACTGGATCTGAAAACCCCAACCACAGCCCATTGCCTATGCACATTTCTGGACACTTTAGTGCTGCCTTCAGTTCTGAGAGTGTTGAGTGGGCAGGGTAGAAAGCTGTCCCCTGGCTGGAGCGCCAACTGGGGAAACGATTCCCAGGATCGCTCCACCATCACCCCATGCATGGGGGAACTCAGCCACTCTCACCAGAGACATCAGCATCCTCAATGCCCAAATAAGCTTTGCAAAGCCATGGATCAGAAAAGAAACCTTAAATGAGATAATTAAAATAGCTGCTTATTTTAGAAGAGTGATCACATTACTCTGAATGCAGGCAATTAATCTTACTGATCAGAACACATTGTAAATTGCTCCTCTGTTTATCCAGTGCTTGCAAGAGAAGCAAATTAAGATTTTTCCAGTTGTATATATGAAATTATATTGGTGCTTTATTGAGGAGGGAAGGAGTTGGGGGACAGGTCCGTGCTTATCTGCCATGTTAAAACAGGTAACTACACTATAAAAGATAATATCTTTTTATATCGTGAATAAACACGACGCTACAGTTCTTATTATCAGAGACCAGTAAGCCACCAGAGCACTGAAAACCAAGGGACATGTATGTGTGCAGAATCGTGCAGGAGCCCCATTCCATTTTGCTTTACCTTTTCCGGAGCCGGGAACTGCAGGTGATTTACTTCCAATGGTGTGATCAAAGGAACCGTCTGAAAACCATCTTCGTTGGATGGTTGTTTGCTGTTCTTGTCATTCAAATTACTCCCCAGCTTCACCATTCTTGGACCTTGTTTTCCAGACCTAAACCAGCAAGGTGATCAATGTCACAAGGGCAGCAGAGGACTCCTGCCTCAGCCTGCTCGGTTTGACCGTGGATCGGTTACCTGGGCTTTCGCACCCAGGTTTCTAGCCGCCCCCTACACACACACGCACCCCACTCCTTGCCTTCACACGCGCGTTTCAGACCTTACGCAGACAGCTCACAAATAGCCCCCGAAACCCCTCCCGTGAGCACAGCTGCTCCCAACGCACCGACAGCACAAACGGCGTTACCGACTGGGAGTGTCACCCCCAACAACCGCAAACGCTCAGGGACAAGGCGCATCTCCCACTGCCCCCAGGGATGCTTTTGACATCCACACCTCACAATTTTTTTTGCAGCCCTGGTGAGGATACGGAGACTTCCATTCGCAAACCTCACACTCTAGGGGATCGGGGGTCCCTCCTCCCACCTCTCCCGGGGGTGTCGAGAATGGGGGTCGCGCCGCAAGGGGTGATGCTGGGGAGGGGGCGCTGCAGGGCTCCCCCTCCCGCGGCCCTCCCGCCACCTCCCAGCTCCTACTTACTGCAAACCACGCGGTCACTGGCGGCGGCTCGGGCCGGGCGCTGCGGCTTAGGGGGATGGGGGGCGGGGGCGGTGGAGGCGAGGCGGGGGCAAGGTTTCGTTAGTTGGGAAGCGCGGTAAGGCGCACGGGAGCAGTGCTGAAGGGACAGCGCTGCGCCCTGCGCTCGGCTGCGGCTCCGCAAGCGCGACTGAGGGCGGGCGCGGGCGGCAGTTCGCCCCCCCCCCAGCTTCCCCCCCTCCTCACCGCCGCCTCCCGCCGCGCGCGCGCACGACCCACCGCCCCGCGCGCCGCCGTGCGGCCTCGGGCACCCCCTGGCGTTCCCGCCGCGCACGGCCGCGCGCCCCCGCGGGTGGTGGCGCCCCCTGCAGGCCGCATATGGGTCCGGCCACTGCGGGGAGCGCGAGACAGAGGGACGCAGGGCGTGGGGACCCCGCGGCAGCCCAGAGGTGCAGCTGCACAAACGCCCGAGAGGGCCTGCGAGCTGACGCCTGCCTGGGCACAAATGCAGCCACAGGGACGGCTAGGGGCCGGCGAGGATTCCAGCGCTGTTGTGGTGCAGCTACTGGGTCGAGTGGGCACCAAACTGATCCAGTTGGGGACTAGATTGTATGGGGGTTGGACTAGATGACCTTTGAAAGTTCCTTGAAAGTTCCTCCAAACCAATGCATTCTATGATTCATTTTCCCTTTTTTGGCCCCCATTGCCATGGACCACTGTGTCCCTCACCGCGGTGTTGCACAAGGTCATCACTGAACCCTCGTGCCCACTCAAATCCTGGGATGCAGGAGCAAGCCCCTGGTCCTGCTTGGCTTTGTGCAGCACTCACCCCCTCTTTCCAGAAGGCAGCCCAGTAACACATCAGCACTACGACGAAGTGGTACTGCCACAAAGTGCCCGCCTGGCCCGTCAGCAACCACAATCCCACCCACCAGCATCACTGAGATCACCAGCCCCTAAAGAATGCTGCTGAAGCACTTTGCTCGGAGACAGAGGATACGTTGGGATGACTTTAGGCTGATTTGTTTATAAATATAGAATTTTCCTCCAGAGCCTGCAACTTGGCATCTTTTACAAGACCTAAATATACCCCCAAAAGGCATGAGCTGCTTCCATAATAAAGCCTTTAGAACTCACTTGTGAAAATTCATTTAAAGCAGTACTTCAGCAGAGCAAGTGGGAGTGCAGAATGCATTGGAAGGTTCAATGTCCAGAGAAGGAGTCAGCAGAGGTGGGGCAGCTAAAACTATGTGCTACTAGCATCACCTTCCACAGTCCATTAAAGAGCCTGCTCTGATAGCTTCACCAGTTTCTTATGCTTGGATTGGAACTTTCTGTGTCACGTTTCTGCAAAAGGCCAAACTTCTACAGTAAATTTCACCCAAGGGAGTTATTCTGATTTTAAGAATAAGGTTCTGGCATATATAAAACTTAACTTTTAATAACTTTTGCTCAGAGTGGTAAAAATGGTTGGCAGGTAGTGTTTTGATGCTCTCTGAATCAACTGCAAAAAAAAATCGATCACATCATTACGTCAAAACATCAGTTTGGGGAGCTCATATTCAGGAAATTGAGGAAAGATTTCTTAAGCTCAGTAGAAGAGAACCACTCAGATCCCATCCAACAGGGGTACATTTGACACAAGACTCAACATTTTCATAACTGCAACTCCAGGTTTCTGCAGCCTAGACCAGAAATAGATGCCTACACAGAATGCTGTTGGGTCACATCCCACAGATAAGAGAATGTGTAGGATTTACACCCTATAGGTCTGCAGAGACACATAAAAACACTCACTAAAGATCATTGATTAAATTACTGCAATATAATGTTTTCATATTGTAGTACTACCAGAACTCAACCATCAGTTGCCATCTGAGCTAAGATCTGTGTGAATATATAGCAAGTTGTAAACCCTGCAAAGTCCTTTTCACATGCTCTGCACAGAGATGATCACAGACGCTGGAAAAGACCTCTGAGATCATCGAGTCCAGCCTATGACCTAACACCTCAACATCAGCTAAACCATTCCACCAAGTGCCACATCCAATCTTTTTTTAAAGACCTCCAGTGATGGCAACTCCACCTGGGCAGTCCATTCCAGTGCCTAACCCAGTGATGGGATAGTTTGGCTCAGGATAATAATTAGGAACTTCAAAATGTGGAGGTTGTAAGGAAAAAACAAAAGCACCATTTCTCAAATAATGACAGAAGCCCAGTCTCATAGTAAACATTGTCTGCTCTTCAAATCCTGAGCTGAAACCCTCTGGTCCTAAAGAGGCACTGCAGCAGGCTCCTAACAGCATTTTGTATCATTCATGTACAACATCTCCGACACTGACAGGAACCTCTGGAGACCATCCAGTACAAACCCCCTGCTTAAAGCAGGGACAGCAAGAGCAGGTTGCTCAGGGACATGTCCAGTTAGGTTTTGAATGTCTCCAAGGATGGAAACACCACAAATGCTCTGGGAAACCTGTTCCAGTGCTCAGTCACCCTCACAGGAAAATAGTTTTTCATATGTTTAGATGAAATTTCCTATGTTTCAGTTTGGGCCCATTATCCCTTGTCCTGTCACTGGGCACAACTGAGAAGAGGCTAGCTCTGAGCCTTCTCCAGGCTGGGCAACCCCAACTTTGTCAGCCTCTCCCCATGTGACAGACACCCCAAGTAATAAAGTGTAATTGCAGCAACTCTTTCCCCAACTTTCAATATTACAGATTTTATCATCTGAAGTGATTTGACCATCCAAAGAGATTCACGGACTCTGTAGTTATCCTCCACTGAATGCATGTTTGAGCTACTCTAGCTCCTCTGAGCTACTTTCAACTGAGGGACTAGGAGGTATTTAAAAATGCAAAGGAAACACTGCACTGTAACTCCATAGAAATTGCATTGTGATTTTTCCACCTTTATCTGGTAATTACCAAGAGGCATGAGAGGGCTTTGTTGAAAAGCAAAATGATATCTTTCACAGCTTGCAAATACATTCTGTGACCTGGAAACCAAATCATTTTCATGCACACAAACATTAATAATGGATATTTTGCTTGCCAAAATACAGCCTTAGAGACACCTAGGCAGAGCCTCTGACTTAAGAGATGTCTTAAGCAACGCTTCACAAGGACACTGGTGTTAAATCTCCAGAATTACTTATGCAAACCCATGGAAAGCATGGTTACACAATAAAAAATAAGGTTGCAAAGAAGGTTATCTGCTTGCTCAGCATGTCTGCTCACTAAAACACAATGATAGGCTCGCAGAGTTTGATATATTAAGTTTTGTTGGTTATACTTGAATACTCTTCAGAGTAGCACAGCTGAAGGGCAATGAGGTGATTCCCATTCCATCTTGTGCATTACTACCTCTGTAAAATACCTTTCAAGCAGGCAAAAACCTACTGATAACTAAAGAGAGCTAAACTCGGCTGGAGATATTCCATATAACCCAGGAAACACAGCTCAATCTTGCCAGCACTTGAGCCACCTTTTCACTAGAAGACTCCTACTTGTGAGCAGTAGCAGCAAGAGTTTGTCATAAGTAAGCAGATGCTGCTTTTACCTTACAACTTTTCAGGGTAGAAGCACATTTCAAGCAACATCTTTCAGTGGCACCATCTGAGAATTTTTGTAGTGTGGTGCAGGAAGATGTTCAGAGAGACAGAGAGTTTCTCAAAGCCATCTTTGGCATTGCATCCAGTAACTTCCATTACATCCATGAGACAAAACCAGCTCTATAGCTACTATGGCCTATTTCAGTTCGAAAATCTCTCTTTGCAAAATGCCTCTGTCACAAACAGACCAACTACCAAATGTAAGGGAAGATTTGCCTTTGTTCAGATTAGAGAAAGCTATGTTTAGTCCATAGCTCAGAGAAGAATGTAAACACTTCATAACTAAAGGAGAGAATTTGGTTGGATGTGCTAAAATATTGTTTTGTTACTTTGACTAATTGTGTGCCTTAATTACACACATGCCAGTAGAAAATAGCCAATTGAGATGTGACACCTAGGCTTTCAAAAAGACTATATAACTTTGCTGTATAACGTAATAAATGTTGTTGCCTGCTTACATCTTGTCCTGGAAGCATTGCTCTGGGTGATCAGAGCAACTATCAAACAACAACTGAGCCAGCAGTGTGCCCAGGTGGCCAAGAAGGCCAATGGCATCCTGGCCTGCATCAAGAATAGTGTGGCCAGCAGGAGCAGGGAAGTCATTGTGCCCCTGTACTCAGCACTGGATAGGCCACACCTTGAGTACTGTGTCCAGTTCTGGGCCCCTCAATTTAAGAAGGACATTGAGACGCTTGAACGTGTCCAGAGAAGGGCAACGAGGTTGGGGAGAGGCCTCGAGCACAAGCCCTACAAGGAGAGGCTGAGGGAGCTGGGATTGTTTAGCCTGGAGAAGAGGAGGCTCAGGGGAGACCTTACTGCTGTCTACAATTACCTGAAGGGTGCTTGTAGCCAGGAGGGGGTTGGTCTCTTCTCCCAGGCAACCAGCACCAGACCAAGAGGACACAGTCTCAAGCTGCACCAGGGGAAGTTTAGGCTGGAGGTGAGGAGAAAGTTCTTCACTGAGGGAGTCGTTTGCCATTGGAATGTGCTGCCCAGAGAGGTGGTGGACTCACCATCCCTGGAGGTGTTCAAGAGGGATTGGACGTGGCACTTGGTGCCATGGTCCAGTAGTCAAGAGGTCTTGGGTGATGGGTTGGACTTGATGATCTTTGAGGTCTTTTCCAACCTTGTTGATTCTATGATTCTATAACAACCAAATTTACATCACAGGATGCTTTATGAGGGAAAAAATGGTGCCTAAAGCTGCTGGCAAGAGCCTAAAAGTGACCATTCTGTATGGACAACAGGAAAGTAAATCCAACCGAACGTGAGAAATCAGAGAGTAATGTAGAGATTTTCTTATAAAGCCAGTACAGTCTGACATTTCCACCCACACAGAGCAGCTCAGCAACAGGCAATAAGACAAAGCAGCAATATGAGCAGCATGAGACTCCAGAGAAACAAACAATATACTTCTTCTGTCGACAACAATATATGCCTCTTTTTATTCTTTTAATAAGTATCCCACCATATATTATTTTCTATTTCCAGTTAAACAAATCAGGGCAGAATTACTGCTTTCATTATCAGTTTACACTGAAGATTACTGGCTGTCGTTAAGAGGCATAATATTTGTAATGGGGCTCCTGTTTCACTGCATTGTAAATTCTGCAAGCTGTAAACAAAACGTCAGTCACAGAGTAGTTCGACATCTACCCGCTTCACATCTGAGCAAAGGAATCAACTTCTCTTCAGTCCCAACGAGTGTTATTTAACTTGCTCCTTGGGCTATGAATTCTTATGCTCATTGTCTCTCTTAACTGTCCTGCACACCATGCATTCTTCCCTGTAGTGTTTTTGCTCATTAGTAGAAGTAATGCTATTTTTATCTGTTTTCATATATTGAATAAGTGGGATCGCACTTTCTGTGAAGGTATGAAAACGTGTGAACATGCAGTAGGAATTACTGCAAAGAGAAGCTACAAAACTTGAAGGCACAAAGTGAGGACAAAGTCTCAGGAAGCCAGATTAGTCATGGTAGTCAAGGCAGGCAGTCCTAGGAGTAACATCATCTACCTCTGTGTCTGTGTGATGCTTCAGCCCACGTGCACCAACAACAAAGCACAGCTAACCCAGTCGAAGGAGCGAATGGAGGCTGTATTTTACAAGCAATAATGAAATTGCAATGAATATATAAAAAATATACAGTATTTACAATATCATACAAGAATTTACAGGAAAGAACACAACACAGATCCTCCCAAGGAGGATCTCACCTCGGGTTCCCCCCAAACCTCTCTCCCCCTCCTTCCCTTTCCCCTGGTAGTTAATTAGGCAAAAAAGGAGAAAGAGAGAGAAAAGGATATTAAGGGAAATTCCTTCGCTCAAAGCAGTTGTTAAGAAAGTTAGTTTCTCTTATCAGTTTTAGTCCAGGGTCAGTTGCATGCTCTCTGGCCAAGAAGCAAAAAGTCAGACAGACTGAAGCTGGAGTGAGTGAGAGAAAATAATGTGAGAGATATTTGCTATGGTACACCTCACATCTGACCACTGAAATTCATTTAGAATTAATCTTTGTTTTCCTTTTTACACCCAAACATTCAGCTAGAGAATTCTGCAGCTATCCTTTTCTTAAAGACACGGCCTAAACTGTCACAGCCTCGTACTCTTCTGTCAGAAGGTCATGTTTGTTTCCTGTTAATTAATTTCAAAACTAGTCTTATACAACAATGAAAATCAGTACAGCAGTTCAGGTGACAGTTTAAACCAAACTCAGCCCTGGTCCAAGTCCTTAATGTGTGACTTAACATCTACAGACAGAACTCAGATTTGTGTTTTCCTGGCGAAAACACCGTGATGTGCATGGAAAGTAACATTTGGAGAGAGCACATCAGCCCGGGAAGGGTTAGAATAGAGTAGAATTAACCAGGTTGGAAAAGACCTTTGAGATCATCAAGTCCAACCTATCACCCAACACCATATTATCAACTAAACCATGGCACTAACCTCCAGTGACAGTGACTCCACCACCTCCCCAGGCAGCCCATTCCAATGGCCAATCACTCTTTCTGTGAAGAACTTCTTCCTAACATCCAGCCTAAACCTCCCCTGCTGCAGCTTGAAACTGTGTCCTCTTGTTCGGTTGGTGGTTGCCTGGTTCTACCTAAACCCACAATATGGGACTAATGCCACTAAAATTCTTGCCTGAGGGAACTGCAGATGGTCCCTGCCCTTCTCCAAAATGCTCCTCACCACTCATCCCCCATTGTTTTGCTCAGTGTAAGACAAGAGAGTTGGGCAAGGAGGGCATTTATGTTCGTTTCCTTGGGAGATTACTCCACAGACAAATCAGCACCACAGTCAAAATCTTTACCTTCTCTGTAGTTGAACAAATTTAAAATAGCAAGGAGTAGAAAAAATGGTCATGTACATTTCAAGGTGGGGTTAACTACTTGCAGTCATTGCTGTACAGATGCTCATCCATTACATTTCAACATTGGCGCTGTTGACTTTCTGTCACACATTAGGAACAAGAAAAAAGCATAGAGCAGAACACAGAGAAAAGAAAAACATGATCATTTCTTCTTCATTTCAGAATTCAAGAGAGTACAAAGATTCTGCAAGAGAAGGAACATTTGTCAGTGCCTCATAGAACCTTGCACAGCTCTTTTAATCTGCCTCTGTTCCTTGTCTATGTGGGAATGCCAGGAGGGCAATAAATTTCACACATTCACAGCAGGAATGTATTCTCATCATGATCTCTGGGAGACTACACATATCAGACATGTTCACAAGCAGCCCAGCCACATCTGCAGTGCAGCTGAAGCACTCAGATGAGGCACAAATGTGAGTTCACAACTTAAAGAAAGAAGAGATCTTCTCGTTCATCTGCTCCATACATGCAGCACAGAAGATGCTAACAAGTGTCATAGTTGATGGGAGGAAAAAGTACTGAGGTTCTTCCAGGAGGTATTCAGCCTCTGTCTGCATTGACGCATAAGCCCTTTCGGTTAGGGGCCTCCATATCTTTTGCTTCTAGCAAACAAACTGTAGCTACACACATTGATTTTCACTAGCTATAGGCAGGGAGAAACTTTCAAAAGTGAATTTTTCTGCAATCAGATCAAGTGGCCATGATGCTGCCACTTACAAGTGAGCAACTTCCTGTGAATACTTGTTAAAAATTCACTGTGGCCTTAATATAATTTAATGAGTTTTGCTCTTTTCCTCATAAAGCAAGCTTCCACTTAAGCAGTACGTTCCCTTGCTGCTTCAATTTGCTGCAAAGCCTATAATGTTAAACTCATCAAAGTATGGCTGCTTTGTTCTTTATGCAAATTGCTCTCATCATGGTTATGTAAGTGCTTATGCAATGAAAATATACATAATACACAACCTGCCCATGTCATTGAGAATTATTTACAAGAGCTATAAATCGAAGTTGCATCCCCTTTTGTTTTAGATTTAAGGACTTACTGCACACAAAATGTCACATATGCCCAAAATTTTCTTTCAGTCACTGCCCAAAAAGCCCCCACAGAACTGCCTGCTGAAGGCTATTCTTTAATCAGAGTCCATGAGAAATTGTACTAGATGCTTTGAAGTTAAAGCTTGAACATTGACTACCGGAAAGGGCCCTAAAGACAAAGACATTTGCTGGATGCAAATGTTCAGTGAGGATAAAGGTCACCTCATACTTTCCCCAAATCAGACCATGGTGGAAACTCCATATCCTGTCCTCAAGTTTTGCTTCAGAGCTGAGATCTTTTTGTGGAAGTAGTCAGCGATCAAATATTATTAATCTTGGTGACTGATTACATTGTAATAGACAAGTTATGATAACCTCACAGGCCATGGGACTGCAGAACCTCTGACGTTAGGGTAGAGGAATCTGATTCATCACAATGCAAGAGCAGATGGGGCATGAACAGAAGAGCTGCCTGGCAAGCCAAGCCTCCAGTTTGCAGGAAATGAGGTTTTATCTGAATTGGTGGCTTTGATCCAAATCAAGCAGGAAGCAAACTCTTTTGAAAATGCCCACAACATGGAAATTCCCAGAAAGGTCACTCAGAAGTATCAAAACACTTCCAAAATACAATTCCCAAGTTCCCAAGCCTCTGTCTGATCAGTGACATAGTCTCTGGCAGCATTTGTGACCTCCAGCTCCACACAGTAGCTGTGGGAATTTCCAAGACCCTCTGGCTCCAGTGAAGCCTTGATGCAGAGGACTACCCTGGGAAGCCTGCCCAAAGTCACAGCTCCACATCAGCAAGTGCAGGAGCTCTGGTAGTCTTGTTTCTGCCAAGCCTCTTAGTGTTTCCAGGCATAGAAATCAAAGTGGAGTCCAAGCTCCCAGGATTTCCTTGCTTTTGGCTTTACAGCAGGTTGGAAGTGGTAGTCCAAGACGACTGGCTGAAATTTCAAGCCCCTAAACTCTGGATAGTACTTGATGCCACTGGACAGACAGCAAGAGAGAAAAGGCTGCATTGCTTTGGCTGACCTGCCAAGAAGTGGTCCAGGAATCAGGGGAGCTCAATTTGACAAGAACTCATCAAAAGGGATAGCTTCAATCCAAACATCTCAGGCACAGCAGAAGTGCTATTTCCACTAAACTTTGTTTCACCAAGAAATCTAACTAGCATGGACCAGACGATAAACCCCAAAGGCCTTACTCTTCATTTCTTACCTTCACACAGTCATTTGTATTTATGTAACACAGCACAAAAGAACACTTATTCAGACCAGCTTTAAGATCTTGACATAAACTGCTGACACCATTATTTACAGATAACAAGAATTCAGCAGCAATGCCTTCAGTACTCTATGTGTCCTGGCTGCTCTCTCCTACATCTCTACTGCAAGGTACCTCCTCAGATCTCTTGGCAACTGTTCACAGGGTTGAGATGAAAAGATGTTGAATGAGCTAAAGTTTCTGTTCTCTGTAGAAAGGTAAATTATGTACTGAGAACAAGGCAAAGAATGACAAAGTATGACCTCTATATTTGCACATCTGCTTCGGTTCACACTCCAAGTGAGATTTGTTATTAAAAACTTCAGGTAACAGATATGAGTTTTGAAGAATGTGAAAGAACCCTGCTTCCCAGGAGCCACAGCAGGATGGTATCACACTTGCTTTTGGTTCCACAGTGTTGGAATCTAAAGTACATGATCCAGGGCTCTGAGGAGCCCTTATTTATTTATGACTCTCTGAAGAAAAGAGAGTTTAAATAAAGTTTTTCCTGTACAAATCAACCTTTCTTCTTCTTCTTCTTGAACATGTTACTTACTTGGATCGTATAAACTTATTTTAATGACTTCCTTATTTTCAATTTACACTTAAATGGTCATATAAATTAGAAAAAAAAGAGAGAATGCATTGCTGCAGGGGCTGGAATAGACAGTGGTGGTGTATGTGTCAGCTGGTCTGGTGTGTACACCTTGAGCTAGGGTCTTCTCTAGACTTTCAGCAGTCTAACTGCTCTGATGACCCTTGTTCACAACAGTACCTTTCAAATCCAGTCACTACAGTACACAACTAGACTTCATCACCCAAAACTTAGAAATGAAACCTGAATCAGCATGTATTTTCTTATTCCACTGCACCAGCTGTTCTGGCCCAATGTCAGATTTAAATGTCAGATCGCTTTCAAAGTACCGCCAATTGAAAGTTGTTTTCTATTGGTACATCCCAACCAGTTAATTATATCACCACCACCACAGGAAGGGGCTGTTAGCTCTTACCTGCAGTTTCACATGTTGTAGGCTAAGGAAGTGCTGCAGCTGCTCACCAGCCTCTGCCCTGGACACCAAGTGCATTCCAGAGTGAGCTGGAAGTGAGGTGAAATCAGAACAGAGGCATGTTGGACAAGGGCTAAAACAAGTAGGCAAGAAGATGGATTTTCTTGGATTAATAAAGAAGGCAGTAGTTAATTCTTTCTTTTGATAAGCAGGGATCAGGTGGTTGGGGGAGGGAGGGTGTTGATGTTGACCCTTCTTCCATTAAAATTCACTTATTCACAACTTCTCTGTGCCTGCATGGGATGGGGAGGGAGTGCAGGACACACAAAGAAATGGCACTAAAGAGGTGCAAAAGCATTGCTGAGTCCCAAAACAGATCCACCAAGCTCCAAAGAGCACCAAGCCATCACTAGGACTGAGACATCTCCAGTGGAGAGGGAAATCATGGGGGAGAACTCCCCTGTCCCTTTCACCATAGGAAACAGCCCTTTGGTGGGAGAGCCAGGAGAGATGAGCCTGGGCAGGACTCAGATGTCCCTGTACTTTTACAAGGGCTTGTGGTGATAGGATGAGAGGGAATGGCTTATGCTTGAGGAGGGTAGGATATTAGGAAGACATTCTTTAGAGTGAGGGTGGTGAGACACTGGAACACATTGCCCAGGGAGGTCATGAATGCTCCCTCTCTGGAGGCATTCAATGCCAGGTTAGATGAGGCCTTGATCAACCTGGTCCAGTGCAAGGTGTCCCTGCCCATGGCAGGGGGTTTGGAACTAGTTGGTCTTTGAGGTCCTTTCCAACCTAAACCATTCTCTGAATCTATGAGCTGTCATCAAAAAGGCACATTACAGTTTTACTATTGAGGAAACAGATTCAACTCTTCCAAATGCTTTGCTGCTCAATCACTGGCATGTTATTAAAGCTCAACACTGATATTCTAGTCATGATATCTGCAAACAATAAGACCTTAAGCAATGAGAGAAAAATCCTTTTATTGACACCAAGGATGTCTAATTGTGACAGGTGAATGCTTTCTCTACACAGATGAAATCCACATACTTACTATTTTTATGCAGTCTTCATGTTCCATTTACACAATTTGCTAGTTTTAAAGGGTTTAACAGTCAATCAACAGTTCAAGTACCAAAGTGTATGGCAGAAGAAAATGATATTGTGTTACTGAAGTCAGCTAGGTAAACAATACCTTCTGATTATGATGATATCATTATGGCTTCACAATGAGCAGCAAGACAGAAAACATTCACCTGGTTTCATATTCAAAATACTTGCTGAGATTCATGTATAAATGGATGAGGGAACAGAAGGGTAATTTTGTATTATTTTAATATAATAAAGTCAAATTTATTCAAATCAGTCAGGAAAAAAAAAAAGAGCAGAAGAAAAAGTGTTTCTTTATATCTTGTAGGGAGTTCTGCCTTACTGAACTTGTTTGTTTATGATTCTGACAAGCTAGAAAAACCCAGATATAAATAGAGAGTCAACACTAAATGTGTATCTATTCTTTCTCAAGGAAACTGTCACAATATTATGCTCCCTTAAACACTTTTGAAAACTAATAGCTAAGTGAAACACTAGACTTAATGGCTTGAAATAACTCTCTCACAACAGAGCTGTTTAAAAGCCACTGTAAAAACAAACCTCTTAAACAGCAGAAGCACATATGCCAAACAAACAACAGAGAAACTGCGTTCACTGAAATCATTTGCAGTCTTTGCCACCAACTTCAGTAAGAACTACATCAAAATGAAAACTTCCACTATTTCTATCTTTCCTTTTGGATTGAATCTTCCTTTATTTTCTTGCTGCCCAGCCAAATAGAGATGACTCCTAGAGGGGAAAAAAGAAGTAGTAAGAGAGAAGTGTTGCATTCATTTTAATATATTAAAAAAAAACCCCAAACACATGTAAAGTGTGACAAATAAAGAGTCTGTTCAGATTCTTTGGATTTTACTGTAGTCTATCACAGAATGATTTAGATCAGCAGAAATGCAAAATCCACCTCCCAGCCTTGGCAGTACATGCTGCCCTTCCTGCTGAGGACAGCGCTATTCTGCTTCCCAAACTTGACTGAAGTCTTTAAAACCATTTGAGCCCAATGTCAGCAACACTGAATAATACAACCAGTACTTATTCATAACATTAAACAACATCAATCTTTTAATATGCTTGTATTGCCCATTTTAGCCTTTAAGCTTGCAATTAATGGACTCCATACATACCCTGTCCAGGCAGGACACCTCATTCTGTGAGCTTTGGTTCCTGCCATTACCTGTGGAGGAATATTATACAGGGGAACATTGTCAGTTTCAGTCACAATGAATCTAATCTTAATTGCAACATTCCAAGGACTAAATAGGTAGCACTGAAATTCAAGTATATCTTTGTTGTCTCAAAAAAGCTATTTACAGAGGCAATAAAATGCAGCACTAATTTTCTAGCTTTATTAATCTAGTAAAAAGAAAAGATCGAAATGAACCCAGTTTATTTAGATTTGTTGGGCCAGATCTAATCAATTGCTATGATTATTCCATTTGTTTCTTGTTTAATGAAAAAAAAATCAGATTGATAGAAGACTTATCTCTTTGATTTGATATTGTATAAAATCTGCTAATTAGCAAGCAGGCATTAGAATTTATGGTTTTCACCTAAATAGACCCTTGTAAATTCTCAGTTGAGGCTTCTGATAAATGAGGTACAATTACAATTAAGGATAGAGTAAATGTTGTGTGGGGAGGGGGTGGTTAGTTGATTGGTTTGATTTGGGTTTAAGTTAATGGAAATTAAAAATAAAGACAATGTGCTCCTTCCAGATGACAAAAAGAAATGAGTATCTGAAAAGAGAATGGGCCCTGTCTGCCCATAAGCCTGGCAAGGCAGCACATTGCATATCCATAACAGAAAAGCAAATTAGCAATCATTATGTTCAAGACAGTAAATCCACCCAGGAGATCACGTATCAGCAGAATTTCAGGGGCTTTCACAATAACTTGAAATTGTGGAGGCAATAACTTAATTGTTTTCTACTCCTGTTTTTCCTTGTCTCATTTCTCTTGCTCTCACTTTCCTTGAAAGCAAGCAGACTCAAATCCTGGGAGACATTTTTGTTCTTCAGTGCCCTACATATGCATATGCATATGCATATCCATTGAATCATAGAATGGTTTGGGTTGGAAGGGACCTCTGAAGGTCATTTGGTCCAACCTCCTCTGCAATAAGCAGGGGCATCTTCAACTAGATCAGGTTGCCCAGAGTCTTGTTGAGCCTCACCTTGAATATCACCAGGGATGGGGCCTCAACTACCTCCCTGGGCAACCTGCTCCAGTGTTCCCTCATAGTAAAGAACTTGTTCCTAACATCCAGTCTAAATCTACTAGTCCATATCTATAATACATACATCTTAACTGTGCACAAAAACATCTTCAGTGATCTAAGCTGTAGAAGCAAGTATGCAGAAGCTGGTAGATTAAGTAGAGAAGCACAGTATTACATTGGCTTCTGCAAAAGTTGTTAGAGCAGAAAAAGTCACTACTGACCCAAAAGACACCAATCCCTCTTCACCAAACCCCTCCTGACTTATCAGGAAGAGTTGAGTTCAGGAGGAAGAGTGCCCATGCCCACACAGGCATAAGTACAGATAGAGGTACAGTGTTACAGCTGCTTTCTCAATACAGCAAACATAAATGAGCAATAATCTGGATGAACATTGCACCATATAGAGAAGCAGACAGTGTTTTAATTGATGGCAAAGGTAAGAGAATAAGGACTATCAGAGCCAGGAAACAGTTTGCATATGAGGAGAGATTTAGTAGACTGGAACTCCTCAGCACAGAAATATCACAGAGGCCAGTGGAATCTTAATTGGTAGCAGGACTGTGAATAGCACATAATTAATACTCAGCATGTCATAATACCAGAATTAATCAGGAGCTGGCTTTAAGGCAAACAGAAGAAGTGCTTTTCCAAATGATGCAGACTAATTGTGGAATATATTGTTGCAGCACATTGTGGAGTTTCTCCTACTACCCCAAGAGCATCAACTGTAGGTAAGAGGGGGACACTCATTGGGGTAGGCAGATTTCTGTTTTGAACCAGAATTGCACTTGTGGGTTTTTTTTTTCCCTCATGAAGAAAATTTTTGAGGGAATAGATGTGCACATACATGCCAAGAAAATAATCAGTGCAACACAACATTGTACCAAAATAGAATGCAGGCAACAATGGGCATACATTTTGGTACCTATCCTAACATGCCTGTATGTGGAAAACTTCCATTCACTCAAATATAACTTAAGCAGAAGTTCTGTGTGGAAGATGCTATTTTTTACCTTGTCTGGTAACTCTTCATGGATTAGCAGCCTCCATTGCCTAAAAACTCATCAGGCTGTGAGGCTGGAAATTCCAATTACATTTGTAAGCATGCACTGTATTATCTTAAATTGTGCAGCAACTACAATGTCTCTAATTGAAGCTGGCTCGATGCAGAGCACCAGTTTTAATTCCCGAGTCATTTTCCAGTAATGAAATAGCTGTATTCAGGGCACAGTGTGAGAACATGTTTCATGGTTGTGTTAAATTGTATTACAGCTACCTTTGGGGAACATCTAATTTACTTATTGTCTGCATGAAACCAACCACTATTTTTCTACATAAAAAAAAAAAAAAAAAAAAAAGTTATTATTCAAACATGTACTGTCTTAGATTGCTCTGTGAAAGACATATTTCATGTGTTCAGAAAAGCTTGCAGGTATTTTTGTGTTCATGTTGTTAATGTTAGACTGCAGCAAACGCTTTTGCCACCCTTCCTCCTTGCTACCTACATCAAAGTCCCTCACACAAGGCATTTTCAAATACAGCTACAACTGTTCAAAGTATGTAATGAATTCCATCATTTGTGAGTTTAAAAACTCACTACCCAAACAGTTAAATTAACCTTAAACTCAGGGATCTTATGTCCAGGCACTTGCATTAATAATTTGGTTCCTCTAGTAAAATCAAACATCCTCGGTTCATTGCCTACCTTCTCCGTTAAGCTGGCTGCAAGTCAAGAGGCGACTTCTGAACTTCTCATTTTCTTCAGTCATTTTTGAAATGACTTTCCAGACCTTAAACCACACTTTGGACTGAAAGAGTAAATGGAACTTCTTTTTTTTTTTTTTTTTTTTTTTTTTCACTGAAGCATATAAGAAGTTTGCAGTAAAACATCTGTAGTGCAGAATTTTGAACTCTACAGCATGACTGTGAAGTCCAGCTGGTTTTTGTGAGGATTTTGAAGGGGGAGATGTAGAGGAAGGATATATGTGTGGGATATAAAATAGGAAGAATCAACTCTATTTAAAAGTTAAATATATATATATATATATATATATATATATATATATATATAAAAATAAATTACTCCATGTTTTACAATACAATAATACAATACAATACAATAAACCAGGTTGGAAGAGACCTTCAAGATCATCACGTCCAACCCATCAACCAATCCAACCCACCCAACAACTAAACCATGCAGCCAAGCACCCCACATTTCTCACATGAGATACCCTCCTTCATTCATCCTCCTAGAACTCTTGTTTATCCAGGACTTGTGAAGTGCCCTTCTAGATAAGAAGAGCATATGAAAGCGGGTAAAGCCATTAAACTCTCTTCAAAGTCATCCAAAACGGGAGGAAAAGCTAAGATTGCTTATTTTTTCTAGGAACAAAATCTCTCTCTCACATAATCTTTCAAAATCTTTCAACAGCCACACTATTCAGACCCCATGCTCAAACTGCAGAACAGCAACAGCCTTGTCTATTTCATATCAAAATCTATATTAATCTGGTGTAAAGATCTTGATGACCTTTATTTTAGAGGAATAAGGTTCCACCTAGAGTGGCGACATTTCAAGCCTGTGTGCTGAAAATATTGAATTGGAACCTTTGGCACAGGCATTCAGACAGAGAGGCAGCCTAGCAACTGTAAGTGGCTGTTAACATGCTGCCATTATGACTTCTGCTGGACCCCATCCGTGAAACTAGTTTAAATCTTAAGGTAATTCCTTTCTCATGGCCAATTATTGCTAAAACATAATACATAGTCCTCATTCTTTTGGAAGACTATTTAATGTACTGGAAGAGCAATACTGTAGTATGTTATTAGCTGTTCTTCTGAAGTCAGTAGTATTTTGCTGGTTTTAAATCAAGTATCTGTGGCATTACTATATTGCAGACTAGCTGATTACTTGTGCTTCACACATTGCAAAAATCCCATAATGAGTTACTGTCTTATCAAATGTGCCTCTTAAAATTTCAAGTATTTGTTGAACTACTGAACAGGAACAGAAATGCCTTTGTGAAACAGAAAGTGATTTTTGGATTGCCAGCAGTATGCTGTTAATACCTCTGATTGGTGTCTTTGCTTATTTGTAACCCGTAGGTTTTCTTTGCTTAAAATACAAGGGGAAGAGGAGCTGCAGAGCTTTTTCCCTGCTGGGTTTCACCCAGCAAGGTGCGCAGCACCCTGGCCACAATCCCACAAACCATTGCAGTACAGGCTTTAAGTCAACACCATATCCTCATTTTTCAAGGTAAGCACACACTTAAGTGCTTTATTGAATGAGAGCCAGAACTTTAAAGCCTCCAGAGAGGGAAAATAATACCATTTTTCTTTTCTGTAAGTAAGGTTTTCGGTAACAGACTACCAATTCAATTCAGTCTCCCTCACACTCTCTCACAGACATACACAGAACAAGCAGGAAGCAATTTTCTCAAATGCAAAGGCAGCTAATTCAGCTCCCACTTTTAATACCTTTTGCTTCTTTCGTTTAATTACTTTATCAACATTTCTTGAAGGGAAGGGAAAGTCAAAGGTGCCAGCTTTAGTCTCTCGAAGGTCACCTAGGAAGAGAGTTTAGAAAGCATATTCCAAGTGTTTACAATATATTCCTGAGGAAGTTGTAGGTCTTCCAGAGGGATACTTATTTTTGGTCCCAGCAGGTTACAGGTTATCATCATACTGACTATTGCTTTGCTTACTTCCTCTCTCATAACCATGGGGCAAACGCCACAAAATGGATTTCAAAACTGTGTGGCAGCCAAAAATCAAGACAATAGGTTTCTGAGCAATACAAACTAGCTTTTAATTCCCAGTTTATCCCCTTGCTATGGCAGCTACTAAAATTCTGCCTGAGCTTAAAGAGGAGGTGAGTAGACTGATGCAAGAAACCAGCCAAATCACCTCTGCTAGCACTAAAAAACAGAATCAAGAAGGGTAATTTGATCTTGTGGACTCAAGACAGTTACAAGGAGGAAAGATCTAGGTGAGTTCCTAGTGGGTTGAGGACAGGAGCTTTGCAAGGAGCTGTTGGACAGGCAGGGCATGAGCAAAAGGTCAACCCTTGTGGGGCTGTTGCAGATAGTCACAGATGCGTGCTCAACCCTTCCTGCATGCAGCAAGGCTTCAGGCAAGCCAGCATGCTCCAGGCAACTACAGCCCCAACACCAGGTTTCTAAGGCAGCTACATCTCAGGAGGCTTTGAGCTACTGATAGTCACAGATTGCCTCTTTGGAAAAACGGCTTTGAAGGGAAGGAAAAATACAAGAAAATTAAAATATCTCAAAAGCAATAAGTCAGTAGAATTCAGGACCACCCTATTGGCTTCGCCCATCATTTCCAGCTCAATCCCAGGCTTCTTCTCCAGAAGCCAGTGCATGTTCTCCATTTTCATTCCGTTTCATCCTGTGTAGCAGAGCTATGTTTTATAACAGATCACAACCAGTTGAAAACTGCCTAATCTTTTTTGTTTGCTTTTATAAAAGAAGGCAACCACACCCATGCCCATCCCAGCTTTCTTTGGTCACAGTCACAAAGAAAGCAAATTAAGAAACATCTTTGAGTTGTCACAGCAACAAGGGAGCCAGCAACATGGTAGGTCTCTGGTTAGGCAGGAATCTCTAGAGAAGAGGCAGGAAGGAGCCACAAGTTCAGCATGTAATAGAATCATAGAATCATACAACCAACAAAGTTGGAAAAGACCTCAAAGATCATCAAGTCCAACCTGTCACCACACACCTCATGACTACTCAACCATGGCACCAAGTGCCACGTCCGATCCCCTCTTGAACACCTCCAGGGATGGCAACTCCACCACCTCCCTGGGCAGCACATTCCAATGGCTAAAAAACTCTCTCAGTGAGGAACTTTCTCCTCACCTCCAGCCTCAACTTCCCCTGGTGCAGCTTGAGACTCTGTTCTCTTGTTCTGGTGCTGGTTGCCTGGGAGAAGAGACCAATCCCCTCCTGGCTATAACCACCCTTCAGGTAGTTGTAAACAGCAACAAGGTGTCCCCTGAGGCTCCTCTTCTCCAGGCTAAACAACCCCAGTTCCCTCAGCCTCTCCTCACAGGGCTGTGCTCAAGGCCTCTCCCCAACCTCGTTGCCCTTCTCTGGACACGTTCAAGAGTCTCAATGTCCGTCTTAAACTGAGGGGCCCAGAACTGGACACAGGACTCAAGGTGTGGCCTATCCAGTGCTGAGTACAGGGGCACAATGACTTCCCTGCTCCTGCTGGCCACACCATTCCTGATACAGGCCAGGATGCCATTTGCCTTCTTGGCCACCTGGGCACACTGTTGGCTCATGTTCAGCTGGCTGTCGATCAGTACCCCCAGGTCCCTTTCTGTTTGGCAGCTCTCCAGCCACTCCATAACAGAGCAGCCCTGTTAGATGTAGGCTATTTTTTGCCTTATTGCTATCACAAGAAAGGACAGGCACTGCAAACAGCCAACTCACCTTACAGGATGGGGATGCTGTAAGCTCAGCAGTGTAAGAAATCAGGGCAAAAAGATTGCATTTTTCATTCCTAAGTTTAAGATCATATTCCACCTCCTGCCCAAAAGCACAGTCTGACTGTACAGGGGCACATTAAATAAACCCCAGTTATGCTACCTTCAGCCCTCAGCATGGACAACCTGACTGAGAGGGAAGACCCCAGTGGGCCAGGATCATCAGCACACTGCAGGGAAATGGTTTCCCGACAGAAGTAGAAGACAGGGCAGGGACTCAGCCCTGTGCTCTCCAGTGCCCAGGTCACAGAGGTCAGTGACACTTACCCTGACGGCAGCTGACAGGCCTCATCTGGTCACAGCTCCCCACCTCCAGTGCCCTGTCCGAGGTGGCAGGGATGACCACATCTCCTGGCACACGGGTGGTCTTCTGCTGCCTCCTAGCCTTCCCTGTGGGGCTTGGCCAGGAAAGCGTGGGCTTAGCCTGGCCCACCTCAGCCTGTCGGCAGCCCCTGTTGTAGTGGATAATGGGCCCACAGCGGTGGGAGCCAAAGCAGTTGACATAAACAAGCTGCATGGGTGGCTTCTCCTCCTCTGCCATCTGTAGTGCAGTAGGATGGTGGACAGGCCTGGTTGAGGCAGCACACCAAGGGGAGGCAGGGGCTCTGGGGGTGGGCGGCCTGGCCGCTGTGCTGGGGGATGCAGAACGCCATCGGCCACGTCCTGTGGGCAGGCGTGGTGTGGGGGGGCCTACAGAGCACCCCTCCTGCCTCATGCTCCTTGACTGCCCTCGTCCCATTTGAGTGTCCCAGTTAAACAGTGACAAAGGGAGCAGGAAGGAACAATGGGCTCAGTGCAGAGAGTAGGAGCAGGCCAGGTACCTTCCCAGCCTCAGGTGCTCGCTTGCTCTCTCTCTCTCTCTCTCCCTCTCTCTCCAGTAACCTCCTCCAGCAGGTTGCTTTTAGCCAGCATTAGTTAGGGCCTAGCAGAAAGCATGCTGCCTGAACTCACGTCCTGATGCATTCCACTGAAGTTATTGATAAAGTGATGCAGGGACTCCAGGCTGAAGGCAGTGATGTATTGTCTGCCTCTGCTTCAATCTCCAGAAGGAGGAACAGGCAGTTCTCTGCAGGTCCTGCCCTGATGTAATGACTGTTCACACCAGTGAACTGCAAACAGCTTATCAGCTAGTGCAGGAGGGGTGGCTCCAGCCACCTGCAGAACAACATTTATGAAGCATTAAATAAATACCTGTTGTCATTTTGTCCTTTGAGCAACAGCAGGCACATGTGTGCCTTGTCTGACAGTGAAAGGATCCCATGGCAGTCAGCTGTCCTTCCCATGAAGGCTGGACTTGATGATCTTTGAGGTCGTTTCCAACCTTATTGATTCTATGATTCTATGAAGGTGCTCTGCGGACCTGTCCCACTGCAGCAGCACATTTATGAGACATAGACAATAACAAGTGGGATGTCTCAAACCATTTAAGAGCACAAGTCCCACTGATTTTTTTCTTTGGCACTGAAATACTGTGAAACCATATTACTTCCAGAGTTTCAGCACCCTTAGCTGCTCAGAGGAGAGAAAGCATTGCAAATTAGAAAGACTAAACTCTGTGAACTCTTTTTCTAACAGTTTTAGCTGCAGGTGCCATATGAATGGCACCGGTAACGTGTCGTCCTTGCAAATGGACCTGAAAAGAGCACAGAGCAAACAAGAGTCTTTCCCCGGCATCTGAGGAGGCTCAAAGTACTCAATGTCTTCAGGGCTGCCGTTACCTTGTCTCCTCGGCAGGCCAGGGTGCTGTGCAGAGGGACCCCACGAGGTGGCACCCTTACCTTCCGAACAAGCCTGTGTCCCGCTCCAGCCTGACATGAGGACACAGGGCAAAAACAGGGCACTCTTCTGGGGAGTATCCCAGGATTTCCAGCTCTTTCATACACTGTCAGAAAAAGGCATTTGGTGCTTGCAGTTGAAAAAGACGGAAAAAACTTCCAGAGGCACAGCCTGACCGCTTGCCAAAGTAAAATTTATTTCCCAACGGTAAGAGAGCATCTACTGTGGGCTCCAAAGTGCAGAGGGTAAAATGGAGGTCACAGGCTTGATACAACCACCCAGTTGTATCAGCTGTGATCACACATTAAAAAAAAAAAAAAAAAAAACAAAAAAAACAAACAAACCAAAAACCACAAACCCAAAACACAAAGACCAGAGACTCCCTCCTCTTAACCTGAGCTAACAAATCGGCCTGGCAAGGCAGCAGCCAGAAATGCAATTTGGGAATGTTAAACGCAGAGAGAGGCAACCAAACAGCATCATTAGAAACTGATCCTAGAGTGCAAATTTCATCATGTCCATTAATCATGAGCCCTGGTAAAGAAAGTATTTCCTTTGTTGAACTACAGGAGTCTCAGTCCACACCCCCCAAAAACCCCCCCCAAACCCACAAAACCCCAAAACCACCAACCAAAAAAAAAAAACCCAAAACCAAACAGAACACACACAAGCCTGAACAGCATCATTTTCTTTCCATGACTGTCCTTGCACTGTGCATGAACACTTGCTGCTGCATCTTCCAGACCAGGAGCTGCCTTTGCCAACTGGCAGGCTGCTTCCTTCCTATAGCTCTGTCAGGGCATTACAGCTGCCAAATCAGTGGCTTTCTCAGCATCTGTATTTATGGACTATGCTTCCATCCTACTAATACAAATGCCTTGTGTGGCACATTTTGTCCACGTTTCCCATCAGTGCATTGCCAGGACTTCGATTTCAAATGTAAATTCACTTCAGATGCCTTTTAGGATCTACTGCTACTGACAAAAATCAATGTCACCTAAAATCTATGAGCAATCTGCAGAACTAGAAAATTCAGCTATTTTAGTGGCACACTGCTCTTCATCCTCCTTTCCACATGTGTGAACTGACTACCAGCTAGCCACTGTCTCTGTATTTATCACTTTGGACAAACATCTCAGCTTTTCATCACAGCTTCAGCTGTCTAGTTAAATATAGACCAGATTCTAGCTTTCTGCCTGCACCTCATCTTGGCATGTGGTTTGTATTCAAATGTTTGCTTCTCCAGCTCATCACTTGCATTGCTTCCTAAGTTCTGTTGTTTTGGTTTTAGTTAGGCCAAGCATGCATCATAATCTACTGACTATCATTTTAAACTAAGGTAGTTTTTGGTCGTGGCATGCCTGCTGATCATGCCAAGGAGAAGGAAGGAAGGAGCCAACAGAACACTGCTGTATGCTAATTTAATGATTCCCTGATTCTCTAGTGATTCCCTGCAGAAAGGAAACTTCTGCTGCTGGAGACTTTACTTTTTTTTTATTATGAGGATTCTTTGCAATGGAGTTCAAGTACTCACAGGATTCTACATAATTCGGGCAAGGCAGCTTGCTTGTTAACTATTACATTATCTTGATCAACTGCAAATTGTGAATACATCTGGAATGTGCATCTGAACACTGTTAACAGGGATTTCCATGAGGAAAGTATGCTAATTCTAAATGCTACAGTCAAACCTTATTAATTATACCCTCAGCAGTAGCACAAACAATTACCGTTTCTCCTTTGTTGTCACAGAATATTTAGTAAGAGTCACTGGAGTGAGGCATTTTCTTAGAATGTGGTTACTTTACAGAATACACTGGGGACCATTTATTAGTATAAGTAGGAATCATTATAAAACAAACCTCACCACTTCTGGTAAATGGAAGCAACACATTATGCCTTCAGCTTTTGCTTACTTGTAAAATTCCTAATTTACACTGGAACTCACAGTTAATTATGTAAGCAATAACAAAGTGCAGCACGGAGATAAAATGGCCAGCTGCCATTTTAACGCACCTGCATTTCATAGTAATGCACCCATATAGCTCAGATTGCTTTACAAAGCATGCATGGGGGAATCACTTCATCCACATCAGCCATAAGGAAAGGCATATTTTCCTGTTTGTCCATGCTGCACAGAAAAATATCTAGTAGACTACAGGCTAAGTTTGTTATGTAAAAGCCTGAGCCTCCCCTTGAGACTGTCAAATCACCAGCATCCAGAGACTCAATAACCAAACACCAAGTCAGTGAGACTGAAACCCTTGGCTTAGAAGAACTTTGTGTTACAGCATTTAAATAGGATTGCCAATCTGAAATAAAGCTATGGGGGGAAATCATAGAGGCAAAATAAGCACTGAAGGTAACACCAGAATTAAACCATTTATCAGCACAAAAAAGCTTGTAGTCAAAAGGATACAGCAAAAGGCAAGCAAGGACTTCATTTTCTCTGATTTCATTTTTGCACACAGGTGTGGAAGTTATTGGTATTTAATGATGACATCCTTTGTTTCCAAATCTGAGATAGTAAAACCTTATTTTAGGCTGCAGGGACTGTGACATTAAATGTTACTACTGCTGTTCCAGGGAGTGTGCAGTTAGGGCCCTGTGTAAGCACACAGATAAAGGAAGTCTAGTCCTACCTGTGGCAAACCTCCAGACACCATTCTCTCACATCCTGGAACAATGCTGGTTCAGTACAGGATGAAAAGCCCAAATCACTAAATCATCCTCAGATTCCATGGTAATGTTGGTCTTCCAAGCCCATCTGTCCAGGCTCACATTTTCTTAGCCTTTCTTCTGAAATCTATCATGGTCTCAGGCTGAAGTGTGCCTGCAGGCTAATACAATCACCAATACATCTGTCTGCTTGTATGAGACAGTCCTATTTAACTACAATATAAATACCACTGAACACACTCATTCCTCAGCAGTAAGCCCACTTTGTAATGGTACTATGGTCTTTGCAGTACTGCTCCAGATACTGAGCATTCACTCCCTTGCTACCTCCAGAGACAGAAAGATGCTGCCAGAAAAAGAAGAGAGCAGGGCTTCAGTCTCCAAGGATTGCTACCTTTGCAGGGGAAATGGAAGCAGTCAGTGCTTTGTTCTGCCATCACATTCCTCCAAAGACATACCTCTGTAAAAGCAACACTTGAGCAAATTTTCCTGCTGCTGACTGAAGAGCTGAGTTGATTCTGCCAGTGTGTACACAGCAACATCTGCCTGTGAACAGCTGGCCTGCTGAAGCAAAGCTGAGGGCTACTGCCTGCTGCTCACAATGAGAATGTTCCCCCAGTACCTAAGAAATTGCATTTAACTCAATGCAAGAAAATTCAGAAACACTTGGCATGAATGTACTCCATTCACAAACCAGCGCTGGGCATCTGCTTGAAAGTGGCAAGCACCGTCTTGAAAAATGACCCTTTGCTAAACTGACAGCTTAATGCTTTCAGATGCATAGCAAGGCATAGAGAATCACCAGGCAAGCTGATCCTGGTTGATGAGTCAGCAAGACTATGAGCTGGTGATTTAGATTGAGCAAACATTTTCTCAGATGTTGGGTTGAAGAAGGTTGGCAGAGACTGTTTTATTTTCTTGAAACACATTGCTCTGTCTGTGAATTGCCACAGATTACACAACTGTGTTAAGAGTTACTATGGCACACAACATGTGTCAGTTCCATCTACACTACGAGCCTGCCATTTCAGTAAAATCAACATTCTTCATGCAAATGAAGAACACAGCAACTCATCTTGCTATAGTGTTTTGGAACAAAAAAACCCTTCCATATAGCTGAGAGCAGTAAAACTAAGTCCATTTTAAACGTTAAGGTTAATGCAACAGCAAAAACCTGTTCTCACAGTTACCCTTTACCTGCACGGTGTTCACAGAGGATTTAATATCAGCTTCCATGATTCAAAAAAATATATATTTCAGAAAGAAAAACACAACCAAACACAAATCTTACCTATTTCTGTGTTTTATATATACAAGGAGAACTCAGAACTTTTGACTAGCAAATATTCTGAAGGAACCTCAACAGAATGGTACCACACTGTGGTCTCCCGGGCCCCACAAACAAGGCGATTGATGGAGCTTCCTGTGGCGATAGATACATTCCACTGTGCTAGGATTTAGTATCAAATTGTCTTTCTGACAAGCCCTACAAAAAGTCAGCAAATTATAGTTCATGTGTCATGAAAACAGATGATAGCTGAGAGCATTAATCAGAGCATCAAGTTCTAGAAAGTCATTTTTCCCATCTAAAATGGGGAGCTCAGTAATGTATTTAGAGCAGTGATTCAACCCCCACCCCACCCCCTTCGATTTCTATGACTGCAAAGACAGCTGCAAGTATATTCTTATCCCAGAGGCTGTTTTTCATGCTGACAGACTGAATCAGCTTATTTTACACAGAGGAAGAGATGTCAGTGTTTTTTCCTCATCTATCGTTTCTGAGGCTATTATTTGTCTTAGATTTCCTGTAGGCAAGCAATGTGCATTTTGGACTGTGGCTGAGCAGGCTTTCATGGCGCCGAATAAACAGCAGCTGGAGAATTAGGACAGACAGCAGAAACTGTCCAGCAACGACATGACAGCTAAGAGATTCTCCTTAAAATACACCTTAGCCTTTAAATCTGTACTAGATGGATTATATCCATCTCCACCCAAATGGAGTTTCTTCACTGATGTGGAATGCAGCAGTTCATTTAGGGAAAGCAGCACCCAAGAGGGAGCTGGTGGCTGACTGTGCTTGATGGGCAGTCTGTGCTGAAATATTTGAGATTCATGTACTGTGGAAATTCTGAAATTCCACCCAGCAGGCACACCTCCATCTTCTGGAGCCTGCCTGGAGCACTTATCTATTTATAGTCTCAGGACAAACTGAAACCCAAAAGGGAATTGTTATATCATCTTTCCTAGAAATTTACTTCTTAGCGTTTCAGAATCAGGCAAGGCCATCACTACCAAGAGTGATTAATTTTAGAATCATAGTCAGGGTTGGAAGGGACCACAAGGATCATCTAGTTCCAACCCGCCTGCCATGGGCAGGGACACCCCACACTAGATCAGGCTGGCCAGAGCCTCATCCAGCCTGGTCTTAAACAACTCCAGGGACGGGGCCTCAGCCACCTCCCTGGACAACCCATTCCAGGGCTTCACCACTCTCACTGTGAAGAACTTCTTCCTCACGTCCAGTCTGAATCTCCCCACCTCCAGCTTCCTTCCATTCCTCCTAGTCCTATCACTACCTGATATCCTAAGAAGTCCCACCCCAGCCTTCTTGTAGGCCCTCTTCAGATAGTGGAAGGCCACAATAAGGTCACCTTGGAGCCTTCTTTTCAGTTTACAAAGCTTCAGAATTCTGGCATTTCATCTTATTGAATTTTTTAGTCTCTGCTCATGTAAAAAAATTTCATTAATTAAACATTCCACAAAGTACTTTGCAGTCTTCATATGGGAAATTTTAGAATGACTATACAACATCCCCAACTGTATATCAGATACTGTATCCTGACAGACACCTCTAAGTTTACAGCATTTTGAATTGAAATCAGTCAGGAAGTGCCTTGTTTCTGAAGGACATCACCCATTCCACCACCATGGCATCAAAAGAATTAACCCCCTGCCTGTATTCCAGGACCAAATTTCAAGTCTATCCTACTTGTTAAAAAAAGATTATCACAGAAAGCATGAATAAACAAATGCTTTCAAGAAGACCATTTGCACTTGAAAACAATGTCAAGAACTTGTTATCACATTGGGAGAGGCTGAACTATAACTACTTCCCAACACAGATAATGTTTCCCTCACCAGTCAAGTCACATGCTAAAAGCTGGTCAATACTGTCTGGTGCTGTTTGGCTGGCACAAAATGCAGCACTGAGGAATTCCTTGCTCACTGGGCAAACAACCCATCTCTAGCCTCTGTATTTTTGATCCACAGTGAACCAGCATTTTTTGTTTTAAAGTCACTTTAAGGGATTGGAAGTGTCTGCACAGGGTCACCAGTGAAACATCTGATTCTTGTTAAAAACTAGTTTCTAATGGCATTAAGCTTCTGAGTTTGCCTCATCTGAAGGCAGCACGAATTGAAGTGATTAGCATCTTGCAGAACTAATCCCATTATAGCTCAGTTCTGCAAGATCTGCATTTTCTGCAGCACCCACCGAAAAGAAAGATACTCAACATCTATTCAACATTTGCAACACCATTCCTTAGATGATGGCACAAGGGATTAGTGGCTCAGACCCCAACAGCAAAGTGCTGCCAGTGCAGTGAGCACAGTCTGCTTCTACTGCAGTGCTGTATTTAGAGCAGCAGCATTTCCTCACATGGTACATGTGTGTGTTCCAACTCAAGGCTCCATGCAGCAGAGATACTTCCAGAAATACACTTGACTGAAGCTCAGCCCTTTGTATCCAAGTAAGAAAACCAACAAAGTCTGGGGAATGCCTCCCTACTATGAATGTAATACTCTTGAAACTTTTATGTGCAGTTCCTGCTGTCCCTGAAGGGTGAACAGTTGTAAACACTTCACCTGACTTTTTAAGACATTTTGAGTTTAGGTATTTTAAATAAAAGGCCAACACTAGCAAGCTCTCTAAAATGCTAGCTTATTTCATTCTGTTAGTATCAGATCATATCCAGGAGACAATTAAAGTATCCTTGCCTCTCCACACCATGCTTGGCTTCACTCTGGCCTTACTCTGGTTATCTTTTTGTCCCAGCTGCACAGTGGTTTCTGACTTCCATGATGCATTACATGTGCCTCAGTGGTATTTTTCTCACTGAACATGGCACCTGCCCACTTAACTTGATTTCACAGCTGTGTATAGGTTTCCATCTCTGTCCCTACGAATTAGCTGCAGAGAGCACTAAGTAGAAACAAGGGATGCAGCTACAGTTCTTTGTCTAAGCTGATACATTTATGGCTGTGGAAAAAAACCAGCAATGACAGTGCTGAGGCTGCTGGAAGGCATTTCCAAAGCTACAGATAGCTTCTGACGAACACTCAGCAAGCACCAAATTCACAAAATCATTAAATCAAGCAGTTAGCATTCAATACTCCCTAATGACTGCATCTGGACACAAACAGCAAAAAGGGTTCCTCTTGCAGCCTGATTCAGAGAGCAGTTCTACAGTCCTCTAGACATCATCCTTTCCATTGATTTTGTATCATATTAATGCAGTACTTGTGGTACTTGGCATCTCTCAGGTGGCTATACCTGCTCTCACACACCCCTTACAAAACCATGTTTTGAACAGGACAGCTGAACTTAGCCGAACGCACTTTACACATCATGTAGCCAGACATGTGCCATACACTGTTAAAATCACTTCCCTGAGCCCCATGCACTTTAGCCACAAAAAAACCCCTGGAATACTGTGTCCAGTTTTGGACTCCCCAGTTCAAAACACACAGGGATCTGCTGGAGAGAGGCCAGTGGAGAGTTTGAACATTGCTCCTATGAAGAAAGACTGAGAGAACTGGAGCTGTTTAGTCTTGAGAAGGCTGAGAGAGCATCTTATCAATGTCTATAAATACCTGAGGGGTGGGTGTCAGGATGAAGGTGATAATCTCCTTTTGGTGGTGCCCAGTGATAGGACAAGGAACAATGGGTACAAGTCAGAGCACAGGAAGTTCCACCTCAACATGAGGAGACAACTTTATGGTGAGGGTGATGGAACAGGCTGCCCAGAGAGGTTGTGGAGTCTCCTCTGGAGACTTTCAAAACCTGCCTGGATGCGTTCCTGTGTGGCCTGCCCTGGGTGATCCTGCTCTGGCAGGGGGAGGGGGAGTTGGACTCGACGATCTCTGGAGGTCCCTTCCAACCCCTGACATTCTGCGATTCCGTGAAACCCGCTTCTACAGCAAGCTTAAAATAAGGTTAAGAAGAAACACTGAGTTAAAAGTTTTATTCATTCAACATCTCACATTACAAATATTTAAAAATTATATGCATACTGGTATAAATAGTCATTTGCAAACTATTTAATAACATTAATTTTCACTAGCACTTCAACAAATGAACTCTTTAAAAAAAGTAACTTGTGTTATATAACTTAGAGTAGAACATACAAAAATATGAACTTAAACGTGAAAATGACTTTAATAAAAAATGAATTACCCTTATTTAAAATGCTATAATAAATACTACAACCTCCCCATACACAGTAAAAACTATATGGAAATTCAGCCAAGTAGTACAATTAACTGACATACTTAAATAACTTTTCCTTCTGATAATATGAGCAATACATTGGGGGGGGGGGGGGGAAAAAAAAAAAAACAACAAACCAAAAAAACAAACATATTAGGGATTAGTAAAAACTAGACACCCACTTGCTAAAAGTTTCACTTCCAAAAAATATAACCAAAAAATCTGATGAAAATTATAAAAACTAATTATACTTTAAAATTTAAAAATATAAAAAATAAAACAGTTGAATACAATATTGTCCCAATTCTTACAATGCTATCACAGTAGCTTTAAAATAAGATAATAAAATAAAGCAAATGACCAAAACCTTTTATTCCATTTGTTTTTCTTTTTTTAAAAAATAATCTCAAATTTACATTAGTAGAAAGATTGATTTCTGATTCTTTTCTTTAGAAACACCAGCAAGAAAGAGGATTTACTAGAACAGTAGAAAATGACATTTTTAAATGTCTGCAATTAAAAACAAAGAATTACACTGCAAAGATCTTCCAGAAGTCTGAAATAGGTATTGCACATAACTTGAAGTTAACTTGCCACAATTCATCACATTCAAGTTTTAAATCACCTTTTAACAGAAGGCTTTAACTCTTCAAAAAACAAAAGGGGTGAATTATCAAGTCTTTCCAACAGCATCCTTATAAAACGCTAAATTCATTCGCTGCAAGTTTTAAATTTGCATTCTGCAGAGGTCTGTGTATGGAGAAGTAAGAGACTAGATACCAAAAAAGCACGGGGCAGTGGGGTTCCTTTACATATAAAATAATCAGAAACACTTTATTTTACATTGCAAAAATAACCATGTAATTACTCTGTAACTACATTGTAAATACATGGCCAGTGCCATGCTAGTGTGATAAAACTACATGCTCATTAAACCCCTTTGCAAATCGAAGTGAGAACCCTAAGACCGGTAACCCCGACCACGTGCGCACCGCATTTGGAGCTACATGGTAACCCCAACTACAGGTGCCACGTAACCAGAAGGACATGTAATCACCATTTAAGTACAGAGTAATGTCTATAATTGTTTATGCCCTGTAAATCGAAGTGTAACCAAATAATCTGTAAACACGCTTGTCACACAATCACAAGTGAATATTAGTAGAATAACGATTTCTTACATTAGTCATGCATACTAACATTACATGCCTGCCACCTAGCAGGCTCTCTTTTACTCTTTAAATATAATTTAAAAGAGCAGACACATTTCTGCATCAAACACCTAACATCAATTGTTTGTATTAAGATTAAAAATGGCTAAACATTCACCAAAAACGTTCTGCGTCTGTGTATCTTCTTTTAAAAACTCAGTAAGAAGCGGTAGACAAATTTTTTTGATGTTTCTTGACTTTTCAATTTCTACACTATATTTATGCATTTAAATTTCATGGGTCTAAAGACAAGTGTCCATTTGTCACTTTCATGCTTTTCTTCTTTAATTCTCAACTTTACATAGACTATTTTCTTAAATTATATGTACACCAAATACCTGGTGCTGGGCTAAGATGTTTAAGCAACATGCTTTCTTTTCTCTGCAGATTCTAAAATAGCATTGCCAGTGCACGACATCCATAATTCAAAATGTATGCAGAGCACTGAAATGTATAAAAAGCAGAATATAAGAAAATAAAATTTATTAAAATTATTTATATTAAAAAATGAAGTATATGAAGATCTCTCAGTAATAAAAGTACAAAAAGCTACTCTTTGCAATATGAAAAATTGAGGTATTGCATAAAGAGATATCCCGTCAGTGAAAAGTGTGCCTAAAAATGCTCACTGTTGGAAAAACAAGATATACAAAAGTAGTGCATAACAAATATACATTATGTGCATGACAAAATAAGTTAGCTACAAAACACTGTACCGAAATTCAGCAGGTCATGTACAAAGGGAAAATTATTATTCAAAGCTAGTTCTCAAACAGTGTTATTTCTCGTAATGGTAACCCATCTCACCTGTTTACTGGGTAGGATCGGCACAATAGCACACCCCAAGCCACCTACAAGCATTAAAAAAATTAAAGGAACATTCCAACTATAATTATGTACTTCAGAGAAAAAAAAGTCCCTGACAATCTACACAAGAGCACTCTGCATTTGCATTACTGTTGTCAATATTTTCAGGGATTTCATTAAAAGCAGCTCCCTTTCTATACTTGACTAGTAGACAGCAAATGTCTCCATTTTGACCTTTGGAACTTGGTAAGGTAATAGTTCATTAAAGCCTGTATTGAAAATAAAAACTGCTTCTCATAAAGATAATCTGGGCTCGGGGAAGGGGATGAGGGGGGCCGATGAAGGCTTTTAACGGAGCAGGTGTTTTCCGAGCAGTGCTGAGGCAAGTCTTTGGTTTGAGAGAATCCAGGATGGAACCAGATGCCACTTGGGCAGTTCAGAAGACTGCCACTAAATTTGATTGTTTGCACACTGCTAAATAATCTCTTGAGAAGTTGGCCAGGGCATTAGTTCAAAGTCATAAAAATAATTTTCAGAATGACTCCTTCATTCAACTATGTCAAACTAAACCCCTGCACCCACTCTTCATCATTCAATTAACATGTACTGTGCTAATGCTTCTCAAGGTAGGACTTCTTTATAATAAAGCAGGCATTAACTTAGCAATGTTGGCACTTCAAATCCCTGTGTTTCTTTCTTTCTCCATATTAAGTTCTGAAAGAGGTGGAATCTTAGCTGGGATTTTTTTCTACAGGAAGAGTAAGAAAGGCATATGCACAACTTGCACCATTTCCCGCACAGATTCAGAAAATAGTGCAAAACGAGACTTGGAAACTACAGAAGGCTCATGCCTTCTGCTGCAACTAAGTAAGAGGGTATTTAAAACTAACTTTACATCCAAGATGGGAAACGAATAAGCAGCCAATTTTAGTCCACGTGACACAATGGAATATCAAAACTTCAGTAAAAATCAGTGATATCCTTGAGGTATCTTTAGGTTCTCTACTTTTTCACGTCAAAATGGAGAGCAAAGGCTGGCCCGTGATGAATGTTAGTATATTAGGATATAGAGTTATATATAGCCATCAAAAATAAAATCTCTCTATTTATCCTTCAGGAGAGGAAATGCCAGTTAACTAGTTGTTATTACTCTAGCTTTGGTAGGATTTCTAGGGCTGTAACCAGACAATTGACTTCTCTTAATTTAAAAAAAAAAAAAAAAAAAACTAAAAAGAAAAAAAAAAAGTGCACTCCTCCCTCAGTAGTAACTTTACTCAACTTTTACATTCAGGAATTCTTAAAATGTAATCATTTTGATGAAAATATAGTAAGCTCTGCCTATCTCATTAGTAATTTGGATGTGGGTGGTAAGTCAGAGGCACGGTCAGATACATCTCGAGCTACAATTTCAGCCTCAAAACCCTAAACAGATTTTTTTTGTTGGTTGTTTTGTTTGCTTGCTTGTTTGCTTGTTTTGTTTTAAAGATCATTATTATAATGCTGCTTCAACTTTGCTCATGCATTTTTGTTGCTTTAAACATGCTCTTTCCTGTTGGTAGGTAAATGGTAACTTCATCTGTTGCCGAAAAAAAATTCCGAGGTTGAAAGAAAAAAAAAAAAAAAAAAAGAGAGGCAAAAAACAGGCTTCCCTGGGGGAAAAGTGTCAGAACAGACTGATAGTGTTATTGTTACATGGTTATTTTAATAAAAGTATTCTTATGTTCTTTATTAACAATAATTTAATTAAAAAACCAAAATACTCTATTGTTTCGATTCTCTCAATATTTTTCTCTCCTCTAAGAAAATGTTGCAGGAAATTAAGTGTTCTCTCGGTAGTAAAGACAAGAGAATGCAACTCACTCGCAACGTGTTATCGATACGAAAAGGAGTTCCCAATACAGTTTTCAATGACAAGATTCTACAAAATATCCATATTATAGGTCATTCTTTCATTATTCTATTGTTAAATTACAGACTACTACAAAAGGACATGCTATCTTGAATAAGAGAAAGGGGGGCGGGGGAAGGGTAGGGACGATCAGGATAACAGAAGAGTGCACTTAATTTGAGGCCTGCATATGAGCACTGCAGTGATCATTTAGTTCCAGCGGAATGAAATATGTCTTGGGCGATCTCCTCCCTCCTTCACCAGGGGCTTGTGGAATTCCCTGCCAGCGCGTGAATGGATAGCAGCCCAGCAATATTCACAGTAATACTGCAGACAGGTAACATTAGCACAGAAAAATGGAGCAAATTTTCCACCGCAACGGGCCCCCTGACATTCATCACAAAGCTGATCATCCAAGACATATGGCTTAACTTCCACCTGCGTTCAGAAAACGAGAAGAAAGTTTACAATTTACAACATCAGTAACAGCAGTTCCACGCTATTTACTATCTGTATTCTAGCAGGACTAGAAAGGAACAACACGCTCAAGAATTTTCCCCCTCATTACACAGAATCATCACCACTGAACACTCACACTCAGACCTACAGGCACTTGAGAACAATCCTGGTCCCACCATCCTTGAGCCTTTAAAAAAAAAAAACCCCAGAAACCCGTGCTGACCATCCCTATGCTGTCACGGATTGACAGAGAGAACCAAACCACCTATTGTTACAGAAGAGACATACAGATTCACATCCAAACCCTGAAGACTTCTGGGGAGTTATTTTTATGTATGGTGATATCCTTTCAGGTAGGAATGTAAACTGTTTACACAACACTGGAACTGCAGATTAAATATGCACGCGGTCTGCAAATTTCAGTGTCTGTATTTCCAACCTTAAAAGATGTCATATATATCTTAATAAGCAGCACATTTCTGTGTTCTTTTTCTGTGGCTTCTTCCTCTCAGCAAAAGAAAATACACCTAATCATGTCAGGATCAAAAGAGAGGCTTTAGACAGGCCTGATGGCCACCTACGCTGTTGGCATTGAGGGCCAGATGATGAGCAGTAATTGAGTACAGCAAACAAAAAGGAGAAGAAAAATGTCTTCCAGTTCTTAACTGATAATGACTCACAGGAACTTACCAGCTGGTGCTCCAAAGATACATGTACAATGCAACATCACAGGCTGCTAGCTTTTCATCTAGGCATTTGCATACCAAGACCTAGCCTGCTGTACTGTGGGCTACAAAACCCTGCTCACAGCACTCCAGAGCATTTTCTCTGTGACAGCAAAGCAAAGCTTGGTGTTCCCAGTATGGAAGCTGGCTACAGTGCAACTCGTTTAGACATGCCTATATGTTTAAATCACAAAAGCAGCACTGCCATCCCCAAAGGTTCAGATTCACCTCAAAACTAGCAATCGCCTCCATTCCTTTGCTCAACTGAGCTGTCAAAGGTCCATGTGACATCAGAAGCACAACACAAAGCTTCACACTAAAAAAGTACAAGGTACAGGTCCTGTTCGAGAAGTGTTTGTGAGCTTTCTTTGAAGTTCGTTTAAATTAAATGTTTCCACAAACATTTCCAACTGGTGCCTCTACTTCTAACCTGTTATCTCTACTCTTAACCTGTTATCTCTGCATCTGGCTTAGGGATGCTCCTGTCTGTATCTCACAAGCCTCACAGCCACACCAGCTCATTCAAATAAGGCCATTCACAAGTTCCTGTGCTTTTAAACTTACACAACTTTATCACAGCCCAGACAGGGCACCGCAGTAGTTTGATGTCGTTTGTACTAACGCTGCATATAAACTGCTTGAACACAGTAAAGGAGCCTTTGGTTTTTTATCCTGTTTTTCTCCTCTTCCACTTTCAGAGTTGTGTTTCTTTAACACCCCTCCATGCTATTTAAAGGATGAATTTGTAAAAGAGCATAAAAATATTCCTAACGCCACCTAGTTTGCTATGTAGTTTGAGGCTGAGTATTCAGTGCGCACTGTCTTCTACAAGTGCCAAGAAGAAAACCTACAAATCTGCCATGTGGGCCTCCTTAACATGGCCATTCTCCTGCACCATTATGCCTACTCAGCCATATTCAGAGGCCAAATTGCAGCACAGGTAATTAATTATACCTCTGCCTGCTGTAGCCTGCTACTGCAGCACTGGGTTTTGTGCAAGTTTGCAACCCACAGATATTAGTCAGAGTCCTCAGCACATTTATTTAGTGTGTGCTGAAGTGCCTGTGCCAAATGTGGCCTGCACTTGTTAGTTGTGCTGACCAGAGTGAGGTTTCCCAGCTACAGAGCAGCTTAAACTAAAGCTACTTCATCTGGCACACTTAGGGTGGCAGCACTCATCTGAAGCTCTGCAGTGAGGAGCGCTGCAGGCCGCTGAGCAGTTAATTTGCATTCTCTTTGAAGGGCACACCCTTTAGCAGCACCTCCTTGCCAAAATTTACAGGAAATCCATTCTTATTACTAATTTCATTTATATTTTTACAGAACTACTTTATTATAAGCATTAATAAATAGTACCTTATTACTAAAAAGTAGTCTTGCCACTGTTGTACTTTTATCTCTCTCATATGCCCCAGCCCTCTAAATAATGAATCCCCTGAGCACTTGACTCCCTTCATTTCTTCTGAACTACACACAAAATGGGGAAATGAGGAGTGGGAGATGGAAAGGGAAATAGATTGCAAAATCATTGCTAGAGTTCACAAGTACTTACTCAAATTTGTAGTCCCACCAGTTTCAATGGACCTATTCACCGAAGCGTCTGCTTATGCAAGCAAAAAGTTGCACAAGGGCAGCCCAAATTATTTGTTCAAAGCCGTACAGAACTTATTTGAGAGCCAAGACTAGAACAAAGACATTCCGATTTGCAGGCCCACAGTCAAATTGTTGTTACAATTCTTCTACCCAAGCTTCATAGCCACAAAAGAAGTGAAATGATAATCAGCTAAGTCTGGAGATTTTTCCTCTGCAGTAACTATAAAATTCAGATCAATAATGACTGTCAAGTAAGAAAAATTCAGAGACAAAGTATGAATCGGAAGAGTAGATGTAAGGATTCAAGATTCTTAAAACTGTAGCCTGCAGATCACTGTAACTGGCAAAGTCACGTTTCAGATAGATGAAGAGGGCAGAGGGCAAGCGAACTGCAGATCCATTTGGCATATTCCTTTAACTGATAATAATACAGGACTAAAATAAGTAGACACAGCCTTTACATAAGCTGTGGAAGCTGACTGTGAGGCTGTAATGCATGCTAACAAACTCACGATGCATTACTGTGACGCTCTTTGGGAACACCCAGAACACAATGTGTAACACTAGGGCCAAATTCTGCCCACTCTCCCAAAAGAGGTAGAACAGGAGTAAGAATGGCTCCATCTTTGGCACACACCTTACTCCCTGAGACTGTACAAACACTACAAGTGCAAATACTTGCAGTGGGAGTATATGATGAGTGCAATATTCTTATAAAAGGGCAAGGCAGCTGACATGCTTCCCATTATGCAAAGCAGTTTGAGAAAGTCTGCTTCACAGTTGCCTCCCACGTTCCAGAAGCAACAGCTCTGTACCTCTCCTTCATTTTTATTCCGTGTTGTATCTAAGTGGCACAATCTAGCCCTAAATATGCAATTAATCTGGTGTAACATTTACAGTCTTCACAATGACATGCATTTACATGGAAAAGCATTTCTAGAGAAAGCACTGAACAAAAATAGAATACGCTTGAAGACCTTACCCGTTTATCTATCTCTCCATGCTGCAGCTGAACAAAGCGAGCACTGATAGCAGCTATGTAACTCTGTTGATTAGAAAACGCAACCCGCCCAGCTCCTTTTGGGTACTTCAGCTCAGGGTCTGTGTCAATTCCAGCGTAGCACACCCCTCCATACAGCCGATCCATTATCATTGCAAGTTCCACTAAACCAGAAAGGAGAATGAAACAGCGATGTACACTCGGGAATTTTGGCTGACAGCATCAAATCAAACAGCCCGTTTGTATTCATGCCCCCCACCACAAGTGTTAAGAGCACTTCATACTTCCCTTGCTGAAGGAACTCATTACCCCCATTCCTCCCCAAACCAGACTGTACATTCAACATGCCCAGTGCTGCAGAACACGCAGTGTACCTGCTCGTAAAGGCCGAGGAACACCACCAACAAAAATGGTTTTTCGTGGGTCAAGAGGCTGTGAACCATCCATAACAAAATCACTATCACTAAGGTTCCAAGGCCGGATCTGAACCTGTGGACAAACCACCATGTTTTTAACAATGCACAATTCAAAGGATCTCAGTAGTAGAAATGAAAACAGTACCCTAAAAAGAATATAAAGAAGAAAACTGCTTAAGCAGCTGTACTTCCTAACTCATTTTCCAGTTGTTCAGCAACTGTTTCTCAAAATGAAATAGCAGCAAGCTCTGTTCAGATAGACCACTTGACCACAATAAATTTCATCACTTCCTTGTCACCCAAATTTCAGGGAAAAAACTCACCCTCTACTTACACATTTACTTAATCATGCCTGAACTGTGCGCCCTGACCCCCTCTGCTACATACGTATCTACACCATTCGTGTTGTTCCAGGCAAGTGTGAGCACCAGACTAGCGTTATCTCAGTGTGACAGGCTCCAGTGCACCCAGTTGTGTTTATTTACTATGCAAACCTGCCTGCTTTCTATTTGCCCACAGCTGGCCAAATGTGAAGTACAGGAATAGAACAGAAGTCTCTCCACCTATTAACAGGCTTCCATCAGCCCCCAAATCATCTGTATTAATAATTTACAGTTCAATGTCAAATACACCTCTGCTGTGAGGACAGACTGAGAGATGTGGGGTGGTTCAGCCTAGAGAAGGGAAGACTCCGTGGGGACCTTATAGCTGCCTTCCCATACCTGAAGGAAGCCAGGAAGGCTGGAGAGGGACTCTTCATAAGGATGTCTAGAGATAGGACAAGGGGGAATGGTTTTAAGCTGAGGCAGAGTAGGTTTAGATCTTAGGAAGTTCTTCAGTATGAAGGTGGTGAGACTCTGGAATAGATAGTCCTGTCCACCCTCCTTCCTGAGGGTGCTCAAGGCCAGGCTGGATAAGGCCTTAAGCAGCCAAGTCTAGTTGTAAGTGGTCCCAGCCCATGGTGGGGAGGTTGGAGTAGGTGATCTCCAAGGTAACTTCCAACCTAGGCCATTCTATTATTTGATGATACATGGGGTTTTGGATTTAATTTGTTTCTGTCAAAACATGCTACATGCAACAGTCAGACAACATGAATTCTACACTTGAATCAACAGAAAGCAAACAATAGCTGTCTGGAAGTATATTTATTGTAGCAGCAATGGTGACATTTAGCAAACCTCTTTCTAACAAAAATACTGATTGTAACTAGACTAAATAAACTTCACTGTGTCTAGTTTAAAAATAAGTAAGTTGGTGTTTGAGAGCCTGTTTTGATGCCTTTAAGAAATTTAAACATTAGCACTCAGAAAATAGAAAAAAAGGGGGAAAAAGGCATCTGAAGAGAACAACTTCAGGTTGTCACACAGGAATTATGCAGGCCCTGACAATTCTACCTACCGGTTTGTCTTTGATAGTGGGGCTGGAAACACAAAGATAGAGCTTTCCATCTTCTTCAATACATGCATCAATCAGTGCCTGTACAGAGCTTTCATCTTGAAATAGCAAAAATGCATATCCTGCAGAAGAGCAAACAAATACAGAACTTCTTTTGTCTCTTTGCCTATAGAATCATCATTTAACCTGGGATTGTGCTTCACTCCATGTGCTACCACACAGTAAGGGATAAACTCACATTTCCCCAACCCAGCCCCCTGCAAGTTCACTGCAGAGACATGCAGGAAAGCAGGGAGCTTGCTGATCAGCACACACTCTCCCCATTTCCTCTGAAAGGCTAAGCCAGCCAGTATGAACTGAATAAAAGCCACAGCTATAGTGACAAACCTGTCAGGATGGTTGTTAATATAAGGCATAAATCATAACCAGCTTCCATGGAGGGCATTTAGTCCCTTCAAAGAGAACTAGCCTTGACTTTTAATACAAAAATTAGGCACAACAGAGGGAGAAAAGAACATATCAACTAAAAATAGGAAGTTAAGGAAGAATTCTTTTAATGCAGAACAAAGTCACCTCCTACATCCCACCAGTTAGTTACAATCCCAAGGATTCAGCTTTTTAACCCCTGAACACTGGGTCAGCGTCACAGAAATCTTGACTAAAATGGAGTCTGATCAAGAAAAGCTTTCTAAACTGCTCTTGTATTATTAGTAAGCAGGTATTTACCTTTAGGAGGAAAATAAGATTTGCTCTCTGCCTTGTGAGGCCAGTCTACAATCAAAGGTCCAAAGCGACGAAAACTAGCAGTGATCTCATCTGTAAAGAAAGAAGGGAAAAGGCACAAATAGAAACTACAACAAATTGAATGAAATTGTATTGGAGAACACTGATTTCAGGTAGCTTCACCCTGTAAATAAACATTCTGTGACTCTAAAGGTTCAGCAGCTCATAGCAATGCTTACTAGCTGATGGGAAATCTTTATGACTAGTCAGAACACACAAACCAAGAAAGGTCAAAGATCAAGCTCTGATTATCAGTAAAAGCTCATAACCCACTGATTCACAGAAATGGAGTCACTGCACCAATGCAGCCATCATCATCCAGCTACAACTATCCTCCCACAAAGAGGTCAGGGACAATTTGCTAACTTGCTACAAAGCAATCAACCTTGCCAATATGCCCTGTAACTGCAGCAAAAGAGTGGAAAAAAAAATATCAAAGGGATTATTACAAGACCCAGCCATGCCTGTTTCTATCACATGCCAGTGCCACATGTGCAAACACTTTCTGAGCTTGACCTCAAAATAACAGAGCAAACTTGCAGGGCACAGTTACACGATTTTATAGGAGAGATGGCAAGAACATATTGTTATATTGAGAAGCAATTCTTGCATCCACTTCAATTCTGCTTTCTACCTCAAATTACTGGTATAAATTTGCATGTGTCAGTCCCATAGAAATCCTCCAGCTGCAATTCTGTTCTTGCAGTTGAGTGATTACTCCTTTTGCTTCTCTACAAACGCACTTGCACCATTGCTAGTTAAAGTTTTCTGGACATGAACTTTTCACTAGAAAAATGAAACAGTAAACCTGAACTTCACATTACTGGACCATCATCTCAACTGACACACTGCTCAGATGCATTCTGTTTATGTTATTTTAAAACCACAAAGTTAAAAATTAAACAAAACCCCAACAATGAAATAGAAGTTGAAGATCATATTTCTGCTTGTAAACACCATGGTATATTTGACCTTTTACTAATAAAGTAGTTCTTATGTTTGACATGGAAATCAGGTTGTCACTTCACAGTGGTACACACTGCAGTGCATTACAATCACTCTTCCTGACACACAAAAAAAATGTGATTAAGGAAAAAAAGTACTTTTCAGACATAGTTTTGCTGCAGTTCTTCTAACCACTATCCCAACACGCTCATAAATACAGAACACAAAGCTCTGGTGAAGTGAATCTTTAAAACAGTTGCGCATGACTTCCCCACCTTGAGGGAACTGCAGCATTCTGTATGATGGATCCACCACAAATTCCTTGTTCCTCACTGAATGCAACCAGCACAGACTCACAACTGTCTGAGTCCTCAACATGCACAGGTTAGAAGCTGCCTGAGGACATACCCACTGCTGAAGACAGCTTCAGAGAACTACACACAAGCAGCTGACTTCCTGTATTATACAAGCTTTATAAAACTACCAGCAATGTTTTTCCTACTACTGCCTTCTGGTGCCTATGAAACTACTGCAAGGTATTTATGAGTCTCAATATGTGATATTTTCTTGTTTATTTTTGAACCACTGTCCTTTTAAAATAATTTTTATACTGTAGAAGTCAGTAAAATGTGTGGACACATGATTTTGTTTCTCAATGGCAGAAAATGCTACAGCCTGAACTAGCTTGAATTATCTCATGTTTGCCATGGGCTGAGAGCAGTAATATGCAAAGTCATTTACATATCAACACCTTTACCTGGAGAATGGAATCCAATCATTCATTAGCTAACAGACAAAAGATTTCACACCACAGGTTTCTCACTAAGCCAGAAGGAGCTTTTCTGGATAACATTTTCTGGGTATACCTTCATCAATATCTGGTGGCAGTCCGCCGACAAAGACCTTACGGGAATACCGCTCCACACGTTCTCCATTCTGGTGAGAGAAGCAGTGAGGTGATCCTAAACCACTGTGAAGTGTCTGATCCCCACGTCCATCATCCAAGAACCCGTCCTCCATTGGAAACAGTGAAGACTGACCTGAGGAAGGGTTAAAAAAGAAAGGGAAAAAGCCATACTAACAGAACAAAGCATATGCTGTTTAAATATTAAAATGTGCACTCATTGCTGCACTGGCAGAAGAACTGTTTCCAATCTTCCTTCTAATGAGCAGTTACATTCTCAATTTCACATGACCCTTACAGTTTTCACTATCACTCAGTAACTCAAATGCAGAGATTATTATGCCAGCTTCTCTGTAACTGTACTACAGCTAATGAAAATCTGAGGCAAAACAGTGCTTCTAATGGATGTTCAGGTTGACCATTTCCCAGAGTATTTTGTGTTTCCAATTAGGTTTCTTTTTAAAAGGCACAAAACCAGAAGCGAATATAAACTTTCCCCCTTTTTTTTTCCCCCTGGGACTTCCCCAATGCCAGACATCACTAAGACCTAAGCCATATCTATTTCACTTTCCAGTGAACAGCTTCCTACACTGAGTAGCTACAATTTCACGGTGCCAATAGGAAAAACAAGCATTCTACCAGCTAAATATATTGCACATGGAAATTAACTGATACCAAGATAGAGCACAAAGCACCCACATAAATACCCTGGTAAAAACAGGAAGACCCACTGTATCTTACTGCAAATGAAGTTTGAAAACTAGACAATACTGTGTCACTTCTAGGTAGGAGCAAGTTTACTCAGATGTTACAACAGAGTTTCGTTAACGGACTCACTTTAAGAGAAAATGTCGTAAGCATGCTTCCCCTCACAGCCCAATATTCTTTTAGGATAATCTTTATCATGTATTTCCTTAATAATATTTACTACTTTTAAATAAGTTTATGATTTATAAATGCAACTGTATAACTTCAGAAATAGAGCACACAAGCTGATCTCTTCCGTTAATTAACCCTTTAGTTATAGTATTTGGTATCTTGACAACAAACTGCATAGACTTCTACTCATTTAAGGACCATTTTAGGGACAAATAAGTAGACATAGGGAAACTAAGCAAATAAAGGAAGTGTGCTACAAGTTTTAGATGCATTTCCTTTTGCCTGAGATGGGATATATTATGTCTGCTTTTTTAGAATTCATTATGATCCACCACAGTAATGCACTGGTAAGGCTAATTTATCCTGCTCATGCTTCCTTCCTTTGAAAGAAATTGATTTTTAAACAAGAAAACATCTTGAAAACAGAAAGTTTGACAAGTTCAAATATCCAGATATTTTCCATGCAAAAATCAAGCAGCTAACAAGTTGAAGGGAAAAAAAAACACAATAAAATCCACAATCCATAGAACTTATGTGAAGAAAAATGGAGGGTGTGGCCAGCTAGCTTTATCTGGAATTCCAAGAATCTTTGTACACTTTTAATTAAAGTGAGCTGTAATCAGACCTATTTTTATAGCTAGGCAAACCTGCTTCCTACTGTGATAAAAAAATATTGTAGCATAGACCTAAATGTTACTTTATTTTCCCCTAATGAACTGATGTCATTTTTTCCCCACTTAAGACCCCAGTCCTGCAAGTGTTGTTGGATGGAACAATTCCCTGTATCTAAAAACCTTTTTCAGGTTCCTCAGCATTCCCACTGCTGTAAGATAATTCAACGTGCATGCTTGCAGGATCTAGTTCTTTAACCTAGCAGGCCAGGACACATATTCACTATAGTCTATCCTGTGTCAAGAAATCCATCAGCACCCCCATAAGAACAAAAATAAAAAAAACCTAGACACTTATCCAGCATTGGCATTCATAACATACACACAAACACAGCAACAGAGATAGCCCTCCAGTGTAATAAATCATAGAGATGGTGGCCACTGAAAGGATTGTGATCACTTCAGACTCAGCAGGACTACTGTGGAGTACTACCTAATTCTGTTGAAATGTTTATTTATGGCATGCAGGCTATGTAAACTTATGTGAAACTGATCCTTCATAATCTTAATTGTTGGAGTTTGCCCTCTAGTAACAACTTAATGCTATTTCTCCCATGAGACATTGTCAACATTAGAAAATTAAATAGGAATATTGTTACCTCGCCTTCTCCCATATGTCCTTGCTGCATGTTAAATGAGAAAGAAAACAGCCTTTCAATCATTGTTATAAGGACCAAAAGACCTTCTTTTATTGCCTTTATGCTAACTCAGTGACTCTCAAGGCTTTTTTTTGTACTGCAGGTCATTTCAAATGGTGTTCACAAGCTGACCTCCCCCACCACCCACAATACCACGCCTTCCTTGCACCATTTCTGTCATCTCTTGATGAAACGTTGCTGACAAAGTACACATGGATACTAGAAGAGACTTTTTGAAAACAATTTTAGTTCTTAATTTGCACATTCATTTTCAAATCCATTCCTTAATCCTTTGCTGGGTGTATGCCTGGAAGTCTCCTTATGCACCAGGTCTCCTGACACATTCAGCAACACACCATGCTCTCCACCTTGCGCAGCTCAAACATAATCTAACACCAATCTTCATCCCAAATGTAGGAAAAGCCCTAACACAAGAAGAAGTGGAGGAGTATTGTGTTTATTTCAGTTTTGAAATTAGGTTGCTATAAAAACTTTGCACAAGCCACAAAATCCTCAGTTAAATTGTTCCTGGCAAATAACCAGCTGAAATACTTCTTGTCAAGGAGAAAATGTCTGGGCCACTGAAATTGCCTTTCAGACCTCCTGCAGTCTGTGTACTGCAGGATATAGATTCTCTCATACCAACTTGATACACTTCACTGTAATTATCTGACAGTTACTCGCTGCTTCCTACTTTTCATTTCCAAAACAAATCAATTCTACCACTAAAAAATACACCTTTCTGTGCTGGCTTCTACGACCCGTTGCCAGTGTATGACCAAACTTCCTAATCAAACTTGCACATTCTTTCTCTTTTAATCTCATTAAAATCTGTATCTGAAAGCAGGCCAACTGTTTTCAAAACTTGGATTCTCCTGGCAAGTCCTGTGAGAAACTCTGAGCACTTCATGCATTTGATTTTGCTTCCTCATTCAAAATTGAGGCTGACAGTTCATTTAGGTAGTCAAATATTTGCAAGCCACAACAAAACAGGAGCAATTTCCTCTTTCAAAATAAAAATTGTATCAGTCCAATTTACCTCATGGTTATTTAACATCTGTAGCATCATTTTACTCCTCTGATCTATTGCTGATAGAGGTACTCACAATTAACAACAGGAACACAAAATAACAAAGCCCTAGTCTTCTTCAGCTTGAAGCTTAACCTCGGGTGTTAAAGGCTGAGGGTCTTCACAAGTATCATTTTCCCATAGTAATTCTGCATTTAGAAACCCAAGATCACAGAATCAATAAGGTTGGAAAAGACCTCAAAGATCATCAATTCCAACCTGTCACCACAGACCTCATGACTAAACCATGGCACCAAGTGCCACATCCAATCCCCTCTTGAACACCTCCAGGGATGGTGACTCCACCACCTCCCTGGGCAGCACATTCCAATGGCAAACGACTCCCTCAGTGAAGAACTTTCTCCTCACCTCCAGCCTCAACTTCCCCTGGTGCAGCTTGAGACTGTGTCCTCTTGGTCTGGTGCTGGTTGCCTGGGAGAAGAGACCAACCCCCTCCTGGCTACAAGCACCCTTCAGGTAGTTGTAGACAGCAATAAGGTCTCCCCTGAGCCTCCTCTTCTCCAGGCTAAACAACCCCAGCTCCCTCAGCCTCTCCTCGTAGGGCTTGTGCTCGAGGCCTCTCACCCGCCTTGTTGCCCTTCTCTGGACACGTTCAAGAGTCTCAATGTCCTTCTTAAACTGAGGGGCCCAGAACTGGACACAGTACTCAAGGTGTGGCCTATCCAGTGCAGAGTACAGGGTCACAATGACTTCCCTGCTCCTGCTGGCCACACTATTCTTGATGCGTGCTCACATAGTCTTCAGAGCAAAAAAAGTTTTAAGGACTTCATCTTTCATGGAAAGCAATCAGCAATCTTACTCATTTCTGACAAAAGCTCAGAAGCCTCTGTCTGCTTTAGAAAATGCTGACCACTTTCAAAGCCAGCTATAAACCCCTTGCTTGTGGTTTCTGAATTACTAACAAAACCACACAAACCCCTTCACTTGGTACACCCATTCCTGGCAACAGAGCACGCGGCACAGATCGGATTCCCACTGCAGATGTGTGAGCACAATTTAGGTCAGCAGACTCCTCACTGCTTCACCACCTGTGTCACTCAAGGCAATTGGATTTGTCTCCTTTATCAGTACAGAGAACACAAACAAAACAAACAAAAAAAGCTCAGCCACCAGCTAGAAAATGATTTCCAGTGCCAAGTACTACTGAAGAGGTTTTGAGAACCAAATACTAAGATTTTTTTCTTCTTTTTCTTCTTCTTGCTTTGCTTATTATTTTCTGCATTTCCTTCACCTAAACCACAATATACCAACATCTGCCATTTCAAAACATTTCTCAGGAGCCACAGTTTGTAAACCATCCCAGTACAGCACAGACACAAACTTTCTCCGCTCACTGAATTCAGAGCTCATCACACGCCACTAATCTCTCACAATGTAACCCACAACATTGAAACCAAAGAATGTTCTTTTGGCAGGCCAGGAGGACAGCTAACTGTGATTTACCAATTCTGTCTCTGGCTTCCACAATTTCATATGAAGAGAAATCTTTGCTATGCCAGTGCCTAAACTAAACTGCAATGCAAATGAAGCATTAAAGTAAGTGTTACCAACCAGAGAAAAAGATTTACTTCTGGTCATCAGGATACCTGCCTAACCCCTGCTGACAAATGAGACAACTGCAACCTTTGGGTTGGATTCCTCGAACCTATTTTTTCCTTTCCCCATTTCTTCAGTATTTCAGATAACTGCCTAAGGGGCCTAGGACAGATGACAAATCTCACAAGATATTTAAGCAAGAGTTATGTTACAAAACCTAGAAAATATAAAGTGTTTATCCAACCAGCTCAATGGCAATCTAATAACCTATGCAGAATATTTTCCTAATAAAATCAGTTTGACATTTAAAATGCTCTTAGGAGCTGCTTCAACTCCCTGCAATACTCCTTTTTATGTAGGAAATAAAGCCATGCAGAAAGCCAAAGATCTTTTGCAAAAATCTGCTGCAAGGAACTTAATGAGCGTGCAACCCACTCCAATTTGTGCGTCTTCTCTTCACTTGAGACCCTTAATGGCTCCTGACCATATCCCTTCGTCTTCCTTTTGATTTTTTTTTTTAAATCATATCTTTTGTGTCTAATGTACTCCCAATTAAATGTGTTTTCTTCTCTCTATGGGAAGCACCATAAAGATCGTCAGTGTGTTGTGCATAATCACAGATGTTAATTTGTCTGAAGTACGCAGTTCCCAGAGACAAAGATATTCCTGCTGAAGATGCATGAAAAATGTATGCAGGAGTCCTAAATCAGCCAAACTTACTATAAGCTTGTCCTGCAAAAAGTGTGTCCAAACTGAGCACCTGGCACTCTTTAATGGTTCTTGCTGCCTCACACTCTACAGGATAGTAGCAATTTCAGGTGCATTTTGGGCCATTAACTGCAGAAAATTTACATTTAAAGGTGAGCTCAAGAGCAGACTGTTTAAAGGAAAAGTGCCAGGAAACAAGATCTGTCTCAGCCTTGAATGTCATACCAACTCTAAAGGCCGTGGTACAACTAGGAGAATTACACAAGCATCTGTAGGTAATATTACAATCACTAAAACCCTGCAATGAACAGGGCAGCTGAATGTTTGAAGTTGAATTACGGCCATACCTTCATTCTCACCACCTTGCTGTAGTTGTTGTAAGGCATACAAAGGCTAGGTTGATGCAATACCTGTCAAGTTCTGTACCCAATTCTTATCTCTAGTCCAACAGCTCCTCAAGGCAGAGACTGTTCTTTACCTTGGCAGAGACCAATATAGTAACACACTGCAATCCTTTAGTCACTGATAGGCTGCTCTCACCTCTTCCCTCTCAAAGCTCAAACCAGACTAGCTTCATTAGCGAGTTCCAAGTTTCCATGCACACTAACCACTGAAGTTACAAGAGTATTTTTGAAATTTAAAAAGGACAAATATTCCTATTGATTTTTTTTTTTACATAACTTGACTGTGACAACAAGTAAGACCAAATCATACCCTTCCACCAGGCACAATCTCTACCCCTGACAGAGCTTCCTACCATCTGACTCCAGGAAAGCAGGGAACGTCTAGTCTACCCATTTGCTTATACTCTTGACACCAATCACACAAGTTCAAGGAAAAGTGTTCAAGCTGAACAAGATTTTGCCAAACTGATCCCAATTCCATTGCCTTTCAAGAATGAAGTAGTGATTTTGACTGCTGATTTTTAGGGACAAAGTGACGAACAAGAAGCTGCAGTACAAAGAAGCCAGTACTGGGGAAACAGGCTACAGCTCTTGCAAATGAAAGCAGTGAAGAAGGGAAAACAAAGCCACTACACCATCCTCAGCTATTTATTAAACATTAGATATATAGAGATAAGTGTTAAGTGTTCAGATTTTCTTTTTTAAAAGGGAATAATAAGGTTTTCTCTAAGACCATATTGAAACCTTCTCATGTTATTAAAAACCTTTTAACAGCAGATGGTCACAGGTGGCCAGTTTCTTATGTTGGAAGGCAAATAGGATAACTCCCCAAACACAGAGCTTGAAGCTTTCACTGAAACTGTTTACTCTGCTAGGCATTTTCTTCCCCTCAATGGAAGACAGGGAGGTAAATTCGGGGCTGCTCTATTTTCTGTTTCTCTTGGGACTTAACTTTTAAAGAAAGAGAAGTATCAAAGTTTCTCAGGATTATGTCTAAATGAGAGGTAGATGTTCCCGAATCAAGCCTAGAAAACAGTTATGCTTTCACGAGTTTTATTTTTAAATTATAGAAAAAGAACTGAAGTGCAAATCTGGTATTACCCTTCTAACAGCAAAGCCTTATTTCTAAGTAATTCCACACTAAACTGTATTTTGTAATTGTCACAAGAGTGGCCATGCCATGCACAAGGCCACTAAAATACAGACTACACTATTTTATTACCTTCCCCCTACTACTCCCGCAGGGCAGGTAGGGTTGATTATAACTCAAGAGTTTGATTTTATCATCACTTCATACTTCACGGTGCATTTCATATGTAATGCATGTACCACATTCTGTAAGGTCATCTCAAGCTCTGTTTCACAAGTGAAGAATTTAATCTTACCCTTATCTAAGTGAAAAGCAGGAAAATTAAAATTCTAAAGAACACCTATATGTAACCTACTTTTGATTAAATTATCTCTGTATATGAAGGAGCAATTCACAGAGCAAAGTGGGTATTTTCAGAGAGGCATATATACTTTCTCAAATCAAGACCATAAAAATCATATCTATTAACCACCAAGGTATTTCTTTCAATTTAAAAGAACCTTACAACTCCAGTCTTGGATGATGTTTTCCACAGGAAAGTAGATAGTGTTATAAAGTGCTGCACAGCAGGCAGAAAGGTACTGGCTTTTATGCATTCCTTGATTTTCAGCTCTAAAATATTAAGGACAAAAAGATTAGGCTCCAGTTTCATGATTGTTAACCTAAGACATGTGCATATGCCCAGTTCAAGCACATAATCTCATTTCTGTCAAATTATCCTGAGCACATGATCTGTGGAACAGGAGCCAATGCACTGCGGAGTGGCAGAGACACGTGACACCTAATCCAGGATAAATTTTGTCAATACAGAATAAATTGATCAAAAACTTCAACAAATCTACACTGACAGTGAACTGATTGCACGTCAGAACTTTGCATCTTACTGTCACAGCCATCTTCATGATGCTGGCAAATGGGATCCCTGTTTTAAAAAGTCTTTCCAAAAATAAACAACTAAAAAGAGGTATGAGAGATTCCCTGTCTTGTGCCTTTCAAACATGCCAAGCTTCAAAGAATTAAAAACAGTCAAACAGTGTTACCTTAATCTATGGCAATCTTACAAAAATTAAACACCTGGACAGGGTGTATTTGTCACACTTCTGGCAATGTCAAGGTCAGCATGAAACCAGTAAAGCAGACTACATTTGGCCGCACAGGAAAATCAAAGATTAACACCTTTGGAAATATCAGTACTGCAAAATCAAGTGGCAAAGGTGCCAAAACCTGCATTTGTTTCCTCCTAATTCATTTTTAAAGAACCACATGGGGGAAAAAAGGGAAAAACCTGTAATGAGAAATACAGCTCTAGTTTATGTCCAAAACGTCCAAACACATGTTGAAAAACAAGAGCACTATTGTAGGTGCAAGTATTAGGCTTTGTTTCAAGTAAAGCCAGGTGCCTGAAGACAAGTGTTTACCCATTCCTTCTGTCGAGAACACAAACAAAATGAAGTTTGTGGTATCACATAGCATTTGAGTTCAGGTCTGACAACACAATCTTTCATTTTAAATTCCAGGTCACTGTCACAAAGCACAACTGACATAAAAAAGCAAACAGGTTTCTTCTAGAAGCCTGAAGAGAATCTACCTGTAACAGCCTTTTAGTGCTGCTTCTCTGATGGAAACATTGTTTTACCTGCACTTATGTTCAATTAATTTGGTTCACCTAGTAAAAAGGAAGAACCTGACTGTACAGCACAAAGTTGATTATCAGAATAGTAACTTTAATAGTTTGTTGACAACTTCATACATTGAATAACTGGGGGGGGGGCAGAGGGGGAGAGAAACTGAGGAACAATGAAAATCAAAGCTATTGTTTCCAAGGCTTGTGCAATGAGCTCCATGTTTTAGGGTTTTAATCTGCCTAAAGCAAAACTGCCTCAGTGAAGAGAGTTTGCAGTCATATTCAGAGAAGAATAATCTTGGGGCTAAAACAATCCAACTGCTAATGGTTATCATTCCCATGCACCGCACAAACCCAGTGGTAGCAGTACCCAGAGATGCAGAGCAGAACAGCTCGTGTGCTTCCAACTCAGCCAGTCTGGCCCAGCAGTGGTACAAATCCACCTTGGTGGAGAAGCTCAAGCTAACTCACAGACTGGGCAACTGAGGCAAAAAGTCCTAGACACACTTCCCCAGCATGTTATTCAAGCATCAGTTTGAAGCAGGGAGGGGGAGGAAAAGGGGGTGGTGGTGTTAACCATGAAAATGGCTGGGTCTGTGTGAAAGCTTTAAAAGCCACCAACATTACATTACTATTCCCTTACTGCTGATGATCTGCCAGACTAACACAGCGCCACGTGGACTGAACCTCGGGATGATCTTTCATACTTTTCAACAACCACTTAACTACTTATGGAAAGGTGACAAATCAAATCCAGTCTCACTCCTTTCAAAAACACAGAAGCTTCAAAGCTAACTTTGAAGTTTTCTTCAGTATCAAACAGAAGAATAAAGAGAAATTTTCTCCTAAACAAACCTGCTATAAATCCTACACATAGCTACAGCTTTATCTCCAAGGTATCCAGTTTTTTGTAGCTCCTATGATGGTACACTGGGTTACTGCAAATCAATTTAAGTGGACCCCTAAAACATCATATGTATTTGAATACAACTCTTCCCTCTCCTCCAGGAACCCCCACAGGGTCAGAGATAAGAAACCAAAAGCAAAAAAAAGCATCATGGAGCACATCTCTCTGCTGGAGACTGGATGTTAACTGGAATTATACATGTACTTCAGAAAACCAGGCACCCCACTGCTGGTGGCACTGAGCTTTATTTTATAGCAATGCGTGACTTCTGGAGAGCAGACAGAAGTTATAAAAACATCCAATCTTTCCACTCAGTACATCTTCCACTTTATGATATGGAATAATTGGCATCATTTATCTTTTGAACACTTAAACTAGTACTATATTCACTTTCAAAATAAAAGAATAAATTAAAAGCAGGGTTTCAAACTGGGAGAAGGGAAAGCATTAGGGCAGCTTTGCCAACAACGAGCAAATCAGGTTCTCAGCCACAGAACCACTTCAAATTTGGTAATTTCAGTAAATTCCAAAATACATACCCAAAGATGTGTTTTCTGACAGGTGGAAAGAATGGGATGTCATATGCTAAGGACCACCACACTGAATTTATTTTGTGCTTGTAAGAAGTAATGTATTGATCCTATTACAGAATGTACTTATAAAAACACATGGAAAAGATGCCAAAATTTCACACATCTCCCATCTGCCTTCATGCTTCATATGCACTGTGTTCCTGGACCCTTTATTGGTAGCATTTCACCTCAAGAGGTGCTGGTATCAACCTGTACCATCATACTTACACCACGAATTCTGCCTATGCTTTAATGAATAACCTGAAATGTAACTCCTGCATGCGACTTGCAGGAGCTGGATTTACGCCAGCAGATGTTTCCACGCCGCAAGATTTAAAGCCGGAGTTCCTTAAGTACAATAATAGGTTCAAAGGAACTTATTTTTGTCTGTGGAAAGAATGATCACAAGACAGCCTGGAATGCAACATGAGGGCTTTGTTCCTTTTTAAAGCATCCTCTTGCTTCAACCCCAAACAATAAGGAAATAGTAACAGAAGCAAGTAAATATCAAACACTCCAAGTCTCCACAGCAGAGCTTTGCCCCATTCTTCATTTTTATAGTAAACAGTGTAAGAGGCAAATTTTTCCAGTAATACACGTGAAAAAAACTGTACTACACACTTCTGCACACCCAAACCAAATGGGAAGAGAAACAGAAAAGTTTACAGGAATCACTACTTCATTTCCTCTGCCTAGATTCCAAACAGTATATAGGAGACCAGATACCAGCACTATTGATTACAGCAATTTTAAATGACACATGAGCAATTAAGACATTCTGCAGAATGCCTTCAGAAAGTTATCCCCACCTCCCTCATCATTAGTGCACTAACACTAATGGCATTATGAAGATTTGCATGCAACATCATTGTGAATGACATGGTATTTATTAATGTATTATAAATTGGTTCATATATTTGATTCGATCTGTCACAAGGATCCCCCACGTTTTGAACACAAAATCTGTCCCGTTGTCACACCTAGCCGGTCTGACTGCTGATCTGGGATTCTTGTTAATAGGATTTCTATGTAAAGTTGAAAGAATATCACTGCCCACACCTCTAAACACGCTTGACACACATGTGACTGTTCCACTCTCCTGGAAGTCCAACTGTCAACAACCACCCATCACCAAAAAACTAGTAGCACAGCTAACCAATCTGCACCACAACAAACATTAAGCCAAGTATGGATAAACGTAGTTCAAAGATGTATTTTCACATAGTTCTCATCATTCTACCTAACACTGAATTAAAGTAAGTAGATATTGAATACACAAATTCTGTAAGCATCACAATTCTTTCTCAAAATACCTTAAGCCATTGATGCAAAAATCGAATTCGGGCTGCTGCACAGCTACTCTTGGGGATATGCAAAGACAATACAATACAATACAATACAATACAATACAATACAATACAGGTTGGAAGAGACCTTCAAGATCATCGCGTCCAACCCATCAAACAATCCAACCCACCCAACAACTAGACCATACAGCCAAGAAAGACCATACAGCCAAGACTACCCACTACTTAGAAGTGTTTCTGTATGACTTTCCTAGGAGCTTGATCCCCTGAACTTCATCTATCACCTGCTTATCTTTTTCTCAAAACTCAACCCCATTCTCATTTATACCTCCCATTTGTTCTTTATCTCCAGGTTTAAGAAAAGCACCTCAGGCTTTTTCTTTCTACTCCTCTCATGCCATTTCTAGCCTGATAAACACGACGGCAGAGAATATGCAAAACATGGCTAACAAAAGACTTAAAGAGCTAACAGTTCAACATCAAGGAAAAGCGTGAACAAAGTGACAAAAAGACAAAACCCAGGTAGTTTCAGCAGTTTGGGAGGGGAAGCAGCTAGTTCTCTGTCTTCTAAAACAAGCAACAGACCTTACTCACTGAATATGGCTCCAAATTAAAGGCTGCTTTGAAGATGATCCAGAACGGTCAGAGATTATCAAAGCAAGAATTCAGAAAAGAAAAACAAAACAAAACCAAACCCCCACTTGGTGGACAGCGATATGAAGCAAGGCAAAAGATTAAACACACTTCTAAAATAAGGCATGGAATTAATTTAACAAAGATGAAAATATATTAAAAAAAAAAAAAAAAGAGGCAATAAAATCTTAGAAAGGTTTTAATCTGATTACCAAGGCTGCTGTCATGGAACTCAGCAGAATTTTGCTCTGTAATACTTTTGAAGATCCAATTATTGATTTAGGCATGAAAACTATTAGCAGCATTTCAATGTTTTCCTGTGTTTTAAAAACCTCTGCCACATCATTTGCAGTACATCATAGAGTCCTAAGAAATATCTTATCTGAGGAGTATGAAAGGCATTTAATTTTCCATAGACTCTGGAGATGGGACAGCATGGCAAGGGCCCTGCGAGAACTATTTCAAGATTGGACACACACACACAAAAAAGCAGGTCTTGTACTTCAATGAAGTTAACAGGAATCCTAACACTGATTTCAAAGCTGGACCAGGATCAGAAAACGCTGGAATATTTGTACTGCTCTGTGGTGGCAGGGGAAGGAATTTCCTGGCCTCAAATGTTGGTTACATTAATACCCTCTGGCTTATTGCTCAATGGCTCCGTTTTAGACAGATAGCATAAATCAAGGTATTGCTCATCCTCAGCTGAACACGTCAAAATCCTGCAGTACTGAAGTATAAAGATCTAGCTGCTTCCCATCTGCATTATCAAGACCTGTATTTCTATAAAAACAGTGGTATTACCACAAAGTTTCAACTACTCAGTAATTGTTGTGTCAAAGAGGTAACAGCTCAGGTAACCAACATCATATTTCCTTATTTCCTTCCATTTAACTGAAGTCAAACTCAAGTTCTGAGTGCAGTTCCAAAGGTACACACCTGTCAACATTCTGAAAAATCCCCCAAACTCTGAGCAGTGCCATAACCTACAAACTACTTTCCCAAAAATGAAGAATATCGGTAAATTCAAGGGAATTCAATGTAAACAGTAATTCATCATCAAAACCAAACTAAACTGTTACATTTCATCATGTAATTTGGATTGCGCTTAGAATTTCCCGAAGTATTCCAGATGACTGCAAAAATACTGCTTCCATCCTGGGATTTTTGTAGTTTTCAATGCAGTAGGAGAATTTGCAGCAAACAGTAAAAAGAACAACAGTAACCGCTGCTGCTTTATTTTTCAAATCATATGCATCAGTGTACTTGGTTACAAATGGCTTGAATTATTTATTAGGTGATGCACAATGTTTTCTGAGATAGCACAAATGGGTCTTGGCTTTTCGCAGGTGATAACAGAAAATTAAATCGTGAGAGCCCAGGAATAATCAAGAAAAGTCTTGAAAGCCTTAACCTAAATAACAGTCTCCTGCTGCCCCAGGGCAGCCTGTGTTCCAGTCCGCAAGTTTTGCAAAGAAAAGGCAAATTCTTCTTTCATTAACACCTGCCTAAATGCTGCCAATTGCAGCCTGATAAAATACAAAGCTTATTTATTTATTTAAATTAGCCCCATCTTCTTACAGCAGCTAGTGCCACAAAACAAGAAACCAACCATTTGATAACCTAGCAATCAGTCTTGTTTCGAGGCTTCAACTGTCAAAAATACTCTGTATCCATATAATATTCTTTTTCATGCTACACAAACAACCCCCACCCTGGCCATTCGCACTGCTGGTGGGCCTGTGGGGTTTGGAGGTGAGGAATCAGACGGCTGAGTTCTGGGGGCGAGAGAGAGCCTGCCTGTGACTTTAAGAATACAGCCATATTAAAAGTCTCCATTGTTGTTTAATACCGGTATTACATAAACTGAGAGGCGCACGCAGGCTCCAGCATGCCTTCAGGAAACACAACACAAACGGTCACCATTCAATCGAGGCTCAAAGCACGCTCCAAAGCCACTGGGACCTGCTACCGAAGGAGATCCGCTGCACGGCTCTCCTCGCCCCCCTCCCAACTCCACCACAAGTCTTGTCAACTTCCACCATCCCGAAAACACAGCTACAGGTCCGAGGCAATGCATGCGGCCGCGTACGGCTGAGCACTGCCCTAACAGAGCAGTTCCAGTAGGAGGGAAGGTACCTGGACTGCAGATCCTCATTCACATCCCGCGCTCGCTGCGCGGGGTCCGGCGCTGCGGGCGGCGGCAGGCTGAGAGCGGCCGCGGCGGGGAGGACGGTAGTCCTCGGTATAGTCCACGCAGGAACAACGGCAGGGGGTTTCTACAGCCCGCCTTCTGAGGGCCCCCTCCAAGCCAGACAGCGGCCGGGCAAACGGGGCTGGCTTTGAAACTGGAGTGTTTTCGTCTACGTTTCGGTGGGCTAACACTTCAAAAGACTTTCTCAACACACTCCCACTGTGCGCTGCCACAGGCGCTCCCCTCCAGCCCGCACCACTTGGTAGTGCCAGGGGATGCTGCTGGCCCGGCCCGGGCAGCGCGGCTGGGAGCCCCGCAGGACCGGTCTCCGCCAGAAAAGCTGGTTGTGATGAAGGTTTAATCTTGATTTCGCACTGCGTATCAGCCGTGTTCACGCCCTCAGACTTTTTGCAAGTTTAAGACGTGATTTTTGTCTTCCAAATCCAAGTTTTGCCTTTCTAAGCCTCACCAAATTGAGCATCTCTTACAAAGAAGCATTTAGGTCAAGCCACAAAACCAAATGTCAATTTAAATGAGAAAGATGGAAAGTTATGGGCAAACATAATGATTCTGTAATAGCCAGTAAATGTAAAATCATACACGTATGCGTGGCTGGGATTACTTCTATGTAAGGCCAGAATCCATTCTCTGGTCTGCTCTCAGTGTTTTTTAACAGGAGATTTCTGTTCCTTCCTGCTGCCCAGGTGATTTCCTTTTCTTACTAGGTTGTTTGCTGTTTCTAAACAAAGGCTCTGGTAAACCCCAAATGTTAGAAGGGCTGAGATAAATCAACAAACACTCCAATTGTCAAGACAGGAACAACTGACCAAAAGACTGAAGAATCAAAATATTGAATATTGCCCCCAAATGTTTAACATGAGCTGCATTTGGAAAGCAAACACATGTCCTTACTTGTTAGTAGCAGTTACAATGTTTCTACTTCAACCCAAGTGAAAATAGTGAACGGACCAAGGGGATGGGATCTGCAGATTTCAAGTACATTTCACACTAAATTGTGTTTCCCCTATCACAGCTCTGTCAGCATGGGTTGTAGTTTATTGCTATTAGACCAGTTCAGCAATATTTTAAGATCGTAAAACAACTGGTTTTCCTCTTAATTAATATGCACTCGAGTCTGCAAATCCCATTAGCCTTTCCTAGTTACTGCACAGGAGGTAAAATTCAACACAGAAATTCATCAACAGTTGCCAAAGACAATTACGGTAAACTTTTATTGTCTGCAAAAAAATTGGCTCCGGCCTGGTGCAGCAGAAGCTTTTGTGCATTCTACCCTAAACTGGGTACGCTGAAAAGCTGCAAACGAGTTCCAAGACGAAGTACACAAAGGAGATCAACCGCTGACGCTGGTCCCACAAGTCTGAGGTATGGCCACCAGAGCTCCCCTGGGAAAACTCCCTCACGTAGAAGAAGCTGTAGAGGCATGAAGATGACTGCGGCATCAGCACAGACCAGTACATCAGTACAGACATACACATTCGCCAGAAGCCTTTGATTTTCAGAACTCAAGAACCAATAAGAACTTGCATAGATCAACGGCAGGGGAAAAAAGGCTGACCTTTGCCACTGGCCTCAAGCATTCCTCATTGCTATGAAAACAGTTTTAAAATTTAAGAAGTCAAAATTTATTCTTTTACATTTTAAAATAGCTCACGTTTTGTCCTGTGCATATAGGAAGGACTACTTCCCTAAAAAGAATCATAGCCTTTGTTATTTAGACCTAATTGGGACTGATTCTGGCCTGATTCTCATTAATTTTCTGGATTCCTTTCATCAAGGAATACTTTATATGGTTAACTTTCTTTGCATCTGAAATTGTTTTTCAGATCAATAGTAATGGTCTGATGATTGTTTTAAAAATACTTAGGTGTATTTGCTTGCTCAGAGAAATCCTGAATGGTGCCAGGTCTCATCACTCTGGCTTTCAAACTCCAAAATCTAGAGGAGCTGTCTGACTGTCTCCCAGTGTCTGTGTGCACACCCTGACCTTACGCTACTTCTAAAACCTTCCTAGTTGTGTCTAAGCATGTTTAGTCTTCAGAGACTATTTCATACTCATAGCACTCATGTAGGTAACTGAGCTATTCACACCCAAATTTTACAGGAGTGCTTTGCAGTGGTAGAAGCAGACATACTGGCCTGCTGCTTTAATCCATTTCACCTTGCATAGTTTCCAAGCAATAACCTCATACTCTGAACTGAACCACAGGATAGTTCAGTAATAAAACCGTCTGCAGTTATAAAGTATTTGAAGACGTTTCAGTCTCACCTAACAAGGAAATATTTAGTCAATCTACTACTATTACAGTAATGCTCAAATTGCCATCTGGAAGACCCAGATTCAGAAATCAGTCTCTGGATCCCAGGCTTAGCTCATGAAGGCCGAATACATTAGAAAGAAGATGCAATTAGTCTCCGGGGAAAGGCTTCTGCAGGCTGTCATTGGCTATGTAGCAAGCTGCACACTCACTCGTGTGGATAAAAATAACATATTGAAATGGCAGCTGCTCAGCAAAGGAAGAGGATTTGAGCAGGGATAAAAATACACCTTTAAAAGAGGAGGGGAAATGATGAAATGCCCATCAAAAGCATTAAAAGGTAATATTGAATGTACCGAATCAATGATACTTAAAATTCACCTTTGAACCTCAAGCAGGAAACACAATTTCTCATAGCAAGTGAACTCAAGGACGTCATTATTATTGTCCTAAACAAATCCCAGGCTAGCACAACCTAATCACCTCAGTCAAGAAGGACACATTGCAAATGGATTTTGTCAAATTTTGAAAAATTCCTACTTATAATTTTATTACAGGATTCAAAACCTGCTGCTCTGAACATACCATTTAAAGACAGAAATTATTTGCAAGACACAGGGGGTCCAAACTGTGACTGGTGTCTGTGATCATGTCCATACTCTCTGTTTTGAAGGTGTATCTTAACACAATGCCTCTTTCTCTCGATGTGGCGTTAGTGTACCACACTAAACTCATGCTGAGTCAATATTAAAGCCTTTCAAAGACTCACAAGATAGCAGTGAGACCTATTAGATCATCTAAATTATTTCCATGCCATTGTGAGATTGCTCTCTGCAGTACATTTTCTCAGTGTTTTGCCAGGCTATTTTTAAAGTCTCAAACACAGAAGCTTTTCCTTTCTGAGAGTATCCAACTTTGAGTGTAAAAACTGATTATGCACTGATTAATGCATTTAAACTGTAAAACAAAAAACCCCTTCTTACAGATCTGCTTATTTAACTGCAGATGTCTGAAATGGCGAGCAAGATTTGAAGTGACAACTATAATCTGTCATATTTTAAGACTTCTAGATGCAAGATTTTTAAAGATTCCTTCCTATCAGTTTAAATAAAGATGGAAAAGACAACAAAAGTGAAAACAGGAGACACACAATCTGTGTAGGACATTATCATGCACTACCTGATGCAGATTGGGAAGAAAAACCACAAAAGACTTGTGATCTTGATCCCTTCTTCAGGCTTGATTTGAAATATGTTTTGTACCAACAAGTCACATTTTTCCCCCAGCTGCATCCATTGGTTTAACTAAAGGTATTTCCTCTCCTTAACAATACCACCCTACTTAGAGACGATCACTCTAGCATCATCACAATACAGTAGGTGCTGATTTGAATAAAGATCCTTTCTGAAGTCTAATCCAGCAACCAAGTTACTGTGTGCTGTGCCAAACAAGCAGGAGTCAAATTCAGTATATTGCCTATTTCACTATTAGCAAACTTAATGTTTTTGCTGAAGAAATCCTTGACAACTGAGATTTCACAACAAAGAATTTCACATCAGATCACTTATATTTTTCATCTCCATTTTGAGGATTTTTTTCTTTATGTTTTTCCACCTATTAACCATGAAAGAGAACAACCTATAAAGATCTTAAGAAATAATCCCCAGAACAATACCTGATACTATGGTGCTTCAATCAGAATGACACAATGCACACAAACTTTAGACAAACCATAGATGACTCTGCAGAAGGAATTAACAATCCAGCTCAAGCAGGACTACACTTACTCTTTGCTGACAAAGTTACTCCACCATTCTTAAAACACAGTAAGCATTCAAAAAATAGGTTCCAATTGCAAAGAATCTTTTCAAAGCATTTAACATTCATACTACTGTACAGAACCACCCTTGTTTCGTTGCTAAATGAACCTGACACTGCTGAATTCAAATGTAAAGGGAAATTTCATTTCTTCTACAGTCATGTCACCCTGGCTTGTCACCTTGCCAAATTTCAGCACTTAAACCTTTGGTTGTTTCTGCCTGAATAAAAGGTGTCAGAGCAAATCTCAGGTGCTGCAGTCAAGGAAGGGCATCTGATTTTTGGTTAGTGTACAATGCTGGGGGCATAGAATGTTTCCAGACAGCATGTAAAACAAATGACAGCTATTACTATTTGTTATTAATAAAAGCCTGGCTCCCACTATACAAGGATGGAGTGTATTTTGTTTTGGTTTTGTGTTTTTAATTAATTTGGCATTGCTTTTGTGTGCATCAAGCTCTCATTGTCTTTTCAATAGGAAAGTGCATTTCTTGGTGTTAATCATCACCCTGAACTGCTGCACAGTACTGTGGATGTGGAAACCAAGGAACATTTCAGGCCACAATGAACGCAATAAATGCAAGTTGTTGCCAGTTTATCGAAGGTTGGTCTTTTGAGCATGAATCACTATTAAAACAAGGCAGATTTCATTAACACCACAAGTCTTGATAACAAAAGAAATTTACTTTCAGAAACCACAAATGCAGGTTTGTTTTTTTAGTGGTCTCCTGACTGGTAATAAAACTGAATGCTTACATAATGAGTGTAAGAGTTTGACTACTTATACAACCACCAAACTGAAATGGTTTACTCATACAGAACAAGAATGAGAAACCAGACTTTTGAATTGTACACCATAAACAGTTTCTAGTCAGGTTCAGAAAAAAAGAACAAAACCAAAACAAACGTAGACAATGCTTCAAATACTTTATATGTTGTAGTATTGTCAAGGAACAATTACCTCTGCCAAAAAAATCCCACATAAAAATCCTAATTTTCAGCAGGCTTAGCTCACTTTTCCCTTTCCCCATGGTACAAAGAATTCTGCAATTCAAGGTAGCAACAAAAGGAGAGGTAAAGAACTAAAAGCATACTGTGATGAAATACTCAGTGTTCTTCTCAAAATGACACAGTTCAACCTCATTCTCCCCCAAGACAGAAAGAACTACGACTTCAGCAGGAAAACAGTATGGAGTGAAGTTAGGTCTCCTGAAGTCGATCATTTTTACAGGCTGCACACACTGTATCTATTGAAAACACCACTGGCAACTTACACAAAAGATCAGCTTATGTTTGTGTTTCACACTGTTTTGTATAAAGCCAAAACACTCAAGTGCTCATGAGTTACAACAGCTTCATCTGGAGACAGCTGAACAAAAGAAGGCCTGCCCGAGTTGACCAACATGCAGTAGGTGCACAATGGAACTTTACTTTTCCTACCCAAAACTCAAGTTTCTTATTTTGAGTAAGGACATTTTCCCAATTATTTACTGAAGAAAATAGTCTCTTTCTAAATTTACCTTTCAGTGAATCATTTTCAGCTCTCATTATGTCAATTAGGGAGTTCTCCAGTGAATGCATGTCAAAAGTCCTTGTGCGATCCTGCAAACAAATACAAAGCCAGTTTAAGCAACACACAGCCTTAAACACCTGAAACGTAAAACTTCCAGTGTGCTCTACTTTACTACAGCAGAATTAAGCAAAACCATGTACAAAGTCAGTCTGATATAGGAATATTAAAAATCAGAACATTCTTGAATATGAATCTGATCACCATAACAAATCATTTAAGAACCCAATTCAACATTTCATAAGAAGGACACAGAGCTGTTGGAGCGAGCCCAGGGGACCTCTGCTATGAGACAGGCTGAGGAAGCTGGAGTTGTTCAACCTAGAGAAGACTCCAGGGGGACCTTAAAACTGCCTTCCAGTACCTGAAGGGATCCTACAGGAAGGATGGAGAGAGACTTTTCATAAGGGTGCCAAGCAACAGGAGAAGACGGAATGGTTTTAAGCTGAGGGAGAGTAGGTTTAGACAGGATCTTAGGAAGTAGTTCTTCAGTATGAGGGTGGTGAGACTATGGGACAGGTTGCCGAGGGAGGCTGTGGATGCCTCCTTCCTGGGGGTGTTCAAGGGCAGGTTAGATGAGGCCTAGAGCAGCTGAATCTAGTTGTAAGTGGTCCCTGGCCATGGTAGGGAGGTTGGAGTAGATGATCTCTTAGGTCTCTTCCAATTAATGCAATTCTGTGATTCTATGATTTCAGTTTTATTCCTTGCTACACAGTTTCACTTTGTTAAACAAAATTTCATGGTCAGGAAGTAAAGATCCTGTCCTGGGAGACAGAATTGCAAGGTGAAATCATAAAATAAGCCCTAATTTAAGACAACCTGAATTCGACAGCCACAGAGAATTTCCTTCACCTAAACCACCACCCCAGTAACTTAATCTAATCCTGCACAGTCAGTTCAAATTCTGCATAATTATAAAGTACTCCACCCAAGCAGTAGTGTTGCAAGTGGTCTGGTTTACCAGGTGACAGTTTAACTCTGATTTTTAATTCCCTGACTTCACAAGTTTGGTATTCCAAGCATTATAAGAACTGAAGGAGGACTCAACAAATGGGAGGCAAGATGTCTCAGGTACCTCACCTTAATTATCTCAAGCCATTTGAAGCATTACTTACCAAATATTTCTCCTTCATATTAACCAAAGCCATCATTTAACACATGTATCATTCAGGCTTTACCAACTAAAACAATTAATCTCACATTGTACCAATCTGATGCTACAGCAGCATAAGAGAATACAAAGTATCCTGGCATTACATTATTTTAATCAGCAAATTCAGAATAACTGAGATGATAGATAAACTTCCCCAAACTATTCACCTATCCAAATTACCCATGTGTTTACACATTTGGACATTTTATACAATTATGTTGATCCACCTTGAATTCAATTTTCCCATGTCCAAGAAAAACCTCTAACATCAGTTCTAAATACTTTATTTCATTCACCTTCTAGAGGATTCACCTCTGAGCTGAGATCAAGTATGGAAAGCATCTGTTCAAACAAGCAAGCAAAACGTGAGCAATTCAAGAGACACGTTTACTCTAAACTGCTTCTCTACAACTATTGTTGTTACAGCAGTGAATATATTTTTTTGTCCTTAACTCTAACTGTGAAGCTGAAATTTCTCCAAAGCACACAAATGCAGCTTTGATCATTTTTAAAACCAGTGGTGAAGTGGAAAACAATACTGCCCAGAGACTGTTGTGTATCAAGTCATAATGTCCTTTACTTCCAGTGCTGAAGTGCTAAAGCAGTATTGATTGCAGTGTTCCAAGAAGCATTCTTTATATCAGTGATCCATCATCCTGGACTTTAAACACTTAATGCTATTTTAAGAGCAGGAATCCACTAGCTGCTAGAGTCCTGATCCATTTCCAAGTCCATTAGTCACATTCTGACCGCTACAAAGAAATATTTTTCAACAACATTTTCTGATTTTTTTCCTCTCTTCAGAACAAATTCTTACTGACACAGAGCAGGTGATTCCTAGTGGGACATGCAGCATTTCAAGCACCATTAGAAAGAGCAGAGTTTGTAACCATTTGCTTTATCAGTCTAGCCCACTATCAAATTTGCTATAAAAACAACATTGCTGCTCTGTCTCTTCAGTATTTATTTCCTTGGTCATTTATATTACAAGGTAATTGAGGTACCTTGAAGAAACTGTCACAAGCATTTGAACTCTTAAATTTGGTGTTTACTTGTACTCCTTTCCCACTGGTTTCTTCGTTTCCTAATACTATTTAGTTCATTGTTTTGGTTTATACATTACCAGATCGTAACCATTTCAAACTCGAGTTGCACTAAAATACCTTTGCAGGTTTGAGCAAAAGTCCTTGGGTCTGCATCCTGGAGCCATCAGGATCCAAGATCTGTGCAACTTGGGAATGGATGCTAGAAGACAAGTCCTCGCAACATGACAGAAATAGCCTAAAATAGGTGGTTTCTAAAAACCTAACATCCCTCAGGAGCTACTCCTTCCATTTTGGCTTTCATAGTGCATTGTGTTTCTCTTGTGTGGAATGAACCTCAAACCCTACCATGATCAGCTATAAAAGTCTTATTTCACAAAGTGCAGAACCTCAATAGTTCCAAGTCTTTGTTCAATTCGTGGTACTTAACATTTCAGTTGTCTGAAAGACACAAAGGAAGACAACTTGAGCTGAGTAATTTATTGCGCTGCACATGCCCTGGAGTACACAAGACTGAAGATAGCCTCTTGTCACAGGCTCGTATCTGTGTTATATTGGGTTGAGCTATAGTTACTGAGGGGTTTGCTGCAATGGTAGGTTTTTAATATTGAGCACTGAAAGTTTAAACATTTGAGGAAAGGAGGCAGGGGGGAAGAAGAAAGGAAGTTAACTCATCAGCTGAACTCATTAGGAACACCATGTTCTCCAGAGGACTCTTTCTGTGGTGAGGAGTTTATGGCTTTCCCCTCTGAGTAAACCAGCTACCTGACAGTTTTGCAGCATAAGGTCCACAGGAGTTTAACAACAGAGCAAACATTTTGAAACATAATCCTGCACACCAACACAAAACATCAAATGGTCTTACTCCTACGTGAAGCTAGAAGCATTCATATAAAAAGGAAGACTACCTGAAACGTGAACCATATTTGTACTCATGCTGCCCAGTAGGTCCAGTAACTTGTCATAACAACAGGGAAGATTGCTAGAGCAGCCTCAAAATGCTGATATCCTACCATCCCTTGCATTATCTGTAATCATCATCAATTCATGGTGCTGAATTGCCTGAACCTCCACACCATTAAGATCAGTCTTATTCCTGGGTTGTTTGAAACCGTTTGCTCCTCCATGTCTCTCCTTAGCAGCTAGAAGATAGCAAACCACGTTAAACACAACACTGAGAGACACTGTTACTGTTACATTGAATTTGTATATTCCTGAAATTAAAGCAGCAGTCCACCTCTCTGGAAATGCAGAGAAATCCAAGAGGTTGGTATACATCCAGGCAATGAAAATATGTCTGTCATGTATGCCCTAAATAAAGACCAGCCAAAATACTATGCCCAAATGGTTCAGAGGTTTGCCCAGTGCTGACTATAACAGAGCTCCACTAAGTCACTTGCCCTGATCCTGAAAGAATCCCACTACTGAAAAAAGTCACGGTTGGCAGTTGCTGAGAATTTTAACACCATTTAAAGGCCTTTTACGGTGAGACTGCCTTGAAAATGGGAGCACAAATTGTGCCCATCTTAACTTCAAAGATGGCAGCAGATTTTGTCAGAAACATGTATCTGATATATATTAATTACATACCTAACAAAGACTGATGACAGCTCGGTGGCAGTGCTCACATTGCTGGAGAAATGTGCAACTATACATTTAACATTCCATAACAGCAAAACAAAAGCTGTAACAGCCAAGATACTAATCATTAAGTGGTCACTAAAGATGAGCTATTCTCAGATGCATGTTAGTTATGAGTTATAAAGAACATAAACCACACCATACTTAGGGAAAAAAATGTTTTCTTCAAAAGACTTCATGCTGAGAGAATTAATAACAATCTGGTGATGTTGTTAATGGCCCAATTCACAGTTACAGTGTTTTCCATGGAGCTGGATTGCTTACTGTATACTTTATTTATGAAGATAATAGGTAGGGGTGATGACTACCCTAAAATAAAGCAGAGTATGTACACTTCGGTAACAAAAGAAGCTAACTACAGCCTGACATTACTTCCCCAGGTTAAACACAAGAAATTGGCTTTATATGAGTTTGTTTAGGACCATCTAAAACTTTGCTTTATCAGAAGGCTCGAAGAGCACACACATTTATCCTTGGGGAAACAGAACTGGGGCAGAAAGATATCAGGCTGAACATAAGGCCAGAAAAAAACCCCACCAAACAGAAAGAAATCAACCTGCAGTCTTAATATATCACTATTTTTGAAATGACAGCCAAGATTTCAGAAGACATTCATTAAATATGATTTTGAATAAGCAGTATTGTTTTCACAATAATATATAAAAGGTGAGAGCTAGCAGATCTGCTTAAGAGCCATTGAGACTGTAAATATTCTACAACAGGAAATACAATGGTTTGGAACTACACAATGGCCAGCTGTTTCTACAGAAAAAAAAATTATTCTGATTCTCTTACTATCTATAAAGTATGTATTAAGTATGTACAGTGTTCATAATAATCCTGACACATTGTTAAAGCAGAGATGGCAGAACTCGGGACTTCATGTCACAACTTTGTCAGCGGATTCACACAGCATAAGCAAACCACTTCACCTCTGTGACTATAGTGACTTCCCTACTAGCACCCAGACAGATGATTTTATATTCAGAAGACTTGCAAAAAAATTAATCACTTGTAAATAGGAAATGGCTAAATTCTAATTCCTATTAAAAATTCATTTTTTAAGGTCCAAAGATATTTCACTCCAAAAATAAAGTCACTTGATGCTAAGCATGGATGATGTGTACTGGGATATCCTCATACCAAAAAAAAAAAAGAATGAAACATGAATTTTTCATGCACAGGAAGATCAGACTTTGCACTTCAAAATCTCACAACCAAATCCTCCTGCACAGCACAAAAATGTACACCTAACTTAATTATTCATTATACTCCATTTGCACCCGCAGCATTATCGTCACCTGAACAATTAAGGTTCCACAATGTCAAGAGTTTCTTCTAAGTGCTTTCCATGATGGGCCTCCCAAAGCTAAAACCACAAACTGTACAAAGAGTGAAGCCTGGCAGGTTATGACCACTCGTTGGTAGCTAAAGCCATGCCTAATCTTATAAAATAGGACTTTTCTGAGGCTTCAATAATAATGCAATGTATGCCATTGCATTAAGTGCTTAATCACTGTCAATAAATGGCTATTTATGGAGCAGTTGTAGTTGTAAAACTGGGGCTTACCGCAGGCATTTAAATCCTTGTCAAACAAGAATACTCGTGGAAATTGGAAATCTCACAATTACCATTTGCTGCCCTGTTTATGTAGCATGGGAAGACTGCAACTTTCTGAAACCTTGTACATATTCCCCACAATTCAAAAGCTTAGTGTCTCAAGCAAAGTGAAGTGTGTAGGCAGAGGTAATATTGCAAGTACAAAAAAAAAACCCAAGTTCCACATTTTTCTTTTAATTAGGAAGCAAATGTGGACTTGATTATGCTTCTGGGTGAGTTTCTCCTCCTTCCCACCACTCTGCAAAAGCTGTATTCCAGCTCCCAGTCCAGCATCCAGTGAATTAAAGGCTTTGAATAAACAGGTTTTTCCTGAAAGGATGTTGCTGTATGCTGTCCTGATCATCTTTTACAGCTTCACCAGGGAACAATAAGAAAAAGTTAAGTGACGCATAAGATCGGAGTTCTTTTTTGGGAGGGAGCACTTCTGGTTTAGTCAAAAAAGAAAAAAAAAAAAAAAGTTCAGGTTTAAGTGTTTGGCATGACAGGCCTTCATAAAAATTTCCAGTAACGTGCCTGATTTTATTTTAGCCACGTATTACGTTTGGTTTTTGTTTAATGCACCTTCTAGAAATTGTTTTCCACAACATCTTGTGCTCCTAATCGCTATGCTGAGCTGCAAAGCATGCCATTTTCAAAGCAAAACGCTTAATAAGAGTACTCCTTTTAATCTTAGGAAAATACAAACATAATTCAAATAGCTTCTAACAAAAGCTCCCTTTAAAAAGAAACCCTGAGGTCAAAAACACACAGGAGGGCCAAAGCCGAAGTATTAACGTCAGTAGTAGAGTTTATAAAACAAGAACAGTGTTAACTTCCACAGTACTTAACTTGTGCATGTCACACCACATTAGAGCACTTCTAATTCCACAGATCAGTAGCTGTGGGGAACAGCATACAAAACACTAATTACCACACAGCTGATGTAGTTATAGAAACATGGGTGACCAGACATCTAAAAATCCAATTCCAAGTATTTATTCTACTTTAAAATATGGCAGCTTGACATTCCTTGGAATAACTGCTATTGCTAGAAGAAAAATTCAATCCTCCAAAACTTTCTGTGGAACAATTAGCCTCATTGTAAGGCCACCAGCCACGGTGATTTATGAAAAGGTTCTTCAAAAACAAAGAACACTGAAATGAGGAGGCATGGTAAAGAAATTTACTTGCAAAATTCCTTCAGGAGGAAAGGTTGGCAAATGCTTTCAGGAGGTTATTTCTTAATGCCAGTTCCCTGTCAATGTGTTTAATGCACTTATTAAATCAACCCATTTCTCTGGGCAAACAAATCATGACGTATAGCTGGGAATTAAAACACTTTCTGTAATCACGCTTGTGTTTTCTCAAACATTCCATATCTGCCTGGGGAAGAGAGAGCCTGTCTGGCACAAACCCTCAATAGATTTGGAAGGGGTGGTATACCTGGAAACTAGCCACTGTAGAAGAAAGGAAAAAACATTTTTGAACAAGTGGATATAATGAACTGCTCTCATGTACAAAATTCTTTGAATTGGGCAGTTATTATCAAGCCTGGTTCCAGGAAGAAACACAGAACTATTTTTAAGCCTTTTTACAGAAAGCTGGACACTGCTGGTTAACTGGACACTGCTGGTTAACTGGACACTGCTGGTTAACTGGACACTGCTGGTTAACTGGCTTGTGCCTTCACAGACCTATTTTAAAAACATCATCACGCATTTGAAGACGAGATCTGGAAACCTGGAAATGCCTATCAAAGCAAGATTTATGTATTGCATAACAGGCAGGATGTTCCACTCTCACGAGGAAGTGCAAGTACATAGCAAAAGGAAAGCCAAAACAATCTTGAGGGCAATGCTGCAGTAAAATGCAATTACTGAGCACCCAGTTTGTCAGGGCTGCTGGGAGAGAAGCAGAAGGAATTCTTTACAAAAACCAGCAACTTTGTAAAATGCAATAGTCGCAGCCAAAGCATTTTCACTTACTAGTTCTGAGGGAAGGCTGTTGTATCAAAAAGACTCGGGTTTATTTTAATTATTTTTCAATTCAGGGACCATTTCTTCATTTGGAGACCATTTCCTTTTCAAAGGAATGCACAAAGAACAATGGCTTTTCTCTTCTCTAAAGAACTTTGAAGGAGGAAGCCTGCCCAGTGGCTAAAGCACAATATCAGAACTTAATTTCATTAACAGATCTGGCAGCAGTCTTCTCTGACCTTGCTTCCAGTTCCATCTGTGCAACAAGAAGTTCCTACAGACACGCTACTTCTGAAATGTTGTGAGTCAGAATCTCAAACAGAACAAAAAGCACAATGTTTTGCGTGCTGCTCTCAATACCAAGCATGTAATTGTCCAACTGCAAGATTATCAAACAGATTACCACAGTATTTTCCTTCTGTGCTATTTGGAATGCCCACTTCCTCACAATCATCTAAGGGCCACGGGCAGAAATATTTGAATTGAGCAGCACTTCCCATTAGTGGCTTATGGGGACATTATGCAATGTTGTCCCCTCCAAAGAGGAAACAAGCGCTTGTGCTTGGTTACCCTAAGGTTTCCATCTCTGTGTTTCACCAAGCTTTGGAGCAGAGACAACCTCTGAGTTAAAAAAAAGAAAGTGATCCCCAAATATTTCCAACTGCTGGTTTACAGCTTGCCTTCTGAAGAACCTAATTTTCACTGGATTGCAGAAACACTCGTTAATGATTTAAGCAGCAAAACATAAATATTACATGAAAGGGATAGCTGTATCAAATTACTCCATTATGGTGCTGCAGCAAAGACAACTTTCAATTATTTCGTTAATAGGAATCCAAGAAGATGCCAGTAACAAAATAGCCTTGTCCAGTACAATTGCATCAAGGATACTTCCTACATATATGTGCACAAGCACAAATATAGGATAAGCAAAACTCTATCTGCTCTGCACCAGGCACATGGTCAGCATAACCAAGAAAAAAAAAAAAAGACAAAGGTCAAATTTTACATCCTTTCTTTCCAGCAAGTCAAAAATCCAGTCTGCTTTCTACGCACAAATAGCAAAGTGATCAAACAAGCTAAAGATTTTACACAAAACAGAGTTATAAAAAGCTGTTGCCAAGATGGCTTCAAAATTAATCACCATCCTTCCAGGTCTGCAGTGCTGAAGTCCTGTTTTGCTGCCCTGCCTTTTTCTTCACAGAAGTGATAGTAACAAACTGGAAAGCACTCCAACGCTTCCCTTTTCTTGGCATGAAGCAGTGTCAGACTTGGTCTTGACATGTACGGCTTCATCCTAGTGTTTATGTAAACAGGTACAACATGCTACACAGAATTTATTTCTTTACTGTGCTCAAAATACATGTGCCTGATAATTTACTTTTGGATCACGACCCAGGAGTCAAGGATGGATTTGCCCATTTCCTGAAACGCCCTTGATGTCAAACCAAGCACATTTCAATTGCTACATACATATTTGGGCCTTATACACAGCAGCAAGGACGTACTCGATCTCATTCTGTCAATATGAACATCAGTTATGTGTCAGGATACAGAACAAATTAAACTGTGAGCCAAGCCTCTCTGCAGTGAAGCTGAAAAAAGACCGACTCCAGCTGTGCCCCTGCTTGTAATGGTTTTGGTGTATACATTTGGTATGCTGGACACAGGTTCATTATATTAATTACAAATCATGGCATTAAAATCAATTATTACTATGCATTCTAAATTCACAGGGGCTCTACCTGATACTGAACCAGCTAGCAGCTCTGCAGCAGAAAAAAGGTCTCTAATGGAAAGTTGTTGCCAGCAGCTGCTCTGCTGTCAGAAGGCTGCATAGGCAGGCCCTGCAGAACCAAACAGAAACTGAACAGTTCACAAAGGAGAACTGAGCTGTTCTGTTTCTGAATCCACAATGCCATTATTAACCATATCATGCCATTATTAACAATGTTTCTGTTTCTTTAGGGTGGTTTATGAAACATACTGCATGTCTTTTTATCTACAGATCTTTCAAATGATTTTAAAGTAGGTCACCCCAGTTCTTACAGCATGGCTTAGTAGTGCAATCATTTTGCAATTTTTACTTTTGCCCTCTTTTGAAGAGCTTGAAAAACAATCCTTTGCAAGTAAAAGAGCTCTTGGGTGTTTGGATTCACCTTAAAAGGAGTTTACAAAAAAGACACACGTAAGAGTTGAATTTAACTAGTGGTCAGGTGAAGAGTACTCTCTCTTTTAATTCCCACTGCAAATTAGGTTCAACACTCTGAAGTTCCTTTCAAATTCATAAGAAGTCAGCCTAGAAGAAAAGAGATTGAACTACCAGACAACCTGCTCCTGCCAGGATAAGGCCATATTAAAACACAGGAGACCACCAGCTGACGCTCATCCAGATCTATTTTTGGTGATGATTTAATGGCCTGTAACCAAAATTTGCTGCCATTACTGCAGAAAGCAAACTGCGTTGATTAGCACCACGTGAAAAAGAAAAAAACAAAGGCTCCAAACATGCTACAAAAATAATGTTGCACTACAAGCCCATATGATATCATACACCAAAATATGATCCCTTATTCCTCTTTCTCAGATGTGGTACGTGCTCACATACTTTAGAAGGCCTCAGGTCTTTCAAACTTCACCAGGCAGCACTTTTTTCCTTACTCCTTTTTGTAGGCAGGCTTGCCACTTGCGATTAAATTTGCTCATCAGCTATTTCTGAATCTAAGTATTGAGCTGAAGAAAAACGACCAATACAGATGTCTGGTGGGCAACCAGAATCTACATAGCCACCATTAGGAAAAAAAAACAAAACACCACCACATGATTCACAGCATAATACACACAATGACATTTCAAATTAGCCATGTATTTTAATTAGTTACATGCACAGAAGCCATACAATCACACTGTACTGCTCAAAGACCCAGCCCCTCCTAGGGCGTTTTATTGCTCTTAGGTGTTATTTTAGTTATGGGTATAACAGGGAATGCTCACCTGAAAAGGAAAAATGTTGTCAGCTCTATTCAAACTGTCTTCCATCCACGATTTTGGAGCAAAGGCTGAGCTGGGTCGAGCATATTTCTGCAACTGGATATGATTACTTGCAAAATTCTTCTTTAAGGGCGAGATGGAATTCAAGGGTGTGATCCCTCCGTTCAGTCCCCTGCGGTGGTCTCGACCTTGGGACCCACCCCACCCACCATATCCACCGCCACCAGGGCTCCATGAAGATGGTGTAGGCGATGGACTTTGGTAGCTGCTCCATGGAGAAGGTGGCTTGTTAAGATTATTAGCCAAATGAGGCAACTGATTAAAAGCAGCATTTCTATGTGTGAATGGAGGTGGATGAGGGCTTGCAGGTGACCTCCTCTGTTGTTGATGCTGATTGTGATGATGCTGAAAATGAGGGTGATGAGGGTGGTGTTGAGAGAGGGGTCCAATTTGGGGGGAAAAGCTACCACCAAAGCCAGGGCTGACATGATGTGGAAAATTCTGAAACAGCAGAGCACCATTATTAGCTGAGGCAGTAGGGACCCCTCCCTGGTGAAAAAAACTTGCATCTTCGTTGATTATTGTAGAAGAAGAAGGAGCTATAGCTGCAGACCAGTTACTAAAACCAGTCAGAGAAGATGCAGTGGATGTCAAGGGCTGCGTCGAAGTACCTAGCCCCGAAGCCTCTTGATAATCAAATCCTGTTAACACCGGCGATTCTATTCTTATTTTCTCCTTGCCATTGCCGTTCTCTGAAGAATTATCGCCCTGATTCTCTTCAGTTTTCGTTTTCTCAGGTTCAGAGAGCATGCCTGCTTCCTGACTTTGACCAGGGGAAAGCTGCTGTTTTTCTAGAGACTCTTGCTTTTCCTGTTGCTGAGTTTTAGATTTTTCTGACCCCAGAATCTCATCCTGAATATTATGGGCAGCTGGAGCAGGAAAGAGCCAAGCTGACCCAGCACTACTGCCATTGGCAGCTGTGTTATTATTTATAAAAGCAGCAGGGCTGGGGGTTGCATTCTGATGATGGTGTGGAGGCTGCAGATGTGGATGAAATCTGACTGGAAAAGCTGACTTATTTCCAGTGTTGTTTTGCACTAACACTCCAAACCCGTAATCCCCCATTTATATTTAAGGTTTGAATCCTCCCTGTAAGAACAAGTTGATGTTTAGTGTTTAACTTGTCCTCTTCTGAGGCAGGATTGGTAAGTATCCTGGTTTTAGCTAGATATTCCAGTTTCTCCCTCCACACTATTTCTTTCAGATTTGGATAAAGATGCCTGGGTTTTGTTTTTGCAAAAGACTGATCTCTTCAACTTTTTAAATGTGTCAATTCGCATCCATTTCCTTCCTTTGGCCCAGGAGGAAGGGAAAAATAAATCTTTGGTTCACAAAATAAGAGGTTTCCTTTTTTTCCCCTAAAGGAAATGCACAGCAATGAGAGAAAAAGCTTCTGGGGAATAAAGAGATTCTAACTATCCTGTTTTTTTCCTCCTCAGCAGCCTCGACTCGCCCATAAATGAGTTAAGAGGGAAGGAAAAAACATAAAATAGAATGACGTCTGGTCCCCCTGACCCCTTGGCAGCAAAAAATAGATTTAAATCTGGAATAATTTAATACATCTCTATAATCTAATATATATTTGTGTCCTGTTCAAAAAGAGTCTTTGCTGTGGGTAAGGGAAAAATTTAGCTCAGGATCTCAGCATTCAGAAGGGTGAAAAGGGGCAGTGAGTTGCAGAAGAGGCTTTTTCCCGTGCTGCTGGGTTTAACCTATTATATTTAGTAATAGTGTACACTCTGTGTGTATGTGTGCGTGTGTGTATGTGGTTGTTTAAAGGGGTAAGATCTTATCTCAGGAAATTAGTATTCTCTGTGTGTTGGGTGGGGAGTGAGTTGTGCAGGAGAAGGGTGGATTCTTGATGCTGCTTCTTTTGGGTTGGGTTTCTGAGCTCGCCAGACTCGCTTCTTATTTATGATCCGATATTTGCGTGTCCTTCACACGAGTCGGGGCTGTCCAAAGATTTTCATCTCAGAAATCAGCATTCAGCGTTCGGGAAATGGGAAGGGAGGGGACTGCGAGTTGTGCAGGAGGAAGGGGAAGGAGGTTTTCTTGCTCTCACTGCTGCTGGAAGGGTGGTTTCTGGTGCCGGGCTCGCCTCCTTCCACCGAGATCCGTGGGTTCCCTGCAGACGAGCGAGCCCCTGGCTGAAGGCCGGGTGGATATGCGGGTCTGTGTTTTTCCTCCTCAGGGACTCGGCATCCAGCGGGGCAGGGGCGGGCGGCGCGGGCAGGCTCGGCTCGCCAGGCCCCGGCTCTGAGGGGTGCCCCCCGCGGTGTCCCCCCTCCCTCGCAAGAGTCCTGGTGTCGGGGAAGGCAGGAGGGTTGTTTTTTTTTTACCTCAGGAGAGGAGCAGACTCCGGCAGGGAGGGGAAGGTGCAGGCGGCGGGGGCCGGGCTCCTCTCTCCCCCATGGAAGGTGTTTAACCGGTTCTCCCAAATCGCCCGGAGATTACGGGACACGGTCTCGGCCGCTGGGCGCAGGGCAGGGGGGCCCGGCGGACTAACCGAGGCGCGGGGTCCGGTGGCGGCTCCTCGGAGCAGTCCTTCCCCTGCTGCGCGTCTTCTCGGCTCCAGGCAGGCTTCCTTCCCCCTCATGTAAACCGGCCGGGCACCGGGAGGGTCGCCGCGGGGTACGCTGCTGCCGGGAGGTGGAAGGAGGGAGGAGGCTACGCAGGCGAAAGCGAGGGGGAGGGCTGCCGCGACACCGGCTCCGGGGAGTCGGGAGGCGCTTCGGTAGCCGGCGAGCCTGGCCGCGACGTGTCCTCAGCGCGATGCCTCCGCTGCCGCCTTGTTTTGCTTTTTTTTTTTTTTTTTTTTCTCTTTTTTTCCTGCTTTCTTCCCCTCCCCCCACCCCCCCAGCGGCCGCCGCTTCCTGCCTCGGTGCCGCAGCCGGTGCCTCCCTCCTCCCCACCCGGCCGCTGCCGAGCCCCGTCTCCTCAGGACCGAGCTGCCGCACGAAATGACAACCAGCTGGAGGAGGCAGCGCGGCACTTCCGGTTCGGCGTCGGGCGCGCCCCCTCCCCGCCCCCGGCCCCGGCTCCCCGGGCGGAGGCCCCTCCCCGTCCCGCCCGCCGGCTGCCGCTTTTCTCCGCCATGTTTGGTAGGGGCAGGGAACACCCGGTCTGGAGTGGCCACCTTTGTTTTGGGCACGTAGCCCGCAGCTTGGTAGGCATCTTAAGTATGGGCAAAAGGTCAGACGGATGGTGGCGGAGCGACCATCTTGGACTGAGGAGCGTCGTTCCTTTTGCTGGCAGCCATCTTTGTGGAGGGCAGATCGCCCTCGTCTGCGCGGAACTGGCCCGGAGTACTTAAAGCCGGTGTCCCTTGGCAGTCATTCCCTGCTGTAATTTTATGGCTAGTATCTAAATATCGAATCCTTCCCGAAACGATGCCTGTTTGAAACACCTCTCGGCACCCAAGGGCTGAAGCCCCCTGTACGTGAAACATAGCCTCCCTAAATGCCCCAGGTCTGGGACACCACATTCACACTGTCACACCCCTGGAACTGAAAATCATCAAAATAATGTAACAAAACGTTCTGAGGGCAGCTTGTTTGGAGAGAATACCACCACACCTGAACCGTTTTGAGTTTTAGCGCTTAAAACATGGGAACCACAATACACAATGGCAGAAGGTCATGTTAAAAGTATGTGAATGACTTGGGGAGTTCTCCGAGACTCTCATTCTGGAAGTCCCCAACTCACTTGGGTATTTTAAAGACTTTCCTAAACCGCTTGTTGGTTTAGAGGAGGAAAAAAAAAAAGGCAAAAAAAAAAAAGTAATTAGTGAACGATAGAGGCAAATAAATACTCAGCACTGGTGAGGCCACACCTTGAGTACTGTGTTTGGTTTTGGGGTCACGCACTACGAGAAAGACATTGAGGGGCTGGAGCAGGTCCAGAGAAGGGCAACAAAGGTGATGAAGGGTCTGGAGAACAAGTCCTGCGAAGAGTGGCTGAGGGAACTGGGTTGGTTTAGTCTGGAGAAAAGGAGGCTGAGGGGAGGAGAGCTTCTCGCTCATTATAGCTACCTGAAAGGAGGATGGAATGAGGCTGGGGTCAGTCTCCCTAGTAACAAGTAATAGGACAGAAGGAAATGGCCTCATCTTGCATCAGGGGAGGTTTAGGGTGGATAGTAGAAAAAAAAAATCTTCACTGAAGTGGGTATCAAATGCTGGAATAGGCTTCTCAGGGAAGTGGTTGAATCCCCAACCCTGCAGGTGTTTAAAAGTTTACGAGAGCTGGTGCTGAGGGATGTGGTTCAGCAGCAGACTTGGCAGTTAGATAATGGTTGGATTCGATGATCTTGAAGGTCTTTTCTAACCCACATGATTCTATGATTTTAAATGCGTAGTAAATCAGAGCTGTTCAGGAACAGTTTCTGCTGCAGGGCTTACGCTGTGCGAGTCAGGTCCTCCACATCCAGTGCAAGAGGGATTGCTACCTATCATATGGGCTGAAGAGGGATTTTTTTCCCCATTTTCAGCCCTATTTGTCCTGAAAGGACAGGAGGTTTGAGCTGTGACAACCAGCAAGTCTCATATTTCAGGATGATGGATGAAGTCATTACAGCGTTTTAAGCACTATAAATAGAGGTGTTTATGGGGAGGGGGATTACAGAGATGCGTTTGCACTGAAGCACTTCTCTGAGAGCTGGAGTGGTGATGGGAAGAGAGGAACTTCGTAACATTACTCTAATACCTTGAACTTTCTTGTGGCTTATGTAATGCTTCCTGGAGCACCATATCTTCACCTCAGCCTGGTGTAAAACTGGCTTGAGTGTGTGGTACCTTAGGACAGGATTGCTCCAGGGAGAAATTCTGTCCCAGTAACCAATACAAAAGCCCTAGTTTCTAATGTATTTGAGGGAATTTTGTCTTGAAAGTGAATGGATAGTACAGCAAGTTGTACAACATGCAATATTAATCCAGCATGTGCTCTATATAGCTTTTATTTGTTTAGTGACTATCACTTCATCACACACAGCAAATCTGTATAAAAGCAGTGGGCTTGGTTGTATGCTGCCAGCCATACAAAGTGAAATTCCAGTTTTACTTCAACAGCACTTACCAGATGGATAACACCATACATTGCACATGTATATACAGTTACAGGCATAGCCATAGGTCCAAAATTTATATATGCTTTAAAATTTATTCTTGCCAAGCAGGCTGATTATTCAAGGCCAAGCATCAAAAACTTAGTCTTCTGGAGTTCCATTTCATCAAACAGTTCACTTCAGGATCTAGATGTAGATGTACATCTACACATTAAAATGTGCAATGAAAAATATGGTTCAAAATGAAGTCACAAAAAATAATGACATTAAAATAGCTACTATTTGTAGATGCACCAGTAGAAAAATCAAGTGGAAAAGGAAACATTTCCTGAATAATTTTCCTGTAGTAGTGCAGTGTCCACAACTTCTTCCAAGACTCTTTCCAGCCTGTTCAGTCACCTGACTGTAAGTTTGGGTGACACAGATACATCTACCAAATCTAGTATTTCTCGATAATTATATTAATTAAACTTTTTTTTTCCCCTTCACAGCTGTATATACCTTGTTTCCATGTGTGAAAATGGATTTATTAACATATGGTGAGAGGCCTTGAGCACACGCCCTACGAGGAGATGCTGAGGGAGCTGGGATTGTTTAGCCTGGAGAAGAGGAGGCTCAGGGGACACCTTGTTGCTGTCTACAACTACCTGAAGGGAGGTTGTAGACAAGTGGGGGTTGGTCTCTTCTCCCAGGCAACCAGCACCAGAACAAGAGGACACAGTCTCAAGCTGCACCAGGGGAAATTTAGGCTTGAGGTGAGGAGAAAGTTCTTCACAGAGAGAGTTGTTAGCTGTTGGAATGTGCTGCCCAGGGGTGTGGTGGAGTCACTGTCCCCGGAGGTGTTCAAAAAGGAATTGGACGTGGCACTTGGTGCCATGGTTTAGTAGTCATGAGGTGTTGGGTGATAGGTTGGACTTGATGATCTTTGAGGTCTTTTCCAACCTTATTGATTCTATCATTCGATGATTCTATGGTAAAAACATCATTTGTGATCATGTAATTACTGGGTTATAACTTCCCCTTTTGTTTATTCTTTGCAACCTGTGTGAGGCCATCTGATACTAAATATTATTTTCACCTGCATTTTTCTAGTCATACTGTTACTATTATCATCATCAGATTCAGGGTTAACAAGAACTTCCGTCAAGAAGCTACGAACATGGCTGCAGCATTAGATTGCTATTACATGAATAGTTTGGGAAAGACTGAGTAGATGGCCTTAATTTAATTTCAGGCACACCCTTGCAATGCACTAGGGTAGATGCAGATCAACTATAGTGATATGATCAGAACTTCCAAAATCTGACTTTAATCACTTTGCTTGACAAACACAGTTTACTGAAATCATGGGAGGTTTCTTAGTGGCTGACATTTTGATGGTATCAGCTGCCCAGCAGGGTTTGTGTCATTTTATTCAACCTCTTTGAGGGAAAAAAATGCCTGAATAATATGCAGGGATTGTAGTCACTGCATCAGTTGCAAAGAAAAATAAATCACTGAAGAAAGTCAATAGTGTCTATAAATAAGTGCATTTAACAACCTATGAGGAAGCTGCCATTTTTATGGCTGGATAACATAAAGGAAGCATCAAATAATGCATCTGAGCTTTATTTGGAATGCTTGAAAGCCAGTAGGGTGGTTGTTGTTGTTATTATTATTATTATTATTATTATTATTATTATTATTATTATTATTATCCACTTTTTTTTTGCAGAAACTAATCACATCTACTACATTTTAAATGTAACTGCTTTTAATAGCAATAGAATTTCATTTGCCACTTTCTTTTACAAAAGAGACTCTTCCTTTCCCAGCTGTTTAACACTGCAAACCCAAGCTAGTTTCCATGGAGTGATTAAGATGTTGCTTTTCATTATGACACACTAAAGCAGTGGCAAGCATTCCTGAAGCCTTTCTTACTGGACCAATTCAACAGATCACTAATGGTACAAGGAGGTGTTTTTTTTTTTTTTTAAATCACTCAAGCCATAAGCTAAAGTCTCTGTACAGTCTAATTAACCCTTTGTCATGTAGCAAGTGACACAATGATGCTTCCTGTGGCTTATGCCATGACCTAACTTTTGGATGAATCTCGAAACAAAGATCCAAACATTAATGGAAAAAATAATCAAACCCTTGGGTAACAAAATAATGTGAATCTAATTAATTTAGAAATGGAATCCTAATGTCCCTTTTACCTCAACACTAAATATCTAAGAGTATTTTCAATGGGAAGACAAGGGGAGAGTTTGGTCAGTGGCAGTTGCTCCCATACAGCGATGTGAGATTCAGTGCCCAGATTTGCTGCCACATCCGCTGAACTGGTAGCTGCAGCTCAGTCGTGATGTATCTAACATATTTCAGCTGAAAGGGGTTTCAGACTGAATGACACTTGAAGTACTTTTAGTCATTATGGTACCTTCCACTAATCACTATCAGCATCTAAGGGATTCATTTCTGGAAGCAATTTAACTCTTCTGCCTACCTTGGAGCAGAGGATTCCCCGGCCACTCCAGCTGACATCATTAGGCAGCTTTAGCTGATGACTGCCAATGGCACTGTGCACTAAGCAGGCTCCTTGCAGAATCAATCTCCTGGATCACAAACCCCTTGACAACCTCTTCACCATGAGACTAAATCACAAGTGGGAACATATTGCTCTCCTCTGAGGATTAGAATTCTTAGCCTGCATTTATTCTGACAGTCTCACCATAACACATCAACCAATAAGTGCTTGATGGTGACTCAGGTCACAGGGCAAATTAAGGATGGCTGAACTGGTGTAGAAAAATTAGTTTGATCAGTTTTACTCAATCATAAATAGTCTTGATATCTGTGTTTTGCTTGTGTTTGGTGCAGCACTCATTCAGCCTTACCCAGTGCAACACAGCATAGTGGAAAGCCTTCAGGGTGGAACAAAACAATATTGTCAGATGTGTGAACTGCATAGCCTTGGTAAGGTCATATGACCCACAAGATGTGGAATCATTAATGATACTTCAGTAGAACTGGTTCACAGATAAACTAATGCTGAAAAGAAAATGGAATCTCCAAGAAGCAGCCTCTCCAGCTCTGACACACTCCTCATCCTGGGAGACTCCACAGAGCAGATGTGTGGTTTGTGATATACCCTGAGTGTTATCAAATCAAGGTCCTATTGAGCTAAGAAGTGAAATGACTTAGAAAGCTTAGAAGGAACTCCTTATGGAAAATGCCTTGCCAGCAACCCTCTTTTTTTTAAATCAAAGGACTGTCAGCTCCCATGCATCTGCTGATTGCAGCTGTCACAGTGTCATCTGGAAAGAAAGGTGAACCCTCAGTGACTCAACACACAACCTTCAAACAGTAACACTGCACACGCTGCTGATTACAGAAAGATCAGAGCGATGCACCTATCTCACACTGTTGGTGGGGAAACTGAGGATTCAAGTCTCACTGCTGTACATTTAAAGTCATCTTCTGCCTTAAAAAAAAAAAAAGAGGAAAATAAAGGCAGCAGAAAGAGGATAAGAATTTTTTTGGTAGGAAAAGTATTATCAACTGTATCTTGTGCATCAAAAACTGCAACACGGCCTGATTTCTCTGGAATGTCAAGAGCTCTCTTGGGATTTCCAGACCTCCAGGTTTATATTGATAATGGCTGTTGTATCTTGGCCATACAACAGTCTGCAGCATATTAACACAATTTAGTAAATCAAATGAAAAGTGAAAATTAACACTATATTTGCAGCACAGGGACTTCAAGAAAGGTGCATTGGGCTATACTACAATTCAAAGGGATTATGTATGGGATTATTAGTCATTCAGGTGTTCCTCCACATTACTTTAAGCCCAATATATCACAGCAGACACAGGGCTTGCTTGTGTTCAATGGTAATAAAGGCAACCAAGAGACTTGAAAAGCTGCATCAACATTTTATCCTGAAGAATAGAATAGAATAGGATAGAATAGAATATAATAGAATAGAATAGAATAGAATAGAATAGAACAGAACAGAACAGAATAGAATAGAATAGAATAGAATAGAATAGAATAGAATAGAATAGAATAGAATAGAATAGAATAGACCAGACCAGGTTGGAAGAGACCTTCAAGATCATCATGTCCAACCTGTCATCCAACACCACCTAATCAACTAAACCATGCAACCAAGCACCCTATCAAGTCTCCTCCTGAACCGTCCAGTGACGGCAACTCCACCACTCCCCAGGCAGTCCATTCCAATGGGCAATCACTCTCTCTATATAGAACTTCCTTCTAACCTCCAGCCTAAACCTCCCCTGGTGCAGCCTGAGACTATGTCCTCTTGTTCTGGTGCTGGTTGCCTGGGAGAAGAGACCAACCTCTGCTGAGCTAAAAACTTTAGGCAAGCTGTCAGTAGGCAGTATTAGCCTACATGTAGAGATTTTTTTTTTTTATATTATTATTATTTCAGAGCAATTTTCAAAGACTGCAGAAAATATTCTCTAGGCTGCAGAGAAAACCCAACAGTTCTGTTTTGTGCTGATGCAGCTGCAAGTGCTGTTTGTAAGATCCTATCTCCGCTTGGTCATTGCAATATCAAAGTATGAGTTTATAACACCGAAAAGCATTTAACTCTTGTGTAAAGCCCATTACACATGCTAATGGCTTCATTTGGCTAAGCTGGCTTTGTCATTTTTTCTGCAGGTGGATGAAGGTGCAATATAGTGAGATACACTGATATGTTAAGCAACCCCTTAATGGAATCCATTGCCTTGGAGTCTTAAGTCTTTACGAAAAAATCCTTATCACTGCCCAGAGAACTATTTTGTATGCCATAATTATGTAATATTAATGAACACTATCACATGCAACTGTATTCTCCAGCCCAATTCTATGTATGGAATGCATTTTAGGATGACCTGGCGGTGCAAAAGTGCCTCCAGCTTCCATGGCTCATGTAAAATACAATAAATATATAAATAATTTAGAAAAGGAAATAAAGGAAGGAAATAAAGGAACTAGGTAGCGTTGGGCAGGCAGTGGTCTTCATACTTCAAAATCTGGTGGTGTGGCCTTTTGGAAATGTGTTTTCCTCTTGTTTTGTTCATTTAGGGATAATGGTTCCTCAGGCAGGAACAAAAAAAAACATTTGCACACAGGTAGGGAGCGTTAAAATGCAAATTCGAAAGCTAACTTTATCATTTTATCTCTCAAATTGTAGGAGGAGAAAAAGCACACAAGAGGCATGTCTGCCCACTGCAGGCTTTAGCAGAGAGCCTCGTGTAACCCCTGTGCTAAGATGGGATATCTGAAGCTGAATGTTCCTAAATTTGATCACAACTGCATCGCAGCGTTGCATCAGTGAGGGAAACAAGAGGGAGATACCTCTCTGGTGGTGGTCTGTATGCTAAGGGTTGCCCCCAAACCCTTTGAAGACAGGCTGGTCTGCCTGAATGAATGCAGTTAGACTGTAAGCACAGCCTCGGGCACGGCCAGGGTGCCCATTTGGGAGGCTGAGCCTGAGCACAGTGGGTGAGCCAGCCTGGAGAGTGCCAAGACAGCCTGTCCATGGGCACCCACCTATTGTCCAAGAGACATCTGCAAGGCAGTAGTCATTCAGTGCAGTTAATGGGAAAGAAGATGTTTATACTATGGAGACTTAGCTTCTTAACCTCTTGAGGTTTGGAGGTGTTTTGGTCTTTCCCCCACTTCTAAAATAAAATAGCTGGTTATTTAATTCCTGTTAATAAAGGAGGAATGCATCAGGGCTGTTGCAAGGGCCAATTAGTCAGGGCTTACAAAGTGCATTGGCGCTAAGTATAATTTTTACTGTAACTCAGTGACACCTTCATTTCTCAAAATAAGATTTCATAGCCTATTCATTTACAAAGTGGGCTAGTGCCTTTGGGTATTTGGGAAGGGCAAAGAGACAAATTGAAAAGCACCAAATCATTTAATTTCAAAGTGCATTAAGCACACACCTTCCAATTTTCTGACTAAAATGTTCATTGGCTTTTTCCAAAGAGGTTTGTATTCAGGGCACAGAAATAGTTTGTGGAATATAGATTCCTGAAATACTTAACAGTGCTATTCAGGGGGAAAAAACACTGGCTTCTTGTCCTAAAAAACCCAGATTCACGTGCAAAATGTTAATGAATCCAAGGATAAAAATGGCATTAAACCCCCCAAATATTAACTAGGCAAACATTTTCAAGAGAAGTGTGGGATATAATACAAAAAGCAAAGAGAACAATATTAAGAGTCCAGTTCAGAGGGACCAAGATGAGGTTGCTCTTTTTTTCCACTCAGTAGTCACAATACTGCTGACTGCAGCATCTCAGGACCAAGCCCTCAGGGGTCCCAGAGTGTGATGCTGTCTCCAGCACAGCACCTGTGCCGCTTGGCCCATTTTGGAGCATTGCTTGCTGGAATCTATAGTCTCCAGGCTGCATCTCCATTATTAAAAAGGAGAGCAGTGGTAATCTGCTCTGTTTTAGGCAAATTAAGCGTGGCTCTTTGGCTCCTGGCACATTCCCAACACAGCTCTGCGATGAGCATAATTCCACAAAATCCTTAAAATTCAGAGCCTAAGACTGCTACTGTTCCCCCTTCTCCTTTCCTTGGAGACAATGTGAAGTCCTCTGCTGGGGTACTTCACTGGGGAGAGACATACTCTGTATGTGCCTAATGAATATTGGTTTTCTATGTGCCAAAGGGACAAGTTAAGAAGAGGTTTTGGCCTTACCTTTGAGTTCTCTACCTTATGGGTTTCGTGTCATATTTCCACTGGCATGGGAGGGGGTGGATGCTGCATATTCAGTGTTCCCCTCCTTCTGCCTTGCAGGGGAAAGAGGGTGTGTTTCCACTGACAGAGTAGAATGAACTCATGCTTTCCAATTTTTCCCCATGTTAGGAAATAGGTCCTGTCTCATTACTGGTGACAGCACATATTGGTAGGTCATAGAGCAAAGGGAGAGCCTTGCATTAGAACAGCTGGGGCCCAGAGCCAGAAATCTCATTAAAGTAAGCTGCTGCTATTTCCAGCCTGTAATAGAGCTTTGGAGCTTGATTATATTCAGTGAAAGCAGGTCATTACAAACACAGTGCTTTTTGCATATTATCTAAATTGAAATAATAATATGTTCTCTCCTTTCATGTGCTGTATTGATAAATCCCAACTTATGAATGAAACATGTTGATTAGTTAGTTAAAAATAATTAGTTCCATATTATGCCTGCAAGTTTGAGGCTTGATTAGTGCAAACAAATAACTTTTCTTGATAATAAGTCATTTACAGATTATTCTCTTAAATGGAGCACACAGGCATAAAAATAATCTGCAGCAATAAATTGTGCTATTTGTTCTCTCTTTTCTCTTTGACTTGAAACATAATGCCACTTTTAGAGCTTGAGAGACAGAATATCTAAATGCAGATTCTGATCTCAACAGCAATTGCCACAGTGCAGCTCTGGCGTTATGTGATTGAGGTGGCAGTGCACCAGATAAGAACGTGACCCACAAGTGTGCTTTGATTCAGTATTGCTGGCCATGTAGTTCTAAAAGAGCAACACTTATTGCTCCCAGTGACTGAGAATATTGCTCTGTTTAGCTTCTCATTATTTAACTTGCATTTAAATATTCTGAGCTAGTGAGTGGTTGGTGTTGGTTCAAGGTTTTCCTCAATAATGGTAGCACTAAGTAATCTTTTTAGTTCTTTTGAAGGAGAAAAAAAACCCAAACCTGCATGAACCTTCATTTCTAGTCAGCAGTTCAGTGAAGCCAGTATGATTCAACAGTGTCCATAAAGCTTAAGCATTGTTCTGAATATTAACATTTTCCTGAACCAGGGCTTAGGGCAGTCAGAAGGACAAAGTCTTTTTCTTAGCTCCCTAGGGTTCTTCTCACTCTGGCAAAGGATGGGCCCATAACTGTGTACAGGAAACATGCAGTAAGAAAGGCTATGCATTGATAGGATTACAGTACATACACTATAATAAAATTAGGTAGCACCCTGGTAAAAAACCTCAACTCTGTTGATAGCACTGTCTCTGCTGTTCCTCCCACCTACAGAGCCCTGCTGGTGGAAAGTTATGGCTCTCAATTATCACTGTGAAAATACAGCCCTATTTTGGGAGTGCTTCAAACTTCTAGCAGTCATCTACAGTGTGGGAGTTTGACTGGGTTGTTAGAGAACATCAGCCTTCATGTTTAGGTGCTGGAGTATGACAGTTGTGGATGTGGCAAATAATACACTTTTGTCAAGCATCTTTATAAAACCACTTCCCTTCCTGGTTGGCAGGAAAACTTGCAAAGCCTGGGAAGAGAACCAGCCCCATGCTCCATTTGTCCTCTTTGCAGAATGCCAGCAAAGGATGATCGGAGGGCTGGAGCACCTCTCCTATGAGGACAGACTGAAGGAGTTGGGGCTATTCAGTCTGGAGAAGAGAAGGCTCAGAGGTGACCTCATTGTGGCCTTCCAGTATCTGAAGGGGGCCTACAAGAAGGCTGGGGAGGGACTTCTCAGGCTATCAGGTAGTGATAGGACTAGGGGGAATGGAATGAAGCTGGAGGTGGGGAGATTCAGGCTAGATGTGAGGAAGAAGGTCTTCCCCATGAGAGTGGTGAAGCCCTGGAATGGGTTATTCAGGGAGGTGGTTGAGGCCCCGTCCCTGGAAGTGTTTAAGACCAGGCTGGATGAGGCTCTGGCCAGCCTGATCTAGTGTGGGGTGTTCCTGCCCATGGCAGGGGTTGGAACTAGATGATCCTTGTGGTCCCTTCCAACCCTGACTGATACTATGATACTATGATGTAATTTTGTAGTGTGGACACTTGTCCACCAGTGCTTTAGACCATCAGTTTACAGGAGCACCAAATACCCAGTAGCTAGGAACAGCCACATTTCTACTGTTTTGTGAAAGACCTGAAGTAACTTACTGGTTAAAAACTCTTCAATCCTTCCCGTTCCTCTCAGAGGGCACTTACTGAGAAATGGTAATGGGTTACAGTCTCAGAGTGCTTTTAAAGCACTCAGTGTCAGAAAAAAATGGCATTAACCCACTCCCCTGCCCATATTCTGGACCTGATTCTCAATGCTAATTAGGAGTGATTTCACTGAAGGGAAGGGAGTTATGCAAGACTTGTGCAAAAAAGTAGAATCAGATCCATGTATCATATGTTTAAACTTCCTGGCAAAACATGCTCTGTTTACTTGAGGAAATTAAAACATTTCAGAGTCTGGGTGATTTAAGGGCTATGTTCTTACTTCCTAGAAATTACAACAGTACATCAGGTAATCAATAAATGTATAAAACTGTCTAAAATGCAAGCATTGCAGAGGTCAGGAATGGGAAAAAATGCAGCTGAGATCACTTTAGATGACACAGTGGCAAAGTGGCATTATTTTTACCAACAGCACCTCAAAGCCTTTACCAAAGGCAAGAACCTGATGTAATGGTATGGCAAACAACATTGTTTTCAAAAAGCAAATTTCGCCACTTCCACGGTGAATAAAATTAAACACAAAATTAGACTGTTCAGTTCAGCACTTTGGCTCCAACCTCCCTTAAGCTTCCAGAAATGCAGGGAAACAGGCTCTTGGGTTGGGCCCATCTGTCCCAGCAGCACAGCGCTGCATTGGTGCCACATTATCGGTGTGTTTTTCACTCTGGATCACAAGCAGCACGCAGCATGGGGTGTACATCTCCTTGATGATTTGTAAGAGAATTTCCTCAGTTACACACAAAGCCTCCCCAGTGTCTTCCACAAGATGAGGCCCCATTAAGACTAATGAAAATGCTGATGCTGCACAATGGAGGCTGCAGATCCTCCAGGAGAGCCGTAGGAAAGAAATGGGCTCTTAAACAGGTAGGAAGTCACTCAGCTTCTACCCTCAAATCTGAAAGAGCTGCTTGATGAGGCTTGATGAGACTCAGAGGTAAGCAGGAAATTCAAGAAGGAAATATCCAAGACTTTGAAAGCATAAATAAGCTGCACATGGTTTTCTGCCTTGTAATAATAACTCGCAGATCACTGCATCAGCTCCTGGGCTTCTACAGTAGTATAAAGAAGCTGCTAGAAAGAGGAACAAACACTCCTCTATGCTGCTCCTTCCCCCTGTGTTACAATAAGCCAAGGCTTGTGATGTTTGGCCAAAGAATAGGGAAACCTAGGAGTAACTTTGGACAATACATGCTGGTGATGATGAGTCACTGGCTAGTGTTAAAGACAGAGCCACAGTCAGATGTGGTGCATATATAACAGGGACTTTGTCTGCCATCGGAGGAGATGCCATTTGCTTTATGCCTGATCTGAATTTTGCATCACATATGCTCCTAATGGTGTAAAGAGACATCTTTTTTTTCCCCTGAATGTACAATGAGGGGAACAGCCCCCTGCAGTGTCAGCCTCAGTTTGGAATGTGTTGGCTTTTTTGGCTTGTCACATCTTTCTCGTCTCTAAATCTCTGCCTTTGTATTGTAATATGGCGTGCTGTAAATATCTGTAATGGAAGGGATTACATCAGCTAACTCAGTGTTGCCAATCTCAATATTAAACTCTGCAGCAGTAAAGAGCCCTGCCCAAGTATTCAGCTTCATTTATATTAGAATACAAAGTACAGAATAAACCCACATAGTTTCTGGCAACTGATACCACCTGCCAGATAAGAATGGCACAGGGGAAAGCAATGCCAGAGCATTGAAGTTCCCTCTCAGACTTAAGAGCTGTGGAATACTTGCTACATGCCCTTCCTGAATCTGCTGGAAGTTAGCAATTTTAATTCCCCCTGCCCCACCACCACTTTGTAATAGTAATTCCCCATCCCAAATACACAAGCAAAAGCAAAAAGTAGTTTCCTATTTCTACCCCCACTGACTCTGCTAAGGGCATGCTGGCTGCAACAAGAGAGAGAGTTTTAGTAGTATTTTAACATATTTTCACTTTGTTTCAGATACACAAAAGACAAGAGCTAAAATGCTTAAAAATATGTCTAACATTTTCTTGTGGTTTCTCTATGCTCAGTCAGCTGCACACTGACTGTACTGTTCTCACTGCAATTTCAAGGCTTGCTTGAAGGCGGTCGGGGCCAAATAAAATCCCATTCCTATGAGACAAGTCAATATTAGGTTCCAGTGAACTTGACCAGAACTATTGTCCCTGTGTTGGATTGCTCATCAAAACTTCCTCTTTTTCAACCCTCCCCATGAATATTCTTGGAAAAGACTGCTGCAGGATTTATGTAGCAAGTGTGAAATAATTAGGCTCAGTGGAACACAAGTTCTAAAGCGTGGGAGGCATGATTCAGCACTTCGTCTTTCCAACCTTAATGGTTTGTTGTTTATTTATTTATTAATTTTCAGATTTTCCAAGGGAAAATAATGGACTGACTTCTTTACAATAATACAATAGAATACAATACAATAGAATGAACCAGGTTGGAAGAGACCTTCAAGATCATCGCATCCAACCCATCAACCAATCCAATCCACCTAAACAACTAAACCGTGGCACGAAGCACCCCATCAAGTCTCCTCCTAAACACCTCCAATGAAGGTGACTCCACCACCTCCCCGGGCAGCCCATTCCAATGGGCAATCACTCTCTCTGTGTAGAACTTCTTCCTAACATCCAGCCTAAACCTCCCCTGGCACAGCCTGAGACTGTGTCCTCTTGTTCTAGTACTGGCTGCCTGGGAGAAGAGACCAACCTCTGCCTGTCTACAACCTCCCTTCAGATAGTTGTAGAGAGCAATAAGATCTCCCTGAGTCTCCTCCTCTCCAGGCTAAGCAACCCCAAGCTCCCTCAGCCTCTCCTCATAGGGCTTGTGTTCCATACCCCTCACCAACTTTGTTGCCCTTCTCTGGACATGTTCCAGCAAGTCAACATCTTTCCTAAACTGAGGGGCCCAGAACCGGACACAGGACTCAAGGTGTGGCTTAACCAGTGCAGTGTACAAGGGCAGAATGACCTCCCTGCTCCTGCTGGCCACACTGTTCCTGATGCACGCCAGGATGCCAGTGGCCCTCTTGGCTGCCTGGGCACACTGCAGGCTCATGTTCAGCCTACCATCAACCAGTACCCCCAGGTCCCTCTCTGCCTGGCCGTTCTCCAGCCACTCTGACCCCAGCCTGTAGCACTGCATGGGGTTGTTGTGGCCAATGTGCAGAACCCGGCACTTGGATGTGTTCAATCTCATGCCATTGGATTCTGCCCATCTGTCCAGCGTGCCGAGGTCCCTCTGCAAAGCCTCTCTTCCCTCCAGCAGATCAACTCCTGCCCCCAGCTTGGTGTCGTCCGCAAATTTACTGATGATGGACTCAGTGCCCTCATCCAGATCATCAATAAAGATGTTAAAGAGCACGGGGCCCAGCACTGGGCACACCACCAGTGACTGGCCACCAGCTGGATGTGGCATCATTCACCACCACCAGTCCCTTTGTATGGGACTCAAAGATTCCATAACTAGAGAGATACAGAAGCTGGCAAGAACTCCTTTATCCACCATGCTGTTTTCTGACTGCTGCTAGCCCCACAGGGACGGCTTCGTTCTGTTAGTATTAACTGCATATAAATTGCAAACAGCGTGCTGAGCTGTTCTAGAGCAAGAAGCGACGAAACCACAGACAAGGCGAATGCTCAAAACTTGTATTGTCTGTTGTAGGAATATGGAACAGGATCCTTGGGTCCTGTGCCTTTATTTCAGCGAAGGAGCTGGTCTGTTGTTTCTATTTTAAATTGGTTGCCATGGTGGTATCATCTGGGCTTTCGCACTGATGAAAATTATTTGCATCCGTGACGCAGCAGTGCTGGCAACCCGGTGTTTGCATCTACCTCTGACACAGGAGTGATTGTGGGAATGGAGCCTGACTGTTTGCCTTTGCAGGGTAAACGGGTTCCTTAAACACGCACGTACCTCTTGTTGTCAGGTGGTGTTCCGGTGAGAAGTAGTTGGTTTGACAGCTTCTGAGGCCGCGGAGACCTCAGACAAACTGGAAGTGGTGAAGTGACACTCCATGACCAGGCTGACCCTTCCCCAGGCGTGACAGTGGTGCACGGGTTTGAGTTTGCAGCACCGCCTGGAATTTCTGGGAAGTATGGGGTCTCACAGTTTCAAACCATTGGGTAGCCCTGTCTGACATTGAGATCTGCTGATACAAGAGCCTCTCTCTGACATTTTCTAATGAATCTCAGTCATTAGCCTCCTTGCTTCACAGGCAGCTAGTGATCCTATTAGTTAGGTGAATTGCAGCCACTACCATCAGAAGTATCTCTGAACAATAAACCAGGTTTTAAAAGGGACTCTTCTCGTACATTTATTTTAGATGGCAGCTCAACTTCTGCTCCAAACTTGCTATGAGTTCAGGTTTAAGAGTGCCAGAATCACATGAGAGTTCCTCCAAAGCTTGACCCTGTTTCCCACTTGCTGCTGATTCTATAGTGCACAGTCCCAGGCCTCAGAGGGACATTTAGGCTTAAAGCTTTCTCTGTAATTAAAACAGATATATTGAAATATTAAACCTCATACCTGGAACAGATAGGGTTAATGCTTCTCCCTGCATAAGCTGTCAGTGCTATACTTTGAACAAAACAGCAGCAGCATTACTAGCTAGAGTAGTGCTTGTTGAATTGAGTTAGATCTGGAGCATTAGTATCAGCCCCTTCTCTTCAGCTTTATTGGGAAATCTTCCTTTCCAGCATATGTGATAAGTGGAGGAGGAGGAACTCAAGAGCAGCTCTGAACAATGAACAAGGACCAAATGCTATCAGTAGGAAAGAAAACCTGGTAGTGCCAACTCCATCATGGCAGTTATCATTTTGCAGACTCAACCTGGGGTGCTGGCTCTGTATTCCTTTCTAGCTTGCAAATGAAAGACCTGGGCAGTCGCCTCTCTGTCTTTCCAGCATGCAGATTGTATTTCAGCTGATGTGCCTGCAATGCTGATTCTGCTGAGCTGTAAGTGAAAGATCTGCTGAGTAAGAAATTGTTAAAGGCAAGCAAGAGCCTCGTTGTCTTTTGGTGATGTCAGTGCAACCTTTATCAATAATTGAACAGCTTTTCCAGGAACACAATCTAGAGAGACCCGAGTCTGTGCTACCATCTTGCTGTTTCAGTCGAGTGTTCCAGGAAAGGCTGCTCTCCACCAGGCAATATTGTGCCGTTTCTTTATGCTGCAGGCTCAGGATGCTTAGAGCTGATGACACTGCTCCATCTGATGCACTGCTATCTGCCCACACACTGTCATACTTAAAGCATCACAGGCTTTAAATAGGGACCATTTTAAAAGGGACTGGCCTGTCTGCTTCAGACTGGAGCCCAGTGGGGTGTTTGGAAGGAGAGCTGCAGGTCTTTTCCAGTCCCATGAACCTCTGCTACTGACTTTTCCATTGGAAAGAAAAAGCTGCAGGTCAGAGCTTCACTCCATCACTACCACAAGGACTCGACATGGGTAGCAACGGTCTTATCAGCACATCTGGATACTAAAGCCAGGAGCTTTGAATAGAAACTCAGAAGTGCATTCCCAAAAGCTCCTTATTACAAAGCTGGCATCCAAAGGATGGGAGAAGCCCAGTGATTTTGTGTTTGTTCCAGTCTGGCAGAAGATGTCTTTCTCTCAAGCCCTCCAAATCAATATGCCACCAAGAAGGGGCCAATTTGTAATAAATGCAGAAAAAACCCCAACATACAAAGGGAGGATAACAGAGGTTGCACATGTTAGGCCTTTTATAGAGGTATACTCTGAATGCTACAAGCTGGTAGCTGTGCTCTCCTGGCAACAGATTCTGTGGGACACAATTTCACCCCTCACCACAGGTCTTGAGGGTTACTCTCATGGTTTTAAAGAGCTAGAAACTCTGTCCTACTAGGCTTTGCTACCCAGAAACACTTTGGCTAAGGCCTTGGGCCCTTCTCAAGCTCAGCCTTATCATTATGCTGCAATCAAGAGAGGCAAGAGAGATTTCTGCAGTAAATATTGTATCAGGCAGTCTGGACTGCTTCAAATGAGAGCAGCTTGTAAGGAGCTACTAAATATAAAATTATCCTCAGGGCAGCTCCAGTTTAAGCCAGGGCATGTCAGCCCTCAGAGAAGCACAGAATATCCTGGATGTAAATAAAGTAAAGGCAGGATGAGAAGGAGAATTTGAAGTTTACAACTGAAATTTTGAAAAACAACTGGAAGGTGTGCCATGTAAAAGGAGAGAGGCAAAAATATCAGAAGCATGAAATGTCCAGTATCTGCAGTGCTAGAGTTTGGAATTTCAAGTGTCCTCCACCACAGTCTCATGCATTGCTGCATACACAAATCTCTATCCCTCAAACTTTGGCATCCTCTCCATCTTGGAGTATGTTCCATCTCTTTCTAACCCTTCTTTCCCCTGTGGTTTCTTCAGGCTATTTCTTCCTCTGTGTTTGTGTACCACCCCACAATATATTGGTGCCCTAAAAGCCAATAATAAAAGCCAGTAATAAAAATTACTACAATAATTGAATCGCTCCATAACAGAAATGAGTCTCCCATTGCTGCAGCCTAAACTAAAAAGGCAGAAGATGTTCTCTGTGGTTTTCCAGTTGTGTGGATGGAGGATCTAGACCCAGTTCTGCAGTTCACACTGGTGTAAATTTGTCTAGCGGGGGAAGAAGTGTGCAAGAGCAGCAGATCTCCCAAACTCTCCTAAACAGATGGGGTATCTGGTGGGGTCATGTTCCTGCTGGATATTATTGAACTAGTTCAGTGATCCAAAACTAGATCTGAACTTTGCTGCTCTGGCCTATATCTGACAGAGATAAAAGATACTATCTATATCCTTCAGGCCACACAAGTCTATTTCTAAGCTGTATTGTGTTTCCAGGTTAGATTACAGACAGCTGACTCTGCTGACTTCTTGCGTCTGAATCATTCCTCTACTTTTATCCACATTTTCAGCTGCAGAATACAGCTAATGCAACAATATATGGAAATTAGCAATTAACCAGGAAATGCTGAAGTTTAATGAGGTGACAGCAGGACACACTGACAAGTGTTTGATCATATGAGTCAGACCATGCTGACAGGTCTACAAATAGTTTTGCTGAGCATCAATGTCAACACAATTTTATATAGGAAAGGCAGGTCCTCTCTTGCAGTACACCTGCACCATCTCTGAGGTTGATGTCCTGGTACTTTTTGAATGTACATTCTCTGTTCCATAAGCATGTCTTTGAGATGTTTTTCAAGTTCTCACCATACCTGGGCCAGTTGCACTGCATATAAGTAATCTGCATTCTGAAAAGAATCTTTTAATCATAGCATTAGAGGCATAATTTTAAAAGAGGAAAAAAGCCCCAGAACCCAATCAACAAATGACCCAAACAAAACCACAAATGACCCAAACAAAACAAAACAACAAGAAAAAAAACCCCCAACCAACCAACCAAAACCACACAAAATAAACAAACCCAACCAACCAACCCAAACCCCCAACAAACCAGATTCTAAAGTAAAAGACAAAATTAGTAAGGAAAAGTAGCTACATCCCAATCTACTATAAGGCAGCATAATTGTACCTGTGGATTTGTGATCTGCTACATCAATATAAATCTATCAGGGAAAGCACAGATATCTTCTAAATGGTCGTTTACCACAGGAGCAGCTGCCTCACAAGCTTTTCTCCCTGGCATCCTATGAAAAATGAGCAAGGAAATGGAGCAGGACACATCTGACAAGTAGTGGAGGCAGAGTAGGTGGGCACCTGAACAAGAGCTTGGAATCTAATTTGTCTTGGTATCAACAGTATTCAAGCAGGTCAACATCTCTTAGCACCTCTAGCCGATAGACTTGGACACAGTTCCTCCAATAAATCTGTGGCAAAGTAATTCAAGTGTCCCCTAGTTACCTTCTCTCGCCTGAAATAATAACCTATCTTTTTTCTGTTACCCTTGGACATTCTAATAAATGGTCCTTCAGGACAGCCAGAGTGGTACATTTGCTCTATCAGGACAGTAAAAATCCACTGGCTTATTTCTTCTTGTACAGCCTTCACTTAATTCTAGCAGCTTTGCTGGGGTGTATGTGGCGTATGGGCACAGGGCTGAAATTTGCCTAAGGTTCTGTAGATCTTCAAGCCAAACTGTGCTCTCTGTGCAAAATGTGGTACTCCTGCTGAGCACCAGAAACTGGCCCAGGAATTATGGCACTGAGTGTTTGAGTTGGTGACAGATGCTTAAAGCTGATGCTTAAAGCAAGAACACCAACCTGCAGAGATAATTAAGCAGTTGTTGCTAGGAAGCTTCAGAGCTGCTCTCTGAAGTTCTGCTAAAATGATGGGTGCTTTGTTTGGATTTTTAAGGAACTTTGAAAGCTAAATACAGCTGGACCAAATTCACCATAAAAGGGAATTGGATTTGGTGACCCTCCATTTTCTGAGACTAGTATTTTCTGAGCACAAACCAGGGGTTTGAATCTGTTTCTGAAAGGCTCAAGAATGACACACAGATTTTTGTTTCTCTCCACACTTATTTTGCACTGGTTGGAACAGAGTGTCTCAGTGCAGAATCTGTATAGCACACAGACACAATACACACTTCTCTTATTCAAAATGATGTGTACATACACATGTATATACAGTGCATGTAAACAAACCTCCTTTGAGCTTTCATGTGTGTCATTTAGCTCATTTAGTTGTCATAACACTTGTAATAGAGCTAGGCACCATTTAATATTTTGTAGTCCTTCATCACCAACCCAGAACCCTTTTACGTTTTTAAACGTCTATACCCCAACTCCCATTGTTTCTGAACATAGAATGGCTCAGACTGGAAGGGTCATTAAAGATCATGTACTCCAATCTCCCTGCCCTGGGCAGGGATGCCTCTCTTCTCACCTCTGCTCCTGGCTCCCTACAGAGCTGGGGACACACCAAGAGCAGGCACATCCACTATGCATTGGGGATAATGCCCCTGCAGCCACATAACATACTGCATTTATTTTGTTTGAGCTCTTCATAATGTTTCTTTCTATTCTTTTGATTGAATCTGAGGACGTCTCTGTTTCATGGCCATTAAAAATGGATAGGAATACCTGCAGCAATTTGGCTTGCTCTGGACCTTTGCCAAAAGGAAGAATCAAACCAAAGCCATGGCTTTGCTGCAAACAAAATCTGGAGGTTTTTACTCAAATAGTTAACATACAGTCTAACTGAAGATGAGGCACTGCCATTTTTTCATCAAAACTCAGCTGCTTCCTTGTTGACAGTTTACACGGATTGGTTATGAATGATTTAATCATGATGGCTAAGGGAGGGAAGAGCACCGGAGTGACATAAAGTTTAATGAGGTTAAGAGAGACATAAGGGAAGAATAATAATAAAGGTCATAACAGTATGTATTCACACAAGGATTTCAATAATATTACCAAAAAGCAGAGTTATCAGACAAAAGTCCATGCTCTAGAAAGGACTTCTTTGCACAATGTTTTGTACTACTGGGGAGAGATCCACTGGGCAGAGTGGATTTTTTGCCCCCCCCGTAAGTCATCAATGCAAATGGAAAAAGTGTATTTAAATGAGGTAAAGCAGTGAGGAATCTCCAAATCCACTGTCTGCTGAGATGGATCACCCCTCCATATGGGATCTGCTTCTCTTACCTCTGTCTAAGGTAGTACTGATTCTCAGTGAGTCACTGAAGATAAATAAAACAGCAGCTTTTTCCAAGTATCTTCAAGAGTAATTTGTACATTTGATTCATGTTTCAGAAGTGGAAAAATCAGTAGGCCCATTAAAGGAGTAATACTGAAAGCTACAGAGCAAGGGGAGGGGTGAAGCCTGCTGACTGCAGCTGGATGGGGAAGAGAGGGAGAAAACCTTCTGTGAGCCCTGACTCTTACACTGCATAATGTATTTAGCATGGCTAAAGCATCTGCTTCTGACTGAGATCTTCTCACTAAGGACAGAAAGAAACGTTCATCAAAACAACAAAAGACCTTGGAGCATCCCTCCTTGGCCCTTTATTTCCTGAGTGTGCAAGCCATGAATGATGAGTATGCTGAGGGTTAAAGTAAAAATAAAAAATCACTCTCTAGGAAAACACACAAGAAAAGAGCAGCTAAATCTCTGACAGATGAGAACACTCTCGGGGTGTCAGCAACAGGAGTTCTGATTTACACAATCTGGAGGGAGAGATAAGGACTCTGCAGTACAGCAGCATCTAATAATTGATGCCTGGAGCACAATAACGAGAGAGAGGTCTTCATTTTATTTATTTATTTTGCAGTTAATTTAGTGGTCCTGAAAGCAAGAGCCTTTTTTGCTCTGGTCACTGACAACACAGCCAAGTTCTCACTCACAGCTCTGTAAAAAGACACTTTATAAATAACTGGATAGAAGGATCTTCACCCCTGACCTGTGGGATCTATCTACCACGTGAAAAGAAAGATGAGGAGCACTGATGCCTGGCAGATATACCATGTGCCTGGCCTGCAGATTGCTCACACAAATCTACCTAGTTCAGACCTGGTCTTCAAAGCACTAAACAATGAGGTCATGTGTATGTAGCAAGCACATGATGTACACAACCTGCGACTCTGGTTATAAAACTAAGCTCATTTTGACTTCTAGGTCTGCTACAGGAATTAGAAATCGAGTCTTGAGACAAGAATATTAGACTAAAGTTGAGATATAAAATAACAACTCCTCCACTCTTCACCTTCATGCCCCCAAATGTAACAAACCCCCACCCAACAACACCAACCAAAACAACCCCACCACAAATACACAAATAAAAGACCCCCTTACACCCCCAAACCTGCTAATTTGGGAGAGCAGTTTTAAAATCATCTAACATCTAATCTAGAGCCATTTCCTCTGCTTTGCAGGATGGATTGCTGCAAAATTTCAGAGCAAGAGGTGTTGCAAACACCTACTTTGTTTTTGCTGCTGCTTCCATGTTCCTCATTCCCTCCAGACTGTCCCTAGCTCATTAGTCATGTTGGGGCAATGATAAGGTGGAGAATGATTACACAGTTGGCTCAGACTTTTCCCTTCCCAGTACAGAGTGTGCCTGGATCCTTCCTGGGTGGAGATTGACCTGAATGCCTTCTTTAAACCATACACACACAAGCTGTAATGATTTCCAGTTTGGTTATGTACCTGCCTCTGTTCCCAGGGCCCATATTTCAAAACAGGATGGTCCTGTTTCAGGTCCTGTTGTTGGTTTTGTTGATTTGTTGAAAAGCTGCAGATTCCCACTGAAACAACTCACTTTTTCTCAATTATCTTCAGAAAAACAAAAACTTTGTGGAACCCCTCACCTGTGCAAGTGAATTCAGCTTGTGAGTGAGTATGTGTTGTGACAGTCCTCTGAGGAATATTGCCTCTGGGAATAACTTTCTGAGCTACTCCAAAACCTCTTTGTGAGTGACTGTTTGGAGATGCTCAGTGGTGAGATTCTGGTTTTTGCCTCTCTCTCTGTGTTAGGACAGTGGTAGTTTTTACCCATCTCAACCCCATGTACCTCTTAACCTGAGACAAACCAGGGCTCACTTCATTGGGTAACACACAGTCATAGCACAAGACAACCGTCTTCATGATATACAACCAAGTATGTGAGTATGTGCTTGACTTTATCTCCCAAACCTCTTCTCACATTTGTCTTTGCAGAAAGTACTAATGTCCCTTCTTTACCAGTCTGACCCTGGGCTTCCCCTTTGCCTCCATCTTTGACTCAACATTATGTCCAAGGCTTGTCATTTCTTCTGCCCTATGTTCAATTTTAGCCTTTCCTCTATTCCCACAGTGGCGAGACTAATTCAAACACAAATGGCCTTGTGACTTGCCTGTAGCAAACTCCTTCCGGCCACAACATTACCACTATTACCCCTTCAAAGCCATCCAGGCTGTTCTCTCTGTTGCACCACAGCTTGCCACCAATTATGCCCTCATGTCCATGCCCTTCACATGCAGTGCTTATGGAAAAGAAGGTGGAATCTGCAGGGTGAGGACAGGGGGTTGGGTAGAAGTTTTGGGCAGTGAAACACAGAACTGCTGACAGCGGGGGCTGGCTCAGCCCTCCCAAGGTACCACCACTCCAGCCCTAAGCTCCTACATGGCTCTACCTGCTCTTCCAGTTCCCAGCTCCCACAGCTGTCAAAACACTTCTGCCAGGGAAAGTAATACTCTGCCTTACCTGCCTCTGGCCATACCCACGTATTAAGCTTTTATGCCTTAGTCCTTGCCTAGAACATCTCCTACTGCTTTGCACTTCTGCATCTGACTCAGCTGGCTCACAAGAGCTCTCTGCTCTGCCCCAGCCTGGCAGGGGTCTGACCCACTCATGTTTGTGTTGAGCAGAAGAGGGGGAGTGACAGGTTCTGACACATATCATGTCCATCCGTGTACACCGTAATTCAAAAGAATTCCAGGTGATACACTTTGCCTGCTCTGCCCCTCTCATGCTTTTTTCAGACCCAGGCTTTAACATCAACTTCAGTGTCACCAAGTTGTCATACTGTTGTCCAAACATCGGCCTGGGTCTGAACCTTGCTGTCATCCGCCTTGGAAAACTGAGTGGTTAACCCAGTTCCTACTGAGGCATCCAACCACTCCACTAAGATACATAGAAAGCCAAGGACCTAGGATATTCTAGACATTAAATCAGGCATCTGAAGTCACCATTTGTTTGTTTTGCTTTTAAGTTCCTTGAGGATAAAAGGGACTTCATCACAGGTTTTTCAAAGCTGCTTTGGATTTTAGATGAATCTAATTTGGGGGTTTGTGCACCTACACATCTTAGGCAGCACTGAAAATCCCAAGCCTAACTAATTCTATGTGTGGGAGAAGATGCCGCTTCCCAAAATGAAGGGAACCACTTGCCTTGCAGGCAAAGTCCACAAAGTCAGAAAGGCTGGCAGCAGGGAGCCAGGCAAGAAAGAGGAGAGGCAAATTCACACTGGAAAATGCTATTGATCCTTTGCCATGCCAGCAATAGCCAGTAATACTGCAACATGAACTAACCTGCCCAACCAAAGCAAAATTCTCAGAGATTTGTAAAAATCCCCTCTAGAATGTAAAGAACAAGTCCAGAAAAGCTATTTAAGGTTTTCAGGTTTCCTTGGGCAATGAAAAAAAACTATATTAAAATAGCAGCCTGATTCAGTCTCAGATTTATTACTCAGCAGGCAAATAAATGTACCCTGTGCTTATACACAAAACTTGCTTGGGAAGGGCTGGTGGTTGGGTTTGTCACTGCTGAGGGAAAATATGCAGAGCAAGGAGGAGGGGGAGAAAGCGCTTTCCCTCCACACGAAACATGCCCTCAGATGGAGGTATGATGTGGTTCTCCCACCTTAGGCTCACGGAGCTTACCCACTCATGGCAATATGGAGCTTGGGGGAACACCCTAATTCTGATGCATGGTGTGATTGACAAGGGTAGTTTCTGCTGCCCTGATCCTAGCACAACTTCATGTTTTCTTTTGCACTCAGCTTCAAAGCTAGAGCTTGCTAGATGCACTCTTAAATAAATGCTAAAGAAGAAATTCCCGTTGGCGCAGAGGAGCCAGTAGCAAGATTCAGTATGGTAATGTACTGTTCCAGATACAGGCTGAAATGAGTGCACCACCATGCAAACAACTGCATGCTCCCACAAAATACCCTCAGGAGAATTATTGGAAACCATTTCCATCTGACAAGTTGGCACTCGGCCCCTTGCCCGGCCAGCATTCATCTCTGGTAGCAGCTAATGAGCTCTGTGCTGAAACGCTGGGCAGCACAGGAGGAGAAAAGACACAGCAAAGAGGATTTCTGAGGTCTTTTAGCATGTGACATGAAAGGGAAAGAAACACTGTGCTGGACATCTACTGACTTCAGAGGGAAGTGGATCAAACCATTTAATATTATTAGTGAATATCAGCAGCACCCAATGGGGGAAAGAAACTCCATGGAGCTAAGTGGTGCATCAGCACTTTCCAAAGAGATGTGGTGAGGCAAGAATGAGAGAAACAAGTGGGGACAGACAGATCAGGCAAGGGAGCAGGAGAGCAGATGAATTTTCAGTTTGCTGACAATTCTGTAAACAGAATTTTGTTTGCCTGAGATTTTAGAGAGTTTAGCACTGGACAATGATGTTTCCTGCTGGACTTCATCATAATCAAACTCCAGCACATTTTTGACTGGAGTCAACCTGAATCAAAACAAGGATTAAAAAAAAATAATAATCAAAAAAAGGCTTATTTGAAATATCAAGTGAAATGCTCTGGACATTTCTGTCATGTCAGCTGCCAAAGCACTGCTGAGGTTTTTGGTGCTCTTCTAGTCTGAAGAGGATTTTGAGGAAGAACATGGAAAGGGAGTGGGCAGTCTTGAAGGTACCTATCAGCTCAAGAGAGGCTCTAGGAAAAGAAGATAAGGCTTGTAAGGTAGAATCATAGAATCACCAAGGTTGGAAAAGACCTCAAAGATCATCAAGTCCAACCTGTCACCACAGACCTCATGACTACTAAACCACCAAGTGCCATGTCCAATCCCCTCTTGAACACCTCCAGGGATGGTGACTCCACCACCACCCTGGGCAGCCCATTCCAACGGCTAACAACTCTCTCTGAAGAGAACTTTCTCTTCACCTCCAGCCTAAACTTCCCCTGGTGCAGCTTGAGACTGTGTCCTCTTGTTCTGGTGCTGGTTGCCTGGGAGAAGAGACCAACCCCCTCCTGGCTACAACCACCCTTCAGGTAATTGTAGACAGCAATAAGGTCTCCCCTGAGCCTCCTCTTCTCCAGGCTAAACAATCCCAGCTCCCTCAGCCTCTCCTTGTAGGGCTTGTGCTCAAGGCCTCTCACCAGCCTCGTTGCCCTTCTCTGGACAGAGAAGGTAAAGCACAGGATGGATCTAAGCACTGGATCTGAACCCCTGGGGGAGCTCAGGGTGAGGAGCCCAAGTACTGAGCCAGGAAAGAGTTCCCCATATCTTGCAGGGTTTGAGACTGAAATATGTGCATGTCAGAAAGCTCAGGAGACTGAATATCATTTGCAACCCAAAGCAATGGCACTAGCCAGCACTGTGTGACTCATGCTCAGTCCTGACCTCTTGAAGGCTGCAGAGGTTGATGCGGAAAGTATTACACTGACCTAGAAATGGAGAGCTGACCTGGCCACGGGTGGTGAGCGATCTCTTTGACCAGAACTTTCCTGAAGGCTTAGAAAGAACTGAGTGTTGTTTTTTGGGAGGGATTGGAAAGGCAACCTTCTCAAGAGATGTGTGCCAGGGTGAGGAGTGACTAGAGGCACAAGGCTGCTTTGCAAGGCATTTGCATTCAATTATTTATCGGGCAAGTTTGGGACAGATGGCAGGAGGATGTGTGCCTGTGCAGTTACAATACTGCTACAACAGACCACAGCTCCAAACGGGAGCCCCAAGGCAGGACCAGAGTGACCCCTTGGCCGAGATGGGCATCACCACAGCAGGGCATGGGGCTCAGAACCCCGCTTTCCCACTCCTGTTTTCTGCCTCTTTGCACATTGTGGGGAATAGCAGCCCAGCACATGAGCAGGAAAGGGTGAACCACCTAGCTATGGAGTGAAAGGTTATGGGGAGAGGAGAGAAAATTGCAACACATGTAGGCAAAGGGGTGGAAGTTAATTTGGGTGTCATGTGGGAGTTGGCAGTGACCAGTAATTTGGGCCCTGATGTTCCAGTCTGGTTTGGCTGTCCTGTTTTTTTCCTGAGATGGCAAACCCATCTATGAGCACACTGCAGAAGTGCTGACCTGTCTCATATGGGCTGTGAGATGTTGGCGAACAAAGCTCTTTTCTCCCTTCATACAAAACAGCCCATGTAGGAGCAGCACTTTTGTCTATTAGGCAGAATCATTTGACAAGCTATTAATTTTTTACCCTCTAATCATTATTTGATATTCAGGTATGTGTGTGGAATTCATTCCTGCTCTGTAATGTGAGAAATAAAACTTCTGGGGAGTTTCCCCAGTGTGAAAGCTCAGGGTGAGCCCATATAAAGTTCGCTCCTCCACAAGCACTTGGGTACGTGAGCTCAGTATTTCCACCCATACCAGTGAGGACTACTTAGCTGTGTGGGAATGCCTGGAGAAGGTCTTTGAAGAGGGCCAGATCAAACTGGAATTTCAGTTTTAATTAATTGCTGTAGAAAATGTCACCAGTATCATTCACCCAGCTGCACTCCTGTGTCATGTTTGCCTGAGACAAAGTTCTCCCATGTACTGTAATGAATCATAATATTTAAGATGAATACAGAGAAGCAGTGACATTCACTGGGGCTTTCTGTGGCTAGAGCTAGGGCTGAGCTCTGCTGGACTCCTCTCCCAGCTGCAGCTGGATGTGCTTCAACTTAACCTCATCCCGAGCTTCCTGAGGTCTTTTTGTGCTCAGAGGCAGGCCGGCACTCCACATGCTGCCTTTGCAGGGTGTGAGCCATGGGGAGAGCCTCTCTGCACCCTCTGCGCTGGGAATCTCACCCCATCACTCCAGTAGGACCCATCCTTCTGCCCAGCACAGCTGGAGTGGGAGGAGAGAGGAGATGTTTCTAGAGCCGTAAATCACCTTTGCTTCCTGCTGATCTTCAGAGCTGCCAAAATTCAGTCTGCTTCACGCTGAAGAAACTGGGCGGAAAGAGGTTGTTATTATGTATGATCGGCTTATGCCACAATTAATGTTTGCCTTTTTTCTTTTTTCTTCTAATATCCCTTTGCAGAGCAGGCTCCTCTCTGTTCTCTCCTTTGAGTTAAACCTTCCACCACTCCCATTCCTGCCAACACCCACTGGTAACGACTGCTGCAGTGAAATCTAATCAGAGCAGAGATCAACTCGTTACCTTGAGAAGTAAACGTGTCTCAGACAAAGCAGCAATTTTGTCTGAGTCATTGCAGCATCCCTGAGTGTATCCAAAACAATCAAAAGCTGGCTAAACCAGTCCATTAGTAGCAGAGCCATCACCTTGTCTTCCTGCATAGTTCCAAGAAGAAGCTGTGCTCCGCTTGCCCTACTCCTGGCAAGGAAACCTCCTGCTCCTTTGTTCCCACAATTAATAATTCAGTGAAATCCCGTGGCCCGAGCGTTCCTGTTTCCTTTTTGTTACAGGACTTTCAAACGAGGCAAGAGAAGGGACACTTTAAATTCTTTGGACTAACTGCTGAAGGGCTGAGAATGGTGCGATTGTTGGTGTGGATGGGGATAAACAACCAGACTTGTGTGTGCACATGCAGATGAACATAAACAGGAGGAGGAACAGTGTTACCATAGAAATGAAGAGCTGCCTCCGCAGACATCATTTGTCACATCAGCATCCCTGCCACGGGGTGCTGCTTCAGCCCTTGAGCTGTAATGAGGGTGGTGCTGCCTTTGGGTGTGCAGGTGTTCATCTGCTGACTTCCTTCTGCCATTTGGGAGAACTGATACTGAACTCTGATAATGGTCAGAAAAGTTTTGGTGGAGGAACAGAAGCAGTGTCTTGGGTGCTATCCCAGGAACAGGCTGCAGCGCAGTGGCTGAGGCACCTGACGTGCTTCCTGCCACAAAGCCAAGAGATGGAGAAGGCTTCTGGCAGACTGACAGATAAACACCTTGTTAGGCTGTGAATGCACACAGTGGGGCCAAGAGCTTTAAATTCCTCCCTTGGTATCAGAAAGTTTTGCCTCTGGACTGGTGCCAGTCTATAATCTAGTTGAGAACCTGCACTATCTAGGGTGGGATTGTAACGCTGCAGCGAGTAACACGACCTCATTTACAGAGGGACAAGAAGGTTTGGGGTGTTCTGTTGCCCTGGGAGTCAGGAAGCCAGCTCTTTTTGTTCCCCTAAAAGACCCTCACTTGTTTGGAATAGAAGCCCAGGCAGTGTTCCCTAACAACCCTCCCCAGGGGATAGCTGGGGTTGACAACACCAGCAGTTTTCCTGCAAGCCTTGTGGAATTTGGTATTTCTCATGAAGCCTAAACTCCTGGACTCTTCTCATTAACTGAAAGTCTTAGCTTTCATTTTTTTCCCTAGGTCTCATGACTGCAAAGAAAAGCTCAAAAACATGACCCTTAAGCCTCATAAATCAAAAGTTAAATAATTTCTTTTTTAAACACAGCCCAAACATCCCTATGAAAGGAAAAGAAAGAAAAAAAGAGAGAGAGAGAGAGAGAGAAGGAACAGTTCATGACATTTTTTTAACCAGAAGTCTGCCTTTTTTCCCTTTTTTATTTCTTTTTTTTTAATCAGGGAGAAGCTGGGGGCTGTAAAATAAAACCTTTCAACACTCAGTTCCTATGTAAGTATCAGACATAAAAATAAACATACTGGAACATACAGAATATATACTTCAGTTCTGGCCTTGCAAGTCTCTCCTAGTTTGTGGAGAGAATTTATTGTCAAAACATGGTCTCCCCTTGGCCTCTGTGAAAACTGCCAGCCACACAGGACATTTTTGGAGAGAAGGGAGGAGCTAATATCATAAACATCCGTGGTGAAGTCAGAACATAGAAGCCTATAAATAAATATACCTGAAGGCAACAGCTTTCAGTCAAGAAAAATGGCTGTTGCACTGGCCAGCAAGGTGGCAAACAGCTGCAGAAAACAACCCTGTACCCAGTTTGTGGTGCCTCTCAAACCCCATGAGCAGTGAACAGGCTGGAGGATGTTGTTTTGTCCCTCTGTGGATGCTGCCCCAGTAAATGATTTTCCTTGATCAAGACTTAATCCAATAAGGAAGACACAATAAGAATGTAAATGTCAATTGTAGTTGAGAAATTTGACCTGTTGGTCATAGAAGCAGCTTAATTTAATTAGAGCTACTTACTGGAATAAAATAAATGCCCATTGTAGTAAGACTCACAGACAGCTGTGTAAAGATAATGTGAAGAAGAGGAAAAGAGAGACCTGACCTAAATTACCAGAAGTGAGAAACTGCAAGGTCACTGGCAGGACAGACACCTCCACTCACTATTCCTGCCTCCTGGCCCATGTGCAAAGCGACCGCACCGCTCTGGCACAGCAGTAATAAACACTGCGCATTCGGGAAGCATTTTTCTTTGAGGCTCTGGGAGAGCTTTGTTGGCATTGATTATTTAAGGTTCACGCTAGCACAGTACAGACAGAAAAGCTGCAGCTCCAAGAGGTGAAGTGACTTGTGCCACAGTCACCCAGTGAGTCATTGGTAGAGCTGGGAGCAGAGTCCTTCCTGACACTGGCACTTCTTTACTCCAGTCAGCATGACATGTGCTGGCTTAAGAGGCAGCATTTCAGCACCTGTGATTGCTCTCTGCAGGCAGCTCCTCTCATCTCCCAGTTCAACTTAGACTGAAGTTTTCCCTGTTTTCAAGTCTATGCCTAGAGTATTTGGGGTTGGTTCTGTGAATTTCCATTAACTTAGAGATAAGGGCTGGTGTGGTTAACATCCCATGAAGTGCTTTGAATGTTTTAAGACTTGACACTGCTTTGGCAGACCAAGTACTTCAGTGTCAGCAGTGTAAAACCCCCAAACCAAGGGGGTGAACTCCAGGCCAGACAGATTTGGTATTATACAGTTGCCTGGAGGAACTAAAGCTGGATCTCCATGCCAAAAACTCTTGGTTTCTCTCAATCACTGTGACTTTTAAAAGTTTAACTGTTGTTTGGCACATCAAATCAGAGCAACTCTTGTAACACTCGGTTTTCAAGTGTTTATAAACAGCCCTTCAAAACCACCTGCAATTAAGTAAGCAAGTTTTCACACTTACAGGTCCAGATCTCTGGTTTGCATTTTGATGTGGTCTCAACAAAACAGTCTCAGAAAATGTGAATGCCAAAGACAAAGCAGTGTTTTGTCTCAGCCTGATCCCTAGCACTCAGGCCTACAATCTTGATTCAGATGCAACTCCAGAAAGCAGGATGTGTGAATATATATTTAACCAAGGAAGGGGGGAAAAAATTGGTTTCAGAAGAAATGCTGAAGGAAAAGGATGGGAAAAGAATGAAAATTATTTCAAAGTCAGAAAAATAATGGCAGCAGAATCAGCCCTCACAGAGCACGGTAAGTACTGAAAAACATGTCTGAGAAAGTTGTGGGATTCCAAGACATGGCTTCCACCCAAGAATCCTGCAAACATGGCACAAGCAAACCCAGATAAAGACATTTTTAAACAGCTCCTCAAAACAAAAATTAACAGAAGGAGCTGAACTAGAAAATGTTCACATGTAATTCCAGAGCAGATGGACTGTAAGTCTCTGAAACAGAAGGTCTCTCCCACAGAAGTTCCTACCCATCCTTAGAGTACGAGCAACAACAAAAGCACAGTTTATAAATCTAGATGTGCTCGTGTTCATTTACCTCTGTGACACTGTGAGAGTCAATGCACAGATCTGGAGGTTAAACTCTCTTTGGGCCAAGTGCTGCCAGACTGCCAGATCTGTGGTTGTGATAGAGTACATCACTTCAACCTGACTGCACTCAGGCGTGTCACTTCCCCTTGCCTAACAGGGAGCCCTGTCCTGATCAGGCTGATGGGCAGTGGGACTCTGCATGCCGTGCTTGTATCATCCTGGTGCATAAAGCTGCAACACTGGGATTGAGATCCAGAGTTCATTGGTATCAGAGAGAGCCAGGCCATTGCTAGGCAGCCCCACTCATTCCTTTGGGGAGGGATTGGTTGGAAGGAGGCACGGCCAGGTGTCTGAGCACTGTGTTGCACAATAACACTGCCTTAGGGCTCAGGCTTGTGCAAACCGGAAAGAAAATGTGTTCTAACTCAAGAAGGCTCCCCAGTAACAGGATTCTGTTGACATGAAGCAGAAGCTTCAAGGTGGTATATACTGGTATGTATCTTACCAGAAGGACAGATGGGATGCAAAACATCCTCAGTTGTCTAGGAAGCTGATTGGATTTTTGTCTGTTTGGGTAAACCCCGAATTACAAGAGATTTGGTAACACACAGACCTTTAGCCTGTGCCCCAGAAACCCCAAACTCTGCATAAATTCAATGGGGATCTGGGCAGCTCAGCTTTTTCCCAAGTTCTGAAAGGGTGAATGAAATGTCAGTATTCAGGGACTTAATGGCATGTGAACAGGCAGGATCCTCACTGGAGGTAGGAGAGTCTGCAATGTGAAAGGAGAGGGGAGTTGGATTTGGAGTTTGCACTCAGAGCAATGGCTCTGCTTGAACTGATAGATACAGATCTATTGAACTGGTTCTTCCAGCACAGCCTGAGTGCCCGGACTCCTGGCATTTTTGTAGCATACAGCACATACGTGAATGGTGAGGAGTGGCTGAATGAATAAAACACTGCAGCAGCAGCAATAATTCAGTAGTCCATTTAACAGAAGATGGCTTTCAGGGCTGTAAATACCTATGAAAGCTTCTGGTCACAGGACCAGGAAGCGAAGTCTCAGCAGGGCGGATTTAGGCACTGCAATGGCACTGATGCCCCAAAAGTGGTGTGGAGGGCAGGAGAGACTGTGGCATCCCTTGCACTGGGACTCTCACCCAGGTGGCCTTTGTGAACACTTCATACCTCATAGACAGTGGCCAGGTTTTCAAAATGATATGGGGAAAGAAGTCCAACATTCAGGATCCTCGAGAGGAGACGCAGTTGTCAATATAAATAACTTTATATTTAGAATCCTAACTCTGGATTGTTAAACTCACCTGAGAGATGACCCTAAGAGCTTTTACTGCATCCTGCCTGTGCTCCAAGACGCTGGAGGTACCCATCCCCCTCCTTCACCATGCCTCAGTGATTTCTCCTGCCAGCCCTCATGAACATAAAACTGCATAAATCAGGGGTTTACTGTCGGGAAACTGAGCACTGATCACAGTTGCTCTAGCTCCATACAGTAGGCCTGGCTAGAACATGGTAAGAATTCTCCCCGTGGGGACTTCTAAGCAACAGCCAATAATTTCCCATGCTCCCAGTGCCAATAATAAATAAAGAATGAGGGGGAAATGCAAATGCAGAGGACACGTAAAACTGCCAAACCAAATTCAGGATGCAAAAGAAAAAAGGGGGGAGGGAAGGCCATTGAGAAGAGCACAGTCCAGCCAGTAACACTTTCCAATCCCATCCATAGCTGAGCTCAGAACAGTAATTCCTTGTTTGCAGGCTCCTCTGTTAGAAGCTAAATGTGATTGCAACTGAAGTACATTGATTAACCCAAAATAACTTTCCCTCAATTTGCTGGCTGCTCAAGAATACTCAGGAGACCTGCTTTTGTTCTGAACTAGTCACTCAGGAGCTCTGGCTCCAGTCCTTGTGCATCTATTGAAACTGAGTGAACCAGAAAATGCCAGGAACTGCACAAGGACACATAGTACAGTTTAATTAGTTTAGAGAGAGGAATTTATTTTTTTTCCAAGCACTGCTTGGGCAAATTGTTGTTGTCCTTTTTTTCCCCCTCTCCTCTTTTCTTTTTTTATTTTCTCCTTTTCTCCTTTTCTTTTTTCTTTTTTCTTTTTTTTTTTTCTTTTTTTCTTTTCTCTTTTCTCTTTTCTCTTTTCTTTTCTTTTCTTTTCTTTTCTTTTCTTTTTCTTTTCTTTTCTTTTCTTTTCTTTTCTTTTCTTTTCTTTTCTTTTCTTTTCTTTTCTTTTCTTTTCTTTTCTTTTCTTTTCTTTTCTTTTCTTTTTTTTCTTTTATTTTATTTTCCTTTCTTTTCCTTTCTTTTTCTTTTCTTTTCTTTTCTTTTCTTTTCTTTTCTTTTTCTTTTCTTTTTTTTTTTTCTTTTCTTTTCTTTTTCTTTTCTTTTCTTTTCTTTTCTTTTCTTTTCTTTTCTTTTCTTTTCTTTTCTTTTCTTTTCTTTTCTTTTCTTTTCTTTTCTTTTCTTTTCTTTTCTTTTCTTCCTTTCCTTTCTTTTCTTTTCTTTTCTCTTCCTTTCCTTTCTTTTCTTTTCTTTTCTCTTCCTTTCCTTTCTTTTCTTTTCTTTTCTTTTTTTCTTTTCTTTTCTTTTCTTTTCTTTTCTTTTCTTTTCTTTTCTTTTCTTTTCTTTTCTTTTCTTTTCTTTTCTTTTCTTTTCTTTTCTTTTCTTTTTCTTTTCTTTTCTTTTCTTTTTCTTTTTTTTTTCTTTTCTTTTTTTTTTTCTTTTCTTTCTTTCTTTTTCTTTCTTCTTCTTCTCTTCTCTTCTCTTCTCTTCTCTTCTCTTCTCTTCTCTTCTTTCTCTTCTCTTCTCTTCTCTTCTCTTCTCTTCTCTTCTCTTCTCTTCTCTTCTTTCCTTTTTTCTCTTCTTTTCTTCTACTCTTCTCTTCCTTTTTTCTCTTATTTTCTTTTCTTCTTCTCTTCTCTTCTCTTCTCTTCTCTTCTCTTCTCTTCTCTTCTCTTCTCTTCTCTTCTCTTCTCTTCTCTTCTCTTCTCTCTTTTATTTTTATTTTTATTTTTATTTTTATTTCCCTTTTCTTTTTCTTTATATGGTCTTGTTAAAATAATTTCATGGTTGCACTTTTTTGTGCCTGTGCTTAGTAAAGCAAACTGCAGCAGTTACAGCTGGTGGAGGCCTGAGGGGGAGGGCTGGGACAGGCTCTCTCCATACAAAAAAAAAAACCACCCCAAAACAAAAATAAGTAAGGTGGCATTTTATCACGCTGCTTGCAAAATGATGCGTTTAAAGGCCAGAATTGTCAATGTCAGATGTGAGGCTGAGGCACCTATTAATAAACAGCCTCTGCATAGGAAATTCTTTGCAGACTTTAATCCGGAATTTTCCATAGTAACGCCGTGTTCCTACAGCCAGCTCAGCGACAGCAGTTGAAATTCCACCCAATGGACTTTGCATTCGTCTTCGAAAATAGAAATAATGTGTGTGAGATCACAGGTGCTTCATTGCCTTCATTAAGAAACATCTCATGACAAGGGTTTTTTTATTATTCTTTCACTTTCCTCCCTGTATGTGTGTGTGAGCTGAAAAGGGAAGTTAATTTTAGAACAGCTGAAAGACCCGGAGCCAAATCCAGCCTAAATTCATGTTCAGATTCACTGTTGTCGTTGTCACAAAAATTGATCTAAGAGATCCTTCCACAAAGTGATGGAAGTCTCACAAGAATCACTGCTCTTGCGTCCCACAATGTTTGTATGCCAGACTCTTGCAGGAGTGGCTGTTGCAATAACAAGTTTTTGACCACATCTAAACAAAGCCACAAGCAGCTTCTGCTTCAGGATTCAACTCGGAACTGAGAAAATCAAATCTCAAAACACTCAAGCAAATGTCTCCCTTTGATCCAAACTACAACAACTGCAAGGCTTTTTCCATCCCAGGATTTAACATTTCAGCTACTTCAGCACTATTCAGCTCACTGGGAATGCTGGAGGTGGAAGAGTCATGTATGTAAAACTGCCTGGGGAAATGAATGCCGACTCTCCTGCTACCGTCTCCCTGTTCCCTTCAATTGTTTTTAGTTTCTTCAAGCCAGTTGCATACATCTTTGGGAATGCTTGCTCATATCATCTCCCAAGCACGACTTTCCTCCTCATGTGGCCAAACCTTCCTTTTCCTGGCTCTCTGAGATAGCTTCCCTGGGGTTTGTACACTGTCAGGCACTGCACTCCCAGTTTATTATTCTGCAATTAGCAGGTGGAGTCTCTGTTCGTATTACCTGTCATTCCGAATAATTATCCTACTTGCCAGCCACTGCAAGACTGAATGCTAAAAGGATCAGCACACTAGTGCCTTAGATCTGACTCCTAAGCTAACCACATTATCCCAAAGGCATTTTTGTTTGCCAGATAGAATCCCTGACTGCTTTTCTGGTAAGTTCCACAGGTGTTGCATGCTATGCATGCCACAGGCTAAATAAAAGCTTTAATAACCCTATTACCCCAAGGATAGATAGCTTTCTACTTTATTCTGGTTTTAAATTTTATAGACCAAAACCATCTCAACTGCAGCAGACTTATGCTAAGGCCACAGATTGCTTGAGGCTAAAAGAATATCCCAGGGAGGTATCACTGGCTGTTCAGCTTGCTCATGTACATTCCTCCATACATTACATCCTCTCTGAATCCCTGCTGAAGAGAAGATGCTGGGCTGGATGAACCCCTGGTCTGATCCAATCTGCACTCTGTTCTTAGGCTTTTATAAAGGTAATATGCTGTATGGCCTAGCAGCAAGAGGCTAAAGAATGACCCAATATGGACATGATGCAAATCTACCCAAAGTGCTGGAAAAGTGACACCTCTAGGAAATGTTATAATAAGGAATCTGAAATTGTCTGTCTTATCTCATATGCCAGTATCAGTGCCTTTGAAACAGGCTGGAAATAACAGCTATTGAGACAATCTATTGGAAGTGCAATCGGCTTCCTGTGGCTTTATTTCTTTTTCAGGAGCGAATATTAACTAATTCAGCAGCAAACCCAGACCCTGCATTCAGCAAAACTTCCACAAGCAGCTTAAGGAGTGATTGATGGGTAATTTTCCAGACCTCAACAATAATAAGAACAGCAACAAACATGAAAGGGCCCAGCAGTATTTTTGTGTAGTAATGTTTAATGGCTCAGTGTCCTATTGTAACGATTGTTCCCTGGGTCTCTGGGGGAGCCAGTTTTAATCAATGGAGCCCTTTGGAATCAAATGCAGGTATTTACTCGAACGCGACACGCAGACCAGTGTTTGTCTAGCTAGCAGTCTGCCTGTGTCAGCTAATGCTGTGTTTGGAAGAGGTTTCTGACTCTGACAAAGAAATGGATAACCAGACATTTCCTCATCATCCCATCTAAAAATCTGGGAGTGAACGGCATCTGTGAATGAGAGGAGAGACTCTCTGCAATCAATAAAGTGAAGCCGGCCTCTGAATCTCAGCAAATAAACAAAGCCATGATCCCAGGTCAGCCTTCGGATTTTTGGTGGTATAAAGAAGCAGAGCAGACAGGCTGATGATTTTCAGTTTGGCTGCAGGTCCTCTTTCTTCTTCTGGTGCCTGTGGGAACTTCACCAGACGAGGAGGTCAGGATAAGGATCACCACTGAGGTGTCTCAGCATCAGAGTGCCCAGCCCCTGACCATGGTTTGGGTCTTAAAAACAACTTAAAATAATGACTATGAGATTCTCAAGGCTCTTCTTTTCACAAAAAAAAGATGATTATCTCCTCTTTCCAAGCACACTGACATGCCCAAGGTCAATTCTGTAGGGACAGAGCCACAATTACAAACCCAGACCCTTGAGGAAAAGCCTCATCCAATGGATTTCCCCAGCAGATTACCTTCGTGTGCCACATTGCACCACTGCCCTGTGTTCCCCTGCTCAGGGAACCAAACAGAGTAGAAGCTGAGTTACAGTTCCCAACACTGCTTAGTGCAGCATTTCCATGTAATATTTATTAGTACTTGGTGCTTGGTAAAGACAGGATCTTGTTTCACTCACGAGGCATCTTTGGACTCCGGTTACAAGAAGAAAATTTGTGAAATAAAGAAACAATCATCCCTTACACATCACAAGGGAAATCAAACTGAGGTGAAACCTGCCTCATTCCAACTGTTGTCACTAGATTTTTAAGCTGCACATTGTATCAGCATTTCTGCAGGTTGGAATAATAATAGGAACCCAGAATCAAAGTCTCTGAAATCCTTTGTATTTGTACAGCCTCTGCCAAAAATGCTTCATTAGCAGGTCACAAAGTCTCATAGGCTGGAATTTATGCAGTAAAATTCATTCAGGCTAAGCTCACAAATCATTAGCCATGCAATCTTGTTTATCCTGCTAGGACTTGGAGTTTGTCCTGTTACAAAATCAAAGCAGCAAGGTTGAACAGTTCCAAGTGAAAAGCCTAATGAGTGAATAAGATTCTCTGAGGAGGGATGAAGGGCCTAGAGGGACAGTCACTTAATGTAAACATGGTCAAGAGATAGCATGTGAATGGTCCTGTTGAGGTGAACTCCCACTGATCAGCCAGAGGATCACATCAGTGTTACTGAGGGCCCTGCTGTTTATTCTGCAGCATGCTGAGGTGTTTGCTCTGGATGCCAACAGTCCCTGAAACAGGCTAACAGCCGTTTTTATTCTTCCACTAATGCATGTGACTAGGACACACACAAAAGGTTTCCTGGGAAATTAAGCACACTCCGAGTTGGGGAGTTCTGCCTACTGGGGAGCAAGGCACAGGGAACTAGTTTATAGGAAGAAGATGGGAATGGTGATTTCATTACCAAAAGCTTCCTAATTAATATATATTAATTAAAAGACAAAGAGACTAAGGTATGACCACACTGCACACGTCTTCCCTGAGACCTGGCACAGTAGCTCATTGCTTTGGCTATTTTGAGGCTGCTAATGCAGCTCAGAGCAGCCCAAATTGGGGAGTTTACTTAATGAGGTGTCTTAAGAATTAGACACGACAGGTTGGAGGAGCTGAGGAGAAAAGGAGAAGGTCCAAGAGAAGCTCTTTTACCTCCTGGTGGTCTGGTCCCTGTAATGGGCAGTTGTTGGACAAGGACCTGCTGGCTGCGCAGGTGTTTGTCCAGCTTCCACAGAGCTTGGTCAAACAGCACAGAGTTTTGCTCCCCTTAAACATCAGCTTTTATCATTTACTGTTGAACACTTAATTGCCAATTTATTGCTGAAGTTTTGGGTGCTACCTAGACCTCTTAGTTCTTGGCCTGCATCTCTCCTTACCCTTACCACATCCTCCACTTCACACCGCTTCGAGAGCACAGATGCTACCTTTGGGTACTTCTTCGTATTGTGCCAATACAAAGTCCAGCCTCTGGGCTTGTTGGGACCTAGCACAGCACAAAATGCAACTCAAAAAGTATCAAAACCCATACCCTTCATGTGTTTGGGACAGACCTCCACTCTGCACAGAGCCACCGGTCATAGTCCAACAGCATTCTCCATTGTAAAGCCTGTAGCTGCTTTTCCTGGGAGCAGCGCTGAGATTCTGGCACAGCCCATCACCCACCACCGATCATCAAAGCACCCAATTTGCAAACAAGTCATATGCTGAAATGCATTTGCTGCTGTTCAGTGAACTCTTCTGCCTAGGAGCTGAATCTGGAAAGTGGATTTGGATCGGGAGACAGCAACAAGAAAGAATAAAGGTTGATTTAGCAGGCTGGGTTTGGGTTTTTTTGGACAAAATTAATTTTCCCACTTCCAAGACAATGCTTTATAAGCTCAGGCTAACTTTGCAGAACCCAGGAAATCACCAAGGCGACGCAAGATGTCAAGACTGGCTAGCAGCAAACGAGCCACTGCAGCACTGCACATGTGAACAGAACTGTGCTACCTCTGCAGTCCGTGAGCAGGGAAAGCCACGTACAGCTTCACATTATGTTCACCAGTAATTACACAGAAAGCAACACACTGAACAATAAATAACCAGGACTGACACAGCGCTGTCTCCGGATTATATATAGCTGGCGGAGGGTCAGAAACTGGGTTCAGTTCCAACGTGTAATCAGAAAACTCTTGCCTCTCACGTAGCCAAGAAAGAAAGTCAAGATTTTCTTTCACTGCAGTGAGTGCTAGCATTGTATGTCCCCAGAATAAAAAGAGCTTTTTGCTTCTTCCAATTCAGTAGAAAAACTTTTCATGTTAGCGTTTACGTTACCCTCCCTGCGTACATGGAGCACCGTGCCTGAAAGGCATCGCATTTATATGAGCTCATTCTGGAACTTATTTCTTGGTATACCCTGCAAAGTTCAGTATACAAAACACATTGTCTGATTTTACAGCAATTGTACTAAAATGGCAGATTTTTGTATTTATTTTAATGGTAGGATGTACCCTTTACATTCCCTCTGCTTGAGTGGCAAACGTAGTGAGAACAGATTAATGCCATGAGCAACTATCGGCGCGCTTTCTTCGTGGGCTCCCAGGTGTATTTTCAGCATTTGCTCTATTATGTTACATAAATACATGTTGAAGAAGGGAAGTTGCACATCACCTTTGAGTATCGTTGCTGATAATGGAATAGATTCCCCTTTTCATTTTTCAAACCCATCTAGCTCTTTGAAGGAGCCTGTGTAGGGGAAAATCCTTTGCTAAGGGAAATTAGAGTCAGAATCACTTTTAGAGGACTGTCAAAACCGATCAGACCTCAATTCTGCTACGTGGTGTGATCAGTCCAAGGACTGGCATGGAAAAAAGGCAATCTCTGAATAAATGCTTGTGAAGGCAAGGCTGAAATTTTGACCCAGCACTTCAAATAAAAAGTATAGATGCCTCTATCTGGACTCCTCTAGCAGATAATGGTATCACATGTTTCATGCCTTCCATATGAGTCCAGCCATTACAGAACCAAACCCTGCATGCATACCTGTGTACACACACTGCCAATCCCATCAATCCTGTGATAAGGATCTGGACCAAGGAGCAGGAACAAGCCCTGCACCCACATTAAATCGTATTCTAACGCTGGAAGGAAAAATCAGCACTATAGGCCAGCTGGCATTAGGCAGGATGGGAACGCAAGAGCAACTGCCAGTTCTCTGATCACTGCAGCATTGAATTGTGTCAGCCACTGTGCTGCTAATGGGGTTTTGGGGCTCTTCTACTCCAGAAAGCTTTGCAGCCAAAGATGCTTTCAAACTACACATTTTCAAGGCACTCACTGTTTCAGAGATTCTAAGCACAAAGACATTGCAAGGACATGCATGGGGGAAAGTAGCAAAAGCTCTAGTTAAATGAAGATAGAAGCCGTGGATTTACTGCTTCCCTCTTCCCCCCACCATTCTATTAGCAATGGATACGTGTTCAGGCAGCAGAAAGTGCTGCCTCTTTCACAGAGGTGCAGCAATGGGAAAGGCAGAGGGAAGAGGCACACACGTGTGTGCAGAACTGGTAAATGGGAGCCCCATCGGCAGCAGCAATGAGGCATAGAGACAGCAGCCAAATGAAAGGTTACCATGAGATCCCACAGGGACAATAGATGTTGGTGCTTGGCTGCAAGAGAGATAACATCACCGGTGCCTGGAGCTGCTGGAGTTATGGGCTCTGGCCTGGCCAGGGATGATCAGCCAACTAATCTATCACCAGCAGAGGAAGTGCTGCCGCCGTGCAGCTGGATGAATAAGCAATGCGGGACTCTTGTCATTTGGAAGCACCCACACTGGTGTGCAGGGATGCACCCTGTGCACAGGGGTCATTATCAGACCAAGGCTAATTCAGCCTCCTGGCTTTGCTCAGCCAGGCATAGGGATGGAGGTGAAGAAACAAACCAGCAGGGAGGCCCTGAAGCCAGGGTCACAGACGGCTGGCTTAGCTCCGACTGTGAAGCACAGCATCACACAGGGCTAACACCACATGTGTAACTCAGCTGCCAAGTCCCAGGGCAAGAGGCTATTCTGGGAGCTGGAACAAAAGAGTGTATCCTCTCACAACCCAGAAAAATACCTCTGCAGTTGTTCATGAAGGTTTTCCATCTGGGGAAAGGTTATGTTGTCTGTGCACCTGCTGTAGTTTCCCCAAAATATGGAAAGAATGTTTTGAGTGCTACCAGTGAATTCACTACCTGGTAGAGCCACTGCACCTGACTGAAATCCTTGAAAAACAGCTGAGCTTTACAGACTGAAATATGCAGCAGCAGTGTCCATAGAACCTACACCCAAACTCATTGCTTCATGCAGGTTTTTCTGGTTAAAGTAGATTTATGGTTAAAGCAGATTTATGGTTAAAGCAGGAGTGCCTTGTCTCTGGGAAAATATGGGTCTGTTGGTAAAGACGAGCGAGGAAAGGGTCTGAGAATGTAACAAAGCACATTTCAGAGCATATTGCAGTGGCTTTGGCTTGGGTCTGTGCTGGGAGTGTGTTTCTGGGAATGAGGCATCTCAGCCAGAAAACCCACCTCTTCCTCACATTTCCATGAATTCCAGATGCATTGGCAGCTCACCTATGGTCTGGCAACAGCCACTTGGGAGGGAAAATGGATTGGGCTGTTTTCTGCCCGTGTCTCCCCTCAAAGGCTTTTGGATTCTCAGTTCTTAGACTCTTGCCCTACCTTGAGCTGAGGAACACGAGCATTGTGTATTAAAAAAGGTGCCTCTTAAAAGACAAGCCTGTGTGGCAAAGTTAATGCTGTGGTTGTTAAGAAGAATAAAGTATTGATTTGTCTGTGTTTTTAAAATGACTTGAAACTGTGATATGATTCTGCCTGAAAGCAAAACCCAAGCCTGTATTTCATCATTATAGAAGGGGGGAGAGAGATTCCTGCAGAGATTATTGTATTTGTGAGACTTTTTTTCCTCTCTGCACATGAACAGCCCATGTGAGACTAAGTACTTTCCATGTGACTAACTCATTCCCATGCTTGCTGTGTAACAGGGCATTTAAAGCATCAACAGGCAAGGTCAGAGCCTGTTTGCTGATGCTAATGTGAGAATAAACATTGCAGGCAAAATTAGGATTATAAAAGTACATGTGTGTTGCCCCCAAGTTTATTCCCTTCCAGGGAGCATCCCGGGTTTGCCAGGGACTCTTTCCTCTTTGTCCCTCTGTGCTCTCTAGCATCTGAGGTAGAAGGGAGCCCCACTAGAGCTGGAGGCAAGGAGAAGGAGCCAAGTCAGGTGCCAGCATGGTGCATGGAGGCACTAGGTCACAGTGAGCTGATTAGGGGTATCAGCCCTCGGGAGACCTTTGTGCTTCTCTGAACAGCTCTATCTGTCCTGTCTGCCTTTGTTAATGCAATCTGGTAGCTCCAGGAAGCAGGAAGCTTCTTAAGCTATTGCTTTAGTATTTGCTGCTGTGAATATTTAGATTTGTATAATTTGTGTTTTGTTAGGCCTGCCCTTTCTCCATCCAACTCCGTGGTTAGAGCAGCAGTTCTGACCAGGCAGGAGCTGAGCAGTCCCCTCTTGGTAAGAGCACATGATGAATTGGTTAATGTCCTGTCTCAAACTGAGATCTGAACACATCTTCATTTTATGGTGGGGGGGTTGTGGGTTTTTTGGTTTTTTATTTGTTTGGGTTGGGCTTGGGGTGTGGTTGGTTGGTTGGTTTTGTGGTTTGTTTGTTTGTTTGTTTTGGGGTTTCTTTGTTTTAAGTTTGCCATGTTCATAATAGTGGTTGAAAAGAGCAGAGGGATCAGATTAGCACATGTATTTCAGAGGTATGAGTCTTTCAAGAAGGCATTAAATTTTTAACCTGAACTCTTGCCATTTCAGCAGGAAATCTTACTTGCCTACAAAAGCAGAAAAGTTGGAGCAAGCCCCCAGAGGTAGATCTATCAGCAATTTATGCAGCTCCTTGCCTTACATAGGAGGGAGGTGTCTCAGAGCTTGAGTCAGTCACCAAAGCCTTCCATGTCTACATCACATTGTGCTTCACAGCTGCAAGAAAGCCTCATGAGTCCAGCCCTGATTCCCAGTCTAGGTGTGCCCCATTGGCAAGATCTGATGAGCTGTTCTGAGGTGCGTGAGCTCTGCAGCTTCAAATGCTGGTGAGAGACAGATCTGTAGAACCAAGTCCCATTTCCCTGTGGGGCAGGAGTGAGGGCAGAGCACAGCATGCCCCACTGCCCTCTGGAGCCTAAATGGGAGGTAGATGCTGCTTCAGTCACCTGCTCTTTATGGGTGGGTTCTGGCCTTTGTGTCTAACAGATCCACATTACTGCTGCAACACCATTAAACACTTTTTAAGTTTTAATGACTACTGGAATGTCCTTTTAATTTTTTTTAACCTATTTGCAGCTCTTCTGAATGTTTATCATTGACATGGCAGACACAAATCTCCAGTTGTGGAGGACAGATGTCTGAATGGGCAGAAAGCAGGGAGAGATGAACATTTACTGATGCACCGCTGGAAGTATAAAGAGGCTTTACAGAATTACTGTCAGTGACAGGTCGATTGTGCTGATTAAAACAAAGTAAAATGATCAAATACTCCCTAGCAAGAAGTGAGGAAGGTGTTCAAAGCTCACATAACATAGCTCCTGGTCTGCAGCATTTATAATATTTGATTAATCACTGGCATAACCTTGTAATTAACACTAATGAGATATAGCACAGAAATCCCTGAAAAGTGTTCAAATCAAGTTTCAGCTTCTTTCTGATTTACAATTTACACTGCAAGCAACATCAGTTTTCTCTCAGCTCCTGGTGGTGCATGGTCACTCCTCAATACATTCACACTGACATTCATCAGCAACTGCATTTTGCTGCAGAGGCAGCAACATATGAACCTTGCTATTGACATTCAGATAGATGGGAATGCACAGATACCCAGGCTTCAGAGTCACCAAGCCACTGTCTTAGGTGCCAAAATGGTTTTGCCCACCAATTTGACCATTGGGCTACAGGTCAGGAAATAATTTCTCACTGACTTTACAATTCCTCAGCCACTTTCTTCCATCTCAGTGCATCTGAAATCCTGGGAATAGAGATCTGGCTCCCTTTAGCCTTTTGTGCATTTGGCTTGCTGTAATTCCTACAACAACACCATAAACCTGAATGAATCTCTGCAAATTCACATGCCACTGACCAGTCTAACTGCCACCTCTTTTGGTTTTGTTCTGCTGGAGGAGAAGCTGTGTAGCTATACAGAAAAAAGATGTGGGCTCAGTTTATTGGCAGCATGTTTTCTGATCTTTACAAGCCCACTGGAAGCGATTTGTATCTTTTAGCTTGGGGGGTAAAACTGAAACCAGTGAAGGGTTAAAATACAGGACAGGGAAAGAACTGGATGGGAAATTAGGAGCCGCTAACTCTGTCACCCTTGAACACAGTGGCTGCAGCAAGGGAAAGGTGAAGTTATTTGGCAAGCAAAGAGCAAAATCATAGAATCATAGAATCATAGAATCAGTCAGGGTTGGAAGGGACCACAAGGATCATCCAGTTCCAACCCCCCTGCCATGGGCAGGGACACCCTACACTAGATCACGCTTGCCAGAGCCTCGTCCAGCCTGGTCTTAAACACCTCCAGGGATGGGGCCTCAACCACCTCCCTGGATAACCCATTCCAGGGCTTCACCACTCTCATGGTGAAGAACTTCTTCCTCACATCTAGCCTGAATCTCCCCACCTCCAGCTTCATTCCATTCCCCCTAGTCCTATCACTACCTGAGATCCTGAGAAGTCCCTCCCCAGCCTTTCTGTAGGCCCCCTTCAGATACTGGAAGGCCACAATGAGGTCACCTCGGACCTTTCTCTTCTCCAGACTGAACAGTCCCAACTCCTTCAGTCTGTCCTCATAGGAGAGGTGCTCCAGCCCTCTGATCATCCTCGTGGCCCTTCTCTGGACACGCTCCAGCACGTCCACATCCCTCTTGCAATAGGGGCTCCAGAACTGGACGCAGTACTCCAGGTGGGGTCTCCCCAGAGCTGAGTAGAGGGGGAGAAGCACCTCCCTTGACCTGCTGGTCACGCTTCTCCTGATGCAGCCCAGGAGCTGATTGGCTTTCCGGGCTGCAAGCGCACATTGAGAGCTCATGTCGAGCTTCTCGTCCACCAGCACCCCCAAGTCTCTCTCCTCAGGGCTGCTCTCCAGCCAGTCACTGCCCAGCCTGTATTTGTGCCTGGGATTGCCTCGACCCAGATGCAGGACCCTGCACTTGGTCTTGTTGAAGCTCATGAGGTTGGCTTGTGCCCACCTCTCCAGCCTGTCCAGGTCCCTCTGGATGGCATCCCTTCCCTCCAGCGTGTCCACTGCACCACACAGCTTGGTGTCATCAGCAAGCTTGCTGAGGGTGCACTCGATGCCACTGTCCATGTCACCCACAAAGATGTTGAACAAGACAGGTCCCAGGACTGATCCCTGAGGGACTCTGCTTGTCACTGGCCTCCATTGGGACATGGACCCGTTGACAGCCACTCTTTGGGTGCGGCCATCAAGCCAGTTCTTTATCCATCTAGTGGTCCATCCATCAAACCCATGTGTCGCCAGCTTGGAGACCAGGAGGTGGTGCGGGACAGTGTCGAAGGCTTTGCTCAAGTCCAGGTAAACGACATCAGTTGCTCGCCCCTCATCTATTAATGCTGTCACCTGCTCATAGAAGGCCACCAGGTTTGTCAGGCAGGATTTGCAGTTGAATGGCAGTTGAAAGGCAGTGTTTTGATAGGCACTAATTATTAAACTGTAATTAGCACAAGGATGCAGTGGTCTGTTCAAATCCAAGCTAAGCAAACAGGTAGAGGTTAAAGACAACAGTAACTTGCAGAGTTGGCTGAAGGTGCAGAAGTGACACAGCACAGGCAGCGTAGCCATGTGCTGATCTCTTGTCTTCTAAGACACAAGACTTTGGACCTGCATCCTGTCATCTGATACCACGGAGGAAAAAGAGCAGATAGGTTAGTTTTGGAGAACCACAGTGGTACCCAGTTGTGCCCACCTCAGAGCTGGATCCACAGCAGGCACCCTGGTCAGCTCAGAGAGCCCAGAGGAGGCTGCAGCCAGCATGAGCAGCCAGTGAACAGATGGAGCTGTAGGACAGGGTTAGGTGAGGAGCCAAACGTCAGCCAGGTTGGAGCACTGCTCAGCCCAGAGACTGTGTCTGGGCATTGAGGCTGAATTGGATCTGGACCTCAGTGGGCATTTGAGGCTTAGATGGGATGCAAGACAGAGGTATGGGTGGGATAAGGGGACCAAGGGCTCTTAAGGATGTTCAACCCAGAGAGTGCTGCAGAAGGAAAACACCTACAGCAGAACAGCCACTGGAAATCAGGAGAACAAGTTAATCCTCCTATGTATGGCAGTTTCAATCATATTTACCCACCATTAGTAAGATTTTTGAAACACCTGAGCCTACTTGTAGCAAACCAAGGTTAAAGCTATTGTGCCATTGAAAAGTTTCACTTTCCCTCTCCTGCAAAGCCTAAAAACTAACCCAGGGCTGAGAGAGACCTGGAAATTTTCACTTTGCCTTGAGGGTGTAGTCAACTTGTCACTGAATCTAAAAATAGACTAACAGAGTATTGATTAAGCTGTCTGAAGGAAACAACAATGAATTAGAGAGAAGAAAATGAAACCCAGCAAAGCTTTAGAGCATATTTGACAGCAAGATCTGGGTTAGGGGGAGCAGAAAATCCTTTATTACAAGTAAATGACTGTTGCTTTGTGAGGATACTATATATTTATTCATTCTCAGCCAGCAGCAATATACCCATAGAAGTCCACTCAGCATGGCAGGAAGACTTTTCTCCTAGGATGGTAATGTGTCTGTTGAGTGATTTGCTCCTGACTAATCTTTTAATTCTGTCCTTTTTTTTTAAACACAGGATGGTGTCAGTATGTAGTCTGGAGTGTTAGTGTTTGCTTGGTCATTTGTGTAGATTTAAACACATAAAGTTAGTGAAGCTTATGACCAAGAAAAGTAAGTCTCCCCACCCCTCTCCTCCCTCATTGAGGGAGCAGATCAAGACACACACACAAACAAAAACAAACAAACAAACAAACAAGAGTACTATAAAATCCTATTGAGCACTCAAATCCCAGGGAGAAAAACTGTGACTGTGCTGAAAAAAAAAACCAGAAAAATTAGGATCTTCTTTCTGCAAGAATCTGTAATCTTCTTGCCTCAAGACTTTATATGAGGTCATTAATTGACTCAATTTAAATTGGAGAGCTAACAAAGGTCAAACTACTACTCTTAATATCACAGTTTTGTTGGAGATCAAGGCAAGTGTGTGACTATATGGGGCATGCAAAAGTGCAGAATCAAGTGTGGATTCCTTAGCAAACATTCTTCTATTAGCAGGAGAAATCCAATTACAATAGGTAGATACCTATAATCACATCAGCTTTGTGATAACTCTTCCTCCTGTGTCTTAGTATCTCGCAATAGACCAACAATCAGTGTGTGTAAACACCACATGATGGCTGATCTCTGTTGTTATGACCTTTCTCATGGTGAGTAATCTCATCTGCCCTCACAAGTGAAGATAAATGCTAGATTAGATTAGTGCTTACATATTATGTTGTGTATCTCATGGATATTTTTCCCAGTCCTATGGTTGCAGTAGGACTGACTAGGAAGAGCTCTACCCAAGATCTACGGGGCAGGAAAGGAAAGGATGGCTCCAGAGACTGTTAAGGCTGCATTAAAGGGCAAATTCTGTCATCAGCAAGGTGGAGGTTTGACTCCTTATCTTAAGACATTTTCACATGCTTTCCTGAGCTAACCAACTCCAACCGGAGCCACTTGACAGAAAGGTCAGGAAGCAAAAGTTAGTCTAGAGAAAGAAAACATTCACAAGGGGGAAACAATTTTATGGAAAGTCTAAAAAGAAAACAAAAAACCCCTCACTGTGCCAGAAGAGGCCTGTGACAGAGGAAACAGCACAGTACTTGGAGTCTTTCAGATCCAGAAATGACCAAAACCAGCCTTCATAAAGCTGCCTTGCTGCCTCTTCAGGGGCTCTAAGCAGAGAAAGTGCAGCCAGGACACTAACTTGTTCCTTGGCCAAGTCAAAACATTCCGAGCACAGAGGCATTTTTAAAAGCTAAACTTCAATTCTTGAGACACACCAAGTGGCTACCAGACAGTGACCACTTCTGGCTATTGCCACAGCAGGTCAGGCTCAAGCCCAAGCCTGCCTTTAAATCAAAATAAAGTCTGTCCAGAAAGTGGGGAAGCAGGACTCTGATAAGTAAATGTTTTCAAAATTGCATGAGGCAAAATCTGCCACTCATTAGTGTGAATCCCTACCAGCATGGGGAGAAGTTCCCAATATGCTCACACCCACTCCATCACCACCAGCCCTTGCGTCGGTGACACGAGGCCAACGAGGCAGACAGACTAACTGTGGAGTCCTTCCTAAGTCCCAAAATATTACACACTACAAATTTAGACTGTTTGTGCTCTTGATAAAGGCTGTTCTGGATAAATCAGATAGCCCTCTTGTGAAACTCTGCGTGTTTCTACTGACAGAAGCTGGAACAGATGCTCCAAGATTTTAGCTCTGAAGATGTGCGTTTCCTCCTTGCCTGACTGACATGGTACATTAAACTTGCCCTGGTATTAGGAGGCAAATAAAGTAAAGTGGATCCTTTCTCCATGTTGCTCTTTTCATTTAGAAATTGCTCATCATTTAATTCTGAAGGAAAAACTGTGGGATGTGAAGACCCAGCAAATTACAAATGAAGGGCTCAGAGAAAAGCATCGAAGCTGGTGAAGGGCCTGGAGCAAAAGTCTTATGAGGAATGACCAAGGGAACTGGGGCTGTTTAGTCTGAAGGAGAGGAGGCTGAGGAGAAACCTTATTGGTCTCCACAACTACCTGAAGAGAGGTTGTCATGAGGTGGGTGTTGGTCTCTTCTGCCATGTGACTAACAATAGAACAAGAGCGAATGGCTTCAGGCTGCACCAGGGGAGGTTTAAGCTGGACATTAGGAAGAAAGTTTTCAAAGGGCAACAAGGCTGTTGAGAGGCCTTGAGCACAAGCCCTATGAGGAGAGGCTGAGGGGGCTGGGGTTGTTTAGTCTGGAGAAGAGGAGGCTCAGGGGTGACCTCATTGCTCTCTACAACTACCTGAAAGGTGGTTGTAGCCAGGAAGGGGTTGGCCTCTTCTCCCTAGCAACCAGCACCAGAACAAGGGGACACAGTCTCAAGCTGCAACAGGGGAAGTTTAGGCTCGAGGTGAGGAGAAAGTACTTCACAGAAAGAGTGATTCGCCATTGGAATGGGCTGCCCGGGAGGTGGTGGAGTTGCCGTCCCTGGAGGTGTTCAAGAGGGGATTGGACGTGGCACTTGGTGCCGTGGTCTAGTCGCGGGGTCTGTGGTGACAGGTTGGACTCGATGATCTTCGAGGTCTCTTCCAACCTTAGCGATACTGTGATACAGAGAGGGCTGTCAGGCATTGGCAAAGGCTGTCTAGGGAGGTGGGTGAGTCATCATCCCTGGATGTGTTTAAAAGCCATGTAGATGTGGTGCTTGGGGATATGGCTTTAGTGGTGGAATTGGTAGACTAGTTAATGATTTGGCTCGATGGTTTTTTCAGGTCTTTTCCAACCTAAGGAACAAATAAATTTGCAATGTCATGAAGAGTGCTCTAGCAGATGAAATGCTTGCTGTGGAGGGATTCATGCCAGCTTTCTGCTAACAGGGTCCATTGCAAGCATCCTTTAGAGCAACTGCAGCGTGAAGGAAGCAGAACACCTAGCAGTGTTTTGACAGTGAATGGTAACTAATTAATACAAACTGCACAATTATAAGGTTTGTTTTAAGGGGTTTTTGGGGGGGTTTTGGTTGGTTGGGTTTTGTTGGTTTTGTTTGCTTGGTTGGTTTTAAGAATTGATTCTCATATCACAGTTGTACCAGCAGCAGGCTTCTAGAGAGAATTCACATTTTCATTTTACAGTGGAGGAAATTGAAGCACCAAGACATCAGCTGACACAAATCAATGGTGAAAAGATCTTTGGATCTCAGTGCAGCCAAGGTTTCCCCTTTGGATTTTAAAATTACCTTCCCAAAGTCTTAACAGTGAATCTGTGACCCCCAGAAAACTGTAGCTATGAGCCTGGCTGTGTCACTTCAGATCATCCCTCTTTCCATCTGAGCATATTAGCTCTTTCAAAGCAAAACACTGAAAATGCAGACACCTCATCCAAAACCTGTGACCACAGGCCTGATAGGGAAAATTATGCTTCCCCTACCTATTCAGAGAATCTCACCAGACAGTTTGGCAACCACTACAGAAAAAATGAAAAGCCCCCTTCCCTTCAGAGTTCATGAGATGTCACTCAGGCTTTTAGCATTCCCTCTCTGACTGCACCATCCTGGTTTCATTGCACACATGGACCATGAAGTGCATTTCCCCAGCAGCCCTTGCCACAGCTTGGGTTTGCTTTCTGAGAGGAGAGCGAATCCTGAAGTTCTACTGCAAGTTTAATAGAGTTTGTGGGGTCTTTAGAGAAGGAAGACTTACAAAGGTGTTTGGTGATTTCCCCAGATTGCTGAGTTCCTGTGTAGCAAATGGTACAAGAAGAAAGACAGAAGAGAATTTGCTTTCAAATACTGAGGTCTGCCTCACCTTATAGGACGTGATGACAAATTCCATACATGCATGTGTTACACAGCACCTGGAGAGGTTATTCACTGTCTGCAGGTGGGTGCATGTTTTGCAAAAGGAGTGTGTGTAGAAGAGAGGGGGTAGCCTCCCTTCTTTTGTGTTTTTTGTTTGTTTGGGTGTTTTTAAGATGGAGGGGGAAATGCACCTGCCAAAGAAATGAACCTGGGTTGGGATTAAATGAACTCACCGGAGGAAGGAAGTATTTGTTTAGCTCTCATTTTCTTTGTGCTACACCTGGCTGCCAGAGCCACTGCAAAATGTCTAACAACCTTACGAGGGTATTTGCATTTAAATCACTTTTCCTAACATTATGTAAAACTCTTAGCAGAACTGAAGTTTTCCTTTCCTCTCCGGAGCTGCACTTGTGGACTTGCTCTCAGTCCTGCCTTGTTCTCTCTCTGCTCCACTGGCTTTTAGCACCATATGAAACTACTTATGAACCCCCAGTTCTCATCAGTTGGGTCAGAGACAAGGGTATGCAGTTTTCTCAGATCTTCATAACAAAATTACATCGCAAATGATTTCATGCTTGGGTCTGAAAGAGAACATATGCTTAGGTCCAGTCAGAGGTGCTCTGATAAGGCTCTATTTCCAAAATTACTCTGCAGTCGTATTTTCACTGCTGTCTTACTGTCTGTTGAAGGATTCTACTGCCTTGGACAGCATCAAAAGAGTACTTTCATCATTTGGGGAATTGTGAAGGAAAAATTTTAATCCATAAGTTTGCATTTTTCCCCCTCTGCAAAGTTCAGGCAGCTGGAAGTAGAGTATCAGGTTTGCAGTTCTAGCTCCCACCTAGCTCCAAACACAAAAACTCTACTTTCAAGCAGATTCTGCAAACTTGATTTTGAATGGTGGACGAAAAGAATAGCATAGCAGCAATGGGAGTCTGAAAGTTGCAAGCCAAAGCAATGTCAGCTGTGCCTTCTACAGTCTTCAAGGCAAACCAGAGAAGTAAGAGCAGCAAAGCAGATATGAGAAAATTATCTAGGCTCTAATTATGGACTTGACTGGAGACTGCTCCAGTCCCTACCTCAAGTTACAACTCCAGGGCTTTCCTAATTAACTTCCTATAGCTCCTGCAGACTGCAACCCAGATGAGACAGCATGGAGACCCAAGTCTTTTGATACTGAATATTCAGGCACTCCTAACATACTTCATTACTTAAATTAGGGGGAGGGGGCGGGGGGGTGTTGTTGCAGAACACCACCATTTGCCAATCTCATATTACCCAGAGAATGCCCATGTGTCAGGGAAATTCCCAGCTGGCAGGCAGGATGGGCTACTTTCCGTAGGAGAAGTATAGGGAAATGGGAACAAAGACTTGGATGGGGTCCAGGGATCATAGACACTACAATAAAATTATCTGGATATTTTGGTGGGCACATGCACCTTAGTCTGAAACAAAACAAACAAACAAACAAACAAAAAACCCAACCCCAACCCCTCATTATCCTCTTAATATTGTCATGAATGACAAAAGAGATATCTCAGCTTTAAGGCCAGACATTCACTCAGAAAACATCACCTGGCATTTGTTAGTCATATTAGCCTAATATTTTGCAGCCCTCTCTTGTAGTTGCAATGTACTTTTCACCCTGTTCTCTAGATACCTTCCACTGGATATACTATAAGGTTTAGTCTTTCCCAAGCAAACCACTAATGTTTGCCAAGTACTTTGAGATCATGTGATGAAAGGCTCTGTAGAGCCACAATCTATTATTTCTTACTCAGAAAAAACACATTTGCTGAACGGGAAGAACAAAAGAGCGAGCTGTGGGCCCCCAGTAAGCATTCAGCACAAGTTAATTTGCTCAGCAGCTGTATTTTGCTGAGACAGATTGCATATTTTCATTGTTAAAATAAAAATGTCCACTGGGCTTGTGTCCTTCGTGCTTTACACTGCTGCCTGCTGCATTCCCAGTCTAGTCTGGTGAGCAAATTCAATTCCTTTAATAAATAAGAGATCCACTTGAATAATTTTGCCTTTGTCCAGGCATAAATTAATGAAGCCAGAAGACATGCAAGGCTGCTGAATCTTCCCTCTCATGGAACAAAAACAAGGAATAGTGGAAATCTGGCACCTAGCAAGGCAGGCAGTATGTGTGAATCATGGCTGCCTGCCGACGCGCCTGATTCAGAGCAAAGCAGCAAGAACAACAATACAGCACTACACCAACTAACCTTCAAGCTTAGTCACAGTTGCACACAACTAATGAGCAAAGGGAGCAATGAATCTTCAATTTATGGTGCTCTCTTCCGATAGATTTAGCCTGAAGACAGCAGCAGCTTTCCCTTGCATCCCTAACGACTTATCTTGTCTTTAGGTCGTTTGTTATTGTGTTGGTGCTGTGGTTCCCCCCCCCCCGCCCTTGCCCTTCCTTACACTGATGAGGGTTGGTGGTTCTTTCAAATCATTATTGAATTTTTAGAACACTGCTGGCTAAATTCTTAGCATCAACTCCTAGAGAAAAATGTAGAATTACACCCACAAAACTGCCAAATGTGGATATGGAATGGAATGGAATGGAATGGAATGGAATGGAATGGAATGGAATGGAATAGAATAGAATAGAATAGAATAGAATAGAATAGAATAGAATAGAATAGAATAGGATAGGATAGGATAGGATAGGATAGGATAGGATAGGATAGGATAGGATAGGATAGGATAGGATAGACCAGACCAGGTTGGAAGAGACCTTCAAGATCATCGTGTCCAACCTATCATCCAACACCATCTAATCAGCTAAACCATGGCACCAAGCACCCCATCAAGTCTCCTTCTGAACACCTCTAATGATGGTGACTCCACCACCTCCCTGGGCAGCGCATTCCAATGGGAAATCACTCTCTCTATGAAGAATTTCATCCTAACATCCAGTCTAAACCTTCCCTGGTGCAGCTTGAGACTGTGCCCTCTTGTTCTGGTGCTGGTTGCCTGTGGCTCCTTGGTGTTTTTCCCATGTCCCTCTCCAGCCTCCTGTATCAACTACCTGAAGGAGGTTGTAGCCAGGCAGAGGTTGGCCTCTTCTCCCAGGCAGCCAGTACCAGAACAAGAGGACACAGTCTCAGGCTGTCCCAGGGCAGGTTTAGGCTGGATGTTAGGAAGAAGTTCTAACAGAGAGAGTGGTTGCCCATTGGAATCGGCTACCCGTGGAGGTGGTGGAGTCACCTTCATTGGAGGTGTTCAGGAGGAGGCTTGATGGGGTGCTTGGCTGCATGGTTTAGATGTTGGGTGGGTTGGATTGGTTGATGGGTTGGACGCGATGATCTTGAAGGTCTCTTCCAACCTGGTGTATTGTATTGTATTGTATTGTATTGTATTGTATTGTATTTGTATTGTATTGTATCAGCCTATTTGCACAGAATGATCAGGGCTCTTGTGCAATGCTCTCTCTGTGCAGGAGACGATGCTTTGACTCCAACCCCCTGCTTTCATGCACTCTTGTTCTGGAAGTCACCCAAAGTGCCTCCTGTTTTATTTTTAGCCCAGAGGCGAATCATTCAGGAAAATCTGATAAAATCCATTTAACTACAGTCAAACTATCAAACCCCAAGTGAGTCCTAGTTAACTTTTAAGAAGTTTGCATGTGTTTATTTTGACTCTCTCATAGCGGCTCTGGACTTAGAACCCATGAAGGATCAGGCCTGTAAACACAGTTGGTGTGACTGTACAATGAAGGCAGAGCTGGGGAAAAATGTCACACTCAAAACATGTTAAGGAGGAAATAGCAGAGGGAAAATGTGCTGCTTTGACACTAACAGCTCAAATGAAGGGAGTTAGCTCCTTTGGAAAGAAACTGGGTTTATTTTGAGGACAGAAATAGTGAGTTGGCAATAGTGATACTCATACCACATGTGAAGCACAGTCTCAGACTTGAGTCCAAATGCACTTCATGTTTGGAGAGCACATAGCCTGCTCTGAGTGAACACCATGGCCCACATGGGATGAGGAGGACAGCAGTGTTGGGGACAAGAAGATGGAAAACCATCACCAACCATCTTCATTACTGCTGGACAGATAAATTAGCCAGACTCTTCTTGGGAAATACCTGATGTGTGCTGTGAGGTAGAAGGGATATTGGATGCTGAGGTACTGACACCCACCCCACTACTGTGCAGAGCATGTCTAGCAGGTGTCAGGCTTTAGGCTGTTGCAGCCTTTCTTCCAGATAAAGCTGCAGAGCCTGTTTTTGTGAAATAAAATAAGAATAATAAAAAGTTCCCATGCTGTTGACATCCAGTATCTGCAGAAGAAAGTTGTTCAAAGGGTGCTCTGCATACTCCGTGTGACCCATGAAACAATTCTGACCAGCCTCCACCCACGTGTAACATTTATTTATAGCCCCAGAATAAACTCTTTTTTATAATCCTGCCACAAGCTGTCAAGCAAGGCAGCCCTAGACTAGATTTTGCTGCTGCTGTAGAAAAGGAAGAGCATGTCTCATTTTATTAAGACACTAGAGCAAGCCTGCCACATCATAAAGAAATGAAAAGGGAGTGCAGAGTGCTACCTTACAGAGACCACTGCCCTGAGCTGCCTTCTATTCACAGCCACCCAGATATACTGTGATCCCAGCACAAGCCATGGACCAGTAAAGGGATCTGGAGCTGACGTTCCAGACAAACAAATGCACCCCTTCCACTGCAAGGCTACACATAAAAAAGCTCAGCAAAATGACCATTTTTTGTGCAATTCAACAGGATGTCCATCTACCCACAACAATCTGTCATTGCACTCAGTCCTCAAGCAAGTCCAATTTAACTATGTTTTTCAAAGATGCTCGAGTGAATTCTGTGCCCTTCCAAAATCAGTAGGCTTCACCCACCACCTGTGCTTTCGCATAGCCTCTTCAAAACACCAGTGTGGGAAGGAGAAGGACCTGCAAATACCTGGGGTGCATAAGAGACTTCCCATCACATTGCTTATGCCTTGTGTTCAGGCTTTTCCAGTGCTGCCCTATTTCAAAGGGGAAGATGCTGCAACACCACCACATCTTGAGCTGCTGCTCTCAAAGACTTTGGCTTCACTTGGTCTCTCACGCTCATGCTCCTATTTGAGATCCCTTCAGGTCAGCATGGAACCAACACCCTCTCCCCTTGGTGCCATACAGTCAGGGGGTGTGCTCTGGAATGCTGCTCCATTTGACACCAGACTGGACAACATTCAGGAAGCTGTTTAAAGGCACCTGGCTCACAGTCCCTTTGGGGAGCTTCAGACCTGTCTTGATGCAGAAACACAAGTGTGTCAGAAATGTCACCGACAAAAAGTTGTAGCTTTTCTTGCCTGCAGCTCCATGGAGGTTACCATCCCCAAGCCAACTGCAGTCCATTTGTCACCTTCCTGTATTTTCTCCACCATCATCTCCCTCCCCATGTTCAAACAGCTATTTTGACAGGACTGGACTAGGAAGCAATTGCACTTGCAGATAGGCTGGCATGTCTAATGGGACAGCAACCTCTTGGCCTGACACAGCAGCAGCCACAACAGGGTATCTGACTCCAGCCTTAAATTTTGGTTCCTGTTTCTCCTCTGGTGCCTATATACCTCTATGATCTTTACAGGCAGTGGAGAAAAATCTCATGGTCTAACCACCTGATGTCATTGTCACACGAAACCTCAGAGCTGAACCCTCAAATATGGTTGTCCAAGACATATTTGCCATTCAGTCCTGCATGCAGAATTCCATCACAACACCTATATGACCAGTCTGACACTGGCAAAGATTTTTTTTTTCCAGCAGATTAGGGGTCTGCCTGGCTGTGTAACAGCTCTGCAGAAGAGGATCAGGCATCTTGATGGATATCAAGTTAAATATAATTATCTGTGTGTCCTTGAAACAATAAAGACTAACCTTGTTGGGTTGTATTAGCAAGAGCATGGTCTTCTGAAAGAAGGGCCCTCTCCTCAGCACCTGTGAGGCCACATCTGGGAATCTGGGTTCAGTCTGGGGCTGCCCAGGATAGGGAGGAGATTGGCAAATGGCAGAGAGTGCAATGGAGGAACACTGAGACATCAGGGAGCTGGGACACACCACACACAAGCATGGGCCCAGAGGACCAAGTCTTTTTAGCATTCACAAGAAAAGATTCTGGAGGTGTTTAATTGCAGTCTTCCACAACCTAAACAGGAAAACAGAGCCTGTCTCCTCTCAGAGATGCACAGCAAAGAGATGAGAGGCAAAAGCCATGAGATGCAGTAAGGACAATTCAGACAGCATATAGAGACAAAGTCATGAGAGTGTTTACACTGCCCAGAGAGTCTGTTCAATCTCCATCCTTGGAGATATTCATAATCCATCTGGGCAAGGTCCTGAGTAACCTGATTTAACTTTGAAGCCAACCTTGCTTTCAAAAGGAAGTCGGATTAGGTAACCTCCAGAGGTCCTTTCTAACGTGAATTATTCCATGATTTTCTGGAAAACATTCAGATAGAGAAGTTATCTCTGAAAGATTCAGCTGAAAATGCAGCAGCTCTCAGGGGGCTACAGCAATCCTGAGGAGGCGTCTGGTACCCATAGCTGAATTCTCAGGGGAACAGCTCATGGGACTGTACAGCTGCAAAACAAGAGGCTCAGCTCAGCTGAGCCCTGAATGCTGAATCCTATCACCAAGACTGATCCAACTCAATCCAAACAGTGCTCCCTCAGCTCTTCTCTAATGACAATGGGGTGTTGTTTTTTAGGGTTTTTTTTTTAAGAGTTTGGTCTGCAGAGCTATCACAACAGCAGTGCTTCCCCCTGTCAAAGTCACTTTTTAAAAGCCAGGAAAAATGGAGTGGAGAGATTATGGAGGGATATCTCTGCACAAAAGAGGGACTAAAGTAAATCTGTTTCTATAGCAGGGCTGGGAGGGGAGATCAGGCTATTAGGGAGGAATAAAGAGATTCCAATTCTTTGGAAAAAGCCACAGGTGACCTGGAAGGACCATTTCTCTTTTTCCCCTCTGAAGATACACTGGCTTCCACTGACATTCATTTCCTTGAGACCTCTGGTGCCTTGGCACCAGGAAGGGCTAAAGATTTTGGCCAGAAGAATATAATGATATGATGATGACATATCAGCCGATGTCCCCTTGGCCACTCCCTGTTCCCTGCACTTTTTAATTGACTTTCCTTGAAGCAGAGCTCACAGAAGTCAACAGCATGGCACTTATTTTCAGGCTCCTGAGGCTTTGTTACTGCACAGAGGAGACACATCTCCCACATGGATGGGAACGGGGACAGCCTTAGTTGGCTCCACATGCACCGTGGGGTGCAGTAGAGCCCACCATGCAACATTCTCCATGGTGCAGGAGCATCTCCACCTGCATTTATGCCTTTTGCAGTAAATACTTTCTGCCTTAATGTGAATTCACTGCTCCAAAAATAACTGTAATTACCCAAGAAGCAGAGGAATCTATTTACAAGATTTAAAGGGGAAGAGGAACAAAAACCTCTTAGAAGCAAAATTACAGCATCTGGGCCTCAAAACACAAAACTGAATTGAAAAGGGGCAGCTCACCCCTGTGAGAGAGGCTCAGCCTGTTTGGAGGAGTATGCACTCCTTGGTACTTTGCCCATACCAACCATCAGGAATTCCTCAAGTCAGAGAGCAATATTACATGAAACCAGATTATTCCTCATGCAAACCAGCTGAAGAGAGGAGGGGGCTCTGGCAGTACTCACACCTGTGAAAGTTTATGTCATTGCTGAACATAAGAATAAAAAGGTGGGGAGGAAGGCATAAAAAAGGCATGGGAGTGCATGAGAATATAATAATTTAATATAATAGACTTGTTACAACATCAGCAATGATTGCTGTCTATCCAAGCTCTAAATAATTCAAAAGGTTCCTGCTTCACTCAGTGTCTCAGGGTATTTTCAGACCTGCCAGAAATTTCTGCTGGTAAATAATGCATCTGTGGTATTCAAAGACACATGATCCCAAATTAATACTAAAGATTTAACACTGCTGGTTTTGAAACAGAAGGAAGTCTGAGGAAGGCAAATTCCTACTGAGCTGCCTGGGCTTTCTGCCCCCTCCCATTTTGACCTTTATCTCTGGGTGCCAAAATCACCAGCCTCTCTTCCATTTCCACACAGCTAAAAAGGAGTTAATACAGCTGATTTATTCAGCATTAGCCTACAAAATAATTCACAATAGGATTCTTCCAGAAAGGGGGAAATGTAAGGAAAAATAAAGGCTCATCAATGTGCAGGACACTCAGCTTTTCTTTCTGCACTGGGATTTGTCTGTTGTTGGTGTCCTAGAGATGGGACCGGCACCCTAGAATAAGATGCGTGCTTTGGGGCAGCAGGTTACCCAAGAGCTGCAGCTCATGGCAGAGGGAGCTTGGCACAGGCAGCTGTGGTCCCAAGGAAAGTGACAGCCAAGGAAAGTGACACAGCAGGATCTACAGTCCCAACAGCTGCAGAGGGCTCTCAGGCATGCTCCTAGCCCACCCGCCTCCCAACAGCATCATTTCAGAGACACTGGGAAAAGGTTTTAAACAATTACCAAAGCATGATTAGGACTTCATTACAGAGCTTTGTCTTCAACATCTGTGAACTTTGGTCCAACACAGGAAACAAACCATCCAAAAGGTGCTGCTAACCCTGTTTGTGTGGGGATATTAAATAACAATGACATAGACTAGACTAGACTAGACTAGACTAGACTAGAATAGGAATAAACCAGGTTGGAAAAGAACTTCAAGATCATTGTGTCCAACCCATCATCCAACACTATCTAATCAACGAAACCATGGCACCAAGCACCCCATCAAGTCTCCTCCTATACACCTCCAGTGATGGCAACTCCATATAAGGTGTAAGGCAGGTAGTAATAAAGATAATTCACATCACAGAGAGAGGAGGTGGAGACAGGCTGAAGGATTTCATGAGAGTTTAATTTTGCTGGATGAGAGAAAATATTTCTTGGATCCAAAGTGCCTGTGAATGCAGCTCCTGCTTTACCTGAACACAAAGCAAGGTGAAGTAATGCAGAGTGCAGCAGGCCCAAGAGGAACTTGGTGAAACTTCTCCAAAAGTCCTCCTCCTGTTTTTCTGATCATTTCTGTTCCACCTCATGAACACTGCTGGATTTACTGCTATGGAAGGAGGAAGAGGAGTTGTTCCTCCGGTTGATATGGCCATTTGAGGAATTTTCCACTAGTCAGAGTGGACATTCATCTACCTCGCTGGAAATGAACCCAAACAGGTGAGAAAAGGTCAACAAAGAGAGTCAACAGAGACTTGGGAAATCAAATAATAATGACAAGGGGAGAGGTTTTTTTATTTTTTTAAGCAATATCTGAATTTTCCCTGAAGGTAGACTGTATGATGATTTTTTCTCCTAATAGCATCTGCATTTTCTGCTGCCTGTGTTCATCACAAGGAGAGCGCACACAAGCCGCAGCCTTTGTACCATCCAAATGCAAACGGCAGTGCCCTGCACTTCCACTCCCGTGCTCAGGAGCAGGGACACAGTGCTCACACTGCAGCTTTTAAGTCAACCAAATGTCAGGATCAGGGTGAGATCTGGAGATTCTGTGCTGACCACTGCCTAAGACAAGTGGCTGCAGGGAAGCCCCCAGCTCCTACTAGGACACATGCCAGCTCTTCTGGTCTCCTACCCAGCCCTTAGTGGTATCAGGTGGTTGTCCTCTCATTACTGGTCCTGGGAGAGAGGCATCAGGGCACTTTTCCCAAAATTTTGTAGCCCTGGACTTTTAAAACCTTTTGTTTATCTTGCTGCTGTGGTTCCTATTGTTCTTAAACTGTTTTTCTTATTAAATTACAGAGGTTTCAAATTGGAATAAACCTTTCTCTCCAGATACGTCTGCTAGCAATTGGCTGGCTGCAGGGGAGAGAGCAAGTGTGAGGGGGAGGGAAAGCAGAGGAGAATTACAAGGTTTCAGATTCCTGTAAACAGAGAAACATTTTTCCAGTCATCAGTCTGAGCCCAGTGGAAATAGGGCTTCAGTTTCCTCTAGTTAACACCAGGGATCCAGTGGCAATGCCATTGACATGCCTCCTTTTTCTCTAGCAGTTGCTGGATGCTGTTTAGTCTACAGCTGATCAGCAAGCTCCTGCACTGGCAGTTCTTGCTGAGCTTTCCTTCTACTTCACCTTCCAAGTGTGCCCTGCTTGCATCCCAGGAGCAGGTGTCTGCACTCTGGGGAGGGCCGTGCAAACACCTGCTTTCCTCAGATCCTGGCTCTGAACTCCACCAGGCATTGGAGCAGCTCCCAAGTGGATTTGAGGGCTGCAGCTGAACTCCCTTAAAGGGCAGCATAAACTTCCCTGAATCCATCCCCTTCTGCTCCTACATAAACACATCAAGCCTTCCTTCTGCCCACAACTGTTGTTTCTGGATTTAACTGTATATGGTGTAGAGTCACAGTTAGTGCACGTGTGGTGGTTGCACTCTGTGAATGGTGTATTTAGTAATCACCAGAGTGCAAACACATAGCTGCATCATAAAGTAATCTGGAGCTGGGCCACTGCCACCAAAGATGTACTCACCTCTTTCCACCAGTCACTGGCAATGTTTTTCCATTGTGGTCATTAAACACTGCTCATTTCAGAAGAATATTCTCTGGCTTTCCCGGGCTGATATCCTCAGTGGCTTCCTATCAAGCCCTAAACTATCTCAATTCACATATGCCTGTGAAAGCTCCTCAACAGCCTGTGCACAGGAGTGAGTTTTCCAAATACATCGCTAAATACCTCCCTAGGAGGAGCTGAGTACCAAAGAACACTATAAATGACTGAGAGCAAAACCACCATGTGCAGGCATTTGCTTGGACTTGTGCAGTAATAATATTAACTTAAATCTTTCGCATGTTGCTACCACTCAAGTTTACAGTTCATGTGTGTACCACTCATGCATGCTGTACATGCCCAAAAAGGCAAAGAATTACAGTGCTGCATTTGCTGGCAGTGCCAGTTGACACAGGAAGGAGTTTTGTGCTTTAAAGCTCCTGTCTGGCCACTGGGAAAGGTTGGGTTTATACTTGGCTCTCCTACAGACTTCCTGTGTCACCTTGCTGAAATCACTGTCAGTTCCCTCAGCCACGAAGCCAAGTATTGTGAACTGAGGTTCAGTCTGGTAAGTCGCCCTGTGACCAGCAAAGGACGAGTGCTGCAGAAGTGATCTTGCACGTGTGCATGCCTGCATGTATTTAGGTACAGCACAAATGAGTTGCTAGAAGGGGATTCGAGCATTCAAGTCATTTCCTAGAAGCCTGGGTTTGTTTAGGTGGTTTTGCACTCTGTGTGATAACATTTCCTTGCTGTCGCTGTGGGCACAGCGCTCCAGATGCACCCAGGGTAAGCGGCAGTCTCTCCAAAAGTATTCCTGATGCACCTGTCAAAGATTACAATTAATTCATGACTGTTTGATGGCTTCTGCTAAATGAGTTTGGCTCCAGTCCAGTTTCCATTGGGCAAGTGTCACCATCTCGGGAAGACCGTGACATTTGGTATTTGTTGTCCTCTTGGCTGGCTCTCCTGCCCAGGGCCACGTATGGAATGTGTCAGGGGAACAGACTCGCTTTTCAGTCCCCAGTCTGTGTTGAGGTAGGACAGGATAGTGGAGCCTCTTGTCTATATTATTCACAACTAACTTTCCTCTTGAAGACAGATGGAAGAGTTTGTGGTTTGAAGCTCCTCTCACCACAGCACAATCCTATTCATTCTCTATCTGACAATTCCCAAACCGATCTCCTCCTGATGCAAGGTGTTGTTCACAAAGACTGAACAACAAGCTCTCCTGCAATGCTTACATTAGCATGATATGATTCAGTGATTTTCTTTGTTGCAATCTCTCTCACCCTGTCAGCACATTCACTCAATATTGTTTTAAGCCTAGTCCTTGTGTGAGGTTGCTGCCTCTGTCCCTGCTGCACACCAAGCTGCACAAAACAAGTCAGACAGCAGCATTCCTGTGCCGAGCCACGTTGTGTTCCTGGCACACTCCTGATAGCCATGGCAACATGGCTTTCAAACAGCTGACTACCTCTAGCCCTCTCTGGCACTCCTTGTGCTCCCTCACCAATGGGATTTTGGGGTAACGCTGTGACCCCCTCAATACCTATGCCCATCGACATATTCTGTTGCCCCATGGTTTATGCCCCAGGAGACTTTACCTTCTTCTGTGCAATGAAGGCTAAAGGTCATGTTGCCAAAGTCACATTTATTCCTTGTACAGGGTCAGCTCACTTTGTTGATACAGTGGTTAAGCAATGAGAAGATTAACTGCTTGCTCTGTCCCAAGGAGATGATCTCATCTGGGAGAGATGTTGCTTTTGTGCCACAACAAAAGTGTGGGGAGTTTCAGCATGGTGCGTGCTGTGGAGCGAGGTGCTGCAGAGTGGGGCCCTGTGGCTCCCGTAGAGCAGGGAACTCTGTGTTTTGGCCCGGTGCTGGGAGCAGGAAGAGCACAAGAGAGAAAAAGCAAGTACAGAGGTGTGTGCACATGGTTCTGAGGTCAGTTGAGAGGAGGAACAGGCAGGGTGAAATGCACCTCTTCAGAGATGAGACAAGGAAAAGTGAAAGAGCTCAGACAAAGTTGCCTCTCTAGCCATTCTATCTGAGAGAAAAAAGCCCACCAGCAGTCTTGGGCTGTGATGCTGTGGATGGCAGGGTACAGCTGGCATGTCAGCTGGACCAGAATGTCAGTGCCACCACTTATACATTCCAGGCCACCAAATGAAGAAGCAGGGGTCAAAGCCTGGCTCACTGGGTAGCACACAATGCATTGGATGTATGGGAGCCAAAATTCACCCAAGAGCCTTTCCATCCTGCAATGTTGCAGACTCACTGCCCAGCATGAAGCCTGCAGATATCCTACACCAACCCAAAACTGTTGCTCAGGCCACCAGTGGCCCTCACCAGTCTTCAAGTATTTACGAGAGCAGCAGAACAAGATTGTATTGTTGCTTCATCTCTAGAGATAGTTGCACCAAGGGGATCAGAGCAAGCCTAGATCCACTTATTCCTGCCACAGCCATACTTTGCATACATCCACAGATTTATCCCCAGCCCTGGCAGAGTTTCTTTTCCTTGGCTCCAACATGTCACCCAGAGCTGTGGAAACTCACCATGATCTGATATTCACCGGGGTTTGGGAGGCTGATCTTGGTTCCCACCACTGTAGAAAAGCAGTCACTCTATGTCCAAAATCCCTGCTGTAAGGCCCCCTCAGCCAGCCTCCAGCACTGCAGCACAGTGGTCCCTGCTCTCCCAAGGACAAGGACTTTCTCAGCAGAGGGGGGTACACTGCCCGGGGGCACTCTTCAGCGGCCACAAACCAAAGCTGGGCTTTCTTGCCTGAGCAAAACTTGCCTCCTACACCACAGATTCCTGAATTCTAAACCCCCCTTCAGTGGGAGTGAAATGCCAAATTTTTAGCAGATTGGAGTTTATTTTTAAGCAGTGTAAAACAAAAAAAAACAAAAACCAACAAACCCTCCTCAAACCAAAGCAGTCTCCTCAAACACAAACACAGGGAGAGAGAAATGAATTCAGCAGGTAGAAACAAGCCCAGCACAACAGCCAGCCCTTAGCTCTGGACACTGCTGGCTTTCCAGCCATGATCTCAGCCCACCCCAGCCACCTATTTGTGAAATTCCAGAAGGAGAAGTGCAGAGGACATCGCCTGGGGAAGTGAAGCACCTGCACTGGGATCTCAGTAAAGAGGAAAATAGGGAAAGGAGATAGGGGAAACAGTTTAATTCACTGGGTCTCCAGCATTCCTTCCCACTTTGCAGCAAACCCGAGTCCACCTGCATCGCAGCCCCTTCCCCCAGCTCATGTGACAGCCACACACATCTCCTCCAAATTCTCCCAGTGCCAGAGTCACCAGGGGCATTCAACACCACAACAGCTCGAGTCCATTGTGTTGGGGTCTCTCACCCCATTTGCTGCCTTGTAAAGTTGGATGCCTACTCCTTGCTCAGCATTTAACCTGTAACTACTCCATATGTGTCGTGGTTCAGCTTTCCTCAGCGCAGTAAGGCCAGGTAAAGTGCCAGGAGCAGCTTTACCTGGCTGTGGTGCTCACCAGTGTCACAATAACCCCCAGTTTTCCAAACCGGTTTGCAAACCCCTCCCCAGCCACAAAGAGGAGAGATCTGACACTGTTGGCACAGGGTGAACAAGAGCTGAGAGTGGGTGTCTGAGCCCCCACGGAAGTGCATTGGGAGCAGGGACACAACAGGAAAGAGAAGCCGAGATGAGATCTGATCCCCAGCACTTCTCTGGCAGGACACACTGGCAAAGCACAAAGGGGCCCATTCTCCCCAGCACAGTGCTGCAGTGATGGATGTCAGTAGAGCTGATCCCTGCCTCTCCCAAGACAGAAAGCTTTAGCTGCAGGTGGCCAAGGCAGCTCTCTTGATCTCATCTGCCATGTCAAGGTCTGCTCAAGACACCTGGGTACCTCCTTCCTCCAGCACAAGCTAAAGTGAGTTTCATTGGGGCTGACATACTTTTGCCATACTGCAAAGGGTCAGAGTAAGCCTTTGCTGCAATCAGGAGTGGCTCAAGACTGGGGGCAGTGGGGCTGTGGATCTTCTGTACCAGCTGGTACTGGAGGTTTTCCTGGTACCATGGCACAGAAGCTGAGTGCTGTAAGGAAGGATGCTATGGAGAAGTACAATCCCATGTCAGAGATGTGGTCCTCAAGCCCTTCTGGGACACACATTCTCCCAGTCGCTGTATGATATTTGGTGCATTCCAGGCTCATTTCCTACTTAGCTCTGCAAGCACTCACTCATTTTAAAGAGGGGATGATAGTACATACCGGACCAAATTCTGCCCTCACTGAGGATTTTCCCTAATGCTTTCCAGATCCATTACTTTCTGTGTGTCTCTGTGGCTGCTTCCAATTCAGTTTCCATCTGAATAATCCAACTTCCCAGTTGGGTTAGCCTCCCTAAGTCACACCGTCCACCTCTTTATGTTTTCTCTTCTGGGGTTGCCTGTTTTCTCTAGGGTGATCCAGACCCATACAGATAGAAAATTGGTCACAACTGGTACTGCTTAAAAGGGCAAGGCTGCCCACAAAATCTGTGCTGATGAACTTTCCTCAGCTAAAGAATCTATGAAAATATATGCCCAGGTGAACTCCATCTGTAGTAATCTGCTACAGTTAATGCTGTAATAACACTGTATTAATTGCAATAACAGAGAAGTCGGATATGCTGAACACCTGGGAGGACAGGAGGATGTTTAAATGAGGAGGTTGTGAAGAAGAATTCCCTCACAGTGTGTGGTAGCAAGGCTTGTCCTGCAGCTCTTTGGTGGGCATAAGGAGGACCAGCTAAGCCACAGGCGAGCCAAGCCCAGACGCAAATACCTCCACCAGGGAAGGAGAAATAAATGTGTCTGGAAGTGGCAGAACAGAGGGTGTGGGCTGTGCCGCTGGCTGCCTCCTCATCCTCCCCTCCATGGAGAAACTCTCAGAGAGAGCTGACACCCCACCCAGGGTCAAGAACTTCTCTGCAGATACCTGCGGCAGCAAAATCAGCGGTGCAGACAGGACATGGATAACCTTCTCATTATGCTCCTACCTTGTGCAATTGAGGCACATAAAGAGCCACCAACGTCACATTCCAGCCACATGCAAAGCTGTCTCTGTGCTGCATAAATCATGCATAGCCACATCATCTGTTAGAGCTGCTCAAAGCCCTAATCGCTAATTACGCCGAGGAGTGTCCCATTACCTGCGGGACGTGGTTGGGAGAGCCTGCAGCTAGCAGCACTCACATGTGGCAGAGGCTTCTGCATTTGAATATTACAGCTCTGCTCTTTGCCTCCATGGCAGTTTACACATCTGGAAGAGGGTGCTGGGACTTTCCATTAAGTTAACACAAATGACTTCTGCTTTATCACTCTAGAAAGGAACCACAGCATGAAAAGGGCTCATTCGAGACCCCAGATGAGTAAGTCCCAGATGGCTTATTACACACAGGCTTGTCACAGACTATTTCCAAACTGGAAAGCAACTTGGGAGGCTAAAATTATATTCTATCTGCTAGTGGTTCTGACATCTACTAGCCAGGCACAGAGCTTCTGTGAGAAGACCTGGAACTTTTAATGGATTCCTAAGGTGGTTTTAAATAAAGTTCAAATAGGATTTGGTGCAAGTGCACAGGACAGGACCAGTTTGTGTCCCTCCTGTGCAGCAACACATTGCCAATTGATGGGTGCACTGGCAATCTCAGCAGTGTTACTACCTGTAGCTGAGGTACAGTTTCAAACCTGTAAACCTATTTAAAAGCTGTGATAAGTGGTAGCAAGGTCCGGTGTGGACTTAATGCTCTCCCACATATACCTCTTTAGGTTAAAAATATCTCTGGTTGAATAGTTTCCCCTTGCAGCAGAACTTGCTTTAATGCTTATCCTTGGCATCATTCACACTCTGCTGACACTGGTGTCTAGGCTCTGGGCACTGCTTGTGCTGCACTATAAAAAAATGTTGTACAAGATACAAGGAGTCCTCTACTCTCTCCTGTACATGCATTCACCTGGAAAGTTCATTACAAAAGCAAGTGATACAGTAAAGATAGCACTTCCAGATTCAAATCCAAAAGCAAACAATCAGGAGAGAGATGTTTGGAGAAATAACTCAGTGTGCTGTCAAATTCCTCAAAGTGCCTTGCCACAACCCCCCTTAGTGTGCTTAAAGTCTAGAACCCAGCTCATCACTCCTGGAATTTCATACCCCATGGGTCTTTGAGGTGGTCAGGACTGAAGTCCCAGGCTGAAACATCTCCTAAGCACTCCCTGTTCACATGGAAGTCAGTCCCAGAAGCTGCCCTGGTATACATAAACCCCTTCATCAGCAGCTGCATCCCCTCTAACCTTTTCAATGACCCTGTTTCACTTTCAGAGCTCTGCTGTTCCTTTTCAGATCGCTTCGTTCTGGCTTTGCAGCTACTCAGTTGTTTTCTCCTCATCCACCTATTCAAAACACAACCCAAGAATTCAAAGGTCATCCTCTTCCAAAACTATAGGCAGAGCTATATGTCTCTGACATCCATTTGCTGCTAGATGCTCATTCTCATTACACTGGCATATAAATCTCTGGAGAATTACAGGGGGAATCAGGTGCTTGCCGTCCTCAGACATTTCCCAGAGTGCCCAATAAAGGGACAGCATGTCCCTGGTATCAATATATTGCCTGTGAACTTTGAAAGCAGCATAAAATATGAGTCTAAAGCACATTACCAGGAATAGAATGGGAGGATGCATTTTATATGGGTATAGTTGAAAAGTGTTCAGAGTTAGTGGCTTGGAGTGGCTGGGGAAGCTGACTGACTGACTACAATAGATGTGACTTTTTTCTTCCTTCTCTATGGGGACAGCAGTGACTGATTGTGCTTGGAGTTCACATAGAGCTGGTGATGGCACAGCAAATTGTCTGTTGTGCACATAGCCCAAATGCCCTGTGAGCTCTGTGGCATACATGCAATTTTAGCATGCTTAAAAATAGAAAACAAGCTGGAGAGCTGTGTGATATAAGCTGTGACCCCTCAAAAATAACCTGCCAGCTTCACCATAGGCCTTATGTGCCTGGAGGTGGACTCTCTGGAGGTGCAGCCAAAATGGGCAATTACAAAGTTAGGGAGTTTGTTTAATGACTTTTGTGCTCTCAGAGAGTCTCAGAGGCCCAGAAAATGGAGTGGGCTTTGAGATGTGCAAATAGACAGCAATTCCCTGAGGGTTAACTGTGCTCAGCACATGAAGGAGAGCTGAGGCAAGTCCAAAGGTGTGACCCCCAACTCGGAGCAAGGCAAGTGCTTGCTCAGCGTGCTTTGGGCTGGTCAGCACAATCCTCCCCACTGTCGTCTTGTACATGAAGTGAGCGCACTGATAACATTTCACAGAAGTTCAAGAGTTTAATGTAATGCTTGTGCAAGCTCTGGAATTGTGGTTGAAAACCCGCCAAGCCTCCTGTCTCTCTCCAAATTCTGATCTGCCATCTTGTCTATATTTTACATCCTGCAAGCACAAGCAGATGTAAGAGAAGAAGGGGTTTATTTTTCTCCTCCCACTCCCCAAATTGTAAAGGAAAGCTTTCAAGAATGAAACAACAGCCATCCCAGGAGACAGAGAGACACATCACAGTCCTCCTCATGGCAGGCCCTATTCCTGGGGCAGGTACCCGCAGCCATGTGTAGACAGAAGCCTTTGCTGACTCACACAAGTTGACCAGAAGCCCTAATTATGAACAGCAAGTGCCCAGCCTGTCCTTTGTACACGGTGGAGGCTGTTTGCTGCCAATGCCAGCCTGTGCAGTGCTCCTGCCTGCACCACCCCACGCTCTCCAGCGGTTTGAGGCTGGAGTGCAGCAGTCCTTCTGCACACTGATTTATTAGCTTCACCCTGCAGTTCCCTTTGAGGTTGGGGGTGGCGGGACAGACTCGTTTGATGACCTCCCTTCAGGGCTGAGCAAATGAGATTCATTAGGATATGCAAAAAGCTGAGAGCAAAGCAACCCTATCTTTCTGTCTGAGCATCTGAGCTCTGCTGATCTGATAAGAGCACATTGCTCCAACATGTCTGCAGAGGAAGATCTGAAGCTCCTTCCCAGGCATTCCCAGATAGTCACTGCAACTAATAGACAAATAGGTCAGAATAAATAACAGCCCCCTCATTTTCCCTAGCATGCAAGTCTGGATGGCTTAAGTCAAGTGTTAATAAGAAATAAGGCTGCTGTAACGAGATGTCCTAATGCACTGCAAGGGAGATGTAGTATAATAGCATCATTTGTACAAACCTTCCACTAAAAGCTTGTCATTACCCAGACAGAAGAGAACATCATTTGCATAGGGAAGCAGAGGAAAAGCATCTTGAATGGGGTGATCAAAAAATGGAGTTATCAAGTCACTGAATTGTTGTATAAAATAATACCGAAATATGTGCTGCTTAGGTTCAGCATTTTCATAGCAGCACAACAGGCAAAGTAAAAATTCTACACCTAGAGGGAATGACTGGTGGGAGGTATACCAGGCTGTGCTCTGCTATGGGCTAAAATACGATCCTGGGTGATAGAGTATTAGAGTACATACTGATTCTCAGCCCCTCATACCAGGCCGCTTAGTTTTTCACATGGAAAGGCTGGGCTTGCCCAATGGAAATCAAGAGGCAAGAGCTAGGGCAAGAGGTGCACCAGAGCAAGCAGCAGGCAAGCCTCATGGCTTCTGCCCACAGTGCTTTAAACTTAATCGCACCGAGAGCAGAGGCTTTTTTAGCATTGCATTTGGCCCCTTTGCTGGAGGTGTTCAAAAGAAAAGCCAGAAAGTAGCAAGCTCTCTTAAACCAGGGCAGGGGGGAGAACGGGAGCTGGGAAATCTAAATTTAGCAGCCAGCCCTGGGGCTGTTTGCTGCGGGCACGGTTTCCCAGCCGTCGGCGGAGCAGCCTCCCTTCCCTTCTGCTTTGCTCGTACCCAGTGAAGGATTTTCGGTAGCAACCATCACCATGGTATCACAGTGCCGCTTCTGTTCAGCGATTTTGCCAGTCCCTGTGGGTTTACTGCAACACTCGTGACATTTTAGGTGCGGTGAAGGGGCAGGTGGGTGGGAGGGATGCTTCTTAAAGCACCAGCTCCAGGAATCAAGGGAGAATAAATGCAGCACATCACCTTTTTCTCACACGAAGCATACAGCCTTCCCAGTTGCAGAACAAAGCCCAAGAGCTCAGGAAACCCTGAGCGTCCTTATCTGAGAGGAAGGAGGAGGTTCTTGCACTGTCACCCTGATGGGGGTGGGGGGGAAGAGCCAAGTCACACAATCTGAGCTCCTGGAACTGGCTGTAATCAGATGGTTTCACTTCCCACCTCTGACTGTCACAACGTCCAGGTTACGAACAGTGAGAGCAAACATTTTTAATACAATTTCCATGTTGATTTTTCAGCTATAGATCTCTTAATGCCCTTTCCTCCTGGGCCTGTTCTGTTCTTAACATCTTTCCTGCTGCAGCTCCCCAGTGATGACAAACCGTGAAGCATTTCCCAAGAGTGAGAAATCCTCACAAGAATCATCTGTTGCAAGTCCTGTCTGACAAAACCATGTCAGAGCTTTAGGGACTTTCTATTTTCAACTGAGTGCATCTTTCCCTGGCATATCCCCCTGCTGGCTCCTGCATCCCTGCAGTTACAGTGGATATTGGAAGGGAAGCAGTGCTCATGCTGGGATGTGGAAACACTGTTGTTCCCACCTCATTCCCTGTGAGGATTGCTATAGAAGAGGTGCACATGGGGCATTGCTGCTGATGGAGTGCAAGGCTCCCTTTCTCTATATATTCCTCCCATGAAATCAGCATCCATGATTTAGCCTCTTCTTATCATGGCCTTGCAGTATCACATCTTGGCTTGGTATTTAGTCTTCTAGAGGCATGAAAGGGCAGCTTCTCCTTGAGTTTATCAGCTCAAATGGGGGGCACTGCTTGATGGTGTGCCAGCAAGCTTCTGTACAACACCTTTTATGTCTCAATCAAGTCGGCACGTCTATTTAATTAAAGAGATGGTAATACAAAACACTCCTCTTGGATAAAATCTGGGGGAGAAAATGTGCTGCCTGACTTGAAGGGGAAGGAGGAATGGATTTGCAAACCCAGCAGAGCCCAGTGAGAGCTGAGGGCACAGTAGCATGGGATGGTTTAACAGAAGGGAAGGCAGCCGCTCTGCCAGCAGAAGCCCATGAGCAGAGAACCATGGAGCACAAAATTAACACACTGGCTCATCAGGAAATGTTAATGTGGGCAAGATGGGGAATTGCTTCATATGGGCAAACAATCTGTGCAGAAGGGATAAGCACGATCAAAACCTGGTATAAATCTGGACATGTTTCTCCAAAATCTGCCCTCTACCCTCACTTTGAGGTTCAGGATAGGAAACACAAAGCCCTGATTAAGGTGTTAAATTCTCATGGCAAAAACCCAACAAAACATTTTGCTGAGATGAAACAGAATGAAAGCATCCAACGGGGCTCTTCTAGAAATGATTAAGCCACTGCCACACAGATCCCAGGAGGGGAACCTTGCAGCTTGAAGTGAGTGGTTTGGAGTTGGACTTCCATGATAATACACAGTTGAGAAGCTGAACATGCACAAAAGCTGCAGTATTCCCTTGTTCAGGGGTTGCCACTAAATCCACCAGCAACACTTTTCAAACCTTTCCCCTGCTTAGTCCGATTCTGTCAAGCCATTCCATTCTCTGAAGAGAGCTGAGCCATATCCTTCAGGCATGCCATCATCTTCAGGACTGGAGACCCTTGGCAGACGGAGTCTAGACGGAGTACAGTAGGGACACTGCTCCACAGATCCTCCAGGGCCAGGGCTGAAGCAGCAGACACTGCCCAAAGTCAAGGCTGACGTCCTCACCATGCAGGGGTGAAGGCGACACTTGTCTAATGAAAGCACAACCATCGCGGTTAAATAATTTCCTGAAAACTCAGGGAAATTCCTCATTTTCCTGAGCGGAATGACCACCTCAAGACAGTGGACCTTTAAAACTAAGTAATACAGTGTTTAACAAAATACAGATTCATTGTAATAACTTCATTCACTTCAGGACAGTCCTCTTCAAACCAAACATCAACTGCTAATGAAACCATGTCCACTACAAATGCTGGCTCCACTTTCATCTTGCTGACTTCTCCCAGAATGTATCCAGGCTCTTGTTCTCCCTAACCATTCCCCTGTGCTGCCATAGATTGCCCCTAATGGATAGCTGGGACCAGCTTCACTCAGCAACACCTGACCTGTCCCCATCACACCGCTAAGCAGGGGCCATTTCCCCCTTTACAGCAACAGTCAGGGAAATCAACTCCACCTACAACATAACCAGCTGCTGAATTTAGTCCCCTTGCATTTACACTCCCACTGAGGGACAGGGGAAGAGATGGAGATCTGGTACTATTGGTTTCTTACAGCCAGAGAGACTCCAATTTTAACATCCTAGATGAGCAACTGCTTTATATCCTGCCTGGGTAGGGCCACAGGCAAGGTGATGCATGCAGCATTTTGCAGGAAGAAGGCCAGAAGAACACTAAAAAGTAATTGAAATGCCTGGGGGGATCAGGGGAAGAAGAGGACAAGCTCAAAGAAACCAAAGGGAAAAAACTACAGCATGGCAGTGTGTGAGTGCACTTGCCTGAGATGACCTGGGAAAAAAAAAAGGAAAGGGCATTCTGAAGGAAACGACAAAACTGCCTCTGAAAGGATTCTTTGAAACAGTGGCAATGGCAAGGAAGCAGTAAATGGCAGGCAACAGACCCAACACTGTTAAAGGGAGGGAGTTCAGCTGGAGGATGGGTCTGCAGATCCACCACAGCATTGCCTCTCAAGTCAAGGCTGTGCAAACCACTACAAAGAAAGGTTGAACTCTGCATTACCAACGCTGAAGGAGCCCTAAAATTATTAAGGCCGCGCCGCTCCTTATGTCGCACATACTTTGTTAAACTAATGCTTCCTTTTCATCCAGAAAGGCTTCAGAATTACACAGATGGTTAAAATATATATCTATAGTAGTGGTAGTAATCCAGAAATCCCTGTGGGGTAACCCAAGGTTTTAGCCTTTTTGTTATTTTCCCTTTGAAAAGGCAGCGAGCTGGGGTTTAAGGTGGAGTGAGTTTATTCCTGTCATGGCTGCCGCAGAGAGAGCTCCATCACCCACAGATAATGCCAGATGGTGAGCCATGCCCAAATCCATCAGGCAGAGGCCTCAAGAAGAGGTTTGAAGTATAAATGGGGATTGCATGTCTCACTCAAGGAGCAGCCAACAGAAAACAAACCAAAAAACAAACAAACAAAACAAACCAACTCAAAAGAGTAGTTTGGCTATAACCATGGCAGCACTAATCCGTCAGCTGCTGCTGTGCTCCTAACCAGAGAAGCTTCTGAGCAACCTAAGGGACCAAAAGATGACACAGAGCAGGAAAACCATGTGTGCTCAGTGGCACAGCTGATTTAGGGCTAGTTTTATCCAACCCCTGTTAACTTACTGGTATATCATCAAGGTGGATGAACGGTTACATGGCTCAACAGAGCTGATAATCCTTTGCATGCAGTGCATTGCAGAGGGTATAAAATTTTCTGGAGATGGTGGAAGGGACTCTTGCTGCACCATATGGTCTCTTCCAGCCCTTGCACTGCACCGAGGCTCGTGCTCTCATGTGACACACCATTAGCGAGTCACATGCAGCAGAAAGCAATTTTATGGCCAGATCCTGCTCTTAGAAGCTATGATGACTAAACTAGCTAATCAAATCAGCATAAATGTGCAAACACCGTTTTAGCAGCTGTGACCATAAATATCATCAGCAGAATGTGAATAATCCCGAGCACAAGATGAGTTGAGTAATGGGTTCCCAATGGGTGTTGAAGCCATCAGTCCGCTGCCTGGCAACTCAGAGATGGGGGCGAGGCAGGGAGGTTTGATTATGATGAGTCTGAAACAGCAGATGCAGTTATCAGGACAAAGCAGCTAGATCACATGCACCAGAAAAAGGGGGAAAGAAAAAAAAAAAAAAGAGTAAAATCATTTATTGAGAGAAATAATTGTGGTGGATGCCCTGTTCTCACCCTGCTGTCTCCCAACTGCAGGCACATGTGCATGTTCCGTGTGGAGCGATGCGTTTTAGCATTCCCAAAGTGACTCATTTGGCATTTTCCAGGGACCTGCCACAGACTCCCCACCACCACACACACACACACACACCATTTTGTCAACAAGCCATAAGATAATCAGCTGAGGTGAAATTCAATGAGAACACAGATACCAAGGCTAAATTTGTTTTTAATTTGTGCCAGCTTCTGCTAATGGGAGCCAGGGTGCAGGGCTCTCAGCACTGACAAAGGGGAAGGGGGTGGGGGGAAAGCTGCCGAAATTAACAGCATGTGAAAGTCTTAACCTCCCCTCTGGTGAGGACCAGCCATGCACATGGTCCCAGAGCAGATGGAGCAGGCTGGAGTGGGCATGGCCAGAGCGGAAGGACTATCCTGTGAACCACTCTGCCAGGGGCCCAGGGGAGAAGATTGCTGGAAACACAGCCAGCTTCTCCCCTAGTAAAGTGCTTTGGTGAGGGAAGTGGTTTTTGTGGCTTAGAAAAATGAATCTACCTCCCTGTACCTGCCAGCATGAATCTGGCTCAGCCATATAGATATATTTGGGGGAAAAAAACCCAAAACAACAAAACACAAAACCCACAGGAAAAAGACCAGCTCTGGTGTCTCTGTCCTGATGGCTTTTGGCAGGCTGTTAAAAATGTTTGGCTATTACAGATCATATCTTGCTCTGATCATGATATCCAACCCTGCTCTGGAGCAAAATCCAGAGTCCAGAGGGCACGAGAAATATTGTATTGCATCTTGCCTTACATTGCAAAAAGATAATCTGTGTTTGCTGAGTTGTCAAAATCTGAAGACAAGTCCTGGGCGGGGGGTGGTACATGTACATGGCAGACATTACAGCTCATGTCAGTACTGCAGCTTTTAGCTGGGCTTTAATACTGATCTGTCTTAGTCCAGAACACAAAGTGATTGTGAGCATTTCCCCCAAGGAGCTGGCAGCCCAGCCTGGATTGCCATGTACATAGACACGCCAGGCTGCTAGTTTCAAGCATATGTACATGCAAAACCAGGGTTACTGCAAGGGTTTGGATTGCTCTATTTCCTTAGTTATGGTGATTATTGCTGTGTTCAGCTACCCAAAACATTAAGCTGTGCCCAGGACCAAGGGGCAACCTTTCTGAGTTCATAGAATCATAGAATGGTCTGGGTTGGAAGGGACCTCCAAAGGTCACCCAGTCCAACCCCTCTGCACTAAGCAGAGGCATCCTCGGCTAGATCAGGTTGCCCAGACCCATGTCGAGCCTCACCTTGAACATGGAGTCACCGTCCCTGGAGGTGTTCAAGAGGGGATTGGACGTGGCACTTGGTGCCATGGTCTAGTCATGGGGTCTGTGGTTCAGGTTGGACTCGATGATCTTCGAGGTCTCTTCCAACCTTAGTGATACTGTGATACTGTGATACTGTGATCTCCAGGGATAGGGCCCCAACCACCTCCCTGACTCATCAAGCAGAGGATTTGAAGAGACAGACTTTCCTAAGTGACTGTCAGCTGTGCAAATGAACATAATGGGTTCAGTGCTTAGAAACTGGAGATGAAAGATGAAAGGAAAAAGAAAAAGAAAAAAAAAGAAAAAAGCTCTTCCCTGGCCAAGAAGCAAAAGGACAAGCGACAGAACATCTTGACATGCTGATGGACAACATGAAAGACAGGGGTGGTGCTGGGCTGTGGCTCCTCAGATGATGGCAGGCTCAGTTTATGCCAGGAAAGCTTGTACAAGCACTGGCACTGTGCACAGGGAGCGCCTCAGTAAATATGTGGAAACACCCGTAAGAAGAAAAGGAAAACAGCAGAAGCAAATGCAGGGGACCTAGCTGCCTCCCGTACCAGCACTTAAGGTGTGTCCCTCAGCAGCTTTCCCTAGAGAAAGTCTGTGCATTTATTTGTGGGGTTTTTTTCCCCCACACTTAGGTAGCATTTAAAATATCCTCCTTCCTCCTAAAGGGGAGTTTCAGCAGTGTCCAACCACTGAAGCTACCCCAGATGTTGGCTGCCCACTGACCTGAAACACTTCACAAGACAACTACCTGATGCTGGGACCAGATGTGGATGAGAAGATGAAGGGGAAAGGGCTGTATGTCTTGGTGCCAAAAAGGACTGGAGGAAGTCAGAACTGAGGATATCTGGGCTCCAGTGACCAAGCTGGCAACGCCATTTCTCCAAAGCATGGAGATAATTTGGAGTAAAGGGGTGCATTTGACACATTACACTTATCTGAGCCTATTTCAAAATAGACACCAAGATCTCAGTCCAAGATAGCATACCCATCCTGAGCCAGGCCCATCACTAGTTATCAGTTTCTCCTTCAAAAACACACCACAGCTGCAACTCCAGGCTGGAGAATTACTGGCAGAACTGGTACAAACTCTGGCATGTGTTTTAATGCCTTGTTTTCAAGGTCCAGAAAATTCCAGCTGACTCTCTTCAGCATGTTTCACTGCAGCATCAGCCTCTACATGTCTGCATTGTGGCTGGGGCCAGGGCCAGGAGATGCCAGGTACTACCAAAGACTGTCCTTGTGCTATTCCTGGTTTCATCTGAGATAAAATGTACTGGAAAATTTTGGAAGAACTTCTATTCCCATCCAGTCCATGCCTCCCAGACCCACAAGTTCTGGGTAACTGAATGAAAATATGAGGGAACATCTCAATGTGTAGATGCAGAACTCTTGCCAGCATTTGCTGCTCTTTGCTGTGCACACAGAAAGGTTTCCCTTTGTGCACCTCTGCACACAAGAAGCTTAGCTCCTGAGCTTTCAGGGGCAGTAGAAAAGAGCTGCCTGTCCCATGTTCATTTTTTTCACTATGAGATATAAGGATGAAGGAGTGTACCCCAGCTTCAAGAATCCTTACACTGCCTTGCCTATTTGAGGGGGAACAAATATGGTTGTTATTTATTTATGGTGCAACAGCACAACCCAACCATCTTCCACCCCAAGAGCTGCCCTAGGGCCCACATGACAGGATCCCACCCAGACTCCAGCCAACAGGGTTCATGCGATAATAAAAGCTTTCTTCTGCTCCCTGTGCCCTCAGGCAGGACATGACTTGAAGCAAGCCCACCCACAAGAAGCAGCATGTCTGTGAGGTGTAACCCACTGTGGTGCCATGTGATACCTTCCCTTTCCTGGGGAGTTCAAAAGGGAGCATCCTTGAGCAGCTCCTGCTCTGCAGCAGTGAGGCTGGTCTCCTCTCCAGTCAGGCATCACCTGCCCAAGTAACTCCCCTCCCTGACCCAAGTCTGACATCCAGCTGAAGTGTGCACGAACAATTTCTTCCAGGGATTACAGCAGCCCCAGACTGCATGGAGTCTGAATATTGCCACATCATTGCAGGGGCATGGCATATAAAATAGTAATTTGTGGCAAGAGCTTCGATTTTAAATAGATACAACAAACAGAGCAAGAGAAAATCTATTGCTGTTTCTGCTACAGTGTGGAAGCACTGAAAAATCCAGGTGGTACCTCAGTTATAGTCACACTGATGATATTTGTCACACTCGTGCCTGTTAGGCCAATATCACAGCCAATCCAGATGGGGAATGACCAGAGTAAACCTGGGTCTGACAGGCAGTTTACAACTAGCATTTAAAGATAAATCTAAATTAGGTGACAGTTTACCTTAAAACACCATAAACCCTCACAGTTTAGGAAGTGGCTGCACAGGGCAGCTTGCAGCGGGCTGGGGGTTACCAAGAGAGGCAGGGGGAGGGCTGAAGACAGAAGCATTTTCAACCAGGTCACGCTGGGACCAAGGGATGGGGCTGGTGGGTCACAGCCCCTCATTTCCCATACTGACTCTTCCATGAGGCAGCTGGTAGAGCAGGATGGCTTCCTCTGCTTTCTGCCCGTTGCTATGACCAGATATCAACAAGAGGGATTAACTCTGGGTAAATCCCATAGCCAGAAAGAGGATGTGACATTTCCCTGCAACATCCCAATTAGAGAGAGAGGTGCATGCAGCAGAGTTATCTGCTTCACACTCCATATTTTTTCCCCAGAAGCAGGAAAAAGGATTTCCTGTCACCCACTAAATCATCAGTGTTTCTTGTCTGGCTGTTTCAAGCACAGCTTTATTAGCCCTTCAACTAACTTCTGAGGGCACTGTTATTGTGTCATAAGAGAGGACTAGAGTTTGAAGTTCCATGCTTTTTAAATTTATTTATTTATTTATTTATTTATTTATTTATTTATTTATTTATTTATTTGGGGGTGTGTGTGTCATCCACTCTGGTTTCACTTCCTTTTTTTTCCTCATAGGGGTAGCACTGACATTTCAAAGCAGCACATTTGCTACATGCTCATTCAAAAGAAATTAAGGTCCTGTCTATGCACTTTCCCTCAGAAAATGCCTCCCAAACTTGTGGCATTAAAAAAAAGGTAAATCTGATTTCACAGAAGCATAAAGACACAAGATACTTCAAAGAAAGGCCATGCAAAATAAAACCTACCATTAAATACAAGAGGCTGGAATGAGAGATCCCACCTCTGATTATATTCATTCCCCAAGAAGTTTCGCCCAAGTTAGAGCTGCTGGGTCATGTCCATGATTTTCTCACACATACCATTACATCAGGCAGGCTCCCCAGTGTCACACCTTGAGTATGTATGCAAAAGGCTTTGGCATTACATATGCTTAATCCTCACATGCAGGGATATCTTCTCAGAAGAGGTATAAGTGACCATGTGCTGGGGTCAGACAGAACCATCTTAGAGCATAGGTACAGAGATACTGAAGTCGCCTGCCTACCTCTCTGACTGTGTTAGAGGCCATGTTGCTATCTCACAGGCACTGGGGCTTGAGTTTGGAGGCCAGCACACAACCTCACAGATCTCAGGGCTGGGAGAGTTTCACCACACAGTGCTGCTGTGGGAGGGTTGGGACTCAGTGAGGCCAGGGAGTATGAGAGCTATGCTTCACTCAGGTTAGAAACAACCAAGCTTGAATACAAGCATGTCTCCACCCAAAGCAAAGCCATATGCAACTCAGCTCAGGAATGAGAACTATGCAGCCAGAGGTTTCCTCTAGTTATTGTTTGGGGTTTGGGCTACAGTGCTTAGGCAGGGGAAGAACAAAAAACACAGAGGGTGCAGGAAAGCCAGGCACAGCCACAGGAGCCTCAGCCCAAACTCAGGTGCTAGTTTCAGGATGCAAGGTAAGAGGTGGTGATGCTCTCTGCAGCTTTCTCTCACCCTCCACTACAGCTCGCTGCTCTTACATCTCAACTGTACCAAAAGAACCGGTTTTGACACCGATGTTCATGTGACATGCTCATGTGACATCAGTTTCACTAGACAGCGGAGCAGACATGACAATGTTTAAATAAGAACTGTATTAGAGCAAACTCCAACATAAATCTTTTTTCCCAGCAAGATACACAGAAGAAGACCCCAAATATTGCCCCCACACAGCCCAAATATTGAATTTGCCCTTTCAATTTAAAAGATACAACCTGAAGCATGCTGTGTGCTGGGTGAGGGAGAGCTGTTTTCATTTCCCTCTTGTGCAGATTAGGTTTAACATTCTTTCAGCCCAACACACAGCCACTCACCACTACTCTGACTCCTTCCCAGACCTGCTGCAAATGCAGGGCTGTGGAGCAATCAGTGGAGATTCATGAGCACTGGCCTCTTAAATACTAAGTTTCAAGTAAACTGTGCCGAGAATCAGAGGTAAGGGATGGCTCTGTTACTGGCCAGTTTTGCATCATCATCACGGAGCTCCCAGCAAACGCAGCAGTATTTCACTGGGTGGAAAGTCAGCTCACCATACTTCTCATCCCAGCTCCTGGCTTTTTCAGTGCAGACAGTAGACTCAGGGAGCAGTGGTTTTGTAATTAAGATGATTTTAGTTCCATCTGCCAAGGAAAGGGGATTTTCACATTCTCCCCACTCCTGTCCCTACCTTTGTCCTTCTGTTGGCATGAGCATCAGCCAAGCCAGGGAACTGATCCAGCTGGAAACTATGTGCTTGTCTTTTCCCTTTCTGCTGGGTCAGTTTTCAGAGGGATCAGATTCCTAATCTGGCAGATCACTCAAGAGCTGATTTTGGCACCATGGAGAGCACATGACCCAGCAGCACAGACTTTGACCAGCTGAAAGCAAGGATAAGCCTACATCTGCAGAGAACACCCATGGGCCACGCTGTACTCACCCATGCAAAGATCTTCTGTCTGCAGAAGGAAAGAGGCTTTTCCCAGGGCACTGCTCTGCTCCCAGAGAGGAACAGGCATGTTTGGGTAGAGACACCATCTCCCATCTCTACCTGCTTCAATTTCATGTCCCTAGCCACTGCTCTGCTGCCCCTTCTCAGCTCTCTGGTAAAGCCCAGGGCTCCACTCCAGCCTTCCTTTTAAAGGGTCAGTATCTGTCTTTAAACAGTCCCATGCCTCTTGGCCCGGTACATTCAGTCCTTATGGACACATGCATTTACCAGCAGCCACAGACACCGGTAAGATATGGATGTGCATGCCCAGGGCAGATGCACACAAGCACAGACCTAAAGTATCACCAAAATATTCTGGTTCCCCCGGGCTGAAGAACTGGGCTGTATTGCTCTGAACCATTACTACTGAGAACACTGTTTCTATGGCTACACCTTCCTCAGCTTTCACTCCTGCATTCAGCAACTGATTCTCTTTGTCTGTCTCTCTGTCTGTCTGTCTGCCTCACCCTGGCACACGCGCACAAACTAGACATCCCACCTATTCTCTACTCCAAACAGCACCTCCAATCTTCCTCTCATACACAGCCTAAACATCCAGGGTGGCTGTTTCTTGAGACACGAGAGAAAAGGGGCCAAAGACTTCTGAGCCAAACCAATCACAAATGCCAGCAATGCCACAGCCAGGCTCCTGAGCTTCCAAGCTTATTTACAGCAAACGTGGAGCTGGTAGTGTTTCCTTCTGATCCAAACTGATTGCAAATGCCAGCAATGCCACAGCCAGGCTCATGAGCTTCCAAACTGATTTACAACAAAGGTGGAGCTGGTAGTGTTTACTGGAGAACTTCATTGTTATTTATGGTGGCATGAAACCACAGCAGCACGCAAAGAGCAGGCAGACCCCTTCATCCCGCAAGCCACTCACAAGAGGTTGAAGAGCTGGCGTGCTGAGTGATAGTAAAGAGGGAAATATCTCTCAGGGATGCTCTAACAAGAAAGCTCGTGCAGAGGAGGTCAGCAGTACCTTGGCCTCAAGGTGACTTGTTTAGCAGTGTGGAATGAAGATATCAGTCGGATGTTGGGGAAATGCTAATGGCTGGGAGCAGCTCATGTCAAGCTGAATAAATCCTTTGCTCTCCATTCTGAAACACAATGGCACATGAATGACTAAGCATTTCTGATAACAATTCAATAGACAAATGTCAGCTTGCTTTGATTAAACATTACTTCTGGAGCTGTTCTAGGGCAGCTAAAGACACATGAGCTTGCCTCTCTCAACCCAGTCCTCCTAGCAACCCAGCCAGGACAGAGAGACCTTTATTTCACAACAACTATAACTGATTTTTTCTCTAAAGCAATTGGAACTCTGGTAACATCTGAACTAAGTCTAGATTCATGCAAGCACAGCTTGGGGGTGTTGTGGAAAAAAAATAGCCATTCTCTATTTTAAGAACTCAGTTTCACTGTCACTTCTCCCTTGCTACATCACAGTTATCCCTAGTGCTGTAATAACACAGTCCAGTTAGGAGATATAGGTGGAACTGAGCCATGTAATTACTACATTTCCACATGTATTTTTGTATATTTGCAGCACTGAAATAACACTCCCTAGCACAGGGTTAGTCCAGACAAACAGTTCAGTTAAGGAACGTGGCTAAAACAAGCAGCAGATCTAACTCAATGTTTAAGTATGTCACTCCCTGTGCTGGAGGTTGGTCCTTCCATAAAACGATAACTAGCCCTTTTATTTTTGTGGAGAACATCTACATGAGCAGCTTTCCATGATCTGCACCCTCTACCTCACCAGCCCCCAGATCTGTTTGGAATGATGAAAGGAGTAGCCTCATGCACACACACACATGGGCTTATACCCTTGTCTCCAGTCAGTTGTGAAATAAGCTGCTCAGCGCTGCATCCGTAATGGGGACTGCAGTGCAGATGGCAAAAGCAGAGCCACAACTCGTGCTGTGCCTGCGCCAGTAGAGGTGTGTGATGCAAGCAGAGCTGCTCAAAGAAGCGTAACACACCAACAGCGAGCAGGGGAGCAGAGGCAGCAACTCCTGAAGCATTTTCACCTTCCTATCTATAGAAGTGGCTGTCTAGGGCAACAATAACATGGAAAGATGTCCAGAAGATCCTGAGTGAAATGCTGTCTGCACCACAGTCTATGGGAATGTGGGTTCCACTCTGTGAATCAGTGCTGGGCTGTGCTTCAGTGATGCATATTCCTTTGTAGTTGAGACAACATAGGCAGAAAACAAAGCAAGAATCTCCTACACCTCCAAGCAAATGTCCACAGCCACCACGACCCCCAGGGGCCTCGTTGCTGCATTTGACCATAGTCTAGGACAATGAGTGAGATGTTATCTATCTAATTCCACTCTCAAGAAATTGCTTTGGCTACTTTCCGAAAATGAGCATGTGGAAGCAATGTGCCCTTGTACACACACAACCCACATCTACAAGAGTACTGGGTGACTGTGAACCGAGGCTGCTCCTTTAGATGTGGTAATTGGCAGATGCTGCATCCTACAGGTAGAGGTTTCAGAGAAGACGTCTACAATGAGTACAAATTCACAGGGACAATGACTGCACATTTGTGTATAGGTGAATGTATGTACACATGCACAGCAAGAAACTAGAAGACAGAAGAGTCCTGCTTGCCCCTAGCTGCAAAAGGGAATTCTAACCTTTTCAGCTCCCCTTTGATGGCACAGAGCTGCTTTGCAAAATCACCAGGATGCCCCTTATACCTTTGTTGTTTTCAATACTCTTTAAGAGTTTCCTCTGATGCCTGATTTGCTTTATTAGAGAAACCTACTCAAAGGGATTTGTGTGCATGCTCAGCTTGATTTGTGAACTCCAACAGGAGGGGCAGCCAGTAAAATTAATGAGGTTCTGGGCAAATTATTGCACATGCAGACCCACAGACATAAAGCATTAACTGACTGTCTAATTAACAAAGGCCACGTGCCCGATTAAGCATGCAAACGTTGCTGCTCATACACACACATTGACACACATTAATGTCTCAGCGAGGATACATTTGCAAGTGTCTGTTTGGAACGATGATGAAGCACGCAACCTGCTTCTCTAAACACTATTCAGTATGCAGCAAATATGTACACGAAATAATCTGCTGCCCATTGCTGTAATGAGCACGAATTCTTTCTGGAAAGCAACACAGCAGGTCTCCAGGCTCACGCGGGCACTGCTTTAAAAACACCTAGAAGGGGGCAAACAAAGGACAAAGAGGCCTTGAAAGAAAAAGTTTTAACTCCATTTCAGTCTTGTCCTTGCAAGTGAAGTGTTGCTTTCATGTTACAATGTCCTTGTTGTAGTATCTGATAAGAGGACAGGGGGATATGGTCCTATTCCTAATTCTGCCGTGTTCTTACCACATAACACTCATTCTCTGGGTCTCCATCTCCTTCCTGATTAAAGCTCACAGTTTTAAATTCACAGACATAAGTTCTTTATTCCTCTACCTCCCCTCCCTCCCCTCCCCTCTCCTCTCCCTCTCCCCTCTCCTCCCCTCTCCTCCCCTCTCCTCCCCTCCCTCCCCTCTCCTCCCCTCCCCTCCCCTCTCCTCTCCTCTCCTCTCCTCTCCTCTCCTCTCCTCTCCTCTCCTCTCCTCTCCTCTCCTCTCCTCTCCTCTCCTCTCCTCTCCTCTCCTCTCCTCTCCTCTCCTCTCCTCTCCTCTCCTCTCCTCTCCTCTCCTCTCCTCTCCTCTCCTCTCCTCTCCTCTCCTCTCCTCTCCTCTCCTCTCCTCTCCTCTCCTCTCCTCTCCTCTCCTCTCCTCTCCTCTCCTCTCCTCTCCTCTCCTCTCCTCTCCCTCCTCTCCTCTCCCCTCCTCTCCCCTCCTCTACCTCCCCTCCCCTCCCCCCCTCCCCTCCCCTCCCCCCTCCCCTCCCCCCTCCCCTCCCCTCCCCTCCCTCTCCTCTCCTCTCCTCTCCTCTCCTCTCCTCTCCCTCTCCTCTCCTCTCCTCTCCTCTCCTCTCCTCTCCTCTCCTCTCCTCTCCTCTCCTCTCCTCTCCTCTCCTCTCCTCTCCTCTCCTCTCCTCTCCTCTCCTCTCCTCTCCTCTCCTCTCCTCTCCTCTCCTCTCCTCTCCTCTCCTCTCCCCCTCCCTCTCCCCCTCCCTCCTCTCCTCTCCTCCCCCTCCTCTCCTCCTCCCCTTCCCTCCTCCTCCCCCCCCCTCTCCTCTCCAAACCTCTCTGAACCTCTCCAAACCTCTCCTCACTTTTCTTTTTTTCTTTTCTCTTTTCTTTTCTTTTTTCTTTTCTTTTCTTTTCTTTTTTTTTTCTTTTCTTTTCTTTTCTTTTCTTTTCTTTTTCTTTTCTTTTCTTTTCTTTTCTTTTCTTTTCTTTTCTTTTCTTTTCTTTTCTTTTCTTTTCTTTTCTTTTCTTTTCTTTTCTTTTTCTTTTTCTTTTTTCTTTTCTTTCAGGCAAGAGTTAGAAACAGCAATGTCTCAGAGGTGGTGGTTACAGTACAGGATACCTGTTCTATATCAGTTCACTTAACTCAATTAACAATGCTGCCAGATCACATCATTTTGGGACACAGATATGATCAGTCAGTGGGGAGGCCAGGAAGGCAAAATGCTGGAAAGCTAGTAGCAATCTCAGGGTGCCACAGATGATGCTTTCAGCACCAGCTGCAGACCTGTGCCTGTCAAACAGCAGGGTCACCTCTGCACAGACCAGCAGCCAACCTGCAGAGAGTGCTATGAAGGCCAGGCAGCAGAATAGAGCTATGTAGAGACTGGCTTGTGTGAAACAGGGAGGAAATTTGTTCTCCTCACCTCTAAGCCTTGAATAATCAACTCATGCCCTCTGCTCCTCTCTGTGCATCTCTGCTATCTGCAGTAGGAGTTGCACAGAACTCAGCCTTCACTACATTTGTTTATGGCTGATGCATTGACAGAACTGAAGCTCAAGGCTTCTCTCAAGCCCACAGGTAAGCCCTACTCCTCACAAATGCTCAGAAACTCAGTTTCTCCAAGGAGCCAGGGAGGCCAAGGGGACTGTTAGAAAAACTAGTTGTGTCTGCAGCGTGTTTCTTTGCCACTGGACGATCTCCAAAGACATTTCAGGTGCTGATGAGACCTTCCAGCACATCCATTTAGAGTCTGCAGTTTCCCTTCCTTCCTGCATTATTTACCATACAATACCAAGCTGCTTAAAGGGCTGTTGCAAGCTATTTTCTGAATCATCCTTTCCTCTCTGTGCTGTTTCATGTAATAATCTCTCTGAAATCTATTTTGGGAGCGGTGTTTTGCAGCAGAGGGTTGTTTTGTTTGCTTTCTCCAACTGTTCTGTGGCAGGCACAGAAAGTTGGTTCGTTATTGTAAAGCTGCTGACAAGGACAGAGTTACAGATCCTGTGTCCTGTCAGTCTCTCCTTGCTCAACTCTCCTCTCTAGGGTAGGGATGTGGAGGCTCAGAATGACAAGTGCAAGGCTATGCCCATTAATTTGTTGCTGGGGAGTTGCTCCTGATTATCAGAGCTGCAGGCAAAGGTTTGTTTTCAGAGTTGCATGAGGCTGACAGGTCACATTGATTTCTTAGAGCAAGGTCTCTGATAAAGGTTTGGATTTCTGAATTATTCTTATACTATGCAGAGCATCTTGGCAGTCTGACTATTAAAGGAAAAAAGAACATGGGCTTTGCCAGCAGCTGTGTTAGAGAACAGGAAAAGAAAAAAAAAAAAAAAAAAAGAAAAGAAAACCAAAACCAAACAAAAATAAAACCAGCCCAGGGGATATATTTTGAGCTGCCCAAATTTGAAAATGCTTTTTACAGAAACACCCAGAAATCTTGAGTCTTTAGACTTCAGACCTTTGTCTTGGAACCAAAGGCACATTTCGTATCAGAGAGACCACACTTAATTTGATACCTGAACTCAAAGCCTTTCTGCCACCCAACATTCATATTAGCTTTTGACTTCAAATTTAGATGCCCTGCTCTTAGCCTGGGAGTATCTGACCGGGAAGTGATTGCACATCCACACCGTAGCTTCAAAGCCAGAGTGCTATCTTGCTTCAGCAGTTTTTGGCAAAGTTCAGTACACTTCTCAGCACTGAAGCATAATTGCCCAACAACAGCAGTGACTCCAGTCTCCAAAGGCCAAAAGGAGAAAGAAAAAGGAAGGAGATGGGAGGACAGCTAAGGGTGGCACATTTCACATGTGGGATACAATTGCTTCCTTTTTGGAGACCTGTTTCTGGATACTGCCAGAGAACTGGACAGCTAAAACAAGAAATCAAATCTAAACCGAAAGATCCTATTAGAAAGCACACACACCCAGACACCATGGCAGGCAAGAGCTGGGGGACCTGTGTAATCAGAGCTATAATGATTCCATAATTTCACATCCAAACATAATTAGTTGAGCTACGTTCTTTGACAGCTAGAGATTTGCAAAATTAGGGTCAAGCAGGTTCATTTTTTTAATTGCTCTCATTTCCCCCCTCTGTGTTGTTTCTTGTCGCTTTATAGCCTCCTCCCTGGGCCAAATTCATCCCTGGGGTAACCCCCTCTTAAAAAAAAAAACCTCCCAGAATTTGATCCTTTGTATCTTGGAAGCATGGAAACATGGCAGCAAATAGTTTTCTGCTGTGTGACAGGCCTGTCACGTGTCTCAGCATATCTGAAGGACTGTGTGTCCAGATTGCCAGCCATAAGAACCCAATTCCCTCAAAAAGAAGAACTGAAATCAAAATGAAAAGCAAACTGTAGGCTGCTCCCTGCTTCATACATTATGGCTGTAAACTGCAGCAACAGCAGATAGTACGAAACAAGCCTGCCTAATTCCAACACGATTAGTGTCCACAGCTTCAGATGGTATCACAATGTGCAAGAGGCAATTTAAATATGCAGGCAGATTTCATAACTAGTTTGAATCCACCTGATTGAACAAGCCAGGACAATAAGCCCTCTGTGTTCAGACACTGTAAAATGGTCTCTCTCAGAGATGATGCTCTGCTAGTTTAGGCACATCAGACATTTGAAGTGTTTATACATTGGCTCACACAGTACTTACTGGATGACCCTCACTTATCTGGAGCAGAGCTGCATCATCCACAGACTTAAAGTTCCTGTGATTGCCCCAAACATGCATCACTCACACTTATTCTATCCCTGGGAAATGGATAACAGCAGCAGCACCACTAAAAAGAGATCAGGTCTGTGCAAACATCTCCCCAGTCAGGAGCCACATCCCAGTCAGGGGATGAACTAACTGGCCAGGAGGATAGTTTCATCTTGCATGGAAAGAGCTGAGAAGAGCAACACCAGCAGCCCCAGTGTGGCAGAAAATTCAAAAGCCCAAAGCCATGTCTACCCACATGTTGCATGGCTGGCACTGTTTGTACTTGATCCAGTGCCTACACTCTGCACTGCAAATACAATGGCTGGAAATTAACCTGGGCATAAGTAGCGAGCACACATCTACAGGTACAAATTTGCTGTGCCTCGATACAAGCTCCTGCCATTCATTTCATAACTGGACCACAGGCAGAAATGATGTGCAGACACATCCACGTGCAGCAAACATTTCCATGGGTGTTACTTGGGCATATTTAATGAGTTGGTGGGGTGTTGTTGAGGTAAAGCAGAAGGAGGAGATGTGAATTTTTATGGTAGATGCACAAATGTCTATTTTTGCACTTCAAACTCTTTTAGTGATTGGGAAATCTGAGGTCACAGTAAAACCTCAGGTAGTTGGTGATGAAGTGCATATGGGTCAAATGAGGTGTGGCAGGGGGAGCAGAGATTATATTTGTGCAGTACACTGCACTTTGGCATAAATTATAGTAATATTTACATAATCTATAAATATGTTAATTTATACACAATCTTTTGTCCTCCAAAATAGCAGAATCCTTCACAACACACAAGAAACACAGCTGCTTGAAGGGCACAGCAATCCACACAAACCAGCAAGCTAAAATTTGCAGCAAGATCACCAGGACACAGGTTTTACTCTTCAAAAAGGTTACTCTTCAAAGATGTAGCCATCTGTAATGTCAACACTGACTGACATTTTATGTCAGCATTTATAAAACACCCTTTATTCAAAGAGTGGTCACATGAAAGGAGAATCAGTGGCAGTGAACCTACAGAACTGCTACTGTTAGATGTCTTGGTCTTGAAACTGTCTCACAAACCAGAAGTTACATGGAAGATTTGTCTTAGAAAACCCAAAGAAAAGGCATTCAGTATGCAGGCCAGTGCCCAGATTTGGAGTCCGTTCTCCAACCTGTGACCTTTCAGTATCACCCAGGCAAGCTGAGTGGCACTTGTCCCCTAGTCCCTGTGATGGAAAACCCAGCACCTCTAGAGCTCCTGAGTCCTGCCAGACATGTATGCACACAAACACCAGAGCAGTTGTGAGACCTTTACACCTTGCTATTGATGAAGAGTCCCTTCTTCAAGTTGTTGACTTAGTTAAACAGCAATACTCTGCACTGGTTCACCTGTAGAAGACCTTCCTCAAGCCATAAGGACTGAAGATCCCTAAATGTTTTTGAATTTCATGGAAGTCTCAATTCACACAAAACCATGGTATGGTCACTTCCACCAGGGGGTATTCCAGCCTGAGCTTCCCTCTACATCCACTCTACATGCTTATCAACATCCAGTACAGCTTCTGAAGGCTGATACAGAACACACTGACATGGATCTGAATCGAGATCGAAGTACAGGTGTTCCCTCAATCCAAACCAACAGGACCAGATTTTAGAGGCTCAGTCCCATTTCCTACCCCAGGCAGCTACAGCCAGTGTTGCCAGGCCATTTTGCAGGCTGTCAAGGGAAGGCACTATCTCCTCCATTAACAGAAGTGAGAAGCCATCCACTGACATCCCACTTTAGAGGGCAACAAGATAAACTCTGATAGAATGGAAACTAGGATGCCAGGGGACAAGCTGAAATGACATTATACAGTCTGGCAGCAAAGGCAACAGAGTTCCAGCAAAATAAATCACGTTAAAGCATAGAGAGGCCCGGTGAGGACACCTGAAGCTTGCACATATGGTTGCTCCGCTGGGACAGGCCTGTCTGCTGCGGGCGTGCAAATCAAACCCTTTGCATCTCATTAGCCAGGCTGGGAGACATCAGTCAGGCCCGGGATGAGTGGCTGAGATTCCCCCAACGTTGTAATGGGGTGACAGTTTGGCAGCATCAGCAGTCAGATTGGCCTTTATCCTTCACAGATGTTGCTGTGCTAAGGACAAGGAGGTGTTTATTTTACAGGATGATGGGGTCTTGGCCTGTGGCACAAAGCCAAACAGCCCAAGGTCAGCCCTCCATAGATTGTAGGGTTCCTTTGGCATTCTTCCCAAGTAACTACAGCACTCTTGGTTGCGGCACTGGTGAGGCAGGAGGAGAGGTGGGGAGCATCCCTCCAAGTCTGCAGAGCCCAGGATCTGCACAGCCCAAGGCAGTGACAGTGAAGCTCTTCAGAGCTTACATGTCCAGATGGCAGCTGTGGATCAGATGCTTTAGGTGCAATAAAAAAGAGAAAATGTCACATTAATATTCTCACTTCTCTTCTTGTCATATCACCATTCTTCTTCACTGAGCCCCCAACAGGTGCAACGAGATTTGGGTGCATGTGCTGAAGTCCACCTAGGGAAGCCTTGGAAAAGAATATTTCCAAAACACTGAAGAGATTCTTCTCTCCATGTGTGCTACCAAGCCATAACAATGTGGCACTTGTATTTGTGTTAATATGGGGCAACTGGACTGAAGTTGAGTTCTTTAGTAGTATTAATTTCTAGATCTGTCAACTTACTAGCTGAAGGTTTTCTAAATATTCAGAATTAACAGCTCTCATGGTTTCCAGTAGTGCAGATGAGATCAGAATCTGGCTTAATTTTAATGCAGAGAACAGAGAAGGACCAGAAAGAGCTTGGCACTTCTTTGCCATCATGGAAACGCTCTGACTACGAGGTTTCCTGTTTCTAGTTTTGGACAAATTTTGAAGGGATACTGTCCAAGTGACAGCTTTCCATTTCCATTTCCATTTCCATTTCCATTTCTATTCCCACTTTCTTACACGCAGCCCACAGGACCCAGTATTCCCCAAACAGCACACATGGAGCTCCTGAACGCTGCAATATGGAGGTTCCCATTTGTTCATTGTAAACACTGCATTAAGCAGCAGTGTCCAATATCTGCTGCTGCCCATTTTGGACTAATTCTTGGAAAAATCAGCTCTAAGACTCCAGCTTTCTCAGTCTGTGATGACTCAATATGGTGAGCGCTAAGGAAACACACCTAGATATCCTCACCTTGAAAGCCATGCCAAGTTCATTGCATTTTAACAATGGGAGTATAAATACTGCAGGCAGTACTGAAGGAAGCAGCACCTTATTGCTGCAGAGGCAAACAGCAGGGAGAAACAGTTTAAAATGCAAATTTGCTTTGTGTACCTTTGAACTGGAATATCCTCCTCAGTCCTCAAATTCACCCCACGCCCAAGCTTTAGTGGGGATTTGTAGTCCTGTGTGCCAAGATAGATTCAACACTATTTTTAATCACATCTTACAACCACACTGTCCCAAATGCTTTGGATGACAAAGCAATCAAGGGAGCAAAATTAGAGAAAACTGATGCAGAGCTGCAACGTGAGGAATAGGTTTGTGCTTTGGATTCAAAGCCCTCACAGGAAAGAGTGATCTCAAAAGGCAGAGGTAAGGAAGAAATGAAAAGCTGTAAGAGATGGGGCTGGAGCAGAGTTGGAGAGCTGACAAGGTGGAGAGAAACAAGAAGGGAATATTTCATAAACTGGATTAAGCTACAGGAGCCAACAGCACTAGAGGCAAAGGCTTGGGGCAGAGGGAGGGCACTCAAGGACACTGCAGTAGAACTTGCAGGCTCTTGAAGCTTGCGCTGAACTTTCTGTTCCCTGCTGCCTGTTTTGGAGTGTGTTCTGGGGATGCCTCCTCTTGGGAACTCGCCTGCTGGAAGAAGGTTACAAAGCTACAGCTCGGCACTGCTTATGTTGTACATGACAGCGGCACATAGGCATGCTATGACTCGGCATCCCTATATAGCACTGAGAAGCCGTGCTGGGGTAGAGGGGTGGGATTGGCAAGTTTTGCAACTCCGGGGACCCTTTGTGGCCCACAACAGTAGCCACTCAGTGCATGTGAAAGTCAGCTGTTTCCTCTTGCAGAGGACTGCACCGGTTTCCTCAGGCCTGTTCCATATGTTGCTAAATTCTACCCGAGTCTGCAAACTCCTTTGAGATGGGATTTGAATCTGATCTGCACTCAATAAATCTCAGCCAAAAAAGAAGCCTTGTATGGTTTGCCCAAATCTGTTCAAGGATCCCAGAGGTCATTACAAAAGTTAGTAGATATTAACAAACTCTCCAGACATTGATGTATCAGACCTGGGAATTTTATGCTTCTCCAAAATACAAGTCCAGAGGCTGTGTTTGGCAAGTCAGTGCTAGGATGGGGCAAGGGACCCCAGGGACAAGCTGGAGTGCTTGCTCATTAATACAGCCCACCAAGAGCAGGGGGTGCTGACCAACTCTCCGGCTATTTGCAGCACAGCTCACTCAGCTCTCTGTTTCTGCATAGCCCCACATGCCAGAGGCAGCTGGGCAGTGTCTTGAGCACAGGGTCATGAAGGAGGAGAGCGGTTCACAAGAGGCAGTGCTAGCAGTGAGGGAAGGCAAGGCAGGAGCCAGCCACGTGCTCTTGGTGCAAAAGTGCCAACAGGTCCATCCTGTGCAGCACATGAAAGTGTTGCTTTCTCACAAAGTGAGATCCCCATGTGTTTCTCTCACTGAAACCTCAATATGTAAATACAGATAGTGGATTCATTCTGGCAATGGCCTACAGTAGGGTATAGATAGGCTAGAGGAGAGATGAAGTGGAGCAGGTGCATGGTACAAGCAGAACAAGTTCAGGTTACCCTGTAGACCTCCTCAAGCCAGTGAATCAGGACTGCAATCTGGGAGAGACCTAAATATTTGCACTGGAGGCCTATAATGTCCAGCAAAACATGAATAATACAAGTGGTTTGCCTTCCATCAACTCCAGCAAGGAAACATCAAATCCAGTTAATCAGATTTAGTGACATTTTAACCCAGGCAGTAGTAACACCAAGCACCTGGCAGGGAATTTGGGACCTATGTCTATGTGCCAACTTTGCCACAGCAGAACAGGGAAAGTTCTGTCTTGCAACCTCAACACTCCACTTTCAAGGCCACTACCTTTTGCCTTGTGCTCCCTTGTGAACCCTCAGGGCAGGCAGGCCAGGGAAATCCAGGCTTAGCACTTATTGCAGCTTTTTCTGTGTGCCAGGGGCCTGTCCACCATGTAGAAGTTTTTTGCTATGGCACAGGCTGTTTTAATCTTCCAGAAAGGAGATGTCTTTTGGGAAAGCAGCTTATGTTTTGTGAAAGGGCAAAGGGGTATCTTCTCAGTCAGCCAGCAGTGACCTGAGCTCTGGAGGATGGAAAGGAGGAGGCGAGGCAGACACTTCTGTACTGCTGGTCACCTTATTAGAAACAAACTGGCATTAACCTCATCAGTATGTAAGATGGACACAGATGCCACAGAAAGCATGAGGGCTGTTTAGAGTACAAATGTCAAGAGTATCTCTGCTCTGCAGGATACACAAAAGCCTGCTGCTCCCACCCAGGTATAAATGGCAAACCCTGGAGAAAAGGGTTCTGCCTCTTCATCTGCCATACCACATATGATCCATCATCCCACTCTGCTACTTAGACTCACCGAACTTCCTTTCCTAAACTGATAAATCTGCCTCTGTGTAAAAGCCACTGAGAAAGTTTCAGCCTTAGGAGAAGGATTTTGAGAGCACAGTGCTATGGTAAGCAGTTTGTACTGAATCCTAACTAGAACATCTCCTGGGCACACTCATGGTAAATATTATATAAGAAGTAGTTTAATATGAGATTAAGTTCCTGCACCATTGTACTCCACAGGCAAAGTACAAGGGGCAAGGAAGCAGAGGAGCTTTGTAATTGTCTCGTGTTCACACACAACTGCTACTGCTGCTCAGCTCTTAGGGTTTGTGCCATGCTGCACACCCAGTTCTTCCACTGACTCCCTCTGCAAAGAATGCAGGATTGGGCACCATCTTGCAGTGCCAAGTCTGTATCCTTCCCATGCTGTCTGCTTACTGGGAACCCCTTGAAAGGCTCAAACTGAAATCTGTTACTGGAATGAAGCAGATACTGCTGCTCATGAAAACTAAGCTGCACAGGCTGCTTTGTTTGTAGGGTTGCTAAGGAACACTGGTTACTAGTATTGATTTTATTTTTTCTAAGGCCTCTGAACTACTTATCAAAACAAGTTATTCCACATGCACTACAAATAACCAAGCCTGGTTCCCTACAGCTTTGTGTCCTTTGTCCCTGAACTTTTTTTTGCCCAGTGCAATGCCCCTCCCACTCCTAAAAGACAGGATCTCCCTCCCACCTCTCGCTCCTGCTTGGCAGAGCAGAAGTGATAGCTGGGTCACAGCTATAAACCTGTTTATTGCCTGGCTGGGAGCTACAAACAGTGGCTGATTGCTACATTCTGCCTGTTTGCTCTCACTGGGGGCCTAGTTTTTCCCTTCTTTCCAGTCATCAGTTTTCAGAAAATTTGTAGGAACTTCATTCTCTTTTGTGATTTGATGAATCCAGCTCAAACATGGCCAAAAGCTTTTTTCTGAGGGCAAAAGTGGATAGACAGGCAGTAAAGTTGCACAATCTGGAAATGAGGCTAAAAGCACATACAGTTGGGAACTACCTGGATTTTGTAACAAGATACACAGGGCCAGGGAAGGGGGGACCTGTGTCTGATAATGATTCTTCTGACATGAACTATTTAATGAACACACCTAGGACCTGCCAAACGCAACTGTCAGAACACTGATGTGATGCATATTCACATATCAGGATGTTGCAATTTACATGACACAGATACCATCCAAATGCTAGGGTCCAGAGTGGGAAAACAAACTGAAAAAGTCTGAGAACCCTAAGCCTTGTAGCTGGGCCTCTTGCTCATGGCAGCTTTGCACCTCTTCTATGAGCCAGAAGAGTTCAGCAGACTTCACTTTCTCCAGTTTTCCTTTGTAAAAGGCCCTTTTTGGTAAAATCTCCTATGGTTGCTAACAAAAATTCAGCTCCACCAGCACTAGCAACACAGGGAGAGCATAGGTGTGATGCACCTGTAAAGAAATTGCAATTGTGTGTATGTCTCTGTGTGTTTCTCTGTGTCTCTGTGTCTCTGTGTGTCTATGTGTGCATGCTAACAAGGACTTTCCAGCAAAGGACAGCACATCTAGGGGCATAGACACAGTGGCACAGGCAAAAAGGTTAGTGCTTTGTTGAGGCCATCTACTCTTCTTGGTCACCTTTGAGCACGTGATTACATGTGGAAACAACCATACTAAGAAGAAAGCAGGCCTATGCAAACACACATCACAAAGTCAAAGAATTAGACTGGTTGAGGTTGGCAGAGACCTCTGGAGGTCATCTGGTCCAAGCCTCTGCCCAAGAAGGGCCTCCCACAGATGGTGTCCCAGGACCATATCCAGACAGCTTTTCAGTATCTCCAAGGAAGGAGAGGCTACAAGATTCTCTGGGCAACCTGCTCCAGTACTTGGTAACCCACAATGCAAAGAAGCATTCCCAGATGCTCAGACACCCTCAAGTTTCAGTGTGCATCTATTTCCTCTTCCCCTGCCAATGGACACAACTGAAAAGAGCCTGGTTCTGTCTTCTTTACATCCTTCCTTCAGGTGTTCGTACACACTGACGAGATGTCCTCTGAGCCTTCTCTACAACAGAGTCCCAGTTCTCTTCTTCTTCTCATAGAGTAGTAGATGTTCCAGTCCTTAATCATCTTAGCAGCCTTTCACTGGACTCTCTCCAGTAGCTCCACAACTCTTCTTGTTCTGGGAAGCCCAGAATTCAACACAGTACTACTACTTATGAGCACAAATCCAGAGTCTCTTAGGAACTGCCAAGGGAATAGTGACAAGAGAAGAAGGGCAGGCATTTAGATCTGGGAATATCTTCTTCCTAAATGTACAGACTTTCTTCTCACTGCCTTCCTGCTCTGATGTGACTCTAAGATGATCACCCTCTGGGAAGAAGGAATTTAGTGAAGGGGACAATGAAGCAAGTCCTGGAAATGCACTGACCTACACAGCACGGCTGTGCACCATTCCCAGGCTCTCAGGTCTGAGGCAAGTAAGGACAAAACAGCAGCTATATGATCAACATCTCAAAGATGTCCTCAAACATTACTTATCACCAACTAGAAAGGTTTCAACTCATGTAAACAGCTCACTCCTCAGAGTCCCACCACATCCAGCAAGATTATATTTATATTGGAAAAGGCTTTTTATTGACTCTGTTTCTCTCAAATAATTGATAAGCTCTTACTGCTGTCCCACTTTGATCAGCCTCAGCTCCAGTTGTGCCCAAGGTCTGGTCTAGTTCCAGCCCATTTCATTATCTAAAGCACCAGAAGCAGGTGGTATTTACAGAACTTGCTAGAAGAAACAGGATTTCTGCACAAAGAATACAAATCTGAAGGCCAGACTGGGAAAACATAACTTATTCAGAACAAACACTGTTCAGCCATGCCTGATTATGCATCTCTTTGCTGAATTAATCTTATCCTATATCTCTTTCCTTCTTTCCCATTCCTCCTCTCATTGTTATGGAGGAAACTTCCAAAGCCTTGAAAGATCTTTCAAACCTTTCAAACCTTCTGGCCTCTACTTTGGTAGCAAATGACCTGAGTTGGTTTCACCCTGTCCAAATATGGCAAGAACATTAAAGCAGTGACAAAACAAAGGGCATGTGAGATTATCTAGGTCAACATCTGTGATCCAGCTTTGACACTTTTCCCCCAGGTTTAAAAAAAGTGAAGACTGTGCTGCTCCAGGATGGATTGAGAGAGATTTCAGGAAACCACAAATGAGGAACCTTTGAAAGCTGAGCTTGCTCCTTTCAATAAACTTGGTGGAGATGACTTTTTTAATGCCAACTTCAATGACAACAACAACAAAAATATGAGAGCAAAAAGGAACAGTGGCAGACACTCACACAAGTGTCACTTGGAATCACATGGTCATGGTGGACCAGGACACCTCCAATCCTTTGCTACAATACCTGTGTTGAGGTACCACAGCTCCACAGTGGCAACCTCCTCCCTGCTGCTGTGAGCCTGGTTGGCCAATATTAGGGACCTTTGTCCTCAGCAGCCGCTTTAGAGGGAGCTCCTAATTTCAGATTTTGCACAGCAGCTCCCCTACAGCTCTCCCCACTTCATACATACTCATCAGAGCAGACTCCCTAGTATGTGCCAACACACACCCCTTCTTCTCCAAGCACTGCTAAGACCCAATCCTTGAACTTACCCCCAGTTCTGCTTTGTTATTGCTGCTAGGATTTGCCAAGCTTTCCTTTCAGTCATGCTCAGCTCAAAATTAGGCTCCGTGCTAAGCACTGTGGGAAGCTGCAATGGAACAAAATGGACTACAAGGTTGTCAGACTTATTTTTCACTCCTTACATTAACTAATTAGCTTTCTTCCTCATTAAGGGCCCTTCAAGCGTATCAATTACCCGGCTCTGATGGCAGGGATGGTACAATAGCCCTAAGTGCAATCAGATGAGCTGGAATTCAGCACAGCAGACCAACAGGGTGGAGGATTGGGTTACCCGTGTGTCAGCAAAGGGCATTATTCTCCTGACCTCCCTTTTGCAACAAGAACTGAATGGTGGTTAGGAGAGAGGAGAGGAAATACCAGGAAAACAGCACAATAAGCATCTTCCTAGGAGCTGCAAGGGGAAACCAGTGCTGTGACAAAAGACAAGAGAATATTTAAATGTCAGTCTAAAATTAGGACGGCCTAAAACTTGGCCTCTGTCTTCTTTTGTTTCTATCTAATGGGAGCAGCCTTGCAATTTCTGTCTTGTCTAAGACAATTATCTTGCTTTCCTCTAGGAAAATGGAAGGAATGGTGAAGACAAGGGATCCATCTTAGCAGTGCCTCTGCTCTCAGAAGCCTGTGGCCCGGCACTCACCCACAACAAACACAATTAGCCCAGCAGTTCAACGACAGCAGGTTGTCATGGGTGAATTTTGTGTCAGTCTCAGTTTTTCCAAGCCAGTTTGCCCATCATTTGTTACAGTAACGTCACGTTTGTGAATCACTGTTGTTGCCGATCTTAACCTGAGTTCTTTGCATTGTCTTGTACCTGAGCTGTATGCTCCCCTCCCCCATCTGCCAGAGACTGTTACAGCTATGCTTACCTCAGATGCAGACGACTTCTTGAGCACCAACCAAAAAAGGTAACAGCACTGACACTCTATCTGTTAATCTTAAACCACTACATTCAGTTGCGTACATGGCTGAAGATGCATTGCTCAGAGCAGCTGAATACTTAAAAGCACTGAGACAATAAGAATGCATTAAACTTTTATTTCCAGTGCTACAGCTACAATAAGCAATCAAAGAAATTGCCACTCTCCCAGGGCTCTGGATTGCCTAAAGGAAACTAACTTTTGTCTCTGTGTGTGTGTGGATGAGGAAAGATGGATAAAAGGATCTCAAATACCAGCTGCAGTGTGTTTGGCTACTTTGCATTAGCCAAATGATGAGCGCTGAGCATTGCACAAAGCTCAGTAGAAGGCAATTTTATGCAGTCATATATAGGAGGAAGAGAGCTATTTTTTCACTCCAAGGATTTCGTGATCAATCCCACGCTGGTTTTTTTTTTAGTGGGTTGGTTTGGGTTTGGGTTTGTTGGTGGGGAGGATTTTTTTTTGCCTCTTTCGAGGGTTGGTTTTGTTTTGGTTTGTTTTTTCCTCCAAGTGTACCATTTCTAGGACACAATCACCAACCTGGTACTCCTTTCAGAGCCGTGCTGTGAACAAAGCCTTTACACAAGTCTGTCTTTCCCTTGGTACGTTTGGAGGTATCACGGTATCACAGTATTGACAAGGTTGGAAGAGACCTCAAAGACCATCGAGACCAACCTGTCACCACAGACCTCATGACTAGACCATGGCACCAAGTGCCACGTCCAGTCCCCTCTTGAACACCTCCAGGGACCGTGACTTCACCACCTCCCTGGGCAGCCCATTCCAATGATGAATGACTCTCTCAGTGAAGAATTTCCTCCTCACCTCGAGCCTAAACTTCCCCTGGTGCAGCTTGAGACTGTGTCCTTTTGTTCTGGTGCTGGTTGCTAGAGAGAAGAGACCAATCCCTTCCTGGCTACAACCACCCTTCAGGTAGTTGTAGGGAGCAATGAAGTCTCCCTGAGCCTCCTCTTCTCCAGGCTAAACAATCCCAGCTCCCTCAGCCTCTCCTCATAGGGCTTGTGCTCAAGGCCTCTCCCCAGCCTTGTTGCCCTTCTCTGGATGTGTTCAAGTGTCAAAATGTCCTTCCTAAACTGAGGACCCCAGAACTGGACACAGTACTCAAGGTCTGTATGTCATTACATTCACAGGTGTATCTCACTGTCTGTGAGTGGGAGCAATAAGACTATCAATTCACAACACAGCTTCTAAAACTACAGCAAATGAATTTTAAAGTTCTCAGAAAAACTTGCACCTTTCTTTTGAATTCATTCTCTGGCTATTTAATGGTGTAGAAATTTCATTTCTCATGAAATAGCCACACACTTGCCACTTTCCTCATGAAATATGCATGAATGATAGAATTCCTTATGCTCTTGAGAAAATAAACTACTTCAATTTGAGAAAATGCTCGGTTTTGCAACGCCAGAATGTTTTGGGTTTTTTCCTTCTTGGACTCAGAATCAGGGCAGCTTCAGAAAAGGAGGTGCTTGGCATGTTCCAACCTTTTAACATGAAAGGAAACACTGTTTGAAGGGGAAAAAAAAAAAAAAAAAAAAAAAAAAAGGAAAGAAAGAAAGGAAAAGAAAAGACAAAAAGCTGATACAGATAGTTCCAAGACAAATCTTTGCTTTTAAAATGTTGTCTCCTTGTTTTATTTTCCCACATTCCTTCAATGGGCAAAATTCTGTGGTAAGAAATCATGGTATGCAAATAACTGCCTGTTTTCAATCCACTTTGTTTCTTAGGTTCACATTTCTCTGTGTATGTTTTCTCTCCACTGCAGATAAAACTGTGTGAGTATCAATGAGGTATTTGCCACAAGAACTATAACATCATTTTCTCAATTTGATTAATATAGCTCCAGGGGAAAAAAAAAAAGGGGGGGGGGGGGGGGGGGAAAGTCTCCCATCACCCCATGTGCACAATTGTCTCACTTACAATAGCGCCTTTCATCACAGAATCTGCAAGAGCTTTACCAAGAAGCAGTGTAGCAGTGTTATGTGTACTTTACACTGCATTAAAAATAGCTTTTTCTAGAAGCCTTTGATGTGAAACAACTTTTTTTTCTTCTTTTCTTTCCTTTTTATACATCCAGGATAAAGTACAAGTGCAAGTTACAGACTTAAGGTGAAACAAAAGGCTTTGGACCATTTTAAAATTAACCCCAAACCATCTCACCTATCAGCCAGTGATGTGTCAAAAAAAAAAACCCCAAATATGTTGGAAATTGTTTCTTCTGCAAGCTGCCCTAGACCCCACAGTGACTAAACATAGGGGTATGGATGGCTTCTCCCATCATAGATGAGTGCACAGCTGAGTGTGTCAAATCTTGGACCTGGCCATGCTCTTCAGATACAATGCTCAGGGCATCACAGCCAGCCAGCCTCCATGTCAGGTGGAGTTGTTCATACAAAGACTGAGTGTTTGGGCAGCCAACTCCACAAAGCAGATGGGGTTTAGTTTAGAGCTTTAGTATAGAGCACTTCTAACTCTGCAGGTGTCTCACTGAGTTTGGGATTTCCACAGCGACTTGGGCTGCTCCACACACCTTTGCTCTGCATTCTTTCATTCTTCTCCAGTTCCAGAAAGATATCAAACTAAAGCTCTCTCACCCCAGCTCTAAAATATCAAGGGGATATTTTAAAATTAGAGGAAGAGAAATGCTTCCCTCTGCAAGTGGAACGGCCGTGTGAAAAAGGAGTGCTTCTCCTTCTCATAATGGGAAGGGATGAGGGGGGTAGGACACACAAGCCTAAAATAAAAGCCTCAGGAAGGAGATTTCATGAAGAAATGTGGTTTTGTTCTTTGAGAATAAGCAGCATCTTCCTGAGGCCCATCATTTTGATTCACTGTTTTCATGTGTAAATAATTTACTAGGCTAAAAGGTCAAGAGCTGCAGGTCCTTAGAGAAGGGAAGAAAACTGCAAGCTGTAAATAAGGGACAAGTAACTTATGTGGAGCATAAAATGTGTTATGAGGCTACACACAGCTATACATGAGCACACATCCTCAAAGAAAGAGGCTAAGGCAGCGCTCCTGAATGAGCACACATAGGCAAAAATAACCTCTACTCCATGTTTGCTCCTCCTTGAACTTGACTTGTGAGCAAGAAATACAGCAAACGTGATTTTTTGGGATAGAAATTACACTTTTAAATTAGATTCATGATGCCCAGATGTACTGCTGAGGGATGTATGAAACAGAGGGGCAAAAGAAATTAGTTTTCAGCTTACTTGTTTTCATCTTTTCATCCTCTAATGTCAGGGTAATTGCTCCTCTACTCCTGGATGTGACAGAGACTAGTCCTTGACTCTCTCCAGAAGGTAAGTGAACAGCTGGTTTCCTTTCTGACACCAGTGTATTTCCAATCAGCTGTCAGGCAGCATTAGGTCCCTAAATGCTTACAGTGTGTCACGCTTTCCTCCTGCTCAGAAGCTCTAAATAAGGGGCTTCATACCCCAGTTTGAGGCATGACAGGGCAAGGAGAGGAAAAAGGTAAAACACTGTTAAGGTTCAAAACTATAGAGAATTCCAGGGAAGAAATTTTGGAAAGACAATGAAGGAGAACCAAGCAAGGGGCCACTGACTATCACAGTATGTTACCCTGACACAGATATTAAAATGGAAAGATCAGAAATAAGCTGCACGTTATCCCACACACGTCACTTGTCACAGTGGTTTTTTTTATAGCAGTACTGCCCTCAATAGTAAAATCTGTGGCATGGAAAGTGAGATACTTCTCAGGCTCAGGCAAGATAAATATTGCACTTTGAGGAACATGATTTTGCCCAGCAGTTTGCACAGATAGCCGAGGTTTCTTTGGGTTTACTCTCGTCTCTGCCACTACCTTCCAGAGCAATCACAAGCAATTCATTTTGCCACCAAAAAGCCTGTGCTCCCCTGCAGAGTGGGGCAGTTGCTGAATTCATCAGTTTAATTGGCATCTTTTATAAACATTTACAAACCATGCGAAAACCTCAAGTGAAAGACACTTATTCTGTCGTATTATGTTACACAGATGCACCACGAGGTTTCTTTTGATGATCTAGTGTGGAAAATTACCCCCTTCTGCATATGTGGCAATAATATTTATATTATTTTTCCCACATGCTTTTAGACTTTCATAATAATGGAAACAATTATATAAGAATGGACAACTGACATTTCTGTTTGAGGACACAGCATGCAACTCCTCTGAAGAGTCCTGCAGTGGGTCAGCTTTACAAATATGTTTTCCTTAGGTACTTAAAGACACAGGACACTGAGGTCCAGGTTGTTTCAGTTACAAGACAGAAACCACCAAAAGAGCTGTTTTGAGAGAGTTGGGGCTATTCAGTTTGGGGAAGAGAAGGCTCCGAGGAGACCTTTTTGTGACCTTCCAGTATTTTAAGGGGGGCTACAAGAAAGCTGGGGAGGGACTTTTTAGTGATAGGACTAGGGTGGATGGAGCAAAAATAGAAATGGGTAGATTGAGACTGGATGTCAGGAAGAAATTCTTCACCATGAGGGCAGTGAGACACTGGCACAGGTTGCCCAGGGAGGTGGTAGAAGCCTCATCCCTGGAGGCTTTTCAGGCCAGGCTGGATGTGGCTCTGAGCAACCTGATCTAGCGTGAGGTGTCCCTGCCCATGGCAGAGGGTTGGAACTAGATGATCCTTGAGGCCCCTTCCAACCCTAACAATTCTATGATGTTATGATTCTGTATGGAATGAACACCACCCTGGAGGTGGACATGTTGTGTACAAATTCTGCCTACCTATGTCTCTGTGTACCTGCTGTTATAACAGCCAGATGCTTCTAAAGGCACATTACACACACACACATGTATACATATTTACACCTAAAATAAAACCATCTATAAATTGCAATACAGTGTTTGGCACCAATAATATTTATAATGCTGGGGGGCCCAGTCTTGCAAGCAATACATAAAAACTAAACCTCAGGAGTAAATCCTTTGCACTAGAATCGTTCCCAGTAGCACACTTGCAGCATCAGGGCCTTAGCCTGAGTCAAGGCCAGTTCAGAAAGCACGGCATGCATACAGCACATGTTCCATGGATAATATGTTGCTTGGCACAAATGGCAAACATGCAGGGAATACATGTTTCCTTCCAGGGCTCTGGATCCTCTGAAAGGCTGGCAGGCTGGGTGCCTGATTCACATTCTTCAGGAGAGAATTATGGGCTGGAGAACACTCCTCTGGCTTCTCAACTCTTTCAGTTATTTGCCACCTGTGTAGCCAAGCTGTCTGTTCTGTTAATCTATGGGATCTAAAAACTCTGGCCCTTCCTCTGGTTGCCAAAGCAAGCTCACTGCAGCTGACCCTGACCCATCCAAACACAGGACAAATAGGCATGAAGAAGTCCAAAGTTTGATGCAAGGATTAAACCATGAGCTTGGAACTGGTGGCACCAAATGGATCCAACTCTCACACACACGTTTTCTCTACTTCAGAGGTTTCTGCTCTGCTCTCTGGTTACTACCACAGGGCAGAGGATTCAGGCTTTATTCCTGAGCACAGCTCCATCCTCCCACGTGAAAGGAACAGTATCTGAGCTTCTGGAAAATGATACAACCCTACAAAAGTAGGCAAACTTGGCCCAAGGCCAGCGGGCATTGCCTGCATGCTCCTAATGGAGATGAGCAAATTTAGCCTCATTGACACCGCTGCTGGATTCACCTTGGTTTATAGTCAGCTTGTGCTAAATAACATGTTACAGTTCTCAGGCACAGACGTAACAGGGCAATATCTAGGCTGCAAACACACCAGGGAAAAAGCTCACCTGCTAATAACAGCAAACCAGATTTGGGTCTGTACTGCTGGCGGTCCCAGTGTAGGGAGAAAGGGAGGCAGCTTCTACAGCTCCTACTCAGGAGCAGCTGTTTCATGTGTTGTACACAATACAGAAGCCCTGATACCAACTCTGGCTGCAGCAGCATTTTACAGGGAAGCAGAAATGATGAAGTGTACTCCAGTCATGGTCTTCTCCACCTTCTAGAAGCACTTTTCCAACCCAGAAAGCCTTTCCTGCACAGGACATTAAAAGAGGTGGAGATGAAACCTAACACTCATGTTACTTCCCATAGCAAAAATACACACCTGTCAGATGCCCATTTTGAAACTGCTTGGCTAGGGCAACAAAATTACAAGTGCAACTCCAATAAAGCCCTGAAAGGGTTTCCTTTATTTTTTAATATCATGGCAAGATTCCCAGAGGGCTTCTCCTACACGGATATTGTAAGACCAAGCTTTAAAAGTAGTATTGTTTTAAATTTATAAGTTGGTTCCACTCAGAGAAGGGAATGCCTGCATATCCACTGAGCTTTGTCTAAGGTCCCTTTGGGGTTAAACCAGACTTTCTTTTATACTACCCTGTTTCCTCATTTCGGAAGAGGAGATCTGTCTCTCTTTCTTGGCCCCAAAACCCTCCCCAGCACTAAGCTCTGCAGAACTGGTTATGAGGGACATCTTGAAGCACCGAGAGTTCAATTCTCTATTAAAATGGACAGAGGAGCATCTGAGCTTTTATGCTGGGAGCATTATCTGCAGTTTCAGAAGTATCCCAGACACCTCTTCCAAATTCCTGATAGCAGCTTGTCATTTGTAATATTTGATATTTTTCCCCCCAAGCACATTAAGCTGCTCACCCTATTTCTAAACCGAAAACATACAAGCAATGGAGAATCATAGTCCCATTTCAATGTTCTGTGGCCTAGTCTGTCAAGAAATCCTGCACTGTTTTCCAGTTTAAATGGGCAGAGTTCAACCATTTCATTGTTAGCAATCTGCGTGTGTGTGTGTGTGTGTGTATGTGTGTGCATGAGAGGCAGTAGGAGTGTGTGAACGTGGAGGTTCGCTCTCTGCCTCTGCAACAGTCCCCACGGCAATTCCATCTGCGTTTCAGCACATACAGTGCCTGGCCACAGCCACCTGTTCCAGGTTTCTCCTCCTTATCATTGGCAAGGGCAAAGCTGTTAGAAACTAGACTCAGTAACTGACTTCTAATTTTTCAGCCAGAGGTTGTCAGGCCAAGGAGGAGAAAACTGCCAACTATGTCTCTTCTGTACAGCCTGTGTATTTTAACCATGACCCAGAAGCTGGAAAACCTCTAGACAGGAAAATTACCCTTCCTCTATTCCTAGCCACCGTGATTGCCCCCACCCCAAACCCACACGATCAGCGGCTTCTATCTCAAATTGTTCTGCAGAAAAAGCTACACACATTGTCTAAGGCAGAAATCTTGTCAAACAAGACAAAAGCCAACAGCACTGCATGAAACATGTTGGGGGTTCTGCCTTTCCACTAGCTGACCTGATCCTGAGCACTGGAGATGGGCAGATTATGCCAGGCCTGGCATCAGGCAAGAGCATGAACAAAGGTAGAGATCTGGAAGGGAATAAACTCATGTGTCCAGAGAGTGATAACACAGAATACAGACACACCCTTCAGCAGTAATTGCATTTCTACAGACTTGAAGAAAATCAGAAGCTGTGTGCACAGGGACCCAGACAAGTTTCATCACTGAGGAAAATGGAGGCAGGACTCCATTTCTGTGTATTCTACACTGCAAGCACCAGACTGCCAGCTACACCATCCCTTAAAAGACAGAAAAACCACACAGAAACTGCACAGTCATGTAAGTTTGCAGTGATAGGCTTTAAGGAGCAGAAGGGACTCAAGCACCATGAAACCAGGATGCATTCACATCACTTTTGTGGAACGACTTGGTTTTGTCAGCCAGTTGCAATCTTCATGAACTCTTGTAGGCAGCTGTAGCAGACAGTAAGTATTTCCCTGTGATATCAGAATTTCCATGGAAAGAGGTGCTGGTTTACAGCTCTTGTGATAGCGACGACAACAGGAGGAGTGGAGAATGGGTGGCTGAGAATGGGGGAAACTTGAAAGGCAGTAGTGGCAAACACAGACAACTGAACACTGTCTCTGATCATCTGTGATAGAAATATGGCTCTGGAACTGCATGAACTGCCTAAAGCTTTGCATGAGGGCATGGAGTTCACAGATGTCATCAGTTTTGTACTAGAGATCTCATGCAAGGAGAGGTCCACGGTTCTCATCCCTGGGGGACAAGCTGCTTTATCTAACAAACCACAATTTAATATGTTTGCCTGTTTGCTACGATGTTGGGCAGGAATATCCAGAGAGATTAGATTAAATACTATGTTTTTCTCATGCCCAGCTACAGATCCCAAAACTATGAAGCACTGCTTGACCTAGGTCACACAGCCTGTTTGTAAGCATAGCACATTCTTATCCCTGCTAACCGGCAGGTTTACCCCTTCTCCCACATCACCAAATGCCAGTTGTGTATCCTTTTGTGCCACGCTGAGAAAGAAATCACTGCATTTATCTACAGATACAGGAAGAGGCCTAAAACAGGGATTTGTTTTGAGCAGCGCTCTGCATCAGCACTGCTCTCCCATCTCAGCACCATCAAGGCAGTCCCAGACAAGCTGCCATGGCTGGGGATGATGACCGCATTTGACTGAAGCAAGAAGTTGCTCTGGGTGCTGCAGGTGGGAGACATCTTGGGTATGAGAGGTTTGTAGTAAGGCTTTACCTCTCCTGCATCATGAATACTCACAGTCTCTTTGAGTAATTTGTTAATTGGGAGGAATTTTCACTTGTTGCAGCCTTCAGTAAATCCTGGGCTGGATCCTCCTAAGTGCAATGCACTGTTCAGAAGCTGCTTTTGCCTTTGAGGTTGCTCATCCCAGCCCCGCAGAGGGAAGTCGCAGTCCCCAGGGGACAGCAGAAAACTCATGGGAAAAACAACCGCCGCCTTCTTAGCCCACTTTCTACTGCTGCCTACGTGGCTGCGATCTACGCGGCCAGAGAGACCACCCCTCTGGCTTCTGCCACTTGTTCTCCGGCGTCGCTAGTCGATGGATTACGTCCCTGCCTGGCAGGGTGACGGCAGAGGAGAGGCTGTGCCAGCCCCAGGGCCGCTGCCGCCGCCGGCCGCCGCCTGCCCTCTGCTGGGACCGCCGCTCACGTTCCCTTCCCAATGGGGAAAGCCGGCCTGGGCTGCCGATCCCGGCCCCCGCCAGCAGCCACCTGCTTCAGTCCCTCCATCTGATCCTCCGCGGGGTCCCCAGCCTGAGGGAAGAGTCTTAACCCATAAAAAGTACAGAACGAGAAGGTGTAGGCTCAGGCAAGGTTTTGCTCTCCGAAAACCGTTCACATGCTAGCTGGGGAAGTCTCTGGTGGGCCCTGTGGCTGCTGCTGTATGCACCACAGCAGCGCAGGGCTTGAAGGAATAGTCACATCCCTGTGGCTCTCACTGGGGCAGGGCATTACGACAGTTAGATAACACATTCCTGTTTGGGGTTATCTTCACGTGAAAGGACGGTGCCTGCACTAGTAAGATGCCAGCAAACTCCACACTGGTGTGAGCTGGTCACAAATGGTGGGGACGAAGGATTGCTGGCAGCTGTCAGGCAGGAATGCGATTCCACAGATACTTCCGAGTGCCTGGATGAGGAGTGGGGAGGTTATCCCGAGACTTCAAGATAGCCAACAGGGACTAGTCACAAGGCTGGAGGGACAGCTTTTCTGCTCCAGCAGGAGAGCACTTGCATGTCTCCACAGAACAGGACAGTAGCATGAGATGCTTTTGTCAGTGTAAAGCTCGAGTGCTGTACATGCTACCATTTTCCCCTCTTCTCTCCTCAAAGCTGCCAGATGGAAAGGGACATCTTACACTGCTTCTCAGAGCTGCTGAATTTTAATCAGGTAGAGGAGGACAATGTGTTGCATGAAAAACTTTGCCATCTTTTTGCTCATTCAGTAGTATACAAAAAGAAAGGTGGGGGTGCACCTATGCCGTGCATCTTCGTGGAGGACTACATTCATGCACAGCTTGTCCTCCTGCAGCGATGGCACTACCTGGAGCTCAATTCATCTCCCCAGTGTGACAAGGAAAGAAACAAAACCAACGCATAGGATTCGTACCCTGTATCTTGCAGATGACGTCAGAACAAAATAGGACACTGACAGCCTAAGCACACACCACAGAGAAAGCGCCTGTAGCAGAGACCCCTTGCTTAGTCATTCTGCAGGGACTTGTACTTGGGCTGGACTCTGGCACGGCCCTTCCTTTTGCTAGTGGTGTAGTGACTGAAACCTCATGGGCTTCGTGAAATCCTGGATGATCCCTCACTAACTGATTGTTTTTTCCCCCCAAATTTGCACAGGTGCTCTCCTCACTATGCCACTAAGAGAAGACACCCAAGTCACAACCTGGCAGTTATCTCTGAGGAGCCTGGAAGCCTCCCCGAGGTGGGGATCCCAGATGGGGATGCCAGACCATCAAGATGCAAGTGGACCCAGGGAGCACAGCGCTGCGTGTTCAGCATCCTGTGCCTAGCCTGGGTGGCTCACAACGGCACCGGCACCGGCACCAGCACCAGACCGCCCGCCGGGGCAGCCCAGTGCCCTCAGACAGGCTGCGGGTGGCGCTCGGTAAAAGGCCGAAACGCGCTCCCAGGCGAACTACAATTCTCGAGATGCATTGCAAAAGCAAAGCGCAGTCCTTCCACTGCCTTGTGGGGTGCCCTTGCCGCACCCCTGGGACTGGTAGTTCTCTGGGCCTGAGGGGCCCATGGCCTGTTACAGCCAATCCTGCCGTGGCGGACTCGCCTCCCCATGATGCAGCGCGCCAGGGTGACGCAGAATGCGGCCGTCGGCCACGGTCGCGGTGCCGGCAGCCGCGAGCGAGCGAAGCGCAGCGGCTGGCGGGCCCCGGGCGCAGGCCGTGGGCCATGTCCGAGAGCGGCGGCACCGGTGGGGCCGCCCCGGGCGGGGGAAGTGGCGGAGCGGGCGCCGGAGGGGGCACGGGCGGTGCGGCCTCTGGCTCGGGGCCCGGCGCCACCGATCCGGCCTCGCTGCCACCCGGCGACGCGCAGCTCATCGCCATCATCGTGGAGCAGCTCAAGAGCCGCGGCCTGTTCGACGGCTTCCGCCGGGACTGCTTGGCCGACGTGGACACCAAGGTAGCGCCGCCAAACCGCGTGTGGCTGCTCCCGGGCATCCCTGAAGATCACCGGCGGGACGGGGCAGCCAGTATCTCCTCCCCAGGCCAGAGCTATGGGTACCGTCCCCGAGGCCCTGCTAGCGTTAGCCGTAGGGGCACCTGCATCCGTTTCCCTTCCCCACTGCGTCCCGCGCTCGGTACTGGAGGAGGCCGGCCCGGGTTGCGTACAGCAGCAGCGCTGCTATCTCGGTCGGTGGGGTTTCATACCCAAACTGCAACCGGCATTTGTCAGCCTACTCTAGAGGTGCACCTTGCTTGAATCAGTAGCAACTTCCTAGAGGAGAAATAAGCCAGAGAATGCAGACGTCCGTTTTCTAGCCCACAGCTTATTAGGAAAACGGTTTCCCATGTGAACGTTGTGCCTCTTAAGCATAATTTCCATGTTTCCAAGGCAAACATCTAACCTTTCTGTTTTGCATAGATGTTGTCCGACTACTGTTTGAAAGGGTCGCGTCATCTGCACAGAGCAGCTGTAGGTCGGAGCAGCTTTGTTAGGGTAGATATATGCTGTCCAGGACAGACACTGACATACGTTACCAACCCTTTCATCCATCAACCCATATGCTTACCGAATTTTGAAACAGAAGTGTTGCCAGCACATTGTACTTTCCCCGTGGTGCTGGGATCTGAATGGTCCTGTGCACTTGGTAGTTTGGTTGGTGTTGGTGTCACAGAAGCAAATAATTAAGTTCTTTGTTAGTGACAATATTACTTGGCCAGTTTCCTAGGAATTCTGTGATGGAGGGTTTCCAGACAGCAAGGACTCTGCTTAAACAACTCTTGCCTGCAGAGGTTGTTTGCATTTCACTAAGGGAACTAGGCAGGCAACAATTTGAAAACCCAGCTATTTAAATTAACAGCACTCTGGCTGACTGTTCTTTACAGCTACCAATTGTGTGCTGAGAGAAAACAAGTTTACTTTGGTTCAGAAAGTGAAAGGATGGGGATCACAGACAACAGAACAGTGGTGTGTGTGAGAAACAGATGCACAGTGAGGGGCTCTGACAGGGGATTGTTTTGAGATCTTTTAGCTGCTTAACCAGATTGTTTACTTTTTTTAGCCAGCCTATCAAAATTTGAGGCAGAAAGTAGACAACTTTGTATCAACCCACCTGGACAAACAGGAATGGAATCCAGCAATGAACAAAAACCAGTTACGAAATGGGCTAAGGCAGAGTGTGATTCAGTAAGTAAAATATTGGTAATGCTATTTGATAAGTAATATGTAGCTGTCACCACCTAAGTCAAGTAAGAATTTGCAGACTAAGTTTTTCACAGCATTTGCTGTTGTGCTTCCCTGACTGTCATTATAATAGTGGATGCAGCCTTAACTCTCATTAAAATGCTTGCATTACTGCTTTACGTGACGTTGGAATTTTTATGAGCCGCGCAGCAGGATGAAGTACACATACTTGACATCTGGCCAGCTTTTCACTGCAGATAGCCACCACTGTGCTAGCAAAACTATCTGCTGTACTGAGCTGAATGACCTTGATCTTTATCTTCAGAACAGGGAAGAGCCTACATCAGAAATACTCCTGAAGATGCCAAAGCATGTTTGAGCAGACTCTGACCACTAGCAGGCAGTAAGCACATTGGGCTAGCCCCATTTCGTGCTGCAGAGGGTAGCTTTTGTACAGCTATTTAAGGTACTACATTTCCAGCACAAGAGGAAAGCCAGCTTGAACTGTGCTGAGTAGAGATTCAGGTTTAGTATCTCTTGCTGCTAACTTATAGCAGTCTGAAGAAAGAGCCTGAGCTTGTTTGACTAAAAGTTGAGGATAAAAACCTTTATAGTAAAAGTTGTGGGGAGAAGGGCAGTGGGGAGCTTGATAATAGCTTTTAAGGAAAGGAAAGGAAGGATTGTAAGCTACTAAGATACTAAATTGTCTTGTAAGGAAAGATACTAAAGTGTCTTGTACACAGAAATTACTTCAGAGCACTGGATAGAACCTGTAAATCATGTATGTAGTATTAGTTTGTTCAATCTGTAATTGGAGAAGAGGGTGTTCACTGCAAGTATAGAATTTATTGTCTTTCCTTGGAGTCATTGAGACATGTTATCACTTAATGTGCTTTCATGTCACTGTACCAGGAGAATGAGGCATACAATTGACAAGTGTGATCCCAGAGAGTCTATAAGAAGACGAATTCAAACTGTTCCCTGTTAGCAGGTTGTTAGTGTAGGGATTGGACACGCAGAACTAGGGAGTTTGGAGATCCCTTGCACTCCTGTAGCTGGAAGACTGAGCGCTGAGGGTGTCCAGATGTGTATGCCCTTCATTGCAGGCACACGTAGCTGGGCTGTTACCTGGAGGTGAGGTGATGTGCATCACCCACTTGCTCACCAGCATTCACAGCCTTATGAGCCTTGTGGCTCCTTCTCCAAGCGCCAGGCAACGGCTCCATTTCCTGTCCCCTGCTCCCTCGCAGACATGACTTAAGCCTGCTAGACAGTCTGTGCCCCACAATCCAAGAGTCTGACACAACCCCTGAAGTAATAAGTCACTTCAATTACTAGTGTTCAGTTCCAGAAACTTTGCTGTGTGCTACATGTACTTGTTTTTCTAATTAATACCCTTCTGTCTAGACTTAACAGTTACAATGAGTGAGTGACAGTAATGTTATTAGGGGCAGGCTGCTTCTCCCTCCAGTCAGCCAAAAAAAAGACTGCTCTCACCTGCCCTCCTTCTCAGAATAGCTTGCATCCCTTGTTTGTGCCAAAATGTGTTTGTTTGCTCTCATGTTGGCCTCATTTCCACATGGGCCCTATTAAAGTGGCTCTTGTCCAACATGTCATTTAAGTACCTGGGAGACCAGATGTCAGTTGTTAATTCTGTAGGGAAAAGTGAGAGGGGGTGGGGGGAAATAGGTGATTGAAACAGCTCCCTGTTAAGGATCTACTCAGTGGCCTGCAGTTCTCACCATGTTAATGCTAATTGCAGTTGACAGGAGGGCTCTGGAGAGTTACTGGAGGAGATTGGGAAGAAGTTTTTCAGAGGAGCTGAATGATTCCTTTGTCTTTGTTCAAGGTCAGGAATGCTGGAAGCCGGAGTGGACAGAATTATTTCTCAGGTGGTGGATCCAAAACTAAACCACATCTTCAGGCCCCAGATAGAGAGGGCAATTCATGAATTTTTGGCTGCACAAAAGAAAGAGGAAAGTGTGCCAGCTCCTCCTCCAGAGCCTGAGAATAAGGATCCTCCTGCTCCATCTCAGGATGCCTCCTAAAGGTCTTGTATCTGCACTTATTACTTGTGTTTTGTATGTACCTCATCTCCAGCTTGTTTATTGCAAGATAAAGAAGATGGTGTGTTTTTCCTGGCTTGGCATTTTGATCATCAGCATATTGTCAATGTAAGACAATTATCTGAGCTGCTTCCACTTAAGTGTCTGCTAAAAATATGTTAGGACTGAAGACATAGGTATGATGTAAAATAGCCATCAAGGACCACAGTGCCAGTGCTAGTTTTAGATCAGGCCAAAGGGGCTTTTATTCCAGTAAAAGCATATCAAGCAGTGGCTGACATGAAATTGGCTGGATAGCTTTCAGAGCAGTATCAAATGGATTAAATATATATATATTCTTTACTGAAAGCAAGCTGGAAGTAGAGTGGTGACAAGTTATTGTGCTTTAGCATTGAAAGTTTCAGATAGCTCTTCTTTAGAACATATACTCGAGTGCTGAATTGTTAGTGACTGAAATATTCACTGCTGGAGTAAGGGTAATGTCTCTGGGAGTGAGTAACTGCTCATTCCAAATTGACTGGTTTAAATGGAGCAACCTATATATTTGCAGCTGAAAGGACTGAGGGTGCCTTTGTTGCAGACAAGTTTATTCTGGCTTTTGTGGTTAAAATAACTCAAGGGGCCTCAGGGGGCTATAATTGCTACTCTGTCTTAACACAAATGGCTGTGCACCCCTCGCTGCTCAGGCCCTGTATCTTAACATTGATTTGAGTATTGAGGCCTGTGAGCACATTTTAGGGGAGCCACAATCTTGATGGAAAATTTCGATCTGCAGTTGTGCTGAGGAACTTAAAACCATACTGCATGAAAGGAAGTTGATTGTGAATTGTTCTGTCTGCTGGGGCTTTCTGAAAACTAATGTATTAAGAAGGAATAACCTACAACAGCTGTTCTTATTGTGTGGAATAATTAGAGCAACTAGCATCATTTTTAACCCAATAATAGAAGTTAAAGTGCCTGTAGTATCATCCTGAATTATTTATTTATCTGTGACTTACAGCTTTAATGCCTTGATCTTTGCATTTATCTGATTCAAGTAGTCTGAAGTCCATTATAATTTGCAGCTAAGTGCAGCTATTAATTAATATAGTCTAATCTATTCTCTATTCAAATGCATTTACTCCTGAAGGTGCCATCCTCTAAACTCTATTTTTTCTTGCAGAGAGTTCCTGATACTGAGCAGCTGCAGTTGCAGAATATGTGACCTGATAGATTGGCAGTGGATTGCTTGTTCCATTTGGTGCAGGATTGCTGTCTGCCAAAGATGATTAACCTTTACCAGACCTGTGGGAAGGCACTGAAATCAGTGAAGTTCAGATGCACCTGGAGTTCTGTGAGCGGAGAGCCAGCCAAAGCATGAAGATATTTTTGCTGTTAACTGCATGCAGTCCAGTGAGCAGCATGTGTTCCTCTTAGTCAGGCCTGCAGGCAGGGGAGCTGGCTCTTGTCTGGAGGGAGTAGGAAAGTAGTTTGAGATGGCATTAGGCTTGGGAGCAGGAAGAAAAGAAAGTTGTTTTGGGGTGTGGGCTAGTCTCTTGGAAACCAAACAAGAGCTGTCAGATTTTCTTTGATGTAAGCCAGATGAGAGGAAGCATCACACACCTCTGCTGCATAGTGCAGCATTAAGCAGTAGGTGCCAGGTCAGGTAGAACTCACTGCACTGCCTGCTTTAGAAAAGACATTTCCTGTTTAAAACTGGAAAGAACACTTCAGGATCAATTATCTAGATAGTTTGTGTAGCATTGCAGGAAAATGTTTACAGTTGGCTATGACTATAGCTGATTTAACTCAATTCCCAGGTAACTCTGGGAAGCAAAAGGCACCAGAGTAGGTGATCAGTTTGAAACTTCTCTTTCAATTTGAAAGACTTTTCTTTCCTGTGAAATTTCTCAGGTGCCTAGTGGAAACTGTCCTATGCTTTCAGCTTGAATGCATGCAGTGTCCTCTGGATGCCAGTCAAGTAGAGAATGTGATCAAATATTCTGCCAGCAAATGTCCATACTTTTTGCAATAAAAGACTTTGAAAAGCATATCTCTCCCCTAGTTTTTGTTGGGTTTGTTGTTTTTTTCTTAAGGAAAAACTACTTTAAAGAAATCCCAGAGTCCTGATTGCAGGAATCCAAATGGAAGTGTGACCTTACAGTTCATAGATTGATCCAGGTCTGACAGCATGAGGTTGTTAGTAAAAATTACTGTGGAAGAAGATGGATATTAGTTATCTTCTCCATATAAGGTCTCTCTCAGTAATCTGAAAAATCAAAGAACTGAACTGGCCTTGCCCTCACATCATTTATAAGCTATGAATCCAGAAGTCTGGTGCTAGTGATGATGGGCTACAGACCTCAACTATTGCCTTACTTTGTGTATGTGAACAGATGCAGTTCCAGCTATATTCTGTACCCTTTTCAGTGTAGGTAATTTGTAGGTAGCTTTGATGCTGTGGTTTAATTTTGTAGCTAATTTCTTTTGCTTAGTACCTGCTCTCAACACAGTTACATACAGAAACAGATGATGCAACACCTGATATTTCAAACCCTTCACAAGGGAATTCTGTGAACTTCACTAAGCTTGCATTTTTTTACAGTGCTGCTGATACACAATTCTTCTGTCTAATTTAAGAGTGTCCCTCTCAGAATGGGAACCTCAGTGCCTGCACACTTTAGCAGTAACCATACTGGCCACAACTTCCCTGAGAGGATCTGAAAAATAAAGTCTGTACTTTTAGGATAATCTGGTTGTGTGGCTTGACTTGCTGTTCTTTCATCTGGTTCTTGCTATAAAACAGGAGAAGGGGTACACGAGGAAAGGACTCTCTCCTGCATGTTGATTTGGTGGTTAAAGACCGCTCTCCAAATCAGTAGTAGGTGTTTTCCCTTCGAGCCTTAAGGGCAGCTCTTGGCAGGAGAAGATCTGCCTTTTACCTCCTGGTAGGATGTCTTGACCACTTTTTTGAAACTGAGCCATTTGTGCAGGAAAGAAAAAAAGAGTTCAAGAGTTTGAGAAGAGAGCAAGTGAAAAGGACAAATTCTGGATTACAGCAGTAGTAGTTGGGGATCATGAATGCAATTTCAGTTTGAAAAAAAATAGTAAGTAGAGCTGGATTTATTGCAGTGAGGAAGGAATCTGAACCTGTGTTTCCTACCTCTAACATGTGCTTTAACAGGTGAGTGAAAGAGAATAGAATCAGCCACCATGGTTTTTAAAAGCTTTTGCCATTGTTTTGTCTTTGAATGTGGTGCTGTGTTAAACTGAGCACTAACACTCTGCCACTGCTGTGCAGGGCTATGCCTTTAGCTGGTTTCAACCTATGCACAGTTCCTGATTGTAGTAACTTGGGGAGGGGGTGGGGTGCTTTTGGATCAAAACTGAGGCACCTGGTGAGATTAGGCAGACAAGCTGTATTTGGGATCATGGTCTTTAATGTTTGGGCTTTAATGTCCTTGCTTTGGATCAGAGCCTTGGAAGTAGCAAGCTTTGGAAACATACCTTACATCTATTGTGGCCACCAAGACCTTATGAAGAGATGGTAGGCAGTGCCCTTTGATTATATGCATTTGTCCCTGGCAACTGAGGGAAACACAATTCCAGCCTTAATAACTCAATGATATTATAGAAACTTTCACACCAGAACAAAAGAACAAGTTTGTACTCACTGCAGAAGTGAAATTGTTCTCTTGTGTAGTAGGAAGTTGGACTAAAGTGAGCAGGTGAAGCAGTTCACATCACTAGCCTGGGTATGTTAAATATAGTCTAAAGAGCCTGGTGGGGTGAGCTGGTCTAGGACACTTGAGTAATTCAAGAAGCAATTAGATCTATCTTCCTGGAGCTGACCAGGCAGGGCCCTACGTTAGGAGGATGAGCCACAGTGAATCAAATGGACCTTCTCTTTGATCTCTGTCCTCCTCACATTCAAGTTGACTGTTCCCATTTCCTGGTCAGTCATTTAGCGCCTCAAATCTGCTTTCTCAGATGAATACATTCATACTTTCAATACAGTTCAAGAGATTGCAGCATTTTTTTTAATCTGATACACTAATAATGTGAAGGAGCATTAAAGATTTTCTGCCTCCTTGGCTTTGCCTGTCCCGGCCCTGTGCATTTGCTTCTGCCTGGTCAGAAGAGACAATCTGCAGTTTAAAGAAAACATGCAGGGAGTTTGAGCTGCACTCTTGGAAAAACAGCTTTACCACTCCATGGATGCTCTGCCCTCTGGAAATGTCAAGGGTTCAAAGACTGCAGGAGACAGCCTGGTTCAGGAGCTAGGTGCTAGATGAAGGAACTAGGAGGTACAAGATCTCTGCATAGTCCTGCTAGTCCACAACCATGTCTGTGGCTAATTGTTTTACCTGATTGCTTGCCAGTGAAGTGAAGATAACTACCCTCCTATGTAATTTATAGGGTGGGCAGAGTCAGGTGCTGTGTTTAGGCTGAATACAGAATGAAGGAATGGCCACAGCACTTGGCATACATACTGGCAAGTTGTACACTGCACAGGAATCATCTTGAAACTCTTCTTGCTACCCAGACTAGGGGGGTAATTATGCTGTTTAGTGTCAGATTGTCACTCCAGAATTAGAAGCAAACAAATTGAACTACGAACCAGTGAACCTGGTTTTATAGGTCCTATGAAAGAGGAAAACACCCTACCCAAACCCATAAACCTGTCTAGAAGGATGGCATTGCTATGCATCATTCATCCCAGCACTAAACAGTCACAGCCAAGTGGCATATAAAGCAGTGCCTGAAATTCTAGCTGTTGCTTGGCTATTAAAGAAATGGTCACACATCCCATATGATTAAAATACAGCAAAGCAAAAATCCACCCTGAATGTAAAGTGAGGGGAAGAAGGAGGAAGATATGGCTGCCGCTGTTGATGGCCACCCGCAAAGTCATGAGCAGATGTTGGCATGCTCCCCTCCAGCATTGTCTCAGTTGTTGCAATTTCCTGGGCTGCCTTTGGGTTGGTGGATCACTGGTCACAGTATCACAGTGTCGCCAAGGTTGGAAGAGACCTCGAAGATCATCGAGTCCAACCTGTCACCACAGACCCCACGACTAGACCATGGCACCAAGTGCCACGTCCAATCCCCTCTTGAACACCTCCAGGGACGGTGACTCCACCACCTCCCCGGGCAGCCTATTCCAATGGCGAATCACTCTCTCAGTGAAGAACTATCTCCTCACCTCGAGCCTAAACTTCCCCTGTTGCAGCTTGAGACTGTGTCCCCTTGTTCTGGTGCTGGTTGCTAGGTCACTTAAAGCCAGGCAAGCCAGAGCACAAGGAAGAAGTTTGTGTTAAGTTTCTCCAGTTGAACCCTTCTGGCAAAAACAGGCCTGAGAAATGAGTGTGGACACCAGCTGTAAGGCCCAGGTTTCTGTAGATTTACTGCAGAGCTGAGCATCCTGGTGGGTTTATAACCTACATACCCAAGTCCCAGCAATCCAGAAAATTCCTATGTCCTACACTCCAGGTAACCCAAGCCTTCACTGGATACATCATTATTAAAAGTTTTCATGGACATGTAATGCTCTTTAGTTAAAGCCAAACACAGAATCATAGAATCAACAAGGTTGGAAAAGACCTCAAAGATCATCAAGTCCAATCTGTCACCACAGACCTCATGCCTACTAGACCATGGCACCAAGTGCCACGTCCAATCCCCTCTTGAATACCTCCAGGGACATAATCAGCTTCTTGAGTGACCAAACTGAATTTTACAGTCTCACCAGAGAAAACAGGAGGGGAGGCTTCCTTAGCTGTTCTGGGAGTGACTCTATGCAGACATCTCAGTTCCAGCACTGCTTGCACCACTGCAGAGCTTTTCTTACTTTCCCACCCTGTCAAAACCTGAACTGCAGCCTTAAAACGATTCTTATAGGGTTGGTTGGTTTGTTTGTTTTCTTCTGACAGTGTCCCAATTGCTGTCATGTTAGGAACAGAAAGCAGAATTCCATTGCCTTTTCCTCATTACTCCTGAAAAATGTACATGTAATGTGTACCACCAAACACAAAGCAATCTGGGTGCAATCACAATACTATTTTTATGAACAGACATATTTTAGTCCAAGTGAAGCTTAATTACAAACACTGAATGGGAGTTCAGTGGTGAATAATGTTTGCAACATGTTCTTGAGGTAAAATTGATTCTTACTATAATGATTAATAGATATTCTATGAGTATTTTTGCAACTCCTCATGCCAAGCATTACATAACATAAATGGATGCTCCCCGAGACACTGCCTCTGTTCTATGACAAACAGCTCCAGATAAGTTTGGGGTGTTTTTTAATTTAACATGAAACAGATTAGCAATGCAGCAAGGTAGTCACCATAGCTCCGTCTTAACAGGACTGCAGTTTCACCTGAGCCTGGATTTTGGACAAATGCATGCTTCAAGCCCTTTCCCAAGTGCAGAGAAGGCAACTTGGTTCAGGCTCAATACTGCAGCATTAAGAGGATCAGTTCAAAAGACACCTTGTCATCAGGTAGCAGTGCTGCCAAGTGACATAGAAAAGGTAACTCACTGAGCTAAGACTCAAGCCCAACCCGTTCTCTGCCCTCATCAGCTATTTTACTGACTTGTGTCTAGTCCATTGGCAGTCAGACACTGACTCAAGTAAATTTCACCAATAGAAGCTGCCTAAACCAGCCAGTACTTTCCAATGACAGTTCTTAACATCTGTAACCACATCTCATCCTAGACAAGCACTATGTCTCTGTCTGGTGAGGCTGAACCCAAAACAAGTCTCCAGATCAATCCCTGAATAACTGCAAGCAGGTTTGTTACACCAGATCCCTGTAACTAAACACCCAAATTCGAGCACGGCTGGTGAAGGGAAGACAGCCAAATGGGAAAGAGTATTATGTCAGAAGATCTCTCATCTTTGGTTCCTTTGCTCATTGGTACCCAGGCCTTACTCACCCCTCAAGTACACCCACATCATCATGGTAATGCAGTTGCAAGTTAAAAATTTATTACAGAATTCAGAACCAGCCCAGTTTTGGATCTTGATACCCAGTGAACGAGACACCCAGATTCCCAGCCTACAGGTCAGGCAACAAAACCTCTCTCTGGGAAAGGGGAATAATCATAACTGCCTGGAGGCAAGTCCAAACCACAACTCTGACTCCCTGGCACAGAGAAGGATCAAACTTGGGCCCCTGTCAGGACAGTGTGTCAAACCATCCCCTGCACCAAACACCAAACTAGTCACTGCCAAAGTGCTCTGAATCCATGCTGGAATCAACACACGGGTCTTGAACCCAAACCACATCCAGCTCTACTTTTAGAACAAGCGTGACTGGTTTTAACGAGGCACAGCCAATATGCCTGGAAGAGAGAGATTTCAATACATCATTTTGATTTTGGCCAGAAGAGGGGGACTGGCAGGGTTAGAAATCATACCAGGAACATTTAATGGTGCGTTTTACTCTCTTTTCACCACATGAGTAGGAAGAGCAAGAGCAGCGACCACTGCCGTGATGCTGCTCGCATGACACTTGCTTCAAGAACACCACTACTCCATGCTGAGTTTTCCAGCAGCACCGTCTCTTTCAGCTTACAGGGGTTATAGCTGCAGCCACTCCTGTTCTCCAACATTTTGCTAAACTGGAGACCAGTTTCTCAGGTTCCCAGTTTAAACTCAGAAGGGACTGGAGCACTTTAACTCTTTCACAGATATTTTCCTGCTTGTATGGCAGTGATACATTTTACCAGGTTGCTTAAAGAGGTCAGCTTGACACCATGTGAGCAGTCAGAGCCCCTTGTATCTACAACCACCGAAGCTTACAAGTGCAGGGATTGTCTGCTCCCCTGCCCCTCTCTCCAAGAGCTTGTGTAGTGTAGTTATTCTGAATCTGGCCATAAGAGGGAGATAAACTATTGCTTCATTCCTCAGTCTTGATGTCTCCTAGCAAAACCTGAGTTTACATACAGGACTCAGAAGGCTTTGCTGACTCCTAAGTGAATCAGCTCAGCAAGGTGTGGAGACAGTTCTCACAGTGTTTCCATGAACTCTGACTGTACTTGTCTAGTGCAAATCACACAGCAGATAGTGTAGTTTCTGAAGAGGTTTAAGGTTTAATAGTAGGAAACAAACGTCGTTTGGGATTAGGGAGAGTTTGAGGAGAAATGTGAACAGCCCAAGTGATCAGGGATGAAAGCAAAGATTTAGGATGTGAAACTGTGAATTCTGGCCTACACAAATTCACTGATTAGGGACAGTGTGAAAAGGGTGAGGCAGCAGTGCCTGGGGCCCCAGATGGCAGTGCCATGAGATTATATCAGAATCATAGCTTTAGTTCTTGCATTTTTGTGAATCAAGTCCCAAGCCCACATCAGTGCTAAGTCAGCCTTGGGAACATGACTGGGCAGTTACCAGCCCAGTAATAACTGCCCTTGTCTAGACACCATCAGAAGCCATGGCAAAGAGAAATATGCTACCTCAGCCATCAGACTGGGAGCTGGCTCCACCAAAAATTCCTCCAGCACTGGGACAAGCCCAAGGAAAGGAACCACAGCAAAATACAACAAGTTTAACCCACCTGTACAAGCTAAAGAAGCATGAGGACCTTGCATTTCAATGATTTCATCTTGCTGACTCCTACAAGGGAATTGGTGCCTTTTGCACTAGCATCTTTATAGCAGATACCTGTTCACTTAGAAAAGTAGAAAATAAAACCCCCCAAGCACTTCAGGTCTTGGCCCTATAATGAATTCACGTAGGGACAGACAGCTGCAGTCTGCTTTGCAGAGCTGGGGCCTTTGGGAAGTCCAAGCAACTTCATACAGTAAATGCATCCATTTTGGAAGGGATTTGCAACAGAAATAGAAACCCACGACATCCGTGAGTTTCACGTTTCATTGCAGCTCTGCAAAAGGCAGATAAAATAATCCTGCTTCAGAGAAGGCTCATAAATTTTCACATTCTCTACAAGGGGGCAGTACAACTGTAGCAAAAGAAGAAAATCCAGCCATAACTCTCTCCCCATCCTAACCTCCTATTAGGGGAAAAGCCACACTGCTTCACCTGCAAAAACCAGCTATCACCAACCCTGCCTGAAGGGGAATCTGGCCTTAGCCACAAACCAGTGCAAAAGCTCACCTTGCCCAGAATGGTGTAGAGCAGTGGGATTTGGCAGCTGCTTGCCCCGTGGGTGATACTTGACAATTCCAGTTCCCCAAAATATCCCACCCCTTCCACCAAGGATGCAAGAGGTGGGGAGCGTCCCACAGCCGCCCTCAACAACTCATAACGGGGACAGATTCCTTTTCCCTTTTTAAACAGGAGTGAGCCCAGTGTCCTTTCTGTGGAGTAGCAGCAAGGTACCAGGGCAGCTGGGATGTTGCTCCATCTTGAACAGATTTACATCAGCCTCCCCGACTCCCGTCGCTGTCGAGAGCCACAGGGGTCAGGCAGACACCCGCTCCAGCTCCAAGATGCACGGGGAGGGGGTTGCTGAGGCAACAGCACGCTTTCTTTAACCGTTATTTAACTCATCTCGCCCTCCTCCCCCCACCCGCCACTGCCGACGTGCGCGACTGAGGGTACAGCTTTTATTAGGGTGGGATTTTGCTGCCGCTGGATTTATGGGATGTTCCCGACAGCCTGCCCTTGCCGGTGGCCCCGGCGACTGTGGGTCCACAAAGCCCCCGGACAGATAGTGGCGTCCCCAGCCTGCAGGTTGCCCTCCGCAAAGGGCAGGACAAATGGGTGAAAAGGAGTTTTATGAAAGAGACATTCTTGAGGCACCACTCAAGCCATGAGGTTTTGGGGGTTGTTTTTTGGGGGTTGTTTTTGCAGTGTTTTTGTTGTTGGTTTTGTGTTTGGGGGTGGGGGTTGGTGTTTGGAGGAAGGTACAATCAGGTTTTCTGAATGAAATAAAATTCCATCCTTAAGATGCTGCTATTTGGCACCACCCCCACTGCTGAGGACAACAAAGGGCTGAAACAGAGTCAGTCACCCCAAAGCACATCTTTGGCAGAAGCTGGGGTGCTTTTTGGGTGGGAAGTGAAACATTTACCTGGTTAGGAGACTCGCTGACCCTCAGATCAAATTTTCTTACTAATCCTATGGCCTCGGATGCTGTTCTCCTCCCAGTAAAACAGAAGGAAAAGGGGAGGTTTGGTGGGTAAACCTCACCCTGGTCCCTCACAGTTCAGACAGGTTTTTATAGATTTTACTTCAATGCAGGTTTTGCTGTCAGGGTTTCATGGGTGGCAGCAGGGCTGGCATGCAAACCCCATAAAGGGGTCGCACACACGTCCCTGCCAAAGCCTTGCGGAGCTGCCTGAAGTGAGTTATAGTGGGAATTTGTGCATGAAAACCAAGGAAGCATGTGAATGCAGTTCTGCCATGTGGGGAACAGCCATCTTCATGCTGTGGGTCTAGCAAGTCTGCACCACTGCAAAGAGCACATTGAAGCCTACATGAAGCCCCAGAGAGCACCCATATATAAAGAGGCAATTGATTTCTTGGCCAGTATTGCAGGCACAAGAAATTCAGGGAAACATGCATTTGGGTATGTTTTCAATTAAGTGCAGATCCTTCTGCAGTTTGTCAATCCCCAGTGAATGGCCATTTGAAAGGAGTGCTCACTATCCCAAGGTCAAGGAAATTGTCCAAGCTCATAGTAAAGAAAAGTTGCCCTGTAGGGCTTTCTGAACAAGATTATTCCAAGTCTACAGACAAAATCAGCATTTTGCTTTGATTATTGTCATCTCATCACTAAGAAGCATTCATGAGATGATTAGCTGCCTTGAAATTTGGTCTTACCCAAACATATTTTAAAAAAACCCCACAGTCTGTCCCTCTCAAGCTCAGCTCCCTCATCTGTTATGCACTGATGAAAAACCTCTCCCAGGCAGAAGAACAGCTTTACTCTGGAGCCTTTAGGATCTGGAAGAAAGCAGTGCTAAGAAGCAGCAGAAGGACAGGTGACAGAACTGCCTTTATGGGGTTGGCTCTACCTGTGATGAATAATTTGTAACTTTTGCAGATGTAATATGTATGTCATCCCTGACCTCTGTGAGAGCTTTCTACTTGACTGCAAAGAGTGAAATCAAAGGGATACTAATGAAACTGGGCTGAAGTGAACACAGAGCTCAGATACCAGCCTTCAAGACACAAAGTCATAGGGAGTTACAGGAAGATCAATAGAGAATATTCACAGCCAAACCAGCAGTTCAGTCTTCTGCAAGTGTTAACCCAGGGCAGTTGCAATGTGAGAGCCCATCCAAGAGAAATAAAGGCATGGAAATAATGTTTGCTGGGACTGGAAAAGGCTTCCAAAAGAAACAAGTTTACAAGATACTGGCTCATAATAGTCATTAAATGACTCTCACTGAAATGCAGGTGATAAGACAGCAAAGAAATGGTCAAACCTCAAGACTTTAATCAGAAATAATAGGAGAGGGGATTTTACCTGTTTCAGTGGAGGGAAGGGAGCCCCGATGGGCACAGATACCCTAAAATAAGGTTCTACAGGAAAAAGTCTGAGGACTATGAGGAGGAGACTGCCTCTGCTGCAGCAGCACCTTGACTGGGACCAGGCTGTTCACATCCAGCACTTTCCACCAGCACTTGTCTTGCTCAGCAAAATAACATGTATTAATACTGCTGACACTGTCATCCTGAAGATCTGAATTTTATTTATGCAAAAATCAGAGGCAAACCTAAGTGGCAGTAAAGATTCAGAAGGTCTTAAACGTTCTAGGAATCCTGAGCATTTTATTAGGTGAACTGGCAATTCTGCAGTGAAAATAGCTCTGGGGTTTGCTGTTCAATCTTACTTTTCCACATTGCTTTGAGCTTTCAAGATGTTAGAGAGTTCACCCTGCAATGCGCTTTGGGCTGCAGGCAGGGAATAAGTTTGTGAAACATCATGTGCCACTTCTGCAGAGTATGGGAGTCCTCCCCATCAGCCACACTCTCCCATTTCTAGCAGAAGATGGTAACAAGCATAAAAGAAGAACAGAATCCAACTAATGGGACTTTAAACAATCAGAAAGCAAATTATGACAGCAATTATGACAGCTCAGTGCTTGGCAACACCTTCACCTTTCCCAGATGTCAGAGGATAAGCTATTTTTACTGGGGAAAAAAGGATGACAGAAAGAAGGGCTTATTTGGACATCTACAGCAGAAATGAATTTAAAGTGATCTGAGCTTCGAAAATGGGGTTTGGAGGCAAGTCATTAAGCTTTCTTTTTCTGGAAGAGGGGACAGGACATTTCATGCAGGATTAGTCTCTTCACTGGAATGCCTGTCAGTAACATTTAAATATGTGCAAGATTTACCTTTTTCCACTCTCTGGACCTAGACATTAATTAGATTTAATTTTAGACTCTTTAGACAAGAAGAAACTGGCACTTCCTACTTTTGGACACATCAGGGCTCCCATTTTCCTAGAATTCTAGAATCTTAGACCAGCTTTGGTTAGAAGGGAACTTAAAGACCATATAGTACACCCCCCTGCAATGGGCAAGGACATCTTTTGCATTGTGCAAAGTTCCATCCAAACTGATTTTTAATACTTCTGGTAATGGAGCATCCACAAGTTCTCTGAGCAATCTGTTCCACTATCTCACCATCATTAAAACTCAGAAATAGATTCTTCCCTATATATCTACTCTGAACCTGCCCTCTTTCAGTGTGCAAGTGTTGCTCCTTATCCTACTGCTAGAGACCCTGTTAAAAAGTCTGCCCCCATCTTTCTCACAGACTCCTGTGCCACCCTGTACAAGCACTGAGAGGTTTCCCTGGAGCCTTCTCTTCGCCAGGCTGTACAACCCCAGCTTTCTCAGCCTGTCCTCATAGGTACCTCCAGGGATGGCAACTCCACCACTTCCCTGGGCAGCCTTTTCCAGTGTTTCACAACCCTTTTAGTGAAGAAATTTTTCATTATGTGCAACTTGAACCTCCCCTGGCACAACTTGAGGCCTTTTCCTCTTGTCCCATTGCTTGTTACATGGGAGAAGAGACTGACCTCCACCTCACAAACTGTTCCCCAAACCACATTATTTCCCTGTTCCCCTTCCACCCCAGCCAAGCCATAGTTTTATCTACCACCACCACTGTTCTTCCACTTGCTGTTGGTGACGACCAGTGCTAACCTAAGCCCAGTTCAGGTTCATCCATCCATCAGGTCCATCATTCCTGCTCTAGCTCTGTATTCTGTCATGGCTTAAAGCTCTCTTCTCCCTGAGCATCTGCTGAGTGCACCAAGTTCATTAGGACAGGAGCACATCAGCTCCACGTGGCAGAAGCACTTGATCCATTGTAATATTGAGTTTCATCATGCAGTCTTCAGTTATGTGACCCTGTAGATTTGACCTGATGTCAGAGAGGGCCATGGGCTATTGAGATATTCCCCTGAGGCACCCTGCCCTTTCTACCAAAGGAATCTGATCCAGCAACAGGAAAGAGTGAGAATTTTCAGCTGTCCCCATTCCCTGTGAAACAGTCTGTGCTACATGTGCCTAATGTAAGATGCCCCTTATGCTCTCACTTTCTCCTTTTTTCTTCTCTAGGTCTTGCACTAATTTCTACCAATAGCCACATAAAGTACTGTAATAAATTAAGTTCTTACAAACACAACTGTTTTTTTCCCTTTTTCATAACATCTTTTACAGCCAACACCCCAGATGGGCTCCAGACTTGCAAGGTGCTAAACAGCTGATTACCCTGTTCTACCCCAAAATCAAGGCCAAAGGCATGCAGTGTTACACAGAATCAGATTACATCTGTGGGGTTTGCTTCATCCTTCACTGAAATCCAGACATCTCTGGTAGCAGATAAGAGCAGATATTTAATACAAAGAAACCATAACGCTTTAGGATGGAGGCTTAACAAAAACTGTAACAGCATGGATTTAAAAGGAAAAAGACCATAAAAGAGCAGTGGCCAAACACACGCAAAATGTGGGAACTTCCTTGATTAGCCTGTGCCCTCCTAGCATCAATTCAGTGTCCTGCAAATAACCATGTGAACTACACATGAACCAGGGAGATTATTCCTGATATCAAATCTCACAGGAGTTGATCTCCTCACTCCCATATCTGTTATCTTTGCATTCTCTAACTCTGCTGCCTACAAAAGGTGAAGTCCAGAGCTCCACTGGCTTTAGGAGAAGCAACAGACCTTTTGTGTAGGTAAAACCCTTTCCACTTTCTTTTCTTCCCATCTGCTGTTTTCAAGCGTGGGGGCTCTTTTTAATGACCAAATGGTCTTGAAAATAAAGAACATTCTCTGGGTTTAGGGTTATTACTATTTACTATTTAAATATCAGCATAGAAAATGAGTTCAGTCTTTTCAGGCTTCAGGAACTCAGAAGTGGAAAAAGATTCCAAAACAGGCCTGGCTTCTGCAGGAAGTCACCCTTGAAAGGGCTTTTGACTCTAAATGACACATATTTCATGGATGTCTGGTCTGTGTCCTGTGAGTCCACTGTGCAGGGGCATGTCTTGGTCAAAATGGCTGCTACAAAGCTGTAGATGTAGATGATCCAAACATTTACATCTTTGGAAAAGTAATTTTTTGGCCTTTGCAATAGTGTGAGTGAAAGTGTCAGCTAGCAGTTGTTTGATCTGGTGCACTTGTCCCTATAGCATCTGGTCTCTTCTCCCAGGCAACCAGCACCAGAACAAGAGGACACTGCCTCAAGCTGCACCAGGGGAGGTTTAGGCTGGATGTTAGGAAGAAGTTCTTCATAGAGAGAGTGATTGGCCATTGGAATGGGCTGCCCAGGGAGGTGGTGGATTCACCATCACTGGAGGTATTTAGGAAGAGACTGGATGGGGTGCTTGGTGCCATGGTTTAGTTAATTAGATAGTGTCGGACGATAGGTTGGACTCAATGATTTCAAAGGTCTTTTCCAACCTGGTTAATTCTAATTCTATTCTATTCTATTCTATTCTATTCTATTCTATTCTATTCTATTCTATTCTATTCTATTCTATTCTATTTCTAATTCTAATTCTAATTCTAATTCTATTCTACAAATTGTGCTTCGTTAGGCTGGAAGTATACAAAACAAAAGCACAACCTCAACACTGAGAACGGAATCAAGATCTCCTCTGTTCTGATTTTAGCTGTAGTTATGATGCTCTGCTTGACTTGGGGCAACAATTTTAACCTCTCTGCATCCATTACCCCAGCTTATAAAACAGGGAAGCAGAAACAACCTTTACCCAAATTGGCTTTTTGAGAATTAAGATTTGAAGAATGTTCTGAAGATTAGAACGCAGCCCCAACACACATCCAAAACCATGGCAGTTGCTTGAAGCTGCCTGACATAACGGAGATTAAGTACAGTCACAGAGTCATTTGGGAAGTCCAGGCAACGATCACATCAATTGAGGCTGCTTCTAAGGCAGACATCTAAATAAATGCTAATGAAGTAATTTCTGCAGCATCCCCAACCAATGGGCACTTCAGTACTTAAAAGCAGTAACAGCAGCGGGAACAGACTGTCCATTAAAAACCAAAACAGAACATTGAAAAGCCAAAACTGAAAGCAACAGTTTGTGCACTTCAGAGCTCTGAGAAACATTGTACCTTTGAGCCAGAATTTAGTTCAAGTGAAGACTTTTTTCCTTCAGCCCTCCCTTAATTTAACTGCCTTCTTTATCATTCAGACCTTTCACTTGCCACGTACCCAGATGCTACAAGAATGGGCAGACTGTGGACCTAACTGAAGTCTACTGGCATCAAAAGGCTCCCACTGACTTTAACAGACATTTAACTAACCCTCTATAAATCACTGAAAGAGACTAAAACAACACACCCCCCCAAATTCAGTTTCTATATGAACTCCAACCTTGCATGCGTAGGGGCAAGTCTATGTCTGCTTAATCTCATAACCTCCATGCTGAGAGTATTTCAAAGGGAAGGAGAAACAGTTGCTCTCCAAGCCAGGGCAACTTTAGTATTTGTGCCCCTATCATGTCTGCTGTGTTTTCTGAGAGCTGAGAGCAGTGCCAACCAGGTGATCCTCAAATCCTGATCTTCGACCACATTCTGCACAAGAAAGGCTATCTGGAAGGCGGTTGATGATTTTAAGCAACACACAGTGGAGGTTCATTTGAGGTCTATGGCACACTCGCTGAATCCTGAACCTGCTTTGGTAATGCAAGTAACTTATTGACCAGCTGGGTCTTCACAGTTGCTCGAGGTGCTGTGGCGTGGCAGCTCACAGAGCCTTTCCAGCATGCAGCTCACTCATGCAGCTCAGACAGTCACAAGGAAATATTTTGTTACTGCCCAAAGAACAGCACTGACGCACACCTCATCTCTGTGGGGTTGAAATGTTACTCAAGTCGTATCTTGTGGGGCACACTGCATGCGTGTTTGAGAGAAGTCATTGCCCCCTGAAGTCTCCCCTCTGAGCGGGCTGGGGCAACCATCTTTCACTCATCTGTTAATACCTCCTAGCCAGTCACCGGTTCCTTCTGCACAAAGCAGTCCCGGGCTGACAGGTTTGACGATCAGCAGATGATGTTCAGCCTTGACTCATAAGTCAGCTGTCTCCAGGAAATTTTGTATCACTGAAAAGGCAAAATGCTCAGCTCTCTAATGGGACACACAGCTACAACCCCAGGCCGTTCCTGAGTCAGGCTGTGGGTTTCTTTTTATATCCTTACAGCTAAAGCGTTCTTAAACAAAGGAAAAACCTGTGAATTCTGAAAAATACATAAACTCAAAGAACTTTCTGGAAGGAAAATAATCCCCAGAATGACTTCATTGAAAATTTAAGAAAAAAGCTACCAGCCCATGTTACTGTGGCTGGGCACTGAACTAGCAGCAAGTCCCAGTGTTCTTTTGCACCCCAACCAGTGCCAGGATAGGCCCAAGATCAAGGTGGCTCCAAACCCCAATGTTTTTGAAGCTCTGCAACATGTAGTACTAGAAGACCCCAGTCTGGCTGGACCTGTCAGCGCTAATTTGGCCTTTCAGACAGATCACAATCATTCCTAGGGCTTGCATGACTCTTTTGCGCTTCCCAAACATCTTTGGTTTGTAAAAATCAAAGGCAAAAAGCTAACTCAAGCATGAAAGCCAGACTCTGGGACAAATCATTGAAGTTCCCATTAAGGAATCAGAACCAAAGCCTGCTGGAGCTTAGGCAAGGACCAGGACCATCCAGAGTAAGTTTTCTTTTCTTGAAGGTGTTTCTGCCAGCTATTAAATTTTGCAAATTGTCCCTCATATGTTTTGCTACCTTTCTCCAAGACCTGAAATTTTGGCCTAAGCTTTTTATATCTGCCCAGCTATAGTCTTCTATGAGGTCTAACAGATACACCACCCTTGGCATTTGCCTAAGTGAAAGACACATCCTAAAAGCAGCACCAGTTCTACCTGCTAAACACTTTTGTGCCTTTGTCAGCCCAGTTCTTGGCACTGTAACTCTGAAGAGCCCAGTCTATGCCTCAGATGAGCTTTGGGCTTCCCTGTGTGGTCACTTCCTGGTGAGTTTCACCACCGCTAGAGGAAGCTTCTGTACCACTAGCAGATTCCCAGCTTAGCAATGTCTCCTGATGGTCCTGAGGTCCCTTCCTGCCCTTGCTCTGTCCTGCACCACATCTGAGCCACCATCCATACCTCCAGATGGCTGTCCAGCGTGGGACATGGCAGCAAGAGCCAGTTTAGACACTGTGACCAAGATGTAAGGAACCAGGCTAGTATTAGATTTCAGCCTTCCAGACATTCGTATGAAGCAGCTTCTTCCACTTTAACTACTTTCCTTTCAAATTGTTCAACCTCTGGCTCTGTGACCAATACACTGCTGCACATACTGGGTGCAGTGGCTTAGAAAGAAGCTGCATTCATAGCTGAGGTTCATGGACAGAGCTGCACAGCCATGTCTTCCCTGATACCCACAATCCACAAGACTTCATGCTGGCATCTTCAGCCAAAAAGCTGTAGAACAAGTTCACACTGTCATTACCAATCCCCTTCAAGCCTTCTAAGCAGTCCTGACTACCAGAGCCATGAGTTTTCAAATTAGGATGATTCTTTCCCTGTTTTGTTTTGGGTTGGTTTGTTTGTTTGTTTGTTTGTTTTTACAGTATTTCCATTTAAAAAAAAAAAAAAAAATCATTTCCCGCTCAGGCAGTTTGATTTTTTCTTATCTTACCACACCTCTCTCCTCACCACCCTTCACGGTGTCTGTCCCAGTTTCCCCTCGCTGGTTAGAAATGTCACCGTTGTGCTGCACGCTCATTTCTTCTGCATCCCCAATAGAGATGGCAAACACAACTAAGTCTAAAGTTTTAGAACCAAAACATGAAGAAAACAGACCTCCCAACTCAACTCGCGTGATTTGCCTTGTTTTCCTGAAGCTGCTAAAACCAAGAAACAACCAAACAGCTCCTGTTATTCCCCACAAAAACATCCTAAGGAAACAAATATTATTCAGCTGTATTTTTCATTTAAATTAGGGAACCTTTATAAAAAGAAACAACATGGGGGGAGGGGGAGTCTTCAAAAGTTTCTTTTTGTTTTGATTCAAAAGCCATTTTCCCAATAAAATAAGTCAACAAAACATTTCTTCAGTAAGTGAGATGCTACCTTCACCAGCCAAAGTGAGACAGCAGCCTGGCAAAGCGCAGGAGCAGAGTCTAGTCTGAAGCAGGAGGGAGGTGAAGGGAGGTCTACCTCACTGTCCTGTTCCTACAAGCCAAAAACTCAGTATGCAGATCCCGTTCCCAGCAACTGAGACCCAGCAAGCAACATGCCTGGTGGAAGATCTTATCATCCCCTTTAGGAAGAAATTCTTCACCATGAAGGTGGTGAAGCACTGGAGCAGGTTGTCCTGTGAAACTGTGGACACTCCAACCCTGGAAGCATTCAAAGCTACTTAGGATGGGGCCTTGAGCAACCTGAGCTGCTAACCAGTGGGGTGACACCCTCCAAGGACAGTGAGATCCAGCAGTTTCCCAGCAGAAATGTGCCACCTGCAGGGACCCTGAGCTCCACTCTCCTTCATAAGCTTAAAATTCTTCCAGATCTGTCCTAACATCTTTCCCCTGGGTTGTGGGAATGGCCAAGAGACTAGATTCATGCCAGCAGGGCAGACCATGAGTTTGTCAGCCATAGCCACAGATTTAATACCCATTGCATCTGCCAATATTTCTGTGCTGCAGAAAGGAATCCACCACACCAGAAAGGACTTTTGTACAACGAGGCTGCATTCCTCCTTTAGCCGCACATAAGCAGCTTCACCACCTAAGGATTCAGGTAATAAAACTATGAGAGAGAACTTGGTTCAGGTGTTACCTGTGTGGCAGCCTCCTAACCTTTCTGCCCCTTGCCCAACCAATGCTATTTGCTCTGCTCTGCAAGCAAGGCAAACAACAGGCAAGTGTGCATCAGTGAGCTCTCCCCAGGGGGGACAACTCTAAAAGCTCAGCTATCCTTAACGTCCTAAACCGGTCACAATCATTATACCAGGATCTGGGAATAGCAAATGTTCTGATGACTATCTGCGACAGCTCCTGTGCTCCACATGGACACTGCTGCTGCTGTTGCTCCCTTGCACTGCTCAGCTATTCTTGGTGCGTGTCTGCAGAACACAGCAAGCTTCACTCCCTCCCTTCTAAGACTGCAGCTCTGTAGACTTCAGGAAACACAATATGAGGGTCTTCTGTTGCAACTTTTCTCAGTATTTTTCACAGTGGGTGAAAAATGGACCCTGCTTCTCTGGAAGTCCAATCAAGATAAGTCCAGTTCTGGGTAATACAGTCCAGCCCCACAGAAGTACAGCACATCCCTCATTTCAGGAGCACTGCAGAGCATCAGATGTAAAATACATGCTGTACTTTCCCAGTACCAACAGAAAGTGGTCACATTGTGATTAAAAAAAAAAAAAAAAAAAGAAAAAAATATATGCTTGGAAAAGTTCCTGAGCAGAGTCTCTCTGTTTGAGCAGAGCATCCCAGCCTCACCATCCTGCCATCATCTGTTCTGAACAAACACAGCTTGAGCGAGTGGCAGCGCAAGGTGTCATGCAGCCAGCCCCGGGGTTTGTGTACCTTTGGCAGATTTTAAATTGAGAGCAGCTGCTAGCAAACTAGCAGGGATGTTTTATAGCTTGCTGACAATGCCAGATTCTGCAGATATTACAGTCCGTACTCAGTGGCATCTCTGGAGTATTCTGGTTTTACAAGCATTTCCCAACACACCACCAGGAACACACAAGAACTGCTCACATTTACGCCATCAGGGATGGTTCGTCCCCTTCCACGGTTGGCCCAGACATGCTCCCTGAATTCCACCAGCCCATCAGCATGAGCTCAGTGGGGAGGTGCTGGTGTCTGTCCTCACTGTGGGTTTTGTAGTTGGTTCAGGGCACTGGCAGTGCATCTGCAATCAGACCTGGTACTCCCTCTCTTGAGAAGTTATTTGTCTCATCGAGGGACAGTTGGCTTGTTTAGAAAAGGATATTATAATATTCATTTCCCAGCAGAGATGGGAAGCCTCATCAACTGTAGGTTTTTATTTGGATGAGGCTAAATAAATGTAAAATTATAGAGGGGATTAAGGCAGATTAAGGGGTGCCTGTTAGTCAGAAATGACTCCTGGCGGGCTGGGATTTTTTCCAAGAGGCTAAACATAACTCGACTTGCAACACCATAAAGTGAGTATCTTGTGCTACCGTATCACTCCCTGTGCTTGGAGTCAGAGCTCCAGCCATGCCTTAGAAATCTGCTGCCCAGCCTTCTGTCTGCAGGTCCACGTATGATGACAGCTTCAGCAGCCACAATCAGCTGTCTCTGGAAGTGAGATCTCATCAGTCCTTGCACCTGGCTGAAGGCTTTCACCCAGAAGCAAGTGGAGACACGCCTCAAAGCCTGCTCACTATCAGGTCTGGCACTGCTGTGAACTATCACTTTCAGCAGCTTCACTGCCCACAGGTCCTTATCAAGGGTCCACCACCTCTGGGACAGCATTTGATTTTCTTAACAGAAGTTATCATCATTCTGGAAATAAAGCATCACATCCTTTTCTCTGCATGCTGTGCCAGCAGCATTGCTACATCCATTTAAGGGGAGGGAGTACTGGTGCACAAGTACACTTTATCACTGCACATCTTCATTCTTTATCACTTAAACACATTTTCAGAGGTTTGGACAGGGGGCTCAAGACTGTCTTTTCCACCAAGAATAAGATAACACTACTTTTGCCCACCTCAAAGCCCCAATATCATATTTCTGGAACCTCATGTGTCTAAGATGACAGCAAACCATAAAGTGCAAAGACTATGCACGCTGCCAGGGAATAACATTTCATTTTAAAACGTACTCTCAGCACTTGATTTCCTTTCCCTCTATTTGCTTGCAGGTTCTCCAACAGACAACTGTTTAAGACCAAATAATGCATAAGCTGCAGCTTCAAACTGCAGGACAGCACTGGATTACCTCTGGATTGCATATTAAAAAAGAGACCTTGCTTATCTTTTGACAGAATGGGGGGAGGGAATTATGCTGTAGAATATCTTGGAGGTCCTGGGACTTCTGGTTGTGTAACAACCAAAACTTCTCTTGAGTCATTATTCCCTCCTCTGGTTAAGTTCTCATTTGTTTTCACACATATGACATATTAGCTTCCTACATCAGTGGGTAGGAAGATCATACCTGCTTTATAATCCTTTATAATGCTGCTTCTCCTTCTCTTAAAGAATTTCTTCCAAAAAAAACCTTTTAGGTAATCAGAGTCTGCCCACGGAACTAAAGAGAATCACTGTCTCCTGACAATGATGGATTGCCTGTATTTTAGGAATGCTAAAAAAATCAGGAGTATATTTACAGAACTGAACAGATCTGAACCTGGAATCCTCCTCCCGATACTGCAAAGGCACATGGTGCCTGTCTTGAAGAGAAACTTAACAACATGAAGTGAGAATCAGAATAAAGGGCATTTTTTTTCCCCAGTTCTTAGGGGAAACTGAATTATGTCTCATTTGATCCTTTCTCTTACCTGTTTGGATGGCCTTCCTCAATTTCACTGTCTCATATGCACATATTTTTTCCTCTGATAAACCCCTCAGGCTCATCCAGACATTCAGATGCCCCTTGAAATAAACACAATTGATTTACCCTCAGCTGCTGTGTGCATAAGGGTCATAAACAAACACACATGTACAACATCAAGCCTTTTCACCAAGCACAGGACTCCTTTCAGGATAGGACATCACATCTGCAGATGTTTGCCTTTCCTTCAGGTTGTATTAAAACCTGTAGTTGGTGCTCCTCAGCCAAACCAGGCTATCCTGTGCTGCAGCTCTGACCTTCTGGTTGATAACCCTTCTGCAAATTTTAGAGTTACTGTATTATGCCAGTAAGAATTAAACTGATGGCCCAAACCTTTGCATGTCTTACAGCAGACTCATCTTGTCCATTAATCTTCTTACCCCCAGACCAAAAAGTAGTTAGAAGAAACAAGCCTCATGCCTAAGCTTTGATAAATCCACTATCCAAAACCTGTGAAGCAAGATCCCAGCATCCTCAGAGGTCTCATCCTGACTTTCAAAGCATTTAAGTGGCAGGAATGGAAGTCTACAGAGCACTGGGGGTATGTCTGCAGCACCACAACCAGCTGCTTCTTCCTCTGTGTCTTAGTGTGACAAACCAGCATGTCCCATTGTCTGCTGGACCACAGAAATATTTATCCTGCCATGCAGTACACTCACTCCATGCTGGTTTGGAAGCTGTCAGTAATACAGAGGAAACCCATGCTAAAAAACAAGCTGATGCCACCCCCAGTAAGAGAAAACTAACAATTTCCCCTAGGAGGTGACTCAGAGGAGACCTGACATTGTATAGATAATAGGGAGGAACAAATGGCAAACCACAGTTTAGCCCATAACATCCATTCCTAGACGGACCAAGCATTAACGCTGGCTCACATCAACCCCCTTTGGTGCTTGGCAGTAAATGAGAAGCAACCACAACAGCCCTGTGCTCTTTTGAATGCAGAACTAGATCACTGTGTACTGAGGGATCTGTACCACCCATTGCCAGTTAGTCCTGCTTTAAGGGCCCTAATAGGAAGAACCCCTATGAAATAATGAGAAACTTATACCAAGCAGGAGGCTTTTTTTTGTCTCTTCTCTCTAAAGGGGCAGTTATACTCTGAGGAGAAGGAAAACACACATGGGACTGCTAGAAGCTTCATGATGCTTGCTTAGTAGTTTGAGTCATATTTTCACATTTTTATAATTATCACATAATGTCTCACAAACCAGGACATGTCAGCTCTGTGCAGAGCCAAAGTGAACACAGGCAGACACTGTACACTGTCTGCAGGGCCAGCTCAGCCACAGCATGCCCTTCCTGGCCCCATCCCATCAACACCAGCCGTGTGCCCTTGCACCCCATACTATCCCTCCTTGGAGACGGCACAACACTGCCTGGTGCAAAGCTGTTCTTGCCCTCAGGACTGCACTCATCGGCAGAGGATAAACCCCTCACGCTGCATCTAGTGGGTTTAAATGAGGTGTCAATGACTTAGGTGGGTCACAGCCTCTTTTGGACGCTCCCCAGCCCTCAGAGTCAGGTTTCCAAGCCAGGCACCGGTGCTCTGAGCTTTCTGAACTGAATCCAAACACAGCGAGCCCCGAGGTGCCATGTGGGGTTTGGCCAGCACCCTGTCCTCAGGGCACAGGCTCGTCCTGGCAGGACACGAGTACGCTGCTTTTTTGGCTGTCTCCAGGGCAGATGTGTGCCCCTTCCCAGGACACCAGCCTTGTGAAATCCCCAAGGTGACAATTTCCAGGGATATGGTAACTTGTTGAACAAACACTTTGCAAAAGGTTAATTTAAAAAAACACCCACTCTCACCATCTCCACCCCCTCCCCCAGCTAGCATGAGAATGCATTGCCATGCAGATCAGCCAGCCAGTGCCTGCCATCCCTGCCTTCCTTTCCTCTCCACTTCCAATCGCTCTACCCTTTCAGGGCTTCAATCTCCCTCTCCTGAGAGTCTACATCCAGGGCACCACTTTGGCCCAATATTCACCCATTCAGGCATCTTCTATTCTCCAGTCCTTCCCTTCACAGTCCCTCTCCCTAGTTCAGCTATTTTTCTTGACATGCCCTTTGCTCTGTTGCAGCACAGGTTAGCAGCTTCCTGGGTGACCAGTGGTTTAACTGAGACAGGGCTGATAAAGTGGGACTTGGACTTTATGGTTGGACTCATAGATCTTGGTGGTCTTTTCCAAACTAAATGATTCTATGACTTCATAAATCCTGGAAGATTTGCTCAAGGCTCATGACATGGGATGGGGGCTCCAATTAGTCCTCCCCAGTCTGATGAGGCATCCCACACTCACCCATCTGGCTCCAGCATCCTAACATAGGCATGCTCCCATCATCTGGTTCATTCACAGAGCAGTTACAGCTGTGTTTTTCCATTTTAAACGGGGGTAGAAATGCTTTTCATCCTCACACTTTTTCCTAACAAGCCAACCTTTGCTGTGTTATCAGAACTAGTTGGCTGAAAGTCACCCTGTAAAAGCAAAACCTGCAGCAGTATGCAGCTGAGTTTAGCCATGAGTGGCAAAAGGCCGTGTTGAGAGATTTTTGCAGCAGATCTTGTTGAGAGGAATAGAAATGATACCCAAGATAGAACTTTCCCCACAGCTGCATGAAAATACTTTTGTTTCTTCAGATCCAAAAGTTTCTGTTCTCCCTCCCACCCTGACCTGCAAGGTACTTTGCCAAGCCCGATAAAACCATAGTGCCCTAGTGCTGTGGGGCAAGAATGAACAAGGGGGAGGAATAAAGCATCTCTTTTCACTCCTATAGGAAAATATACAAGTAACTAGCTGCACTGGCATGGGGGGTGGAAGGGGTGGGGGGATGCTCTTCCAGAAACACTGGCGTGCTCTGCTGTTACTAGACTAAATAGAATATTGAGCTTCTCCATCCAAAGCTTCTTTACAGAAAAGCTGCACAAAGTAAACATATTCCTCCCAAGGCCAAAACCCTTCTAATGCCAACTTTCAGCTCAGAGCAGATGTCAGCATTCGAGCTGCAAAGCTCCCAAGGAACAGGGGGCTTGCACCGGCCAGGTGTCTACATCTGTGCAGTGCAGCCCCTGCAGCAGCCCGGGCTGGGGGCAGCTGTGGCAGGCTGCTGGTGTCAGACAGCAGCACACTAATGAACTGAGAAGCACCAGAGGAAATTCCTCACCATGGAGATGGGAATACAACCACCATGCAATCAGGAGCACTTCAGTCACTTAACGTGAAGCCAGAGAGCTGCTGCGTAACCTTGGGTAAGCGGCTTGAAATTTAAGAGGCAGGGTTGAGCAGCATAGCAGATCTCTGAAGAAATCTGCTCAGTTACTGGCTTTGGGAGGAGTGTCCTTTGTGAGACAGAGGAAGAACATAGGGTTTATTATTAGAGATACATTAGAGAAAGAAATTATATTCATCACTGCTAAGGTTGATCCTAAGTCTGAAGCAGGGAAAACTTGAGGCTAAGTTAGGACCCTTCCTCCTGCACCATGTGTGAAATGATGAAGATGGATATTAGGAAGAAGTTCTTCATAGAGAGAGTGATTGCCCATTGGAATGGGCTGCCTGGGGAGGTGGTTGAGTCACCATCATTGGAGGTGTTTAGGAGGAGACTTGATGGGGTGCTTGGTGCCATGGTTTAGTTGATTAGATGGTGTTGGATGATGGGTTGGACACGATGATCTTGAAGGTCTCTTCCAACCTGGTCTATTCTATTCTATTCTATTCTATTCTATTCTACTATTCTACTCTATTCTCTACTCTACTCTACTCTACTCTACTCTACTCTACTCTACTCTACTCTACTCTACTCTACTCTACTCTACTCTACTCTATTCTACTCTATTCTCTGTGTTCCTCAGTTCCTTTGACACAGCAACCATCACCTCTTACAAAGTCCTGTGCACTATCCAGAGATGCAGCGGAAACACCAAAGCACCAGCCTCTCACTTCAGGGAACCCAAGGTTTCACACAATCCCTAGGCATGAGGGAATTATAAGGAAATCCACCCTGATGTAGCTAAAACAAGAGGCCTGTTCATTCACAGGACACATACAAAGGGGAAGAGCCAGAAGTCTGTATCCCAATCTCTATCTTGCTGCTTTTGAAACTTGCAGTGTCAGGCAAAATTGGAGCTGCAACCCAACAGCAAGGAAATTGCCTCTCTCTCTCTCTCTCTCTCACACACACACACACACTCACACTCACACACACAAAAGCCAACCCCACCCCCCCCCCCCCCCAAAAAAAAAACCACCCTTTGCCTGCATCTGGTGGCTGAGAACACTGCCAAGGCTCTAACCCTCTGATATTAACAGAAAGAGATATTGATGAGTGTTGCTCTGGCGAAGGAAACCAAATGCTGTTTTGTAACTGCAGTAGATTCTTTACAGATTTTCAATTCCTCAGCAAGGCTGTTGCTCCAGACTGGGATGTAATTGAGATGCATTAGCCACTCACTGAGAAACTTTCCCAGGAACACATGTGCACAGACACAGACTGTGCATTCAGATATAAATACAGGCTGTACCTGCACATGCATTAGGCTGCTGTTCATGGGCTGCCTGGACATTTCTGCTGCCAGCTCGGCTGCTCAGTCACGGCTCTCAACATTGCCAGCTCAACATGACAAATAAAGCAAACAAAAAAAAACCCCCAGCTCATCACTGCTGGATATCTGAGCACAGGATCTTAAGGCTTAGTCCTCATGAAACACAATGATGCTGAGTGTTTTTCACCCCGAGAGGGATGGCAAACCTTTTAAAACCAACTCTGCTACCACTGAGTGCAACAACTTGCTGATGAAACACCTGCCCCACCTCTTGGTCCTGTACTGTCTCCACTCTGGAACAAGCCACCATCTGTTCCCAGCACAGCAGAAAATCTCCCTTCAAAATCTTCCAACCTTCTTTATTATATTAATCTTGACAAAAGGCCAAATTCCATCAGTACAGACTAATGCCATTCGTAACGTGGCATCTATTGGGATGAAGAAAGTGTGTCCATGATGCATTTCAGTTGCATAAGGACCTGAAGCTGTACTCCTGGCCTGAGCACACCTTAGCTCTGAAATGCTGAGATGCTATCCAACTGCCACTTCTGAAACTCTGATTTATTCTGTGGGGTTTACAGCACCAACTTTGGTCAAAAAACAGCTGTTCAGAGAGCGAATTTTGCAGCTATCCTTTCTTCAAGGCACAGCCTAAACTGTCACACATACAAGCAGGGTTTTCCTACAGGGTAGGCAAGACTAGGATCAGCTATACTGGAAAGCTTTAAACATCATATGAAAAACTAACCCAAATCTTTCTTTTAGCCTAGGTAGTGTCAATGGCTTGCAGTATAGAACCTTAGTAAGAGGCAGAGTGGGGTGTAAATCCATCCTTTTGTAGTCCTATATCCTTCTCTTCTGAAAGAGAGAGTGTAACACAAGATGTGCCAGGAATTAATTCCGGCTCCAAAAGGAAGGTCCAGCAAATGATACTTAAGCAACTTACGAGAACTAAGCATCTACACGGCATAGAGTTCTGTTCATCTGCACCAAGGAGAATGAGTGCACAAGAAAAGGAAACTGAGGCACAAAAATATCTGAAAGTCTTTGAAAACATATTCCTGTAGCCAAACTAATAATGGCAACCTAAACGCTTGTGTGCAAGGAAGGTCCTGTCGGCAAGGAAATTATATCCTTTCCTGGAGAAAAGGTGAAAACTCATTCCAAAGGGAGCCAAAGCTTTTTGGACATGGAAATCATAGTATCATAGTATCAGTCAGGGTTGGAAGGGACCACAAGGATCAGCTAGTTCCAACCCCCTGCCATGGGCAGGGACACCATGCACTAGATCAGGCTGGCCAAAGCCTCATCCAGCCTGGTCTTAAACATCTCCAGGGACGGGGCCCCAACCACCTCCCTGGATAACCCATTCCAGGGCTTCACCACTCTCATGGTGATGAACCTCCTCCTCACGTCCAGGTTGAATCTCCCCACCTCCAGCTGCATTCCATTCCCCCTAGTCCTGTCACTACCTGAGATCCTGAGAAGTCCCTCCCCAGCCTTCCTGTAGGCCCCCTTCAGATACTGGAAGGCCACAATGAGGTCACCTCGGAGCCTTCTCTTCTCCAGACTGAACAGCCCCAACTCCTTCAGTCTGTCCTCACAGGAGAGGTGCTCCAGCCCTCTGCTCATCCTCATGGCCCTTCTCTGGACACCTTCCAGCACCTCCAGATCCCTCATGTAATAGGGGCTCCAGAACTGGATGCAGTACTCCAGGTGGGGTCTCACCAGGGCTGAGTAGAGGGGGAGAATCCCCTCCCTTGACCTGCTGGCCACACTTCTCCTGATGCAGCCCAGGATCTGATTGGCTTCCAGGCTGGAAGTGCACACTGAGAGCTCATGTTGAGCTTCTCGTCCACCAGCACCCCCAAGTCTCTCTCCTCCAGGCCACTTTCCAGCCAGTCACTGCCCAGCCTGGATTTGTGCCTGGGATTGCCTCGACCCAGACGCAGGACCCTGCACTTGGTCTTGTTGAAGCTCATGAGGTTGGCTTGTGCCCACCTCTCCAGCCTGCCAAGGTCCCTCTGGATGGCATCCCTTCCCTCCAGCGTGTCCACTGCACCACACAGCTTGGTGTCATCAGCAAACTTGCTGAGGGTGCACTCGATGCCACTGCCCATGGCACCCACAAATAAACAGTTTACAACTTAGCACAGACAAAACATCACAAACCTAAACAGAAAAGCTGATGAGAAGATTGTAGAAATGGTAAAACTGATAAACAAAATTTTCTCGGCTTTGTGTGACTGGTGGTGGCCAAAAATGTTCATCCAAACTTTTAAATGTTTGTTAAAATTTGTTACGTTTGTTACATTTGTTAAGATTGTTAAAATTTGAAACATCCTAAGGAGGCCCTCAAAATTTTGCTGGCAATCAGTCTGAGGGTCCATCCTTTTATTTCATTTACATTGTCTTCCCCCACCCCCCCACACACACCCCCTTTTAATGAACTGCTAGAGCTGCTTTGGCTTTGGCACACAATGAAATCTTACACAGCCAAGTATCTTCAGAATTCTACACCCAGATTAATCTGGAGGTGTTTTATCTGGACATTCAGCCACCAACCCACTTACTCTTCAAAGAGGAGAGAAGCTGGAGGTCAAACTGGCTTATTCAGACAGGAAATAGCTTATTCTGAAGCAGCCAGTGAAGTGACCACTTTGATTACCTTGATGTAAAATAAAAGGATTTGGCCCATTCACTGTTTTTCCACCAAACATTTCACAGAAGCCAAGGAAAGCAGTAGTTATATCAACTCGAGACAACTATCAGGTCACCAGGCATCTTTCCCTTCCAGATCTCCAAAGCATTGCAGGCTTGGAAGAGCCCCTGTGCAGGCTGGGCTGCTGCAGGCATCTGGTGTACGTGTGCTCTGCTAGCCTCAGCTCAGCATTTACACAAAGGGAGAAACTTGTCTTTTACAGGAAATAATAGGAGAACCAAGAAAGAGGCTTAAAAACAGCCACTAACTGCTGTTACCCTGCACAGTGCACCTGCTCCCTATGTGTCATCAAGTCATAGATACAGAATTTCCTAACAAAAAGCAAACCCACATTCTTTTATTCACTCTGGAGCCAGTGTAACTTCAGAGAGGTCAGGATGCTGTTTTCTCTCCTGCATTTCCAACAGGTTCCCTACTCTTACCTGGGATCAGGACACTACAGCTACTTCGAGTGCCACAGCAGTTGCTCCCAGAGAATTCATGTCTGCCTGGTCCAAAAACACACACCTGCCCCACTTACCACACAACTGATTTCCCTCAGCCTTCAGCATGACAGACCCTGTGGGACACAGCTGAGACATTCAGACCATATCCCACAGAGGCAAAAAATACTTCTACCCATTAATTGGGTGCATTTATTACTGGAGATGACAGTAAAGTGATTAAAGCTGATGAAAAGGAAAGTTCTGAAATCAGGATCTGCTTGCCTGATGATTGCTTTTGCAGTCTGAGCAGTGGTTTAGAAGAGGTCAAGCTCACAGTAAAATGTCTGCTCTCCCATACAAAAGCTGAATCTCATCACCACAGCGTGAAGGGAGCAAGAGTATGGGCAGCCTGACTGAACTAATCTTTGTAAACCTGAGAAGATTGCACAGGATTAGTCAGTGGGTAACATAAAACCCCAAAGCCACAATTACCAGCCAGTGGCCACTCTGCCCAAATTGCTCTCAGCCATCCCAGCCATTGTATTTGTGGGAAACACCAAGCACCATGCACCTGATCTCTCCAGCTACCCCAGAAGGCAGCCTCCGGCTCACTCTGCTCAGGCAAAGGAATAGACAGGATTTCAGCACTGGCTTCTCTTGAAATGTGTCAGGAAAGCCAGGGGGTGGGCAGTGGAGCAAGATGGGAGAGGGGTCTGACATACACAGAGTTAAAAACCTTCAGTGAGGGGAAGGGAAAGCAACCCACATTTGTGCCTATTCCTGGATATTAAAGAGCCTTTTGGCATCTGAGATATTAGGGATCACAGTTGCTTGATGCACAAGAGATGCTTTGAAAAAGCTACAGCCTTTTTATTCACAGAAGCTCCCTCTGAGCTGCCTTTTCTTCTCTTTGGGCAGAAGTTTACACCAAGGTTTTATTTGGCTTCAGAGCAAACATGATGCTTTGCAGGAAAGCACTGTCAAACAGACCCTTCTCCTAGACAAGTAATTATGAGAACAAATAGCTCCTTCTTAACCCACAGGGAGTCTGCCAACCCCTCTCTCTGCTATTCTCAGCTTCCTGGCTTATAAAGGGTTACGTGCAATCTGAATGAATGGCTTGTCCTTCTGGGCTGGTTGGGGAGCTGAACAGATTTCAGCTGGCAGCAGGGCAGAGCTGTGCTGTGGATACTCAACTGCAGGTTACCCTGAGATGGTAACTGGAGACATCCTTTGCCCTCCCAAACAGAACTCAGGCAAGTGCAGAGTGGTGTCGCAGCATCACAGAACAGGCTTGGAAGTGTCAGGTGCTCCACAAGAAACCACAGAAGGCGGCTCCTGCCCTGAAGACCCTACAGACTAAATGCGAGACAATGCTACAGGCAAAGACAAATGTGCAGACATATTTCTAAGCAACAGGATGAACATCTGGATAGGATGTTGTGAGGTAGAGGGCCCTTATGATGCCAGACCTGGTTGCAGAGGCCAGAGGATGAGGAGTCCTGGAAGCAGGAGTGGCAGCTCTATGGGGCTCTGCAAAAGCCTATGTCTGAGTGTGGTTCAGGAAGGCAATTTCCAGCTATGATCTCTGTCTCTTAACTTTAGTTTTGAATAAGCTGTGCAAGGGTTTAGATTTGCTGTGAAATCTCTGTGTTTCCCACTTGCTTTCATGAATCCATGTGGAATGTCCCTAACACTTCAGTTTTAACTACAGCTCTAATATTGTCTTTGCCAAATAGTCCTGAGCTTTATCCCTGAGAACAGGCAGTGTAGGACAAAATTCACTGGGGTTTTGAGAGTTCTGTGCTAAAACATGAGGGATTGCTGGTCCATAGATCCATAGAAGGACAGCCAAAACCAGCACTCAAGATGCCATATCCTTACATTTAATACTGAAAAAGAGCTTCATAAAGCAAGAGGATTTTATAAAGGGATCTACAGCCTGCAGTGACATTAGTAGGGCAGGGAGAACTGATCCTTCATATTCCAAGGTGCATCCAGTGTTGCATGAGGCCCCTCTATCAGGTATGAATGTGGGGTCTTACACTGCTTTACAGAAGGGTGGCAGCCAGACTCTGAAATCTCTGCCTGCACCAAGCACTAGTTATGAGTGGTGCCAATGAAATGAAGGGCAATTCTTAAGAAATAATGTGTCATCTGATGTCAGTGAAAATATCAAAGCCTGGTCTTTTGCTTTTATTGGCCAATGAGTGTGAAAGAAAGGTGCTGATGTTCAAAGAAGGCATCCGAGATTCAGTAGGGAAAAGGATAAATTACAGAGCAGCCATTCATTAAAGTGGCTTAAAATCTTCCCCAAGGCTGTATGACTCCTCAGATGATTTCAGAGGCATCTGATGAATTCTCTATTTTTGTGCTCTTTGCTTTATAACTCTGCTACCTGGAATGCCCTTTTCCTCTCCCCAAGAGGAGCTGTAGCCATAAGGCTGGACACTGAGGGAGATTGGAGGTTAAAAAAAAAAAAAGAGGAGTCATTTTAGGGAAGCATCCAACAGTTCAGCTGTTCCTTACAGCACACCTCATCTACCAGAACTTGCATCTAACCACACCTCTATATATGCCTGGAGCATTCCTCACAGGAGCTCCAGGATATGTGTTCCTATTCAGCAATGAGTCACAGTAGTTCATCCTCAAATAGCCATCAGCTTCATATATTTTAAACCTGATGCATGTGTGAAGACTCCTCTGGGATTTCCAGACTGTCTTACATGCAAAACATCTCAAGATTCTCTCTTCCCAGGACATCTGAGGCTTCTCACAGAGCATCCCTGACTGTTGCCTCTGGTACAGAACAGCATGAATAGAAAATATGTGGGTAGAGACATCACCATCAAATTAAAGGTCTAATGGGGAGATAACAGGATAAATGGGAGCAAGGGAAGTGAGGCAGAGGAGCTGAGTCTTGTTATGTTTGATTGCTTGCCAAACAACGTGAACACTTAGCAAGATATGCCTTATGATCCTGCTCTTGATCAGAACAAATCTCATACCCAGCCATGGAAACAGGACAGTATCTAAAAGCCATGAAACTAAGCTCTTCTCATTCACTTTTGCTCGCTGAACTTTACCCAGACTTTTACAGGCCATATTCCTAGCAATAAAAGGCAGATGTCTCCTCTTTCTTTTCATGAAGGTAGGTGAGAATGTGGGGAAAACCCTTCAACTTTTCAAGATGTGGTTTGCAAATCTTCTCCCCATTTCAGAAGCTCTGGATGAGTAAATATTAGTAATAATGTCTCTGCCTTGGCCAGAAGAAAATGAAAAGGTGGGAGGACAAAATGAACTCCTATGATGAAATCATGGAACGGTTTCGCCTTGCAGCCCAACGCACACATCTTGGCATGCGCACAGCACCAAGACAAGCATTCTTGATCCCTATTTTCTTCCTTGTGAGACTACCCCACGGGCAAGATGGATTTAGGAGGAGGATGGAAGGGTACTCTGGCCATACACCCCATCTCCATCAGGAGCAAGAGCTCATCGCATGGAAAAATCCAAGAGCGCGTTCCACTGGTGCAATCAAAAAAACATTGACCTCACCGGGACCGAACATTGGTGTCATTATGATGTTGGGGTGAGAAGTGTCTATTTATCCTCCTTTCATTTCTTGTTAAAAAGCATAGCCCAATGTCAGAGCAGAGGAGAGCTGCAACACAGAGCAGACATTATTCTCAGTTTTGGATTAAGATCAGTATTTTAATGAAAACCCTTATTAGCCCCAGCTGGGGCTCAATTTTCCACTGGGTCGGGAAAAAAAAATATATTGCCCTGGCTATTCTTCTCTGGGGATTGTACAGAGACATCTGAGAGTATCAATTACTGATTGTAATACTCTATTGGAAATGAACAGCTGGGGAAAAGGCACTGGCTGGAAAGGACTGGATTGCTTTACAGTTGAAAGTATAGTTTGTGGCTGCAGCGCCCATTTTTCCCCACTCTGGGATCCTTACTGCTCTCAACAGGTTGCAGCAACCCTGTCCTTGCCATGCTCTCGTGCAAGTGCCACCTCACCAATCATCAGAGGCTCAGCATGCTGCAGAGACCAGAGTTGGCCTTGGGCTGCCTGGTGTGTGAAGCTGAACATAGCCCCAGGGGTCCTTCCACAGGCTGTGCTTATGAATCAGAGTCACCCAAATCCTCCACCTTAGGGAGAGAGAGATGCCCCACTGGATGAGGCACTTAGGGCCACGGTTTAGTTGATTAGATGGTGTTGGGTCATAGATTGGACTTGATGACCTCGAAGATCTTTTCCAACCTGATTAATTCTGTGATTGTGAGGTGTGCATGCATGATGTTACATTTACAGAAGAACTGACATGAGGGCAAAGGGACCAGAAGTGGGCATGTGGGTGGGATGTGTGCAGAGCCACCAGGTTTTCCCTTGTGGCCCCCAAGGTTTGGGGGGGGGGGGGCAGCACTTCTCTCCTACCCCACAGAACTGACTGAACAAGGGATGGAGGGAGAGACATCCACAGATGTGTGCCAGCAGTTCCTGGAAGAGGTTAAAGCTGTCTTCACGTGAACAGCTGCACCGAACCATAATGGATGGTCACTCTCAAAGGCAAACTGTAAATTTCCCAACAGAACAGGCTGTCTCTGTGTGTGTGTCTGTGGGTGTGTGTGAGAATCACATATTTTCCTGGGGCCAGGGGGCTGTGGAGAAGACACAGGGGATGGGAAGGGAGCCCACTCAAGCAGTTGCCAGGTTGAAGGTTTCACATTCTTTCAGCTGTAGTGGCTGGAATTTTTTCTCTCCACTTGGAATTCCTGGGTGGATTTTGTCAGAATATCAAATCAATAAAATGCTCTACCTGGAAGCCTGTGCTTTAGATGCCGTGGAAAAACACCCTCAGACTCCAGGAGCTGCATCCCTAGCTAGCCTGGGACCAGGTAGCTCAGAAGTTTCACAGGGTAACAAAGGAAATCACAGACATGTTGGCTTTGAGTATTGTGCTACTGCTTGAGGTTTGATTAACTTTTTTATTTCTCTTATCATGCCCCAAACCAGTTCATCCTAGCTAAACTGGGAACCTGACTATTTGCAGGAAGCAGAAAGGAATAAGAATGAAAGCAAAACTTTGAAGGTCTTTCTCACCTGTTTAAAAGGCAACAAATCCTCATTGCTGGCCCTACTCTATTTTCACAAAGATGCACCTCTTCATAGCCAAAGCTCAGCCAGCCTAACATAAGAAATTACATCTCCCCCAAGCACCCTCCAGCCAGGGACACAGCTCAGTGTCCACAGCTGCTCTAAGCCCAAAGGCAGATGCTTGTCATCATTTGGAAAAAAGCAATGAGCACCTGAAAAGAAACCGAGTCTGAGCATCACACAGACCAGCCATTCAGCTCCGGCCAGTCCCATTAGATTTGCTTGACAAAAGAAGCCAACGTGCACATTCATTATTTGCCCTCCCTCCCCCCACCCCCAAAAAAAAAGGGGGGGGGGGAGGAGAGGAGGGGGAGGGGAGGAGGATGGTGACTAGGTGGGGGGAAGACAGAAAAGGGAGAAAGAAAAATTGGAAGAAAAGCTTTCCCTTCTGAATGGAGAGTTTCGTGGCCCAGCCTCCCTCCTTGTCAGCAGACACAGTGGAATTCCCAGGCTACGGGGAGATCTCCTGGGGCTGATCATGTTCTTAAAGGCATGTTCCCAATCAAGAAGGCTGGGATGAGGCATAATAATTGCATAGGCTTCCTGAGAACTGGCATAATATCCCTCAAGACTGATTTAACCTAGTTTTTCATTCTGCTTTCACATCAAAAAATAAAGATCTGCCTATATCTTGATATACTGCAAATCAGGAAATGGAGGCGTATGGTATATCTCATCCTCCCCTGCCTGGAGCTCTGGGAGGCATGCTGCCAAGGCAGAGCTGCCTTTGCTTCTGCAGACACTTCCATTGTGTCAGCAAAGCTGTGCCGATTAACACCGGTGAGAAAGAGAAACCAGTGGCCTGTTGAAGGTTTGAGAGTCATGGGGCCATCTGATCCTGCCCTGGCATGGGCTTTCCCGTCCTTAAAATTCATGGCTAACAACGAGTATCACTGCTAGCCTACGTTACACACCTAGTGCTCTGTAAAGACAAATGAGGAGGGAAAGCATCACGGGCTCTGGCCCCTAGCTGACTGTAATTATCACTAACACAAGGATATTGGAACATGTGCCTATACTGTTGGGTAAGTGCCAGTCTTATACTTACCTTGGGAGCCTCTAGAGCACCTTGAGGCAGTCCTGAGATTCAGAGGCACACACTGGCATTTCCCTTCCCAGATGAGCTCAGGTTGTCAGCTTTCTGGCAGGCAATCCCAAGAGGCTCTGAGAAAGACCCCAGACCCATGTGTCTGCCTGATGCTGTACATGTGCTGTCACTGCAAGTCCAGATGGCAGAGACAGAGGTTATCAGCTCCAAGTCAGCTGCAAAACTTGCCTCCAGCAGATATCCACATCGCTAAGGGCACTTAAAAGCAGAGGAGAGATCCATGATTCCACCCCAGTGGACCAGCTGGGTAAATCCCAGGGAGCACCCAGAGATAAATAACTGCAGTCTGGCCACAAAGTTATACAGCAGTGTAGATGCAGACACACTCATCTGGCTCGCCTGCAGACACACTGGGCTTTGCTGTTCCACATGAGTGGGGTTAAGCCTTTTCTGTAGGGACACTCATCAGCCCCCACTGTGACATTAGTACAGACCATTCTGGACTGGTGTCAGAAGTGAGCTGATTGCTGTAAAGTTATCTTTTCACTGTGCTACACGTGATTATTAAAACACTGTAATAGTAACTGGCTTTGTTCATTACAAGTGCTTTTAATCCTGTAATAGATGAATGCTTTACAGACCAAGAGACAACTACTTCACATTGAATGCTGCCAGTTTGGAGTCCCAGTTCCAGCTTTGAAAGCACAGATCTCCAACAGTGGAGTAAAAAAGCTAACTCTGAGGTCTGTAATAACACACACCTAAAATGGACTGCACATGTACCCCCAAACATTACCCAACATCATCATGGTACTAATGTATTTAGTAGGTTGCCTTCCATTGCTAAGCTGGTTCAGCCTGGTAGACATATCAGTGTGACAACAGGGCAAGTCACATCTGATGCCACATGTTTGTGACACAACAGGGCATTTGCAAAGCGTAAATCTTGTCCAAAAAAAGAAAAAAAAGGAAAAAAGAAAAAGAAAAAGAGGAGCATATTAATGAAATTGTGGGGCTTAGGGAGCATGAATTGCACCTCTGAGCCGCCCTGCTGAGTACTAATGCTCCTCAGTCAAGCATAATCCCATACAAAGCCACACCTTGCCTGGCTCTAGCAGCCATGCAAGCCTCAAACTCCCTTTGGCTCCCTTAGATTCAAGGCAGGAGGAAACAATAATCCCTTATAATACTCGGCACCAATTCCCAGGCTTCTCACCCATTCTGAGCTCAGTCCTTATTCCCACTGCAGGCAGTGGCAGCATTACCTGAGCTTATAGCGCATGTCCAGATTCTGACTGCTCTAGAGGTCACTATCTTCAGCAAGAGATGGCCTCTGAGTGCAACAACCTCACTTAATTTTGCTGGAATCATTCTCTGTCCTGCTGCGGGGCTGCAGCCCGCTGCCCACGACAGCTCACACAAAGACAGGGCAGCATAAGATGAAACAGGCAGTTTCCATCAGGCTCTTAAGCAGATGTGGGTGAGCACAGGCTTCACTACAGAAACTCTACAGGCCACATTTTTGGCAGATCCTAAGCTGTATAAACAAATAGGCGATGTGACCTGAGCTCCCATAAATTTCCTGAAAATCCTTAATGACTTTAAAGACTTAATAAAGTGTTTCACAGCAGAGGCAGCAGCCAGTAATTATGGGTTTGGAATCTGTGAAGTAGCAAGCCGAAGTCCAGCTCTGTGATTGAAAATGCAAGCAGTAATAATAGCTCTTTCAAAGCATAACACACTTCTCTTGCCATCATATACCCTGCTCTGTGAGCTGGCACATCCCTAGCCAAGCATGCTGTCAGCAGAAGCTTTAATTAAAGGGCAAAACACATTAAATATAGAGACAAATACTTGTGGATGGAGTTGCAAAGCATTGTGAAAGTGTAAACTCTGTGTTGGAAGACCATGATGTAGGAAAAATGGTAAGGGGGCAGCTACGGGCTCTAAAAGCCAGCCTTGAAAGTAGGATGTACAGGAAAGGTTTGGGAACTGCTGTGGTGTGAGAGGTGGTCACTGCTGTACCCTGCTCCCAGGACCCATACCTCAGGGCTCCAACACCATGTCTGCATGCAGGTGAATGCACGTTAACCCAAGCAGAGTTAAAACCAGGAACACGAAAGAGGGATGGCAGACACCCCTCCAGATTCAAGGGGAGCCACTGTTTCTCACTGGTCCTTTAGACCATCTTGACTCTGGGAAAGGCACTCCCAATAATTAGACAGAAGAAAACACAGCCTCACACATTGCTTGGAAAGGCTGCCAGTCCTAACTTACTCATCACATCGCTCTAGCTGCATTTAAAATGTTTTTCATCAGCACTTTGGTCATCTTTTTGCCCTTATACATGGTGCTGTTAGAAGTCCCTCTTTAAAGCCTACTGAAGGGTTTAGAAAGAAAGCAAGCCTGTTAGTTTTTCCTTTTGCTTGTCATTACACAAGAGTAGTGCTTGAGATCCAAGTTTCTATTAAAAAAGACGACTAAGTTAAGCTCTTGCATGATGTCTCTAGAGATGCATCAGTCAATGCTTTCTTACACATTCCTTTTACAGCAACAGCAAAGTTTGTATGCCAACCCATCTACAGCTATTCAACTGTAAAATCCTTTAAGACTACATCAAAAGAGCAACCAAACTCCTTTGAAACTTCTGCAGTTAGGTAACAGGGAAAAATTAGATGTCTAATGCCTTAATCGCAGCGCTGGAGGCCTCTACGGATCCGTGTTACTGATAGCCACAGGAGAGCCCGCGTCAGATACAGGTGAAGAAGAACAGTTAAGGTGAAGGGAACTTCAAAGAGACAGAACTGAAATGCATAACGAGCCCTTTACTGCCAACCATTGTGTTAGACTACTTCTGGCCAGGGTGCTGTTTCATAGATGGTTGCAGAATCTGTTAGTTGTTTTCTGCAAATTTAGGAAAAAATTGTCTCATCCGCCTACTGCGACCAGCACCGCGCTGCAGCAAGTAAACACCACAGCTGCGAGTGTTTCCAGAGAGCTTTCCATTCCATTGGTTCAGTCTGGAGAAGAAGAATGTAAATAGCTTAGATGACTTATCTCATAAGAAAGGAAGAAAGGAAGAAAGGAAGAAAGAAAGGAAGAAAGGAAGAAAGGAAGGAAGAAAGGAAGAAAGGAAGAAAGGAAGAAAGGAAGAAAGGAAGAAAGGAAGAAAGGAAGAAAGGAAGAAAGAAAGAAAGAAAGAAAGAAAGAAAGAAAGAAAGAAAGAAAGAAAGAAAGAAAGAAAGAAAGAAAGAAAGAAAGAAAGAAAGAAAGAAAGAAAGAAAGAAAGAAAGAAAGAAAGAAAGAAAGAAAGAAAGAAAGAAAGAAAGAAAGAAAGAAAGAAAGAAAGAAAGAAAGAAAGAAGAAAGAAAGAAAGAAAGGAAGAAAAAGAAAGAAAGAAAGAAAGAAAGAAAGAAAGAAAGAAAGAAAGAAAGAAAGAAAGAAAGAAAGAAAGAAAGAAAGAAAGAAAGAAAGAAAGAAAGAAAGAAAGAAAGAAAGAAAGAAAGAAAGAAAGAAAGAAAGAAAAGACCTCTCAGTTTTGCAGCTATGCAGCCTGCCAGTCCGTACAGAAAGCCCCGGGATGCGAGGGAATAATACAACCTTCAGTTCTTCAGCAAAACAGATGAAGTTTTCACTTGTTCTTCCCTTCCTGGTGTTTTTGGAAAATGCAGAAAGGGAAAAAAATGCCAGACAAAAATAGACCTATGTGTCACTTCAAACCAGCCACTGGGGACCTGGACTCAAAGCCCATTGAAGTCAGTGGAAAGATTCCTCCTGACTTCCACGGGGTTTGGCTCAGACCCACACGAATGCACTTCTTGCAGGTGTAAGTTTACGTGTTTCTTTTTAAATTGCCTGAACAAAGACTGCCCTCAAGAACCACCTTAACCACAGCTACTTTTGTCTCTCCCTGGGAGCTTCCACCCTGCCTACAGCGATGTTCCTGGTTCAGGGCCAAATCTCCAGCCCAGCACGTCGCTCTATCTTCTTCTCCAAACCTGTCATTTTTGTGTAACTCACATTTCTAAGTGTCCAGATGCACAGATCTGGCCTGTCTCTCCTCCTCATTTTTTGCCTAACACCAATGCTACCCAAGCACCTGCCAAACCGACAGAGGTTACCCAGGAACTGCAAATTAACTTCCCACAATCCCCTTGAAGCTGCCCTGGGGAGATGAGTCTGCTCTCTGCAGCTGGCTGACAGGACAGGGCAGGAGAAGAGCACTTATTTCCTTTTATCTTTTCAGATTGTCCCAAGCAAATTGTCTTCTGAATTTGTCACTTCATATTGCAGAATACTGAATGGGGAATGGGGGAATTTTATTCCAGCTGAAGGTAAAGTAAACCAATTTATTTTCACTTGTTAATTGATTTTAGCCAGAACCTAACTCTAGATCAGATTCAGTGTATCAGATTCAGTGCCTAGAAGGCTCCACCATGTCACGCAGACATCACTAGCAACCAAGAAGCAAGAAAATCTTGTGCCAGAAGTTCTGGAGTTTGGTGCAGAAGGAAGAGGTGTCCAGATCAGCAACAGTTAGGCAAAGCAAACAGAAAGCGAAATCAATGTGAACCTTGCCTAAATAGGTCACTTATCTGCTTGGGTTTCCCCCTCCACCCCCACGCTCCCCAACTGGTCTTTGAACACTCAGAATTCTTCAAGTCACCGAAGGGACAATTACACACTCCACTAAGCACAAAAACAAAACTTGCATAATATAGTGTTGAACTCAGAGGGTTAAAGGACGCCCCTGGGAGCAACAGCAGTGACAAATAAGCATGTTGAATGTTCCTTCACCTTTCTGATTGCTCATTAAGCTTTGGCATGGTTCCATGTATGAACTCATTTCACCAAAACAGGCTTGCTCCCTGCTGTTGGGTTTAAATGTACAATGTGAACAGGTCCTGGGATGGGCAAGCACAGGGGTTCCAAGTGTGCAGAAGGCAAGCCAGGCTTTGAAATCTACTGTACTGCAGAAGGCTATCTGCAGCTCTTCACAAGCTGAAAACGAGTATGAAATGTGCCAGGGATGACACGTGCGAGGGGTTATTAATTTTGCCAGAAATGAAACGGCATCCATCTCTAATGCTTGAGCACAGGATGAGGAACCAGAAGAAACTGACTTTCTGTTTGGTTGTGCCACTCACTCCCGCAACCTTCAGCACTGTCCCTTTCCCTGTGCCTCAGTTTCCCCATCTACATTCTTGCAGGTCTGTAGATCAAAGCTGCTGCATGCATTTTCCTAAGAAAGGACCACTGAAAAGAAAGCAAACAGAAGGAAGAAGGGTATGGGAAGGCACCACCATGACAACTGTGTCCCTTTACTAGAGGGGATGGTTGGAATCAGCTAATCAGCAGCCCTAAGTTTGGTCCTCCTGGGCTTTGCTCCCTGCCAACTGTATTCAATGTACTGCTTTGTCTTTCAGAAAGAACATGTAATTGCTATCGTTCATTATTTACAGATGTGCAGATATCTGAGTCTACTCAACAACCATACTGAGCTGCCACCAGAGCCAAGAAGTTAGGCTCACAAGAGGCTTAGGAAGAGTATCCTGAGAGATGAGAATTGAGTTTCTGGTGTTCAATTCAAGCCATTCACCCCTTGAAAACACCTGCTGGTTTCTCCCCTTGCGCTCACAGGGAAGCAAAAGACAATTTCATGCTATTCCTTATCTGCCTCCTCTATATCCTTCTGTCAGTTCCCACCAGTGGCTTCCCTATCAGGTGTCACATCTGTGAGGGATGTAAAGCTGTCAGGCAGAGACATGCCTGCCCAATCACCTCAGATTAACCACATCCATGCTTTTCCCTGTGTAAACATGGGTTTGCTCACCGGGGCAGTGGTAGGTAAATAACTGGAGACTATGGAGGTTCTCCTCCAGCCCGGGACAATATCTACTGGTATGATCCTGGCCCTGCCAAAGCTAACATCAAACACGTTTTGACCGCAACGGTCTTGAAAATTATAACAACACAATGCTCTGATATTTCCCAGAGTGGCTCTCTTCAAGGCTGAGACAATGGGAAGATGAGGAAATTGCCATCTCTATAAAAGCTCACCAAGCATGCTTGGGAGGAAGAGAGCAGGAACTCGGTAGATGACAAGCCAGGGTGTAGCACAGTGGGAGGACCTGAGACAAGGTGAGCGTTTCACTTTTACAGTAAAGAATTAAAGTTTTCAGAGTACAGACTGATGATCATGCAGCATTGTTCCATCAGCTTGTTTTCTGAGAAGAGGATGGGGGAGCACTGTGCACAAGGACAAATAACTTCCTAGTAAAGACTGAACAATTTGATGGCTAAGTTACCCACCCAGAGTGGGTCCAAGGTGGCTGGCAGTGGACTGCCAGGAGTCAGTCATACGTGATGGATGGCATTTGCAAATCACTAAGGCTAAAAAAATCCTGATCAGAAAATCCAAAAGCTAAGAAAAATGGGGCATCCCCAAATTTTTTGTCCATGTAGCTAATGCTTGTCAGACAAGTCAAGATTCCTGGTTTACATTCAAGCCCCCAAAGATGCAAAAGCAAAGTGATTTTCAGGGGATCTCTAAAAACAGTGGAGACTTGGAAATTAATAAAAATACTAATTTATTTTTTTTACATCCCAGTTCTTGGCTGATGCCTCCATGACTGGCCACTTTCTTGAAGCACAAGACAGCTGAGACACTGGCTAAGCTGCAATAGTATGGGGTAGAAGATAACAAGATTTACAGGGTTATATTTAACAGGATTGAAGGCTAACAGGATTTTAAGGCGAGGGCTTAAAATAACACCACAAAAAAATGGAACTCCACAGTTACAAAGAATGAGCTGTATTATTTCTTTCTCCTTGAATCTGTTGAGCCTGTAAATCAACCCAGGTCAGGAGGTGTCACCAGCCAGCGCTGTCCTCTCCAGTCCAGAGCACCGGACTGGCAGGCAGGGCACACAGGGGTTTTATTTTCAGGGCTCTGACACTGAGCTGTTGTGTGACATCTGGAAAGTCACATCACATTTCTGCTTCTTCTCTCATCAGCTGTTGGTTCAGGTTATTATTACTATAGTAGTTGTTGTTGTTTTTATTGTTATTGTCGTTGTTATCGTTATTATTATTATTAATTTTATATTCTTATAGACATAAATATAGCAATAAATATAAATTTTAATATATTTAATATTTTACTTTATTATTATTATTATTATTATTATTATTATTATTATTATTATTATTATTATTATTATTATTATTATTATTATTATAGTTTCTACCCTTGCTGCCATAGGTATTACCACAGAAACCCCTCTCAGGAACGAGGATCTCATTGTGCAAATCACTCTGGACACAAAATTCTGTAAAAAGCCTCAAACCTCTTCAGCCCAGAGGAATTTATGCCCTAACAATTCCACACACACCCCTTCTCCCCCCACCCCCAAAAAAGGTATAATAATGATCAGATGGAAGGAGGCAGACAGGAGCATGCAGGCACTGGGGAGATTGGGCAGCCTAGCACCATGCACCCGAGCAAGCCCTCCTCACTCCAGGCTCACAGAGTGCCTGGTCTCTTTTGGGGTTACTAATCATCACCATGGTATCAGTAATACACACTTTATATGCACAAAGCTCCCAGGGTGCACACAGGGGATTAAAACACAGGGAAACAGATCCTGAACGACCAGAAGAAAATGTTCACTTCACGCCTTTAGTCTTTTCTAACAACTGCGCTGCTGCGTATTTGAGCCTCCCCCGAATGTCACTGGTTACAAGTCTCTGACACAAAGCAACGCCAGGCAGCCCTTCTGCTTGGTTCCCGTGGATGCAGAACTCTGCCTAAAGGAAAAAAAAAATCACCAGTAAGAAATACTGGGCTGTCGTGGCTGCACAGCCTGGGCTTTTCTCCCAGCATCATGAGATTTCAGACGGGTGTGCTTCTTGGTGTGCTATGCCTGGTATGTACTGGATTTGATTATAGGTTTTCTTGCACTTCTATCTTCATTAGTTCTACATCACAGAGAGCGTGGAATGCATGCATTGCCAGCCCAGGAAAACTTAAGATGTGACATTGTTTTTCAAGGGCATATGCTCGGGGCATATATTTTTCCCTATTTCTTCTCTATCAATGCATAAATTCCTAATGGAGCTATCAACAAAAATGAAGGCAAGAGTGCTGACCCAGTTTAAGGGTGGGTTTTTGTGGGTTTGGTTTGGTTTTTTTTTTTTAACTCCCTTTCATTCTTTTGCTTCTCAAGGCCAGAGACAGAAGAGAGGCCACAAGCAGAGCTGCCAAAACACATGTGCATGTTTGACGTTTTTGTCTAAAGACACTATGAAGTGCTAAAATATTAAATATGTCAAACAGAAAGGTTTCTTCTGGCCTTCAGAGCAGCTCTGCAAATGGCAGTAAAAATGTAAAAGAAGAATGCTGAATAATCAAATGTGGTTTCTTTTTAAAAATGTAAATATTAAAGGCTGAGTGTGAGTGAGTTACGGCTGAGTCCTGGAAACTCCAGAATTAAGAGCAAAACCAGCCCTGAGCAGAGGCAGGACAAGGATCTTTAGCCCCAGTCCTTCCTCTGTGATGGAGGGATCAGTTTTAGGAGAAAGGTTTAGGGTCCCACTGTCAACCATCTTGACTGGTGAACTTCAGAGTCAGAGGAGGTTTTGCACCATCTAATACATGTTCTGAAATTCAGATTTGACTTGGCATTTCAGCCCCCCTGTCTCGTTCCGAGTTATTCAGAACCATATTCTAGACTTGGGGCTGTTTTCCACTCCTAATGATCTGCTCAGATCTTGACCTCTCCAGTGGGACTGCCAGGAAGTGAAGTGATGTAAAAAGCAAACTCACCTTAGGTAAACTCAGCAGTGACCCCAAAATTCAACCCCCCAAAGGTCAGTAAATAGCCACTGAATGGCAGTGGCAAACGCTGCTGATGGGTTTGAGGACAACCCAGGAAATGAAGTCCACTCTCACTCCCCCCAGCATGACGTGTTACTTATCATCACTGCTATTATTTAGCCATTTGAACCACACTTCCTCACTGCACAGTGCAGTACCAGAGACAGGGCACAGTGAGACAGCAAATGTCTGGGATCATAACAGAGACCCTAAGCTGTGCTGGTGGCACTCCTTTTTTTTTTTTTTTTGGGGGTAGTGTTATTTTTTATTATTATTATTATTATTATTATTATTATTATTATTATTATTATTATTATTTTCTATCTGCAAAACCCACTGAAGTAAATACCAAGTAATTATGGTGTTCTGAAGTGACCTTATGGAGCATGTGCTCAAGTCCATGGACCTCAGCCAATGCTACTATTGTGGATTTCATGCCAAGGCTTGGGAGAACCCTGGCTCCCTCCCATTGTTTTCTTTGGCTGGGCTCTATGGATTCTCAGCCTGGCAAGAAAGCCCCATTTTAAAAGTACTGGCAAACATTGTGCAGTTTGTCACAACATGGCTTATGATTTAGGACCTTGATTTAGGCTCAACACTGGGCTCTTTTGTTTAGCTGTGTTGGTACATCATTTGCAACTTTGTATGAGTTAATAAACGTCAGTCAGCTAAGAGCGTGGCATGTCCAGTGTTGCAGTGAGGATTTTCCCTTCAATATACAATCCCTGGTGGGAATGACTGAAGGAAATTGAAACAGCTCTGCCCATCAGCCAGGGGCTTAGCCTCATGTAAACAAGGCTTTCCAATACAAAGGATGCTTCAGTGATAAAACAAAATTGCTGCATACCTGGCTAAATCCAGAGCTGGAAAATAAGGATTTGCACTTCTCTCTCTCATTCTTTTTCTTCTTTTCTTTCTTTCTTTTTTTTTTTTTTTTTTTTTTTTTTTTTGATTAATAGAAACTCTTTTTTTTTGCTTCTGATTCAACCTTAGCAATACAGCTGAAATTCACAGGGATTAAAAATACCAAAACCACCTGCACAAATCCATCTCACGGCTCCCTCCGGCTTTGCTAGTATATAGTTATAAACAAAAAAAAAATGACTCTGCAAAAAAACAGCAGCAGCCTTTTGGTGAAAAAAAAAAACCCAAAACACCAGCTCTTGTGCACTTTGTATATTTTTGAAGCCATATTTGATCATTTTACTGCCTCGGGGTAGCAAAAACCAGGCACTGGGATTCAGACTCTTCCAAATCCTCTGTGCATGGGGAGGAGGTGGAAGAGGGAAGGCTGAATATTTAAAATCAAACTAGTGTGAAGGACAGAGTCTTCTTTTAGAAATAGAGTCAAATAGCTCAAAGTCTCTGTACCTTTGTGACTGGCACTGCTGAAACTCCAAAAAAACCCCAATTCCCTATGCTGTTTATTGATCAGAAATTAATAAAACAGCCCATTTCTCCCTGAAATAACTGTCACTTTTTTCACTTTCAAATTAATAAAGGGGAATAGTATATAATGATTAAATTGTGGATTCAGATACAAATGAGCTAGTAAACCAGCTAATTGATGCCTATGATGGATCAAATTACCAGTGACTGATTTGGCCAATCACATAGCAGAGATGAAGATTTGACTAGGGTCAGTTCAACTAACACACTGAGCCTAGAAAAATCAAGGATGTGGTTGGTGCTACCCCTTTGGCCCCTGCAGCCATTACAGATTCCTCTGGGGTCCAAATACTTGTGTATTGCTTCCAAATACTTGTGTATTTGGAAGCATTTTATTTCCTATGTCTTTAGGTCCAGTGTACCCACCCTTGTATATAACTTGGTAATTGTTCCTTTCTCAGCAGAGTTTGGTGATGTCAGCAAACCAACACCAACAGGTTTCTCTGGGCTTCTGGATGATCATTTTGACCCAGCACAGAAATTTTTTTCTGCTTTTATATGTCATGTCTCAGAAAGCACAGAAATCATCCTTTCTTTGTAGTATAATGTTAGAAGTATTGGAGTATGACTGTATTCTGCTCATGGGTTATAATCCCATTTTGCTCCACCCTCTGGCATTTCTCCAGGGCGTTTCTAAACAAACCAGGTTAGCAAAAGCCAATCCTAATCAACACATAGCAAACTGGATCTCTGAACATCTTGGCAAGTCCTCTTTACATTGGTAGGTCTCTTAGTGTCTTTCAGAATAGCCACAAGCAATGCAAGGTCCGAAAATGCATGGAATAAATCAGAGCCAACTGCACGAAAGGCATCTTAGCGCTCGTCTCCAGTGGGCTGTGGAGGGCTCCCACATGGCTCAGCTTCAACATGCTAACGACATAACTTATGACCTGATGAGCTGCTGTGGTTTCTCACCACAGTCTCAAAAATTCTCACAGCTTTTCTGAGAGTACACCTTGAGGTTCCTCTGTGACCAACTGGAAGTTGATAAAAGAGCCACTCTTGGATTAGCAGGGTAAAGGATCAGCCTCCAGTCACAGGGCCCCATGTCAAGCCCCGGGTGACAGCTCGTTCCTACAAATCCCATTTAAGCTAAAGAAAACTCAAGTGTGTGTACACCCAAGCCCACTCTTACATCTATGTACACTTCACACCAACCCCTGTGATTTCTGGTCCCAAGTTCACACCCAAACAGGAAAGGGACTATTTTTCGCTTCAGGTGTGACTGAAATCTCACTCAGCTCACCATGCTCATGAGAATTCAATGCTGGGTCTCACTGAACAGCTGACCTGACTTCAGGCTTGCCATATGAGGCCAAATCCTAACAGAAACCACCTGTGGTATTTGAGTAATATTAAATCCAAGCTGAATTCAGCCTTGTACCAGACTCACATTCAACATCAATTTCCCTGGCCCACTTCTAGTCCCTTCTGTCAGCGCTCCAGGACTGAGAGTCATGGAAGAATAAGCTGCATTCTGTTAAACCTCATGGCCAGTACTGCCAGCTGAAGTGTTATCCCTGCTGTCCATACTGGGGATGGTGATGGGTATGAAACAGAATGGTTTGTTTTCCAGATCTAATGCAAGGTTCCAGTTATGCAGCTTGCAGTTTTGACTACAAGGGACAGTTAGCCAGCTTTGACAACATATGGACATGGTTCATGGTACTAGTTGTGTCCTATAGCATCTGGAAAGGTCTGAGGCATGACTCTGTCTTACTGCAGCACTTGGAATTGGCTGTGATACACCGGAGGAGGAATGCCTGGGAAAGGCCGGGGCCTCTCCAAGGATGGTCCCCAGCCCTGGCACTCTCTCCCTTTGTAGTAGACCAGCTTGAGAGTGCAATACTGCAAGGTTTGCTCATTTAACCAGCCCCTGGCTGGCTGCAAGACCTATCACTATTTGCTAGTGATCAAGCTGGAAAAATAATTTGTTACCTCCTTTGGCCATATGACTATAACTATTTCTAACCTCTCAGCTGCTATGTACTGTGCAGCTGCAGACACTGCGCTTCGTTAGCACACCAAACATATGCACAGGGTATCTCTGCAGAGGGCAAACCATGTGCATAGAAAACATGCCAGGTCATTTCACCCCAGTACAGAACTGAAGCCTCATCAGGCCGTACTGACTAAGGTATTTAAGCAGTAAACAGCCCACTGATTTGCTGTTTTAAATACCTCATTTTTCAGCCCCACTTTCCCCAGATCCTGCAGAAGCTTGCAGATTTATCCTTTAGGCAAAATTAGATCTAAAATGCCTTTGCATCTCCAGTCTTCTGTTTTCTTTCCCATACTCCCTCCCCTGTGTGGAGGTGTTCAAGAGGGACTGGACATGGCACTTGGTGCCATGGCCTAGTCATGAGGTCTGTGGTGACAGGTTGGACTCGATGATCTTTGAGGTCTCTTCCAACCTTGGCGATACTGTGATACTGTGAACCCGAACTGTTCCCAGAGGCTATGCCCACACTTCTAGGCAGGCATAGCTATTCCATGCACTCCGCAGCTCAAGAGCCCAGATGCCCACAAGTCCTCCTCAAATATCAAGATAAAACCTCTCCTGATGGCCTTATTTCTTTTAGGAAGACACTCAAATGCACATGGAGAGAAGGAGCTGGGATGAGTTCAAAGAGCTTCTCTTGGTTGCAAGATCAGAAGATAAGAGATACCAAATGCCTTCACCCACAGCACAGGCACAGGCAATAACACTCTTCCTCTTGGCACTGTCACAGTACAAGAGCAGAAGAAGGTCTCCATCCGAGAGGTGATACCATTGTCTCCTCAACAGGAGGACAAACTCCCTAGCATGTAGCCCCAGTGAGCAGCACCAGGTTCTGGCCCTGTTGCTGCCAACAGCATGAGGGAAAGGTGATGTCAGCAATCAGAAAATGAGAATTTGGATGTGTGGTGCAGGTTCATCTCAGCAGTTTAGGTATTAACAAGCAGAAATGCAAACAGTACTAGCCAAATTCTTTGTGATATGTACAGGAACCTGGTATCTGCCACTTCATCACCCATTTCTGTTAGAAGAGGTATCCTTGTCTCTATTTGCCACCAGGACAGAGGAAGCTGCTTCAGGTACTTGTATATATGTGCCAGAAAAAGTAACTGCAGATATGCTCACAAATCAAAGTGAGGGAGAGCCACCAGAGGTTCTGAGGACAAGACAGCAACTTCATCCTCATACAGAAAAGTTTCACTGCAATGAAGATAACAAGAGTAAGAAGATTAATAGAGGATCACAGGGAAAAAAATTTCCCTCGGGGGCTTGATGCTGCAACCATTAAATCGATGTGCAAACTCCCACTGCATTTAGGAAAGAATTTCAATATTTCGGGGGAAAAAAAAAACCCTATATTTTGTACAAAATGTCATTTGTGTTGAAAGAATGTTTGCACAAGAAAATAGTAACTATTATTATTGGCATTACCACGGAAATTAGGCCCCAGTTGTCTTTTCTTAGAAGAGTTAAATTTCTCCCGTTATGAAACAGAGAAACAATCTCTGTAACAAAAAAAGAAATTTCAGCCAGTGTCCATCCAAAACACCAGGTCACCAGCAAATATATTTAAACAGACAATGTAGTCACACAAAGAAATAGAGAGAACAGCCTTCTTGGTCTAGAATATTAACTGCTGGGACAAAAAACAGCAATGTCCTTGTGAGTTGTTCACATTTTTCCCAGCATGGCTCTTCCATGCTGAAGGTTGGGGTTTTTTGGTTGGTTGGTTGTTTTTTTCTGTCACACTGTATGGATTTTTCTCTCTCATCATCTGTCTCCTTCTTCATTCCAAGTAAGTTAAGTAGTTTGTCTTTTTCTGGAGTCACCTATGACAGAGCTTGCAGATACTGCTAGCTCAACTAAGAAGCCTTTTGTCATTGTTTTAAACAAAAGAGAACATCTAACAAATCAGTTCACTTGTCCTTGTTCCCCTCAGTTCTCTATTTCCTACAACCCCCACGCTACCCAGTTACATCTCCTTACTGCTTCTATCTTCCCTTCTGTTTCTTGTTCCTCTTGAGGGAGGGACACGAGTGGCTGGACTTTCTCTAGCTATAAACCTTATCATACCAGCCTTTAGAGGAGAAAATACAGCTTTGTCTGGTTCACAGATCAAAGCACCATTGTAGCCAAATCACAAATTATAGTTTGCTCAGTTCTTACAGGGAGATGGTATAAATGGTTGCCTTGAATATCCCACTGTCTTTCAGATCCTTCTCAGCACATTTCCTATCCCAAGATTTTCAACAATGACTACTACCACTTCTTACCCAATCCTAATCTCATCCTGTATAATTATCTCTCATGTTGCAGCACTAGCTTGATGTTATTTTGTTAATAAATCATGTTCAGTGTTGGTACACGTGGGCCTGATTCAGGAAAGTAAAGCTACAGCTGCTAAGTTTGGGATAAACTGGATTTCTCCCCAGGAATGAACTTTATGGAGAGATGCACACATGTAAGTGAGTAACGCATGAAGAGTGCCTCCAGGTTGAGACCTTACAGATGAGGATAGCACTCAGCACTGAAACCTTTCTTTTTGCAGCAGTGATTTTTGCCAGGGGGTGCCTAATAGCTTCACAGGCTTTTAACAATGTTTTCTGTATCTGTGGCAAGATAAGGCAGGGGGGAGAAGGAACTCCAAGATTGTGTGAACAGAATCTCTCAGTTGTACTTCTCTAATCCTCCCATAGGGTTAGAACCCATTGAACTAAAGTCTGCTCAGTCCAGACATTATTGAGCTCCAATGTGAGTTCCAAAGAATTCTTTCTTTTCTCTCTTTTAGTTTCTGCATTTTGGATGAAGTTTCAACAAAAAGACCAAGCATTATCTCCTTTCAAAGTGCCTCTAATTGGGTTATTACTGGGAGCATAAAATACACACATTTATTATAATTGAACCTACCACAGACTGAGGCTAGCCAATGCTCAAAGTTCACTTCCTCTGGCAGCAGATACCTATTTTGCCCTGTCCAAATCTTTTTCATGTGAAGGTGTAAGATGCCTCCAATGTCCATTGTGATGGAGTTACACAGCTGACCCCTTCTGGAACAAACTTTGCAAACCACGAGCATGCACATCTGAGCTGAAACCAGGATTAAATACAGTTGTTCGCAGAACTTTTTTTCTGCAGAATTTCTCAAAGTTCTAGTCCAAAAAAATCTCCTTTCCATCCCACAGACATCCTGTGCTGGGCCAATAGCTCACTGCCCAGCCATATCTCAATCCATGCCAGAGACAGAGGGAACATTTTATTCCATGAGCAGCTCCTGTAAGCCAGAACTCCTACTGCTGCAGTGGCTCTCCAGCAGCAGCCACAAGCCACCCCTCATGGCCCTGCCCAAATCAGCCATTTCTAGGGGTCATTCCTTTAAGTCTCAGTGGCTCTCCACAGTTTTCATTTGTGTCTCAGTCAACTGATATTACTCAGCCCTTGGTACCAGGGTAACAAAGCGCTCTTCTCAGAGCTGTCCAGCATCAGACTGTGATGATGAGGGTCTCTGCTACTGCCTAGGGCAGAGGTTTGGAGGTAGAATTGGGCAAAATCCTTCAGCTGTAGGAGAATTGGGCAAAATCCTTCAGCTGTAGGAACACAAAACAGGCAGCAGTAGGTTGACTGGATGTTTATTGATTCAGCACATCGTTTTTGCTGAAAAACACACACTCCAAAGGAAAAACAAACAAGAAACCCAACCAACCAAAACCAGAAAAAGCCCCACCAACAAACTTCCCACCCGCTCCACACACCCCCCAAAAAAAAAGGTTAAAAAAAAAGCCACAAATAAACAACAAATCAAAACATTTAGATTTTGTGATTTAGACTTCAGACCAGCTAAGCAAAATCTGAAAAATTTGTAAGTGGCACAAGTCTAGTTGTGAATTTTCTGATATCCTTGCATGAAATACTGTCTCGATTATTTGATCATTTTATTTTCACTTATTGTTTCAGGCCCCAAAGGAAGTGAAAGTTTGTATTTACAGTTCACTCGTGTACCCAGGAAGCCACCTAGACGTGTGAAAGCAAGTGTTATTTCTTCCTATTATATAGCCACCATTAACTCAGACTGTATTGTCAACTTGAGTACTGCGTACTCACACCTTGAGTACTGTGCCCAGTTCTGGGCCCCTCAGTTTAAGAAGGACATCGAGACACTTTGAACGTGCCCAGAGAAAGGCAACAAGGCTGGGGAGAGGCCTCGAGCACAAGCCCTGCGAGGAGAGGCTGAGGGAGCTGGGGTTGTTTAGCCTGGAGAAGAGGAGGCTCAGGGGAGACCTCATTGCTGTCTACAACTACCTGAAGGGTGGTTGTAGCCAGGAGGGAGTTGGTCTCTTCTCCCAGGCTACCAGCAGCAGAATGAGACGACACAGTCTCAAGCTGCACCAGGGGAAGTTTAGGCTGGAGGAGAGGAGGAAGTTCTTCACAGAGAGAGTCGTTCGCCATTGGAATGTGCTGCCCGGGGAGGTGGTGGAGTCACCGTCCTTGGAGGGGTTCAAGAGGGGATTGGATGTGGTACTTGGTGCCATGGTCTAGTCATGAGGTCTGTGGTGACAGGTTGGACTTAATAATCTTTGAGGTCTCTTCCAACCTTGGTGATACTGTGTGATACTGTGTGATACTGTGTGACTTTTGCTTGGTCTTCAAAACTAATATTAAAGTGTATTGCTGCATAATTCTGTGGCTCTCTCCTCAGCCATAATGCAGGCTAATAGGTCAACCTTGGCTCTGGAAAAAAAGCTCAGTTATAGGAGCTTTAGTATTCTCACTGGGAAACACGCAGTAATTCTTGTTCCTGAGTCATACTGCAAAAGCTTTTTATAATCTCTCACATTCACTCTCAGAGCAAATGATTACACTTCTGAGCTCTTCCCCAGCGATCCAAAAAGGTATTTGAGGTTCTCTATGCAGTGAGAGATGACTGTGCTGCAGGGAACACTCTCACAGGCAATATGTGCTGGGGCTGCAAATCCTGAAGTGCAGGACTACTATTTGCGTCAACACATGCTATGTCCAGGACAGGATTACCATTACATGCTTCATTCACTGTTGATGTAGGAATAGATTCTGTTCTTTGTCAGGCTACATACACAACCCACACCAGGAATATAATCAGAGTTTCTGTGTTCACAGCACAGGCTGCCAAGGGCAAGCAGAGCCAACTGTTGTAGCTGACCAAAGAGGACCCAAGCGAGGATCTATCAAAGCAGACTCACTTGCAGATGCATCCCAAACATACCATGCTGTTACTGTTTCTCTTTAAAATGTGACCCAGCTCATAACCAGAAGCATTTGCCTTCACATGGCATCTGGATGATACTAAAATGATCCACTGGTATCAAGCCTGACATGACAGCAAAAAGTACCCACCTAACAGTGTTTGCAGTGGAGACGGTCGATAGAGGAATTCAAAGCATACTGCACATACTGCTTCTTTCTAGAACATGAAAGTACCACAGACTTTTCTGGTTCATTTTATTTTCAGAGACCTGAATTACAAGCTAGATCTCACAACTCCTGGTTCTTTATGGTAGCCACAAGAACATCTGTCCCAGACATTTCACCCCACCAGACGCTTCCACACCAGAAATCTGACACAGTGACTCAGCAGTTCCTTCCCATAGCTTTCTAAAAGCAACTGAGTGTAGATCTTAGTTACTAGGAGCTGGGGACCAATTTTTTCTTGAGTAGTTTTTAAAATTATTTTCAAAGAGAATACAAAATTGCTGAGCAGAAAGCCAGAGTCTCACACGCTAGCAAGTCGGGTCAACCACATTCCGTTTCTTTGGAAGGTATCAGCACGTTGCTGCTCAGTCAGTCTTTTGCTGGTGGTGGCTCTAGAAAAGGAGTCACACAAAGGCAGGATTCACTGCTCACCATGGTGCATGTCACACCACAAATCTGGCAAACACCTGTCCTGAGGAGGAGGAATAAAAGCAGTTTCTTGCAGAAAGGGATGATCCAATGTTCCATGTATTGAGCACTATGCAAATTCCAGATATGTCCATGCTCCCTGTTACCCTGCTGTTCATGGACAGTCTACTCTAAAGGGTGTTTCACAGGGTAGCTGTTGTTCTTCTTACCAGTAACTTGATCTGCATTCAGTATTTCCTGAAGGTCAGTCATCTTATCTTAGAGCAGAAACAATGAATAGCAAATTTTCAGGGGGACAACAACTTAGGAACAATTCCGGGGCTGAAATCTGTTCATATCAACCATCTGCCTAATAACAGCTCTGTTATACTCAAAGAGAAAACATAACTAAAATCTGTGTCACTCTTTTGGCACCTCAGTAACACATCTTGCTTCTCAGAAGCGCCCAACAGCCAGCAGCCCTCGTGGAGGTCAACATGGGCAAGAGTTAGCAACATCAATTTGGACAGATCATAAGCACGGCAAAGAGGTGACCTTTGCTATATCTGCCTTCACCAAGATGAACATTGATTTACTTCTTCACACCCACACCACAGGAAAGTCAAAACCAGCAGAAGGGAAACAGGACACATCAGCCTTAAAAAATCCCACAAGATTACTCTGATAGATTCCTGGTGGCAAAGGTGAATGTAAAGACCTAAGGTGTGCATAAAACTTCCTCATTTCCCCACAGCTGGGTTTTATTATCAACTTTGTGTATCTGTATTGCTCCAAACCTTGCATTTAAGAGACGTATTTCTAGTAACCAATTCTAAATTAATAGCTTTTAAATATTGAATATGGGCAGCCTGCAGCTACATGTGTTGAAGAAGCAGATCTTGCAAGCCTGACTCACAGCAATAATGGCTTCAGTATCAGCTTCTTAATTGTAATGGAAATTACTGGAGCAAATTACCATAAAGGTTTAGGAACATTCAGTCCATTCTGACCCTTCCAGGTCTGTTGCAATATGTATTTGCTTTTTCTTCATAAATGTTAAAATGCTTTCCATTTTTTTTAATCAGTCTCTTCTCTTGGGAATACGGAAAGAAACTTCCTTTCACCATGGCAAGGTACCAAGAGGACAGGTGGCTTCCTGTGTAAACAATGATAATTGGGAAAGAGGTAATAGAAATTCCACCCTGCACACTTCCAAGTCTAGCACGTAAGTTCTCCACGGTGTGTGAAGTTGCTTGAGGCAGAAAGGGGTTACCTGCTCCACTGAATCCTAAATGTCACTAACACAACTTTAACCCACCTACAGGTCTCAAAACATTAAAACATTAGCAGTGGGTGGAAATTGCAGGGAAAGTAAAATCAGTTTGGGTATTTTTTGCTGTCATGTCAGGCTTGATACCAGTGGATCATTTTAGTGTCGTCCAGATGCCATGGGAAGGCAAGAGCTTCTGGTTATGAGCTGGGACACATTTTAAAGAGAAACTTGAACAGTAACAGGCCTAAAGCTCTCTTCATCCACTCCAATTGTAGAGCAATCACTCAACAAATCCAGGGCCACATATTCACGCTTAGAATAAAAATCAGAGAACAACACTAGCTGAAGAACCCAATCCTTTGCACCAATGTCATCTTTGCCAGCAGACCAAGGGAGGCACAGGCTTATACCCATGTCCTTGTTTGCAGCTGACAACTTTTGGGAAAGACAGCAGCCTGCATAGCACATAGCAGTTCTCAGAGAAAGAACCCAAGCACCGTCAGGTTAATCTGATGTCTTTGTTTCTGCGAATGTAGCTTTTAAAGGAGTCCAAGGGTTGCAAGTTACCATTTTGCTGCTTTCAGAGAACTAACATCACAAGATACATCGGAACAAATTCAAGGCACCAGTCCATTTTCAGAAGGGAATTCCTTCAGGTTGGATTAACCAAGATTTACTCAGTTTGCTTATGTTCTGTCTGCTCGTGTTAGTTTTGTACAAGTTCCAGTAAGCTCCACTGGAATTAATGTACTGATAGGGTCATGCCGGGGAGCCTCATCTGAGATGAACTAGATTTCCACTGGCACTTACTGGGTCTTAACGGCACATTTGAACTTGAGTGTACTTACACACATAGGCTGAGAGAGGGGGGCTGTAGGACCAGCAAACTGGCCTTCAGCTTCTCACGTGAACTTGTATGGTGTGATCAGTCACCATGGCTTTTTTGTCCCAGAAACAAGCACTTCCCCCTGTGTTCTCATACCTCTGTGGATTCAGAACAGAGTGTTCCTTCCCATGCTCCAACCAGGAGGACAACGAGGGGCTGGCCCCAAGGGGTGATAATGAAAATGCCTTGGTAATGAACCCATCTGGTGATGTCCTCACTGGCCTGGCTTTCGGTGCCAAGAAACTCAGCAGGGGTCACCCGCTCTTTAAAGCAAACATATGTACAATACGTACGGATTTTACTTTCCCTGCAATTTCCACCCTACCCCCCACTGCTAATGTTTTAAATACTTTCCCTGAAAACACTTCTCTGCAGGAACGGCTGCTAAGCAGATCTCCAACTTTGCTGCTCTGCATTCTAGTGGCCTGACCTTTTCAGGAGAAGAGTGTCCCAAATGAAGCCAAGCACTTGGCGTGACAGGGCCCACGCTTCCCAGCCCACACAAGTTAATGGATATCAAGGCACCCCTCATACTGCAAGTCTATACAGACCAAGATCTGCTTTCTGGCTCGATGGCTGAGTGTCACGGCAGCATCCAAGTCCACAGAGATAAATGTTCTTCCTTACCAAGAGAATGCATCTTGGCAATACCACCAATCAAAACCAGTCTCTGGCCATGCTATTTCCAGTCGTGCCTGGACATCAGCTAGCAGAGCAACAATAGGTCCAGGCCATAAGCCTGCCACCAGGGTGCTAACACTGCAAAATCAGTGGTGTGGTTGCCCTCAAGCTTGCGTCCTGTTTAGCTCACTAGCTCAGAAGTATCTCAGGATGTTAGCCAGCCCAGTCACCTCCGGCCAGACAAGCTCCTAGCACCCAAAGCCTGCAAGCGAGGCACCAACACCTTCAGCCACACCCAGACTCTGCAGCACATGCCCATCACCCTTCATAGACAAAGCATTGGTTCTCGTCACCTTCTAACAGATACAACCACAACTGGTGAGCCAACGAAACGAGAGGTCTGAAAGGGAAAGAAGGCCATCACCACCTGTGCTGGGGACAGACACTGAACCAAGCCTCCTGTCAGAGGACTTTAAGGAAGTGTCCAGCGAATAGAACTAATGGGACAAGCAGCACCTTCAGCCCCACTGTCCAGGAGGTCTCCCATAGCTCAAAAGTGCCCTCCTCTGGCTGATTTTGACAGACTCATCCATAATTGCTGGGATAACACTATCTGTGGGAAGGAATGATCAAAAATCAGCTGCAAAGCAATCACTAAAGAGCAAGTTATCCTGCAGGAGGAGGTTTTACCAAATGGTATAAGAGACAGGCCAGATGCACCATGGCTCCCATCACAGCCAATGTGCAGTAAGCAGCTCAGACCTGCAGGCAACAGCTACCCTCTGAGGAAAGCTTCATCCAGGCATTTCAGTTCAGGTCATCTTTTGACTCTGAGGCTTCATGTTTTACAGCTCTCAACACAGCTATTGGAAAAAATAATAGTAATAAAAACAACTTCGTTTTTCAGGACACAGTTTTCCGGCTCACAAATTTCCATACTGCTAAGTCATCTTTGGACTCTTGTCTCCAAGCAGTTGCCTGACATATCCCAGATGACTATTTTAGGAGAAGGACCATGCCCCAGAAATGCCTGCTTTCTCTCTGCTGACTGCAACAGCGGTCTAGACAGTGAGCACAGATGGAGATCTCTGTATTTGGTCAGGTGAATCACACCCCCCCCAGACTCTGAGCTTCAAAACTTCACCCTGCACGCAAGCTTCAAAGTTGCTTTACTGGCTAAAGCTGTTCATGATTAAAACCATCCTTGGATATCTCAGGAATCTCTGACTTACCTATCTGTCACCACATGGGTATTCCACCTAGGTATGGCATAGCATGATTATGGTTTTTATTTCACTTCCTTTTAGTATCATGGGGAAGTTCCCTACATTCCTGAGAAGATAACTCCACAGTCTTGTAAATCTTGACTGTATAATTCCTTACTGTTCCTTGTGGTATATCTTAGGTAATTCATGGATACTATGTTTGCATTTAAGGCTATTTGAGATATATATATATATATAGTTAGATTGATATATAGATGGACACATAGACATTTGATATATAATGAACATTCATATATCTTACCCAGTTTTTAATTTAAATAAATGTATAATAAATAAACACATTGGTTTAAACAAATCTATCTGGAATCTCAGTTTAGTCCTCTTGTCCCACATTTTTCTGCTGAGCCTTCTGGGTTAGCTGCTGTCAGCAAGGGGCTGACTAGAACTGCCACTTAGAAGCTATTCTTCATATATTTAAGAATGTTTGCAAGGGTGCAAGCAAAGAAGAATGGGAAAAAAATCACAATTTTGTAAATCAATGGAAGGGAATTTGTAACCAAAACTTAGGCAGCTGCCAATGGGCCTTTTTACATGTCATTAACCTGATCTGCGTGATACTTAGACAATGGCATCACTAATTGCTCTCATACCAGCAGTCCATGGAAAAATACCTGTTTTAGAAACGAACCACTGAAAGACAATTTACAGTAACACTGAAACTGCTACAGTAAGGTGAGGTTCGTGGGGCAGAGGTTCCTTGTGGAAAGTCCTAGAATGCTCTTACAGTGTTTCTGTAGCACTATTGTGATTTGAAAGGACACCCTATATCACAACATAGGGGTAGAGGTAACACCACCTTCTTCCAGAGGGTATTTTTGCCATCAGGATTTGCCCAAGGCTCCCCTGTATTTGGCCATATGCCCCTCATCACACATTTGGGAGTTGCTTTCCTATGGTCTCCTCCAGCCTGGCAACAGCATTCATCTCACCATCACTTTGGCTAAACAGACCTTCCAAAATACCTTGATTCCAGATTTTTTCCCCTTGATAATTTGCCTCTCCATGTGGCAGGGAGTAGTCCTGTTTTCAGTTGGTAGGTCTGTCTGGCATGACATGCAAACCACCCAAGATGTTTGCTTCGATTCCCAGCAGTCAGTACAGAATGTATTTGAGCTTCTTGGAACGTGCCAGACCTTGGGGTTTCTTGCATGTCATGGTAAGTGAGCTTCCTTGCTTTGATTTCTGCACCAAGTCATTGGTGACAGAAATACTCTTAATTTTTCACTTACGTAGGTAGCTCCACTCTTAGATGTAATTGCAGAAGTCTCTGTGGCCGAGTCAGACAGCCACTTTGCTCTGTTAACATCTCTGCCTACACCCAGCCTCAGAAGTCTCTGACTCGGTTTGGACTTTTCTAAACACACTATTAAGGATTTAGTAAATCTAGTCTCTCGATGGTATCATAAAAATCAACTGCCTGGCTTTATTTTTTTTTCCCCCCAGTTTGATGATATTAGAGCTAAATCACCCACTTTACTGTCCCTTACAGTCCAAAGGTTGTCTGGGTGTAACCGAGGCTAAGACTTGGCACAGGGTCTCCATTACTACTGCCTATTGCAGAGGAGGACTCAAGTCAATTATAGCCTAGAAACATTAAGGCCTCTTGTCTTACCATTAACACTGGAACCCTTATTATGAAGAAACATTTTTAATACAGCACCACCAAAAAGCCAGGAACGGAGCTCTGAGCACTACACATCCAAAGGGAGGTGGAGAGTCACTGCCAGCTTGTAATTTAAAAATAAATAAATAAATAAAATACTAACATTTAAAAAGTAAACAAATAAAGAAGAAGATACAAACAGAAATGGTGTTCTGGGTCTGACTCTAAAATTATTGTGAACTGTGTGAACTCCTCTTCCCCCTGAATGCCTCTTGAAGGGCTTCTGTTGGGAGATATCTATGTCTGTACTTCTGAGGGTCTGTAACGGATAAGAAAGTACATCTGAAATAGAAGAGTGTGTTTCTCAGAATCCCTACCAGGAAACAGGGTGGTTTGACTTGGCAGAACAGAGAAAAGCCTGGCATATTGTGTCAATATCACAGGATCTGCCTTTCTTTAAATATATAAAATCTCTTCTGGTTACAGTTTAACACATAACCATTCTGTTTCAAATTCTGCTTTCAATAGTTTCTCAACACTGAGATTCAGCATCTTCTATTCCAGTCCTTTTCACAGCAGCCAAGTCTGCAAAAAGATTTTTTAACACTTCACATGTTCCTAATTACTTTAATCAGAGAACTTTGAAGAGCTCTGCAAACATTTATTAACACTTGCAACAGCTCCACAGGTCTGTTGTAGGGGGTTCTCATTTTATCCCAAATATACAGACAGAGTAACTAAGGTAACAGCAGGCAAAAAGTGTTTGACTTCTCACTTGAAGGTGTAGTGTGTAAAGTATCAGATAATTATTCTTCTATTGAGAACAGCTTAATGCTGTAATGTACAAATATTGACTGCTTGTGCTCAAGTGCTGCTCTCAAAAAGCTCCTTCAGATTTAGATGCATCAATCTAGTTTCATGCAGAACTATGGTTGATGTGCAACATTTGTACAGGGATTCTGACTGCCAGTCTGGGGAGGGCAGAATTGAAAGTGTCAGGTCAGAGCCTGTACCAAAGCTTTGAGGTCCAAGCAGTAGAAGGCCTCCCTCAATGAAAAAACAGATTCTGTAATATAGGCTCCCCTTGAGTTACTACCATGAACCAGGGCATGGAGGGGTCACTGACCTCTCTCCACTGCCATCAAACACCCACAGCAAAGGCCTTTGCTGGGCAGGAGGTGTCTGGTGTCTGGAGGGACTCCCCAGCCTTACCCCATTGTCAGACCCTGCCCAGTCTGCCCCATTTGGAGACATATTCTTCTGACCATGGAGAGAGCTGCAAAAAACAACACAGTGCACCTTTCCCAGGCTGGGAAAACATCCTGAACTGTTGCCTTCTTTCCACCCCATTACTAATCACTGGAAACAGCTGTTCCCTCTTTCTTTCTTTCTTTTTTTTTTTTTTTTTTTTTTACTGTTTAATACTCTGATCAACTGTTTCTGGTAAAGATAGAGTGGGAGAAAGAAAATTCTATATACCATTCCACACAGCTGAAATAAAAAGCAAAGGCAGCTAACTCATGTGATTCTTCAGCTCCCTAGAAATTGAACTGAAATGCATTAAATTCATCTCACATCATCTGCCAATATTCAGTCTGTCCTGTATTGAAATTCACACCACTACCCAAGAAAAGAAAAAAAACCCCTATTTTTCATTCCCAGGTCTCACAAACAACAGCTAATGAAGTAATGGGTTCAGATTTTGCCAGTACCTGCTAGGGTAGGTCAACCTAGTACAGCTTGAAGCTATTAAAATGGTCCTATATATTTCTGTGGACACACATATCATAAAGTCAAAATGATGAAGTGCCTGGTACAGATAGATTTTGAAAACAGTCAAGAACTGTTTGTTCCCAGCCCTGGAGGAGTTACAGATCCCTGAGGTGGCCCATAGCTGCCAAATGAATCTAGAGATGAAGAGAGCCTTTCATCTTCATCCTCTTCAATATTCGAGGGGAAGGAACTCCATTCCAGTGCATCAGTAAGACCTTCAAAGCTGAAGGTGAGGCAACTCATGTACTGCTTCATAAGAAAAATAAATCACCACACAGATGGCAAAATAAGTGCAGAAAGGAAAATCCAACTGTGAATCTGCTTGTATGCAGACCAGCTCCTCAGCTATTAGGAGTGAGCCCAGTTTATACTAGCTGACAGCCTGGCTCCGCAGTTGGGTTTTTTTCTGTTTGGCTGGGGATTTTGGAGTTGTTGGTTGTTTGCTGGTTTGTGGGTTTGTTGGCAGCTGGGATTTTTTAGAAGGCATTGATAAAGTTATTCAGTGGGATTCTGGTTTTCCCTTATACCAAGTTTCTCCTCACATCCAGCTCCCATAAAGCTGAAGAGATCCCCATAGCCTCACCGGGAGTTGAGATGGGGCTTTACACCTGATGGTGGCAGCTGAATTCTGTGGTGGGCAGGTTGGCAGTTCATAGAATCAATAAGGTTGGAAAAAACCTCAGAGATCGTCAAGTCCAACCTGTCACCCAACACCTCATGACTAACTAAACCATGGCACCAAGTGCCACGACCAATTCCCTCTTGAACACCTCCAGGGATGGTGATTCCCCCACCTCCCAGACAGCACATTCCAATAGAGACCAACCCCCACCTGGCTACAACCTCCCTTCAGGTAGTTTTAGAGAGCAATAAGGTCTCCCCTGAGCCTCCTCCAGGCTAAACAACCCCAAGTTCCTCCATAGTCTTCAGCAGCTTCATCATCATGGCAGTGGAGAAGGAATTTCATCTGGATAAAAGCCTGGGGCAATAACATACTGCAGTGATTCACCCTGGGAAGTTGGCTGAGTAGCCCATATCCAACCTTAATTCTCCTTCACAGGCTGTCCTCAAGCCACTTCCAATCAACCTCCTGTATCCAGTTTCTGGGATGACACAGGAGATGTGCCACCACCAGCCCCATCACTGTGTGCCCAGGCACACTGCACCAAGCAGAGCACTATACAGATAAGACATTTTCAATTTTTTGAGGCATCTTCAGGGTTTTTTCCAAGTGTCTCCCTATTGCTTTTTTCACTGCTAGGATGGCAGTGAAAGGACTCAGCTCCCCTAGTAAGTATTGCCATACCAAAATCAAAATTCATTTGACTACATCAACCCATGCACTTGAGTGGACTCAGACAGCTACCTGAAGGGTGGTTGTAGCCAGGAGGGGGTTGGTCTCTTCTCCCAGGCAACCAGCACCAGAACAAGAGGGCACAGTCTCAAGCTGTGCCAGGGGAAGTTTAGGCTCGAGGTGAGGAGAAAGTTCTTCACTGAGAGAGTCATTAGCCATTGGAATGTGCTGCCCAGGGAGGTGGTGGAGTCACCATCCCTGGAGGTGTTCAAGAGGGGACTGGACGTGGCACTTGGTGCCATGGTTTAGTCATGAGGTCTGTGGTGACGGGTTGGACTTGATGATCTTTGAGGTCTCTTCCAACCTTGGTGATTCTGTGATTGGTTTTGTCTCCATTAATACTAAGAATACCTGGGAATAGCTACTGCAGCTGAATCCATCCTGAGAGCACTCTTCAGTCATTCAGTATTAGCTTATGGTGACTTGAGATCTCAGGGACAAATGGAATGAAGTAAAATCACATAACAGGACCAAATTACTTGGTCAGGTCAGCGCAATTCCCCCCCAAGAAAAAGGGAATAAATATGTTCAAAGAGGAACTGTGAGACCTGATAGAAGACACATGACTGCCAACCCCCCTGCATGAATACACCTACCAGCACAGTACCATTGGTGGCAGCAGTGATGTAAAACTTTGCAGTAAAAGCCTACCAAAAGCAAGTAACAAATATATTTAAGCGACAAATATAGCCCAGCTCTTAGTTTTGATTAGGCAAGGCTCACACGATTACAGGTCAGCATTAGAACATAAAAATCCTCATGTCACCAAGCCAAAGAACCTTCCAAATATCACTTCTCCTCCCACCACCTTCTGGATTTTGCAGGAATTGTTTCGTGATGGTTAACCCTCAATTCCATCTGTTGTATCACAACAGCCCTTTACACGCAAGAACAGAAGAGCAGGGTTTGCTTCTGAGCTGAAAAAGGAATGTGGCAATTTTTTGAGAGAATGGCACACAACATTCGAGCTTCTGAGCTCCAACAGCAGGCCTTGCAGACAGGGGGCACTCAGAAATTAAAAAGGGCTCCTGGGGGTCGTTGGGGGGGGGGGGTGTCGGGGTTTGGGGGTTTTTGTTTGTTTGTTTTGGTGCTTGGGGTTTGTTGGGGTTTGGGGTTTTTTTTTTTTGCACCAAGCAAGGAACAGGTGTTCAGCTATTTCATAGCCAGGAGCATCACTGCAGTCAGAGATGCCTCTCCAGCATCAAGGGTTTTCCAGGAACACATTTGCACTCATTATATTGCCGCAGTGGTACAAGTCAGCGCAAGCTTGGGGTGCTGGCACAAATATAAACCCGGCCGCTGTTCAGAAGAGCATGTTAAGGTTGTTTGAATGATGCAAAAGGAGCTATAGTGGATCAAAGCATCCTTTAGGCACCTTTAGCTAACCATTTTTAAACAAAAATTAGAGGAAAAGGGAAACAAAAGTAATTGTGTGTCGATTTGCATGTCCAAATATCGTCATTAAAAACACTTTGCTAGGTCTAATGCTCAGGCCCACACATCAGGCTTGCCTACTCAAGCACTGGGACTATGAGAATATGCTAGGTACCACTCAGAAAAATTCACCTAATTAACTTCTCGCACATATCTCCTCATTACTTGCTCAGACTTACAGCCCTTGTGCTTGAAAACAATCCTCCAGTTGTGCAGCCCAGGCTATTGCACTGTCTGGGTCTGTGCTTTCGGAGGTTCTGACATTTATTCAGTAATGCAGCATCTCTCAGCCAGCCAGCAGTTCACGTTTTCATAGCCTTCAGACAGAAATCAGTTTGCAGTGCATATCCAAAGGAATCAGCTTGTATCACTTCTCTGACACAGCATGATATTTTAACTAGGTTCTAACTAATTTTATTTAGGCATTAAATCATTACATTAGCAAATGTGATCCATGACAGTAATTGCTCTGTAACAGCTACTGTCTGGCCACCCTCAGCTCTGGATCTCCTCAGCAGCAGCCTCGTGGGAGAAGCTCTGGTCCTGATGGACATCAGAACCAAACCTTCCTTTCCTGCCAAGTGACAGCTTTTGTCCACATCTGCCAGCTAGAAGCTAGGCCAGAAACTACAGCATAGAGTCAAACATCAGAAGCAAGCAGACTTCTGGAACAATCTTCAAAGAAGCAGTAGCAAAGCCTGTGTTTTGGATTGATTAATAAACTGCTTCCACACAAGCTGCTGGTCAACAGCATTAGCTCCATGTTATCTGCAGCAAACATTCATGTTTTCCATCCACCTCCTGCCTCTGAACTTCACCTCACTGATGGAAACAACAGCTGCATCTTTCACTTTCCTTTGCCTTCAGGGAGGTAGGTTGCTTTTCTCCATTCCATCTGGGACCTCAGAAATCCCAAATCCTGACAGCAGGAAACAGGGCAGATCAGTCCCAAAAGCTTGTGTCCAAGCAAGCACTGTGTTTGCCAGTCTGCTCACTGTTGCTATGGCACATCTAAAGGTTTTGGACAATCTCCGTGGAGAGCCAAGCAGGGACTAGCAAAGCATCCATGCTCTTCATTCTGGTTTTGATGACACGAGAGGTATGGAAGAGTACTAGGTTAAAATGATGTTAAAGGTAGGTGGGTACCATGAAGGCCAGAAGGAAAAACTTCACTCAGGAGGTCAACAGCTTCCTGTAAAAAGCTGTGATGGAGGAAGAAGTGCAAGACCTCCATGCCGTGGTTTGCCAATACACCAAGTCCAGTTCATGTTGACCATGGGACAAAATGCTGCACAGGTATAAGCTTTGCAAGTTCAAATGTGTTCAAGACATTTCAACATGTTAACTTTGTGCCAGCAGGCTTTATGCCTGATCAAACATCACCTGCCTGCACCAATCCAATTTTATGCTGGATCAGGCATTCCCCATCCTCCTGCCACCAGCATAAAGCTGAAATAAAGCAGCAAAGCCAGGATTCCAAATCTTGTGCTCAGCAGGAAGGCAGCAGCGTTCCCATCCCTGAACTGCTGCAGTTTACTACCTCTGGACGTACAGATCTGGTACTGAGCAACCACAACCTGAAAGTGTAATTCCACAACCACTCTTCCAGGGAAAATTAAGAGTTTGAGAAGTTCCCTCTTTCCTGCCTGACCTAAGTCTCCTGTTCACATCCCTTTGCCTCTGTTAACCTCCTGTTTGCTTGTGTTGATGCAACGGGTTGCAGGGCTATGCAGTAAACCCGGTCAGGGAAACTTCTTTTGAATAGCAGCTGGGTTGTGTTTTCTCATTTTGCATCATTTCACGTCTCCACAAAGAGCTTCCTCAGCACAACTGAGGGGGCAATCAACTGTGTGGTAGTGCCAAGAGTAAGTGGCCAAAGGTGGGGGCAAAACTTCTAAATTGTCTCTGCTCCTGGGGAAAACATTCATGTAAGTGCACCCAGAGTAAGTTAGCTGCCAACCTCCTGAGCAAGCTATCAGCATAGCATTTGCATTTGAATTGAGAGAAAAATCCCCAAAGAGCATGTCTAGGCAGGTGGGTAGTCTAGAGTTGGTCAGAGGTGGGATGGAAGGAGGGCATTCTTCATGAAAATTGGGTAAACAGTTCCCCAGGCTGCTGCACACTACAAGGATTTTAGGTTGTTTCCAAAACTTTTACCTATCTGTACCACTGCCTTAAGCTTTAATAAATAAATCTTCTTTCTGCTTTGCAATGAAACCTGTCTAGGGTGGTCATGGGATCAGACTGTGCAATGGAAAAGCTCGTCTACCTAATTAATTACTGCTCCTGCTTCCCTCAGCATCAGAAAATGAAACCAGGTCCTTTGGCTCCAGCTGCATGAACTAATAGGAAGGCACTTTTAATCACAGCTAGGGACTGCATCCTTGTAGTTTCAAGTCACTGAGCTTGGTCTACAGCAGGGAATTTTCTTTGTTGCAGCTTGTGGAAAATCAATGGGAGCTACAAGCATGGGCCAAGCTGTGGGGAACCTGGACTCCCAAATCGATTCTGCCGCTTGCTGAGGGTGGTAAATACACATACCTGCTGCTAGCCAAGTCTGCCTAACACCATGTTTGATACTGTCTGCTACTAGACTTTTGTTTGCTTGTCTATCTCAGGGGGGAAAGGGATGAGAGAGGAAGGGGGAGGTGAGAGTGGTAGCAGGATTACCACATATAGTCATTATAATCATTAACCACAGCACACTAAATGAATCATTAAGCATCACAACAGATCCACACATGCTTTACTTCTTAAAGCTTCCTGACTTGCATCTCTGTTTTCTGTACAAATGCCCAGTAATTGTTTCAAGCAACCAAGCTCAGTTCCAATGTTACTGATGCAACTCCTTCCAAAAAAAAAATGACTAAACAGATGAAGCTTTGCTGAAGGAACAGATCTGTTTATAGAACATACTTTTCTTTCACTAGACCAAATATATTCAGCCCTCTCAAATAAATATGTACATTTAAAACTTCAGAACTTGCTAAATCACCAGGAAAGAAAGAAAGAAGGAAAGAAGGAAAGAAAGAAAGAAAGAAAGAAAGAAAGAAAGAAAGAAAGAAAGAAAGAAAGAAAGAAAGAAAGAAAGAAAGAAAGAAAGAAAGAAAGAAAGAAAGAAAGAAAGAAAGAAAGAAAGAAAGAAAGAAAGAAAGAAAGAAAGAAAGAAAAAGAAGGAAAGAAAGAAAGAAAGAAAAAGAAAGAAGGAAAGAAAGAAGGAAAGAAAGAAGGAAAGAAAGAAGGAAAGAAAGAAGGAAAGAAAGAAGGAAAGAAAGAAGGAAAGAAAGAAAGAAAGAAAGAAAGAAAGAAAGAAAGAAAGAAAGAAAGAAAGAAAGAAAGAAAGAAAGAAAGAAAGAAAGAAAGAAAGAAAGAAAGAAAGAAAGAAAGAAAGAAAGAAAGAAAGAAAGAAAGAAAGAAAGAAAGAAAGAAAGAAAGAAAGAAAGAAAGAAAGAAAGAAAGAAAGAAAGAAAGAAAGAAAGAAAGAAAGAAAGAAAGAAAGAAAGAAAGAAGAAAAAAAGGCAATTGGGATATTATGTAATGAAGAACAACTTGAATTAGAGAATGCATTTTAAAATACTTTAGGCATGCTCTTTTGAGGATAAACCTGACTGCAATTGTTGGTTTTTTTTATTTCAGTATCTAAGCCTGAATAAATGTATTTATTAGAGATACAGAGGGGGAAAATGTGAAGGAAAGGAATTATTCTTAAAATATAAGTCATAGAACAACAGAATCAATAAAGTTGGAAAAGACCTCAGAGATCATCAAGTCCAACCTATCACCCACCACCTCATGACTAAACCATGGCACCAAGTGCCATGTACAATCCTTTTCTGAACACCCCCAGGGATGGTGACTCCACCACCTCCGTGGGCAGCACATTCCAATGGCCAATTACTCTTTCTGTGAAGAACTTTCTCCTCACCTCAAGCCTAAACTTCCCCTGGCGCAGCTTGAGACTGTGTCCTCTTGTTCTGGTGCTGGTTGCCTGGGAGAAGAGACCAACCCCCACCTGGCTACAACCTCCCTTCAGGTCAGGCTGACAGGCCTGTAGCTTTCAGGTTCCTCCATCCTGCCCTTCCTGTGGATGGGCATCACATTGGCAGCTTCCAGTCATCTGGGACCTCTCTGGTGAGCCAGGACTAGTGGTAAATGATGGAGAGCGGCTTGGCAGCTCATCTGCCAGATCTCTCAGCATCCTAGGATGGATCCCATCTGGTCCCATGGACTTTTGAGTATCCAAGTGGCTATACTTGTGAGTATCCTCATGGATTTCAGGGGGATTACACTGCTCCCTGACCCCATCTACCAGTTCAGGAGGACAGTTATCCTGAAGTCCTCCTGCCTCACTGTTGAAAATGGAGGCAAAGAAGGTATTTAGTACCTCAGCCTTTTCCTCATCTTTAGTTACAGTGTTCCCCTCCAGGTCCAATAAAGAGTGAAGGTTCTTCTTGCCCCTCTTTTTAGCACCATTAATATAGTTATTAAAATGCTTTTTATTGTCATTTTAATGAAACAGCTAAAATAATACCAACGCCATATGAAGGGCACAAAGCTATAGAGAGCGTGGTGTATCATGGCAGTCACAACAAAGAGGAAAGCAGTCCTCAGGAGCAGGATGTGAGCTCTTCCAGGAATGGGAAGAAGCCCCAGGCAGAAAACCCAAGAGATCCCACTCTTGGCAAACTTCCCCCTTTATAGCATGACATTTATGGTCTGGGATACACCTGTAGCTGACTCAGGTCAGCTGCCCTGGCTGACTCCAAACTGCTAACAGCCTGCAGACCATGGTTGGCCTAGGATTCTATCCCAGCAAAACCAGGAGAGGGACTTCCACAGAAGTTTTAACTGAGTCTTCAATCTATAACAACCTAAACATCCTCTTAGCCTGGACTATAAGATTCTAATGAGGCAAATAAAGCAATACTAACTTGTTTGATTTGGTTACCCAAGCTAAAGTAAAAAAAAAAAATAGATTTTAAAAAATAATATACAAATTGTGGATTTGGGGTTTTTTTCCCCCAAAATTCTACTGTTCTTATGACCCCAACAGCTATTTCCACAATCATATGCTTGCAACAGCACCTGGCAGCAGTTTCAATAAGTTATCTGAGTGTTACAAAATGGCTTTACAGCAGCAGACTAAACCACTCCATTCAACCTCCTAAACTGATCCCCTTTTGGCTTCCATTCCAAACTGGCCCCTCTGGAACAGCCCTGCCTGTATCACAAGGCTGATGAGATCATGCCAACTGAATCAAAACCCCAGGAAATCACAATAGGATTAAAAAATCCTGAGGACAGAAGGCAACCAGGAGTTTTTCCATGGACATTACTAAAAGCAGGACTGGGCCACAAACTCAACACAATAATCTCACAACCTTTACCCAGGTGTAAAGGTCTGGGCTGTGGCTTCACATGTTTGCATGGTACTTAGGAGGCACAAAGAAGCAAGTAATGATGACTCACAGATTCATAGATTTGTTTGGGTTGGAAGGGACCTTGAGGATCATCAAGATCCAACCCCCTGGAACTGGCAGGAACACTTTCACTAGACCAGATTGCTCAACACCTCATCCAACCTGGCCTTCAACACCTCCGAGGAAGGGGCATCCTCAGTTTCCCTGGGCAACCTGTTCCAGGGTCTCACCAACTTCACTCTGAAGAATTTCTTCCTAATAACCAGTCTAAATCTACCCTCCTCAAGATTCAATCCATTCCCCCTTGTCCTATCACTACAAACCCTTGTAATAAGTCCCTTCCCAGCTTTTTTGTAGGTCCCCTTGAGGTACTGGAAGGCTGCCGTAAGGTCTCCTTGGAGCCTTCTCTTCTCCAGGATGAACAACCCCAGCTCTCTCAGCCTGTCCCCTCCTGAGGAGGAGCTCCAGACCTCTGATCATCTTTGTTGCCCTCCTCTAGACCCACTCCAGCAGTTCAATGTTCCTCTTGTCCTGGGGGCACCAGAACCGGGCACAGTACTCCATGAGGGGTGTCACAGGAGCAGAGTAGAGGTAGAGAATCACCTCTTTCATCCTGCTGGTCACACTTCTTTTGATGCAGCCCAGGTTACAGCTGGATTTCTGTGCTGCAAGCTCACACTGACAGCTCATTCTGAGTTTTTCATCAGCTGACACCCCCACGTCCTTCTGCTCAAGATCATTCTTGCACCACCCCTCACCCAGCCTGTATTTGTGCTTGGGTTTGCCCTGACCCAGGTGTAAGACCTTGCACATGGCCTTGTTGAACTTCACAAGGTTGGCTTGGACCCACCTCTCAAGCCTGTCTAAATCTCTCTGGATGGCATCCCTTCCCTCCAGAGTGCCAACTGGACCACACAGCTTGGTATCATCCACAAACTTGCTGAGGGTTCACTCAATGCCACTGTCCATGTCAGTGACATAGATGTTAAACAACATTGGTCTCAGTACCAACCCCTGAGGGACACCACTTGTCACTGATCCACATTTGGACATTGAGCCTTTGGTTGCAACCCTCTGAGTGTGACCAGTCAGCCAGTGGTCCACCCCTCAAGTCCATGCTTTTCCAATCTGGTGACCCACATGTCATGCAGGACAGTGTCAAATGCTTTACAGAAGTCCAGGTAGATAGATGACGTCAGTTGCAAGTAACAGTTGGCTTCATTGATTCAGCTCCACTGAATAAAAGTTGCAAGAGCAGACTCAAAATCATATCTCTTGTCCTCCTATTCCTTTAGTTTATTCTGGTTCAACAGGAAGCAGGTTTGTGACATTCATCAGCAGAGCCCTGAGCGCCCAGGTAAGCCAGCAGTAATCACCACAGCTAAATCAAGGCAGATAATATTGTCTTACCTATCAGCTGTCTCCACAGTTTGCACCAGCTGCTTATCTCAAAGAGCTATTAGATCTGAACTTTAGTTCAGTCTTCTGTTCGACTGTGTTTTCTTTTGCACTCCTTTGAAGCTCTGCATATCATGCTTTTAATTTTGCATTGAAATGCATCAGGGCCTTTAATTTTATTCCTGCTACTGATGCAATAGGGTCTTAGCAACAATGAAAACAGCAAGCGAGTCATGAAAATAATAAACCGTGCTAGGTCTGGAGGCTATGAAATCAGCACAAACATACTGCGGGGAGCTGCGCTGCCTGCACTGAGACACATGGCTTTCCATGGGCACCAGCCCATTTATGAGTCATGAAACATAATGGAGTATTGTTGAAAGCTTTGGGACCATGAGAAATTATCTACTGCCCGGCATGGGGAATGGTATAAACTGGCAAGGAACTGGAGTTACATTCTTTTACAGAAATGAAATCAGACAGCCTTGGCCTGCTTTCCAGTATACAAAACCACAAATCATGAGGACAACTCCTTAATTAGAATTAATTTTATTATTTTTTTTTACCTTTTTTTTAAGAGTTGCCACTGCACTAACCAGCCCAGGAAGCCAACATTTGCTCTGTCCCTAGCTACGTTATAATAAGGCAGAGAACATGGGGAAGACAAAAGGGAGGAGGGGTAAATGAGATGAGAGTCTCAGCATGAGCTGTGGAAGCAAATTCACCTTTCTCTCTCCCACGCCAGGTGACATTCCCTCATGCCAAGGATTCGGTACACATGGGCAAGTAGAACAAAAGCTATTTGCTTAATATTACAGTGTGATAACACCATGGTGCCATAGTTGTGCATATCTCCAAGCAGAGGAGAGCTGTCAGTGTAGGAGGCAGAATATTCTGCAGGGGAGAGCGCAGGGCTGGATGACATTTCTAATCTGAACCCCACCTTCCTCCTGCTTCCTGTGCCTTTAGAGTAAAACTGTTATATGGCCCTCTGACTGAGAAAGCAAACATTCTATTTTTAAACAAATGCTGAAGTGCTTAGAATATTGCATGACTGCAGGAACACCAATCTTTGTGGATGAATACCTGCTGGGTAGAGAAGAGAGGGCAAAGTCAAAATCTTCTCAGTGGTATTCAGTGAAAGCACAAGGGGCAATGGCCACACTGAAATACAGGAAACTCCATTTAAACGTAAGAAAAAGCTGCTTTACTGTGAGAGTGGTTTAAATGACTGAACAAGTTGCCCCAGGAGGTTGTGGAGTTTCCATCCTTGGGTACATTCAACATAGCCCTCCCTGATGAATCTGCTTTAGCCCTGATGAATCTGCTTTAGCCCTACTTGCTTTCAGGGGTAGAATTGGACTATATGATCTTCAGAACAATGATGATAACAGTGTGATTGCAGGAGAGAATCCTCTCAAGCGATGGCCCCGGGAAAGCACGCTGGAACTGGAAATGCAGCACTAAGGGGGCTGGCCCAATGTCTCAAGATGACTTGCCCAAGCCAGCTGTCGACATGAAAGCATGCAAGGCTAAAGCCAGACTAAAAAGAGCATCTAAACCAGGAGTTGTGCATAGACCAAATGTCCTCTCAAGCAAAATAAATTAAAAAAAATAATTAAAAAAAGAAGGATAATTTCATAAACCCAGGAGAGCTAAATGAAGAGTTAACAATGTGAATGTTCATTTGAATATTTATATAGTGGCTCCTTCCACACTCACACGTCTTTTGTGTTAGCTTGCCATGAGCTTTGGAAAGATCATATTTTACTGGCAGAAAAGCTCATGGAAAGCACATTTGCATTTACTTTGGAAAAGCTTACGCACTCATCATCCAGTCAAGGAGACAATAACAATATTATGTGTATTCTCCAACAGATTTCAGTTAATCTGAATTTGATATAATCTGGATACTGAGGCTTCATGATGTCTTCAAGGAGTCCAGGAAGGTGAATAAAATCCCAAAGATTAACAGCTCTTAACAAGACAGTTGTTAATCTAGAACTAAAATGGTGAATGAGCAGAAAAGGACAAAGCTGAGTAGATATTCAAATAAGAATCCTTCAGTCTACAACTACAACCTCTTTTTCCATTGTGTAGCAGTTGCATCATGTTACAGACAGACAATAATAAACCAGGAGCTCACTTGCCTCCCTCTGCCACGGATTATCTGAGCTGGGACCAGGACTGGATGAGTTCCATTTTCTTCCCTTCCCCAAGGAAATCTCAAATTGGTCAAAGCATAAATTCTGTCTGAAGCATGTGATGACATTGGGCATTGATGACATTTTTACCAAGTTCAAGAAGGTGTCAGCAGCCCTTAGAGACTGCACTTTGGCTCCAGATTTACAAATCCCCACGAGCTGTATAGGCATAATATGTCTGCTAGGCTTCAAAATAGAGTGTGTGGTTTGCAGAGGGAATGGGTAGGTGGAACTCTGGAAGCTGAGGACAGACATCGCTTCTGAAAGTGGCACTCCTTAATATGACAAAATATAAATGGATGCATCTCACTTCTAGCACCCAGGTTTAACATGCTGGGTTTGAACTACACTTTGAGAAGAATGTTGGACTCATGGAATATCACAAAGTCCTCTACTTTCCTCTAGATGTGGAAAAGAAACAGCAGACAGAGCACTTCATCTGGACTCAAGAGACACAGAATCAGTTCCTAGCTCAATCTTCACCTGCCTGTGAGTCCCCAGGAAAGTTGTTTAAGCCATCCTGGGTTTTGTGGTTCACCCTGTAAATCACAGGCTGCAAGCTCTGTGACCAAAAGCATCAGGACAATAAACAAAACAGAGAGCAAGGCATTCAGAGGTCATGGTCCTGGGCAAGTGAGCAGGAGGGGAGGCATGACCTAGTGCCACACCTAAAAAGAGTCTGAAGAAAGATGGAAGCAAAACCTCTATGAAAGGCTTCAGCTTCAAACTGAGGCATCAACATTTCATCTGAGCTGATACAAAATACCTCTCTAGGAGGACATGTACAATCTTTAGGGGAAGGACCACACATCCTCCACACTTTCCTACTATTACTCAGAGCAGTACAGCTTTGATCCAGTTGCAGGAACTTCTGAAGTTTCATTTACAGTACAACCTGCATTTACAGTACAGCCTGCATTGCTCTTTTAGACATCCCCAATGTAGCGTTATCAATAACTTATCAGGTCAGTACAGAAGCATGGCTGACAGCATCAGGACTTTCAGCTCAGGCTCAGTATGTTTACTTGAGTGTGCAAATATATTTGGCAACTAAAAGCATCTGCAACGGCCATTACACCACTATGGGTCTGGGTGCTTGAGGTGGAGTAATAACACCTTCAGTTGGACAGCAGACATACTCCATAGACAGAATAAATGCTGGAGACCCAGCAATCAGGCAGCTATGAAAGACCAAAAAAAAGGATAGCGTAAGTTTGGGGAGGCCTTAGGCAAACTCTTTGGATGAGTGAAAGTCTGAGTTTCACTCCAAGAGTGAGATATCTTTCCTTTTATTGAAAACCATCACTACATAAAATTTTATGCTCCCCATACACATATCTAATGAGAACCAAGAACTCTTGCACATTACTACTGTTACTGGATAACCAAAATGTCACTTTCATACCTCCTTGTGAGTTGCAGCTCCACCTCATGCTCTCTACAAGCGCAGCTGGTCCTTTAAAAAAATGAAACCACTCAATGTTTGTGACAATCACATATACCTTAATGTCTTCCAGCTTCTTGGCTGGGATGACACGTCCCAATAACACAGCAAAAGAAAATGCCCTCTTTCATGCAAACTAGACTTTTGTTTTCCACACAGCTTTTCCAAGTCCTGGACACACAGTCGTAGTAAATTTAACCTCTCTGACTTTACCTTTCTGATCCAGCAAGGATTGGGAGTCCAGATTGACCCAGAATTGAAAGCGACGTCACCACCAACCATCTTTGGAGAAAGACTGAGAGAGGATCCAGAAAGGATTTGATCTCTAACCTACCAAGCAGGGTTACAGAAATAAAATCTGAAGTCCTAGAACTTTGTGAATTTGAATAAGTGGTGAGCTTTGGCCAAGGAAAGCAATGAAGGTGAAAGCAGGACTTCAAAACAAATATTTTCCTGCATTCCTAAAAGGCCTTTCGTTTTAAAAAAGCATTTATAATAAAACCTAAAACAAGTTTGAAACAAATTCAGAAGCCAAGGGCACAAACAAGTTCCAAGACAGTCAGGAGAGCTGTACCATTGCTTAAATTGTGGGGAGGGAAAAAAAAAAAACCACCACCCAACCAACATTAACTTAATGACATTGGTCAAAGAGTGAAGTATGAAATCAGAAGGGGATAGGGGTGTGTGCGTTTATTTGCTTTTAAAAGGACACACACATTCCAAAGTGGTTTGGGGTTGGGGTGTTGGGGTGGGTTTTTTTTGGGGGGGGAGGAGGGGAAGGGGTGGGGAGTCCACTCTTTTTAATGTCTACCTTCTTTTCCCCTAGCTATTTTGTGCCACTGATTATTCTGGAACAAAATCTCAACTCAAGGAGCTACAGCACTTTTAGAAGTTATGCAACATAGGAAGTAATAGCTCAGCAATTGACAGTATTAAGCCCATCTCGTGGGAAACCAAAGAAAACGATACAAGTGAGAAGCAATTTAGGAAAAGAATGTCCGTTGCATCAGCCAGTCCCTCTGTGAAGTTGTGTTCATTATGTAGATTACACCACTGACATGTGGAAGAGGCATTTCACTGGTGGAGTCTAGATGAAAGAGGTTAGAAGTGGTTCATTTTTCAGCTAGAAGATCATATGGAAAACCTCACAAGTTTGCAGGGACTCCTAATATGTTTTGCCTTTGTCCTTTTGTCTACCCTTCTTTTATTTTCCCCCTCAATATGTAGACCAATTAGAGTGATAAAGCAAATCATGTAAGATGTGACTCACACAGCCTTTAAGAGAACAATACAGTACTAGCCTCAGACAGGGAAACAGCTCAGCTCACAACAGGCAGTAACTTCAAGCCTGGGGATCATTCCCATGGATGCTTAGATATCAAGCTTAATTGCAAAGTCAGGTTAGGTAAGTCTAATTTTAGACTGATTTCCTACCCACATGTCCAGGTCCAAGCCTTTGAACTTGGAAAGGGCAAATAAAACTGGCTGGCTTGGTGTTCTGCATTTGCATGTATAGCATTGGGAAAAACCAACCCCTGGTGGTTTGGAGAAAATTCTGGCCCTGGGTGTGGCTGCCCAATGCTTCTGCATGGAATTTGCCCAGAGATATCAACAGACAAGATGCAACTCATTCAGTTCTTAGAAGAGGAACATGAGCTATAAGTACACTGTATATGATTAAGCTACAGCAACACTGCCTTGTTGCAATGAGGACCAGAACAGGCTAACAGCTTAACAAGTGATAAAACCCAACTGCAAGCATTACAACACTAAGAAGGTCTCGAGTCTGCTTATCCAAGCCATGCTTCTGTCATGTCATGATGACTGCTTCAGTGCATTAATTCACCTCCCACTTCAGAACCATGCTGGACCACCCAGTTATGAGCCTTGTGATCATTCCCCATGATGACTGAGGAAGGGAGTGCAGAAGTACTTCAGACCTTGACATAGCTCTTTCGTGTGCATCCAGCTTCCCACCTTTTGGCTGCTACTCCAGCACTGGCATTGCAGCCCGCTCATTTCTGTGTGATGTGCCAGGTGCACCTGCTGGTTCTTTTTCTTGATGAGAAATCCCTGGGGAAGTGTCTCTCTCTTTGTATGAGTGTGAAAGGACAGGCAAGCAGTTGTACTGGGGAATAGGAGATGAAGACAAAGCAAGAGAACTGGAGTTCACATAAGCTTAACACACCACGCAGCAAATCACACTAAATTACAGACAATATTCTGAAGCCTCTCATTCCCTTTGTTGTAGCCTTCAGATGACAGCTCACTGCCATTCCCCTCGACTCCCATCCCAGCTGTTGAGCCACCCACTCTCTGTCCTTATGCTCTGTGACATGCAGAGCAGATGCCAACAGCCTCACATCATAAAAGACTTCAGCCTATGCATGGCCTGAGCCTTCCCTGCTCAGCTGTCACAGCCATAGTTCGTTGAGAGATCAACTATAGATTTCTTTTCAGAAATGTTGTATTTCATCCAGTTTCTGAAAGAATATTCATCACCCTCTCAGGAAGAAGCAACTGGGTTAAGATGACAAGCCCAGCTTCTGTGCACTTGTGTTTACCTAACTAATGAGAAACGAGAAATGAGGAATGTCTGACTGTATGCAAAGCCAAATTCCTCCAGAGATCAAGTATGCTTAGATCTGGCCATGAGAGTAACTAATAATATGCAAGTGTTATGAACTATTTACAGGCTTAACCCCACTGCAATGAAGTCAATGGTTTAACTCTCCCTGTCTTCAAAGGGAAAGGGATCTAGGCCCCAGCACATACTTGCAGCACAGCTCACTGCTAGGCTGGCTCATCCCCGTGAGATTCATTTAGTAGCTGTAAGCCCATACAGGATAAATCCCCAAATTGTATCTACTTCCCATTACAGCAAATACTGATGATTCTGTGCTGTCCTCTTCTCTATATGCCTTTATTTGAAACAGAGGCACTAAATTACATAACTATGTACACATGTACGCTTCAGGATGAACAAAAGGACTGCAAATCCTTTATCCTTTCTGGACCAGCAGATGGAGGTTCTGTCTCAATCGCATTGCTAGCCAAGCAGAAGTCATATTAAAGCATCCTGCGAGGTCCTGCTCTCTCTAGACCTTGCTGTAAAGAGCAGAAAGAAAGAAAAAATGCTGCAGCACTGTACTCTGAGAAGAGGCAATCAGGATGTGTTTGCATCTCCACTGCATGCTCACCAGCATGAGCTCCTTCTATACAAGAACAAATTTAATTCAGCAGTCGGAGCACAGGAATGGCATCCAGAGTTCCTGAGCCTTGACAGCCACTTGTCCCATTTGTTCAACCATCTCACACAAGCCACTTTATCCATTTATTATTTTTTTTTTCTTATTCAAGCTGGTTACCTGAAATAGGGCCAAATATAATCCCCAAACAGGCAAATGGGAAATTTCCAGTCCACTTCAATGGTACCCACAGGCTCATAGGCCTCTACATCTATATTTAGACACTTAAATATAGTAGCCTGGGCTTCAGAGATTACTGGCTGCCCACAGCTGCCACTGATCTCAGAGAGGTGAAAAGAACAAATCTCTGGTTCAAAAGTTTCTCAGTTGCACACTGCTGCAGGCTAGGAAGGTATAATCAAGGTAAGTATCATGGTATTCTTCCTGTGCTATAGGAGGAAAAAAAATCATCAGAAAAAGTTCATGTTACTTCTTACTATCTCCTTTTGAAGGTTTTGTTTGGCTTCATCACGGTCTTCAAGTTCACACCCAAACTTCTTCCTCATTTCTGAACCTACTGCCCTACTTCAGCAGGAAAAGAGAATCCCGAGTGTCTGGTAGTCTTCAAGAGCTGCTTGTCAGACAGTTTAACTACCATGAATCTCTCCATGAATCCTCATGCTTACATTTTCAGACAGACATTTACAACAGTTTACAGGCATCATTCCTGAAGGGGACCACAGAATTGTGAACATGGCAGGTAAAAATCACCAGTAAGACCTGCAAAAGACCTGCAAAAGACCTGCAAAACACAGAGCGTACAAACCTGACACGGAATCAGACGCACAAATAATGCTGGAATAAGCCTACAAAACCAGGTAACCATTTACTCCTGTGTGCTTTCCTGAATGCCTCAAGTTCGGTCAAAGGACACTCCAGTTTTGTTGCACTACAAATCACATAACAACAAAGAATGCCCATCCACTGAGATCTACCTCAAATAACAATAGGCTGCATTTTGCATATGACACCTGAAACACAAATACAGTAAAGCACCCTGTGTGCAGTTCAACCCCAGAGACACTTCTGTCTGTTCTTTGAGTCGTGTCTCTCTTCAGGATGCTAATCACAGTAACTTCTCTTTTCAGCTGTGTAACATAGCACATTCTACTTCTGCCAGTTTAGAGGAAAGGGGAAGACAGCAAAAATCTCAATAAAAAGAAAATAGTCATACATTCCCTCCTGAAAGGCATTTGGAAGTTGAGGTACCAGGAAAACCAAATCTAGCAGGCTTTTCTAAACCATCTCTGTTCTACTCTGTGTAATTTCCATGGCTGTTGCATCCACAGCAGTGCCTGGGATATGGCATGACTTCTGGAGAGAGCTCCAAAAGGCTGAGAAACTTAAAGCAGCTCCTGCCTGGACCTAATGGAAACTGGCAGAACACAACAGTAGATATCTTTGACCAACCACATTAAAATGGCAGGAAACGAACTGCCTCCTGACTGGGTTCACAGCATCACAACCAAACCATCCCATTTTCTTCTAGTAAGGACACAGCCTGCAAATCTCCTCCCTAGCTTGAGAGAAGAGCATGCTGCCACAGGGAAGGGAGGGCAGTCAGGCAAATCAAACCACATGCCCATCTGGAACATGACCTCTGGATGGCAGTGAATAGACTTCAGCAATTTCACCTTGTATGATGTAACCCTGCCCCCCAGCAGTGTTGAAAAGAGTGTCCTTGTGATAGGATTGGCTTTGGTGGGCAGATTAGATTTCACACCAGCACAGTTCTACTGAGGCAAGGCGGTGGGGGGAGTGGAAATCATGAATGAGAGAGTGATTGATGCTCCTTCTCTATTGTACAAGAATTTTGACTGCCAGCTGATCTTTCCTGTGGTTAAACATCCCTTGGACATTACATCAAGCTCAGCACCTGATTTTTCCATTACAAATTATAACAAATTTTCATATGTCCTATCATATATCTAGATATCACATTATCATATCACAGTCCTTTAGCTCTTCTTGTGCATTTCTCCCTCCCCCAAAATCCAGGCTAGGGAGAGACATATATAAACAAACTCCTGAGAAAAAACCCTAGCAGCTCTCAAGGGCAGAGTGAAAGTCTGGACTTGTAAAAATACTTGGGCAAGAGTCCAAGCAAAAGGCATGATCTTTAGAACAACTAAACAAAGGAGAGCAGGATCTTGTCCCACATCAGTCTTTAGAGGACAGTGAGAATATGCAGAACTGTGGTCCCAACGCTTTCAACATCAGAGGGTGTGAAGAATGGTCTCCTCCAAGAAATTTGGGAGTGCTGCCCAAGAATCCACTGCCAACTTAAAGGATATGGAAGCAGAAAGGTAACCCAGATACAGACCAGTGAATGTCAACTTATTTATAAACCTCCTCCATAATAATTGAAAGCCGAAATGCACCAAGTAGGAATGGGTGGCACTGCGGCTTGTGTCACTTGGCTGTGATTGCCAAACAATCTAGAAGCAAAAACATTGAGATGAAGCAAAGCATAATCATTACAACCCACCAAATCCAACCTAAACTCAATCACTTTCTAGAGAAGGGATAAAGGCCTATTGTTCCACTCCACAAAAACCCTGCTGACCATGACTGATAGATACCCTAAACCCTGAACTGCACAACAGAGAGAAGGGCCATACACAGACAGGTCTGTTAAATTCTTACTTGCTGGTAATGTCTGCTCAAAATACTTAGCCATTCACTTCATTAAGAGTTTCTTTCTCTTAGGATTATCTGTTTCTATGAATCCTACTCATTTTCCATCCAAGTTCCAGATTGTGCAGCTTTCCTGACACACCTCCTTTTATAAACTAGAAAGGACCAAAGGTAATAGCAAATGTACAGACATTGTTTTCCTCATCTGCCCCTTGTGATCTCATCAGGTGCTGCTGATGTAGACCTCTTATGACTGATTCAGCTGATGCTCTTTGCTAATAGTTTTTATGCAACCAAATCAAAATGGTGGTGTAAAATGTTCACAAGTAGATAGCAGGACTGTTAGGGCTATAGAGCCAGCTGCAGGATATGAAAAGTTTTGGTGTTCTTGAAGTATAGGCAATGCTCAATTTCCCTGTACCATGAGCTCTTGGGATCATGGCCAGTCTCAAGGTTTCACACACACACACTTTCAGCAGCAAACAGCTTCAGGAGAAGTAAGAAGAGTGAAGCTGTCCCTTGCAGGGAGCCTAACACAAGTTAGAAAAGACCTCACGTGAGGGTCCTGGGAATGTCCTTTTCCCCTACTCTGACCTACATCCAGCCTACTAATACATTGCTTTTCCTGACAAAAGAAAGAAGGAAAGGGGGAGGGGAAAAAAGAAACAAAAAAAAAAAAAAAAGGTAAATGGCACAGAATATCAATTGGGAGTGGAAAAGTTCTTCATGGATGAGCGGGTTTTGTGAGCAGGGGTCTCCATGAGGCGAGTGGAAAGTTACCGGGAGCATTTGCTGTTCCAGCACTGTGTCACAGCGCAGGAATGCAGAGTCCCAAAAGATTTAGATCTGACTCTGCACTGGTGTCAGAACTGGGCTGGTGTGCAAAAATACACAGGAAGTATTTCCTTGCAATGTTACAATGGCAGCAGCTTCTTTTCCATATTCAAGCCTGTAAAATGATGCTCCATAGGATCAGAGAGGACTTCTGTGCAGAGAGGGCTGGTGACAAGGCTCCGTTACTTGCGCCCAAAAACATATATATTATAGGAATAAGACCAAGAACTCAAAGCATCTTCCTTCTTGGTTGTTGTTTTGTTTTGTTTTGTTTTGTTTTGTTTTGTTTTGTTTTGTTTTGTTTTGTTTTGTTTTGTTTTGTTTTTAAAGTAAACATGTCTGATGGGCTGGGAGAGAAGAAAAATGAAAGTGCTGATCAGCTCACCAACTGGAAAAATGGCTACTGGAACAAATCAAACTTTAAAAACCCTGTTAATATTTTAAAGACTGCATGGCTGGGGGAGAAAAAAAAAAGGCAACATTTTTTGTTACTTTTGGGGATTTATAGCTGCTGGAGAATCCATTTCCCTAAAAATCTACCTCCTGTTTAACGCCACTAAAAACCTAGAAAATTAACTTCTGAAATATTTAACATTTATAGATACTCACTCACTGGAAACCCAGGGAAAAAAGGCCTACAAAAGAGCTGTGATAGCTACAGTGGGGAGTTTATTAATTTCAACACTGAGGGGGATGTGAGGGGGGCTGAGGGGAACATCTTGTTTTCTTTTAAAGAGAACACCACTCTTGTCCTTGACCTCAGACAGCCTCCTGTTCCTACCACCTACCAACAGGGAAGAGCAGGCTACAAGACGAAGTATAGGAAACCTGGGAAACTGGGTTATTGCAATTGTTTTAGCTCTGTCTGCCCTCATAACACAAGCAAGTATGTCAGATAGGGTGCTTAAATGTGTCTCCTCATTCTGAATGTCCAACCTAAGGAACAAAACAGGCCTGGTTTCCCCAGCTAGTCACCTTTCTTTTTCCAGATAGTCACCTTTCTTTTCCAGATAGTCACCTTTCTTTTCCAGATAGTCACCTTTCTTTTCCAGATAGTCACCTTTCTTTTTCCAGATAGTCACCTTTCTTTTCCAGCTAAAGCCAAGGGAAGCTGCAGATGCTCTCAATCTCAGCTCAAGTACTTAAAGTCAAGCATCTCACAGTATCACAGTATCACTAAGGTTGGAAGACACCTCGAAGATCATCAAGTCCAACCTGTCACCACTGACCCCATGACTAGAGGGCAGGTCCACGAAATCAGAGGCCACTTTTCAAAGGGGCTTCCATTTCTCTGCAGGTTCACACAGCAGCACATAAGATGCCCAGGACATTTGGTTTTGAGTTCTAAGTCACCTTAAGCAAAGTTAAATGTCAGATTACAAAACCTCCTCTCAATTCCAGTGCCAGCAGTCAGAAAAACTGTGAAGCATAACTGCTCTTGCCAGCAGAACTCATCTCTCATTTCTTCACATCGGCGCAGCAAAGCTTTAACTTTACTATTCAGTAAAATTTTGGCTGCTTTCTTTAGAGATGATAAGCAGCTGATCCTGCAGGGAAAAAAAATCATAAACATAGCTTAGGGAGGGTGAACTCCCCTTTTTTTTTTTTTCTTCATTTCTTAAAGAAGAGAGTTAGTACAGACAAATACATTCTTTTTCAAATACCTCAGCCTGCAGTTTAGTGCTGTCTACTACTTTTCCTGGCTAGCATTTTACTCCAGTCAGAGAATCCAAGCAAAAGAACCATCAGAATATAACACAGGGTGGTTTTTTTTTTTTCCTGTGCCATCTGTGCATGATTATTATTGAGGATGGTCATGCTAGAGCAACAAAAAAGGCAGATTAACTTTAAGAGAGGCTGAGGGAACTGGGGTTGATTAGCCTGGAGAAGAGGAGGCTCAGGGGAGACTTTATTGCTCCCTACAACTACCTGAAGGGAGGTTGTAGACAGGTGGAGGTTGGTCTCTTCTCCCAGGCAACCAGCACCAGAACGAGAGGACACAGTCTCAAGCTGCACCAGGGGAGGTTTAGGCTGGATATTAGGAAGAAATTCTTCACAGAGAGAATGATTGCTCATTGGAATGTACTGCCCGGGGAGGTGGTGGAGTCACCATCATTGGAGGTGTTTAGGAAGAGACTTGATGGGGTGCTTGGTTGCATGGTTTAATTGATTAGATGGTGTTGGATGATAGGTTGGACTCAATGATCTCAAAGGTCTTTTCCAACCTGGTTTGGTCTATTCTATTCTATTCTATTCTATTCTATTCTATTCTATTCTATTCTATTCTATTCTATTCTATTCTATTCTATCCTATTCCATTCCATTCCATTCCATTCCATTCCATTCCATTCCATTCCATTCCATTCCATTCCATTCCAACTGCAAGAGGCCGCAATGGTTGCAGCATTGGCATTTATAACAATTACTTTTATTCCATTTCAAATTTACTCTGGACTCTACATTGCAAAAATGAATGAAATAACAATAAAAGTAATGGAAGATTAATGCCAATTTCACATGGATCATTTCCAGATTCCAGCCTCCATTTAGCATTGCTTTGCCTTTGATCCTCACTTAAGTTCAAAAGTACATGTTTACATCAAGGTCATTACAGCTGACTCAATAGTTCGGCAAGACAAAATGTTTGAAAGAAAATAAGTGGTTAAATCAACTATCAAGGTCTTGTTATCAGTTTACGTCGTGCCATAAAGCAGAAAATGACCTTAAATACTGAAGGAGAAGACAAGCATGAGAGATAAACCACAGGCAGCCAAAGGCACTGGGATTGTGGATAACAATTTACAGCAGCAAATGCTCTTGAACTGTTTAACTTTTACACGGTTTCAGAGCAGGAGAAAGTCTAACTGCAGCAGGCAGACATTAACCCTAGAAAAAAAACCTGCTGTTCAAATCCATGAGGCTCTTTCATCATCCCACAGTGGATTATTATTCCCCACCCCCACCCCCTATTTCTTTTCTGTTTGAATTATGAAAAGTTTGAGGGTTGCTTTTTCCACTCCCCTTCACTTGAACTCTGCAAAGTCTCTCACGGGCATAGATCTTCCAGTCAAGAGCAAGCAGAAGTGTGATGGTGGCAGTCTTTTTGCCAGGTAACTTCAAACACAGGAGCATCACAAATAGTAATGAAGGTTTGCATTTATCCAGTTTCCAAGCATTTCACAGCTTTGGAAGCTAAAGAGATGAGCTCTCCTCTGTAACAGTGGTCACCTTGTGGGACGCTTGCTTCTGCAGCTATGTGGGGAGAATAACTCCCATTTCAGTAGGATGCAGCAATGTGCTTGCATCACACCAGCAGTCTGTGTGTGGTATGAACTGTGTGCACACACATGCTTCTCTGTTATGGAAAATAAAGAACACAAACCCCCTCTGTTTCAATTCTCATCAGATTTCCAAAAGCTGGAGAAAAGGAGAATAGAGCACAGGTTTGAGAGCTGGCAAAGTAATTCAGTGACTCATCAGAAATGTCACAGGTGCCACAAGAAAGGAGTTTTTCTCCAGTTAGAATGACTGTTTTGACAAAAACCCAGCTACATACTAAATACCCCTGCAGTCCCAGGTTTAACCCTCCACCTCACTCTATTAAACCCATGGACCAGCACACTCCCTTGGACAAGACTCTACCCCCTTGAGTGACTTTATGGCTCAGACCTATCCCAGTATCCACACAAAAGCCAACGTTCTGACGGAGAACAGCAGTTACCAGAGCATGTGAGATGTGGCAGCAGGCAAGGCAGCAGCTTGCAAGGAGTGTGGCCACCCTGGCAGCACCTACAGAAACTCCTGTTAGGTGGAGATTTAAAGTCAGCCAGGCCTTGTGTCATCTTTCAACAGCCGTCTTGGCTTTCCCTCTCTGTGAGCAAATGATGAATATGACCTTCTTTGTTTGAGTTCTTGTGATGAAGCACTGTTTGCACAAGGGCCTTTTTTTTATTTATTTTCTTTTTTCTGCGGCTTGTTGACTTTTATAAGACATTCACAAATTTGTTCTGAGTGCCAGCGAGATGCTTAATGGTGCTAAAGGGAAGGTATTAAGGATAGTCGACTCATGTTAGAACAAGCCACTTGAAAGTAGCTATAAATATTTGTCTGGATTTCATTTTGCTAACAAAAAGCTACTTTTCTTTCTGCCCCCTCCCCCCCCAATCACCCCCTCTCCAAAGAGCTGATTTTGTAAACAACAGTAGAATTTTCACATGAATATGAAAGTGGTTGGGGTGTGGTTTTTTTTTAATAGAAACTTTCCTATTGGGGACATTTGAGTCCTTGTGCTCTGTCTGCATGAAATCAGCTCCCTTTTCAGGAAAACCTTGGCAGCTTAAGACCTCCAGGGTGAGCTCATGTTCTTTTGCTCTCCCTCAAACTCATCTCTGCTCTTTCATTGCACTGGCAATGAGTTTAGGCTAGACGTAGGGACTGCAGTGTCCTAGCACAAAGCCAGTAGCTACACATTCCTCTTCCTTTTGCTCATAGGCACACTGGAGGTTTTTAGATTCCTTCAGGACTGTAGCCACTGGCCACATAATTTGGAAGCTCCACTTTCTGGTCCTATTGCTTTAAGGTCACATTGGCACAGACAGGCACAGAATATTCTGATCTTATTGTCTTTAGTACCAAAGTACTTCTCAGTGGGAACTGTGACTGGTAATTGAGGGCTACCACTCATGTGTGGTTACCCTCCAGATCCCTGTCAGCCCCATGGCAGCAGGTTTTTGCACAAGAATAGTACAAAGCTACTTCTTGGAATCGTCAGGCATCAATGATGATGTCTCTGCCTCCAGCTTTGGACAGACAGAGCCCTTTACTTCCCAGAACAGTCTTTGAATGCATTTCAGCCCCAACAGACCCAAATTTGTGTTTGGATACAGTGGTCTGAGAACTTCCAAATAGCTGCTACTGGGACACAGGAGCAGATAGCTCAGTGCTCAGCCAGCAGAAAAGGACAAAGGGGTGCCCAGAATGGGGAGGACAGGAAGCCCCTCTCTTATAACAGGAACTTGGCAAGAAAAAGGTGTGGGAGAGCAGGGTTTAGGAAGATCCTTTTTTGTTGTTTCTTTAGCTGTGTGGGAAGAATGAGTTAGCAACACAACTCTTTTGATTCATTTTCTTGGTAATTTCACCCACCATAGCTCATTACAGAAGCCCATACAGTACCAGCAAGGAAATCTTGAACCCCGCCATTTCAGACAACTCTCTTAAGAGTCAGGGTGAGTTGCACCCTGGCAAGGACAGTCAGCTTTGGCCCAAAGTCACTTTTAAGCTTGAGACACTTCTACAGCTTGAGACACTTCTACAAATATTCAAAGCTAACATCCTCCAGAGAATTTCACCAGACAGGAGAAAACAAATTTCCTAATGCAGACTTTTAAACTTCCTCCATTGCTTTTCCTCTGAATACTTTCAGATTTTCAGGCTGTGTGCATGGCTGCATCCCAGTACTCTCCATTATAACACATTATTACACCACAAACAAACCCCACACCTCCAGCACAGTAATGGCAAAGACCTGGCAGATGCTCCAGATCAGCAGAGATAACTACCACATAGCTTGAGGTACCTGCCAGGGAAGGAAGATGAAGTTACCTGCCAACATGCAGTTTGCTGCTTCTGTTGTTCTCCCCCTCCTTTTTTGTAAGCATACATGGATATCATTCAGCCAGGTTTTCCAGTCCATGCAAATGCTAATTGCCATGGTTTGAAACATTCTGTACCCCACTAGAATTAAATGGCAAAGCAGCAGTTTTGATGATATCACGGTGAATGATTTATCCAGTGATATACTACATTCTTGTAGTGTGCTTAAGCAATAAGGCACACTGGGGAGAACATTGGAGTGATTAGCTTGCCTCTAGTGTGGGCTGCAGCCAAAGGTTAATGACTGTGAGCACCCAAGAAGTTCAATTAATGCCTTGAAATGGGCTACCTAGATGGCCTGACTGCTATTATTAAATGGAACATTAACACAAGGAACACTATATCATGCCACTGTGAGGCTTTGTAAACATGAACAGAGTACTTCTCACATCCAAAGCACTCTAGCCATGTTTCTAAATTAGCAAGCACCTGAGGAACTATTTGTTGAGAGGAGGGCCCCTCCTGCACTATGGACACAGGCTTCCACCATCACCACAAGTCTGGGCTGTTTAGAGAGCAGTGTTTGGGTCAAAAGACTTAGAAGAAGCTGTGGTTTCAGGATACAGGCAACACATAGCTTTATACCACCTCCTCTATTTCTTCAGCCTCCACTCCCACCAAAATGACCAAAAGCCTGAAACAAGCAGAGTGAAAAGGAGCATATCCTTCAGAATCCTGAAGTTACTTTGCCAACTTCAGCATGTTGGGACAGACCCATCCCATCCACCCGAAAGATTTTGCCAATCATTGCTCTGGTGTATGCTCATCCCACTCTTTGTGAGGGGAAGAACAGGATACTGCCAAGAACCAAGGACTAGTTGAGCAGATGATTTATTAAAATGCTCTGTAGAAAGGCTCTCCTATAAATCCAAGCAACCCATCAATACGTCCAACTGATGCCACCAACAGTCATATTGTCATATTCCTTCCACTCTCTCAGAGGAGTGCAGAGAGAAGCAGACAGCACATTCAGGTGCCAGAAGAATCCCTCTGGAGAAGGCAGAAGCAAGAGTGGATCTAGGAAGAAACCTCCAAGGATAACGACTTGCACAAGACACACCCACTCCCTCAGTGCCCTACAAGTCAGACATGTTGCTCTGTCTCTATCCTAGCTTCTTCCTTTGTTGAAGACTGATGCAAGGGCCTTTCTCTCCAGGCTAGCTACCTATCCATTTTTAGTTCATTTAAAGACCTTAACCTACAACACCTTCTTGGCCAGGACCAAGCCAGTTGTGGTGCAACAAGGCAGGAGGGTGCAGTACAGGCAGCCCAGGTTTGCTCTTCTGAGGCTGCCCATCCCAGCTATAAAACTTCCTGCCAAGACAAATTGGATTAAGCTCAGGTCAGATTATGTGAGAGCTGGGCTGCTGGGACTTTTCACTCCAGCCATTCTTCAGTAAAAGAATTCCACAGTCTCAGTATAACAAAAGAAGAGAGAAAGGAGACTGAAGCTATGAAGAGAGAACTGGACTCCTGGGGAGAGGATAACAGAGATAAGATGCAAGGTAAATAAAAGGGCACAAGGGCTTAGTTGTAACTTCAGAGAGAGAAAGTGGGAGGCATGGAGTCAAACTTAACACTAATTAACCTTGCATCAGCAAACCCTGAAAATCTGCAGCTGCTCCAATGACTGTGTCATGGCCAGTCAAGCCTAGCCCATCTTCATCTTTTAAACTAAGGATGAAGAAAGTGACATAAAAGTGACAGTTCCACCTTCAGATCCCAGGCAGTTTCCTATGATACAATTCTGGCCTAAAAATGGGGTTTGCTTCACAATCTATCTCCCCCAGCATCACTTTACCTTTATAAGCAACAGCACTGTGCAAACGTGCACCTGCTCCCGGGTCCACCAAGGCACAGACACACCAGCTAGCCTTTAAATACAGCAGCCTCTCTTAACCAAGGGTAACTATTCACAGTATGAAATTATTAAGCATTTACTTAAATCCTTTCCTGGATTGGGAAGAGTATTGTCATGAGTGTTCTATAACTGCACAATTGAAGCAGTACCTGGTAGAAGTCATGTAATAAGTAACATAAATGTAGAAACTAAGAGGACAAATACATAAAATACATTGAATGTCCGTGTCTTACAGACTATATATATAGCACACAGAAATAGAGTGGTCTGTACCTCTGTCTTCAATGGGTAATAGAAAAATAACAAGCCTGGTTTGGGTGTTCTGGCAAGTAGAAACGTGGCATGATTGCATTTACTTGTTGGCTTGGAAAGAGAATTCAAATTCTTGGTGCATTTATGTTGAAAAAGCATCAGAAAAGGAGAAAAAGGTGTTTTAAAGAAACACTGAACAACCAGCTTTATTCTGATGAAGAAACTGATCTCCATAGCACAAATGTGTCTTCTTACTTCATCCCTTTAGGGTAAGGGATCTCAAAACCACTGAAATGAGTGGATCCACTCAGATCTCCCTGAGCCCAAGAAGAGATACTTTCTTTTTTCACTGTTGGTGTGGTACTGCACACGTCTGGAGTTACTGCAATACAAATTTACTTTTGTTATACAGTTACAGAAAGATCTGCTGCCACTAAACAAGCCCATGAAGAAAAGTGGGGGGACCCTGTTTTTCCAGCCTCTGTCTAGAACACCTTTTTCCTCCTGCTGCAGAACTTAAACACAATTTTTTTTTGCAGGATTTTGTGGAAGGCAAGGTCAGCTTTCCCCAGCCTCTAGCACACAACAAACTAATTAATAATCACAGCAGAAGAAAGAACATAGCTGCATTCCCATTTTCTCAGTATGAGAGAGCGGTGATTGAGATCTCCTGCCTCCTGAAAAGTCTCTTTTGCTCTCCAGTCCAGTTTGTATTTGTTTAAGTCTGAGGCAAGCAAACACAACACAGGCTCCCAGGAATCCATAACCGCCCTGATGCTTCTGGGTTGCAAAGCATCTCCACTACCATCTGTTTTCAGTCACTCCAAAACAAGTTCTGAAGAGTCAATTGTTTTCTTCTAGGAAAAATAAACATGCAAGCTGCTATTCTCCTGATTTCCAGCAATTTTCTGCTGTGGGTAAATGTAGCTTGAGATTTTAGAGCTAAGTCTCATTCTCATCCAAAGAATTTTGCAATATAATTACCTCATTTTTACTGACTTGGATAACTGCTGCCCATAAAAAAAAAAAAACATAACACAACAGTGTGTGAAGTCTGCAAGACTAATTCCTCCTCCTACCCCTTTGTTATAAAATCTTGGAACAATTGATAGTGATTAATCTCACTTGATATTTCTTTGGTTCTCTATTTGTTGATGTAAAGGCATTCTGTGGCTGATTGTTTTCAATTGCTTGGACAGCTGTCAGATCTGTACTGAGGTTTGATTTGGTTTCCAGGGAGTAAAATTATTCTTTTTACAGCTCTAATGCATAGTGGCTGACAGAGGTGGCCCTTCAAAAACCATGTCTGTGAAACCAAAACTACATCCAGATTGGGAGAAGATTGCCTGGAGATTCTGCAGGCAGATTACACAAGCAAGATGTGGAAGGCAATAATGAAGCCTCTTTTTATTATTATTTTATTACTAGCTTGTAAGATGTGCAGCTTGCACACTGAATGCACATACTCTCAAAGACAGTGGCAAAATCCATCACAAGGAGGCTTTATAGGAAGGACTTCAGCCTTTGGAGTAGTACTTGCAGAGCTGGCAAGGGGCTGCAATTTTTGCTTGTTTGGGGGCTGAGATGCTCCAGCCCAAGTGGTGTCTCTGCAAGAGGAAGGAGCATGATTCAAGATTCTGGGATTCAAGACTCTGGACTATAAAATGAGACATAAAAGAGGTGGAAGAACTCAAAAAAAACTGTGAATACTGAACCGCTCAATATCCTTCAGCTACATCTTCCATCTTCTGCCTTCTGACTGCCTCAAACTTCCTTACGCCTTTTGACTCTGAACCTTACTTACCCTCAATTTCAGCCCATTTATCATCACTGCATCTTCTTTTTACCTGCAACCCACAGCTGTGTGCTCCAAACCTATCCTCTCTTTCCTGGCTCTTCACTTTTCTCATGGTCCGTCTACAGACATGACCAACACCACACGTGTATGTCAACCCCAGCTCACCCTCACATCTCTTTCTGACTCCAGACTAGAACCTCACCAGACACTGTATCCAACAAACCATGGAGAAAGAGCAATCATCTGGCAAAGTTCTTCCTCCAAAATATGCAGAATAAAGTTTCACTAAAGCATGAATCTTTGATATAAGGCAGTGATTCCACTGCTTTCACCTGCAGTACTCACACATTTTCCTTGCTTTCAGACAGCAGATGAAAATCAGGTTTTATTCTGGAGCTTCGGGGCTCTGCATGATCACTACTGCTTTTCTTTATGGCCTGCTATCAGTCTTTATACACAACATCAGTGCTAACAACTTGACCTGAAGCAGAACTTACCTGTGAGCTTAAGTGTCTGGAGAGAGCAACTGACTGCTATTGAGAAGAGCTTGCTAAAATGCAAGCACTTTTGCACAAAAGAAAGAATGCTCTTAACTGCCATGGTGCCTTACCAGACAGATTATGTGGTCTGCTTAAAATATCTTCGTGTTTGTCCCTGTTCAGTTGATAAACACTACACCAATCACCAGGTGGTGGCTTAGGGGCACAGTCACTTCTTGGTGACTGCTTAGAGGCCACAGTTATGTCTTCTTCCTTTTTTCATAAGCTGTTGTAACCCAAAGTTAGCAGCACATAAAAACAGAGCCCCAAGACAGAGTGAATTATTATTTTGCATGCCCTACTGCCTACAAAGAAAGGTGCTTCCAGGACTCTCCACCACCCCGAGACACTCTCCCACTCCCACCTACTCCCTTTCCAATCCCACATTACTACTTAGTTTCCCTCCACTGTGCCATTCTTAGTTGACTGCATTGCTGCCAGCTCTTTTTAGGAGAAAATGGGGGGGGGTGGGGGAGTGTGTGGGGGTGTGTCTGTGGAACAAAACACCAAACAAAACAACTAAATTAAAAAAAAAAAAAAAAAACCACACTACAAGCCATAAACCCACACAAGTCCTTCAGTTGCCAGATCATTATTCACCCTTTCAGCCCATTCTGAAGCATCTTAAATTATTTTGATGAGATGCCTCTTTGGTTCTCTGAAGCCTACAGCCCTGTTAGGTTTTTTTAAGTTTCAAACGTATTTTTCTCGCATTTTTACTTTTTCTTGTCTGTCCCCTATTCCAGAACACACTGCAAGCAGTGGAAGCAAGCCCCATGTTATGCCCTGAGAGACTGTTTATAACAATAGACCTGAGCTTGGTTTCACTAAATCACTCCTACTGACATCCTCACTTCTTTGCTTTCTAAACCATGGCCGTAAATTGTTGGGGAAACTGTACAACAGTTGTGTTGTCACATCTATACCCTCATCAGCTTCTCTAGCAGACTGCAAATACAGCCTATCAAATCAACCAGGCAACATTCAGCCACACACAAGCCATGGGTGAAATTTCCCCCACTGATGCTCACACACATCAATCCAACTGAAAGATCTGGGAATTCCTTTCTCAGTTCCACAAACCCCAGTGTGCTCCTCTCCCCTCCATCTCTGGTTATCTTAGGGTACCATCTTCTGCAGACATGTATCACTGCCGTAGCAGTGCTATCTTCTTCCAAGCCACTTGGATGCAGGGTGGATTGAAACCATCCCTGAGCAAACCCCTGTAGTGTTCCCATCTCTTCTGCTTTCCACCACTCCGGTCTCATTTCTATCATCTGATTCCTCTTTATCCCTATTGCCTGTTCTCACACCAATTCACGTCACACATTTAAGGAGATGACAAAAGAATGTCAAATGCTTTTATAATCCACGTAAAGCACATTTGCTTCAACCACCATCTTGGAGAGCTGTTCTCCTTTTAAACAAACACAAACAATTCCAGAAGATCTAGTAACAACGGAAACGGGCGGGCAGCGGAGCGGTACACGCTGGAGCTCAGCATGGTCCCCCATTAGGGGGAAAATTTCAAGCGCTTTAATCATGACAAACGGCACCACAATGACTCAGTGGATCTGACGGGTCAGCCTCTTGGCTGGTGCAGTGCCAGCAGCTTCCACAGGGGTTCATCAGGCATGAATTGGCCCCATATGTGAAAATCCGCTACAATTTGTCCAGTTTCTCCCATCCCTGCAGAGCAAAGTCTCCATATGTGAGATCCCACAGAGCTGTCAGCCAATGTCACATTTCAATAACAGCAAAAACAACCAGTGCTGCATAAACCAGCAAAGCAATCCCATTGCTCATAAACTGGCAAGTGACCTAGGTTGGCAATGTTTTTGTTGATCACAACCCTTTCTATGGAACAAAACATAGGAACTATCATGCCAGAACAGACTCAGTGATCCATCTTCTCCTTGTCTCCCGTCTCCAGCACAAGCCAACACTGATGCTTTAACAGAAGACTAAGAATGGATATACAAAGCCTGCAAGGCACCTGGGTCAGTTGTGCAATATTTTGCCCCTGAGCCAGGGCAAAACTCCACTAGTGTTATGTACAACTGTGCAGTATTATGCTATGTTATTTCAGATATGAAAGTCTGACAGGTGCTGTCAGAAAGAAATGTTTGCCAAAGTCAGAGGGTTGTCCTTTTCTCTTCCATCTTTATTTTATCTTCATTAATATAACTGCACATCCTCTTCTTAAGATTAGATCTTTGACTTTTCAATAAACTGGGCACTACAGATTGATTCAACTTTGTGTCAGAACGTGATATTATTATTGTTGTTGTTGTTATTACTATTATTATTATCATTGTCTTCTCTTACAGAAGAAGAAGTTTTCATAAGATTCTTTCTTGAACCTTTCCCTGTTTAACAGAGCTCTAATCCCTTGCCTTGCCTTGTTCAACACAAAGTCAATGTTGGTCTATTCAGTCTCTTTTTAGAGAGATTCTCTCACTCCAAACTTAGTAGACTTTTATTGTTTTCTACCTTTATCCCACTTTGTGTTGGACAAGCTTTATGTAGTTCAGCTCCAAAAATGTTTAGCTCTGTTCTAAAATAAGATTGCCTTCTCAGTTCACAGTATCACAGTATCACCAAGGTTGGAAGAGACCTCAAAGATCATCGAGTCCAACCTGTCACCACAGACCTCATGACTAGACCATGGCACCAAGTACCGCATGCAATCCCCTCTTGAACACCTCCAGGGACGGTGACTCCACAATACAAACAAATAGACCTGGTGAAAAATGAGTAATATTAAAAGAAAACCCTGAAATTGTCTCTTCTGGCCTGTTGCAGCTGAAGCAGAGTTTAGGGACGGTGGTGCTGATGATACTGCTGGCTGCACAAGGGATCATATTCTTTCTGAAGTGCTGATGTTTACTTAACTACAAACTATGTTTCTTTTCAGGGGGCTGTTTTATTTGTGTGCCTTTCTCGCAAAATGACTGGTTTTGTAAATACTAAATCAAAAGGAAAAACCACTAGATCCATTCTTCCTTCTGTTTTGCCTGCCTCTGCAACACACTGTTTAAAGCCTCTGCCTGTGGGCCTGGTAGTGCATGCTACCATGGACAACTTCTGAATTCATTTTGAAGACACGCAGACACTTTTGGTTTAAGCTACTAAAAGAAAATAAAAACCTTTTGGCTCCCTCAATTTATACGTTAGTAACACTCAGGGCATCTTCTGATTACAGAGCCTGAATTACAGAGGGAAAAGGCTTACATCCATCCTCAAGCTAAATACCAACTGCCAGTTCTGGCAGCCCTGCCAGCCTTGTTAGGTGATAAATTAATGCTCGCGCTCCCATTGTGCGCCAGGCCAAGCCAGGCAGAGTTCAGGCAGCCAAAGCCTTGCTTTGTCCAAACTGCACCCACCCTCTAGTGGGATGAGGAAAAAGTGCTGCTCTGGGTTGCTCTGCCAGCCCTGTTCTCACTGCCTGCCATCTCCTCCTAGACCTGCTTTAACCCCCAGCACAGAGCTGTTTGCTGCAGGAGTGAGAGGACACACATGTAAGATAAGCATGCTAAGATTTTTTTCTTTCTTTGCTTCTCTCCCCCTCCATACATCTGCTAGATCTGTGTTAACAAGGCTCCTTAGCTCCAAAAGTCCTGATGAGTTTCACCAAGAAATTTTAGGGGCAATCTTTTCTTTCCAGCTTTGTCTGGCACTTTTCAGAGTCACTGCCAGCTTAACTACAGTCTTGTAGGTGACTAAGCAGGGATCAGTCCAGCAGATGAGGGCTGTAACTATCATTATACCTTTCTTTTGCCACAAGGAAAAAATAAAGAAAAATTATTAGGACAGAAAAATAAATAAATAAATCCAGCCCATTTTCCTCTATGTGTGAGATCAACCAATGGAACTGGCTGTAAAAAGTAAAAAAGTGGAATGCTGTTGCTAAACAATGAGCACTGCAGCTGTGGTATGATCTGTGAAAAAGCAGCAGAGCTGTAAGCAGGGTACAAACCATGACCTAGGTCAGTTGTACAAAACATAACAAGTGAGCAGTCCTTTGGGCAAACCACTGTTGAAAGGGTTTGCAGCATCTAAAGGCCAGATCCTGCTTCCCACAGCCGGGGAGGAGACAGAGCAGGATGTTCTGCAGAGGACAGGCAAGCAGGAACAAGGGCAACAGCAGAGCAGCCACCCCAGCTAAAGCGAAAAGATACAGCCTCCCAGTACCTGGGCAATAGCTGAGCAGGTCCAGTGGCCACAACCAGGGTCAGCCACAATCTAGAGCCCCAAGCATGGCCAAATCAGGCCAGAAAGTCAAGGTACAATGCCAAGCCAAACAGCTCCATAACATCAAGGGCTAAGTCTGAATGCAGATCAGGATCAGCAGGCACAGAATGAGGGGGCACAGCTACTCAGGGCAGTCAGAGCCTGCTGGCACACTCTGAGGTCTGGCAAAACCTCTTTATAAACCCCGAGTAATGATCTCCAGTGAATTTGTATGAGTCAAATTAGGTCCATAAGAAATAAGTAAATAGTTACAGCAAAGATGCAAAGTGAAAAATTATTAAGAGATATATTCTGTTCTCAAATACAAAGTGGGAGCTTGCAAATAAATCCACTACCTTTAGCGGTGAACCTCAGTGAAAGGTGGAGATACAGCATGGACTCTTGGAACAGAAATGCCTTATACTAGCCTGATTATTTTGTCCACTGCACACAAGGCAAAGGACAGAAATAAAGCAGCCAAGACCATTAAAAGCAAGATGGGACCTGAAAACAATTGAACAGGGAGAAGCATACTGAAGAGAGCATGATCCCTTCCTCAACATGATGCAACGAGCAGCCTCCAGCAGCCTGCTAGGCAGACTCAGGTCTAGAATGGAAACAGTGTGAAGTGAAAGGGGGGGGAGGGGGGAGGCAATAAAAATAAAGCTATAAAGCTATCTTTCATAGGTCACATGGTCCCATCAGGAAGTACAGAAACCTCTGACTTGTCTGGCTTTCTGTCTCTCCCTCCCTATGGGTCTTCTGCAGAAAGCATAGTCTGTGTGCCCAGGAGGTGACGAAATCCCTAATGCTGTATGGCACATGGGGAATTTGGAGGATTGCAAAACAGGATGTTTCTTGGAGGAAATACAGTCTCAGCAAGCAAAAGGTTCAAGTACGGTACATCTCACAATGATGTAAGAGCTTGATTATGCATCTCACTTAAAGCCCAGCTTAGGGTTTTAGTCCTAGTAGAACTAATAGGCAACACCTGCTGCGATGAAAACAATTTCCGTCCCTGAACTCTAGCAGAAGTGTTTATCTTTTGAGTTAGAAAATGTTTCTCTAATGTCTGAACAAGACTCCAGGGACAGGAACATATGCCCAGAACTGACGTTCCTGCGCATTAGATAGCTTATAAAAATGGGAATTAGAAAAACCTGGTATCATCAGATGTCTTGTCCAATAAAGTCATTAAAAGGAAAGTACAGAAAGATTCCTCTAACATTCCCTCTCCCTGCCACTGTAGTCCTGGTTGTCCTTTGTAGAAGAGAAACAGAGGCTACTGAAAAAGCTTGCTGGGGTGAATTCTGAGTTCAAAATTCAGGGCTTTTCCAAACCTGTCCCTGGCAAAACTACCGCTGGCTTCAATGGAAACTTTACCCAAATACGGGCCTCAGGACTTGGGCCTCTTGGTTTTAGTTACTAATTTTATTATTAAAGGTTAAACAGAGCTGTTGACAGTACAAACTATTTTCTTATGTAAGCAGTGAAAGGGAGACTGTCAGATATACAAGATAAAACAATACTGCCAAGTCAAGGCAATATAGGTTATGGGTGAATGTCCTTTCACAGAACATACTGCACCAAATCCTGAATTTCACCCTCTTCCTCACACAAAACTCCCATTTAAATCAGCTGGAGCTCAGCTTAGGCAGAGTCATGACTAAGAAAGGACCTTGGGGCTCAGCCATGGTCTCCTCAAGGGGCTCTAAGAGGCTGCAGCTGTTGAAAACACAAAAGCTCTTACCTTTACAGAACAAAACTTGTGAGCAGTGAAAGGTCATCAAAAAACACATACCTTGCATTGCACTGAGAATGGAAAAGGCACAGGTCCCAGTCTCGATCAACAAAGCTGAAGCGTTGCTTCATTTTCAACTTAGGGGGACTGTTTGTCCTAATAATGTTCTAGAATAGTAAGACAGAGCTGCTCTGCAGATGTGACTGATGTATAGATTCATTATTTAATGCCCATTAAATACTACAACTGCAAATTAAGTGCTTCGGCCATTCAGTTCTACACACACACACCCCGTAACAATAAACCTCTTGATGACAGAAACATAAAGGAGAGCATCTAAGGCTTTCCTCCCGTACTTTCTGCTATGATATTCATTATCGAATGCTTGGACACAAAGCAGAGACTTGTTTTTCATTCTTGACCCAAAAAATAACTACAGCAAGGATGTGATGCTTGTAAAAATAATAACCACTCCATCAAAGGCAAAGTGTTCTCAGTTCAGCCTAACAACACTTCATTGGTTTGGTAAGTAAGTGGCAACCCTAAAGTCAACTTCCTGGAAATTCTACTGTTGTTATAATGAAATTGCACTGTCAGAGCCATATGATAGTTCTGTCTTTAATAACAATGCAACAGACATTAAAGGAAATTCCTGCGGTCGACTGTCCTACTCGGATGCAGCAACCACCCAATAGATCATCAGCCGTACAATAGTCAATGGTGTCGCAAAGTTCTTGACACAGTTAACACATTAACACATTAGACAAACGTAGGATTGGAGCCAGTTCTCACCAAAGCCAATGGAAAAACTCCAACAGAGTTGTACTGGGCACAGGGATGGTGTCACATGTATTGTCAATCACATAGGAAACAAGACAATCAGAGCAGCTCTCTTCTGACATCAGCGTCTGCCTCTACTTGAGGCTTTGGCAGAGCTTCATGAAGGACTGGATCTCTTTCTTCTGCTTCTTTCAAACAGCCTGAGAATAATTAGGGTTTGTTTTTTTCAGTACAGGGCATTCAAAAGGACATTGTCAAGGTTCGCAGAACTGAAATCTAAATATTTTTTCTCACTTCTTCTTACATTTCATATACTTCTTAAAATGTGGTTTGATTTTTACCCTTATCATCCCAGTGCTTCTTTAAAATGCAGCAACAAACCCTTCCTTTACAATCAACTCCACTATCATAAATCACAGGCCAGCTCTGACTGTGTACCACTGAAGCATGTTCCTATCAGCAAACATGCCAGTATATCTTAACCATGGAATGTATTTTCTGAGCAAATGTTTAGTAAAAGCCATATCATTTGCTGACTAAGAGTTCATTGGGATTGATCTGCTTAGAACAGGAACACTACGGATGAAAACATACTGTTCCTTTACAGCCACAATACTAACAAAGAAATAAACACTCTCTCAGCTGACACATCAAGCTTAAAACAACAAAATCCTTGTGCAAAAGGTGCACAGAAATACCAAAAGTCCCAGTTTAAACTATACAGCTAAAAAAAATAATGAGAGAGAGAGAAAGGCTCTATATTTATCATCGTGGCACTAATTCCCACTGAGTCCCAAAGAATGAGCGGGCAAGAGAACCTGATCTTGGAAATATGTTCACAGAGACAGAAGCAGGAATCTAAATCCAAGATAATTTTCCTTTTTTCATAAAGTCAGGGTTTCAACAGCAGAAGGAAACTTGTACATTTTCCTATCAGTATGGAAACATACTAGCCCAAGGCTGGAGAGGCAGAGACAGAACACATAATAGGTGTCAATGAAATCTGCATGAAGCTCCTTTCTCTATTTTCCTCTCTATTCTTCCACATCCTTAATTCCACACAAATTTGCTGCTTTCCATGAATTTAATTTTAGCACATCTGCACCAGCTCCTGCAGCAGAGACAACACTACTATGTGGTCACCCCAGCAGGGAGCCTCTTGCTCTCCATCCCCCCATCCGAGAGCTTGGCAGAGGCAGGAGCTGTGCAGGTGGAGCAGCAGGTGGGCAGCTGAGTTTGTGTTTCCATTGCCTTCAGCTCTCACAGATGCTGCACCAGAGTCAGCCCCACTCCCATTGAGGCTGTGGCACGTCTGCTTCTGCACTGACTGGACTTCAGGGGACCTTCCTCGCAGCAGGTGTAGCAAGGAGGAACATGCGTCCTCTCTCCAGTGCACTTTTCTCAGCAGATGCTTGCTGTGTTGCATCTGTTTCTGCCAGAGATCTTAGCTTTTGGCCTAAGGCAGTATTTCAACAGCATTTGATTAAGTTACCCTGACAATGAGAGTAGTAAAATACTGGAACAGGTTGCCCAGGGATGTGGTTGAGACCCCAACCCTGGAGACATTCAAGATCAGACCCGACGTGGCCCTGGGCAGCCTGATCTAGATGAAGGTGTCCCTGCTCACTACGGAGGGGTTGGACGAGATGACCTTTGAGGGTCTCTTCCCCCCAATGCAATCTGTGAAAATGCAGCCTGTGTAAGCACCAACCAAAGGAGGTTTCCAGTCTTCTGTCTCAGAGCTGTCAAAGGAAAAAGCTGAAAAAGATGATAAGCAGGTATATGGCCACTTAGTCGGTGATGATCCAACAGGATCAGACAAATAACACCAGCACCCATTAGCAAACTTTGCCTAACGTAATACCCTTACCCCCCTTACAAAACAATCTCTTTTAATTAAGTGGAAATGTGTTGTAAGGGACTTTTTACTTCACTGCAAAGAATACAACATACTTATTTTAGCTGAAATTCATAGAAGACTGCTTGGTTTACAGGGAGAAACAGGGAATGAACGCTCACTGCAATGTGCCTGCAGAGTAAAAGAAATTACTTCTCAGAAAGTGCCAAGTTCAGGATTTCAGCCTGCACTTTAAGCAGAGGCTAAGAGTAAAGTCCTGCCTGCTGGAATTGTGAAATCTCTGTATGCAATTTTATAAGCAAGTATTAGCACAGCTGGCAAAGGCTTTCAGCTAGGAAAAAGTTATTCTACTGGTGAAGACGTGCAGAAGGGTGCAGATGAGCTGAAGTCTGCAAAAGCACATCAGATGGGGTGCTGTGTGGACTGAAGGGCTGCTGAGAAGCCACTGCAGTATTCATGAAGGATTTTAGGTCCTTATACCAAAATGCTAATAGCAATAGCTATTAGTATTTATTTTTTTTTCTCTGTTTCCTGCATGGATTCAAATTTTGCAGACAGCTACAATGAAAACCTTTTTGAAATGCCAGACAGAGGGAGGAGATGGACCTGGCACATAACATGCAATGAGGAGGCTGGTTTGGTAGGTCCTGGTGGAGCACTTGAGCCCAGTGATGGATTTGAGAAGCAGCTTGTACTGAGCTGAATGTAAAACTCATGAGGGGAAAAGACGCTTGTTCTTACAAGGGCTCCATTACAAAAGCTTTTGTGAAAGGTCAGATCATAAACGACCGAATGAAGGAACTTCAAAATCCACACTGGTGAAGAAAAAGAAGGTACAGCATGAACCTGAATTTAAGATAGATTCCCCCAGGGAAGAAGAAATAGGGGTCTTGTTAAAGCACCAGCTGTAATTCCCATCTGTATCCAATTTCCATTCCTACCGTCTGTGCAGGATAAAGCCCTTCCAAAAGGGATTGTTAGTGAACTGGCTGAGATCTGGAGGAGACCCATGTGCAAGCTTGTGGTAGGTGTCCCACAGCTCAGAGGAGACCATCTGTTTCCCATGTGGGTTTGAGGCCAGATGACATTCTAGGCAGTATAGAAGCAAAGGTCACCAGTGACACGATTACCCAAATGGAGGGAAACCACATGGAGGAAAACTAGAAGTTGCTGAAGCAGCAGAGTCACCACCAGCAACTCTTCCCAAGGCCCAGACAAAGCGCCAGCCGCTAGGCTGCCATTGAAGGTATGACACCGACAGCTCGAAAGCCACATTGCTGATCAGGAATAACTCTGACCCACAGAAAATGGGGAATGAAGTACATGGGAACTGCAAGAAGTAAATAAACCATAATTATCAGCTACACCAGGAGAACTCAAGCTCTTAGGGAAGTTCGTGCCTATATAGGGCCAGGGAACTTCTCATAAAATGATCACTGTATTTAGTGCTGGGGGAACTTGAGAGACCTTCACTTCAGCTACCTGTTGTTTTACCACTGCCAACTGAGTAAAGTGCAGGTTTGGAGTGAGTCTAAGAACTGTGAGCCTTTTAACTGTGCTAACACATCTTCTCCTGAACACTGGTGGGATTGCAAGGTCTAGGTGGGTGGTGGGACTTGGTGATCTCAAAGGTCTTTTCCAACCTCAACGGTTGGAACGGTTCTACGGTTCTATGGTTTTATTTTCCATTTCCAGTGGAAGGGAATAAGAACAACTGATGACTCTGGGAGCACCATTTATCTGAGTGACAAACTGCTCCCCATGTGAACTCCAAATAAAACTGTGGTGAAACCTGCTCATGACACCCATTCATGACATGAAGAATTCTTCAGGTGCTGATGCCATTTCAACTGACTGGTGGGAATTGACTGTTTCATGCTCTTTCGTGCTGGGCCAAAGATCATATTCTTCAGGAAAATGACGTGACCAAATAACAGGTGTGCCTGGTGGGAAGTCATGTCACAGGGACAGAGTTCAGTGCATAAGGTGTTACAACAGGGCTGTCTCTGAAATAGTTCAGCGAGTTAAAGCTGGCAAATGCGACAGCAGAAGGAAGAGAAAGGATATAGCAAGAAGAATGGCTCACACAAAACACTAATCCCATCTCCAGGAATAAATAAGTTAGGATGTAGCCCTCAGCCAAAATTGGACTGTGCTTAAACCAGAAACAGTTCTCTAGAACCTCTGCCATCATCACGCTGGTCAGATGGAAATGAAAGAGAAACAAAATCATATCCTGGAATACAGCCAGAGGCAACTACCTAAATTGCCCTCAGCAGATCCAACTGCAGCAGTAAGAAATGCCAAGAGATACTTAGGCATTGACTGTTGAAACCTTCATTTACAAAGAAATCTAATGTTACACTCAGGATAAAACACCAAGAGTGAAATATGCTCATAGCTTAGATATGATGCTATCAGACTAAAACAGTACCTAAACATCATGGCAAGACAGTAATACCCCAGTCTACTGAAGGTCATTCAAACCCTTAAATGCTCAAGAGAGACATCAGAGAATGACACACCATCCAACCCAAGATTTGAGCAGTGAAAACACCTTCCACTTAGGTTACGTGGTTTGTATCCTTCAAACACAGAGGGAACTTTTAGTAGGAGAGTAACAGACTCCAAATCATTTTAACGAGACAAAGTTTAAATTTGCAGGGACTAGATATCAGTTTGAAAGTTATCATATCCTCTTGTTGAGACATTTAATCATCTGATTACTTCAGGAGACACGCTAAGGAGATGGAGCTACCTGTAGGCTCCAGGAAATTGTACAAGTTTGCTCAAAAAATGTCACCAAAGAGGTACAGAACTATTATGTCAGCTAATTAATAGAGATTTTTGATTGGAGAAAGGAATACTCAATGCATTTTAGACAGTTAAATTTTCCTAAAAATCAATCTCCTCTCTTTTATCAGAATCCAAAAGACACCAAAACCAAGCAGACCTCAAATCACCAATCCACCTCATCTCCCCCAGATACCTTCAAGATGCTATCGACCTGCATTTGAACCAGTTGAGTGATTGATAGGCAGTGATTGTGCCACTTGAGGAATCCACAAAGGTTTTGAGAGCTAAATAAGTATTGCAGTAGTAAACTGCAAAATGGACAACTGTAAAGACCGTGAATAAGCTTGGAGTTCCCTGGGACGTGTTCCATACCCCCCATTTTTTTCTAGGGTGGCTAACACACACAAACTCAGCTGCACTGAGCCTCCCAAGTCTGGCTCTCTCTTGTTAGGTCTGTAGATGCACAAAAAAACCCTCAGGCTTCCTGGCTTGCTCCTGCCTAACACTGTCACAAGACCAGTCTGAATCTTTTCTCACTTCATTTTAGCCAGCTGAAGACATCTGCCCTGAATGCTGCTTTCCAGGTCCACGACGAGGAATGTACACACACAGAGTACATGCAGAAATATATACCCATACATTTCCAAGGGTGCCCTGGGTTGTGCCTTGTAAAGAGTGCTCTGGTGGGGGTACACTGGTTTCCATACCTAACAAATCTCACCCAGCAGTGAAGGAACTGAACAGCCTATGTTTTGCAAATGCAAATCCAAAGATTTTGGCCTGCTTAGTACATTGAGACTGCCACACAAGTTCATTGAAAGAACGGCAAATGCCAAGGGAACTCCATAACCCTCCCAGACAGATGCAGAAAAGAATTTGAAAATACCCCAATGTGTTCCAAAAGCCTATAACAGGAGACTGGCTGTGGAAGAAGAATTGCTGGTATGATCTCAGGACTCAACCCACTGTAGTCAGACAGTCTGCCCACAACGAGATGGGCCCAGCCAAGACAATACAAGCTCTATACTCCCTGATAATCCAGGCCCAAATACAAACATCCCCATGCCTGCCTATGCTACCCAAGTCAGTAGGTGAACCTGGGAATATCACATAGATAGCAGACTACCTGATTTCCTAGTCTCAACATCAGCAAAATTTCTTTGCTGCTTTCCAAAACTCCTAATGGGGCCAGTTGAAATGATGGATGTAAACAGCTCCTCCAGCCACAGGCAGTGCTGGATATTCCTACAAGTACTAAGCTCCTGTTGTGTATTACATGGCTGCCTCTATTCAGGATGCTAAAAAGACGTTCAGTCTGCTTGTATATGCTGGAATCATTGCATACAGAGTTCCCATAAATCACATAAATGGGTATTACTATGTCATTAGTTAGGGCAGTTGCTGTTATTATTGAAAAACCTTCTGGCAATCCAATCCTAGTGCCATCCAAGCTAAGGCTGGCCTCAGTGTAATTTATACTGGTCTCAAGTTTGTCCCCTGCAAAGTTTACCAAAAGACTCTGGCAGCTAGACAGTGTTATGGTTGCTGAGCCCATTCTCCAACATATTCCCCACCCCAAGAGTGAGACAGGTTGACACGGAGACACATTACCAACCATGTGCTGAGGGGAGCTACGTCCTCTTCCAGGCTGCTAGTGCTGTGCTCCACAGATGCTACACACCTGAGCCAGAGACAGCCTGTTTTCCACTAGGGATATCCTCCTCCATGTGTCACAGGAGACTGGGGGAGAACCAACCCCAACCTTCCTGCTGGGGTCATTACACACACAGGTGAATCTCAAGGGACAGTCTCAGAGCACCCAGCAAAGGCACCGGTGAAAGAAAACACAAAAGCACAGGCAGCATCTACCTCAGCCAATCTGCCATCAGTTATCAAAATAGAAACTTGACTAAACATGGAGATTTGAAAAGGCAGAGAGGAGTCCCAGGAGCCAACAGAAAACCATGGACACCCAGCTCGTAGTCTTATTCTGCACATTCTACCCTTCAGTCACTCTGTCTGAACCACTTAACCCGGAGTCCAATTTATTCCTGTGGATTTTCAAGAAATACGAATCCCAAAACCAAGATGCACTGAACTTTCAGTATTAAAGTATTAAAGCTAGTATCCATCGTGTCAATTCTCTCTCTCCAATTTATTCATTCTCCTTGTTATTATCATCTGACTATAATCTACTCATAAACAATAGCCTTATGATTTTTTTCCATGCCTCTTTATTTCCTCAGCCATTGACTTGCTTTCCTGAGGCTATCAAAAATGCATATAAAAATTTATATAAACACATCTCTATTTTGAAATGGTCCCTAACTACTTATAAATGCAATATGACATCAACCAAAAAAATCAAAGCATATTTGGCAAATGGGACCCACTACTGGCAATGAAAATGGGTGTAGCTGAAATAGCCCCAAGAAAGGACCCACCCAACCCATAGACAGAATGCATTTAAATAAATATAGGGTCCAGTCTCGGTTCATAAACGTGGATTGGAGAAGAGCCACCTGAACAATACCACAGGGGGACATCCATGCACTAGCCAGACATGCAGACACAGTTGTACAGTACTGCAGCACCACAACTCATTTGTAGTTGGACAAGTAAAAGAGTGAAATACTTGAATTCCATTCATGGATGCGTTTCCAGAATAAAATCTGATTACACTAGAATAGAGAAGACAGCAAATATTCTCTCTGAGGGTTGCTTTTTTTCACAGAACACAGCATCTAGCAATTCTCCCATTTGGGGTTATAGATTTAAAGTGATTTAGAATAAAGACGGGGGGGGGGGAAAAAAAAAAAAAAGAAAACCTTCTTAAATAATCCCTTAGCAGGCATGAGAAACTACCACGTACAGCTCCACGTGATGACCCAGCTATAATCCAGACTTCGCTTTCTGATGACTAGCTGAGCTCTCGCGGTTATTATGTCAGTGGAACCCCTCAAAAAAATTATAGCTTTTTATTCAGCTCAAGACCACGTATTACTATGATTACTAAACTGGTTCATATAGTCTGTTGGTCCTGCTACAACATTAGACAAAGCCTTAAGTAATTACCTATCTCTTCAAAGAATGCGCTTTTGTTGGCGCCAGATCCCGCTGGAAGCAGGCATGCATGCTTGTGGATACACTGTGCACAAGAGAGGGCACATGGCAATATATAAACAACAGGACAGAGCTACCACCACCACAGCACTGCAAAAGAAAAGGCTTCCACAGGAAGCAAAAAACTCTACATCAGAAAAACACATCAAATGACGTGCATAATAAATACAACTATGGGTGATGCAGGCAACATGGACATCACAGTGGCAAGCTGCAAGTTACTGTGGGACAATAAAGTTAGTTTGAAAATAGATGTTAGCATCAACCCTGCAAAAAGAGGGGCTTAGGCAGGTTCCTGCATCCAAGAGGTCCCAGTGGAATCAGTAGACCCCATGACAGCAGCAGGACTTCAATTTGGTTTTTTAAATGTTGCCTGTTCCAGTATTGGTAGACACTCATCTAACACTCACAAAGCAGCAGAGCCACAGCTCTATGACTCCCTGGTTTTTCTACAGGCTGTCTGCAAGTCCTGCCCATAACTGCTAAGATTTGAGGAATCTTGTTAGTGTCATCTATCCGGGCTTGACAATTCACTATTCACTGAAAAAGTTTGTTGTTGTTGTTGTTGTTGTTTTAATGTGAATTTCAACTCACGGCACTTGATATTGCACAAGAAGAACAGAAACCCATAAACTGTGTCATGTAGGACACAAATGCCAGCATCTGTAAGCCAACACGGTTTACAGGCTGTGCCATGTGTCAGAGCATCTGCCCAAATCCCATGAGTGAAGTGAGGTGCCACCAAACAATTGTCATTACACCACGGGAACAGTGAGACCCATGGCTTAGCTCTTGTCTGACGTGCAGTGAGGAGCCCCAAAGCAGCAGCAAAACTGCCTATAGGTACAAAGTGAAATATGGTCATGAAAATCCAATGACAGCCCGAAATGGGACTGCGGAGGTGCTCTCCTGCCTCGTTGCTCTTACTCACTCTGCTGAATTGCATTGAATTTGTTTGGTGCAACGTGAAAACAAAACCTGATGCTTCATTTCAGCATCAGCTATTGGCTGAAGTGAATCAGTGGAGAAAAAGCAGAGGAGAGTCAGGCAAACCATCCAGCTGACTTGTGTTTGCTGGTACCTGCATGGCCTTTCACAAGAGAGGCAGATTCACTTTCCATCCGAGGCGAATACAACTGAGAGCCAGGACTGGCAGGGTAGGATGATTTAAGAGCATTATATTGTTTGGACTCTTGATTCTGGAATCACTGTACTCTGCAGAGAGTCGTACTTTGCGGGTGGTGACTACAGTGCTATAATTACCTCTGTAATTGCACTGGCACATTTCCTTCTTGGCGAGCCCCGTGAAATTACAGTCCCGTTACCTGACCTGGGGTTCTGATAGTCCTAGCACAATGGGAAATCCCACTTTTTTTTGGCCTGACCAAAAGCTGGTAAGGTTAGTATGAACTGGAAGGCCAGTAATGCCAAGACAGTTTCTTCCAGAGCAAAAACCATGTTGGCAATGTTCTCTTGACTACTACTATCACTTCTTCAGGAGCTGAAGTGAAGGAGGAATCAAGGAACCACAATACCCAAAGAATCTGGCACAGGAGAAGGACATCATGGGACTAACGCATCTCACCCATCTTTAACTTCTGCCTCACCTAACTGCATCATAAATACACATAAGCTGGGCGTGTCTGATAAATACATCAGCCATGACTCTTAAACTTAATTAAATTATTTGCATTGGGCTTTGGCATTATAGCGCAGTGCTAATTCTCATCTTTGCTACAGCTATTGCTGCAGGACTTGGCAGGTTCAAAAATGCAAAACCATCTTGTGTTGCAGGTGGAACCCAATTAATCTCTCAGCTTTGATCCTGCCCATGACAAAGCACATGTTAACCTTGAACCACGTAAAACAAAGAGGGCTCTTTATATACCAGATGGTCTTGTGATGGAAGTCTCAGATAACTCTTTGTACACAAGCACGGTTTTTCCCAAAATCAAACAGGATTTCTGCAGATCTCTGATGAGTTTCCATCCTCCTCCAAGCAGGATCTGACACTGCAGCCTTTGGTCAGGAGACAGAGCTCGCTGTGTCCCAGAGGGCCATTGTCTGGATGAAACCAGAGACTCCACTGCAAATCTTTTGCAGATTCTTCTTCTCTTTATAACACACAGGGGGATTCAGTCTTTGGTGCCTGCTGAACAATTCTCTGAATCAAAACTTCTTCTTCAAACTCTTCCCTAGTTTCTGGTGTATTTTTCTCTCTGCTGATTTAAAGTCCAGCCTCAGAATATGGGTGTTACAGGATGTTCAGCACTTCTGTGCATCAAGCTGCAACTGACTGAGGTAGCCACTTCACTCAAGGAAATTATTTGAGGTTTTCTGAGAGCCTCTTGACAGCAGGTAAAGATTCTTTCAGCTTGTGGGAGTGCCAGCTAGAACCCTTTATAACCTGAATGACACATAATGTCATAAAAACTCCTGCTAAAACTCACTCTATCCTTTCAAGATGGCAATTTTGACATCAATGTCTACCTTTTCAACCATCAGATAGCAGCTCATCTGGATAAGAACCAGCATTTCAGAGATTGCCTGCAAGTATCTCCTAACAAGAGTCCCTTCCATGCACTATTTTAGTTAAGAGCGTAACTCAGCATGCCTTACAGATCTCTTCACCAGTCTCTTGGGACGGTGAGGGGGGAGTACTACTGGGGAAAAAATAGGAGGAAAAGATGGTTTTGACCATTGCTCATATCTAGTGACTAAGCAGACTGCAGTCTGATACGTCTTTAATCTGAACAGCCACATTTTGATGACCCTTTTGCACATAGTTACCAACAGAGCTCCCATTTTTTTTTTTTAAAGCATACCTTTAGTTTGACTAAAAGAATAAAGTCAATACATAATTCTGGCAAATTGTTTGGAATTCCAGTTTAACAGCATCTGGTTCAGATATTCTGTAGAAAGTTGTTGGCATCAGTTCATCATCATTGTCATCATATTATTATTGTTGTTGTTGTTGTTATTGTTGTTATTATTTGAACCCAAGTGTTCTCAGAAACATATCATGTTGTTGTTATTGTCATTATTTGAACCAAAATGTTCTCAGAAACATGTGGGTTTCAACCAACTTCCATATAATCCTTTTTATAAAGGCCTCAAAGCTCACAATGTTTGAAATTTAAAGTACCTGGGCAGAAGGGATTGTTTCTGGACACTCATTACACAGCTGATTAACTGAGGAATAAACAATTCTGGAGTGCAACCTAGCGTGTCTGTTGTTTTGGCTTTTTGTCTCAAGGAGTTGTCTTTCTTGAAATACCTCCCCAGGTACACCGTGTACATTCCACACTCTTTTGGTCACAAATTACATACCTCTCTTTTATGTCATGTCCAGTGTAGCTGCACCAGGTTTTCTTATTCCACATAAAAAGTAACCAATTACTTGAGTAAACACCTGTTTTATAAAGATCACAGAGTGGTTTCCTGCTGCTCTAAACACTAAAATGTTCAGCAGGACTTTTGACCCTTACAAATCTTTTAAATAGTTCATATTTTTATCAGAGAAGCCAGGCCATCTTTAAACCTTGCTCACAACTCTTTGAGACCATTTCTCAAATATCTGAATTTTATACAAGCTATCAAGGGAGGGAGAAATGGCTGCATGATTTTTACTATAAATAGCTCTTTCACTTGCATTTCATTCTCTGTGGCTTTATTGTCATCTTCTGCTCATTCATCATAAAAACTACAGTTAACAGAGATTCAGAAATACTAAACCAATGATGATGGGGGAAAAGTGGCTTAAAATACAGTCCTTTGAATCTTCCCAAAAGACCTACATTTACTGAGTCTCACAGGTTCTCCAGCATCAAATCCCATTTCAGTCACTGTCAGCAGCTTTATTCACACCACCCGAGAACCAACTTGTGGGAATTAAATGAACACGTTCCCAGAGCAGGTCCCACACCAGGAGGAACCAAGTCCAAAAGGCGGCTTCCTCCACTCTCTTGACCACTTTCCCAGCAATGCTTTGCAGCTCTGGGCTGGCTTCATAATGATGTGTCATTTGCAAGTCAGCACCTTGCACTAAGCCCCGAGGTGGGGAAATTATCCATGAGAAGTGACAACAATAAATTCCCCTGTCTTGCTTATTTTCTCAAGTGTGATGAAATCCCATTGCACTGCTGGGGCTGCACAGCACAGCTTAATCTAACTCTACTGTGAAATGCATTTAGTCACAGATAAAAAACCCAGAATCCAAACCTTGGCACACCTTCCCCACAGCATCCTCTTCCCTTTTGAAGTCATCTGCCTCTCCGTCCTTCAAAACTGGGTGTGCTTGCTCTCTCCCTGTGTGCCAGAGCTTCTTGCGCAGCATTCCTCAGCCTTCACCTGCCTGCAACGGCCTTGCAGGGACACAGCCCTGTTAATAATCATGAAAGTAGCTAATCTCCCTAAAAACCTCAGACAATTAAATGCTTCCCATTTGAAGATATTTGCAAAATGCTCATGCTGCTGCTTGATTGTATAAAGGTTTAATAAAATTATGAAACACTCTTAAAAAGCAAAACCCACATAGACTAGCTACAAGGAACTCTAAAAGTGTAATCCCCAAAAGCCAACAGTTATTAAAAACAGCTGGAAAGAGTTGTGGCCCTCTCCAAAGCATTGCTCCTCAAACAAGTCACTTAAATGTCTCACAACCAGTCAACATTCTGCAGTCGAGTGCCTGCATCCATGCAAGCTTTCCCTGCCACTGGAGCAAAGCTGCAGGCTCAGGGCCTCAGGGCCTCGCAAGTCAGGCATCCCAAGTCTCCTGGAAACCAACCTCTAAATCACTAGAGCTGGTAACAATTCTATCAAATTACCTGGCACTCAAAGCGTCAGTTGATCGTGCTGCCAGGGAGCGAGTTTCACCACACTCCAGAAGATGCCAAATCTGCTAGAGCACGACTTGTGTATTACGAGCATTTTTCCTGACAGCTTTCACCTTTAGAATGCAGGCACAGCTTCTTGCCTTGTTAAGGAAGGGCTGAGTGAGACCAGATCCTTTAATCCTAGGAGCACCCTAATGAGTGCACCCTAATCTTACAGCTCTACGTGCCACCCACCGCCCAGCAGTGTCTGCTGAGCAGAAGATGGGAAATGCTCAACGTGCTGCTGGCAGCCGGCAGATTTCTTCACCAAATAGTGACACGAGGGGGTGCTGTTTTAGACACGGATTTGGTAAGGAACTGATGTGAAAATAACCTTGGATGGAGCAACGAATACAATATGGGCTGAAGGGGAGGACCAGCCTCAGTAGGGCAGCCAGGTCCGTGTGATTTGAAGGACATGCTCTGAGAAATGATGAGACCTGACTAGAGAAGGTAACCAAAGGGAGCAACCTGGGATCTGGTGCATAGAGGCAGAAAGATTGATGAGGAACGGCTGCAGGAGAGCATCAGACCTAAAGCAGCAGGGAAAAGGCATCAGGAGAAAGCACAATTTGTGAGGCTTAAGGGGGGGGGGGGGGAAATAAATAAAAAACCCCAGCATATTATATGTATAACACAAACTTGCTGATTAAGAATAGTAAATGTACCTCTGTTACCTCCTTCAACAGAGAAAAACTGCTGTCCCTTAAATTCTCCTGCCCAAATTCCCTGGGTGTTGCTCCTGAGTTTGTTCAGTGTCTGGTCTTTGAGCACTGGAGATGAGAACTGTTAAAGTCAAGCGAGTTAGACCTAGCAAAGGCAATTAAATAGCAAAATTCTTCAGCAGTATAAATAGTAAAAGAACGAGGACAAAAGAAGGGCCACCAGACGCTCAGGGTGAGGTAAAAATGAAGAAGAAAAACTTCTTCCTTTAATAGCCCTGTTGTCAGAAAGGGCAGAGCCCATCCCAGGGGCACAGGGGCTTTGCAGACATCTGCACTGGCACAGCCAGTTCCTCAGAGGAAAGCTGCAAGTTGCAGTTTACAAGGCAGCAGCGTATCGATGAAAGGGAATTTCCACATGAGCTTTGGCACCACGCTAAGAATTTCAATCTTAAAAAGATGTTTCGAAGTCAAATCCTAAAGAAGGACAAACTTCACACCACTCAGACCCAGCAAACAAACCTCCTGGCCTGGGACAAACCCAGGGATGGCTCAGGCGCGCAGAGCCGGGGGGCGATGTCTCGGGGGCTGCGAGGGGGTGTCAAAACGTGCCTGCTGGTGCGTAGCCGTGGAGCCATGGTCCTGCGGCGCGGTGTCACGTCCCGCCGAGGAGACCCTTGCTCGGGGAGGTGTGAGTGGATTTCCTCAAGTGCATTTTGACAGCTGTGAGGAAGCGGGCGGCAGCAGCAGCTGGAGACATTCCTGGCTGCGCCCCCCGGCGGGACCCCGTTCCCGGCCCGAACCAGCGCGCCCCAGCAGCGCCGGAGGCTGAGGGTCTGCCGGGCTGCTGGGGGAGGTAGGAGCCGCATGGGGCCTGCGGGGTCTGATGAAATAGCCGATGTGCATTACAGCAGGGTAAGGGGAGACACACACGCCCCCTCCCCAGCCAGCGCGGCACTTCTCATCACCTGCTAGAGATTTCCCTACGTGTCCTGGCCCCCTCCCCCTCTTCAGCTACGGGACAAAAGGGAGCAGCCAGAGCTGGCTAGGGTCTTACTCTGGGGGGCTTGCCAGGGGTGTGATGCTGTCCCCACAATGGCAGAAAGGCTGGGGGGGGAGGGAGGGAGGTTGGTCAAGGAACACTGCACCTGGCCCTGCTCGCCCTGCCGGCTCTGCACTGAGGTGCCATGTCCTCCTCCCAGGTGATGGATTTGGCCCAAATCCCTTTGAAGCTTGCAAGGTCCAAAATCTCGGAGGAACAAATAAAAGGAAGAGGGAGAAGAGGATTTCGAATAAAGTCAGTGCAATAGCTGCTTCGGAGAGGGATGGGGTTTTCTTTCTTTTAAATCAAGTCTTGCAGTGAGGTATCAATGCTGCAGGACAGCCGGCTCCGAGCACCGGCACCCCCGCGGCTTTTCAGACAAGGGCAACATCGATGCCTGGAACCGCTCGAAGTTGCCTTCCCGGCTCCGCAGCTGCGGGGGTACCGGCCGCTCTGTGCTGCCTCCCTCCTTCCAAAGCGCTCTTGTTAAAACCCCGTTTTCTCACCTTCTTTTTTTTTTTTTTTTTTTTCCTCCCCTCTCCCCGCCATGCCTCCGCCCTCCACGTCCTCCCCCCCCGTCTATACCGCACCTTCCTTCCCCACCACCACCGGGGGGGCTGCAGTGTCTGCGCGCTGCCCCCTGCACGCCCATCCCCGCGGAGCGACAAGGCGGGGGGGCCGGGGGAGGCGGGAGGCTGCAACCTGCCGGCGGGGCAGGGCCAGCCCCCGGCGGGCGGTCGGAGCCGGGCGGCGTCTGCCATTGGCCGCGGCGCGGAGCGACACCTGCTCGGCTCCCTCATGCGAGTGACACCGGGGCTCGGCGGGGATATTTGAGGCACCCTCCGGCGCCGCCGCCGCCACTCCGCGCTCGCCGCCGCGTCGGGCACATGCGGTTCGCGGGGCCGCGGCGAGGAGCGCGCTGGGCCCGGGTGCGGCACCCCGCGGGGGAGGACGCGGCGGCGGCGGCGGCGGCGGCGGCGGCGGCGGCGGCGGCGGCGGCGGGGGGAAGGCGCGACCATGTGCGCGGAGCTCCGTGGCAAGCTGCTGGCCCTGGCCCTGGCCCTAGTGCTCGCCAGCGCTCGGGCGGCGGTGGGCACTGAAGCCACCCACCCGCCGGAAGGGCCGCAGGACAGGACCCCGCAGCAAAAGGGGCGTCTGTCCCTGCAGAATACAGGTACGGCGGGTGGCCGACGAGGGGATGCAAGCGTGGGGGGAGGGGGTTGTCCGTACGTCCCTTTGCCGCTTTTGGAGCGCCGGGGAAATCGCGGCGTTGAGTTCTGACAGGCGTTTAATTCCGGTGTCGGACTGTCGGGCGTAGATGGGCAGAGGAAATGGGAGCTCACTCCTAATTACCTTTAAAGCCCAGCCTGGCAAAGCACGTGTTGCCCTTGCCACAGCCGCGGCTTCTCCGGGAGAAGCGACTCCGCAGCCGCGCAGGGCAGCAAGTCGGTGCCGACGGGGAGCGGGGCTGGAGGCGGCGGGAGCCCGGCGGAGGTACTGAGGCTGGGGAGGAGAAAGTTTCTCGGCGCAGCTTTTGAAACCGGGTCGAGGGGGGACAGGAGGGAAGGGAAGCGGCTGGAAGTGACTGGTGCTTTGCCCCCTCCATAGGGAGTCGTGCAATGATGCAACGGACCGGGGGTTTCTCTCCTCCTCCCGCCCCCTGCGCTCCCTCCCCCGGGTATTATCTGCCTAGAAAGAGAGAGCTGAGGCGTGCACTTCGCTGGATCGCTTCCCAGCCGTGCAAAGAGAGCGCGGGATCCAGACGCTTCCCTTCCCCCCGCTCTCCCTTCCCCCCACCTCCTTTTTTTTTTTTTTTCCCTCCTTCCCTCCCTCCCCCCTTTTATTTTTTAACACTCTCAGTGCTACGAGACGTGTTTAAACACACACGAGCAGGAATGCACGAATGCCCATTAGGGACTGCCACATGTGAATCACGGCACTGTGCAGTTCTCAGCACGCTGGAGCCAGGACATGTGATCCGGCAAAGGGTTTGCATCCGGATGCCAACACAAGCACTACAGCTGAGCTCCCGGCCCCAAAAAGCCCAGCTCCGCGCTCTGCAGCGCTCCACAAAGAGCTCCATTTTTCCACACACCCCCCTGGTGCGTGTGTGTTTGCGCAGCTTTTCGCGTGTGGCTGAGACAATCCCAGCAGCCGATCCCGGGGCTCCCGTGGCCCACCCCCAGATGCGCTTCGGGGCAGGTAGAAACTGGGGGGAGGGGGGGGGGAGGAAGCGGGGAAAGGAAGCAGCAGCAGTGATTTGGTTTTGAGCGGGGGGGGGTGGGTGTTCATGGGAACTCCGTCAGACTCCGCATTTACATCCGCGGCTCCTCTCTCTGCCTTGCAGCGGGTTGGAATTAGACCGAAAGTTGCTGTAAAGACTTGCAAATGGACCGCATGGCGAAGGAGGGGGCTGGGGATGCCTGAAACACGCTGCGGTTCGGAGGGGATTAGGCTGGCTCCCAAGGGCGAGCTTTAATTAAAGGTACCACTAGGGCAGAGAGTAGAGGAATTCTTAGCATCCTCAGTTCTGGTCTAAAAGTTGCCCCTGTTTAACTTTATCCCCAGGCTTTTTCAGCAACCACCTTCCCCCTGGCAGTACTACTACAGCAATTTTTTAAAAAGGACCAGAAGCTGTCTTGTTAAGAGTTAGATTTTTGGGGTTTTTTTGGTAAGTGAGTATTAGACAGCACATTTTCCACCCCCCTACACATTACGTAACATCTGAAAGGGCAGGCTAGGTATGTACGTAACAGCTAGCTCTAGATTTCTCTTATGTACTACATAGATATTTATATATTCTTTAAATTGATTTCTGCATGAGCGAGGGCATTGTTGCAGCTTTATACAAGAGCCAGTGCAAAGCGCTTTGTCAGTGGGAGTTCTGTCATTAATTTCATGGGCATCATGACAGGGGGAAACCCAGTGCTCTGTTAAAGAAAAAAATAATCAGGTTTTTAAAAAAAAGAAAGAAAAGGTGGCACTAAAGCACCAGGAAGTAGCTCAGAGCACCAGAAAGGAGGCATTTTCAGCCAGCGGGGTCCTGGGCTTCTCGTTTGGCACTTGAATTTGATGAGGGACTTTGTACAAGTCAGACAGCAAAGATCATGTCCATCTTTTGCTCCTGAGGAATGCAGAAGCATTAGGCGGTTCTGAAGTGAAACAGCTTGACGTAAGCATAGTGGATTTGGCATTTACTTCTTGGATATCACTCATAACATAATAATACGCCCAAGTTTTGGCCTAATTTCTGCAAAAAGTGGGTATGCTGCGGGTACAAAAGCTGTTGTCACGTGGTTTCTCTTTTGAATTGATGATGTTAGCAAAATAACTTTTTCCTTTCCCCACCCGTACCCAGCACCAGCTCCCATGAACAGTTCTTGGAGTTAACTGTAATAATGCTCATTTTAGCTGAAATCCAGCACTGCCTGGTTAATGCTGGCGATGTGGGATGTGGAGTGTTTGAATGCTTTGAGAACAATTCCTGCGAGATCCGAGGCTTACACGAGATCTGCATGACATTCCTGCACAACGCTGGAAAATTTGATGCCCAGGTAACACAGTGAAATGTCTTCTCTATCTGCTTGCTTCTAATATCCACTTGGCATGTATTTTAGTTCTTTTAACACATCTTGGTGGGGGTGGGGGGAATACCATTCTGGAGCGAATATGCTTTTGTACATGACCAGCTTCACTAAGATTTTTTTCTCTTGAAGGGCCCAGAATCCAGACCCCAGAACAGTAATAGAGCAGTGGTGTGTAGTCTGTCTCAGGAGACAGGCTGTCTCTAGCTACAGCTCCCTGGATCACTTCCACCTACTGTACCCAGGATAACTACATCAGAACTCTAATGTAGCTCAACATGGCTTTCAGAAACACTCTGTGGCTTAGGCTTCTACACTGTTTGTTTAGAGCTGATTCTGAAATGCAGCTTGAGCTCCCAATTCATTGAGGTATATCAAAATGCTTCCCAATGTGCAGTTACTAAAGCTGTTTCTCAAGACGTGCATGCAACTAGTATAGGCAACCTCCTAAAGCTGCTGTATTCAAATAAGTCTTTGGTTCAAGCACTGATGTTAAAATACATTGCTTAGATGGTATGTGGTATTAAGTTTGTGTCCTTCAATTTCTCTCCAGACCATTTATGCACCACTGAGACATCCTGTTATTATGGCTTGTAAACCTACTCTCCCACTTCAGTGTGGAGAGAAGAGAACATTACGAAGGGCCATTTGACTTGAACAAGCAGTTTACAGTATAACTTGAGTAAAAGCACCAACTATTAACCACTGCTAAAAGCTTGGTATACAGTAGAGCTACCTTCAGGATCCAGCCTGTTCCATGAGTGATAGTGGGATCACCCAGAAGGAAACATTTTTGAAGTGATGGAGTTTTAAGCTCTTTACCAAGGATGTACAAAGGGTCTGGGTAGCTGTTAAAAGTGGAATTTTGTCCTGTGGGTATTTGAAAACCTTTATTTCCAAGTGTCTTCCAGAAAATGCTTATTTATTTTTGCACAATATTCTGTCAGTGAACACAGTTGACCAAAGAAGTAAGCCCAGCTGGGAGGGGAGGGAAATGTGCCTATGAAGGCTGAGTGTAGCCATTGATGCCTGTTTCCCAGGATCCCCAGGTACTGCTAATGAAATACAGCCTGTTTCACACCCAAGCTGTCTCCATTGCAGTGTAGCAGTATTAAGCCCCTGGAGCTTCATTTGATATGGAGGTGACTGTAGCCTCTGCTATGACATGGCTTTTTCATGGCTCATCTACAGTTATTTCAGGCTGCCTTAAATGACAAGACTAACACTGACCATTTTCTATGCTCTGCTTTCTGCTTTCCTTTCCTGTCTCTGTAACCTTAGAGTTGATGTCAGGTTTGGTTTATGTAAGAATTTTAATTTTTATCCTTAGTTGCCTACAGTGCTGTGTGTGTTTGTTGCTGAAGGGAAGGGCAAGTGCCTTTGGTATGGGGAATAGAAAGGGATGATGACTGAAGCAGTTCTTTGATCAGCAAGAAACATTTCTGGCTTGAAACAATTTGGGGACATCTGCCTGCAGGTCTGGGTGAATCTTAATGTCAGTGGAGCTGTGCCAGTGTACTCTCTGGAGAAAGGATAACAAGAACTTGGTCTTCATGAAGCGTTTGTGTAAAATAATCTGAAGCTAGTGGAGAGATGGGGCCAGTGCAGGAGGTTTCTACATAACGTATTGCTCAGCAACATAGAGGGGGTCTGAGCAGTGCTGTCAGACTGTGACACATGCACCGTGTATTGCAGCTATCGTATCAGAGAGCAAGGAGAAAAGGAAGGGAGAGTTTTGATGCTCACCAAGCAGTTGAATGAAGGAACCACAAAGAGATGTTGCTAAAACAGCTTTCCTGCAACTTCATAGTTTCTTGATTTCATTTGCTTAATCTCAATTCTTGAAGCAAGCAAGACACTGTAGAATTATTATTAGCGCTGATTTGAGTCCCTCTCCGAGGAAGTGGTAGAGAAAACACTGCCAGCTGGGGAATGGGGCAGGTGTATGTAGACAGTTCACTTATGTCTGTGCATTTGAAAACCAATTTTAAAATAAAATAAAAATTTTTAAAAATATTTTGAAACCTAGTTTGTACCTCACAGATTGCACTGGGTTGGAAAGGACCCTCAAAGCTCACTTTGTCCAGCTCCCATTACTGAACGGGTGGGTATCTGCCTTTGGTCCTGGGGACCTCAGCCATGCCGGGTTGCCCTCTCCCTTGTGTGAAGCTGCTGTGCTGCCATCCTAGAAACAAATGAAGCCAGTACCTTGCGCACTGAAGTATTTCAAAGTGCTTACTTTTGCCCTTTCCCTTGTTGGGCATTCAGATGTTGGGGCAGAGGAACCCTCAAAATACCAGTGAGAAAGCCCTGTGTTCAATTCCACTGGGATAGCAAAGCCCCAGGTAACTTGGCATGGTCTTTAAGAGCAGAGAAACAAAGAGAGGGAAAAGCCATTAAGTGATACCTTTAGCAATCTAATAACCCTTGACATGGTCCTACGGAGGAGCAGCTAGCTGGGCATAAATCAGCTGCTGTGCTTAATGGACAAAAATACAGACGTACTCCATTTCTTTTCTTCTCAGGGAAAATCCTTCATTAAAGACACTCTGAAGTGTAAGGCTCATGCCTTGAGGCATAAATTCAGCTGCATCAGCCGTAAGTGCCCTGCCATTAAAGAGATGGTGTTCCAGTTACAGCGGGAGTGCTACCTGAAGCATGACCTCTGCTCCGCTGCCAAGGAGAACGTCCAGGTCATTGTGGAGATGATTCACTTCAAAGACCTGCTGCAGCATGAGTAAGTGCCTCCCTGCTAGTGCAGTCAGGGGTGTGGGAGCTCTTTCCAGGAGCACGATGATGCCAATGGGCTGTGCATCTGCCCAAGACCTGTTTCATCTCCTTCTGGCCTTAAGATCATCTTGTTTTCCCATGTACAAGACCAAGGTAATGCTTTCTTTTCAAGGGCTCTTGAAAGCTATTTCTTTGCAAAGGGATAGATGTGACTGGAAGGAGATGAAATGGGTTAAAGTTGGATCTGGAGGTCTTTTTGGTCCTTCGGCAAATACAGCATCAGTGTTTGCCATTGCCAGAGGCATCTTGTGAAGCCTCTGTGCTTTCTGAGCTCAAAGACATTGTCCAGACCCCAGTATCCTGCTGAAGATGACAGCTAGAGGGGAAGGGGGAAGAAGGGCTGTGCAAAGTTGTCAGCAAGATGATCATTCCTTTTTTAAATACGTACTTTCAAATGTCTTGTAGTTAATTGTCCCTGAAAGAGCTGCAGTCCCCCAGGTAATCTCCCATTCAGCTTATTCTTTATTAGTCTCAAATGCCTTTTAATAAAACATGGAGATGTACAAAATGAAGGCACAAATTGGAGTTTGAGGAGTTCATTCCTCTGACTAGGAACACAGTTGCCCTCCAAGGAATGGCAGGCATGAATCCTATTTGGAATTGATCAAAGCTGCTATATGACAGCAACAGACCAGGCACAAGCTGGTTGTACCAATTCTGTGCACAAATGAAAAAAATCAGAGCCTGTCTCTCTTGCAGGTGAACATCTCACTCCCAAACAAGGCTGAGCCACAGCCTGGCAACAGGCTTAACCTTAGAGCATCTTCCTACCATGCCTCTTTGTATCCCTAGCAGATGTTAGCACAGAAACTCCACATCCCAGTGATTGTGACAGATAAATGCTTTTAAGAGAATCACGTATTTTGGACTTGGCATTTGGATTAGTACCCAAAGAAGCTGTACTCTGATTTTGCTTTCTGTTGAAACTACCCCCAATACTTAAGCTGCAGTTGCAGAGAGACACTTTGATGCCAGTGTACTGAAATGCAGAATCATTTGCTGTGGTTCACAGAAGATTAATGTGGTGTCCTGAAAGTAAGGTCCTTGCCATGGACATTCCTGAGGCTGGGATCAAAGGCTTGGCTGGTGGTAGATCCTGGCCTTGCTAAGGCTGCTGGCTGTGCCTAGGGCAAAGAGCAGCATCCTGGTGCCTGGGGGAGAGGGGAAACCGGGCTCCATCCCGCGCAGCGTCATCTTTCTGTGGGCACTGCTCAGACTGTGTTAGTAGGCTGTAAACTGGGTGCTTCACACCAATTAACGCCCCTCTGCCTCCCATCATTTGGGGATGAGAAGAACCATGAGAGCCAAAAGCCTGTCAAAGGAGGAGTGAATTAGCCTCATTTTATGAACAGGCTAAAGCAGGAATGCTCAAAGGCAGGTGCCTATTTCTGGGGAGCTTAACTGGGGGTTCTTGGTTTGAGAAGAGATGGGTCATTCAGATGAACACCTATAATTTGCATGATCTCATTTAGAGCTTCCTACACTTCAGCATCTCACGGAGTCAGAGCTTAGCTTTCCTATGTGGGACTCCCCAAATAGAAGCCAGCCAGCCTCCTCCTCTCCCCTAAATTTAGAGGCAATGGCCTCTGAAGCTCTTGAACTAAGGAACTTGTTCAAGATCAATAGGCAAGTGTGGCAGAGCTGGAAATAAAATCACGTCTGCTGACTCGCAGCCTTGTGCTCAGCTCAGGTACTATGGTCAGGCCAGCTGAAATGCAGAAAGTAAAACAGTGAAGGAGAAACAGGCCAGTATTAATCCACAGGGCTCTGGCAGACTCTGAATACCTGAAATACTTGGCAGCTGAGACACTTTTTAGTCATACCAGCAACCTTTTTCTTGCAGAATTTTGTAAAGGTTATGCCCGATTTCAACAACTGATTTATCTTCCTTTGGCTTGTTTGTGTTTGTTTTTTTTTTCCTTCCTTTTGCTGGGTCACTTTGTATGCAATGTACTCTGTTTTCACTTTCTTTTACATTTAAAACAAAAACAGAGTGGAGAAGCAAGTGGCAGCTCTCGGGCGTGTTCTCTCACTTTGTTTTCTCCTGGTGAGCGTTGAGGAACGCAGTCAGGGCAGTGAAGTCTCCTTCTGAGTCAGCTGTGGTGGGGGTCAGGCTGATTTGCTATGGTGGAAGTGGTGACAGGCCCTGGCACATTGGTCATTGCTGCATTCCAAGTAACATTTTTTTTTTTTAAAACAGGCAGAAACAATCCAAATATGGGAAATATTCTGAGATGGGGAATAGGTGGCTCTCCAAGATCAGTTATTCAAAAACGAGTTTAAGCAGTTGGGCAAAGTAAAATCAGGGTAGTGTCAGAGACTGATTATAATCTCTTGACTTTTCTTCTTCTTCTGACTTGGTTCTTGGGAAGAGATCTAGACTTGTCCATAGCCACCAGAGCTGGTGGACGATACGCCCGGAAGGCGCAACCCCACCGCCCTCACACAGCCACAGCCGCTGACCCCGGGCAGTTCTCGTGTGCGCACTGCGGATGGTTCCTGCCCTGGAAGACTTTTAAGCACGTTCTTCTGGGCCTGCTAGCAGCTGAGCAGTTGTGTCAATAGAGAGCATCAATATTGACCCACAAAACTTGTGACCGCAACTATTTTAAAATCGCTGCACTCTGTGACCTGTGGCTTGAGGAAGCCAAAGTGCCTGCGCCTGGGCCGCCTTGTGCTGTGGGGCCCAGATGGGCGGGTGGGAAGCAGGAATAGTGTTGGGCCATGGCTCGTTTGGAGCCCTTGTTTGTCTGGGGAAAGGTACGTACTGGAAGCTGCACTCAACTCGGTGAAGAAATAAAGAGCAAATACTTGGTGTGGGAGGAGACGGTGTCACCAAAGTGAATTTCCGTGTCTCTGAGCTCTCTGCAGTTGGATTGAGTCTGGCTTGTGGTGAAGGCCAACAGCTGGTGCATCTTTATGGGAAATCATAAGATGACTGGAAAAGCCAGAGAGCCTCTAGCTGAATGTTGCTCTTTGCAGAGGTGTGGAAATGCCTTCCTCTTGCAGGCCAGTGCATGCTCTGTAGCAGTTGTTCACCTGGGTATAGTAAGGTATTTGAGGTTGATGGCTCTGGACATGAGCAGTTTTCCTTTGTTGTGTATCCTGACTAATAAAGATGAAGGATCATGGAAGGAGGTAGGAGCAAAAGCAGTTCTCCCCTTTAACAGCCCTATTTGCCAAGTGTATAGACCTCATATTCTTCCTGTGGTTGACATTACAGTTCTCCAAGAGCATCTCAAATGGGGGAGCAATCACTTGAGTGAAGCTTTGTTTGACAGGATGCCATCGTGTGCATTTCTCACTGTGGCTGATCTTACTGCTTAACAAAGCATGGGGCAGAATTGCTCTACAAGGCTGCCAAGTTGGTGGGCAGCAGGGGGAAATGCTCCTGAACTGAGCTTTGCAGAGGGTAGGGTAAGGCAGAGAGGCCATTACACTGGTTTACCGACAGATGACCCTTACATATTTGTTTGACTCTCCTGTCACTGTTTCCTTTACCTCCAGGCCATATGTTGACCTAGTGAACATCCTCCTCACCTGCGGCGAGGAGGTGAAAAAGGCAATAACACAAAGTGTCCAGGCCCAGTGCGAACAGAACTGGGGAAGCCTCTGCTCCATCCTGAGCTTCTGCACCTCAGCTGTGCATGGTGACACCGTCCTGGGTTCCGAGAAGAAACCAGGTGAAGCCAGCAAAGCCGCCGGGGGCCGTGGGGACATGCTGGCCCACTCCGACTCAGACCACAGGGAGAGCTCACGAGCATCTAAGGGAGAGAGAGGTACCAAGGGCCACCTGAATGCTCATGTCCGGGTGAAAGCTGGGGGCCACGGTCCCAAAGGGGCACACGGGCTCACGGACCGGGCAGATGAACTGTCCGACTTCTCTGACATCCGGAGGTGAAAAACGGCACCAACTCCCCGTTACCCCCATCCTCCCCCTCCACTGGAAACCTCCTCCGTTGAGTCCCATCTTCCCATCTATGGACATTCCAAAGCATTTCCCATTCAGAGGTCAAGCACAGGGCATTGCAAGATATATATGGACCTCAGCAACAGTGTATATAGTAGCAAAGGGAGAGCAGTGGCAATGGGTTATATATCCAGCAAACTCGACACTTGAGCAGCCACTGAATGTGGCAAAACGTCTCAGACTAAATTCTTTTCCCCTTTTATTCTGAAATGGACATCAGTTGAAATTTAGGATCTTGTTTGGGGGTTTTGTTTTGTTTTGTTTTTTTTCTTGGCTCCCTTGGCAGGGGAGAAGGTTCCAAGAGGGCTCTGCCAGATTGCATGTGGCTGTTTGTGGCTTAGCACCTCTGAAGGTTTAGGGCACAGCCCTAGAGCAGATGGCTGAATTCCAGGGGGATTTGGTTTCTGCCTGTGGCTGGGAACACAAGAGCTCAAGGCTCTCTATGTGACACTCTCTAATTGAAATAGCTACCCTGTCTCTTGAACAGGAACCATGTGGTCTGGAGCTCCACCGCTTTCTCTCAGCTAACTTCTGAGCCATTGTTCCCATCCTAGTTTAAGTGCCCCCTGTTTGTTTTTTAACCACTGCATAACTTAGCACTTGCTAATCCAGACAATTCAGCATATTGAAGATGACTAGTCAGCTTCCAGAAAAGGCAATGTGACTGTTAAGACTTGCACAATGTGGAGGCCCCCAAAAGTATGCTGGTGGACCCCCTGTGCATATTCTCTGCTTTACACCTGCCCACTGGATGACAGAGATCCTTCACCCCTAGAGACAGCCCAAAGTTACAGGATGGGTGCAGGCTCAGACAACAAAGGACGTGGTATACTTTGTTCTTCTGTAGGGCTGCATTGAAGGCCCAGCAGAAATGTGTCTCTCCTTAGCAGTATCACAGTGCATTTGCTGGGTTGTGGAGCCCCACTTTAACCTGCCTATCAGCTGTGGTTTATCCAAATGCCAAAGATAAGGAGAGGGGGTGGATTTGGTGTTTAATTGTCCTGCAGATAATGACCACCAATCTCTGTAGAATGAGTTACTGAAGATGGAGAGTGTAAAGAGCTTAGTGTCTCTAAGCAGCTGTGAGTGTGAACAAGGTGTTTGGACACGTCTCTCCTACCCCCCTATGCAATTGTAATTCTCAGCTTGCAGATCTGTAATCTCGTATCCCCAGATACTGTACTGGAAATGGAGGTTAGAGCATCCACAGGGACAGAAGGGTGATCTCTTCAGCTTCCTCTAGAGAAAAAGCAAGTTTCCTTTAGAAAGTGGGAATCACACCAGGGATTTGAGCCTTCTCATTTAGAAAGTTTGGGAGGAAGGCTGTGGGGGCAGGAAGGCATCTCAGTAGAGACAGAACGTACCCAGCGAAGTAACGTACGTCTTGCCGCATGGTGGGAAGGAGCTGCATAAACAGTAGAAGGTGTTGGAATTTGGCTACAATTTCCAACTCGGATTTTAGTTACTGCTAAGTGAGCACAGCTCCTAATAGCTGTATTCAGGGTTTAATGCATGAATCCACCCGCAGAAGCTTTAGGCATTGCTTTTAATAGAAGCCACGTAGGAAGCAAGAGAGGACCATTAAAGTTGGAAAGGTGTGTCTCTATGTGATCACCAAGTCTTTGAAGATATGACCTTGATCCTGCCTGATTATAACTTATGTTCTGTGATAAAATTTTCATTTGAGTTAATTGGAAAGAGGTGGGATCAGACCAGGTACTACAGTAGCAAAGACCATGTCAACATGAGGAGCAGAGCTCCTAGCCATGAGAATGCCAATTGCTCTGTTGGCCTGTGTGCAGCTGTCCCATGGAGGAGCTTGCCAAGGTTTGTTTGGGCCTACCTCTGATGGCCAACTCTTCTGCTCCACAAACTAAGTGGCTACTGGTGATCCTCTAAGGTTTCTGGCATGCCTCCATAGGTTTCCTGTGAGTGTCCTCTTCCCCTTGGTGGCATGCAGCCACCACGAAGAACAAGCTCAAACCAAAAAAGACAATCCAAGAGGGAAAAGAAAAACCAAATGCAAAACAGAAACAACTTGCTGTCAACAATGTTCTTGCATTGAACAAAAATAAGATCCCTCCCTCATTAGAGGTCTGATTTATCAATGGGAACCAAACACAGAGCACTACATCCTTGAATGTCTCGCTCAACATACCACCTCAGCATGCATACAGTTTTATTTGTATTCAGTTGTTCTAGGGGGGAAAACTGTACATTCCCCTTGTTTAGTCAGTGAAAATTTGGAGGGGGGGGGGGGGGGGGAGGGGAAGCTGTGGGTGGGAGGGATATTTTATTTTGTATAAGGCATAACTTTTTTTTTTTTTTTTTCCTCTGTGTGTGAAGATTTTATGTGTTCATCTACTGATTCCACATATGCTATTATTGTAAATATTTAACATTTCTATTTATTATAGTGTCTCCATTTAAAAACAAACAACAACAACAAAAAAACCAAACAACAACAACAACAAAAAAAAAAAAAACCAGAACACTGCTGGCTGTTATAATTTAAACCTATGTCATGACCTGTGTTGTATATATTCATGCCACTAGTATTGGTTGGTTGGTTTTGGGGTTGGTTTTGTTCTTTTTCTTTTTTATGTTTAAAGCTGCATAAATATAGTTTTATACAGTTCCATAATGTTATTGACAGCATAAATCATTTATTTATTGTTAAACCTCCTTTCATATCTAACAAATAGGGTGCGTTTTACCTGATGAGATTATTTTATTGTGACATCTACATAGCCTTAATTCTTTATATAAAAAAACAAAACAAAACAGGGAAAAAAAAAAAAAGTCCATTTAGATACTGTATGATGCTTTAATTAACATTCCTTATGAACTCACTGTTCATGAAGGAGGTTTAGCTTAAAAGCCAAGGTATGAATGTTTCCTTTATGCTTTGCATCTGGAATGAGCCTTGTTCTGGAACGAAAATACTGGGAGAAGCGAATTGCCTACTGGAGAAAAAAAGAAAAAGATAGCAGTAAACCCTGGAAGATGCTGTCCTAACTTGAAGTGCTGAACTAAAAGGGAATGGAGAAAGGAGAGGAAAAAAAAAGAGAGAGAACAAAGGAGAAAGGAGAAAAAAAAAGTATAAAAAATATACCAAACTGTCCTTAATTCCAAATCTCTGGGAGAAAAACATACTAGTTCTATCTCATGTAGAAGTTGCAGCCAAATAAGCTTGTAAAAAAAAAGAAAATGCATATGGCTTTAGACAAAGCTCTGTACCTTTCACACTATTATTTTCCTTAAACACTAATAAATGTTTTGAATAAGTCTGTGGCTGGTTTCTGTTTATCTGGAATTTCGGCTGTTGTGACGAGGGGGAAGGCAAGCCCTCTGAAGCTGAGCCAGCAGGTTCAGCCAAAGGGGCAGAGGTAATGTGTCTGCTTGGCCCCCAGTGTCAGCTGGGCAGAGGTGCCCCATCTGGGACAGGACATGGGGACACAGCCAGCCACTTCTCTCTGTATACCAGGGAGAGCCAATACAGGGGCAGAGACCTTGTCACTGGCATGTCACTCCCCCTGGGGAAGAGAGAACTCGTTGACTGTGTGGTTTGAAGGTAAAAAGGGAGATGCAGAACAAACCAGAGGGTAAAAAATCCTGAGGGGCAGAAGCTTGTGTGCTTCTTGGGGCTCAGGCAAAGTCCCTGACTTTTTCAGGAGGTGTTTCCTTCAGCAAGAACCATAGATTTGGTTCACTGCAGCATGTCAGAAGCACCTCAACTGTTTTAAATTAGGCTGTATTCAAGTTAGGAAGAGAGTAGGGGCATGCAAGTGCTCATGGGTTTCTTCTCACTACCTTGGTGATAGATTACAAAATCTCCTTGGGAGGCTGGCACTGGCACCACAGTGTTCAGTTAGATTGGCTATAGGTGCAACTCAGCATTCCATATTGGCCAAGAAGGGGATCTTGGCAGACCATGGCACCTGCCTGCAGGTAAGGTGTCCCCAGCCCCCAGCATGGGGCCAAAGCCCTAGGCACTAAGATTTTAGTCAGACCTACTAACAAAGGAAAGAGCAATGCTTTCTAAAAGCTGTCATAGCTGAAAAGATTTGTCCTGAAGGTGTTCAAGAGGGAACTGGACGTGGCACTTGGTGCCATAGTCTAGTAGTCATGAGGTCTTGGGTGACAGGATGGACTTGAACTTTGAGGTCTTTTCCAACCTTGTTGATTCTATAGAAGAGCTAGTCAGTTCATGCAGTGCAAGTTGCCACTGAAGATTTTACCTTAAAAGCAGAGGACTTCCATTTGGCTTTCCACTGTCAGCTAGTAATAATCTATCATTAAGTACCAGCCAGTGACTCTGTACAGGGACATAACAGGAACGTACAGTAGCAGTAATTCTCTCTCGGATCACTCCATTGCCATCCCAGCAGCGATCAGATATCAAAATCTTAAATGGTTGGTGGAGTTTAAGCAAAGGAGAAGAGCAAAATCCTAAGACCTACAAAAAGCAAGCTGCAGAAGCAGCACTTTATGTTGTCTCCAAAGTCATTTTCATACAGCGTTGGGGTGTAGGCAGCAAAGGGACAGGGAAATTATGAGAAAGCACTTCAGAACAGAAAGCACGGATTTTTTTTTTTTTTTTTTTAAGGCAGCTTGCATGAAAAAGCACATTTTTAACACTCCTTCTGTGGGGTTTAAAAATAACTAATCCAGTTGAAGCCTTTGGATGAGATGGGCTTTACAAGCCTAAATGTGATCTGCAGCAATCCAGGACCTGTAGCATTTCTTCAGTTTTAGGGTGCAAGAGCTTTTTATAATCCTGCCACAGACTGTGGTCAAACACCAGTGGGAAAGTGCCTCTTGCCAGCAGGGATGTGATAATTTGGCAAGATCTGATCTTAGACCAACCTGCAGCCAGGCTACAGCCGAGGAATAGCTTGTGCTGGTGCTGGACCACCCACTGGCATGGAAAGACCCCCCACCGAATTTTATCTCAGGAGCTGGTTCACACCATGGCTGTGGTGAAGCTCGGGTAACTGCATTCTGCCCTCTACCATCCTCCTTGCCATTTCAACTAGAGAGGTTATTTTTCATCTCCTCATGCGTAAAGTGGTGAGACTGCATTCTGCTCCAGAAAGTGGCTAGGCTTTAGCGATGGAGAAGTGACCCTCACCTTCCCTTAGGGCGTCACGTTGCGCAAAATAGCGCAGTAACAGAGTGCTGACATTCAGAAGTGCAGAAGCAGGGAGAGAAAAAGAAGCCCTAAACCAGACTGCAGAGCAGAGATTCTGCATTGCACAACCCTGAGGAGTGTATAACTTAAAATATGTTTAGTACTAGCATATAAGTCTGCTTCAAGACTGGAGTGATCTTAGCTCAGCTTGGTCTGAGTCACTTTACAAGTGAGGTAAGGAAAAGCAAATAAAGGGAATTCAAACTGCAAATGCACGTACACAGGTCTCATCCAGCTGAACAAATCCAACCGAGATTCATAGATGTGGTCCATTTGGATTTATTCTCCTACAGGCTCCCTGTCTAGCCTCCCAAAAGAACAAAATTAATTCCAGATATTGGCTTGCTCAGGCATACCAAAACATTTACAAATGTATATGGCAATTTACATATGTCAGCCCACGTAGAGAGCTGAGTCAAGCCTACTGCCAATGCTTCTGCATTCCTCTTTAATGATTCCTAGGTACTGCCCTTTGCTCTCCTCCCTGAGCCCACGCCTAGAGATGCCAGGAGAGCCGAGGCAGCTCCAGAGCAGCTCTCTGCTGCGTCACGCCTGATGAATTCATCACAGCGATCTTCCCAGGTGAGGGAATAGTTAAAGCTTGCTGGGAAGCCTCTCAGCAGTGCATTTTTAAAGCTATTTCCTGACACCTCACCAGAAACACAAATCCCACTCAGTTTTCACTGCTAGTTATGTTCGTGTTTCCATGCTCTCCTCGCAGACTCTCGCAGGAAAGGCTTCTCTCACACCTGCTAAAGTCAGAAATTGCCACACGCTTCCCTGGTGACAAATACAGCAGATCCCAAGCCTTGAGCAGCGCCGGGCAGCCTGCATCACCCAGACTCATCACAGTCACCTACCCTGTCACCAACCAAAACTGAATTATGGAGACAGGATGCAAGGGGTGCATCTGGACCTCCCTGGGTGCAGGAGCGCCACTGATGCCTCCAAGGGTCCCTCCCAGATCTGTTCCTGCAGTGCTAGCACTAACAGGTCCTGGCACATGGAGGGAGCTGGGGCATAACCACGTAACTAATGAAGTTCCAACAATCATTATTCCTGTGCATTTTCTTTAAGGAAGGACATCTCAACCAGTGGAACATTTAATTTTGAAATCAAAACCTCATGTCTTTCTTGATCAGGAATGGAAAATGGGGACTTGAGGGTTTAAAGACATGACATATTATGGGAAGCTGCAGAGGCTGAGAATTCCTATCTCTGAGGATACTGACTGGTTACAGCCCTGACCTTTTCTGCAAATACCATCTTCCCTTATAAAAATGTGGTTTGGAGTTTATTTAGCAGTTCTTTTAAAATAAAAAGTGATTATTTTTTTTGAGTCTGCTGTGAGGCTCTCCATGTAGATAGGGATATAGCTTTTTTTTTTTTTTTTTTAAGGTATTCCTCCCCTGCTGCTGGAAAGCAGTGCCCTAGAGGCAGAGCCACTCAGCTTGATACACTGCCATGCATCTCAGTGGTTTTGGTGACACCACAGAGATCAGCTCTGATGTGGTTGTGCAAGAGGGACCTCAGGAGGGTTGAAATCAAGCCTGAGTCAGTTTAGATAGTGCAAGAACAAAATACCCCCACGGCAAAGGCAGCGCCAGCTTCTCCGGTGTCATTGGAAACAGCAGCTCATGGAAAGGCTAAAGCCAAACTGCATTTTAACACAGCACAGGATCAGCCCTCCACTATCTTAAGACATTATGGCACATAATCCCTCTATAAACCTCACTTCTATTTCTTAGATTTTCTGCAGTGTGTATCTGCTTTTCTCTATCCTGCAATCACACCAGGCTACATTTGTCACCCATGAATAATCCCACTTACATTGCAGAATCTCTTCCTACCCTGGAGAAAAAAATGCAGTGGGAGGTGTGGGGAAGCTCAGTGAAAGCTGACAGCCAGGAGAGACTGGGAAAGGCCTACAGAGTGCCTTATTTAGATGTCCTATTTTAAGATAAAATGAAAAAGAACTGTGCACATTCAGCATTTTGTTAAACTGACATGAAATCAAGCCACTACAAAATCAGTTTGCAGAAGGGTGCAGCACACATGCTTGAAGCATTCTTGAAGTTATTATTATGTATAATTGTGGTAGCTCCAGGCTGTCAGGGGCTACCAAACCATGTATCACAAGATAGACTTGTGACCAAAAAGAGTTTCCATCACCACAGGTAGAGGGAAGCATCTTCCTTTGCTTCCACATATAGAAAAAGAAATAGTGCCTACCTGGGCACTCAGCATTAACTCGCTGCACAAGCTGCTTCTGAACAGTAATGACAGGAATTATGTGGTTTTCTCTCTGATCTACCACTTACACTTGCTGGTCCCATAGCTAATACCAGCTGATGATGAGTCTGCAGAAGGCCATTAAAAGCATTTTGGCTTGTACAGAAAGAGGGAGTTAAAGCAGCCAGGATGCCTTGGAGGCAGCAGAGGATGCCCAGGGAAACTGCAACTGCTCTGCATCAAGGAAGAGCTCCCAAGGTTCTGGGCAGCCTACGGTGGCAGCCAGCTGACTCTGCAGATTCCTGGAAGAGGAGATGTATTTTGTGGCAACATGCATTGCATGGACTAGTGAAAGCTGGCCACAGTCAACAAGCCAGGACCAGTGAATGAGGATGTGATAATAATTAAAGCCCAAATCTTGGGCTCACCACAGCCCCTGGTAAAACATCTTATTGATAATAGTAGGACATTGGGATTAGGTTCCTGCTGGAGCTGGGAAATACTGCAGCTTTCCTGACTACATAGGCTTATCAAGAATAGTCTTAACAAAATCAGAAAATAGATGAGGCTGAAAATAATCTGTTCTCAAGCATCCCACATTCAGAAATGCCTGGATCTGAGGCATGGGGTTTTTTTGCAGCACTCACTAAGCATAGACCATTTGCAAACCATGGAAGAGCAGGCAATCCATAGTGCCTTTCAACAGCATCCAGAACTGTATGATGCTTTGAATATGACAAAGATAAGGCTTGAATGCTGCTTTGAAAAACCTGAAATCGAGTTTCCTAGGCTTTATGACAGTATATACCATATTGCTTGAACTGTGGCCATCCTGCACGTAATGGCCTCTCCCTTTCCTTCTGTTGGAAAGCGCAAGCTTTAGTACAGCCTGGGAAAGCCATCAGGCCCTCTCTTCAAAGGAGGAAAGACCAGCTATACCCTGCCAATGAAGACAGTAGCAAGATGATACCACTTATTTGGGAAAATAGAGAAATTATTCTGAGCAATAGCAGAGAAGTAAAAAACTTGAAAGGGTGGAGTTAAAAAGGACGAGGAGACAGTACTGAGAATATGTGATGATGCTCTTCAGGCACATAAGCTTATTTAGGAGCTTGCTTGGAACAAGCTGTCCTTACAGTAATGCCAGACTGACCAGAAACAAGAAGAGCATTAAGGTCCAGCTGACAAATAATTTGGTCAAACCCTCTCTCATGAGACTGCCAGCTAAATTTGTAAACACTGAAGGTCAGGTAAACACACAAATGTTGCAATTTATTGGATTCACATTCCTCTGGCGACTCACCTATGTTTTTGTCTTTGAGGACTAAGTGATTGAGTGTATGGTGGGCAGCTAAGAGGGGGATTGTGTTCTCCAACAGCACAGGGCACAGGCAGGACAGAAAGGGCGGAGGCTGCAATGGAAATCCTAAACTTCAGAAGGAAAAGAAACTGCAGGCCAAAGCAACACCCATCCTTACCTTGAAAGAAAAAGTGAAAGCACTTTCCAAACTCTGCAATCCTCTCAAGGATGAGAAAATGAGTGAACTTAAAGCCCTTCAGGGGCCATAAAACCTGCCAAGCCATGATAAACCAAGTGCTACCACCGAGGGATTGCTTTGGAGCAACATCAATAGGAAGGGAGGGAATAACCTGAGAAGCGGCTCGTCTACCACAGGCACGGCATGTGTCCAGTGCCTGACAGCAGCAGCAGAGTGAGGCACAGCGCTGCTGGAAGGACAGCTACATAAAAGGCTCAAGCTAGTTTAATTCAGCAGCCTCCCCGCAGCCCTCGTCCCTGTGTGCAGGCGGCATGAGGCACATTTGCTGTGCTGAGCACGCTCTGTCCTCCAGGCTGTAGCCCTCAGAAGCCACCGGCTCTCACGATTGCTGTAGGATCCAAGGTTGCTCCCTGGCTGCGCCTGCAGTGCCACAGGTGCAGCTGCACGTGGTAGACCTGTAGTAATGCTTACACAAGCCTGGCTCTGATACGCTCGAAGGCACACACACCCTCAAACACAGCTCACTCCTCTGCAGCAGCACCCAGGGCCAGTCCTAGGGACGCTCCGGTGGCACTCTGCAGCCACACGACAGGAGGGCTGGTGCCCCCCCGAATGGTATCTGGTATTGGATCAATAAATATCATTCTGCTTGCAACCTCACCACCCTCCAAAATTACTGCAAAAGCATCAAGCTGGTTCCAAACCCTGGGTTCCCAGCGACCCAAATATAAGTGTGTTGCTGTGGGGCATCTCAACTGGATGTGAGCGATCAGCTGTCTGGTAGTGCACATGGCATCATCTCACAGGTTACAGCGACAAAGCCTGCAATTAGCTAAAACGCTGCTACTGGCAGTAATAGTACAACAGGCTCCAGGTGAGGCTGCTATACCCTTGTATGAAAATAAAGGGGGGGGAGAGGGGGGGAGGTATGGAAACAAACTTAACCAGATCAGGGGGAAAGGAGGAGAAGGAAAAACAAAGACATAGAGACATCAGCTCTCATCCACAGGGTGGACAGTACTGTTTCCCACTCAGTACTGTCTGTAAATGGAGTAAATCTGTAGCAAAAGCAGGGAGGGAGAGAGAGAAAGAATACATTGATAGTCATCCCTGCCCCTGTCCCAAATACAGGCTTTATTAAATGGTCAGTGAGGGAGGCACCAGTTCCCTGCAAATAGAATAGAATAGAATAGAATAGAATGACCAAGGTTGGAAGAGACCTTGAAGATCATCGAGTCCAACCTGTAACCACAACCTCACAACTAGACCATGGCACCAAGTGCCACATCCAGTCCCCTCTTGAACGCCTCCAGGGACGGAGACTCAACCACCTCCCCGGGCAGCCCATTCCAATGACAAATCACTCTCTAAGTTTTCTCTCCTGATTGTGACCAAGTTCCATTCATTTAGTTTCAGTACCTCTATACTTAACATCTGACTGCAACCTAACAGATCTCTAACAACAGCAAGTGTGTCCCTAAGGCCTTGGAAAGAGAGAAAAAGAAGATGTACAAGTCATAAAGCCACCTCTGCTATATGTGGCCCTGCACCTAAGCTGTCCTGCAGTTCAGATTCTTTCAAGCTCCCAAAAGGTAAGGAACTAGGGTTTATTTCTGTTGCAGGACCATATTTATAAGGCAAATAGAAATAAATATATCAGGAAAAAAAAGGTACAATGAAAGCAGGGACTGGATTAGCTGCCTTTAAGAGCTTTGGTCTCTTTTTATCAGGTAGATGGAAGTGCCACCAAAACAAAGGCCAGGAAGGACAATACTGCTGTATCCAGGCTCAAGAAACAGTTGCTAAAGCCTATCCACGGTGGAAAATAAAGCTGTGGGAGCATTTGCCAACTTCTTCACATCAATAGTCAGGAACTGCGCAATCAGCCAGGAGAAGGGTGGGTGGATCAGCCCAATGTTAACAAGCCCAGCTGGCTCTGCCTTGCACCCTTCTCAATAGTTTCCAAAGACAGGGCAAAGATTTACCATAAAGAGACCCTGGGGCACTGACACATTACTTTATTTCTGGTTTTGAACTTCAGAAGCATCCAGGATTCATGGATGTGTACCGTTGTTCACACCAAGTGAATTTACCCAGGGTCTCTGTTTCAGATATACAACCTTGGAAAGCTTTGGTGCCTGCTTTCCATCTGACAGCAGCACAGCTGAACAAGAGATGCAAAACTAATTGTACAGAGAAGGGAGCCAAAAAGGGATTCCAGCAACATGAAAACCAGAGGGAAATGCCAGAGTCATGCTATCTATGATCAGTATCTGTGACCCTTCATTTTCCAAGAAGTAGCAATGATAAGACAGCTCCATCCAGGTGAAAGATATCAGCAGGGCTAATTGTAGCTGAGCAGGCTGATTCTCATGGCAATGCTGTTATCTCCCCGGATTCCAGCTCCCAGCATTGCTGTCACTGTTCATAATATCCAGCAGCAAGAAAGAGAGGGAGAGAAAGGGAAAGGAGGGAGAGGAATAAAAATGAAGAAAGAAACAGAAAGGGAAATAACAAACAGAAGGGACAGTGTAAGAACAGTCAGAAAAGAAAGGGAAAGAACAGAGAAGATATGGAAAGAAGGAAAGGCAAAAGGGAACCCTTAGCTGCTCCACAGTTTCATCTTAAAGGTGTTTCAAGAGAATGGACCTGAGAGCAATTATTGTTCACTGGGGGTGGATGGCAAGAGGCAAATTCAACTGGTCCCTTCCCTGAGGAGGTACATCTTCTGCAAGGAGACACTGGGCAGATGTGTAAGGCACAAAGAGTAAAGGAATTACTGCAGAGACATTACCTCTCCACTGACTCTTCTGCCTGTTTGCTGCATGTAGAAGACACAAGAAGTTTAAAACTACTCAATTAAAAAGGGAAGGGAGCCACTAACAAGCTGCTAATGAGACTTAGCCTATGTATGCAATATAACACAGCGGAGGGAGGCTGCTCTGGTCCCTGAAAACTCTGCCCCAAAAGCTAAGGGTTGTGCTTGTCCAACAGGAAGGGAAAGCCAAAACACTGATAACTTTGAGTCCACCACCACTACATCCCCTGGTATTCCTGCACCCATTCACCAACTTTCTGGTCACATCCTTTACAGTGCCCTACTCAGTTTGCAGATTTTGGGAAGCTCCATCTTCAAACGGGCATGAGCTCTGGGCAAGCTGCCCCCACACGTTCCCCAAGCCGTGCCCTGTGCACGTGCCCAGCCAGCTGGACCTGTCAGACCTGCTGCGGTTGGCAGCTGGGCCTGGGCCACGTGATCATGACTCTTGTTTTCCCTCCTCAGATCCAGGTAAATACATGGTACAAGAATTCATGGACCAAGGAGATGATGCTCAAAAGAGCCACAGCAAAGGATGAAAGAAGTGACTCGTTCGAGAGCATGCAGCAGAACAGCAACGTCTGGTGCAAGATGAAAGACATTTGTTGCCAAATATAGGAGCCAACTGATACGTGCTAGATTACCCAAGACATCCACCTGGGGCTGGTAGGTATGACCCAGGACCTCTTGGAGACCGTTGACATTCTGGAGCAGCAGTTGAAAGCCAAGTAGGACACCTAAGTTTGCAAAATTGACTACAGGCTTATTCTAAGAGCAGCACCTGACACCCCAAGCCAGGCTGTCTCCCCACACAAGTATTCAGCTCTGTGCCAGGGAAACACCTCCAGGCAGTATTTGGAAGCAGTTGTGTGGGCTCTGAAGGAAAAAAGGTCCAAACCACTCAGAACAGCTCCCAGGGCCATGTGCTTTAGGAAAAAATGCCAGTGAGGATAAGACATCGTACCTAGTCAAGGCCAGCACCAGCCACCAAAACCAGTGTCAGCTTGAAAGCAACCTGCTGGGTTATACATAGTCAGCCAGTGGGTGCTCATGGTGTAGATAAACAGTAACTTATTCATTTTATTTTCTTCTTCATTTTACCCACACATAAATGTCATTAGAAGTAGAATCAAACTTATACCTTCCTCTGTTGAAATCCTTTGCACTACAGGGGAAAATTGCACAACTCATACCTGATGACAGCTTTTTAAAGGGAAATCATGCTGCTGAAATGGTGGAAGCCAGAGACCATGACCAGAACAGGTCAAAAAGCTCAACAAGATTTTGATGAAAATACAGGGGGAAAAAAATTATCAGATTTGTTCCTTCTGATTTATTCAATCTGTTTGACTGAGGTAATTCATCATTCAGGTGTTAATGACTTGGACAGTAGTAAGTTTCTTTGGCTTTTCTAGCCATGAAATGGTAGCTCAGAATTTATTTTGTTAGTACCAAAACCTTGAGGACCCTAACCAGAACAAACACCTCATGTAACTCACTGCTTAATACCACTTTAATACATCAGCTTTACAAGCAGAACAGGCCTCTATACACTTACTTTGGCTTTCAGATGTACTTGATACATTAGACAGTTTGATTTAGGTAATAATTCCTTCTCATTATTTCTTTTCTGAATTCCCATTTCAAGCCTCATAAATGTTAAGATAAATCACAAAAGAAAACCAAGTCTGGCCTCTTTCTTTTTCCTAAAAAGAAAGAAAAAATAAGGTGTTGTGCATCATTTTCTTACATAATAAAGTATCCTCATGAGAACCTGAACAAACCTTTGATCAGCTGTATAACTGTAAGTAAATGAGTACAAGTATAGCAACAAAAAAAACAGAACAAATGTAGTGCAAGGGCTGTCTTTAGGGCTCTGACCTACATCCTCTGGTCAGCCACAGCAGGCCAGTTTAAGATGGGCAAAGGGGTTTGCTATGGTTTGCTGATGGTTACCACTCCTGGAGCAAAACAGGCATCATAGAACATGTACCTCTGTTTCAGGAGTTCCAGAGAGGAGTTTGTTACATCAGCTTAAGCCATTGACAAAGGTCAGTTCAGCCGCTTCAAAAAAGCTATCAGGCTGGAGAAGTGGAAGCACAGCTGAACCTGTCCCACAAGAACACAAAACGGGGAGCTGGTGGGCAGTCATGTCCTAAACTCCTGCAGCTGCATTCACCAGAGCACATTAGCCACAAAGTTTGGCTGTGAGCAGTCCTGAAAGCAAGAACCAGGACTTCTGCAAAGAAGTAACTACAACCTAGATCAGTGCAGGACAGGGACAGACATCCAGAACATAGCATGATAACATCAGCAACCTCAAACACACAGGTATATACCAGCCAGTGTGCTCGTCAAAGCTGCCCTTCTCCTCCTATGCACAGCACAGAAAAAGCCATACAGAACAGGTAGATAAGGAATTTCCACCCTTAGTGCCCTGCCACCACCATATCTGCAGAGCAGGCAAGAGATGGAGGGATCACCAGTTAGTCAATTTTCCCTGGGGGGGGAAGAATCAGTGCACATTAGCTGCAACCCACAGCCCACCCGAGAGTTGTCGTGGCTCACCAGCTCTCCTTTGCCCTGTCCCACTAGGTCGCCCCATGCTGCCAGCAACTCCTGCAGCCACTCACAGCCTTTGCAGGGAAGGCCCTGTCGTCCAGCAGCAAGGCTTGCTGCTGCCTGGATCTGAGAACCAGCAGCTCTCGCCGACTCATTTCCCTGTTCTGCAGCACCACCTTGCAGCAGGAGGGAGGAGAGCACCTTTCACAGCACCGAGAGGTGGACCTGAAGGACACAGCAGTCCGGACTTTGGTTGCAACCAGGAGCGAAACTAAGGACAAACGGAAGATTTTGGTTAGGGATAGAGCGTCACAACCTCTAGAATCCCAGACAAACCCCAGCATCAGGGTTCATGAATAGAACATAATAGAATTAACCAGGTTGGAAAAAGACCTCTGAGATCATCGAGTCCAACCTATCACCCAACACCATCTAATCAACTAAAGCATGGCACCAAACATCCCATCTAGTCTCTTCCTAAACACCTCCAGTGATGGTGACTCCACCACCTCCCTGGGCAGCCCTTTCCAATGGCACATCTCTCTTTCTGTGAAGAATTTCAGAATAGTTTGCAGGATTCAGCCTTTTCTTAAATTCTGCCCTCACAGCCCCTTTTCTGCCTACCTACCTTGCTTGTCACTGCTTTTCACCCAGCTGAACCCACATTATCTGCTAAACTCTTTGCTTGAACCTCCTTGTGAGCATTGCTCCCAGAACATCCTTCCAGCAGCCACCAACCTGTCCTGCACCAGCAGAGCCACATCCCCAAGAGGAAGGAATTAAGTGTGACTTCTATGCACAAAGGCAGCAGCAGGAGTCTAGAAAGTTTCTGTCACCACAGCCTCTAAAATGTTGTTGCCCAGTCCCAGATTTCCCATGTGCTCTTCCATGCAGCTTTAGAGCACTGGGGGGAGCAAAGGATGCGACTGAAACCACAGCAGCAGCAAAATGACCCTTTATGCTCCTCTGCCTCCCACTGCTTAGGCAATATCAGACATGACAAGAATGGAGAAACGACGCAGAGCACATGGAGGAGTTTGCTTCAGGTTTTCAGTTTGTTTGAGGACACTCTTTTAGCTCTTACTTCTGGAAGCAAACTCAGCTTTCTCCTGTCAGTACCCAGATTTGTCAGATAATTCTGAGAATAACAGCAGAGGAGGTGCAAGAAAAGAATCTGCTTGAAAGGCAGGCTCGAGGTGAGGAGAAAGTTCTTCACAGAGAGAGTTGTTAGCCATTGGAATGTGCTGCCCAGGGAGGTGGTGGAGTCACCATCCCTGGAGGTGTTCAAGAGGGGATTGGACGTGGCACTTGGTGCCATGGTTTAGTAGTCATGAGGTGTTGGGTGACAGGTTGGACCTGATGATCTTTGAGGTCTCTACCAACCTTATTGATTCTATGATTCTATGAAAGAAAAGAAAGAAAACTTATTTAGAAGCACCAAAAAAATGGCCAGTGGGCTCTGAAACAATAAAAGCTTGATACTAACTTGAAGTAAGTTTTAAGTGATCATTTCATGAGCATTTTCACTAAAATAAAGTAAAATTTGAGAAGGCTATTTTCAGGCAAGTCACACTCAGCCCATTTGTGTCATTAGCTCTGAAGCTAATGGCATTTTTTAACGAGAAAAATAATCCAAATGCACCAGAATTACCTACCACCAAGGTGTCAGATTTGTTAATTCTCCAATAAAAGCAAAGCAGAATGATGTACAGCTGTCAAACAGGGCAAAGCTCATCCTCCTGCACACTGCAGGGTGCATTTGCCCCCTTGTGCCAGTGTGAGTGGAACTAAAAACTCATTTCTATTAAAGAAAAAAATCAAGATCTTAACCAGAGAAGGGCTGAGAACAACCACCCCAGGTTATGATTTGAATTACCAAAGTAATGGACATTTTCTCTAATTATTGCTTTGGTTTGGGGGTTTTTATTGTGTCATCTTGATCCACAGACTCTCTGGTGCTCTGGACTCTGCATGTCCCAACTGTAGCTGCGGGTGCTGCTCCCAAATCTACTTCAGCCTTCCACGAGATCCATAGTACTCCTGCTCCCTCCCCTGCAGTACCTTGCTGTTTTCACTTGAAGGCAACCTTGCACCACACATGTCTATAAGCAGACACTGGCCGGGAAAGCACCACAGCCGCTTCACCCAGTAGATATCTCTCACCTTGCAGGTGGAGAGAGGCTGAACTCCAGGCACAGGGGAGAAATACCCAACTTGTTCTTGTAAGGTTTGATTCATCGGCATTTGCACACTGCTCACTTTTCATTTGGCTCCTCTAAATTCGATTTAACTCTGACGTGAAGTGAAGGAAGGAGATGCCCTGTGTGGGGAGCACGTGTCCCTGATTCCTCCACACTCACTGCCTGTCCTGGCTCTTCTCTTCACTGAAAGCATCAACAGCGACCACAGTTAATAACAGGGACAGACCATGAGCTCAGTTTTAAGCGAGGACAGAACAAGCTGGAAAGTATGCAGATAAGAGTGATATTTCCTAATCAGTTGTCCCCAAGGAATTTTATCCTTGGATATTCGGGGAGCCAGTTATCTGAGCCATTAGTGAACTTGTGAGGGACAGGTGAGATACCAGCAGACGGGCAAAGGGCAAAGGTAGCCTCCTCTCTTCAAAAGCAGGGGACAGGAGGAATCAGGCAATTATAGAACTATCTGCTTAACTGTGATGCCAGGAAAAGTACTGGGAGAAATAAATATCTGAAGGAAAAAACACCACAAGATAAAAAGCAGGACCCATGGGCTGGTCAGTAGTAAGTAGTGCAACACTCTAATGTAGTTTATGCAGAGAAGAAGAATACAAGGAGATGCAGTATAGAATAATTTCAGGACTTTCAACGTGTATTTTCCATTCATTTTAGGGAACAGGCACATTGATAAATTATATACCTCTACCTCTTGACACTACTTTGGAAAGAACAAGCAATAACATTAGTGTGCATTAAGCTGCACTTATAAAACCACTCTTCAAAGCAGAGCAGTATTTAACATTTTCTTCTTTTCCTTCTGCTCAAAATGACCATCTGGCAACAGACTTGCTGGAACAGAGCCTTTTCTCTGGTTTCTGTTTGGGGACAAATCTGTGCCGACTTCCAGCAGTTCATGTGATTTAGGTTTGCAGAACATAGTTCTCTTCTGAAACATACGTGGGCTTGAAATCAAATTCAGATCCTGAAACAATCTGGTGTGAAGCAAGCTGTGGGTTACCATGCAGCTTCCTCTAGGTGCCTGCAGCATGCCAGACTAGAAAGATTTGCATTCCCTTCCACACAGTTGCAGGCTAAGTGGTGAATTCTGTATATTATCCACAGATACTTTACTTGCCCCAAGCTACCCCCATCAAATCTATCTGAAGTTTCATTTAAAGCTTCTAGGAACTTCATTTGAAACCAGAAGATTCCAGATCCTGCTGTCTACAACTACCTGAAGGGAGGTTGTAGCCAGGTGGGGGGCTGGTCTCTTCTCTCGGGCAGCCAGCACCAAAACAAGAGGACACAGTCTCAAGCTGCACCAGGGGAGGTTTATGCTGGATGTTAGGAAGAAGTTCTTCATAGAAAGAGTGATTGGCCATTGGAATGGGCTGCCTAGGGAGCTGGTGGAGTCACCATCACTGGGGGTGTTCAGGAAGAGACTGGATGGGGTGCTTGGTGCCGTGGTTTAGTTGATTAGATGGTGTTGGGTGATAGGTTGGACTCAATGATCTCAAAGGTCTTTTCCAACTTGGTTAATTCTATTCCATTCCATTCCATTCCATTCCATTCCATTCCATTCTATTCCATTCTATTCTATTCTATTCTACTCTACTCTACTCTACTCTACTCTACTCTACTCTACTCTACTCTACTCTACTCTACTCCATTCCATTCCATTCCATTCCATTCCATTCCATTCCATTCCATTCTCCCCAGATGTAGTGAGCATAATTATGGTCCATTAATTTTTCTTCTAAAAAAATACTTCATTTTTTTAAAAATCAAACTGCAAGAAGGTCTCAGGGACAAAACCTCCCACTGCAGGAGGATGTAGGAGTCTGGGAAGACAGCGTAATCTATCTCAAAAGGAAGAACAATCTTCTGTGCACAGCAGCCTATGCTGATTTTAGAAGCAACATTTCAAACTTTGCAGAGCTGGTGCATATGCTTAGCTGTCACACGATACAGGTGGCCTTGGAGTCACAGAAAAAAGTCTCATCTCATGACCTGTCCTGCCCCTGTAACTATCTAGTGCCAATTCCACCTGGTCTGTGGGTAGAAAATAGTAGGAAATGTAAGACCCTGTTTGGAACCTTCACACCAGGCCTACAATCTTTTTCTAACTGTTCCAGCACACTGATGACAAAGATTTGAAACCTGGCCATGTCCATCTGGGGCACAGCAGCAGGAAAGAAGCTGCATAGCCAACTTCAGGAGAAAGCATCAGCATGAGGCTGGAGCTGTAGATAAACTGTGGCTAAATTGTATTTCCAGGGAAAGAGATCAGTGTAAAAACAGAGGAAGAGACAGGGGCAGTCTCTTCTTTGCAAACAGAATGAAATACAAAAATAAACATCAAAACCCAGGAGAAATTAGCTGATTTTTAAAATTCCTCTCAGCTACAACAGTCCCAGATTTTATTTCCATTTATTAGATGTACTAAAGTAGGAGGCCTGAGGAAAAATCATCAAATCCTGTTTGCTCTTTTCCAACAGCCCAGAAAGCAATCCACAACTTTCATTGGAGTTTTAACCTGCTCTTCATCTTTCCTGTTAGGAAATGACCACCTTTGAAGCCAACTTAAAGGGAAAAAGAAATGGCTTCTGATAAACCTGAAAATAATGTTGCAAAGTATTTCCCTTGATAATTTTGTTTTCAGGGGAGTTCAATAAGAGCAATAGCCAGTCCAGACCATGCTGGTGTGCAAGTGCTGCACAAACACATGCAAAAGGACAGATCATGCTCCAAAGACATGACAAAGACATGAAGGGATCTTATCACCATATTGCAGGTGAAGCAGATTCAGACTGGGATGCCCCCAGCAATGTGCCCATTTAACTGGTACAATTAGGATGGCTGTAATTCAGGAGAGGCACTGGGAGCACTGACCCAGTGCTGCTGGAGCCACACTATGGAAAACCAGAACTGTTACCTAAATCAGAACCATCCATGGGCAGTCTGCAGAGAGCCTGGGACAAGCCTGCAAAAGAATGAGGAGCAGAATTATACATTGAGAGCCATTCCAGGGTTTAAAATGTAACCTGGGCTTTCCTTGTAGTGGCAGAGAGGAAAACCTCACATAATTTCTAGTAACCCTGTAGGATTTTTTTGCTGTGGCTCTTGATACATGGTGACCTACACCTTGCATATCCTCTTGCTCATGGTAGGTCTGTCAAGACTTGGTATTTTTTAGCAGCCAACTGAACAAGCTGGATCCAGTGGATAGGTGCTAGGTGTGTTTTCCAGTGTAGGGGCATTATGTTACATGAATGCAGCAGTTCTGTTGAGAAAACCATAGCATGGGAAGCAAATGGATCTCAAATGTGGGACAGCCACTCGGTCTGCTCTAGCTAGCTAATGTGACTGGCAAACTGGAATATATATAGTCTCCTGACTCACTCACCTTCAAAGGGTTCTGTATTTTCACAGTGAATCTTTCTGCCTGGTTTCCATTTTCATTCTGGAAAGCTGTTAAATGTCTCAATTCCCACAAGACACCTCAGTCTTCTACACCTATATCCCTACATATGTATGTGTGCCTGGCTCCTGGACCCAGCCGTGGAGAAAGCAGGGCTCTGGATTGCCTTTTTCTCAGATGCTTGCTGCTGCCTATAGTTGCAGACATGACCACCTCCTGCCAAAGAGCAAATAAAGGATACTTGCCACGCTGAAATTAATAAGCAGCCTGTTTTGCCTCCCTGACAGACAGGCTGTGGTCTAATCACATGTCCTGTGGCTTTACCCAGCATCGCTCTTTCCCTTCTACTGTCATATCACATCAGGGATTCCTCAGCACCCATCATAAGTACATTCAGACTGGAAATTGCTCTGCAGTGCATCCTGAGGCAGCCCTCTTACACACATCTACAGAGACTGAAATAAGAGGAGAATATGGGCTAGGGGTACTGAACCATCAACATTAACACAGGGTTACCCCACAGACAGGGGTTTTTTCTCCCAAGCAAGGAATAGCTTCATCCCAGACATGGCTGTTGAGCAAGAGCTCGGGGGTGGCTGTTCACAGCCTACAGACCTCTCCGCGTGGGTACACACTGCTTACAGTAAACTCCTGCTGAGACAACTCATGGCTGTTTTCAACAGATACAAAAGCCAAACGGTAGAGGTAAGGAACTGCAGCAAGTCATTCCTATCAGATAGACGGGGTAGGATGACTGAATACAACGGTTCAAGCTGAAAAGAAAGGAAAAAAAGAAGATAGAGTGGAACAGCAGAGAAGGGATGGAACTGGAGCTTGTGGAAAGGTTAACTAGCTGTGCTATTTTGGTTCAGTGTGTTTGGGAGAAGACAACTAATACAATTAGCTTATCCAGACAGAAGGCTGGAAGGGACTTCTGGGTGAACATCCAGGGGGTGTAAACCAGTGTGTATTTGTGACATGAACTGCGTCACTTCTCCAGGAGATGCAGACAGCCAAATGGCAAGTCCAATGGTCACCAAGTATCTAGATCAAGATCAGCTGCAGGCATTGCTCTCAGATAAGCAGATCAACTCATATCTACATGCATCCTAAACTTGGACATATAGACATATGGTAAGTCCTAGTTCCACTTATGTGGACACAGATAACAGAGCACATTACCTGCTGGAATCAGGCAGGAGCACAAGATGCTGCTCTGTATCAAAAGAGGAAAGAAGTCCTGAGTTTGCTGCATAGATGGCTGTCAGTTCCTTGGACCAGACCGCTGTGCTTTGGCCAAACTACAATCTATTGGCCGTGTCAAATGTCCCATTTCCTCAAGCCTGCGGAGCTCAGAGAAAAGAGGATCCAGACAGTGCTTTATCTTGGTGACAATTTTCTTTTCTGAAATCAGCTGGGAGCAATGTCTTCAGCTATTGCCAGAAAAGATCACCAACAGCTATTGGCATCGTCAGCCCTTGGTTACGTGGTTTCCAAAGTGACACAAGGGATGACAGATTCATATTAATTCCAGTCAGCAAATGGATTATAAATACTCCCCCAGCCAGTTGCCACCTGATAGGACTGTGCTTGAGTCCTCCAATTGTAGAAGGGAGTTGTCAACTCTAAATTTACCCACGAGCTTGTATTGAATAAAACATACTACTCTGTGATCCTTGGTAGGCACTTGTGCTGTGGCCCAGCACGGATTAGACTAGGAACTGCTAGTTCCATCAACCAGACAGACATCTCACTATTGCTTATCTCAAGACTCCGATGGCAGAAAGGAGAGAGGGATGGGTTTGACAGGATGAGTTGGTGTATTGGTCATGCAATTGCCACAGCAGTGCCATCACATCTGAGTTAATGAAGTGATCAAAAGCTAGGCCTAACACCTAACACCTTTCTGATGAGGTAATGGCTTCTGTTCCTAAGGATAGCCTTTCCCATCAGAACAATGTACCACTACGGCTGGTACGAGTAAACCCACACAAAGAATGGGGTGTCCAAAACCAGACAGAGCTATTACAAAGCAGACTGAGATAGTATTCCCTGTGAAAAGCAGTAGGCAGGATGCTAAAAGTTTGTACTAATGGACTATTCACTTGAAGAGCCATAATTAGAAGGATTTTACAAACCAGAAAGTAAACAAAAAGAAAGTAAGTGAGGAGCTCTACTTTCCCCCCCGGCTTTAGAATAGTCCTAGTGTCTGCAAATTGGGCAGATGCATGAGCTGCTAGTGGCACTTATCTGTGATACATTCTCTCATTTAAACAAAAACATCCACCTAGGCAGGAGGACATCTTGCAAGCACTCAGTTCAGGGCACTTACCTAAAGTAAGCTTCTTTTTTAGTGTGCTGTTTGTTCATGCACAAAGACTTTCCAAGATCATCAGCTAGAGAAAGTATCTCATCCCTGTTGATCTATGGCCACAGACAAAATTTGCCCTCACTTAGACAAAGACAGGGAGTTACTTGGCTGCTGCGGGCTGCATGCATTTTGCTTTGCTTTGGGCAAATTTCACGACCAAGTTATTCTCTAGTGGTGCTTTTGGCGTTCCTGAGGACACCCAGCCTCTCAGGCAGCAGCAAGAGCCTTCTGCTCACCATCTGCACCCACATTCTCAATATCCTGTGACCCCCAGACCATGCAAGCTCTGGGTGCTCCCAGGTAGGGCTGCAGGTCCCACAAAATGGCACTTGGCAACAGAAGGACAGTCCACACAGTCCAACAACCCAGTGGCTGCTTCTCTACAGAGCAGTCTCTCTCATCTAATGGAGACTTGCCCTGTATTTCCTTTATTTTCACCTACTCTGCAATTTTTAGCAGTTGACCCAAAATGGTACCTCTCCACATTCTGAAAAACCTCAGTGGAAAGCAAGGCTGAAAAATGATGCACCACAAAAACTGGAGACCTCTGCTGTGAGAAACTGTGGCACACCTCTGCATTTAGAGAAAGATTTGACCTTGTGCTTTTTTGTCACCTACATAAAAATTGTCCTAAGTGTAGCCAAGTCATACACTCTTCTAAATAGCTTTTCCCCCATGCTTTCCACACACATGGAAGAGTGTATCATCTTCTAACATCAAAAATACTTTTAACTCATACTGCAGCTATGTCACATGGAGTATCCCAAATCACTGGATGCTTTTAACCTCAAACTGTGCACCTCAGATTCTTTAAGCAGCAGAGATAAAGCTCCTGGATTATTTCCTCCCTGCATAAAGAATAGACAAAGGCACAACCACTTGTACCTTCAAAGCACTCGGATACCCCTGGAATGAAAGAGGAACTGAAAAGCTCCATCTCTGTGTTTTGGCACTTTGCTGTGTGACAAGGTCTGGAGTTCAACAGGAGGGATAGTACTAAACACTGAATGGGTGCTTGTTGCACAAGCACTGTGCACCCAGTGCACTTGTGAGACAGGGGCTTTGGGAAAAAAAAAAAACAAAGCTGAGATTAAATCAAAAGCCCCATGGGGAAGGCACACAACAGGGAGTCACACCCTGGGTGCAGAGTCCCTGGCTTTGCAGCTTGCACCATGTCCCTTTTACCTCATTTTTGCTGGTGTGTGAAAAATACAACAAGTAGTTCAGAGTGACTCTAATCATACAACAGGTGTTTTCAAAATCCAGAGCTGCTAGAAAAATCATACAGAGCAAACATCATTTATTCACATCACAATGTAGAGTAGAAATCTGTCTTGCAGGACATACTATCCTACTGGGACTTTAATCTAGGTAATGCTAACAAGTCATTTAGAATAAAAGTGGTGGGAATTAGAACAGGAGACAGTCAGCTAAGCAAACAGATCTACTCCATTTCCATTAGATCTCTACCACGGAGTTACACCAGCAGTGAGAAGTCCATTGTCTCCTGCACAACACCTGAAGTCTCAGCACTAATGCAGCCAAGGATCAGAGGTTTCACATCCCTGATGAAAACTGAGTTGTCAAGGCAGGAGATGCAGAGCCATTTTCTGATCCATTTTGCCACAACTTCCACCAGTCCAGAGCGCTGCCTGCATGTGAACAACTGGATCAGATTCATAAGTTGTAAATATTATTGTTATTTTATGAACTTTGACTTCAGTGAGGGCAAAGCTAGAGAGGCTGGAATATGACACAAGGGTTTTGAGCTTGGCTGCTATTTGTCCTTTTTTTTTTTTTTTTTTTTTTTTAAGTGGGGAGAGAGAAGGGAAAGGATAGTTTAGAATTGTGGTTAAACACATTTTTGTCTCTAGAGGCATTTAGGGGTTTGCCTTTGCTTTGTTTATTCTTCTCTGGGACTAAGTAAAGTCATATTTTTAAACAGAGGACATCCTTCTTTTCCTTTTTAAATATTGAAATTTTAAGAGTCACCCTAGGCAGGGCTCTGACTTCTTTGATCCAAATGCATCTTTCAGAGCATTTTCTTGGGACTTTAGATACTACTTTTCCAGTCATGCCACTTGGATGTACATTTGTTCACTTCCCAGGAGCAGTTCTGTTTTGTGACTTTCTCTTTTTAAATCAATATGTAAACAATATGTAATAGACTTCCTAGTTTGAGCCTCAGTTCTGTTATGATATTTCAAACACACGAGTGATCCTTGTAATTCAGTGATCCTTGTACATGTGACTAGCACTTTAGGCTGTTACCAAATCAGCCCTTACACATTTCCTTATTTCTCTTCCGGTGAGTTACTGTCTTTTTACTTTTCCTAAAAGCTGATATATAATCCAGCTCCAGTACATGCAAACTAGGGACATATTTTTACCAGAAAATGTTTTAACAGCATGAGCAGTGAAGATTGGGGCCCTGGCTGAAAGCACAGATGTCTGTCCCTCTCTGGGACGGACTCTGCCAAACAGGAGAGCTGGAAGCCCTAGGCAGCTGATCCTGAACTACATGTATGGGGTTATATTAGTGAGGGACTCAACTTCTGCTGGAGGCAGTGAGGGGGAAAAAGTCCCAGAAACTTCAGGACAGAGATTTTCATATCCCCAGAATGGCAGAGCCTAAGATGTGTTTCCAAACCCAAGCTGCTGCAGTGAGGATCCTGGAGGTTTCTGTCCCCCTCTGCAGACACCATGTCGAGTATCTCTTGGCTGGGGCTGGAGGTCGGGAGTGCATCGCCCAAGCGAGTGTCAGGGGCACAGAGGGGCTGCACTGGGGCAGCTGGAGAGTTGGAAGGGAGAAGGCATCTGAGAAGAAGCAACACACAGAGCCTGACAGCTCAGAGACGGACAGATGTTTTCATCATTATGGAAAAAATCTGTTGGTGCCTCTTTGCCCAGAGGAACGCTGGAGGAGGAAATGTCCTCTTGAGCTCTGATCAAGCCTGCATATTAAAACTATGATGGGCCAGGGTCAAAAAAACAGCAGATACAGGAGGGAGGGACCTTTTCTCCCTCCAGCTCTAACATTCAATATGAAGGTACCCTGAAAGGCTACTCTGCCTCCCCAGGGTTCTATTCCTGATTTGCTGCCTCAGAAAGATAGAGAAACCAGGCCTGAAAGATGGGCCCAGGCGATATTTTTCCAACACCCCCCTCAGCGCTTCCTCCAGCTGCAGCAGGTGCTGCCCCAGCAGTGTTCAGTCCTGGGGACATGTAACCCTGGACTTCCATAGTTCCAGCAACACACAGCTCAGGACTTCCAAGGAGTCTGAGCACATCAACATACAACCAGGGGCTGCAGACCCCTGCGGAGGTTTACAAAATCATCACTGAAGGAAGCCAGCTGCCCTCCTGGCCCCACACACCTCTGTACACCCCAAGGCCCTGGCTTAGTGCCACAACCCATACCAGGAGACATCCAAGAGTGAGACCCAGGGCTGTGTTTTTCAGCCACAGCAGGTAACAAGTTCCAGCTTTTCCTGTCTGTCCCTTCATGTCTCACACCGCTCGGTGTCCCTTTCAGCCCAAGCATCCCCACCAGCTGCAGGACTCCAGGATATGACCAGCCCCTTCACATGGGCCACCCTAGAGACAGCATCTTGGAATTCATCCCTCCCCAGGGATGCCCTTCCCAAAAGCAGCACTGCCCCGTCCCCCAACGGCTCCTCTCGCTAATTTGCGTTTTCAGAAACTAAAGTTACTGTGCAATTAAACCCCAAAAGTAACCCCTTAGGGCTGCCCAGGATAAAAGTGTGCAAAACCATAAGAAAACGCCAAGAAAACCCAAATCCCTTCGATTTCTATAAGAAATAAACCCTGTGGTGTGAAATCAAAGGGCATTTGTAATTTCATTCATTTCACTTGGTTTGGGTTTGGTTTGGTTTTCTTTCTTTAACTGACAAATAGAGAAGGTGGGCAGCAGCTGGGCTTGGGAAAGGACGGCAAAGCCCTCGGAGGTGGCAGGGAGCAAGGCAGGCACCGAGGAACGGGCTCAGTATTGATGGGGTTCCGAGGAAAATAAAATGAACTTTAAAAACGCTGCAGTTCGAAAACGCTTTTCCCTCTACCGCTCTAAAACGGGGATAATTCGTGCAGGAATTGGCAAGGAAACGCAGATCTGGTTTTATTTATGCTGCTTTCTCTCGACATGCAAAAAGAAAGTTGTGAAGATAGCTGAAAAGAGGAAATTTTACCCGAAGGAAAAAAAAAAAAAGTTAAAAAAGAGTAAAAATCTTGAACAACTCTTACAAAAGTTTCCTTTGTTTCTCACTCTTTTCTTCCTGACACACCCTTGACATACATCTTATTTGATGTTCGGTGAATCGTATATTCATCAGACTGATGGAAAAAACTTCCCACATACGTATTAACCCGTTTCTCTCACTCTCATACATTTTAATTTTGCACGGATTTCTTCCCAACCGTTTCTCCCTCTGCAAAACAAGATACGGGTGCACTCGGAGCTTGTTTTATGGAGAGGATACAGAAACGAGACCCTTCGGATAAACCGACCCATCGCCCGACAGACCGCCACAAAATCACAGCGAATCACTTGCCCGCTTCGAGAAAAGGAACGGCTTAAAGGCCCGGTCCAGCTCCGGCGATGAACCGCCCGGGAGCCCTGCGGGGGCGGGCAGCGTGTGTGTCGTCCCCCCTGGGCTCTCAATCCCATGCTCCCGGCGCCTCCCTTTACAGAATCCAGGGGTGGGAATTTTGTTCCGATCTCCGCCAAACCCGCCCGTCTGTCTCCCGGGGTAGGGGTGGTTATTTCCCCTTTTTATTTGTTTGGTGGTGGTTGGTTTCTGCTTACTTGGGGTTTTTTTTGTTTGTTTGCCTTTTTTGAGGTGGTTTTGTCGTGGTTTTGAGAACTGATCTTTTATTATCTACAAGACGGCCTCGTCTCCCTCCAAGAGCAGCAGCCACCCTGGGGCCAGGGAGCGGAATTCTGCAGAGCAGGGGTGAGAGCCGCGCTTCCCCCGGGGCTGCCTCGCTGCCCCGCTGCCCCGCGGCAAGTGCGGGAGAAGAAACGGGGCCGCCTCAGAAAGCCGCCTTCCCGGTGCAGGGGGACAGAGGGGAAAGGCAGAGCCACCCGCCTCGCAAAGGCCTGAGGGGAGCTGGGATGGAGGGGGCAGCTCGTCAGGGACAGGAACATAGCCCCATACCCGCGGCTTGCCCTTAGGGCAGTCAATTTCATGCCCCTCTGGTTGTGGGTCACAGGCGGGACCCCAGCCGGAGCAGAGGACAGCGCCAGCAGACGCCGGAGCAGAGGCGGGGGTCAGGGCTCTGTAACTCTACTCGCCAGGGTCCATCCTCCCACCCGTCCTCCCGGGAAGGGGCTTTCCCAGAAAGCCTGGGCTGAGTCCTGCTTCCCGGGAGACCCTGCAGACCCACGAGGCTGAGACCTGGCACCCCTGCGCAGGGCGATGGCTCGGAAGGGTGCCAGTCCCTCATTTCCGCAGTGTGTGTATGTGGTGGGGGAAAACCACTTTTAGTACAAATAAAGCCCAAACACGGATTCATGTTAAAAAAAGCTTCCCCAGACTTGCTCCCTGAGGCTGCCCTCTCCCTCTTCACGCCATGCAGGCCAGGGGCAGAACCAGGTGCAGGGAGCGGGGGTGAGGTAGGGGGTGTCGGAGCAGAACCCCACTGCCCCGGTCCTGCCCCAGCCCGGCGCATCCCCCGCCAGGATCCTGGGGAACGCAAAACGCGCATGGTGACATCGCAAGACGGATCGGATTTGCACGGCCAGCAGGAAGTATCCGAGAAGTCAGACCTTTATGTCCTCTGGAAAACGTCCTGCGGACAGACAAGCTTCAAACACCCTGAAATCCTTGCGGCGGTTTCAGGCTCCCCGGCCGAGCACTGTTCCCATTCCCGATGGAGCCGGTGGGAACCATTCCGCCCAGGGGAGGAAGAGCGGGCCAAAGCTCCGAGGGAGAGAGCCAGGGCAGCCCTGCTTCATTTAGAGCTTTATCTTTCGAAACAACTCGCGCCTCACAATGCCTGGAAGGTATTTCGTTTTAAAAACAGTTTTCCTGGCCATCCCCGGGCACCTGGCTGCCGAAGACGTGTGTCAAACCGTTGGCTGCATTTACTAAACGTGAAAGTCTCTTCTGTCGTTTAATTTTCCTGTTGCTAAAATAACGGCATTGCTTCTGTCCTGTGTGAGTTCCCCTTGGAAATGTAACGAACAAGGGCTTTTGTAATGAACTGGCCGCATTAAAAAGTTTTTACTGGAGCTCAAAAAACCGGCCGATCCCGGACCCGGTGTCAGTAGCGAGATGGCTTCAGTGCGGGGACAGGGGAAGAGGGTAGGGCGGCAGCACCCGAGATCAGGCTTGCTTCCCCAGCGAACCCAGCACAGCTACAGGCAGAAGAACTTGTAAGCTTTTTAATTGTCTGACTGGCTCTCAGATTTTGCTTCAGCCTGGAGGGAAAAAAAAACACCAAACAAACAAAAAACTAGCAAACAAATAAACAAAATCCCAACTAAACTAAACTAAACCGAACCAAACCAAACCAAAACAAAAGACAAAAAAACCCACCTCCAGCTCCAGGGTTACAAGGAGCCAGCTTAATTATCAGATTCCAGGCACAGGGCCGAAGATAGGAGGGAAAAATCCACGGTGGCATTCGCTGCCCCAGTCCCCCTAACCAGAGTGACCGACAGATGTGGAAAGCGGCGACCGGACCACCTCCGGGCTGTTGCCCGCAGCCCACCCAGAAAGCGGGTCTAGGGGCATCCAAACCCCAAACGACATCGGACGCTTTTATTCGGCGCTTTGCATAAATTGTCCGGAAATAAAGAGGAGACACTTCGGGGCTTTCTGGTTGCTGTATTCCCGTACTGAGCCCTGGCACCATCCTGCCCACCCGCATCAGCTCCCTCCAGTCCGTTTGCACGGAGGGAAAGGGCCGATGCTCTCAAGTGCACGGCGGGGATCCAGGAGCGGCGGCCGGAGCCCTGGAGGTCGAGCGGCGGCAGGGGGGATGGCAGCGGAACGGCCGGCCCGCACCTGCCCTGCCGCCAGCAAGCAGGGCTGTCCCGGAGGAGACACATACACACACATTCGCTGCCGGGGCCTCAACCAAGGTCGCCCACACGTCAAGGTCAAAACTCGCTTACTCTTGGACGGTGCCCGAGGCCGGGGCCGAGGAGCGGGGCTATTGTCCTCGCCATCAACCTCGGCTCTGGGAGCAGAGAGAAGCGGCCAGCAAGGGCTTCGGTAGAGGTGGAAAGTACCGCGGGAAAAAGAAAAGAATGGAAAGCGGGGAGGGGAAGGTGGGGGGGGGAGGCGGTAAGAGTGAAAAAAAATAGCAAGAAAAGGAAAAGGGTTTAGCTGCAGCAGAATGGAGCTCCTGGACAGCTCCAAATCCAGTTTTCTCAGCAAAAATCCGGAGGGTTGCAAGCAAACTTTTCCCCGGCTCTAGCCGCCTCCCGCAGCCGGGCAAGTGCGCCTCCCCCACGCCCCCTCCCTCAGCCCTCGTCCCCTGCGGGACCCCGCCAAGGCAGACAATCACAGCAACCAGCTATGACGCCCCAAGGGTTTATTCAACCAGGGCTCGCCGATTTGCAGCATCCCCTTCCAATCCTTTGAATGAACAAACTGGCCAAAAGATCTTGGGGAGCCCTCGGGGACTTGCAGAGATCCCGAGGTCCCACCAGCTCCCGCCGCCCACGATGGGAACCAGGAGATTGGCACGAGTTCTCCAAGGAAACCCTAATAGGTTATTTCTGGACTACTGGCTCTTAACAAATCTATAGCACCTGAAGTGTTAGCACTCAGTTAGTGACAAGGTTTCAAACCCCGGCGTTTACTGGTGAGGTATAAACAGAATCCTCAGGAGATAGCCGGGAATTAGAGCGGGAGGGGGCCCTGGGACATCTTAACGGACTGGGATTAAGAGGAAAACTTTTTTAAAAGGCCCCGTCTCTCTCTCACTAAACAGTCAGAGGTGTCGAAAGCTCAAGGGGAGAGAGGATGTACTCTCTGGAGCTAATTGCAGGGTTCGGGGAGGTGGTTGGTTGTTTTCAGCAAGAAAATATTTTTAAAACAAAACCCCAACACCAACGAGTAACGCTGAGCAATTCCGGAGAGAAGCTGCGAGGTGTGGAAGACCCTGCGAGCGGCTTTTCTGGGCTCCGTCCCAAAGGGGCATCGAGAACAACCTTCAAACCGTATGAGGGCTGTGGAAGGGAGTCGGGCAGTCCCCGCTTTCCCCTTGCAGCCAGAAACATAGCTTTGCTCGTCCCGGCTCTCTCCATCCTATACCCACGAAGCGTGGGTCCCAGCTGGATGGGTGGGCTGGAGAAGGTGTTTCAGGGGGCTCCTCCGGGGTCCTGTCTTCCTTTACTCCTTTTTGTGAGTTACTTAAACACCATTCTAATTTCGCCTCCCCTCCCCCCGCCCCGGCCTTCAATAGAAAGCGACCCCAAAGAGTTTGGGAGATCTCAAAATGTGAATGATGCTCCCCCTCCACCTCTGTTTCGGGGACTCAGCCGGGCAGTTCACCCTGGGCTGGGTAGGACGGGGACCGAGCCTCGGCGCCTGAGGGCTACATGCAGGATCCGGAGCTGAGTGAACCGGACACTTTTGTCCCCTCTGCTTGGCTGTCCTGGGCAGAGACGCGGTTTCCTGTGGGAGCCTGGCTTCAGCAGGCTGCTGGAGAGCACCGAGAAAGGAAGAAAGCGGGGGCGAGGGGTGGAAATGGGTGCTGAGCCCCGACCCGGAAAGTCCGTGAGCTGCTGCGTGTCAGTAACTTGTTCATCAATCAGCCGGACACAGAGCAGACCTGGCCTCTCTTTGCGGAGTGTTTGCTTTTTCACCAATTATTGCGGCCCTGCAGCTCTTTTTGTTGATACAGTAGTTCTAAAAAGTGCTAATGTTCATTTATCAGGGGGCCGAGCCCGGGACTCCCACTAGTTGTGATTCTTCCAAAAATATAAACATCAAGAGAAGGGCTAAGGCTAAAGCCCCCATTTGTTTCTAAACTGCAGTATTAGAAGTGATGCATTGTTGAAGATAAAGCGGAGATAACGCTGTCTGTCTCCAATGAATGTCTCCCCGACGCATTAATGACATTCCAAATGATAGCTTCGTCTTATCATTCAATTAATCACTTCCACCCTCTGCAGCCGGGCCCACATCGATCGGGAGCTGCCGTGTGATTGGGGGTCTGGAGGAAGCCAGTCAGTCCTCAGCCCAGAGCGGTTGTGAGCCGGCAGCTCTCCTCCGGTGTGTGCAGAGCCCGCCGCCAGGGATGCACTCCGAGACCGGAGCGGCCGAGCTCGGACCCACATCGGCTCAGGGTGGCTTTCCTCTCCGCGTTCACCGGGCAAAGGAAGACCTCCGGGGACAGACACTGCCTTGCGAGCTCCGTGTCTGATCTGGGAAGGGCTTTTGGGGCCCAGAATGGAAAAAGGGAACCCTAGACCTTGATTCTCCCTGTCCCCAGGGATGTGGATGCCACCAAGGCAGGCGAACCTGCATACGCAGATCTGGATCTGGGGAAAAATTGGGACGACTTCGTTATTTTAGTATTTGTCTAACCTATCACGATTAGCTTGTAATAAAAAGGAGACAACCAGGTTAGAAAGGCCGCCGAGCCGTACAGAGAGAGCAGGAGGTACCGCAGACACCCGGCAAAGTCCTTCTGCATGTCCCTCTCTCAGGCGGGGCCGCCGGGACTGCCTCCACCTTCCCCGGACACTTCACCCCTTCTCCCGAAACTAGGAAAATCTCCTCCGAGTTTTTCCCAGGGAAGTCCGCAGGAAGCGCATCCACTAAGAGCGAAGTGATCGCTTGGACGCCCTCCTTCCCTCATTAAATAGCAACATTTCAGGTCTTCCAGTACATATTCATCTCTCCAGCTGTCATCGCCAGATCCGGAATGGGTTCGCAAACAAACTGCTGCCAGGTCACCGACAAAAGACTGCGGCAAGAGGCTGCCAGGGTGGAACAAAAATCGTTCGCAAAAATACCCCAGAGGGGAACCCGAGGGTGTCGGAAAAAAATCTCGGAGGGGAGTTGGAGGGCAGACAGCAGCAGCTACCCTCAGGATAGAGCAGCCCAGGGAGGGCGGCTGCGGGCAGGTGCCCGCGTTCTTCCCTACCTCGGGACGTTTCCTCCGTCTGCAGACGAGGGAGGATTTGCAAATCTCGCCCTGCGACCTCGCAGTCTTCCTGGCAAAGGCCCGGGCAAGGTGCTCCTCACCTTACCGCAGCCCCGCGGGGCTTCTCGTCTCGGTTCCCCGACCCCAGTCTCGCATCCCACCGCCCTCAGCCACACCGGGGCTCGAAGGGGACGAGCCGACCCCCGAGCCATTCGGAGCCGGGCGCTCCGCAAACAGAAAGTCACCAGATGAGATTTTTACATCTTTTTTCCTATCCCCCCGAAGCCACAAAGCGCCGTAACGCCCCTCCTCAATCGGCGACTTTGAGTGCGTTAAATTAACGGGATCCCTCTTCTGCCCCGTGAATTCAGAGGCCTGCGGCAACCGTACGCCCACCCGTGATGGGGGAACGCAGCCGGCACTGGCGCCCGCTCCCGGCCACAGCCCGGCCCTCGGCTGCTTTGACTTACTCCTCTTTTGCCCTAAGGACTCCGGTATGTTTTGCAAAGCCTTCAACACGTGGTTATTTTTTTTTTCCCGAGTTTTTTTTTTGTTTGTGTGGGTTTTTTTTTCCTTTCATAATTTATTTTTTTTAATTCTTGTTTGTTTGGTTGGTTCTGTTTTGTTTTCTTGTTTTGCGGACAGCGCTGGGGGTTTTGTCTGAAAGCTTTACAGAGAGGCTGGGGGAAAATCTAACAGAAATTTCCCCCTCCAAAGCCAGGCGGGGGCTTTTTTTTAGGGTCTCTCTTTTATCGGCTGGGTTTTTCGGGCGTTGTGCTGTTTCAGAATATCCCTATAAACCTTAAGCGTTGATTTCCCTTTGAATGCTCCTGCAACAAGAGTGAAATCCCGTTCTCCAGTTCCTGGGATCGGATATTGCAGAATACTAAAAACGAAACCTCCATTCCCTCTCGTAAGAAAAAAAAAAAAAATTGAAATCAGCACATATTTGGTTGATGGTTTCCTCCCGGCCTGTTTATTTAATCTGACTGTATGATAGATGGCATCAGATAGTGACTTTGTACACATTAGGCCGTTCTGGATTTTTTTTTTTTTTTTTTTAATGGATCAACAAACTCAGCAGGGAAAAGCTGGTTAAATACAGTGCCGCCCCTTTAAACGAGTGGGGATGTTTTTGAGATGTATTACTATATTAGGTGACATGGAACTTTGCATCTCTCATACCATCACTGCAATGTTGGCCAATAGAAAGCTAAAGTCACCCAAAAACTGCCTAGTCCCTCCTTCCCTTCCCTTATGGTCTGGTCCTACCTGCCTCCAGTGCACAAGTCAAGGCTACTCGTGGGAATGCTATGTGCCCCCTCCGTGAGCCCACGCTCCACCACTGCTCCAGGTTGGCTGTTCCTCATCTACTTTTCCATGACCCTGGGCTCCGGCCGCAGCCCTGCTCTCCTCCGCAGCCCTGCTCTCCTCCGCAATGTTTCCTAGCCCTGTGACAACGACACCCTTCTCCGTTAAGGATATTTTGAACCTGGAACAACATCAGAGTGGCCTGGCCTCCATGGAGCTCTCCTCGCTGTCTTCCCCCTCCTGCATGCTGGCCACCTTCAAGCAGGAGACCTACAGCGCCGAGCCCCCGGCCCTGTCCGACCTGCGGGAGGAGCTGCCCGAGCCCCACCCGGCCAAAACCGCCGCCGCAGCCTTCCCCGGCTCCTACTACGTTAAAAGCTATGTGGAGGTGGACTCGGCCAAGGACCCCAAGGCGGAGAAAAAAGGTAATGAGACAGTGATGCTGGCAAGGGCTCGCCTCCCAACTGAGAAAAAGGAAAGGCGGCGGGAAAGCGACCCCCAGCCTGGGAATGGGCTCCCGGACGGAGGCGGCTCGGGCAGGGGACAGACGGTGTGGGGCTGCGGGCAGGAGGCACCGCGCCCGGCTTCTGGGCCCGGGGCAGGGAGAGCGCGAGTAGTCAAACCATCTTCATCCCCTTCCAGGCTCCGTGGGGCAGGAGCGGTACAGACCCACGGTGAGCAGCGTCCCGTCGACCCCCGCGGCTCCCCCGACCGCGACTGGGGCTGCGGCCGCTTTGGCTGCCCGACGGGACGGGCAAAGCTACAGGATGACACATGAGGCCTCGAGCTTGTCCAGAAATTAGGCGACAAATCTAATTTCTAATTCGCTAGAATGAGTGTAGGCCCTTGCTGCCGGGGTGTGATTCAGTACGAAGCTACTTGGCGATAAACCTAGGCTGCAGCCCAGGTGGTCGTGACTCAGATCAGTGCACGGAGCATCCTTGTTTTCACACAAACAAACAAATAAGTGACCCACGGAAAATTGCTTAAGAGGTACTTCAAGATGGGGCAGGGCCGGTCCCACTGCCCCAGGGACCTCTGTACCTGGGGGCTAAGACAGGGCAGGGCTCGCTGACAGTGCTCACGGTTTATTGAACAGTGCTTTGTATTTTTTTTTTGCACTCCCCTCCACACTCCCCCTCCCCCGTTTTTCCTTTACCCGTTTGTTTTTTTTTTCAGAACTGTGTTCTCTGCACAAGAGCCTGGAGCAGGAGAAAAGAGACCTGGAAGACCCTGAGCGCCCCAGACAGAGGAAAAGGAGGAAACCTCGCGTTCTCTTCTCTCAAGCCCAAGTCTACGAACTGGAGAGAAGGTTCAAGCAGCAGAAGTATCTCTCGGCTCCCGAAAGAGACCATCTAGCGAACGTCCTGAAGCTCACCTCCACCCAGGTGAAAATTTGGTTCCAGAATCGAAGGTATAAATGCAAAAGGCAGAGACAGGATCAGACGCTCGAAATGGTGGGCATCCCTCCACCGCGGAGAATAGCGGTGCCGGTGCTGGTGCGCGATGGGAAACCCTGCCTGGGGGAGTCTTCTCCCTACAGTTCGCCGTACAATGTCAGCATTAACCCTTATAGCTACAATGCCTACCCCGCGTACACCAACTACAATAGTCCCGCCTGTAACGCCAACTACAACTGCAACTACCCATCCATGCAGACCATGCAGCCCTCGGCGGCCGGCAACAACTTCATGAACTTCAGCGTAGGGGACTTGAATTCCGTGCAGACACCCATCGCGCAGGGTAACGCGGGCATCTCCACATTACACGGGATCCGAGCCTGGTAGAGCCGCCCCGCACCCAGCCTGCTGCCCTCTGTGGACCACGGCCACCGGCGAGACCCGGGGGTCAGGGATGGAGGAGCTTCGGCCGCGCCTGCGAGCCGGTCTCGGGACATTTCCAGGCTGCGGGGTGGGTGGTGGGGGGGATGAGGACAGTTCTGTGTAGCATCCCGGCGGAGTTCAGCGGCGTGGCGGCCATTTCCAGCGGGGAGGTCGGCACTGCTCCGTGCGATGGCTGCTCTCCCGACGGGGCCAGGAGAGCCTGGCGCTGCCCGCGGCGCCCGACCCCTCTCTCTCCCTTTTCCACTGGGGTCTTTGCCCCGGTAATTCCCTTCCTTCCTTCCTGCAAAGCAACTGGTCATTTTGCTTGACTTGCTCCCAACAACAGCTAACCAAGCCCCGCAACTCTCTTTCTTCTTTTTCACCCCCCTCCCTTTAATTTTATTTTTTACCCTATACTAATTATTATTGAGATCCACATTTAATTTTTGCACTTCCCGTACGGTTCCCACGGCCTGGCCAGTTCAGCATCTCGACAACCCATAGGTCTCCTCTTCGAGGCTGCTAACGCCGGCCTCGGCTCTGCCCGTAGGCAATCGGTACCGGGCCAGAAGTGGGGCCAGGGTTGGCTCTCTCCAGCGCAAGGATGAGGACAGAGCCCCCTCACTCCCCCCGGCCAAGGAATACAGACACTGCGACGCGCCAGGTCCCCGTAGGGTTATGCACTAAACCGTGAGTTAGTATGGATGCACTGTCCGCCCCTCGCCCCGCCGCCCGTTGGTACGTGTTTCCCTTTGCTGTACGAGCTGATGGAGGTCAGCCAGTTGTCATTAAAGAGTGGCTTAACCTTACGCGTGCCTTGGCCTTCCTTGCGCTACCCGGGTCCCCCAGCACCCCGCGGCGGGGGTGAGTGCGGAGCTCCCATCCCCAGGGGCTCTGACCAGCCTGCAAGCTGTCCCCTTCTCTGCCCCGGGACCCTCTCCCTGCTGTTCCTCTCCCCCGCTTTGTTCCTCCCCCGCTTTCCTACTTTCTACAGTTCCCACTGTAGCGCCTGCAAACGGCCCTTGTATTTCAACGTCTTTCAAAAATAACTTAAAAGCGTCTTTCTGAGCCCACGGCTCCAGCAGAACCGCTATGTTCCCCTCACGACTGGGGTGAGGACCGGTCCTGTTCCTCCCCGTCGGTGATCGCGTCGCTCCAAATCTCCATGAATAGGGGTGGAGAAGCAAAGTAATGGGGCTACAAACACCCCAAGCCATACAAATCCAAGGCGATTGGGCTCTGCCGGAGAGTTGCCCCTAGCGCAGCCGCAAGAGGGTCTCCGCAGCACCCCCGCACCCTGTGCCCAGCGGGGAGAGGGGCAAAGGACCCCTCGCCTGCCCCAGGACAACGAGAGGTCCTCCCCACCGCCTGGATCCCTGCTTCTCCCCTGCCTCAGCCCCGGCCTCTGGGACACTTTTACAGTAGTCACTATCAAATGTCAATTATTGGGAGTGAGAAACAACAAACATTGTAATTCAGCGCAGTCAAAACATCCTCTGAGTGTCTGAGATTGTCCGGCCGGTGACAAGGCGATTAGGGGAACCTCCAACCTCTCCTGCCTTGGCCATATCGGCCCCATCAGTAAACAGGGATGGAGACAGGGTGGCTGTGGCCCTGGGACATGGGATGACAGGCTACCAGTGAATGGAAGCTGCCTGCAGCTTCTAAGCCCTCCTTCCCAAAGGGACCAACCTCACACACCCCTCGAGGTAGAATTGCACAGATAAGGAACTCTGACCTTCCTATCCTTGCAAATGGAAGGGGAGCCCTGGGTGCTGGCTCACAAAGCCCCTAATGCAGCTCACAAAGCCCCTAATGCAATGTGGTGCATAGACACCTGTCTGGGGCTCAGGGCTGGGCAAAGGGTGGCCTTTTGCTACCTCACAGAAAAGTCTGCTTTGGGGCACTTAACCCAGAGAGGCAGAAGAACGTTGGGTCTGTTACAGCAAAGGGCCAGCTTGAATCAGGGATACAAGGCTGCCTTGCCTCTGAATTCTCAGGAGCTGGGGCCAACCCTATAGCTCTGTGGCCTGGTAAGCAGCAAGGGCTGCTTCTCCCCCTTGTGTGAAACCTCTCTAATCTGGTATCACTAGCTGCATGACGGCTTTTGCCTTTTTCCTGCAGAGGCTTTGTGTTGTTAGGACACACAGACATCAACAGACGGTAGAGAGGCAGCAGGTTAGCCAGAAAATACTCTGATTTAAGACAGCCAAGGGTCTCTACCTTCCTGAGACCCCTGGGCAAAGTGCATGGGAGACTCAGGAGAAAGCTGGTTTTAAATTCTGCCACTGTTAGATGCTGGGAGGGAGTCCCAGTTTGATGTCTCTGTTTGCTTGATCTGTAAAATGAGCCCAATTCTGCCATCCCATTCTGTGATGCAGGTATCACTGGCAGTTGGATCTTGCTGCTTCAGAGACTGGACAGGATCAGAGCTCACAGGAAGCCCTCAGGAGACAGGACAAGTCCCAAGTTAACATGAGGGAAAGCATCAAGATCAGCTCAAACTTGAACAACTACTTTCAGAAGCCAGCCCTGTATTAAGTTGTCTACCATGATGGACTACTCTGAGACCCCAAGAAAAAATCATGAAGAACTAATTCCACACATCTCCACATAGTCCCAACACCCTTTCATTCCCTTCCATCCCTTAATTTCTTCAAATTTTGTTTATTTTCTTCCCATAGTATCTCAGAGCTACAGCTACCAGGGAATCCATGGGACTTAGCCTGCCGTTGTTCTGCAGAGGCTGTTCTGGGCACCGGCTTTGGGTCTGGTTTCCAGGCCTGCACTGTGCTCATTCTCAGCATGGATGGATGTACTGCAGTCCGTGTCCACACCAATGCTAACATGCTCCCCTTCTCTCCATGCTTCCCCATTCCTGCGGGAATTGCATCACGAGCAGATGCATGGCAGGATAAGACAGGGGCTTGGAACAGCAGCTGGAGGTTTGGAGCCAGTTCAGAAAATGATTTAGGCAGAGGCCACAACTGCAGCTGGCTGAGGCCGAGAGCAGTGCAGCCGCCCACCTCTGGCAGAGGCACCAGCCGCCGCAGTGCCAGGAACAGCAAAAGGTCTTTCATTAGCTGGCTGAAGGGGAACTGCAATGGAGAAGTACAGTAGGAATTAACCCCCAGCACACTGATTTTGGCCAAGGGGGACTCACCGTCCTCACATGCACAGACACCCCCTTGCTACTAGTCCTGCCCTTCCAGGTCTGCCTCATGTTGGGTTGCAGCTTCATAGTAAGAGCAGCCTCTGCAGACAGTGCAGCCAACAGGGTCAGGCCTTGATAAAAGGTCTCTCTGGGACTTCTGAAGGCACCAGGGCTGTTGGCACACACCACAGCATGGCCATGTGCTCTGCCGAGTCCAATCCACTCAGAAGCTTAAAAAATGGAGTGCATCAAACTTGCCATGTTTTTCTGCCTAAGCCTGAAGTGTTTCACATTTACAGAGCCATATGAAAAGCCTGTGCTTAGAAAACATTATTTCAGAGGCAAGTGCAGGATACTGGCATTTCTCCAGAGAACCTGAAATCAGAGACCCTCTCAGAGCTCAGGGGCGTAGGAAAGAGGTATAATAAGATTTGCACTTGGATTTGCTCCCAAAGTCCTTTTTAATTTGGTTATGTTTGGTTTTTTTGGTTACACAACCTGGCACTGGCATTCACGACTCTGTTTTAGAACAGCTTTTTAAGAAGAATTCAGAGCCCCAACTGCACCTGAAGGCAACAGAGCGAGTGCAGATCAGCACCACTTGTCTTCTTGAGACAAACTGCATATGGTAGGTTTATACAAACTATTTGGAATTCATGCAATTTGTACAGAAACAAGTTGTCAGCTGTAGGGGACTGATAGCAAATCCCTTGCCTTTAGCAGTTCTGTAGGAACTGAACTAATTGTTTTTCCCAAATTACATTTCAGCAGTTCCTAAAGTGCGTCTGTGGCCAGAGTTTTATTCCTTAAGTGCAAGGAGGTTTGACATAGAAAGTTATTCTCTGGAGGCAGAAAACAGGAGATATGGTCCTGGCAGGAATTAGCTAAATGTTTCAATGTTCCCAAGAAGCCTAGCAGGAAAACAACAGATCAACAACCCTCTCTGCCTAGCCCCCTGCTCCTAATTCATCTCACTGACAACAGTTTAGATCAATATCAGCAGTAAGTGATTTCTTCTTAATGGGGATTATTAAGAAGAGTCAACACCTTTAAAATGCTACTCCACCTTGCCTCCAAAGTGAGAGAGGGACAGGCTTTCAGGCTGGAGTCTGATTTTTCATTCCTGGGTGGTTAGTTACTGACTGCAATGTGAACTTTATGCTTCATTTTGACGCAGAAAGAGAGGGAAGTGAAGATTTCTCCTAACAGAAGGTGAAGCACTGACAATACATTTGCGAAAGTTCATCAATCAAGGTTTAGCAAAGTGACTTGGAATGAGTTACTTGACAATCTCTGCCTCTCTTGCAGTCATTTTAAACCCTGCCACTCCAGAGCATCTTTCAGTAAGAAAGCCCCATTTAGACAGAAGATCATTCTAGGACCAGTCCATCAGCCACAGGCCTTTTCTAACCTCTAACTAGTTCACTTCAACACCAAAGGGAATTCCAGCAGGTTTCTTCCATCAGCTTTTCCGTGCTCAAAACAACTTGATTTATAGTTTTAGAGCAAACTCCAGTCTATCATCAACAGAAGTCTCATCCCTGCTGTTTCTTCCACTTCATGGGTAGTGTACTGATCCACACAGATTTTTTTTTTTCCTTCTAGGTGCCAACAACAGATCTTCAAGAATCTTTGAGTCCCATCTTCTCAATTCCCACTGCCGCCCTCAGAAAACACAGAACAAAAGCACCAGCTAAACTAGGCTGCTGCTGCTTCTGGATACAAGGAAGGTTGTACTGCCATGCCTTAGCTAATCAACCAGTTTGAAAGCATCTCTACCATTTCTGTTGCAGTACTGCACAGACTTGCCCTAGACTGTTGCTTTGAAATGGCTACTAGAGTTGATGGGCTGGCTGAGATGAGTATAAATAGTTTTCTCTGTCTTTGTGTAGAGGAGTTACTGGAACTGCAAATCACATACAAGCCATACCAACGGAGCTTAAGAGTATGACAGAAAATAAACAGTTTCCCAGAAACTGAGCAAAAGGAAAAGCTGACAGAAGCCCAGGGAGGGAGGTGAAAAATCAAAAAGCAAAGCAGGGCATTTTAAAAACAGCTCTGTGTGCTAAGCCGTTGATGCACTGACTCCACCGAGACTGTAACATGCCTGTTAAGTCATTCCTGCTTAAAATAACATCTTTTGGTGTCAACAAAGCAGCATGGGCGATGGTTAAACCACAGGTCTCTAAGTCAGGAGATCTGTGCACTTTTCCCAGCTCCATTAGAGAGGAGCATTGTGTTTGCATTTGGGGCAGCAAAGGCAGACCCTCACCCCTACACAGCCGTACACAGGAGCCACGCAAGTGCAGGGGTTCACCGATGTGGTTTGCAGAGATCCCTCAATACCTGATGTGCTAGGGAAAAAAAAAAAAGAGATGTTCAAATGGAAATGTAACTTGGAAAGGGTCTTGCAAAATCTCTTAGTGGTAAAAATAATTTCATTTCTTAGGGTTGGATAAAATTAATTGGTCTTGGGGAGACGTCCTGGAGCTAAATTACTGTGTGTGGAGATGGGTAGGCTGAAGGAGACACGTTCATGAATGACACTACTGCACACACGAGATCAGGAGTTAGCAGGCTCGAATAGGAAAAGAAAACCAAGTTAATCAAGTATTCCAAATGCTGTGAACTGTTCTAACTACCATTTAGTAAGAAACACAGCAAATGTAATTTAGAAAGCAATTTTAGAGTTTCAGTCCTAGAACCAACACATCTGGTTGTTGAACAAACTATTCACTTCCACAGTTAAAAACAGCTACTGTCACAAACATTTGCTGGGTGCTCTGTGTGTTAGGAACAGGATTTGGTGCACTCTGCTGCTGCAAGATACCAGCAGACAGTTCCTAAATAGATTGTATTGTCCTCCAGCATAAGCTTTGAATAAGTCACAGTACTGGCTGCTAGAAATTGTCCCCAGATCCCATTTTTTTTCCTGGCCAGGATTTTTTGGTGTTCTTTACTATCTGTGAAAACCAAAATCTGCTCTCAGAGCAGACACACAGTCAGTGGAGGTGCAGTGTCCACACGTGCACAGCAGTGGCTGTCATCAAGAGAAGCTGTTAAAAATCAGGTCACAAAAACATAAAATCAAATCCAAAACCATTTCAAATGGTGGAATGAAAATAGAAGGAACACACTTAAGTACAAAAAAAAAAGAGTTAGAACAAAGTCCTACTGCCTGGCTTCAGCAAGTCAGCCCTAATGGTATTAAGGAGATGATTTATGCTGTTTCAGGGAAGGAAAATATAAATCTTGGTTGGCTTGAGGTTTCATGTACTGCTTTGTGTGATGTGCCCTGTCAGCTGCTGCTTCCCTTTCCGCTGCATACCCACAGAGACAGGTCCAGATCCATCCTACAATTACACACACTTCACTTTACGGACATGGTTAATCCCACTGAAGATTCTCATACTGACACAGACAGCGTACAAGGGCTCAGAGTGGAAGTAGACACACATGCTGACACCCAGCTGCATTTCTGGCATCCTCCCATCCTGAGGCTCTAGTATCCTTGTGCCATTTCTTTCTGGTTATGAAGGCTTGAGGAGTTTTTCTATTTGTTCCGTGTTTCAGGGTGTATCTGAGTTTTTCTTTCCTATTACATGCCCAGAAAACAACCCATACCCAGTACCTCAGTGGGGCTTGTGAGAATCCCCAGTCTTATAGCCACTAAACACTCAGATGCTATGCCTACAGCTGTGCTCAGAAGGCAGGCTCTTCACTGACATCTTCATGGACAGCACTTTTTAAGCAATTCCCAAACCCCTGCTTTACTTAACCCTCGTTCTGAAGACACGATAGTGGAACCGCTGCTATAAAAAGAGACGTTCTGCCCTATCTCTCATCCAACACTCACAGGCATCCAGCGTGCCTGTCTGGGACCTCAGGCTAATTTCTCCTTTCAGATACACCAAAAAACCCCACCAAAAGTCAATGATTGCTGCTGGGCATTGGCACCTCTGAGAGGCAGACCTGAAGCGACCACATTTGTCGGGTTAGACACCAACTTAAAGCCCACCAATATTTCACCTTCAGAATGTAAGCCTAAATGATTTCTTACACAGTGAGGCATTAGAACTGAAAACCAGATTTTCCTCTTCAGTCCTTGGTGGTAACACATCTGTAGCATTTCATTTTTATACACACAAAGCTTATTTCCTATGCAACAAAATGAAAGTGAATACTTGATATTTTTCCCCACTACAAAAACAAAGGGCGGGGGGAAAGTAAGAGCACATGAGGGACTCACCCCCTGACACAGCACAACAGGATGCCAGGGACAGTTGTAGGTTAATTTCCAAATAGCCTCTTTGCTTTTCTTTCTTTCCCAATCCTTTCCAGTCCTATTGGTCTCAATATTCTGGTTGTGAAAACACTGTGCTCTGCCCCTTTGATCAGTTAGTGAAAAGCCCTTTCATGTCTGGCTGTCTTCATTACCTTACATTTTAATTGCTGGCCTTGCATGGGACAGACAGGTGGTACAAGGTCACAGCAGCAGATGACGGATGGCTTTTGGCAGTGTGTGTCCAGATTACAAATGCCGAAATCAACCTGTGCTGGGAGAGCAGTGGGGCAGGCACAGCACCTGACAGCTACGGCCACCAAATATTTATTTTAGGTCCTATTAGAAATAATAATGAACTATGCTTCTTCAGATCTTTCAGATTAGCATTTCAAAGCACCACACACACAAGTGCTACTTATTTGAGCACCACCATCCGTAGGAGCTACTGGGAGCACCATTTCATGAGCGGATGAAGTGGTACATCCCGAAACAAGGATCTAACTCAAGTTACTTAGAAGATCAGGAGGTGTTAGAGGTGAAAACTCCAAAGTTTCACATCAAAGGTCCTGTACTGATGACTGAGCTCTGGTGAAGTGAAGGTTTCTGATAAGAGAATCCATTTCAGCTGCCTGTTGTATTTTAAATCCCATAAAAGTCACTGGAAAAATGGATGTGGTTTTTGTTTACACACCCACTACTTCCCTTACTTGCCCCTAGAAGATGCCAATTTGGTGCTCTGGACTCCTAGTGTACAGTAAGTTCAGTTTTACCCTGACTCCATCTACTTGCACTTAGCCAAAGCATGCATCCTTCAGTACCATGATACAGAAGGTTTATTTCCCAGTGATTCTGATGTGCTAGTTCCTTGGTCACAGCAAGAGTTACACAAGGTTTGTTGCAAGGACTGCCATATTGCTACCATATCACTATTTACTCAAACAGAGAAGGGGTCATAAGAAGGAATATATCATAGAAGATACCAGATTATCCTACTTGTTCTTTTTTTACCACAAAAAATCTTTAGATGGGACAAATGGATCTCCAGAACAAGGCTGGATATAAATGTGATTCTACATGTCATGTAATTCAGACCCAAACTTGAGTTCAAGGCCCTTTACAGTACAGAAAAGCCATGGTCTAAGCTTTAGGAACACAGGATGCTCTTCTGATGAAAGTCTATGCCACTGTGCTCAAATTGTCTGTTGTAGGAAGATATTTTAGGGGTAGATCCATTCAAACTTTGGTTCTGGTAAACAGAATAGAGAGTCAAATACTTTGTTTGCTCCTGGTAGGAAATTGTATCCTTACAAAAAGTGCAAATTTAGTTGGTTTCAAGATTCTTCTCCAGGAAAGCCAAATTGGCCCTCCAAGATCTATCTTGAAAGATAGAGACTCTGATTAACTGCAGAGCAGAAGGAAATGCCCCCTGACTATGTTTTCCTCCTCCTGCCTTCCAAATGACCATTCCTTTTATTTTCTGGGCAGATTCCACCTCCTCACACAGCTGTAACCAACACTGGGATTCATTAGCTCTTCTTGGCCCTTTCATTCAGAAGTCAATGTGATGTGCTGAAGGAACATAAATGACAGGAGTCAAGCTCAGACCGAGGTACAGACATCTGGGACTGGAGATGCCATTCAAGCAACTAGTTCCCACTTCCACCACCCTCTTTCCCCCCCCCCCCGTTAGGTGAAATAACATCACAGCACTTTTGCAGACTTTGGTGTGTGCCAGTTGAAGAGCATCATCCTCTTCAAAATGCATTAGCCAAGCTTTCAGATCAAAAACTCTCCTTTGAGACCATTCCTGTTTTATCAACCAAGATATCAGCATCCCACCCACTTTCTGAGGGAAAAGTAAAGTATTTAGAGGAGATTACAAAACAAAACAAAACAAATCACTTGAGAATAACACTGTTTTGGGCACTAGGACTTCACTCTGTCGTTTTACTTTTTCTTAAAAGCAGAACTGATGACCTGAGAATTTTTGTGCCACTGATATTTTATAGAAAACATTTTTTTTTTGGAGGAGGATTGGAGAGGGGAGAAAATCAGTCACTGTGAAAACAAAGCCTTGCTGCAATTAGCATTCTGCTGAGCACTCCTAGCCTGTGCCTGTCATTGCTGCACCATGCACTGCTCATGTGCTTATTTTTCCCCAGTAAACAGAGTTGATAAGGTCTTGGAATTGGGAAGACCCTCTTTTAATTGTGACCCTGACATTCATTCAGTGCAAATCTCCAGGTGTCATTTAACCTCATGTGTTGCATTACAGCAACACAGAGCTCAGGTGAGGAACAAGGGTCCTCCATCGCCCGCTGAACACAGGCAGGCTGCAAAGACATGGACAGAAATCCCTGCTCGGGGGTGCTTGAATGGAAAAATGGATGGGGTGGGGGAGTGATTGCAGGAAAGCCTTTGCACAGAGACTTTCCAACAGAGAAAATGCTTTCTGATGACCTGAGCTAAAGATAGGATGAGCACAACAAGCAGCAGCTTTTTAAAGCAGCGGATCTTGTCTTATCAGAAGTCCCCAAGGAAGGGACAGCTCTTTCAGCAAATGTGGTGTTTTACAGAGCTCCCCCAGGCATCAGGGTCACTGCAGAGCCAGCAGCTCAGACAGTTACTGGTCCTGTTGGGGACCTGGCTGTACCCCAAAAGCCTGGAGGGCCTTTTCCCCGAGCCACTCCCCCACTCTCTGAGAGCTCTGCTTGGGTACAGCAGTGAACCACCCAGGTTCCTTTATCATTTTGACTTTTGACCTTGAGAGGATGGGGCTCTGCCCTGCCACCATCACTGTTTCCATCCAGCCCAAACCCCCTCTGCTCCCCACGATGGGGATGTTTAAAAAAAGGGCACTGCGGTGATAGATTTGTCAAGACCAAAGGTCAAGTTTATGTTGATCTACAGGTGTCAGAAGCGTATTGATCCAATGATTAAGGTCCCCAGAAGGTCACCATAAATCCTCAGGGAGATGAAAATACCACGTAACTTGCTTGCAGATGTTGCAGAAGTAACCAGATAAGGTAAAGCAACTGTTCTAACTCTGTTAGAGCAACAGGTGATGCCACAACGTTATTTTGCTGTAAGCCAGGGTGGCCAAACCTATAAAAAGGTGCAAACATCAAGAAATTCAGGCCCTCCTGAGGGCAAAATAAGGACATTTGTTTCAGTTTAAATGGGGGCATTGTTGGCCTGCACAAGACAAGAAACAGCCCGTAGTGCAGACGCTTCACCCTTTTGGGTCATCACTTTCCATGGATTTCCCTGATGGCTGTGAATGCCAGAATCTCACAGAATGTTTTTGTGAACAGGGTTATTTCAGAATGGAATAGTTCAGCTGGAAGTGTCCTACAAAGATCATCTGCCTTAATAACAATCAACTGCCTTACTTTGCAGCTAGAAAAACCATTACATTAGGTACAGTCATATCAGGTTAAGGAAAATATATGGAGGTGTTGGGTGATAGGTAATAGGTTGGACTTGATGATCTCTGATGTATTTTCCAACCTGGTGGATTCTAGGATTCTCCTTGTCCTAAATTCCATCTCCTCAGCTAACACTGATGCTGAAAGTTCTCCAAGGCATCTGTCAGTGACCACCACGCACATGGTGATCCCTGAAGCCAGTGGTCACACAGACCTTTCCAGCAGGGGCGGCAGCTCCGGGTTTGTGTAACTGGTGTGTTTAAGCCCTGTGGTTGCTGCAGAGCGTGATGCTCAATCCCTTTATCATGTCTCCTCTTCCTACAGCAGCCAGAGTGAGGGCTAATTTTAAAAGCAGTGATATGGTGCTGTGGGTATTTAAACATAAATGTGCATAAGCTGCTCTGCAGTGAGGTTATGCTCTTCACTCTATGAAATCAAGTTCACCCAAACGCAGAGAGTGAACCAACTACCGTGTTGAAGCTCAAAAGTGCTAAGAGAGATGGCCTGCCAATTTCATTTTTAGAGTAATTTTGGGATTCATAATCCAAAGGATTTCTTGGATCTAACTTAAAGTCATTTTAATAAAACCAGTTAATAATCAAACCTCAGTTTTCACCTGACTCCACTCCTGGGGAAGAAAAACCCTGAAGCTATTAAATCACGACAACCCATTTTCCTTTGTGATCTGTTCCAATGAAAATTAGCAATAAAATAGATTTAACAGAAATTAATGAGTCCTGTTGAGGGTAGAAGAAACTCCAGAGTTTAACCAAAAATAATGTGGAGTAGCAACCTGAAAACTGATACACTTGAAGTGCACTTAATTGACTCTGTCCATAATTTCTCTATAAAAATTAGGCAAGTAAAGAGTTGGTTTTGGGTTTTTTTAATGACAGCAAAATGCTCATTAGAAGAAAAATGTGCAATAAATGTATGTACAGTACAGCTTGGCTATCACATGCAGCTTTCACCATCACAGCACAAAGATTAACTTTAGAAATGCTTGCAGCATCTGTGTTGCAGAGTTTGGATGCTAACAGTCACTTACAAGCAGAATAAAACGTAACACCTATTGGTGCTTTCAACCCGGGGCTTTCATCTGGGCGAGCCTCTGCTCTGCCTCATCAGCACAAGCAGGCAACTCTCACACCTAGGGCAGGGCATGTACGTGTGGCAGGACTTTGATGAATAGCGCCCAAGGCAGCTACGAGCAAACAGTGCTGCTTCTATCGCGGCTGCTTTCTCCCACGTGTGACTGTAGACCCGATACGGTGGAAAGTTTTAAACACACTCTTGCTACCTTTATTCACGCAAACGTTCTGGAATTCACATGGTCTTTGTTCTGCTGGGGCCGGTTAGGAAGGGAAGGATGATGCAGAACTTGATTTCACAGTGCTACCTAGTGGCTTCTGGAATAAATGAGCAGCTCCTCAAAACGCATTTGCCGTACAGAACCTCAACGTGAAGTAAATACAAGTCTGCACAGAATCTAAACCCTTGACACTGCCCAAGATGGGAAGGAACTATATATTTACACTGCAGGAAACAAAAGGAAGGAAACAAGGTGCCTAAGAGCACTTGTGAACTTACCTCGAATGTTTCTGACTGGATAGTCACACACAGGTGCATTGACAACCCCATCCCAACCTCCTGCTGCACCTTTGTTCATCCAGAATTTTTCCTTCCTCACCATTGCTGAGAATTTGTACAGGAATATGGAGAGACCCTTTAGAGACTGTCCCTCTCCTTTTCATCCTCTCCCACAGCATCAAGATGTTAGTGGCAGACCCTGTGATCAAATTTTGCCATATTTCCTGCCTGCATGGGGACACTCATCAGAAAGAGCCCATCCGAAACCCCCCTCCCGCTTCCCTTTGCTCTGTCCAGTGTCACCTCCTCATTGCCTCACGTCTCACAGTCTGTATCCATCTAGATACCAATCTGCTTGCTTTCCAGCATCACCACTGCCCTGTGTTTACCTACACAGAAGGCAGCATTGCTTGGGTGCCAGGGGGAAAGGTTTAGGCAATCCAGCTCCTGTTAAAAAACTGCCAGGGCAGACTGGGAACCCAGCCTGGCAGGATTAGGTGGAAGATGTTGAACTCAAGTGTGAGGCACAGTGGCTGGATGTAGCAGTTTTCCCATATTTAGAAAGGAGACAGTGGTACTTGCTTCTCTGGGCCATGCCTTATGATCACCAGATGAAAGGATTCATGTAAGTACTAAGTAGTATTAATAGTCACAGGCGTAATATATATATATATATATGAGAATAATACAGGGAAACAATACTTAACAGTTATTTCCAATTGCAACATTTGTATAATGCCATCAACACTCAACTGCTGATAAGTTGGACACACTTAAGGAATTTTAATAAGCCTTTGAAAAGGTTTAACTGATGTGAATTAAGCCCCGAGATAACTTGGACACAGGGCTACCATTCTTCAGTTAAAAATAATTGATCTTGGATGTAAACGTCACATCTTATGCCCTAGTGTACACAGGCAAAGAAAATGTCATGTGTCACCAGCAGCCTCTGGGGCTGATGAACATGCTTCTAGAGAAGCCACAGCCCCTCTGAGCGGTGCCTAGATCATGCCAGCGACCCACGTCTCTGTTTGCCCAGGCAAACTTCATCGCCTGCAGGGTCATGGACAAGGTACCTCCTAGGAGTTAGGTTCAGATATGTTAATTAACAATACACGTGTGGTTATTACTGCAACACCACCAAATCCAGTGCCCCAGGCACTGTGGCTGAGTGCAGAAAGGACTGCTAGCATCTTCTGGCTTGAATCCACATAAATGGCTCTGCTGTTGTGCCCTTCTTGCAGGGACAGAAGCGGAGTCCTCATCTAAAGTTTAATACAATACACTACACCAGGTTGACAGAGACCTTCAAGATCATGGTGTCCAACCCATCAACCAATCCAACCCACCTAAACAACTAAATACTGAACAGAAAAGTTGTTTTGTTTGTCTGTTTTCTTCTTTTGGAGGGGAGTATACCGTATTTACTGCTGGCTGCTCCAGGCCTTGTGCTTTCTTAACTGGCAATTTGTCTCTCAAAGCTCACTATCTCTTCTGCAATCCTCCAGCAGATACCTAATGCAATGTCTTTTTCCGCACGGTGGCAAGGCCAGAAGCTCTTACTGAAATCTGCAAACCTAAACATCCACTCACCCTCTCTGTAGAAATTAATTAACTTGCAGTAATGAGAACACAAATTCCCACTTGCTGTCTTTCAGCATGAATATTACCCTATTTTCTGTAAAGTTATTCACCATTAAGTCTGTGAAAGATCAGTTACTAAGTTTGGGTCAAAAATCTGCAATTACCAAAGATATTGTTGCAAAGACCAAACTACTTTAAACAAATCTGAAGATAAAGAGAATCGTGGGGGTGGTGATGTTGTTTATTTGTTTTGGGGTGGTTTGCTTCGGTTTGGTTTGGTTTTCCTTCTTTTCCTCTCCCTTTTTTGGGTGGTTGGTTTTGAGTAAGCAGACAGATTACTCGCATAAACCAGTCAGTGAAAGCCAGGAGTCACTGGCATTAATCTACTGCATTTTTGCTTCAGCTGTTTTCAGGTATAATCTCTGACATTAAAACAAGAGGGAAGAACATTATGATCCTGAGCAGCATTTGCAGTTTTACACCCAAACAAAAAGAAGGAAAAGCATCTTGCTTTTAAGAACACCACCCAGAGAGGAGTTTTTCACTGTTCAATACAAAATCATTTTGATATATATATATGCACAACATACAGCAATGTATAGAGCAGGGATGGCTTGCTTCCCTTTGGAAACATCAAGTATTTGCTATTATCAGACACAGGACAGGAGGCCAACTGGATCAATAGACTTACTCAATATAGAACAATCTTATCTTCATTTTGGAATAGCTAGCCATAATGTCAGCACCTAGATGCCACTGACAGAGTTATCTCCCATCAGCAGCAGCAATAACTGGTAGTTGGGCGACACCTACAAAAAGCCAATAACCCAAAGGGGAAAAGTTTGTCCTGCTGTCTGTCTGTTTTGGAGATAAAGAGAAACTGACTCATCCTCGCCTGGTCACTGTGCATTTATTTGGACTAAGAAATAATGCTTTGCAGCCTGTGTGAGCATTGGTTTTAAATCTCTATGCTCACTGGGATGACACAAACTGAAGGACTTGTGGGTACAACAAGATCAGAGCCCCGGAGGGGTCAGGACCAAAAGCGTCCCTGGATGTGATACTCGGCCATCATGCTGTTGAAAAGAAGAAAGCAAAAAGCTTTCATGTTGTTCTATATATATGTGGTTCTATCTATAGGGCCTGGTGTGTGCTGATCCCCAAGGAGACGTTCTCCCTGCCTGCCCTTTGGGCGCTTATCGCGGGCCCAGAGGGACGCACGCAGCATTATCACCAGGCCAGGCTCAGAGCAGCCGAGTGGCATTTTCCTTTCATGCAGCCACTGACACCAAGCGCAGGGCAAAGCTCTCCGCAGCACCGCGGCGCAGCCTGCGACCCTGCCTGGCAGCCTCTAAAAGCCGGAGATAAGTGGCCTGCGCCAGGCAGCTCTGATGTTGCAGCAGGAGACAAAGGTCAGGAGCAACAACATCTGATCAGTCTCGTTGCAAGGCTAAAAATAAAAGTAAGCCCAAGTGGAAGTAAGAGTTTGGGGTGGTCTAAGGTACGGCTAGGTGCCACAGCACCCCAGGGAGAGACCTTCGCCAGATGTGCTTCTCAACTCCTACCAAATCGCTCCCTCTGAGTTTACATGGCTGCGTGAACCTCATGATTCATCCAGCATTTTGGCACCCAAGACATCAGTTGGATGCCGACACAGGGCCATGATTATTGCAGCTCTTCCTTTACAGTAGTAGCCAAGGTCCGTGTTGGACTCATGGCATTTGCCTCAACACCATGCAAGCCTAGGGAGGCCATGCTGGGTCCTTCCTGCTTAAGTAGAGTAAGCAGGAATAGTCAGCGGGTGAGGATGCAGCTAGGCAAAGAGAAACTGGCAATCGCTTGTGGTCCAAGCCTGTGATTTAGGTACCCAGCACTTACATGACAGGCTTAAAGTTGTGACATTAAATACAAATTCCCAAACCAGAGGCAAATAAAATTAAAAGCTGCTTTCTAGTGAAGCATTCCACAGGGTTCACATTTAATGTTTGTTTGCTACTGTGACAGCCATACGACTGCTTCTACAGAATTTGATACTTTTCACATGGTGCCAGAAGCTGGGAGTTTATTCCACAGATTATCCACACTGGTGGGACCAGCAGCCTCAGCTCATAGCACAGAGGAGGGAATTTAGCCTCAGAAATCAGTACTGGCTTTGCTGCTCTTAGCCAAGTGCATTTACATGGAGACACAGACACAACTAGATAACATTTTCCAGTGACTTTGCAGAAGTGTGAATAATTATAGACAGTGAAGGACTTTAACATTAGCCTCATGTGCTGTGTCTGTGCAGATCTCAATGTACACCACACAAAGGGCCAGGTCCTGAACCCAGCTAACTCAATAAAGATTCCCAGTCCCTTCCTCATGCTGTAGCGCTCTCTTTATGTGGAAGAGAATCAGATTTTCAGGGCACAGAGTGCACTAGCACATCCAGAGCATCTCTCTCAAAGCACCACCTGAAGAAACTGGCAATAACTCTTCCATTGTATGTTCCTGTAAGGAACACAGCACCTCAGCAAAGGAGTACTGTCATTTGCCTTCTTGCACAGAACAGCCCAGACCCTGTTTGTACAATTTTCTGTGAGCAAGCAGGTACTAATGAAGTTCAGTTTGTTTGGTGTAACAGTCTCAGCCTGAATGAGTTTGCAGTTAGCTGCAAGGACTGACACCTGCGCTAAGCCAGTCCTCAAACAGCATTAGAGAGCACCAGGGTGACGCAAGAGCCCCTGGGTTCATTTAGCACAGCTGAAAACCTGATGGCACAATAGGACAGGTGCAGAGATAGCAAACAGAATAATAACTGGTTATGCGACTCCCAGTTGCAATTAGTCCATGAGTCAAAGTTCCCAGCACAGCCTGTAACCAGGAGAACAGCAGTTTTCAGGGATGGGTCATCTCTGCTTGACCAGCAGCTTGAGAAGTGCTTATTCAGTGAGCATTTGATGTGAGCATGGACGTTCAAGGTACACTGCACAACTGGGAATAGAATAGAATTAACCAGGTTGGAAGAGACCTTTGAGATCATCGAGTCAAACCTATCATCCAACACTATCTAATCAGCTAAACCATGACACCGAGCACCCCATCCAGTCTCTTCCTAAACACCTCCAGTGATGGTGACTCCACCACCTCCCCGGGCAGCACATTCCAATGGCCAATCACTCTCTCTATGAAGAACTTCTTCCTAACATCCAGTCTAAACCTCCCCTGGTGCAGCTTGAGACTGTGTCCTCTTGTTCTGGTGTTGGTTGCCTGGGAAAAGAGACCAGGCCCCCACCTGGCTACAACCTCCCTTCAACAATAAGGTCTGCCCTGAGCCTCCTCTTCTCCAGGCTAAGCAACCCCAGCTCCCTCAGCTTCTCCTCATAAGGCTTGTGCTCCAAACCCCTCACCAGGTTTGTTGCCCTTCTCTGGACACGTTCCAGCAACTCAACATCTTTCCTAAACTGAGGGCCCCTGAGGGAAGATAAAGATGATACTGCTCCAGATACTGCAGCAGCTGGTTGTCATTTAAATTCATGCTGTTTAAGCAGTATGTGATTTGAGATTCATTTTCAGGAAGGTCTGACATTTTGATTTTATTTTTCCCCTACCAATCTTTGAGCAATGCAGTGCACAACACAGAAAGATGAGAAGTCTTACTTCTCTACCTGTGAGCAACTTAGGTTCCATTAATCTTCTTATTTCCTTACAGATAAGTGACAGATTCTACAGCCGTCAAGCCTTGGAAAGATTCCACCATCATCAGTGGAGCCCATTATACCTTAAGATGTCTATGATTGAGAAATATTCACTGATATCATCAACTGCTGCTTGAGAAGGGAGAAGCAGATATTGTACTCAAGTGTAAAGTATGAATGCAAGATCTTTCCAACTCTTTTAAGCTGAAATTATTTCTCAACTAATGCAAAAGTACCATATTTAGAAGTACAAATAAGCAGCTTCTGCTGCTCAGCCCTGAGAAGCTCCACATCAGGGAGTATGTTTTTACTGTGAGGGTGACCAAGCACTGGAACAGACTACCCAGGGAGGTTGTGGAGTCTCCATCCTTGGAAACACTCAAAAACCTTCTGGAAACAGTCCTGGGCAACAGCTCTAGATGGCTCTGTTTGAACAGGGGTTTGGACCAGATGAACTTGAGAGATCCTTGCCAACCTCAAGTGGTCTGAGACTCTGAGAAACACTACCAGGGGAAGCGAATAACTGCAGAGAAAACTTCCAGCCCTTTGGAAAGCACTAAGTTTTGAAGCAAGGTTCCTGTCCTCACCAGCTACCCTTAGAGAAAGAGCTACATCAACCTTTCAGCAATTACCACACCCCCCCCCCAAAAAGAATAAATTAACTGAGGGCTATTTGGGCAGTTAAACCACAAAGCACCAGGGCTGGCCCATACTGAGGCTGCCAACTCTGCTCTGGCAGCACTGAGTGCATTCGGTTGCCCTACACAGCACCTGCTGCCCCTTCGCAGAGCACTTGTCTCAGGCAGCATGCCCTCAAGCACCAGCTACACGAAGGGCTTGGTGCACTTTGCAGCAATATACAATCACAAAGCCACCACATCTTGCTGAAATACTTGCTTAAGGTTTCTCTTCTGACTGAATCACACATTACAAACAGGGAGACGAAGCGATGGGAAGCTGATTCCACACACACCCACCCCCTCCAAAGATGAGCCCCACATATTTGCAGACAAGTATGCACATGCTCCCTGGATATTCTCAGCCCCCAAAGATTCCAGCCTGACTTGCCTGGCTTGCTCTGGACCACTTGGCATGTGATAGCAGCCATGCACATTTGGCAGAGACATTTTTAGAAACTTCCAAGCTATGAATTCACCCTTCCATTTTGGTAAAGCCAGTTATGTGGAAAGCATTTCAAAAGCAGAACTTCAAACACAGACTCCATTTCCCCTCAATTCTTCGAGTGTGGGGGGAATAATACCACACTGCACTTACTTTCCCCACAGAGAACACTCCTGTGGTGTTTCTGTATTTGCTGACACTATGACCAACAATGACAAAACCTGTAAGTCAGATCAAGTCAGTCTTTTCAGCACATTTCTACCATATATTAAAACCATTTCAAGTTCCTTCCCTCAGGCACACATTTTATTGCAATCACCAGAAGATGACTTTCCTTGAAAACATACATCTAACCACGTGGCCTTCATGCTGCACACTTCAGGGATGTACTTGGGAGATGCCCACAACCCCAGCTATGGAGATGCAGATACCCCGCGGGCAGCTGCTCCTGCCCACAGGCTTTCCACCACAACCACACAGAATGGAGCCCAGGACCACGGCCGCACCCACAGCCCACCAACCACACGCTGGCAGCACAGTACCTGGAAACATTGTCTGGCTCCTCTCACACCAAAGGTCAACTTCCAGGCATTCTCCCCTTTTCCACAGGTACGCAGGAAAACCAAACTGATCCCAGAAGGTTGGATTCCACAAGCAGGACCTGACACGGCATCTCACAAACAAGCAAACTCTAAACCCGTTAAGGCATAAGTGGCTTCACCTGCGCAGCAAAGCACCCAGCATCCTTTGCATGGCTTCAGTCCCATTTGCTAGGAGGACAGAAGTAATTAACCACCTGAGAAGTTCAATCAGCTCAATAACCCACAGCTGCAGATTGCTGCCACCCCCTAAACCCCAGAGCAAGATTTCAGAACCTTCTAAAGCTCATAGTGGTTCCTTGTTTTAAGGGAATGATATTCTTTGAAGGAAAAAGATTTTCTCTGCCCATGTTCTGTGATAGTGAGCCCCACTAGTAGCTGCACTGACCACATCCAATACCTGCTGTCTGAGAGGAAGGGTCCTCATAACAGGAGCACTTCTGTTTGTTTTCATTTGCATATGAACCCTCCAGCACAGCTCTGAACATTTCTTCAGAGCCCTCTTTATTTCTCCCTCTAAAGCTCCCTAGGCACCATCTGCTTTAACAGCTCTCAAGCTCCTGATCTCAGGAGGGCTTCAACCCCTCCTTGCACTTGAGCCCAAAGTTCCAGAGGGAGCCATTCTCTTCTCACCATCCCTGATGGGTCTGCTGCACTTGCCAAGGAAAATTTGAATGGTGAAGCACCTAATAAAACACTACTCCCTTTCAAATGAATTGGTGTGATGCCAGTTTTTACCCTTCACAACACAGAACTGGGCAAGCACCAAAAGCAAGACCCTGATAAACACCATTGGCACAAGTCAAACCCCACCTTTGTATTCAGAAGTGGCCATGGGGACCAGTGGGCTGCCCAAAAGACAGAAGATGCAAACAAATCCACCTCTAGACACAGAAGGACTGCACAAGCCCAACTGATTGAGACATCCTAGGATGAGACAGCCTAGGAGGGATTCAAGGCACCTAGCACCAGCTGTGGCTCTGCTCCACTCAATCACCAAGCTAGGACATCTAGTGAGGCACCACTTGGGGTGGTTGGCCCCACATAATAGAGATGGTGATTCATCATATCACTCTTCTTACCCCAAAGAAGAAATAACATTTATCTCACTGTCTCCACTGATTATTTCTTTCCAGGTCTTTTGTGGCCCAGCAGGAGCCTAGATGCTTTCTGGCTGCCCATGGAAGGAAACAGTTCAAGTGCCAAGTACTGCAGGCCAACTTATTGCATCCCAGGGAGGATTTCTACTCAGTTCCTCTCTCAAAATGTGCAGTGGTCCTGAATATTTTATTTTCACTTATTTTCCTTGTCTCTAAGGCCTGTAAATAGACAGTCAGTTTATACAGAGCAAGTAGGTATGTTTACAAAAAGAACTAGATTATGGGTTGTTTTTTTAATGAGATCTGGATGCAACAGAAAGCAAATGTCATAAGGAAGGTGGTTAGAAGTTATTTTTTGACCTCAGAGTGTTCTAGCAGTTCTTGTTACTGAAAGTTTAGCTTTCAGGCCTTGATGAGAACAGAGCAAAACTCAAGATGTTCAGCAACAGATGCTTTGCTTTCCCCCAAAGTGCTACCTGACAATCCCCACCTTTTAGATCACTCCTTTAAAACGCTTCCCAGGGATTCCAGCACTGAGAAAGCTGCTGCTTTTTGTTTGAGGTTGATCAATGTTCTGACAGGAGCGGGTCGCCAAAATAAACCCAGCAAAACTTCCCGCAGAGTCACACCGCACGGCCGCTCACAGCACAGCTCTCTCCTCTGCTTAGTGTCCCAGTATCTCAGAGATTAGCAGCAACCTATTTTTATGTTGCATCCGCATGAGGGAGGAACTACTGAGGCCGTGAGCGTCTGGCCACCTGCAGGAACTGTGTTTCTGAAGGACCAGGCTGTTTTCAGGCTGGCTGGAAAAATAAAGCTGTGCTGTTACACCTGGCCTGGGAGCAGTAAGTAGCCCAGAAAAAGAGAATTGTATTGACTGCTCTCAAGCTGCATAAAAAAAAAAGCACTGCACTGCTGATGTGAGGCAGGAACTGCTGCACGGCATTCTGAAATGTATCTATAGATCTAAATCATCTTCATGCCTTAAATGCTATTTGTATTTAAAGCTGTGTTTTCCAAGACTGGAGGACAGGTGGACACATTTTTACCACCCTTTGGTTGTAGACACCTGTGCAGACGACAGGGATGAGCAGGCTCACAGAGGGCACAAGCCTGATGCTAGAGATGATTGGTGTGAAGCCCAAGAGCCAGTTACTACCAAGCTGGATGAAACTTGCTATGTTGTAGCCCAAATCTGCAGATTGCATCACAATTTCTTTAGCTAGAAACCTGCTTATAGGAAGATTTCTTCCAAAGGGAGGGTTTTCTTACCATTAAAAAGCACGTTAACTTTGTGCAACATATCCTTGTTAGCAGCTGAGTAACCCCTCTCTTATTCAAAACCACAAAAAGCACATTGTCAACTTACTTCAATCTTTGTGCAATTCTGTATCTCAGAAGAGCTATTATGAGGGCTGCACTGAAACATGACAAGTGACAGGGAAGAAGCCTCAAGCATTCTGCCTCCTGCATTTCCAGGGCCGGGAAAGGCTTCCCACTCCCATGCAGTGGTGCCCTCTGCGGGATGGACCAGTCCTAGTGCCAAGCTTTCCAAATCCCTTTTTACTGCCCCAGAAGAAAGGCTCTTGAGGCAGAGCCCTCGATTTTGAACTCCATTACAAATTCCGACTTTCCTTGTTTATGCATTTAGCCACACAATCACCACTGCAACTGTTCCTGTGCTCCAGTGTGGATTACAACCTACGGCCACTTCTGTACCTAACCGGGCCTGCAACACCTGCCAGTTGGCACTACTGGCAGCATCTAGTAAATGAGTGCTTGACAATGAGATGATCTACTTGTCACTTCTTTGCTCTACAGGCCCTCTTGAGAACCAACTACAAAGGTAACATAGCCTCAAATCTACCATACTGCAGCTGGCTTGACGCTGTATTTCTTAGGCTGTATGTAGCACCACCTTCTAAAAAAAGTTAATTCCAGCTACTAAATTCAGGTGGTACTTAACCTTTCTGTGAGATTTTGTACATAGGCTGTCAGCTTTACCAGTCAGCTCTGAAGAAGCAAGAGAACCATTTCCAGAGGGGAAGGCAACATCAGCTTTAAAAACACCACGGTGCAGTTTTTGGTAATTAACTAGGTAGAGCATGGCAGGTTGGCATTTGTATTATTACAACAAAACAACTCCCACTGCTAAAGCACAAGGTAGGGAAGGTAATCACTGTAAAAGATTTTACTAAATGAGAAAAAACATTATCAGCTGTAGGAACAAGGGGAAAAACCTTCAAACATAAAACTTGTCAGTATTTTGCAAATACAAACTATTAAGTGCAAGTTTATAAAGAAAAGGAGCAAAAAAGCCTGATTTCAACAGACTGGCAATGCAACTCCCAAATATATGGTGTCAATTTATAGAACAAAAGGGGCTCCCATTCTTGCTTTGGTAAGAGCCCTCTCAAGGCCAGAGGAACAGAGCCAGACTGCACATGTGCTATGCTCCCAGAAAAAAAAAAATCCATAAGAAACCACTACTGTTAAGTAGTGCTAAGCAGAACTTTCACATGAGAAATTACTCTCAAGCTCCTTCAATCCACTAGACTTAGTTTTCAAACAAAGCTCAGTTTACAATAAATAGTTTATTAATGGAATGTGTTTCTCTCTTCCCTCCTTCCTCTCTCTCTCAGCACCTTATATACTGATCTCAAAGCAGCTTCCAGTCCAAGACAAGGACTAAAAATTAAACTCAAGGCAGAAGAAAAAGAGGTTGAAAGACTGACACTTTTGAGTGCCTAGATTCTCAAGTGTTTGTCTGGTTCCCCAAGCCTGCAGACAAACTGCTGCTCCTTCTTTCCACACCTTGATCTACCTGCCTCTTCCCAATTCGTGCTCATTTAATCTCTTCTAAGGCAGGCCACGTGCCCCATGGGGACAGCATAAAGTCACGCCTGCTCTGACGCCCCTTCACTATTGCAATATCCCTTCATCATTTTATTTAAAAGCCCCACCATTATTATGCCACCTCTTTTTGACCTTTTCTAACAGTCCAGTTCAGCTCTGGAATTTTACAAGAATGGAAAAAGTCTTTTTTTCAAGATATAGAGCACTGTGGCCAGGAACAAGGCGAGGGCGAGGAAGATGAGCAGCTTGTCCGTCAGCTCCCGGCGGTTGTACTTTGTGATCAGCTTTCGCCCCAGCTGGATTGTCCCAGACATGGACTTAAATTCTTCATTTGCTTCCAGGATGGTTCGTGAAGAATTGGCTGAAATTGAAAGGGGGCAAACAAACAAAAAAATATCAAAAGAAATCAGCTGGTTTTGCTTAGAATCATAGAATCAGTCAGGGTTGGAAGGGACCACAAGGATCATCTAGTTCCAACCCCCTGCCATGGGCAGGGACACCCTACACTAGATCAGCTTCACAAATACATGACAAAGGATATAAGCATGCAGTATTTGGCAACACAGATAGCGCCTGGGAGCTCCTTCTGGGTCACACTGACAAATGCAGACTGTTCTTGCAGAAGCTTTCACAACTTAGTAGTCACAATGTGCAAAAGAAAAATGCCAAGTAAGAGTACTGAATGGTTTAAAAGCCCTACACCCTATCCCCGTGTGATGGTTTGAGCCTTAACTGGGAGTTAACCCACCACACCCTGAAACGTTAAATCTTTTTGCTTTCCGGATCAAATCTGGTTCGCCTTTTTTTTTATGACCTAAGTCAGTGCCTACGTGAGTTTGCTGACAGCAGAGTGAAGTAAAAATGGAAGAACCACCAATTAAAAGAGACAGAGAGAGAAATCACCACCGCTGCCAGCAGCAGCGGGACACATGCATATTAACTGCACAACTTAAACTGTTCCCCCAGGCCAGAACAGCAAGTCCAAGTGATTCAGATGAGGGTACAGATGTGAAAAGGCAGCATGCAGCAGGAAGAGACTCACAACTATTCATCCCAACCAATTTAGAGTTTTTAATAGTTATTTTTGACTAACATAATGCTTTAGGGGTGAGGCTTTTTTTGGGGTGGGGTGGGTATTTTTTTGTTGTTTGTTGGGTTTTCTTGCTTGTGGTTTGTTTTGTTGATGTTGGGGTTTGTTTGTTGGTTTTGTTTTGTTGATGTTGGGGTTTGTTTGTTGGTTTTGGTGTTGTTTTCTAGTGAAAAGGAGAAAAATTAACTAAAGGAAGCTGACTGGTTTCAACCAAAGACAGAATCTGAGAATATGCCAAAACAACAAGATGGAAAATTGAACCCTTTCCACTTCTCTTTCCTTGTAGGAAAACAGAACAAGCAAATAAATAGCTACCCCGAAGTCTTCAGCCTTCCTCCTTGCAAGTTACTAAATGAAAGTATAAACCCAAGAGCCTCCTTTTCCTTACATTACAGAATGCATACCCTGTATGACAGCAAGTGGTGCTGTATTGGTGTACTGAAGTGACTGACTAAAGAAATGTCCAGCTCTAGCTTCCTGTCTGGTTCACCAAACCAAGCATAGCAGAAATATGTTTCTAATGTTCTGCAAACCATGATGTCCTATCTTAAGAGTGAAAGCAGCAATGCTGTTTCCCATTGTGAATGACAAAGCAGAGCTTCCCTGTTCCACAGATATATGTTCAATGCATGCAAGGAGTGGGCTTGCTCAGAAAAAAAAGGAAATTCTATCTGCAGACTCAGAATCTGCAGCTGGGCTTTGTAAATGACCTTTGATGGTTTTCCCCCTTGCTGAACTCCGAGTGCTGTTCAGTCAGAAACAGGATGAAAAAGCGCCTGCCAGAGTTGTCTTTTCAATGGGAGAAGAAACATGCTACTTTTGCATGAACAAACCGTGCCCAGCTGCCATCCTCAGGTGGGGGCAGAAAGGAGGAGGAGGGCAAAAGTTGCTTAATTTATCCATGTCTTTAAACTGTTCTCTCTTCTGCCCAAAAGCACAGCTAGTAAGAGGCCCAGACAACACAGATCTAACCTCTAAATGCTTCATGAATCACCCGTTCTGACAGGTCATTTGATTTATTGTCTTAGGAGTCAAAGCCAAAGAACTGGGTGAAATCTTGGTTTCACAGTCTCTGCTGCTCTGCTGACAGAGCAAGTGACCTTGGGTTCAAGTCACTTGATCTCCTTGTCTCTTAGTCATCCCAGCTGGAAAGTGGGCAAAAAGAGTCTTCCAGCCATGCGAGATTTCCCCTGTGTATGGAGTTGTACCTAGGCTTTTATTTTCTCTGCTATCACCAACTGCTTGCCAAGACAGTAGCACAGAGTTAAACCAAACATGCACTTAGCAGCATATGACCTCACACTGCTTTTATAATTGCTTTAATGTGAAACTAAACCAAAAGCTTCTCATCCTTCCCCCTTTCCCTACACTCTTTCCATAATCATGAAACAGAAACCCCAGGAAACAGCTCCACATCAGGCATGTTATTATTACTTTCTTTTTATGTCTGACTATTAGAGGCTTTGGACAGGCTCTTTAGTTATCAACACAGTACATTCTCCTACAGCAAAGCAGGTTGTCAGTTTGCCTGTCCCCATCATAAGAGAACTGGTGGTAGGTGCTTCAGTTGCCCCATCCATAACCGAACATCCAAGTAACATCTGTACCTAGAGTTTGCACAGTCTCCTCGCTCTGCTGGACTTGCTGTGACATCATCCTGCTAATGCCCATCAGACTCTCTGTGATATTACTTGCACTCTCTGCCAGACTTTCCTTTGTAGTCTTCCTGAAAAAGAAGAAAAAAAAAGTAAAGCAGAAAGGGATAAAATTATGACTTTGGGTACTGTGGGGAAAATGCTGCTGCCAGGGAGCTTAAAACAGAGCTTGGCACAAACGTACAAAAGACACAACTAGTTTTTACTGCATGGGAAATTCAGATTATCTTCAGTGACCCATCAAAAATAAAACTGGTTGCCCAGAATAGGTTGCCCAGTGTTTGTGGATGCCCCCTCCCTGGAGGTGTTTAAAACCAGACTGGATGAGGCCTTGGGCAACCAAGTCTGATTGAGAAATGTCCTTGGTCATGCCAGAGGGGTTGGAGTAGATGATTTCTAAGGTCCCTTCCAACCTAAGCCATTCTATGATGAAAATGAAAATCAGAAAAAATTAGAGTCATGAGCCCAAACAACTGCTAGTAGCTCAGAATCTCATGAGGGCCCATACATCACCACTTCTTCACCCATGACTGTACAACTTCATGAGCTGATATGAAAGCACTGACAGAAACTACCACTGTGTTATCCTGGGTATCCCATTTGTGGTTCCACGATACTAAATACACCAAGTTTCCAATGCCAAAGGTCTACATCCTCACATCCTGTCTTGTGCATGGAAACAGCTTGCTTAATGATCCATTGCTTGTTTATAACCTTGACTGGCATCAATGTAAGTAGTTCTGAAGTCAATTAAGTAACTTCAAATCATCATGCCACTTCCATTTAAAGCAAGCGAATGTAACACTGCTTCAATCTCAGATCACACCGTGGGACGGGCTGGTACCTTTGTCGTAAGGAGTCCCTTCCCTGCAGCAGCTGATCTTTCTCAGAGTTGTCAATAGCAATTTTGCAGGCTAGATTTGCCTTTCTCCAAGCTGCCTGATTGCTGAAATCACAGGAGGACAAAAGCTGTTAACATGATGGTAACACCTTGCAAGTGAAAAAACATTTCACAAAGCAATCACCACTGTAACTGAGCACCCCAGATATCTGCATGGACTTTGCATTACACTGCAGAACAGCAATACCTTATCCTGTCATTTAGTTTCCCAAGTGTATCATTTATGAAGCAAGGGAAGGAGAAAGCTGTGCCAGCTGTCAAATGACAGACTCTCAAGCCACCTACTTACATGCTCCATTGCTCAAAGGGCCAGACCATGGTTAGGGAGACTGGACAGGAACGGGGAAAGAAGAGAGTCCTACTTTTTCTATCCCAAATCCCCGCTCTTGGGCAAAACAGCACAGTGCCAGGGACCGTATTTGCAAAACAGGATTCGACAGACACTGTACAGGAATGGGATTATTTCTGGTTACAGGGAGCCTGCAAACAGCACCAGCTGCCCGACCCACCTGAGCATTTGTTTCTTATGGTTTTCCACTTCCCGCAGCAACGCTTGTTTCTCCGACTCCTTATCTTGCTCCTTGGCCATCTGTTCGAGCTCCTTTGGCAGAAAGTAAACCCACGAAAATCTGGTCAACAACTGCTGCCACCTGCAACTCGCACAAACCACCCCCGGCCAGGGAGTGAACTAACAGCAAACCGATTCGATAAACTAACAGCCCCACGGCAGGGACTCCCGGCCAGGGAATGAATTAACCGAAGACCGATCCCATGCACTAACACTCCACGGCCAGGACTCGGAACAGCCCCCGGGGAGCCCAGGTACAGGCCGCACGGTGCGGGACAGAGGTAAAAGCCGATCCCCGACACGGCCCCCTGGCCGGGAACCTCACCTGAATGCGGCCGCGCAGGTGGCGGAACTTCTCCTTCACGGCAGCGTTAAGCTCCGTGAGAGCACTGAGCGGTCCCGGGCAGTCTCGGATGTCCTGGAAGACAACGGCCCCGTCAGCACGGCCCGCGGCAGGCCTCGGCCGGCCGGGGCTCCCCGCACAAGGCGGCGGCCGCTCCGCAGCCCTGGCAGAGAGCACCCGCCGCAGGGGCGAGCAGCGGTACCTGCACGGCCGCCTTGATCTCCAGGTCGAACTTGACGATCTCCTGGTGGCAGACCCGCACCGGCACACCGGCGGCCGCCGCCATCTTGGGAGCGGAAGCGGAGGCCACGTCCCACCGCCGGCCCGCGAGCGCCCTCATGCGGCCGACCAGTCGGCTGCTGCCGCCCCGGGGCTGCCTTACCCAGCCCACTGGGGAGAGCGACGGCGGGGCTCGGCCTGAGAGGGCAGGGGGTGCCGAGCCCCCGCGCTATGGCGAACGGCAGGCGGCTGTGCTGTTCAGCAGCGTCGGCCCTCTGCTGCATGACGCGTATCGTGTGCCCTTGGTGCTGCCTGCGCTGCAGCTCTTGCAGGTCTGTGGGGTCGTGAAGCATTGGTGCGTGCACGGCCTTAACCCGTGACAAGGTCACGTTAGCCCTCGTGAGCTGTAACCAGGGCACAAAGCGGCACCTGCCGTGACACCTGGAGAAGCAACGTGCCAGCAGGGCTGCACCAGCCTCAGAAGCTGCCCGGTTTTGTATAGAAAAGAATGTAAGTAACCAGACTGGAAAAGACCTTGGAGATCATTGAGTCCAACCTATCACCCAACACCATCTAATCACCTAAACCATGGCACCAAGCGCCCCATCCAGTCTCTGCTTAAACACCTCCACTGACGGTGACTCCACCACCTTCCTGAGCAGCCCAACAAATCCAACAAACCTCCCAAGGGCACTGTGTGGACAGGCCTAGACTGATAAGGTCTTCAACCCAGTGTGAGGAGGCTGGGAGAACATGAGATATCTTCATGACCCACAAAAAAAAACCCCACCAACCAACCAAACCACCGAACCCACAAACAGGGAAGATGATGCCCTTTCCCTGCTTTTTCCTACCAACTCCTCCCCTGGGGCCCTGTCTTCCCCCTCTCTCCCCTCAGACCTTGCTGTGCAACAAACCAGGTGTGGACAAAGCTTGCAGGTGCTGAAGGTGGAAATGATTTTCATGGCCACTGCAGACAGCCAGTCAAAGGACCTGATGGGTTGCAGGCCAGGCTCTCCTGCTGGTCCCACCATGCTGACCTCATGGGAAACGTGTTGCCTTCCCTAGATGTAATCCTTTACAAGAGAAAGTTGCTGACAGCATCAGGAGACCAAGGGCATTGACTATCCACAGACAACCATTCCAGACAGTATTTCCTCCACAATTTTTATTTTAAATTACAAAGGATGTTGCATACATTGATGAATTTGTATCTGAATAGAAGTGCTAGGGAGCGAGGGTGACAGAGTAAACAAAGTCAATAGTTTAATTGTGCCTCTTTTCAAAAAAATAAAAACTGCACAACTATTAACCAACATTAAACATTGCAACTCTTAACAGATCATGCTTTTAACAAGGTAAATTTATTTTCTAACAGAGACAAGACTTTCAGTAAGTTTTTCTGAGCTCCAGTTGGAAGTTGATTATAGGATATCGAGGACAGCATTACAATCATGACCCCAAGCACAGGCAGAACAGGATGCCATGTTTTGTTCAAAATGCCTTTTATTTTTTCCTCCCTGTCAACCATCTACATCTGCATGTGCCATCAGCCTTCAGAGTTCACTCAACCACAAATACTGAGCAGCAAGTTTCATCTGGATGTAATATTCTGGAAGGACAGCTGATCCAAATCAGAATGTGTGACTATCCATAAGAGAGATTAATAAAACTAAATGCTACTACTAGATTCTCTTTCTTAATCAGAAGATTTTGACAGAGTGTGCTGTTGCCAATACCAACTCAAATCCAGAAGTTTTCCTTACAGCAGCTAATTAACTCACCCAAATGTGACTCACACAGGCACCCAACTGCAAAATATTCTTAAGTCAAGAAAAACTCTGCCACACTGATGTTACCTGTAAAGTTTAAAGGATTAGCTTGCTTTTTTTTAATGGGATAAAAGAAAACAAGCAAAACCAAAACAACAAAACCCCCAAAGTGTGGCTTAAAATAGCTCCCCCTCCACTTTTAGCTCCAGAGCTCATTAGAAAGACAATAAATGCATAGTCAGTATTTGCTCTTGTGGAAGTCCATGAATGTCTAAGAGGCTGAGGATTTATAATTCAGTGTGCACACACTCCTCCTTATCATGCTAGAAGCACTGGGGGAAAAAAACATGGCATATTGTTAGATGCAAATTGTACAAAGATGGAGACATTTTTCTATGCTGCAAAGAAGAGATAACCTAAAAGTGCCATCTTTTATTAATGACATTGAAGAATCCCAAATTATACTGGGAGATATTCAAGAGTGGTGTTTTCTCAACATACTAATGCCCTTAATACAGTTACAAGAAGAAATCAGTCACCGAGGCAGTGACTGTTTGAAATGTACTTCACACAATCCCTGGGGTAAACAAAACAAACCTCAGCTGTGTGCAAGGCTGTGTTAATAAGCCAAGACCACATCTAGCAGCACACTTAACTGGATGAGTCCAACTGAAGCCTCCAACTTAAAAAGAAACTGAAATCATGATTAGATGCATTCTTGAAATTCAGGTCTGAAGGCCAAATACAGATGCTAACATTCACGGTATGCAGGTACGTAGCGGTGTTATGCCTCAACAGAAGTTCAGGAAGACTAGCAAGCACGTTTGAGGAACAGAATTGCATTTGCTATTTCTGCTGAAGGCAACTGGTATACAACCCTTTGAAATTCTCCTGATAAAGCCTTTTAGAGCTTTAAAAAAATAGCTATGTTTAAAAGATTTATGGAAAATAAAAGCACATCCAGTCTTTATATTCTGTGAATAATAAGCTAACTGTTTTATTAATAAAGGCAAATATCAGATAAATATTAAGGGGGGGGAGGGGGGGATTTCTTAAAATAAAATCAAAACTGACACCACTATTTCAAAAGTGTCTGGTTGCTTTTAGGTTGGTTAAAAGACTCCTCATCTATTTTAGGGTTTTGTCTGCTTGTCTGTTTAAAAGGAACTTTTTCCTGGCCCTCTTAGTGTGGAACAAAGTCTTATCTATAAAGAAGTAGGAACTGAACACAAGCTGAGGCTGACTCTCACTTCAGATCTACAGCAACGCAACTTCATGAAATCACAATGATTTCAACTGGTATGCTAAGAAAATCCAGCCCATCCACACGTAAACATAGCTCTAGTAGCAAGTCTCTCTCATCTCAAAAAAAAAGTACTCACCAAGTATATCTGTTCAATAAACCATAAAAAGAAGCATTAGCAAAAGGGGTTTTTAGGGCTAAAAAAACTACCCTTCATGAGCACCCCCACGTTTTGCAAGGCCATTCAAAAACTGGTCTTCCATATAAATACAAAAGGACTACTACTGAGAGAAACTGGAATCAGATCTATCCAGACTTCCTTCAGGATGCTTTTATCAGTTCTGATTCAATTTCAGGAGGGTTAGGTTTGAAGAGTTCAGAGGGAATGAAAGACATTTAGTTCTAGATGTACAAGTAAGGCACAATATAAAGCCACATCATCATCTGTCATGAAGTAGGAAAGGACGAGAAACATACATGGTACAGTAGAACAAGCAGTCCATCAATTCAAAGTGTGGCACCTAAGTTCAGACTGACGAGATCTCAACAAGAGCAGTTATGACAGCATGCTTTTAATGTGGAAACAAATTCTAGAGAATCCAGTGTATCAGAGAAAGGAAGAGCTTCTGTTTGTATTAAATAAAAAGAAAAAAAAAAAAGAGTGTAATTGTTTTTGGATATAGGATTAACAGTGAATATTCACAATGCCTACACTCAAAAACAAACCAAAGGAAAATCCAGGACTTCATTAAGATCCACATACCATGTATGAACACTGAACATCTTTAGAAAATGCTCTTCTCTAAAGATCACCCAAAAATGCATGCCACAATTGCCAAAAAACAGAACATGTACATTGGTTGGATTTTTTTTTTATACCCTTATTTTTGTTGTTGTTGTTTGTGATAAGTATACACACTAAATGTATATATTCTAATGACACTAGAGGAAGCAGATTGTTACTGGCATTAAAGTACAACCATTTCTAGACGGTTTAAATGCCACAGAGTCCCCTGGTTAAAATGTAAAGCTGCACAGCTTGCCTATGTCACCTTTATGATAAAGTTAAACCAGCAAAAGGTCTTATCTTTACTCTACATTTTACTGCCAGGTTTTATTTATATCAAGTATCGCTGCAGCATTCTGACCAGCCCAGAGTTAGCAGCAAGTGGCAGGAATCATATAAAATGCAGTTTCTTTTTCTCTTTTTTTTTTTTTTTTTTTTTTTTTTTTGTCTTTTTCTTCTTTTTTTTTTTTTTTTTAATATTTAAACAAAGTGCTTTTCTAAGATATACATACATATAAATAGTTACAAAATAAAGTGTCAACATTAAAAAGCTCAACTATTTCAAAGCTTTAACTTAAAATAACACATAGAAAACACTGAAATGCAAGGGTATGGAATTCACTAAAGATTCAAAGTCTACTTTGAAATGCTAGACCAAAATCATATTCTGGTTTTCAGACAAAAATAAAAAGCTATAAAGTTGTATTTGCCCAGTGTTTCTGAGCAGTGAAAAAAGGGGCTTTTTAATACCTTGTCAGTTAATTTGTCACAGAAGTTTTCACCCGATTGCAAAACTGCTGTCTTAATGTTTTAGAAGTGCTGCCTCGTCTATGCTGTTTGGCTATAGCATAAGGACCTCTTGTATCCGAGCAGTGCATTAACACCATTCATCAGAAAAGAACAACAGTATTCAAATCTGGGTACAGACATGGCCTTAACTTCACAAGAGACATTCGTTGTCGGGGTTTTATGGGCCATATGCATCTCCAGAATAACTGCAACATCGGCAAGAATTACAACAGGAATACATCTGACCCACTGTGTAAAGCAGCAGCCAACTCTCCCCTCACCCTAACAACCACCACCAAACCACCTGAAATGAGAACACCCATATTCCACTCAGATTTTCCAAGTTTTAAGTGGATTTACAGAGTTTTGCCTAAATTGCCCTGGGTAGTTTTCAGTCTCTTGCAGGAGAGACTTTCTGTACAGCTCAGTAGTGGTATTTTGGCCTCCTCCTCCTCCCTTTTGAGTCTTCCAAAATATTTAGATACAAAGTAAGCTGTGTGCACACTCACAAGTATGTGGCAGGACTGCCACCTTCATCGGCCACTCTTACTGCACTATTACCAAGTCAGACTTTTTATATTACAAGCTTGGATATAAAAATAATCTACTTATAAAACAAAAAGGAATCACAGTACAAACAAACTTAGACAAACCAGAAATGGAGAAATCCCCCAAAGGGAGTGGGGAGAAAGCCTTCATGGACTTTTGCATTATTTTTTTTTTCAGCAGCTACATTTGAAAATATTTGGTATTTCTATTTTCAGTAAACAGTGTTTTGTCATCTTTAAATAGGGAGAGAAAGAACAGGGAGGAAAAGGGGAGGAGGGGAGGGGTCCATGAAACCAGAGAATGATCTTGCCTTGAGATAAAGGACTTTCTCATCAAAGGCTAAAGCTTTTAATCTGTACGTTAACACTGACTACAAAGCCAACTCTTATTAGCAGAAGAGCAAATAAGAACTGTGTGTTAATATTCCTCAATCATAGAAACTACTGAATTAACAAGAGTAAGTCACATATAAGTCTGAAGAAGCTAGTTTTGAAATACCTGTACAAAAATAGAAAAGTCTATAAATTCTTTTGTTGTTGTTGTTGTTGTTGTTGCTGTTGTTTTGTTTGAAGCTTGTGTTGATCCTTGGAAACATCCCATGCATAATAATACATCAACTGGAAAAAGTGGCAACTAAGGAATTAGGTATCTGTAGCTCTTCTTTGTTGGTTTTTTGTTGTGGGTTTTTTTTTTTTTTCTCCTTTACATATATACACATTACAATAAAAATAACTTTATTTTGGTTGTTTGGTGGAAGTATACTACAACAAGCTAAATATCTCTCTCTCTCTTTTTTTTTTTTTCTTCTTTTTTTTTTTTTCTTTTTAAATTCTCAAAAGTTGAAAACTATTTTACCAATAGCTTACTAAAATCCAAATATATTAAAATCTCCTACAGTAAGTGCAGAGAAAAAACAAACAAACAAACAAACAAAAAAAAACACCCCCCCAAAAAAAAACAACCCCAAAACAAGATTTAAAGACGGCCACCAACTTATCTACCATGGAAGCGAACTACAAGAACAGCAAAATAATATTGTTATGTATGAATGCTCCTTCTGTAGATAATTGGACCCAAACAAAAAAATTCACAGTTCAGTAAGATCCCTAACCCTGACCTTTAATTTTTTTTTTGTCTTTTTTTTTGTTGTTGTTGTTTGTTTTTGTTGGTTTTTTTGTTTTGTTTTGTTTTTACATTCAGTACAGTATCATATAAGCTGTGCAAAACTTTACTTAGACTGGCAGTTCGCCATATCAGTTGCATTTGTCTTTGGTACAAAAATAAACAATCGCATTAATGTGCAAGTATTTGTTTTCTTCCGGCCAAAGTACCGAAATTGAGTTTTCTAGAGCCATCTTTTATACAATACATAGACTCTGTGGCATATATCTACATTTTCAACATATTCCTATATACATTCAAAAATTTTAAGAGCTGGAACAAATACATTAAAACCTATAATCTTTACCATCTATACAGCTCGGTTTTGCCCCTCGGGGTTTTTCTTCATACAAAACTTTACCAGCTTATACTGATAGCTCTCCCTCCAAAATACAAGGCACAAAGAATATACTTTATTTCTCTTGCTTGCACAGACATTTAAATACTATATTAAGCTCAGAAAAATTAAAGTCTTATATGGCACACTAGCTCTAATGCCACGTGTGCTATGTACAAGTTAATGGTTGCAAAGAAAGCTCAACTGGTTTAAGAACAAAACAAACTCCCCAAGTTGACAGCTTTAACCAAAAAAAAAAAACCTCCAAAAAACCAAAGAAGCTTCCTCTCATTTTACTTGAAGCATAAACCTGTCAACAATGTCTGGCATATGCTAAATTTTTTTAACCAGCAAACCCATGGTTTTGCTTCTAAAACAAACGTGATATATTCTGGTCCTAGACAACTTAATTTTAAAAAGAATCTCCATCTCTGTATTTAAGCTTAAAGCAGCTTTGAAAACTATCTGGTTTATGGTCCAAAAATGCTATTAAGCATTTTATATCATGCTTTGATTTCTTTGACTACATTGTTATTTAAAAAAAAAAAAAAAAGCAAAACAACAACAATGGAACCTAATTGTAAGTGTTTACATAATGCTAAACTGACATGCAGACCAGAACGCAATTTACAATGAAGTACTTGACAACACAGGTAGAAGCTGACCGATGAGAACAGCTGAAGTCATGTCTTTAAACTTTTGACATTGGTATTCGTAGGCCTACAAGGCCACCGGTGGGGTCTCCTTCTGCAGTCTTCTCTAAAACCTGATTCACAAATTCTGATGTCTGCCCAGCTACAGGTAGTCCTAAAAAGGGAAGGTAAGCAAACGTGCCGTAAGGTTACTATTCTTCTCAAGTGTTTGTACATTCCTCTAAATAACACAAAGCCAACAAACACTTTGAGTAGCAACCAACCAAAAGGCAGGCAACTGAAATTGTCTGCAAATTAATGTATCATAGATTATGCATCCCTGCACCTGAAAGCATATACACGAAGCTTACTGCTTACCAAGAGTGTCTTTAATAAGTACGTTCAACTTCTGTTCCATGTTGACTCCTCTGTCATCTTTAGGTACCTGCACCCGATTAACAATTTCTTGTTTAATGGAGTTGATCACAAACAGTAAATTATCTGCAAGGAAAAAAGCCTGGATTAGATTTACAGCCCACTTCTGCTGGAGCAAGAGATCCGCAGCTGTCCACACACTTCTACCTGTGTCACAGGCATCACAACACACTTACTGTAAAATTAAGATGAAATAGTTTACATCTCTGCATATTATAAAAAAAAAAAAAAAAGTTCCATTACAGGCAGACATTTACATAATGTACATCTGTAAAGTAGCTCAACACTGCAGGCAAATTTACATACACTTTATGGAGTGGACTGCTTTTGTACCAATGAAATTGGGGGGGTTTCTACCAACCCTTTTTTCTCTATAAACTCTCAGGTATGACCCAGGTTGCATGATGGTGCAAAACACACACTTGTCCAAACACAAGAAAAATTAAGATGTGAAGAGTTGTATTTACCATATTCCGTGTTGAGACCCCAGAGTTTTACTTTATTGGCTTCATACTGGGCTTTCTTTTTTAGTCTACAAGCCCTATAGCAAGAAGAGGGGAAGAATTAGAACACTAACAAAAATTCCAGAGCACTACGAGCATCTGCTTGTTAGCCACATGAACTCATCAACCAGTGCTGCCAGAGCTGTGACATACAGAATCATCTAAGTCTTCACTCACCTTCACTAAAAGCACTCTGTTACCTGCATTTGCTAACATTGCTCACTTGTGACTTTTGTCAGTGTATCAAGCATTTGCCTTGCAGCTAAGCAAGCCAGCTTCCACTGGAAATGCATTGTTATCTAAGGAACAGGCAAACTAGGTTTTCAAAGTGCCAGTAGCCCTGCTTCTTGATAAACTGGTAATTAGCCCATTGCAGGAACTGCCTTGATGAAGCAAAATCTCAAGGCAAGAATAGTTAAACCTTACTCATACAGCTGCAGGAGTCCAAATTTACCCTTACATGCAAGTGTCACCCAGTACATACCTGGAAGCCAGCTTGTTCTTTTCTTTTCTTGACCTTGGTCTGGCAGTTAGGGGAAGTTCACTGACTGGTGTCAGGTCACTGATCACCTTATTCAGCTTCCTCAGTTCATTACCAATCTGGAGAAGTTTTCTGGGATTGGGAGTCAGATCTTCTACATCAGTCCTCCGTGACTTCTTTGCTGCGTATTTGCCTGTTTTAAACACACAGAAAGACGAGTTGGGAAGCGACACAACACGTAACACAAACCTGCCAAAAAAGTTCCTTTATTCATTAGGAAATATGGACTGTAATCATGTGGTCCCTATGGTGTTTCACAATAGAAAGAGCATTTCCAGACAACCTGCTTTGTACCATTATTATATCCAGATCAGGTAAGAGCAATTACCGGCCTGGCTACTAGGTGTGACAGCATATATACAACTGTGCTGAAAAACCTATGTCACAGGTTCAAATCCAGTTATTTTGCCACAACTCTAACTTGCTAGCTCATGTACAACTCAGTACATCCTCTTGCACACACTCAAGCTGATTAAATGCCTAATTAGTCTTATTGGTTTTGTATTAGCAAAGAGTGTCGAGGTCTTGTCCTGAAATTATCTTCAGTGATGCTGAACTTAAATGATTCACATAAAGGGTAGTTAACCCCTTTCATGTGTCTTTGAAGCTGTTAAAGGCCTGGTTTTCCTGAGGAAATAGATTTACTTAAGGCAAAACCTTTATTCCTGCCACTACTATGTGCCTTTTCCTAGATTTCTATTTATTTAAATGCCAGCTGTTACATAAAATAAACATTTTACACTAAACCTAAAAATCTCAGAAATATTTATGAGAGCTGGTAATTTAAGCTGTGCTTATCTGCAGTACTAGATGACCTTGGTACATGCCTGTGTGTGAAAACAAAACACTCCTGCATTTGTTATATTCTGTAGCTTCTGGATGCTAAGTGCAAATCCCTTGCATAGGAACCTGACTTATAGGTCACTTGCTGGTGCGGACTGAGTCTTTAAGGCATGTTTGGTTGTTTGTTGTTTGCTAACAAGCACAGATATAAGCCTTAATAGGAAGGGAAAGTGATAAGGACTTTATTTTGTAGTGAAATATCAGTACCTAAAACAGGCACATAAAATCCAAGGAGATCTGAAAAATAATTAATTTTCTTCCCTGAATAAAATAATAAAAATACCCTTTTGGCTTAACAGAAGGTAATTTTCAACTGTAAGGGAATGTTAACATTGTGGCCAAGGAAGCTGTTTTCATTTTCTCCTTCAAAATGAAGCAGCCTACCAAAGAAGTCCTGTGACAACAATTAGTCCTTAGAATGGTTTGTTCTGGGTGATGGCAGTCATGTGTGCAGTACAACAAATTAACAATCAGAAAGTTATGGGAATAAAACACTGTTACTAGACCAATTAAAGTTTCTAAGAGGGTATTTTAAAGAAATAGTTTGTTCAGCATACAGAATAGTAACTGCTTCACTGTGCTGCATTCACATTGGTGGAAGAAACAATTAGGGAGGAGCAAAAAGAGACAGCAACTGGCTCTGCTTTAGTGCATACCACAGTTAAGGTGAACTTTGCATCTCAGATTGTTCCCTGCTTACTTCTAACACAAGCAAGATTGAAACGAACAGCTATGAGAAGCAAGTATCAGTCAAGTGATCCCTCCAATATGTTTACAATATGGCACTGAGAAAATGTCACACTCTTGGTTGGGGTTTCCCCTGAAAGCCCTTGGAAGTTACAATTCTCAATTAATCCACCACCCTCTGGAAGAAACCACACTCCAGGTCACTACTGTGTGGTCACTGTACCCTCCCTGGACACTGTGCAGAACTCTGCTAACTGAGCAACAGATGTACAGCGTTCTAATGATTTATTTTCACATCCAAAGCACAATTTCTCAGCACTTGCAAGGATGGGAGTTTGGCTACTGAAGACAGGACTCTGTTCTTACCATGATGAAGACCATTCTTTTGATACATGTTACTTGGTAATGTATCTCGATTCCACTCGGATGGCCTCAGCATTCTTTCCTGCTGCGATGGTGTTAGTTGCTCACTGTACTCCCAGAAGTATCTTCGCTTGCCCCTCTTCCGAGAGGATATTGCAGTCATTTCTTTTAAATCCTCCACAGAATCATTTTCATAGCCTAAAAGGATGCATTGCATTGTTTACATAATGTTGACAACACTGTTTCTGGCCTTTTAAGGGTGGACTGAGTATTCAAGTTAAGAGCAGAATCACAGACAAGGCCTGTTTTACACTAACAGACTTTGTTTTCAGCATCAGCTACTACATGTACTTGCCTTAAGTCCAGAGTTAAACACTGAGCCACTGACAGTGCTTCATTAGTTGACAAGAGACAAATTAGTTATGCATTGAAAGCCCCTTTATATGTTCTGCGACCCCTTACGCTCTATTGCTCTTCTCCCTGCCAATCCCACCACTCCAGAGTACAGACAACAGCTGTTAGGAGTTTAGAAGTGTTCTTCCATCCTTACTATTTTCTCCATAAATTTGCTGGATCATAATCCTAACTTGTTTCCACATTTTAATTAGTCTTTAATTGAAAAGCGTGGAAAGAAAATCAAGTGATAAAAATGGATTAGCAAAATACTAATAAAGAAAGCAAAAATAGTCAACCACAGAATATTCTGAGTTGGATGGGACCTGTTAGGACCATTGAGTCTAACTCCTGCTCTTCCTTGGGTGTGAAAACCTTTGGGAAATAAAATAAACCACCCATCTTCATTAGACTAGAGAAGGGGACTCTGTTATCAGGACAATGCGCTAAAGCCCATAAGAGAAGCCCATTTAAATTGAAGGGATTTGGACACAAGCTGTTCAATCTCTTCCTTACCCCTGCGGAGCAATGAAGAGAAATGATCCACACTAAATCTACACAATATTACAGAGATATACTCTGATGCCTGTCTCACTGATATGATGAGCTGTTTGTGCAGTACATGGAAACCCTAATGCCACTATCCACACTGCATAAATATTTATACCATAATTATGTAAACACAAACTGCAGTTTTTATTTTCTGAAGCATGAGCAGGATTTAAAAGACAACATATACTGTTAAAAAAAAGCCAAACCACTGCATCACCTTTGCATTAAAATGCTATATAATAGCTTGCATTTACATTAAAAAAAAAAAAAAAGCAGCATTTTAAACCATCACAGGCATTGATGAAACATAAAGAAAAGCAAACCAATGCATGGACTGTGAGCTTTACCAAGGCCTCACCACCCCCTATGCTTGAGCTCTGCTTCATCTTTTAACAGCAGCACCAAGAACACGTTCTTCTGTTTAAAACAGCCCCATTCAATTAGTCTGCTTTCACTTAAAAAAACATTTGAAAAATTAAACTTTCTTTGCTTTGGTCTGACTCTCACCTCAAAACCCAAAACATGAGTAAAAGTTAGGTGCACAGAAGGATGCAATCGGTTCTGAAGTTCTCCTTCTAATTATTTCATCGTCACATTTACTTTGATTCTCCAGTTTGTTGAAAAGACAGTTTTTAAAAGGCAATCAACAGTGAACCAAGCTTTATAAAACATTTTCCTTGTATATAATCAAAATAATGACAATTTACATTAAATATAGTTTCAAATACCATAAATATTTGTAACTGTACTTCCATCTTACCCAAATGCTGTTTTACATAAATATCTCTTAAAAAAAACCCAAAAACCAAACAACAAAACACTTCCCACTTGAGAAAACATCAAGCCATGTAACTCATTATATAGTTATGGACAAATTCAGCCCATCTTCATGATTACACAGAATTAAGCCAATGGATGAAAACAAATCTCCTTAAGAGCTGATGTGTACAAATGTGCAAGGTTAAAATCAAGACTTCCTGTTTGCTTATTTAAACTATAATTAAGTCAGCAACTTAAATTGACTTAATGCATCCTGCCTTCCAACTCTGCCACTGACCTGCTATCATTTTAAACTTATGAGGTGCACTACGACCTAACCTAGCCTGTTACACACAGGAGTGCAACTAATTTGTTTAGCTTTTCTGCACTGTGTCCATCCTCCCCCAATTCTCCTCTTAGCAAAGATCATACAGCAGCCTTACTTACTTTGTTGGGCTCTGAGGAAACTGAGAGTTCTTGTATTTACATTTCAAGTCCTTTGCAAGCCTCTCCTACTGTATCCTTACTATTGTTTTGGGTTTAAATTCACCGTGGTTAAATTAAGTAAAAGACAGAACAGGATAGACATGACTTCTGCATCCTACCAGATTACAAGAAAAAGTGGTCCCACCAATTCTACAACTACCTGCAGGAAGGTTTGTAGCCAGGTGGAGGTTGGTCTCTTCTCCCAGGCAACCAGCACCAGAACAAGAGCACACAGTCTCAAGCTCCACCAGGGGAGGTTAAGGCTGGATGTTAGGAAGAAGTTCTTCACAGAAAGAGTGATTGGCCATTGGAATGGGCTGCCCAGGGAGGTGGTGGAGTCACCATCACTGGAGGTGTTTAGGAAGAGACTGGATGGGGTGCTTGATGCCATTGTTTAGTTGATTAGATAGTGTTGGATGACAGGTTGGACTCAATGATCTCAAAGGTCTTTTCCAACCTGGTTTAGTCCTATTCTATTCTATTCTATTCTATTCTATTCTATTCTATTCTATTCTATTCTATTCATTCCAGTTAATCATACTGACTTCTGTCAAACCATTCTTTTTCCCCCCACCTGATGGGCCAAGTACTCAGAATAGATGCAACGCAACTTCTTTAAACTACCTCCACACCTCTACAAGCACTTTTCAGCTATTTCTTCTCCACTGCTACTGAAAACTCAATCAGTTGTTGCATCTCCTATTTCTGGAATCTCTTGACTACCTGATGGGAGAAGCAGTCACTTACAAATATTTCTATTAAATGAGATAGGTAAAAATCAAACTTTTTCTTGCCATTACTAGTGTAAGCACCAGAAAAGGACTGGGATGATAATTCCCACAAATAAATTAGCTTCACTGGTAACCAAAATTACTACATCTCTACCACGGTGATAATAAAAACCATTGCCCAAACTTGCCAGCAGCCAGTCACATTTTTAGTTATTTCTCCACATTCCTGAAGTTCACTATCATGCAGAATCACACAGAATGTTAGTGCTTGAAAGGGACCTTGCAAGATCATCTAGTCCAACCCCCCTGCCAGAGTTGGATCACCTGGAGTATCAGAGTATTTCTTAAGACAACACTAACGCTTCAAGAAAGCATTTCATGCATTGCAAGAATACACAGAAGGAAGAAAAAACAAAAGCAAACTGTGTATAAAATGCTTCAGAGCAGTAACTAGTAAGGTGTTTTCCTTTCAGTAAATTACATCTTCATTATAAAGTCACTTTGGTTTCACTACTAAAGAAGGTTCAATGTTCCTGGGCCATGCCTATTTTTAGAAACTTCACCCACGTTGTTTACCCTTACTCTAAAGGCAAAACAGCAACACAAACTCTGAGTGTGGAATAATTAAAGTATCTGGAGACTGGTATCTTGATCACAACATAGTGAAACTTGTAGTATCACCACACTCAAGGTGAAGGGCTTCATTCACTCACAGTTCTAGCAAGCTTGTCTAAGTCAAGCTCCTCAGTTACTGCAGTGCAACAAGCAGTTGTGTTTAGAAGGCAACAGTGAATGCTTCTCAGTAAAGTGAAAAAAAGGCAAACACTTAATGTAATTCCAACTGAAATCCCAGCATTTTAACAAGACAGCTCTTTCTCAAGGTTACCAGGCTTTCTGTGCAAAGTGCCTCCGTGGGCTGCAAAGCGCTGTGCACTATAGCAATCACTGCAGAGCTGTAATAGCTATTCAAAAGCTCCAGAAGGGAGAGGGAGTTCAGTTCAGAAGAATGGAGGAAGAGGTTTTAAAATGCTAATACAAATAGTTTTATGTACACGTAGAAGTAACACAAAGGGCATAATGCTTAACAAGTTTAATACCAACTCAGGAAATGTACTTAGAAAATCATTTAATCTTAGAGTTCCTTGTGACAAACACTGACAAGGTTTAAGGAAGCTGCTCTTCTGGGAAAAAAAAAAAGCACAATTTCAGCTGCTTTTCCCCCTGAAGTGAGCTATTGCACAATGTCTGAATACCTGGGTTCTTACACTCTACAACAGAGCATTTATAAAACGTCACTACTGTAATACTTTCTACAGAGAAACTAATACTTGGTTACAGTCCTCTCCCTTTCCCTTCAAGTTTTATTTTTACACAACATTACCGCTTTGTTACCTTCTAGGTGAAGGTTAGTTCTTATTTCTGTTGTTAAGGCTCCATTTCTACATGCAGAAGAGAGGAAGTCAGTATCCTTTGAAGACTCACTAAGTGTTACTGCTGAAAACCACCAAGAAATGGTTCTGTTAGTTTCAGTGGTTGGTATTCTTTGGATTCTCTGGAAAACTGTACCTACAGTAGGACTTCAGTAATAATGAAATTATTTCCTTCAGCTATGGTTTAATACCAGCTATCAAGAGACACAACTCTGGATAAATTCAAAGCTGCAACCTACTGAAGCACAAGAAGCACATCCTATCATCACAACTGCAGGTAGTTGCTCTACAACCTTAGGCTATGAGCTAGGCTTCCTGTATTCTCTATAATTATTTTTGTTGCATGACCACACTTAATGCAGTGTTTCTTAGAACAAGGCAATAGAGACCTTGCACAGCTTTTATTGAGTGCATTCTGCAAAGCATTCAGAGAATCTGGGATGAAAGTTCATACTTTAAGATCAGTGTTGCCCATCAGTAACTCTAAAGCATTCAAAAAACATTCTTTCCCACTGGGTAGGCAAATCCATTAACCTCCATGTTAACAAAGCCTAAGGCTGCTGGTACCTGGTTCTGAGAAAGTATCGCTGATGTCGTCATCTTTATCATCCTCATAATCTTCTTCCTCATCATCATTTTCAGACAGCTCATGCTCACTGCCAAATCCTTCATCATGGTCCTCATCTTCAATATCGTCCTCATCATCCTCATCTTCCTCAGGGTCCCCTTTGGCAGACTGTTCACCCAAACTGTCTGTTACAAAAAGAGAGTAATTGTGCTCTTCTTTCTTCTGTGAAGAATCTGATGCTGAAGTGCTGGCAGAAAGACTGCTTTCCCCCACAACAAGCCCTGGGGTTTCCTGGGGTGGACCAAGGAGCAGTTCTTGTGTCTCTTTAAAAGGCAGAACAGGAGGTGTACTGTGACTGTGTGGGGACTCAATGCCTTTTCTTTCTTGTCTCTTTGCTACGGCACCACAATAGCAGGTGTTTTCCTTTGCTGCATCAGCATGTGTCTGACTCAGCACTGGTCTGCTCTGTGGTAAAGGATTGATCTTTACTTTTGCCTTTTTAACATAGTCTTTACATTCCATATGAATGTTCACTTTTTCATTATTGTACACATTGGTCTTCACCATGATTTGTGTACTGGAAGCAGGCTGAGTTGCAGGTTTGCTTGCCTTCTGAACACAGTCCGACAAAGGTGCCTCAGCCTGAACGTTCTTGGAGGAACAGACTGGGGCTGCTGCTCTGGTTGCAATTTTTTTGCCAGGTAAGAAAGAATTTAAAGGGTTCTGTTTTACACTAAAGAGCAAGTCAGGGTAATAGAGTGAATCAGAAACAGGCTGGGAGTCCTCGCTGTTAAGCTGAGCCAGTGTAGGTGTTTTGCTTATCACCTCCTCATCTTGGTATGGGCTTGAGAAGTCATCAAGGCCCAAGTAATCCACCTCTTTTGTTCCCCAGATGTCACAGCTGGTTAACTTAGTGTACTTAGTTAAATCTTCACAGTATGTGTCCCACTGCTCCCACTTTGAGGTAAGAGCAGCTTCTTTGTCCAGGATGTCCGTAAAAGACTCCAAGCTCTCAAGGTCTTTGCAGTCCTCCATTGAAAGTAAATTGTCTCTGGAGCTTTGCTGATAGTCCATTTCTCTGTCCTGTGCAGAGTAAAACAAGTTAAGAATTAATACAAAAAAAAGTGCCAATTATCTTTCCCTGGAAGTGTTCAAAACGATTGTAGATGTGGCACTTAGGGACATGGTTTAGTGGCAGACTTGGTGGTGTTAGGTCAATGGCTGGAATGGATGATCTTGGAGATCTTTTCCAACCTTAGTGATGCTATGATTCTATCTCTGCCCTCTACTTAAACTAGTATGTTGACCTCAATTCCAGTGAAGCTGAAGAAGACTCATCAGCTTATAACTAAAAACTTCTTTTGAGGGTTAGAATGAAGTCCAGTTTCCATGCATCTGCAAAGGATCTTTCTGAAGGGACTGCTAAAGACAGAAGTCAAATGCTGTTGGATTCTTTTTCTGCTAAGTTCATCTGTGATTAGTCTGTATCAACCTAGGTCAATCTTTGCTGTGTGCTTAACAGAACATGCTCAAATTTACCAGTTCCTGGAAAACCTTATTCTAACATGATTTCTTCATGACTATGAGCTACCTTTCTTCTTAAGGGGGAAAAAAATACAAAAAAGTGCTAAGTAGCTCATGAGTCAACTCTTCTTTTGCTTCCCCTGCATTCACAGCTTGGGTGAAGAAGCATACAGCTGCTCTTGCAGGAAAAAAATGTAAGGAAGAGTCTCAAGCATCATTACATAATGCTAGCACAGCTCTATTTGAGACTTGTGTATCAAGCTTCTCCTGATGGCCAGCTTTAACAAGCGTCTATTGAGGAGTCGCCACTTTTGCTGGACAAGCAGTCAGGCTCTTCCCTAATCAGTAGCTAGCAGTAATGAATAATCTTCTAGCCCTCTTGAACAAATACCCCTTTATTACTACACAAACTCAGGACATTAGTTAAGGACAGGAAGTTGTGTACACGCACAGACCTACCAGTTCGTACATGAAGTCTGGATCTGAACTGCTTGCCAAGAGATCCGTGCTCATCAGAGTCTGCTCTGAAAACACATGGCTCCGAAAGGCATCCCCAAAAGGAGGGTCCATTCCACTTACACTGGGCTACAACAGAATTGATACTGACAGTTGAAGCATGCTATAAAAAGGCACATTCTTTTCTTCATGAAAACATAACAGACTTTTGCCATTTCATTCAAGTCTCTGAATTGGTGCTGTACTTGCCATCTGGAAGGCTTTTACCTACACAGATAAGCACGTAATTTCTCAGAGCCAGAGAATGCTTAAAGAGCAGCTAACGACATGCAGCTCTTTAATCAAAGGGCACATTTGTATTCATCATATAGCAAGAGCACCGCTCATTCATTCTTTATTGTTGGTTTGAGATTTTCATGCGTTTGCCAAGATCAGGGATATGTTAGCATTTGTAGAAGAGGAGAGTGAGTACTGGCAAGATCTGTGAGTATCAATAGGCACTATATGCTTGCAGGACCTGTGGCCTAACACAAGCTACTTGGTACTAAAGCAGTGCTGCCTGTTTTCAGGACCATTACAACTCACAAAACTTCCACCTGATATTGTAACAAAAGCAAAAGTTATTATGACTAAATCCAGAGTGTTATACATCTCTTGAGAAAAAAGTGGAACTTTGCAAAAAAAACCATTATGCAGGATGACTGGGCATGCAGGGAATGGGCAGCAAGGCTTTCTGCTACATTTAATTCCAGACCTCTATTTCTCTTCTAGACACACTCGCCCTGAGGGTTGGGAAGGGAGAAACACTGTACTGCTGAAAGTCATTCAGTGTGCTGATGTGTGAATCACTGCAGTAATAAAAGGCTGTTCTCCAGGCATCCACCCTCTTCAAGACGACAACTCTGCTGAATCTTGCTGTGTGAACAAATAACAGCACCAAGAACAGCAACAAAGCTTCCACCACAGACACTACTTGGACCCTAAAAATATGCACCATTTAATCTCTTGTGAATTCTCCCTGATGACGCTAGTCGAATTTGTTCTTAGGCTTTTTGTTTGGTTGGTTTTGGTAAGCAAGGAAGCAAAATTATTTAGGGAAGCACATAAAATGTTAACAGACTTACCTGAGGCATTTCCAAGCCCAGATTCCCTAAATCCAATTCCAAACTTCTTGTCTTATTCACTTGTAGATTCTTTTCCAGCTTTACTTCAGTCTCAGTGAGTTTACACAATCAATTTTTCCTTAGGATAACTTCAATTTACCCTGATGGACCTCTTCTATTTGCAGATTTCTGTGTAGAATAAACACAGGGAACCCCCAAAGAGGTAAGCAATGCTTCGCCAAAATGGTAGTGCTTAAAAACCAGGCAAAGTGAAGTAAAGACAAGAATTTCCCCTAAAAAGTGATTATTTGTCATGCTGGAACATACAGCAATTTTCTTCCCCTGCCCTCTTTCATGAGTGAAAAGCCACTGATGCTACAGAAAAAAGTTCTAGCAAAAACCTTTTTGGCGGAGTTGCATTTTGTTGCCCTTTTTTCCTCAGTACTGAGACCATGAGCTCTATAGACCTATGAAAAGAAAAGTCTCCCTAATTGGAAATAATGACTGGCAAACTGCTGGGTGTTCAGGAGAGAAACAATCTCTATGACTAATAACAGAGCCAATACATTCTAAAAATGTCTCCAGCAAATGTCTCAAATACTAATTTCAGATTAGGCAGTAATAACGTTTCAGCGTTGTCTTCTCCTTTTCTTGAGAGATTAATCCATCCAGCACCAGATATCAATCACTCATACAGCAACATCTAGTGGCAGAGGGATAACAGCAAGCAATGCTCACCACCCAGCAGCAGGGGAGGGGAAGACAGACTTTGCCAACAGAAAAAATTAAACATTGTGCCAAATTCAGAGTTGTCTAACAAATTGTCTTTTCCGTTAATTTCAAGCAAGGCACATGTGGAAATTGGTCCAATTTATCTGCTAGCACTTTTACCAGTTTAGTAGTTTCTATACAGCCAGTGCTACCTTAAATGCAGATCTAAAGACTCACATCCTGCCTATTCCAAGCCTCATAGCCTGCTTAACCCTGAAAGGATGTAAGGAAAAACTGACCTGCAAAAAAGCAAGCACCTTAGACTTCAGTAACCATGTCTACACTAAAAGAATGACAAAAGACTTGTAAAATAAGTAACAGGAAGTAAAAAGAACAATCTTCTACAAAAAAACAGTAGTAAAAAAACCCTACAGTCCATAGCATCAAACCTTCCTGTCTTCTGTAACTACATTGTCTCTAAGGATGCTGCCTTCGTACTGTCTTGGCTGCCTGCAAGATCCCAACCCTTACATAAAAAAATTCCCTTTGAGAAGAAGAGCAGCTTTAGAGCTGCATAATAAAAACCCTGAACCACCATACTTGTACAGTGTTTCAGCATTATCAGCTAATATGTATTTGTTTCTTTAAGCAGAATTCTTAACTCCGAATTGCTCCCAAGTCAGACTCAGGTGCAGTCTGCTCGGGCTGTGTTTATTCTCTAGTTTTGAAAACAAATAGTAAAGGAAAAGCCTTGTCCCACAGCAGAGCTACACTCAGAACCCTCCTCCCACCAGCACTTGACAGCGTCTCCGTGATTACTCCTACTTTCAGATAGTACCTCAGCTCTTTTGTTATATTCAGCATTATGTAACATCAGACCGTGGTAAAATCAGACACTATGAAAATAAAAAAAGAAAGAAAGAAAGTATTTCTTTATCAAAACATTGCTTTTCGGTAGCAGCTGTAAGATCAACAATTACAGTCCCGTTACATTCAAGTCCTCAGTAAAACCATGCCACCACTGCCAAAGCATTCCTTGTTGGGCCCCGCATCGAGCCACTTCCTCCTGAGAAAATCTCCTTTCTGTTTTAAAATGCCCAGAGAACTCTTCACTTATCTTAAAGTGACATTTAAACTTGTTTGTGTCCCAGGGAAATGTGCCTCAACAACCCTCGTCTCCTTTCACACTGCAGAACTAGTCCTTCCTACGCTGTTAAAAGTGGCCTAACAGCTAATGCACATTTCTACTGGGCCTGATCTAGGAGAAAAGACCTGTTCTTTAAAACAAATAAATAGTATTACGTTAAAAGAAAGAGGACAGAAGGATATCACCTTTAATACCAATCTATACTCAAGTAGTAAGTTACTTTCTCTCTATACTTGACGGCCAGGGCTCGACGCCTTTTTCAAGAGAACATCAGATTAATACTTTGACGTCAACACCAGAACACCACCACCACCATCTGCATTCACATGGGAGACTGTCACAGTTCTGCTACTGCACAATAGAAAACGGAAGTGAAGCCATTTGCTGCTTCTTTACTGGTTACTGTTTGTTCTTGCTAGAACACGTACCTGAAACTGTTCCACTGTGTTTCATGTACAACTAGGAAATGGGGGTAAAGCTTAATCTATACTGGCACTGATTGCAGTTCCAACTGACAGATACTTCCAAGTGTCAGGACCAAGGAGCTTTTGAATCATTTATAACACCTCAAAACAGATATTAAGTGTTCAAAATACTTTTAGCTGGGGTGATATTTTAGCTATAAATTTATAGCAGTATTCAGGAATGGAACTGTATGTCCTCCTGGGTCAAAGCAGTGTATCAGCTAATCTTATTGTTCCCCCAATTCTCTTCATTTTTTGACACTTTAGAATATTAGTATTTAAATGTGATTTAGAATCATTAGGATCTCTTTTCAGTATTCCACAACATAAGATTTTTCTTGGTACTTCTACGCAAGGGGGAAACGTAGTGAGGCCAGAAAAAGAGCCACTGCCTCAGGGAGCTGCAGAATGTAGGCATGCTTCAAGCTCCCAACAAAGCAGACCTACTTCTAACCGCTTCCTACAGTTCCCCAAATCATCAAGATCTTTATTGAAAGACTCTCAGTGTTCAAACTTAATTACCAGTACTTTTTCCATCAACTAGTAAATAAAGATGTGTAGTAGAAGCCAATGACACGTATGGAAGTACAAAGGTAAGATCTGACTGTGAAGGAACTTTGCAGACTGCAGCTGAAGTCCCATTTTCACCAAATTTGTTGTTATTGGCACTCTTGGCCCCAGACCGAGCTAGAGGAGAATGGCAGAGTTATTTTCTCTATAATGAACACAGATTTGAATGAGCTGAAAGATCTGCGGCAGAGCTCCAGAATAGTAGTGCAAGAATTACTGAAGATAAATATAGCAGGATTTTGTACTTCAGGACCATTTTCATTAATGCCTTACATCAGCCCCTCCCAAATGCAGAGATCAGAGGTGAAATCCTGTAGGTGTTTCACAGCAGGGGAACCGCAGGTGGAATAGACAGCCCAAGGCAGTGGGCAGGGTGCTGCCGCTCCTTTTGGCAGCGGCCTGCAGTTAAATCAGATTAAGGTGATTAAGGAGCCAGTGCCTGAGTTGGTTCTGTGTCTGCAGATTCTTGAGTCACATCAGCACAAAGCTGCACTCCTGCTTCTGGGAGAAGGCTTGCTCATTCACATTTGGGCATGAGGAAGGACAATGCTTCTCAGGAACTGCTATGTTCATCTAACAATTAAGAATTTGGGGTACCGATGAAAGCAGGCACATATACACACTGCTTAAAATCCCCATCAAGAAGTAACCACAGCTGTTCTATAGAATTAATAATTCATTAATTGAATGACAAATCCTAATAAAAATCCTCTGCATTTATATTTATCTCTTAAAACCATGCATTTAGAATAATTTAATAGTGGTCTCAAGACACTTGGGAAAGACTGAATTTCAAACAGTTGAATAGTAAGCTCATTACATGACATTATTGATGCAGCAGTACATTTAAACTGGCAGACAGCAGGACCTAAACTCAGAACATGCAGCATTAAGGAGATGTGTGGCCATTACCATGCACATGCTGCTTCCCTAGACTAGTGAACCACCTTTCTGCGACAACACATCACTTCCAAAGTCCCTGTAAGAGACAAACCTAAACTGCCAACTTTGAGCCTGACAACTCTTAAAGTCTCCCTCAGTGACTTGTATGAATCACTTCTCCTGCAGCTGTAACTAAAGTTGCTATTTCTGTATCAATTCAGATGTGTATTTTGTGCAATGCAAAGGGCACACAGAGTGTCGCTACACCATGCCGTTGATGGTACAGTGCTTATTATCACAGCAGCTAAATGCCTGTTACAAATATATTACATGAACAATGACACTTTTCATGATGGTGACTGCATCATACAGCAGCTTGCAGAAGTGACATGTTTGATGCAGATAGAAAACTAATACTAAAACTACAAACTTAGGTGAAAACATTGAAAATACCAAACTCTGAATTTAGCAGAACACAAACAAACTATGCACTATGCCGCATGCTTTAAAAGAACCAGTATGCACTACGCAGTATTTGGTGTATTTGGACATTTTGTGAAGACACAAGAAGTTCTCCTACACTTCTCTTGAAACTTTTTTTTTTTTTCTTCCAGGGTTTGTGCCAATTTGTTTCTCATTGCAGAACATGCTCTGCTCAGTGCGGGCTTCAAGCGCAGAACACCCTTTTCTTAGGTTTTGCTTCTGAGTGTAGTGTTCTTCCCCCCACCACCTTCTTTCTACATGATTCTTCAATTATCAGCCAGACACAATTTTTTTTTTTTTTTGTTTAAAAAAACTTTTCTCCCCAGCCTCAAAGTCACAGAACTTTTCTTTTGTGGTTTTGTCTGGTTGAGATTTTTCATTCGGTTTTGTTTGTTTAGGGTTTTTATGTGGGTTTGGGTTTTGGTTGGGTTTTTTTTTTCAGTAGGTGAGCAAAAACACTCTTGTAAAAGGTCTTCCCCTGCTTTCACCCAGCCTCATTCATTTGACCATCCAAAGAAGCCAAGTCCCTCTACCCTCCCAGTGATCTATTTGTACTAAAATGCCAGCATTAAGTATCTAAGACATTATGTCCTTTGCTTTTTCTATCCCAGACAGCAAACATCATTTGCAAGCCTAAATTTGATGGAGCACAGCCATTTAAAAGAACTGAAGGTATGAAGACTGTTTCACTTCTTTTAAACCTCTTCCCTTCATGAGAGGGAAACTGCTGCTTCACTGTCTTGGTTCCTTTTCCTCTGCTGACCTTACCTTCCCCCCATAGTATTATTTTTCTAATCCTACTTGTCCACAGCAGACTGACTTCAAGATCTGGAAGTGACACCACTAAACTGAAGCTCTGGCCTCCAATCACACACACACAACATCTCAGGTAAAAGAGCTGATGAACTGCCAAGAAAACAGCACTACAGTCATAGTTTGAATTCGTGTCCCTATACATCAAAAGCAGCTACCCAGCTTTGGAGAGGCATTCCATTTCAGCAAGCATAAGCAAACAGGCAGATGGCAATAACCGATCATCACGCAAGAGGCAGAAGGAAAAAAAAGTGGTGTTTGTGTTTCCTTTTTCTTTTTTTAAACCAACAGTGTATTGCATCTATGTATTTTAGATCAACTATGCTCAGAATAATATATTCCTACTAAAAGTGGTGCCTTTTCTGTACATTCTGGAACAAAGACTCAGATTTGATTATTATTTTAATGCCAAGAGTGGGATGTACAAGCACCTTAAACCTGTTAGAACTATATTAACACACTTCATTTTAAAAACTTGATGTAGTTAATATATGAATTGCATAAACCTTCACTAAAATGCCACTGTGGAGTCAGGAGAGTTACGTGCACAAGAAAATTAGCAGTAAGACCAACATTCAATTTTTCTTTGAGCCAGAGATTTCCCCTGAAGCAAAGACTGAAAACAAAAGCAAAACTGGACAATTCAGCTTACCATCTCCAGCTGTATTCTATATCCCTACAGGATTTTTTTTTTTTCAGGGTAAAAAAATTAATTAATTCTGTAGTTTCCAGGGGAAAAAAAGATCCTCTTATAGTAAAGGGAATGGTCTACTTGCCATACTGTAAAAATACATTTTGTTATACTTTTGTTGGAATTAATTATCTGTAGAGCCTACTTTAAAGCCCGCAAGAAGTCATAAAAACATATCAGGTAAAGCAGTGAAAGAAACAAAGAAGTGAAAAAAGCCCAGCACAGATTAAAAACCAGAAGGAAGACCTTAATAGATATACAGCTACACATATAGAAATAGGGTAATTATTACAGCAAAGTCTAAACCTTAAATCTATGACTGCAAGAAAAGTTTCATCTCAACTTTCAAGCTAAGCAAAACTTCCAAGCACTTCTTAGGAAGAGCCAAATAATCTTACCACACTTTTATTTTAAAGTGTCATTTAATTTGGCTTCAAAACCATACAGCATAGACATGCAAGCCATGGCAATCTAAATCAGGGGGTCCCTTATTTATACCATGCTATCAGTCTGTTAGTTGGACAGAAGCTTCTATTTATTCCCAATTTGTTTCCGCTAGAGCTTAAGCAACTTCAAAACCTTTGTCCCGCAAAAAGCTCTTTTGGCACTCTCATTATTTAAAAGAAAAATAAAACCAGGGCAAGGCTGTTCAATAGCTTGATGACTCTGCTGCAGACTTCTCTTAAGGTTAATACTCCCAACAAACAGAATTCTTTCTTTGCTCAGGTGAACTACTGGCTACAAAGCAATGCGTGAGGTCTCCCAGTTACTATTCATACCTGTAAGAACGATTATCACTGAGCACTGGTATTTCTACAAGAAATCTTTTCTGCTAAAGCAATCACCATAGAAATTCTGACTTCTAATTTTGAGTTGACAAGAGCAAAAATTGACTAAGTTTCTAAAGCGCCTGTGTCTGCCCCTCTGCAATTCTCACCATGAAAATATGTGTCTAATAATAGTAATTACCCCTTCCCCACAAGGATGCTCAGGAGCATTTAGTTTGACAACCTTTTTTAGCATCACTTTAAAAACAGTTTCAAGTATCTGAAAGATAATCAGAACCTGATTGTGTGTTGCGGGTTACGTGTTATAGGATTTCAACAAGCTATCCTCAAGTGACAACAGCATAAAGACTACACTTACTTTAAATTAACAGTTCAGCTGGCACAGCTGAGTGATTGGAACTGTCAGCCTGTTGAAGAGAGAACTTGAAAAAGTTCCTTTCTGGTCCTTAAATTATCTTTGGTATCTGATCAGTTACACTACATATTAGAGAGAAACACTGCAGGCTGGCCTCACCATGCTGGACGGCTGCATTAAACCACGACCGGCTCACAGGGATGAGATTAGGGCATGTCAGTAATACCGCGGGCAGCGTTACATAAAATAAAATAACGTCCAGGGCGTTTCAGGGCGAAGGGGAAATAAAGCTCAGGCTTCAGTCACTGGTGACATGAGGGGCTTTGCGCAAGCTGCCCACGTCTCAAGGCCTGGGTGAACCAGGGGACTATTTCAGACCCGGGGAGGTGTCAAAGACCTATGCGAGAGATGCCGAAAGGCGGGGTCACACCCAGAGACAGCTCCCGAGGCGGCCCGGGAAAGTTGTCAGTATTTTATAAGTAAAGTCTGTGGGAACTAGCTTATAGCAGGAAGGGGAGAACGCCCCCTTTCCTCCCCTCGAAGGTGGGAAACGGGACCACCGCTGTATCAGGCACCACCTACCCCACCCCGGGCTGTGCACCGGCTGCTGAACGGTTTCGGCCGCGCCTGCGGACCCCGGTGGCCCGACCCCTAGAAGTGAGAGCCGCCCTGAAGCAAAGCGCTCAGGAGGGCCGCAGCCGCAGGCAGCCTCCACAAACAAGGGCACCGCTCCAGTCCCCATCCCGCCGGCGGGCAGCGGCAGAGCGGCTCGCGGCAGAGCGGCTCCCGTCCGGCCCGGACGCCCGCGCCCCCGCCCCTGACCCACTAACACACCTCCCAGCCAACATGGCCGCCCCGCCAGCCAGCGCGGAGCGCAGCCTAGCACGGCCGCCACCACCCCGCCCCGCCCTCCTCGCCAGCTCACTGGCTTGTTCCTCAGCCACGCGCGCTCCCATTCGCCGCCGCCCACGCCGCTCACCCGCCCAGCGGCCCTTTCAAGCTAGGGTGAGGCGACATGTAAACAAACCCCCTTCCGCCGCTCCAAAGGGGACCAGCCGCGGCCCCGGGCCGCCCCGAGCCATGCCTGCCCGCCAGCGGGGCACAGGGAGCCCGCGCCAGCCTTCCCCCGGCCCCGGAGTGGTCAGAAGGGCGGGGAGGGCTCTCCTGCCCCGTGGAAGGCAGCCCCCACCCTGGGGCCCCCACGAAGATTGGGGGCGGCCACAGCGGCCTCCCCTGCACCGCACCCCCTTACTACCTGGGAGGCAGCCCCTTCCCAAGCGGCCGGGACCGCCGCTTACCGTTCAACCTCTGTAACCCCCGCCCCAATCAGTTACATAAAATGCCGTACCAGAGCGGGGACAGTTCCTCCCGCCGCCCTGCTCCGCCACTCGCAGACCGCCCACCGGTCCGCGAACCCCTCTTCGTCTTCTCTGGCCCCGCAGCCCTCCCTACGGAGCGAAGCCGCTCCGCTGGACACCAGCAACTCCCATATAGAGAAACCCACACACCCTAGCCATCCCGAGCATTCAAACAGGTCGAAAGCAGAGGAAACGACTACGAGTCTGAAAAGAAACACAGCGCAGAACTACCTAGCCTTTCCGTACTCGACCCCCGGCGCGGCAGTGCCTCCCGCACCGGCGCCGCGGTCCCGGGCAGCCAAGCAACCCCTCCACCCGCACAACCAGCACGACCGGTCTCCCCCGGCAGGACGGCGCTTTCATTTCCTTGGCGCTCCACTGGCTGCGAGCTTTCCTTTCCTTGTAAAGACACGGGCCGCTCCCGACAGATGGAGGTTAGAAGGGACGCGAACAACTCGCGACTAAGCCCGCGCTTCGTTCCCTCCGCAGCCCCTCTCACCACGCTCTGAAGCCACATCGGTGCTGTCCCCCCAGCCATCGGGCCCGAAACCTCAGCTCTGGCAGCCGGACTCCCCGCGCGCACAGCTGCTCTCCCGCAGCACCGGCAGCCACACCCCCAGGCTAGCGAGGGGAGCGGAGGGGGTGGAGGGTTCCCGCCGCTCCGCTCCCGTCCACTAGGCAGCATTCCCATTCCCGTCCCTTTCTCCTGGGAGCCGGGCAGACACACCCCTCGCCGCGGCCCACAGCCTCCTGCCCAGCGCACAGAGGCTAATATCCCCTTCTCCCCGACGGGACTCACTCCGCCTGCCACCGCCCCTCCAGCTGGGCAGCGGGCGGCCCCAGGGCGCCCCACAGCCCCCGTGCCGCCCTCCCACCTCCCCGGGGCGCGGCTGCCGCTGCTGCCCCCGCAGCCTGCACTCACCGAGCGGCCGGGGCTCAGCAGGGGGCGCCGCCCCGCGCGCACCGGCCCGGACCCTCCATGCGGCTTCGGGGTTTGTTTTGTTTATGTCCCTTCCTGACGGGTTCCCGGAAATCGCGTGACTCGCCCCCTCACGTGGGAAGGGCGGGCGAGGGAGGGGGGGAAGGCTGCACCAACCAATCGCCAGCCGTCAACCTGCCGGCCAATGAGGTGGCGCCCCGGCGGGGCCTCCCCGTCACGTGACGGCGGAGGCGCGCAGAGGGTATTTAAGGAGGGCGGCAGATGCCCCCGGGCCGACGCTCTGCTATGGGTCCAGTCTCGTCTTTACAGCTCTAACCATCCACCACCTACATGCATCTACACACAAGACCCACCCTGGCCACAACTGCAAATTATCAAGAAAAAAGACCCAGCTGTTACTACTACTGCCCACCCCCACTTGCTTTCCCCTGTACCTAAACACCCTCCTGCTTGACAATGAAAAAAGAAAGAAAAAAAGAAGAAATTCCCCAAAGGACTTTGTAACACATGATTCTAGCAAGAAGAGACCAGCCCCCCCACCTCGGAAAATAAACTTAAAGCCCTTTGCTTCCATGATTTCCAGGAGAGGAAATGCAAACTTCCATAAACTCTTCAAAACAGTTTCCTGTGAAGGGCAAAGATGCAGATGCTTGAATTTCCTAAACAATACAAACAAAAGAAGTTAAAAGCATTTGAAATAACTCTATGTGATGCAAGTGTAATACCAGAGATCCAACTGTTCCCAGCAGACCGTTTTCCCAGCTTTTTCAAGCACCCACAAGCTTCCATCATGTACACTGTAACATTTGGTGTTGGCTTCTGCTTAGTAAAATCTAGAGGAAACAGTTAAAGGCTTTGATACCTGTATTGTCTGTTAAATACCAGTGGCTGCCTCTGTCTGCTCCAATTTCCTGCAGTCAGGCAAAAAAAAGGAAGTTATCCAAAGCAGTGTTAACTCCTCTCAACACATGGAACAGACCATTTAATAATCACAATGCAGACATCAGAATAGAAATAAAACATTTTTCTTAACTTCTTCCATCACATTACTACCTGGTATCTGTTTCAGAGAACATATGAACCATTCGGATGAAGAGAAATGTCTTCATCTGGTAAGCACCTATATAAACATTGAGCTACAGCTTGTTTGTCCAGGCTTTGAATAATTCTTTACATCAAATTCATCAACAGTGGAACACACCATATAAGCTCTGTTTTACTTCTCTTTATCTTCTACAATGAATGATAGCTTAGAGCCCAAAATAGACAGCTCATTTAAGTGACAATATCAATGTACTAATACTAGTGCTGCTCACTGGATGTTTTCTTTCTGGGTGTCTCACTTTCAGGTAAATACAACAGGCAGATCAATCTATTAAAGAAAACCATGCTATGTGTTCAAATTTGTCAGTGTCTTGAAGCATTTCTCCTCCCCATATGATGTCAACACATCTTACCCTCCACATGCACTTTGAAAAAACAAACACCACCACAGAGCAAACAACCTAAGCTTTTATAAGACCATTTGGTTTCCATCTTCCTTATGAGTTATTTGCCCAAGACTATAGAGCATTACAGAGTACAGCTTCTCACATGTTAAAACACAGCCTTCAGTAGTCAACAATCCACTATTCCAGTCCGAAGTGTCGCTGTGCTAGTTTGCAATAGTGGGCACGCTCTTCTCTTTTGCAGTTCATGCTGTTCAGTTTTTGATTGCTGCAAGTTACAGCATTTTGTCAGGATCTTGGAATTTCCTGGAGAGTAACAAGTACTATTCCACTGAAAAGTTAACAGTGCTATCCAAAAGGAAAAAGAAATGTTAAGTCCTTGTAAGTAACAACAAAACACAGTAAGGAATATTTGTGATTTATCTGGACAGGGTGTGAGGAGGTAAGAAATTACTCCTGTGCACATGGCAGTATTTACATCCTTTGAAACAATTCCTTACAAGATCAATTCCCAACCCCCACGGACACAGCTGACATTGAGGAACCTCAGCAATCTTTCACCTCTGGCCCACACTCATGTGCATTATCCGGTCTGCAATTCCACATGCAAGTGTCAAGTCAGTATGAAACAACCACTACGGGCTTTGTTCCCTTCAAACTGCTTGTTATTGAATGTACCTTCCAGAAAGGCCAGGGAGTAAGCCAATCTACTACCAAAAGTACTATTTACGTTTCATTCAAATTACTCAAGTTATCAGAGTCTCCCCTAATAGCTGATGATGAGAAGTTCATGGAGAAAAGGCTCTTGGGCTAAGTGTTCACTTTTTTCTGCAGCCCCTTCAGAAATTTTAGATTGCGAACAGCCCAATTAGAACTACCCGAGGTCTTGCCTGGTCTTGACACAGGCAGTAGCATGTTCCTCTCATCACATTAATATGATTTTATTTACAATTTGTCCACATTTAAGTTTCTTCAGCTGAACTCTGTCCAGCTACTGAATTACTAAAACCACAGAAAAGCACATCGTAACAGTTAAACATGGCACGAGAGCACTTTGTATAAAGCAGAGGATCAGTTTTATTTCCAGGTACAAGAAACCAAAGACCAAATTTCCCAGGTACACAACTCATTTTGAAAACTAAATGCCATTAACAAGTGGCACCACTGTTTCTCTTCATAGACTTTAATTGCACACACATTTTTCCAAGGGCCATCAAACAGAACAGGGGCGAACAGCACAGCTACAGTCAACCCACGACCTGTGAGATACACAGTGTTCCTACAGAGTAAAATGACAACATATGACCCATTTAAAAAAAAAAAAAGAAATCCATCATATCTGAAATTAACAGGCAAAAATGTACAGTAACATTGAAGTATAAATTCCATTAGGCACACTGTTAAATGGCATAGTAGGAAAAAATACAGGGCCTTCAACAAGCCAGTTTAAAGCACAATAAAAAGGTTAAGGCATTAATGCAGGCTTGGTATCCAACCAGCTATGTTAAGAGCATCTTTGGGGTCAGTAGAGTTTTTCCATCTGGAAGAAATCTCCTCTTTACCTGCAAAGCAAAAGGCAATTTAATTATTCCTTTCTGTGGAGACAATTTACTAATTGCAGACCTGGTTGTAACTATTTCCATTCCACAAATGCACTGAGAAATAGTCAAGAACTTCATCTACATGGAGCTTCAAGGAACAGTATATACTTCCTTGCTTTCTTAGCACTTTCATGTCTGAAGTTACTGAAAGTAGTTTTCACTGCATTATAAGCTGGCAGAACAACAGTTTTACTAGAAAGCTTTTAATGCTGGAACAGCATCCAGGTATCTGCATGACAGCCCTTCTTACATTCGCTGCATGAAGTTTCTGGTCGAAGAACACAGACCATAAATTGACCAAGTTACTGAGAAAAGGCTACGCTAGATCACACTGCTTGTAAGAGGCTACAGCTTGTATTTACCACAGCTGCAGAAGTTTGCATATTCTTATATATAGCCATCCAAGCTCTTAAATTGATTTTATAGCCATGTCATCTGATACATTTGAACTGGAGGAATACCACACAGAAAGAAAGACAAAACTTCTGTAATTTGGCATGGATCAGTCAAGTCAGCATCTGTAGAAGCTCCTCCCCAGAATGCAGGAGCCTTCTGCATGCCTTTTCAGCCTGCTCCACTGGTCAAGTTAAAATGGGTTTGCTTAGACTATCCTCAATTGTAAGCATTCAGTTGTCTTTGAATTAACTCTTCGCATTGTCCGTAATTACCCATCCAAACCTCAACTGAAAGAGAAATGGAAGGCAGAAAAAAAGTGTACTACTTTTTAAGATGTGCTGGAAAAGTACATCTTAAAAGCCAAAAATAACTGGTCAAGCAAGAAATGGTAGCTGTATTTACGGGATTCCAAGCAGTGTCAGAGACATATCCCAGCTCTTTCACAGGGAATCTAATTCACAGCTGCTGTCGAGTGAGAGAAACCACAGGAGGCTCTGAGTGCAGAGGCACACAACAGCAAAAGCCAGGACACTGCAGCCTGATCAAAGCAGCCACCTCCTTGCCACTCAGCTCGCTCAACACTATATGAGTAATTCACACAAAATTGTGAGGAATAGTCTGCCCTGTAGCAGCATATTTCTATCAAGGAAGTATATTTAACTATGATATCTGAGGATTATTCTAGGCTTTTCCTTGAAGTTTTTTCACAAAGAACCTTGATTTTATTCCAAAATTAAGCCAATGAAATCAGATATAGCAAAGCTTAAACTGCTTCATACAACACAACAGCATGAGCTATACACATCTCAAATTCTCCATTAGTAAGTTTTAAAATGTCAGCTCCTCAAACTTTCTGGCCATCCTACAATTCATTGCTTCCCTCCTTTCCTTGGCAGAAGTTTACCTCCAGTTCTCTGGAAAATGCTTCACTGAAAGGGAGAAGAAAAACCCTGATTCTTTTAGTGGGCACTCAGAGTCCAAGAGTTGTATCTCATCTCTGGTTTTTCCTTGCTGGTTGCAACACACAGACAATTTATTAATCTGAAGGAAGCCAAAGTTTTACATCCAAAGTATCCAGCTGTCCAGATAACTATATTTCAATTTCAGATCCCAGGCAACTGAAATCCTATGGGATTCAGAGGTCTGTATGCCCATTACCAGAATACACAGGTCTGTTTTAGCCAACTCATTATGCATTAACACATCAGCAGCAAAAACGCACCTAGGAAATTCATCTTGACTGTCGAAGCTAATTACAGGCCTCCACTTGAAGCAGGGCCAAGTCTACCTTTAGCTTCTGTTTGCTGCTTAAAAGACAAGAAGCAGACATATACATGCCACAGTCAGACTACACCACAGTTCAGATGAAGCCTACTTTGAAGCAATAGAGCTTTGCTTCAGGGTAAATGTTCCGGATGCTTTACAGACAGCATTTAACTGAGCTGCAACATCAACTGTCATCTGTCTGCAGCTGTCTGCAGCTATTGGACTTCCGTAAATAGAACTTAAGGCAGTAACAGCAAGGGGGTAGACAACTAAACCTAAAAGAACAAAAAACCCCACCCCAGGTAAAGCATGCCTGATTCTTCAGTTACCACTGTAACAACTAAAATCAGGGGTACTTCCTTCCATGCTATTCTTCGTCTGAACCTTCAATTCCAAATGCTGCCGTTCTAGAGGAGCCTGAATTCATCGTGGCAGTCTTAATACAACTTTGTATTTTTGCTGGTCATGTCATGGCCAAGCACTGCAACAACAGCATTCCAATAGCACTACCCAGATAGCAACCACCAGGCTCATCTATGATTAAAAATGCACACAGGCTATCATTAAAGAAAATAAAAACGCTCATCTGTAAAAGCTCAGTATTAGTGCTATGCACTGACAGCAGGCAAGAACCATTCTAATGGTAGGTCTCACTCTGGTTGCACAAGTGAATGAGGGCAACTGTTTATTGCCTATATTGCCTTTTGAATCAGGCAGGTCTTGGATGAAATCGTAGTGGGCATGATGTTTAACAATTGTTAAAGATTAGGAAATTTACTTATGCCAGCTACTAAAAGACACCCCAACCCAATAACCTTTGTACTGTAAGAATAAGAAATGTGCTGCTGTTCCTGCAAACCCCTGCTTACTGAGCACAGTATGCATGCCACGATAGCAGAGAAAATAACCATGCAAGAATTCATTCCAAGCTTTTCATGGTATCCACTCAACATTAGTATCTAAAGTATGTTTCATTGCAGCCTATAGAATGACAGATTTTTCCTGCAAAACAGCTAGCAATTCTGAACACACTGCTCAAACTACTGCTCAGTTTCTTCTGAAGCTTTACCATACCAAATATTAATAAATCAGATCATACTCACCTAGTCAATGAATTGCAGCAGAGGACAGAGATCCTTAAGGCCACTCATATTTAAGATACCAGATTGTTTCATTGCTTAACTGTGGCCCAAAGAGAGGGTTGAGTTGAGCCAGAATCGCGATCAGCCAACTGCAAGACAACCCCCCCAAACCAAGAGAGAACATCAGCCAAATTACAAAGCTCATGATAAAGGGCAAGGCTTATCCAAAGCACAAGTACTACTGGAGAAGAAAAGATGATTTCCAGCAAGGGCTAGCGTCAAACCAAAATTTTACTCGAGCTCATACATAAAACCAGGTATCAGTAAAGAAGATCTGGTACCGGTTATCATTCTGCAACTGAAACAATAAATCATCCTGTTCAATTTCCAGCAACACAAAAACACCTCACAGCGTTTTTCTCATACTTTTGCTTTGACAGGAAAGTGTTTTGAGACATCGGAAGCTCAGGTATTTGAGGACTCAGAAGATAAAAACATGAGACACCCCTTTTCTCGGTGCCTTTGAAGCATCCTTTAAAAACAACAAACAAACAACAAAACACAGCCCTCTGAGGAAGAGTCTCTCATCTGCTCCTATTTTCAGTGTATGGCAATCTACTCTTGGACACAGTATAATTTTCATCAGAGACCAAATAAAGTGAATTTAAACCTTGCAGAAGCCAACAGGGACCTGAAGCAAAAGGGTATAATGCTACAGGAACACAGACAAAAACCAATAAGGAACTCACAACAAAACCGTTGTGACAACAAATCCTAGATCATTAGGAGCAGCACCCTTGTCATCAGAGCAGCTCACAAACTAACATCGCAGAAGCCATAGCCAGAACAGAGAACAAGAGGAATGTAGTGTGTGGAAAACATCCAGGAAAGCTAAACAGAAATAAATATTCCACTGTTAAAAGATGTATTTGCTTTGTAAATATTACAAGATTCAGAAGCAGCGATGGATGCTTCCATGGATTTAAATCTGTGTTAAATACTAACTATATAAACACATTTAGTGAACACACTGGCTCATCTGTCTGCTATTTCTAGAATGCTTTGTAAGGAGGAGAAAAAGCAGAGCAGCTTTGTAATGGGAGCTGCCACAAATGTATCAGAGTGCTTAGGCAGTCATGGAAAATTCCACACAAACCTTGATGCTTTGACCAGCAAATGATGTGCAGGTCTGCTGTAAAATGGCTAGAACAGCCAAGGGCAAAAGATGTGAGCCAGACTTAAAGAAAATACATGAATCCTCTTGAAAATTGCAAATAATTCTTTTCAGTGCTTCTTTCAGTTCTGGACAAAGTAGAACTCTAGTTAAAACCACGTGCTGAGCCTACAGCAGTCCTGCAGCCTTGAAATACATAGCAGGCTGTACAAAGCAATTAAAACATCAGCAAGATGCCACCAGGAAGAGCCAATAACCTTTAGGTTGACATGTTTCTACTTTGCTGCTCAAAGCAATAACAAGAAAGTATTCTGAAGTCATGTTAATTGCTATCACAGTATCACAGTATAACCAAGGTTGGAAGAGACCCCAAGGATCATCAAGTCCAACCCGTCCCAACAGACCTCACAACTAGACCATGGCACCAAGTGCCATGTCCAGTCTCCTCTTGAACACCTCCAGGGACGGCGACTCCACCACCTCCCCGGGCAGCCCATTCCAATGACGAATGACTCGCTCAGTGAAGAACTTCCTCCTCACCTCAAGTCTAAACCTCCCCTGGCACAGCTTGAGACTGTGTCCCCTTGTTCTGGTACTGGTTGCCTGGGAGAAGAGACCAACCCCCTTCCTGTCCACAACCACCCTTCAGGTAGTTGTAGAGGGCAATGAGGTCACCCCTGGTCCTTCTCTTCTCCAGGCTAAACAACCCCAAATTAAATTTACTTAAGGGAGAAGCAAATCAGCTCTTAAAAATACCACAGAACTTATTTTGCAAGGGTTAATTTTCAGATACAAAAGACAGAAGGAGTGCCAGAGCACTGCACCATCTGCCTTTAGCATCCTGAACTAACAGAAGTAGGAGGAGGGTAGGAACACTAGAAGCCTGTTAAAGGACATTATTCTCTCTCTCACTGTACTGAAGGAAGCAACTCTATGCACAAACATCTCACTTCTCTGTTTCCTGAGTTCAGACCCAGCATGGCTGTGAATTAAATGCTCTGGAAGCACATTCAAAAAATATTGACGTGTCCCAGCTGCATAACCATGCTTTAGGCAGCACTGTACAGTTCTCAAAAGCTATTTGCTGGCACCATGCTGGATACCCAAGCCCTGAGCCATAGTGGCATTATAGGTCAATAGCATATTCCTCCTCCTTGCTCTGCTAGGGCCTAATAACTTAGAGCAGTAGTTAGGCACTGAACTCTACAATTCCCTTGCATTCAAGATAAGTCATGAAGAATCTTTTCCCACGTTTTGCTTAAGCGACGCTGCTCTACACAACAACCTATCCATGACAGCACAAAATGAAATGTAGCATTCAAAGTAAAACAAAGCAAGCCTCTGTATCCAGTGTGTAATGTTCTAGTTGCTAAAATCAGGTACAGCATTCAAACCACCCACAGGTCCTTAAATTCTACCAGATACCAGTTACAACGGTTAGCGTTAATTACCCAGCTCAGACAAGGAAATTAAAGTCCCTTATGTTCTACCAGAAAGATTTTTTAAAAGGTCTTTCTACCACAACTGCCATCTGTCTAGGCTGCGTGTTACAAATGGAGGTCCTGCTATCTCTGTTTAAATGTCACGTTGAGCAACTGTATTTTAATCCTTTAGAATCAGAGGCAAATAATACACCACTTTTCAAGGACCCTGGCCTTTGTTAGTAGAGTGTCACAGTGCTCTTTCAGGAGCTGTAAACAGCAAAACACACTGAGATGGACAGTACCACACAACGTGGTAAACTGATTTCTGCAGCAGCAACTCCTCATACTTCACCAAGTTCCTCAGGCTGTACTCTTCAAAAGGCTACTGGGTACAATTTCTGCACACAAATTATGCACCTACCTATGCAAAAATTCTCCACAGAACAACCAAATTAACGCCATGTGATCAATATAGGTATTCAAAGTGATCACTATTATACACAAACACAGAAGAAACAGCTTTAAGTTGAAAAGTGATGGGCTTTGGTTTACATCAGCTAACTAAAGTTAATGTCAATCAAGTGCTGTTTAATGAAGACAGGAAATTGGGGGCTTGCCCTACTGTGAACTGGAAAGGTAACTCAAGAAGAATTGACAGTAGGTCTATCAGAGTTTTAAACAACTCTAAAAAGAACTAGATTACAGCACCAACCACCTGCTAAGGACACACCAATACAGGGGACCATGCCTGGGATAACACAAGTTGTTTAAACCCTAGAATAATCGATGAAGAATCCTCAAAAAACGTTCTTCTGGGCATCCAGAAGACTGGTATGAAAAATGAGTCTCCTTCTTTAGACACTGAAATTAACATCTGAATTGTTTCCAATGTCCTCCCCAAAGAAAGAAACTGATATGGCAAGAACAAGTTTACATATGTTTGAATAAAACAGAGGGGAAAGCTTGGACCAGATGACTCTTCAAGGTCCTTTCAAGCCAGGGCTGTTCTATGATTCTATGCAGAACTAATGGGGGAAAAAAAAAAAAAAGACTCTGTGATAAGACAAGTTTCATCTTGTGATATGGAGAGAATAATCTGCTTTTTGTTGTATTCTGACAAGCAAACACTATGTCTAATTTATGTGGCTGGGTAATAACTGGAGGTTTAAAACACAGTAAGATTTTGCTGCATCTTTTTTCGAAGTGTAATTGGAGAAAACCAAACATAATGAAGACAGCAAGTTCGAGCCCACAAGATTATGAAAACTCCCTCACTGGACATGCAAGAACAGATTAGAAATCATATTCATGACACTAGATTTACAATAGGTCTGTTTTGGTAGGAAAAAAATTATTAGAAGCCACTAATCTTAAAGTGAAATACCACTGTATGTGTGAAGAGTTCACAGCAGTTAGAGTTAAGGAATTCTATACCAAATACATTCCACATCCTAGTCCAGGTTACTCTGCACATGCCACACGGCCTCAGCTTCAAGGAAATTCTCCTTCTTCAAACAAAGAAAAAAAACCTTAAACATTAAGGATTTTAAGAGTAGAACACCATTTCTGCTAAAATACAGAGTAGGAAGAACTTAACACAAACCCAAACCATCATTCCCCTCAACTGTAACCTAGCACGAATGAGCATCCAGTTGCCCTTTCCTTGCCAACCATCTGGGAGCTACGATGAGATTGGGCTGCTACATACTTCCATGCATGCAAGGAGGTCTTCATAGCACTGAAACACCCCAAATTCAAGTTGCTTCCACAACAAAGCTCTTCCAAAGTTTCTACATCTGCTCTGCAAAACTTTAATTTCAAAAACTGTCATAAATGCAAAACACAATCAGCTCTGCTGTACTTCTACAATTATCCAGATGAGTGATTTAAGACTTCACACTTGTCAAATACTTGTAATAACGAAAACCAAACCAAATAAGGCCACACCTGTATGGAACCTGACCATCATATGACTAAACTAGATCAAACCTGCATAAAACCTGTGCCACAGGACAAGCTGACACGGAACCAAAGAAGCTCCTCCTGGAAAATGCCAACACTGACAATCTGGCTCTTCTGGCAGCTGGTTCTTAAGAATGAGTTTTGGAACTGGAGATGCATTTCTCTAAATACCTATGCTAAGCTCCTTAGAGAAGCATAAGTAATGCCTAATTGCTTCAGGAAGTACAAACAATACTCAGCTCAAGTTGAACTCTGAATAACAACTTTATTGCCATTTAACCCTAAAGACTTAGCCAGACTTTTACCAATTTACTCTGCATAATGGATTCTTCCCAAACGAATTTCAAAGTTATTTCTGCCCAGCACTTTCTTTGCAAGACCAGTCTCTACAGCCTTTCATTAAAAACAACCAAAATGAACAAGAAGTAAAGGAGGAGGGAAAAAAAAAAGAAAAGAGATGGAGAAAACAACAACCATGCTTCCTCTTGCAGACTCCAGTTACAGCTGGCTTATCTCTGGACAAAAAACCCCACAACCACCAATGAACATCACACATGGTATGAAGAGTTCCTCTACAAGTCACTTTGTTATTTCTACTAGTCCTCTTACAAAGGCAGCCTCAAAATATACTGTGCATTTAAAAAGAAACAGTCTTAATGTATCAAAGCATCACAAGTTTGTCACAAAAGCTATGTCATTTGTATATATGCAACCAAACTAATTAAAGCAAAAGTCATCAGTAGGTTTAAGTTGGTATCACCTTAGAAATACAAGTAAGGGTATGACAATGGAAAAGGCAAAAGTCATTGCTCTACTGTGGATCTGAAGAATTCTAGAACTGACAAACTGCCATTATGGGTGGGAGCAGAAAAGCCAGTGAAATGGAAAGGAGTAGTACCAAGTCAGCACTCAACTCTATTTGACAGTGGTGTGTCAGAAGACAAGAGGAATTCATGTTTGTTTTAATGCAGTATCTACCAAGAGGAAAACGTTTGGATTGTTTTTCAGCAGTTGAAGAACTTTAGAAGAATTCTAAGAGCAGGCAAAGAATACAGTATGTCTACATCTCTATGACACCCTTGAAAAGCTTTGAAGAGATAAAAAAGTCTTGAAGATATAAAAAAGGAACTTTTAATTACATGAGAACTGTGCTTTAAGAGGAAAGACATTATTTATACTTACAACAGGTAGCAGCAAACAGCACATGTGATCAGCATTGTGTTGATAACACTGCAAAAAGAGAAGGGAACAGCTGATTAGGTGTCATGTTATGATTGACCACAAGATAGATAGGGAAGAAAATACAGAACAGTGAACAGGAACAAGTTCAACTTTGATCATATGGAAGGTGACTCAACATGAGTGTTCTAACTTCTTCCAGCTAAAACTGTGCAGAGGAAGTAACACAGCTCTGAGGAAAGCAGATGTATACAAACTACAGAGGAGCAAAACCTTATGTAGTCATTGTCTTTGCTCCATTTCAATGCTACCAGCAAGTCAGTAAACTACCAAAGCTGGATGTTCTCATACCTACAGCAAATGTTTTCTCCATTCCCAAATTCCATTGACAGCAAACTTCAGTATCAAAATAAATATTTTAATTTTGCATCATGAATGAGAGTTTTGAAAATGGAATCATTTCAAATGCCTTGGAGATTTTGGTTTTTATCTGTAGGGCAAGACTGTCCTTCCTTGCTGAAAGAAAATTGTGACAGAAACCATAGTTAAGCTGAAAAGAAGCAAGAACCAAGCAGCTGATGAAACTTGAAATGGTAAAGCTTCAGCTCTACACACACATGATTTTGAAATGGAAGGAAATGAGATTTTCTAACAGTAAGTGATCAATGTAGCTCATGGAACTCAGTAGCTAAGTAGAAGGGGGTGTGGGTTTGCTTTTTTTTTCAAACTACAAAGAGATATTTTGTTCTATATATTTTCCCTCCAAACTAAGTAAGACAAACACATGCTAGGTCAGTAACTTCAAACCTTCTGTGACATGGATAACCTTGAATGTTTTTCACCTATCAACAGACATTCACCTTGTTAACTTTCAAATGAATGACACAAAGCTAAGGTAGCCTGCATTAAGCTTCAGGAAGCCCTTCTTTCCAAGGAGTCCCAGAGTCATTGTTTGGGAGTTTTAACCTACAGAGTGTGAATTCTTAAGTCAGTTAAAAGTTTGCATGGACTTCTTTTGTCAAAAAAAATGCCCCAACAAACCTATTCAGAAACAGGTTTTGAGCAGAGCTTTGTCGATTTTGTAAGAAGATGAGAAATTAACAGACTATACACAGTGCCACTGTAGATGTGCTACAGAATCAGAGATCAGCAATCCTCTATTCATATTGATTAAACAGTCACATGTTGGAAAAATTACTAAGAAAAACTGTTGGTGGCCCACACACATGCCTGGAAGACACATTTCCAACCTGTTTCTGAGGGACAGGCAAAAGTTTCACATACAAAACTCACATCAGGTTTGAAATTGAGACAGTAAATATCACAGCTAAGCAGAACCTGAGGAAAATTCCTCCAACTTTAGTTAAACAACTAAGAGAAAAGACAGTTGGTACCTGTGAAGTAGAGAGGATGTCAGAGAGAGGAAGAGAGATTAAGTAGTCATTATCTCCTAGGGAAAAAAAAAAAGACAAAAAAAATCTTGTCTGCTTTTTTTATCACCGCAGGAAAAACATCTCTGCTTAGATGCCTCACTTTTGCCCTTAGGCTACTACAGCTACAAGGCCACGAGCATATATTTAAGCACAGAACGGAGATTTAGTACATCAACTCTTTCAGTCTCATCCAGTGTGAAAAAACTAAAGGGTGGTGGAATAAGTTAAAAGAAGTCAAGAAAGAAAAGAAAAAGGAACTGAAGGCTCAAACACCACCTAACTTAACAACAGTCCTCCCTGCCACAAGACTCTATGCATGCATACGTTTACAGGGCTTGAGAAGAAAAAAATCAAACCCGTGATGGATTATTAAGGTACGCAGACGCCGCTCCTTGCTCCAGCCCCACGCTCAAGAAGCCCTCGCAGGCGTTCGCTCCGGCCTCCCGCGGCTGGCCGGATCTCGGCTGGCAGAGGCGCCTGGGCCCGGCAGCTCTCCGCGCTGCACCAGTACGGCGACCGAGCCCGCAGGACTGCGGCAGGAGGCGGCGGCTCCGGGCCTGGCGGAGCGGCGAGCACGGCGATAAGGAGTTGTGGGGTGTTGCGACGGCGGCCAGGCCTCGACGGCGGGGAAAAGGGAACTCGAGACACAACCAGAGCCGCAAGGCCGCTGCTGCCTGGCAGGTCTGCAGGAACACGGCTACCGCCGCCTCGGGGAGCCGGGCCCACGATCCGCCGGGGGCTTCCTCACACATCGACCTCCCGCCACTAATGCCCGAAGGGGAAGGGGCTGCCGCCCCCTCAGATCGGCCTCGGCCTCCCCCCGGTCACTCACCCGCGGTTAGGCCCCTTGGGTATGAGCCACGGCAGGACGCCGCCGACCATCCCCCAGAAAACGCTCATGACGATGAAGGGCACCGTCAGGCCACCGTACGCCATGGCCGAGCTGGCGGGGGCGACGGCGCAGGGAAGCTGCTTGGTCCGGCCGGCGCGGAGCCTCCTCCCCTGCCCTGCCTCACGGCCGCAGCGCCCCGTCCACCAATCAGCGCTCGATACGTCACTCGAGCCCGGCGGGCGGTGGCGCACCTGGCGCGCTCGGCGCTGCGGGTCGGCCCGGGTGGCTCCGGTTCACCGGAGAGGCAGTGGACTCGAGGGTAGGGTGCTGCTCCCTTCGTAGTCAGGGCTGGTAGGGCTGTTTTGGAGCTCATGAGATAAGCTTGAAGACGCGGTCGGCCCCCGCAGGAGCGCAGGCCGTGCTCGTACACCAACTCAACAGCAGCAAGTGCCGAAAATGCCTTTGGCAGTGCATTAACTCAAGGTGAAGAAAAACCTCCCAGCAGCGCACTGGCAGAACTGCGGGGGCAAAACCTCCGAGTCCACACAAAGCAGCAACTCTCAAAGCCACCTTCTAAAGCAGCCTACGTATTAATGCCTAGAAGTGACTTAGAAGTGCAGTTTTCCTCGATTCTTGGTGTTCTGTTTCTCAGCACTCTTCAGGCAGGAGCCGAATCTCTTTCCATCGAGACCATCCACAGAGCCAGTAGTCGTTTGATTGCAGGGCTGTCCTCAACGCACTGCAGCAGTTCCTATGTATAACCACTAAAAACCTGATTTCTTCACAGCACTGAGGCTGCCTTCACTCCCACCCTTTTCAAACCACGTAGCTTTGCCTCACAAGCCATGGTGAGGTAAAATCCCATGCTCAAGCTCTAGCATACATGCAAGACCCCAGAGAATCACCCTGTAAATTCAGTGCTGTTTGGCCACAACATGCCTGGTGACCCTCTAAAATGTTCTCCTCTACTGTCAAATACAGAACACATTAAAAAAACCACACTGTAATTTAAGAGGATCACATTTTCATAGCCAGAAATAGCTTATTTCAAATGTTTGATAATATATGCAGTGCACAGAGTTCACAAGTTCATTTTAAACTATGAACTCATCTAAGTGTCACAGAGCAGTGGAAGAGAAAGAAGCACAACGGTCACTAGATGTGTGCTGTCAGGATTGCACTACCCCTAACCTTGGCTGGTGCACTCCTTCATGAGGAAAAAAAAAACCCTTTAGTTTTCTTACAAGTTAAAAAAGCATAATTTTTTTAAATTTAGTGGAAGTACTTTTTACATAGCAAACATCAAAGCATGAGAATGACTATTTCAACACTGACCAGACACACTGTGTTAAGACTTTCTAAAGAAGACACAACAAGAGGTTTAGTTTTAGCGGTTCTTTAATGGTATCAAACAGGAAATGATCTATTCTTGCATCTTTTCGATTGTTTCTTCCTTGTATTTGCCCTTCTCCTTGCCAACCTGGCGAGATTTGGCTTTACGCTCCAAGATCTTTTTGCGATCTTTGTCCAGTTTTAGCCTGGTGATCACCACCTGGAGAGAGAACACGAAGAGTTTAGTGTCCCTTCATCATAAATACAATACAATAATACAATACAATACAATACACCAGGTTGGAAGAGACCTTCAAGATCATCGCAAAGGCACAGCAACCAACAGAACCATGCTGACACAGCATGGCCCAGGAAGATCACTGCTGACAGAACTGTGCCAAACCACCCATGTTTTATTTCCACAGACTATCTAACTTGGTTTAAGTAGAACACAGGTACCAAGTTGCCTTCTGTATTTTGAAACACTGAGCTGCATTAGTTTTCCCTGGTATGCTTGGGATCAGAACATAAACAGCTTCTCAACGCACAGCCACAACGTTTGCACAAACTGAAGAGCAGCCGAATTTCTATCTCTCCACATAATCAAATAATTACTTAGAAGAAAATCTAATTTCCTTCATGATGCTCAAACATGATGGATAGTAAATCTATCTGAAGCACAGTGTACAGCCAAGGCTTCTTCCCACCACCACAAAGGCAAGCAATACATCATTATTTTAATTTCTCCATGTTCCAAGCAGCACTACCCTAAACTTGGAACATTGGAAAACCACGTTGCTGCCTCTGGCCATTATCACACCCCTGCTGCCCTGGCTGGAACAGCCAACACATCTGGCTAAACAACAGGCAACAGTGAGAAGTCCAGGCACCACAGCAACTCCTATAAAGACACTTTAAAGGACACATCTGCTAATAGAAGAGGCAAGCTGCCCAGCCTGTCTGCTGATACTTCTAACAAAGCAGCAGCACACTGAAGCACTGATTTCCATCCCACGAGCACCCTTCAGTGCTCTGTGCCCCCTCAAACTGTCAAAGAAAAAAAAACCAATGTGTTGGCATTCCTGAAAGGAGTACTTTAAAAATACAACCGACAATCAAATCCTAGCAAAGCCATGCAGGCTGCAACAGGGCTGCACAGTCCACTCAGCTCCACTGTGCAGTCTGGTCCCTCTTATAGTTAATTCCTAGTTCTTTATCTCAGAAAGGCAGAAGATGTTCATCCACTTCACTCCACTGCCCACAACAAACAAAATATTCTTCTGGGCCTTTTGAATTAATCAACAAATCTTGCTGAAAAGCTTTACCAAGGTCTCATTCCCAGACAGAGAAATCTTTCACCAAAATAAAGAAACAGCACAAAAATCAACTTCTTCCACTGCTATTTTCAAAACCAGCGATATGTATGCTGGCTCCATCACAAGGTCACCTTGGCCATCAAGTGTTGTTGCTGCACACAAGTCATTATGTTGTTTTGGAATAGCTCTGCTCAACACACTGACCATTAAACAGGAAAACCTGTTACAACCGGACTTCTTCCACCACCACTTCAATATGTGTGCCTACACAGTAGGGCTGAAGGAGACTCATTTCATCTGCTTCAAAGCAGACTTTGTCTAGTTGTTTTGTTTAGTTTGAGATGTTATCCTATTATGATCTAAACAGGCTTTGCTGGGTTTTCGTGAACTCTAAACATTGTAGATCACTTCAGGCTAAAACCAGATCCAGAACTTAGCCCACAATAGCCCTCAAGAACAATTCACAACTCTGAGCATCTATCTAGACATTTCTAACACCTCCTTAACCAGTGCAAATGCCACTTAGCAAAGATGAAGGGTTGTTCTGAAGGATCTGGCTTATGTTTTATAAACACCAAGCTCTTCAAAAGTATTTTAGCAAGACTCTGAAGCGTCTTGCAGCTTCTCCATCAAATAAACCATAGAAACATCAGGGAGTTCTTGGTGTCAACTGTCACTTCTCTTCTATCATGACACCATAACGCTTCAATACTGCAGTATCTTAACCTGTTATTCCAATTGAAACATTATTCCATATGCTGTAACAAGGTTCTACTCATGCTAGCAGCAGTATCTGCATTTCCCAACAAGGTCTCCTCACACATTCCAGACCTCACTTCACACGCTGTACCTTGCTGGGATGGATGCCCACATGGACCGTTGTGCCATTAGCCTTCTCACGCTGAACACGTTCGATGTAGATGACGTATTTTTTCCTGTACACCTGGACCACCTTGCCGATCTGCTGTCCTTTGTAGTGTCCCCGGACAACCTAAACACCAACGTAGGAAACACACTGACCCATGCTGCAAAAACATCCCTTAAACAATTACCAGGTCTTAGGAAACACCATCTGATTATCCCACCAGAACTGCACAGGTCTGCTCTCTGTATAGAGTCACAATCACCAACTCCTGGAGCATTTCAGCAATCACTAAAATGGAAAATATAAGGAATCATAGTAGCATTTTCCCTTCATTTTTCCTGCAGCAATGAGGGAACTGTGTGCCTTTACAACCACAAGAGTCAACTTAAGCTCTTCATCAGTTTTTCTGCCTGTCACTGTATTTTGAATAAACCCCAGCCATTTACCTTGGATTCATTTCTAAACTGATCTTTCAAATGTCACAGGTCCCAAACTGTCTACAAAAACCCCTGATCCTTTGTTTTGTGCTTTACTGTTAAAAGCCTTTCATCCCACGTGAGTCAATGTATACAACTGAAGCACCGTAACATTGTCAGCACACTTTTGCTCCTTGTAACTTCCTCACCACTGATACAGAATCATAGAATTCTGGGTTGCAAGGGACCTCCAAAAGCCATCTAGTACCACCCCCTCTGCAGTAAACAGGGGCATGCTCAGCTAGATCAGGCTGCCCAGAGCCCTGTCGAGCCTCACATCTCAACACTCAACAGGCCCAGTCTGTGTTAACAGGAATTATTTTTGCAGGACTCATGGCCAGGCTCCAGCATCAATCTGAACCTGTCCACACCTGCCACGGTGCACTGACTGTATGTGAGTGCCAACACACAGGCAGAAGTTAATGCATGGCAGCAGAGCTGAAGCACCAGACAGCGCAGCTACCTGCACTTCATCATCCTTTCGGATGGGCATGGAGCGGACGTTGTATTTCTGGCGCAGCTCCTTGGAGAGCGGGGAGGACATGATTTTCCTCCGGATGTGAGAAGGTGCATTGAAGTGTCGCTTGCGGTTCTTGCTGCGGTCAGAGGTCACAAATGGATTGAACTTCATTTTGTCTGCATACAGAAAAACAGCTTGAGAGAAGCTCCTCACACACACCCCCACTATAGCGTCCACCCACACAACATTTGCTAGGACATAAAACAGCAGTTTAAACTTAGGTTTAATCCTACTCCATTTGTATACCCTTACAAACTGGACTTCAAGCAAGGTTTAAGCCTCTGACTGACAATGACCCTATGACTGACTGACAGATCTGCCACATGTATGCGTATCAGGCTGTTCTTTCTAAACTAAACCTCTCTGTTCTCAGAAGTTGGGAGACCAGACTGAGTAGCCTTTAGCACACCACCTTCCTTTACAAAACAAAGGTGTATTTTGGATTGGCAGAGCCAGGGAGCTCAGTGCTTTGGTGGCTCCAGTGCAGGGTAACACTTGATAGAACAGCTCTATTAACCCAAGATACCTCTGGCCTTCCCTAAATGTCATCAGGTACACCACAGCTATCTGTCATAATACCATTCATCCTGACCTAGGTAAGTCCACTGGATGATGCTTTTGCTTAACTCTGCAACTCTCCAGTACTGTGCACTTGCACCTCCTGTACAGACTGGCCTGGGCTGCACAGCAAGCCGGGGCATGCTACACTGCAGAAACCGTACACTGCCTGATCTGCATTGACCATGAAATTCATTACTAAAGAACAGGCCAAAGAGGCGTCAGCTCTCTCTGCAGTCTGACCTCCCAAAGGTAGAGCTGAATGCAGCTCCGGGGTAGGGCTGCCTGACCAGCCACGCCGGCCGCCAGACTCCAGGACCAAACTCCCGCACCAGCTCACCCACCCCCTCTGCCCGCACCACTAACGCCAGCAGCACCCTCGGGGCACCCTCGCCTCAGGCTCAGCCTAAACCCGCTCCCCCACTCTGGCAGTGAGCAGCCCCTTCCCGCGCCCAGAAGGCCACGGCTGTGCAGCCTCAGAGCTCCGGGAGCATCGGCGCCAACAGGCCCCAAATCGGTTAAGTCCCTTCCCGCTCGCCTCCCGCTTCCCTCAACAGGCCCCGCTGGGTAGGCCACAGGGGGCCCGCCTCGCGGCGACCAGCGGGGCCCAGTGCGGGGTCGCCCAGCACAGGATGCAAGCGGATGGGGGCAAGCCGGGCCGCACAGCCCTTACCCCACTGCTGCCGACGCGACAGTCACCGGAAAAAGGAGGGCGAGCTCCTTCCGCTTCCGCTTCCCCGAGCGGCCGCTGGCATCTCGCGTGATCCTGCGGGCTCAGCAGCGCGCTCCCCCTGGCGGTTGGCGGTCACTGGTGCAGCCGGGCATCGTCCCCGGCGCTGTTCCCGTATCCCTTCCAACATCCCCTTTTCACCAGCAGCTGTTTCTCTCCAAATCCAGCCCCTCCTCGAATTTGGATGAAAACAAAACCCGCCAAGTAGCTTCTTTCTCCCCGAGCCAGGTCTGGCAGCCCGCGGCCCTCAGCCAGAAGAGAGACCGCTTTCCCAAGGCTTATGCCAAGCTCGAACTCCTCAGCCCAGACCTTCCTCCTGGGCTGGTGCGTGCTGCCACCAGCAACGCCGCCTCCATACATTAACTTACCTGCACGCACTGCTTCCTTTTCGGGCACATTTGGTGCCCTTACATCTTTCCTGGACATAGGTTCATTTATTCTCATGGAAAATTATTTGTGGCAGAACACGTTGCTGGTAGAAATGATCCAATCAACTGGTTCAGCACAGAATGTTCGCTGTGATTTTACGTGATTGGGGTTTGGTTCAAAAAGGTAGGCTGGAAAAGTTTCCTGGCTGTTCAGTTGCAGCAGGCTACGATTTAGACAAACAACTTTCCCAGTGCCTTTAGTCATTTACACAGAGTAAGGAACCTTCAGCACCATTTCTGGAAATTTGATTTCCAGTCTGTACTTGAGGTTCTCTGGAAGCAGGCAGGATCTCTCCCTTCATCAAGATGTATTGCAGACACAAGTATAAGCTGACAATACCAGAACTTAAAAGGAATTGGTTTCTTAATAGGGTGTAGATAAATAGTGTCCAATTCACTGTGTTGTAACCCTTTTCTATTCAATCTTTAGTAATTGCCTCAGACACTTGTTTCTAAATACTTAGTGAAGTAAGACCAAAGGGAAATGAAAGGCAAGTGGGACAAAAAAGGAGTTATTTTATATACCAAGTGGCACGGTGACTAAAGCCAAACCCAGCAAGTTCCAAGCACAATCCACTCACCTCTCATTTAAAAAAGGGAGGCTAGGACACTTGGTACTGTTGAAAACCGAGCACTGAATGTCCAGACATGACTCAGTGCCGATTACAAAAGAGCCTCGTGTTAACTTTCTACACAGTGACCTGGCTTACAGTGATTTCATTGTGATAACACTTAGTTCACTGAAACAATAATTAAAAAGAAGCAACAAAACCCAAAACCCTTTTAGATTGATTTTGCAATAGCAGTGCAACAAGAAGCCAATTAAAACACATGAGAGCTTTATTTGTTTTATTATAGAACTAAAAAGGCTAATATTTTATTAACATAAGGTTGCAAATTAAAAGGGAAATGCCAGACCTCTTTAATAATCTCCACTGTAAAAATGAAAGAGATTTGTGCTTTAATCATCACCGTAACATACTACAGGACTATGTCCTCCCTCCTGCCCTTCTTTCCCTTCTTCCAAAGAGCTTATTTCATCTGAAACGTCAAATGACTATTCTAATGACCCATCACAGTCATTTTCAGGCCAAACAGCTTGTGTACCACACAGATTAAAAAAAAAAACAAAACAACTTGAAATGAGAAATATTCAGAAATTAATACAGACATTACCATCCACACTGCAGATTCTACTTCTTACACAGCAGCAGTTGAATGCAAGTATTTGATGTATCAGGTCAAACATTCACAAATGCATGTCTTTCCACTGCTCCTTACCCCATTTCAATTATTTTTTTTCCTTAAAAAACAACCTTCAGCAGGCCACACACTGCCTAGAATAAACCTAAACATGGACTTCCCTAGAGCTAAAAACATTAACAATTTTATGCCACAAGTTCTTGCTGTAAAATGGAGCATAGCTTTAGAGGGACTTACTTGAACTGGAGTATATACAGGTTCTAAATACTTCACTTCCTATAGGGCTATCTTTCTTGGAAAACCACAAATACTTCTGTCAAAATACTGCCTTGAAAGAGGAAAGTCAGGAAAACAGATCAACATCTACAAGTGATCATTTTCCTCCCACTATGACTTGAAATTGGTTGCATTGGTGTTTAAAAGCATAACTGATCTAATTTTGTCCCTAGGAAGTGTTTGAAAATGAAACTGACATCTAATGAGACACGTATGCACCGGGCAGGAGTGCTGTGACAGTAACTACCTCGCTTTCACATTTGGAGAGATGAAGAGCAGATTCTTCTGTAAACATGAGGCAGCATCCTTACATGACCCAAGCCAGCCTCGTATGAAGGACAAGCTCACCACAACTTTCAGCAGACCCAGAAGGTAGCCTTGGCTTGGCAGTACTTAAATGCTTACACCTGGTTTAGGGGACTGAAGCGTGGATTGTTTCTTCAGGGGAGTTTTGCCAGAACATGAGTACAATCTGGTTTCCACATCTAGTAAAAAAAGTGATTTATTAGGTTATTGCAGTGGACATTTTGGCAGAGAAAGCAGGCACACTGAAGTATGCATCTACTATTTCCAAAAAGAGCCAAACAATTTCACTAGTCTGGTTTAGAGAACTGGCCTGGACTGCACAGGAGGCAGCACTGAATTCAGACAGAGGATGGGGAGAAGGGCAGAAATAACGCATCAGAGACAAACAGGAATCTCCAATCGGCTTTGCTCATTTGTGTCGAAGAAACTGTAGGAGGGAAGAGACTTCAGAAAACTAACAGCACAAATCCACCCATGCTGCAAAGATCTTCTCTTGCACAGCTCAGGAGAAGCACGCGCTGGGACAGCATTCAAAATCACATCCTTCTAACCCACTGGGTTCACAAGCTGTGAGCTAAGATGCAAAAAAAATTCGAGAGGGAAAAGTAGGACATTTTTGCCATAAGCTTCAGCTGGTCACAGTGGATTAGAGGAAATCCTCCAGCTAGCAAGAGAAGCAATTGCAGTGGAAAATCCCAGCTCCTATCAGGCACCGCCGCCATCCAGCGGGTAGCGCTTGCGGGCACACGGACGCGCGCACCGAAATGAAGACAAGCATCTCGTTTTCGAGTTGGTTTTTGTAAATGGAAAAAAAACAAACGTATAAAATCTATCCATACATTAACAGATACAGGAAGTTACACAATCCAGTTCACACCTAAAGTTACAGCAATCAGTCCGTAGTAAGAACAGGGAAGAATTCCAATGCTGTAATTTGTCCGAAGTCACTGCGGGACAGAGGACGGCAAGGGAAGGATGGTTGGCTTCTGTTTTTCTGATGTGTGGATAAAACTGGCTACCTTCTCTACTTCCAAAGCAATGAGACAATTCCAACAGACATGTATGAGGAATAGTTTTTGAAATGTATCTGACTTTAGCATTAACACTGAATATTCAAAGATTCATTTTATTACATCATAAGGCTTGGATACTTTTGCCTCCAGGAAAGGGCAGTGGGCAGTAGATATTATCCAAGAGGAATCCTACAGCCATCTTAAGATTTTACAGCATTGAGTTAAAGATTTGTATTCTCATTACTTTTATCCATCCTGAAACACTCAAAATTTTTGTATCCTCAGCTCAGACATTTACAAAGCATGCAGAGACTGTTACTACTCAAGGAACATTTAAGAGGCTATGGAAAATGTCCTGGTTGGTATGGGTCTAATTTTACTGAACTCATGGCTACCACTGCATGCAAGCCCCACCCGGCAGTGGTTTTTCTCTTACACCTCCATTCACTGGAGGCTTCAGAAGAGAAGGCTTGAATGAATGGCCATGGAAGCTCAGGTACCATTTTAAGGAATAAAACTAAGCAACAACTAGCAGAGGCCAGCTTGTGGGAATGCCTGCCCTGCAATTGGTGTACCTGTGGGTGAACAGTGTCAGTCTAGGGCTCAAAGAAGATGCCTGGCTGAATTTGAAAGGAAAAGGGAGGCACCTTAAATCCTGAAATGACAGACTCCCTGTGTGTGTATTTGACAGACACACACAAAGATAGTAGGCTGTGCTCCTCCACCCAGAAGACTGCAGCATTTTTTTGAACACACCTTTCAAAATAACAACAACAACAACAACAACAATAATAAATCAGAAGTGCAGAGTCCAGACTGTTGGGTGGTCTGTGTTTAAAAAACATAAGAAAGAATAAAAGCTAATGCTGTAAAGACAACTATTCCCTTTCAAAGCAAAGGCCACATAAAACTGTGTTGCTCAGTTTGGTTTTTACTTCATGCCACCTGTAAACACAAGACTGGATATTCAGTTTCTGGGAAGAAATGAAACCACTTTTACATCCAGAGAAAAGGAAAGGCCCTCCACTGCCTGGATCACAAATTACCCAGGAAAAGGTAGGTGGGGGAAGGCTTCCTCTTCTCATATGCTCATTTCATTAGAAAGGTCATATCTAAGCAAAAGAGCTTTCAATAAAAGCACAAAACAATTCTTGATGTTATTTCTGCCCTCTGTCTCTAAAATTTGCTATGGGGACTAACACTTCCCATTCCTCACCAACAGACACATCACCTTTTTGGCACCAAGGGTGTAATTTCTTCCTAATGTATACTTTTGCCTTATACAAAAATCGATTGTCTAATCATGCAAATCCCACAGAATTCCAAAAAAGTGCCACAAGACAGTTTAACTCTTTCCAATCTACTACCTAGTTTGTACACTGCCATAGGAACTTCCCAGAGAACAGACTGTCATCCTCACTTAGATTTCATGGTGAATTTCATGTATGACATTTCAACCTCGCTCTCTAGGGGAAGAGAATCGAAATCCACACCCTGATTCCACTGATTTTTCACTCTGAGAGCTCTGAAATGCATGGAGATTTCCTTGATTTGTTGAAGACATCTTCACTGAACAGCCTGATTAGAGGAAAACTTACTGATTCAATCAAATAGAAAATAAAGACAAAAACAGGTAGTGGTAGATTTCTCAATCTTTGCTCCTGTCCTTGAAGACTAGGGGAGAGTATCACTGCTACTGCATTTTCCCCAGCTGGATCTTCTTCCAGGCCTCTGATGCTGTGAAAATGCAGGAGTCAAGGATCCCAGCTACAGTAAATGTTCCTCCAATGATGGCACATATCTGAAATGTACAGAGAGAGGAGACAGGTTTGTCAGTGATAAGGGAACCATCTATGCAGCTTGAAACTGGGGGGAAGGATAATACTGCCTGCTGCTAGGGCATTTTCTGGAAGCACAGTTAAGACCTGCGTAACAGCACTGGGAACATAATTATATGACAATTGTTCAGGAAAACCATTCTCGACAGTGGAACAATTTAGTGCTATCCTGAACTCATCACGGCCTGAGTTGATCATAAATCCCAGCTCCTAGGAGCCTGCAGTACAAATGCTGCTCCTTTCTGGGATGAACTCCACCTAACAAAGCTTTCTAGAAGTACTGTGTTGCTCATATCTTCCTACTACTGTTTTCTATTATAAATACCACAGCCTTGTAGTCTTTTCCCTATTTCACAAGATACAGCATTTAAAAACAGGCAGAAGACAACTTAAATAGCGTGTGAAGGACAGTGACTAACAGAGAAACCTAGCTACCAGTGACACCTACAGCTAAGTCTGTCTAACACTTTCCATTACAGGGCACCCATTACAAAAGTACTGCCAACTTAACTCTTTGTGGGCCAAAGTTTGCCATGCAGGATGTCTCAGGCTGAATAACTTAAACAGCGGTAGAAACATGTGATCATTTTCAAGAACAGAGTTGGGGAAAAAGAATTAATCCCCCAACTGGCACAACAGCCTACTTCAGTGCTAGAAAAGCCACAAAAGTATTCTGATATATCAAACCAACGACCACACCAATTTGGCTCAGAGCACTGAAAATCAGGAGGCATCACTTATGAACTTTGCAACACATTGCTTCAATTCCTGTATCTATGAAATGGGGACAATGTCAAACTTGATTCCCAAGGAAACCACAAAGGAGAACATGTTTAAAGGAATCAGTACCATGACAATAACTTTCTTGGAGTCCTTGTGGAAATATGGAACTTATACTTGGGTCTGGATTCATACAAACCACTTGCTACTAAAAAAATCAAATACTGTAGGATTGGACAAAATGCTGCTCACGGGGTGCCACCCCACCCCACACAGTGCACAAGGCAGGGTTCACATGGAAAGTATGATGCTCAATAATGTAACCTAATAACATGTAACAGCCAAGTTGTAATTACGTAGGGCCTGGCATTTCCTAACTCCCACGTTTTTGACTTCATAACTGTTGTGCTCTTTTAATGTGGCCTTTTACATTACACAGGATTAGGTAGCACTGAAAATAAGAAACATCAGGTCAGTGAGAGGGGACATGATGCAGAGCTTATCTCCTGAGAAGGGCCTGCCTAGGATGTTGCTGTGAGCTAGAAGCTGGGAGAGAGATGAACCCCAAATCCATAAGCCAATGTAGCAGGGTTTCGGGGAAATGCAGCACAAATGACACAGAAGGGAATCGGTGCCACACTAGACCTACCATGCCATGTCTCTTCTCCCACACATCACTACACCCCGTGGGCAAAGTTAACAAACAAGTAACATAGCAGCAGCAGTGTTCAGCTCAGCAGGGAGTTAGCAGTGGCACCAGAACAAACAGTTCATTACCGGTGAGCGAAGGCAGCAAGGATAAAGCACTCATTTACATGCGTATTTATAACCCGGCTGTGTGCGCTCAGTGAGCTGGATGAAACGAAGAGCTGCAGTAAACCTGGCTTCTGCAGGGCAGCTGGCATCCCAGCAGATAAAGGCTTCAAAAACCAGAGCACCAGCTCCAGGCAGAGTTTGTATTTTTAGGGGACAAGTCCAGCTCCTGTGCCCTCTGCCCCGCTCCTGGCTGTCCCTCGGAGCGTGACGCAGGGTGACTTTTCAGGGAAAATGACCGCAACGGAGTTGGCTTATTTCAGCCCGCAGCAGCTCAGCTGACAGGGGATGTTATGCCACAAACACCACCAACCCATCCAACACTAAGATTTTGCATCATACGGTAGGAAAATCTGATTTCAGTGCAGCAGTGCAAGGGGGTGGGAAATAGGAAAAAAATTTTATATATATATATATATATATTCATCTGCACAGCTCTGCACTGCTGAGTGCTGATGAGTCACACACACCTGGCATTCGCTTGGAGCCTGCCTCCCAGCACGCAGACAGCTCTCTTGTTTCGTTGTGACAAAAAGAGAGGTAGCACCAGGGCTGGTCTTTAGGTCAGCACAGAAGCTGCACCACCGTGCTTCTCTCTCATCACAGTTCTAACGCGCGTGGCGCGCTGCTCTGTCGCAGCGCTGAAGGAAGTTAGGCATCGGGAACTTATTTATATTTAATGGAGTTTCATACTGGCAATGATCTGCGTTTGGCTCCATGAGGTTACAGCTTGAGTCAGGCCCAACCATTAAAGGAGGAAGGAAAAGAAATATAGAAGCGTAATAATTGCAGCAGTAAGAGATGATCTAACGTGAGACACACGAGGGTTTTGAACAGAATATGATCAGAGGACAGTGGCTGGGATGCAGACTGAAGTCTAATAGAAAACATGAGTGGGTATGTAGGAGCAGGCAAGGCTGCAAGCAAGATGACAAAAGGCAAGTGTCAGATATATGACTGTGGACCTCTGGGATGTCTTAAAATCTGAGAATTACTTTTAAGACTGGAAGGGACCAGTAGGAGCCCCAGGGTAATTCCTAGCAAAGTAAGCTGCAGAATCCCACCCAGAGATTTCTGGCTGACCTGTGGCACACCTTGTAGAAATACGCTGTCTTGGTTTTAAAAATGCCATGGGACTGAGTCTATACCTGTCAGTAGCAGGTCCCATGGCTGAAATAATTCTCCCTGCAATCATTCCCTGCTCCCTGTTATTATTTCCAGTTTAAGTTTTTTCACACCCAGAGGGCAGCCAAATAATCTTGTATCAGGAAAAAATTGCTTATTCATTTGGATTTTGAATGCTTCAGAAGAACTTTGGCTTGGTTTCTTCCCTTCTTTCCCCTCTCAGTCCTTAGACTGACCTCATGATAAAACCTTCTTTTAGTTTGGCTTCTGACAGGAACTCATAAATTTTCAGAAGTGAAACTTTCCCTCTTGCTCCATAACCTCAACCACGAGGCCATGAATGGTTTCTCTTTGCGGAAAGATGCCTTGATTTTATGCAGTAAAGTGTCACAGGCAAAATCTACTGTGCTTAACACCGATTCACATGCAATACAGAAATCTTCTTTAGTATTGAAGTTTTTGAAGCATGTAAACCAATGCCTTTTGTACTGCACCTCTCCACATGGAATAGTCCCTCCACAGTATATCCTTACCTCCAACATCAACACTGTTTCCTCCCTGAAGTCTCTTTCAAGCCCACAGGATCTTCCTGGTGCCCAGGACACATTTCAATTTACTGAAAGCCACTGGAGTGCCCTAGTGAACAATCTGCTCACTAAAAGGAGTCATAGATGATTTCCCCCTACCCCACAGCCCCTCTTGTGGTTTTAAAATTAAGCAGCTGCTGCTCAGAAAAAGCTGATGGTTTTCGTGGCCAGCCCCATTCAGCAGGGACTCCAGATGCCCCAGCACAATCTCTCTCTGGACCTCAGCCCAGTCCTCATCATCAGTAACTGGTCTCCAGAGCAACTGTGATGTAAAAGGCCATGCTGGAGATACAGGAAGGGGCAATGGAAAGGACAACGGAACAGAACATGTCATCAAAACAGGGCAAGGAAACCTACGACAAAAGGTGTTTTGATCCTCTGCAGCACTGCTCCCCTCCTCCAACCTTTTCAATGCCACCTTGAACACTTTAAAGCTTTAAGTGTAGCAATACACAGCCAAGGCTGCCCTACTGTAAAACGTTCCTAGCCTAAATGAGAGCAAGAGCAGGTCATCTGTACCAGGTCCAGATTGATAGTCAAGACACAGCATCTCTAACAAGGATCAGCCACATCTGACAAGGGTCTAAGGGTCTGGCACCCCTGTCTGATGTACTGTGTAACAGCTGCTGCGGATATCAGTGTCATCCACCCATCTCCACAGGAAGGATGTTCAATTAGAATGACCCCCAAATGAGCTGCTTGAGACTATAGCCATTCATAAAAACCAAAGCAGACAAAAATCAGTTATAGAACTTCTTTTCTAGCATTCTAACAGTCAGAGCATGTCTGGCTAACTTTACAGCAGACAGGATGGGGCAAAATTCTTTTGGGGGCCATCTCAAATCCAAAAGGTCATTGTGGCAACCAGTGAGGGAAGCCTCTCCTGTGGACCCCTTATGTAAACTCTGAAGCACAGTATCAAATCTAACAAAGGTGCTATTTATATGCATAGGATGGCATAGCAGCAGTAAATTAATGCTAGCAGCAGACATGACAAAGAATAATGCCAGCTATCAATCAGTTCCAAACACTGTTTCCCATTAAAAACACCTCCACATCCTCACCCCCCAAAAGATGCGTAAGAAACCTATGACAGCAAATCGTTAGGGAAAGAAGTAGAGGCAGTACGAGATGCCAAGTCATAAAATGCTGATGTTTGACCTTTTGGAGGATTATGTTTTGAAACCAAACAGGCTGCCAAGAAGAGAAGGTCTGAAACCACAACATTTAGATTTTGTTTGAGTCTCCTCCTCTTGATATTTGTGTATCTTAGAGATCACATGCATTTCTGAAGTGAAGTGAAAGGAACTTGGTGTTTATCCGAAACTGCAAAATCAAAATCTTTAAGTGCAACACAGCCACACTGTTTATGTTACTTCCAATTAAAATATCCCAACAGTTTAGAAATGAAAATCCAAGGTCTTTGTTCCAGTCAATTTATCAACTCCTTCGTGTTCTACTATGCCTCACTGGCACAGCAGACTGCAGCTTCAATTTTAAGCCAACTGCCTCAGGACATTGCTTTTTTTAAAGTTCTGGAAGATCTTTAAATAGCTCTTTGCCTAACTAGCAGTTTGGACAGCACAGCTTTGATAGAGATGCTGAGGTCAGTACTGCAGGATGTTATCTGGGCAGATCGAAACATAAGTTCTCAGGAAAACACCTCTGGAATTTGATAATGCAGCTCTTCTCCACTTCTACCCAAAAGTAAATGCCTGGACCTGGCAAACTCTTATTAAGCCAAGTAGCAACCTGAGTAAAACAGCTGCCCTGCAACCTCTGCGAGTTGTATCTCATCATTAGAGAGATGGTTTATTGCAGCATGCTTTCCTGCATACCACATTAGCTTCCAAGTTTCTGACATGCTGCAATAGTGCCCATCTTGCCTAGACAGAGTTTGGCACTTCTCAAACAGGATCATTTTCTTCTTGAACCTAGCTATTAAATCAAATTATCATGGCACATGGGTTGCCAGTTACCTCATTTACACTTCAGTTCAACTGCAGTGATGTACTGCTTTATATCAATCATGTCACAATGCTCTGAACACAGAAACTCCATTCTTCTGGACAAGAAATGCTCAGAAGAGAAAAGAAAGGCAGGCAGGAGAGGGGAGAATTAGAGGTTTAGAGTCACTCACCGATGTGATAAACCTGTACAAAGGGCAGGAGAGGGGAGAATTAGAGGCTGAGAGTCACTCACCGATGTGATAAACCTGTACAAAGGCTGTCGCCTCTCTGTGTATTTCACTGTGATGGGGCTCAAATCGTAGCGAAACCAGATCGCTGGGATAATGCGGCCAGTGTGACTGTAGGCTACGTACTCCTGCAAGAGAAGGGGGAAAGGGCAGAAAATGTGAGCCATCTCATGCCTGATACAACATCTGCAGCATAACTGCTTCTGTAAATCCTGCCCTTCCTCCACTGTTTAGTGCTGAATGATCAGACTGAAAGAAGCAAACAGCTAATTCCTGTATGACTGCCCACCTCCCATCCTTATCAAGCAGCATCTACAGTCTGATAATGATATAGCTGGGAACAGAGAGTGATGGAGCTTACTCTCACCATTCAAAGCTACAGAAATGAACACAAAGGTTGTCATTGATTTCTCTAGCTTAGATCTGCTCTATTTAAATACCAGCAGTCTCAAAGTTGTTGCGGGGGAATTTCTTTTTCTGTCAGTATGTACATTTTATACTGGGATATTAATCGAGGAGAACTGAGTTTGTGAGAACCTGAAAATCTAATTCTCATCCACACACTTAGAATAGCAAGCAGCAGCTCTGGTCTGTAAGGCTCCCTTCACGTTGGGACCAACAACATGAATACTTGGCCCACTCAATATGAATCATATAAAGCCATGTTTAAAAATCCCACTGAAAGCTAAACTGAAACTCTAAGCACAGAAACACTGGCAAAGGTTCAAAAAATATTCCAAGCTGGCTTGAGAGAGACATCTTCAGATTGCCAGCCACATTCTCCTGAATGAGGCATTCCTTTAGTAGCAGGTACAGTGCAATCAATCAGGCACAGGACAACATCCCAGCAAGACATACTGCACAATGCCAATGGAGAGCAGATACTAACAACTCAGTATCAAAAGTCATGTCTTTTTGAGCAAGTATTTTTTTCTGTGCTCTCAGTGGAAATATATATCAATTTTCAAGGATCAGGACATTTATTTTGACAGACAGAAGAAAATTCAAAGAAAAACAGGCTGGGGATTCAGCAATCCAATGAGAGCCACCCACACTGGCATGGCCCACACTGCCTCTTTACCCAGCTTCTCTTCCCTTCTTTAGTTCTAAGACATGCCTGCCAACTCAGATGACCTCTTTGACTTTGATTCTCCATCACACAAAAGCAAAGACAACCACAGATATTCCAGAAAGATGAAGAAAAGAGCATGGTACAAAAAAGATAATTTTACCCTCTGCAAGCCCAGAGAGAGCTAGTAAAACAGCATATATTTGCTTCACTAATCTCTTATAAATTCCAGCCTTCCCTTTGTTTAGTTTCTTTCCCATGGATGACAAGAGAAGCAGAAGGCAGCTGAACTCCCTAATCATAATATTTTCAGGCCTCTTAGTACAGAAGTTCTGCAGTATGTCTTGGGACTGTGGCTATCTGAGGAAGAAAGGAACCAGAGGGTCAAGGAGATAAAAGGGGAGAGGAGGCAGACAGTCCACACTGAAGACTCTACTCCTCTCTTGATACTAGTCAATCTGGGCCAGACTATTCTAACAGCTGCCGATCTCTCTTTCCCACTGATGGGTCTGGGAGTCAAGAACGGAAGCACCGATAAGAGAATCCGTATTGTTTTAATGAGAAGAAAATACAGAGGCAGCACTGTTTCTCTGCATTTCAGTTTTGATAGGACTGACCTAATTTTCTTCCTTCCTCTCCCCTTTTCCCCACCAGCAATTCTGCCCTAATGAGTCAGTGCTGGCCGAAAGCCCCAGTTTGCAACCACGTTCAGAGAAGTGTCAAAAGCTGCTGCTGTTCTCCACATTACTTTCAGAACTTGTGTTGCAAGAGTCTTATCAGAACACCAGTTGTGACAATAAGCAGAACAAATACGCTCTAATCTGAACAAAGGGAGACATCCAAATCATTGGGACACACTGTACAAGCAAGTCTAAAAGTCACTATCCAGGAATCTTAATCTGAGAAGCAGTCCATGAGACTATGTGCTTGATTCTCAGTTATGGTAAGCTAGCAGTAATTAGGTGTTATAAACTGATTTTGGATTTTCATTGAGCACCCGACTGAAATCATGTTCCATTTCAAAATGTTCTTTTATCTTAAAAAAAGAAACAGATTGGCTTGGGTATTTTCAAAGATCAATACCTTGTATTATTAAAATGAAAACATCTTCACATTTAACATAAATTAAGAATTATAAAGTTACAACAACCATCACAATCTACTATAATAAAGTGGGTACTGTGAAATAGTCAGCCAACATGTGTTTACTGCTGCAGGTGAAGTGGCTTAATATCTGAGGTAAATATTTGTAAAAAGCTAAAAACTCTGCTGACTTCTTTGTTTGGTACATCCATCACAAACGAGACTTTCACTAATAAAACCGTCTGTAAGTGCTGTTTTGTGTGTTTAGCTGGATCGCAGTTTCCATCCAGATGCATCTTGACACAGATCACAAGGGCTTCTGCAGCATGTAAAAGCCTTCCACATAGTTCATAGAAATCTAGATCTGCTAAACTAACGTGTGAAATTACCCTTCTCTAGTTCTAAAAAAATATCACCACCTGCTGACAAGCCCTTACAGTCCCAACCCTGTTAAACGCCAGCATCAGGAGCAACAGGAAGCCTCAGGCTAAAGAGCTTCAGTTCCTCCTTCTCCCAGCAGAGGCTACTGCTCACCTACAAACAAATGTACATGGCTGCAGAGCAGAGGAGCAAGAGGGAGAAAGAACGATGACTGAAGATCCTCCATGCATCCACTGGGCTGCAATGAGGAGCTGCTCTGAGAGCCACCTGCTTCTTTACCTTATTTGCTACAGTATACTGGTACGAGTATCGCTGCTTGCCGCTCATGTCTTCATACACTGTCGGGACGATCTTCAGTATGTAATCATGAGATGCAAGAGCTATGGTCAGGAAAGGAAAGTATACATCAGTGTTCAGAGAAAGGAACTACAGCCTACACATTTCAGTGTAAATGTGCAAAATCAGCTAAACCAAATCACAGAAAAGGTAGGTCACTCCTCCTTAGCTCAGGTTTTGTGACTAAGTGACAATTTCATATCCTATGTTTATGTCCTTTGCACAAACCTTAATAAGGTGGTTGGATGACACCAGAACCTGCCTATCATTCTAAGACTTCTTTAGTACCAGAACCCATGGACATGAGTATTGGGTCACTTGAAACTTTCTAAGTGCTTGAAACTTAGCAGCACCACAAAAAAAAGCTGTCTTGGTTAAATCAAGAACTAGCTACAGCTCACTGAGCTGTCAGAGCTGCAGCTCACTGAGCTACTTTTGACACAAAAATCTGAGGCACCACAACCTATGTAGCCCCATTTCTTATGCACTCCTCTTTCTTTCTTGTATTCCTTCTCCTACATCTGCTTAACAATTGATATTTTTTTCTCATTATTTAAATGGATTGTGCCGGTTTCTGTGTCTGCTGAAACAATTCTAAAATGGAATTCTAAGTCATTTCTCTGCAGGATCCTTTAGATAAGTCTAACACAGTATTTGGCCCCTGGAGAAAGAAAAAGAAAACATAATTGCCTAGCTTCGGGAACAGCCACAGAAATCTTGTTCCAAGAAGTGGGCATCCTAATACCCTGCAGGAGCCTGAACACTCAAAGGAGAAAAACTATGAATTGTAGCATGCCCTGGAAATGCTACTCATCATAAAGAATGGCAATGAAAATGTTTATCCTTCCAGCCACAGGGCAGAACATCAGGTAAGAGCTAACTTGTACCACAAGAACAAGGAGGAGTTCTGGTGGTGGTGACAGCAGCAAAGGGAAGCTATAGGAATGGGATATTGATAAAAGAAATTAGTAATTCTGAGCCAGTTATAGCAGAGCTGGAGCCAATGTCCAGGTTGCAGAAGGGCTGTGCAAAGGGCTTTTTGTGCTAAGCCTTCTCTGTGGTACTGGAGAAAATTGAAGTGCCAGTCAGCAAAGTCTGGATCATTTTTGGTTAAAGAGGCAAATTAAAGGCTTCTGGATACACCAGTGTTGCATGAATTGCCCCGGTTTCCCTTTTGTAGAGAGCGGCTAAGACCTGTAATCACCAAGAATACATACGATTTGAGCTGAGTTTGTCTGCTCCCTCCAAGGCATTGAATGCTCCATGAACATTATGGACCTGGAAAACAAGAAGACTTGTGAAGCCATGTCAAGAAACTATTCTGCCAATAGTCAGAATAGTTCTACCAAGTTCTGACTTGGTACTCTTAATTTTCGCTTTCCTATCCTATCCTGTAACAAGAGCTACTCAACTTTCCCGAAAACACAGCATCAAACCAGTAAAAGAGGACTTGAAATGTCTGTCAGTTGCCATCACCACAGAAGCTGCTTCCAAGCAAAAAAAGTTAATTTCACAACATCTTACAAGATGAAACTCCAAAACCACTCCAAAGCTAAAGAAATTGCAACTGGAAGAAGCCAGCTGTGAAATCTCATTGCGAGATGTTTCCTAAGACTTTTGCATAGTTAACTATGAAATTAATTTGTCAAGCTGAAAGGGAAATAAAGGGGAATCCCATTCAGGTTAAAACTCAAGAGTTTTCATGTAAAGGTAGCTCATGTCAGAGCAGTTGGGCTTGTAGAGCTTTAGCTCATCAGCCCAGCTTTCATACCATGCGTACTATGCCCTCGGAGATGGGAAGGACACATGCCAATAGGACCATCCATTCAGCTTTTCCTGCAGCAGGCCCCAGGCATGCAAGTATCTGTCTGCCCAGAATAACAGGATTTCCATCCCATGCCTTCCACATACTATGATCTGTAGTCTGATGTCCACCAAGAGAACAATCAATCGGTGAACTCTCTGGACAGGGAACATCCCACAGCAACAACTGTAGATCAGAGGTTGCATCATTCACACAATGTACCACAAGCTATAGAGAAATGACACAATAACTCCACAACCCAGAAATTCCTGACCTTAAACCAGACCACAGGGAAGAAGCCTTTGGAAGAAGTATACGGTCATGGGTGTGACAGAGTTTCACCTCACTAACAGGGCAATGCAATCTCCTTCCCAGACCCTCTCAGCAACTGATGGCATGTGGATGTGTTTGTCTCATCCTAATGGCTGTTATCCTATTCTGAATGCTACAGAGTGGATGACAGTTTGGAGGAAGCAGCAACTGAACCTATTTCTCTCCTGGGTAAGGAAATTCTATGAGAGACAAAAATCATCAGCAAGTCAAACTGGTAATGTGCTGGGAACAAGCAAAGAGCAAAAGCAATCACTGAACCTTCTACTGAGCCTTTCAGTCTGCTGACATTTCAAGTATTTTACATATCAGAAGCCATTTCCAAACTCACATGCAGACTGTACCTATCCTTAGTGTCTACAGCATATGCTGAAAGGGAAGCTCCTGGACTGGGAACCAGTCTTATGTTCCACTCTTGATACACATAAATCTCATAGCATATCTAGGCCAGAGACTTTAAGGGGAACTTCAGACACTTTAACAGTAAATATTTGAATGGTTGCTCAGCAAAAAAAAATAAGTGAGGTACCTGTATATTTAGACTTATGTTCTTGCCCTTGGCTGCCCAGCATCCACACTTCTGTCTATATGTAAAAGTTGTCTGCTCTGCATCTGTCTACAAAGCGAGTTTGCATGGCTGCAACTTACAGAACTCCACACAGCCAAAGCCACCAGACATCTCCACAATTGTCTGTTTCTGTGCCATCAGGTCCTGTGGTGCATCATCTCCGGTGCATCCACTTAGTGAATGAAGGAAAGGCTGTGGATGTCGTTTATCTGAACTTCTGTAAGGCCTTTGACACCATTTCCCACAGCATCCTCCTGGAGAAACAGGCTGCTTATGGCTTGGATGGGTGGGCAATTCACTGGGTTGAGAACTGGCTGGACAGCCAGGCCCAAAGAGTGGTGGTGAACAGTTAAATCCAGTTGGAAGGCAGTCACAAGGGCTCAGTACTGGGGACAGTTCTCTTCAATATCTTTATCAATGATCTGGATAAGCCAATGGAGTGTGCCCTCAGTAAGTTAGCAGATGACACTAAATTGGGTAGGGGTGTTGATCTGCTTGAGGATGGGAAGGCTCTGCAAAGAGATCTGGACAGGCTGGATCAATGGGCAGAGGTAATTTTTAAGAAGTTCAACAAAGCCAAGCGTCAGGTCCTGCAGTTGGGTCACAAGAACACCATGCAACGCTCCAGGCTTGGGGCACAGTGGCTGGAAAGTTGCCTGACAGAAAAGGACCTGGGGATGCTGGTTGACAGCCAGCTAAACATGAGCTAGCAGTGTGTCAAAGTGGTCAAGAAGGCCACCAGCATCCTGGCCTGGATCAGGAATAGTATGGCTAGCAGGAGTAGGGAAGTGACTGTGCCACTCTACTGGGCCCTGGTGAGGTGGTACCTTGGAATAGTAGAGTCAGTTTTGGGCCCCTTACTATAAGAAGGACATAGAGGGGCTGGAGCATGTCCAGAGAATGGGAGCAAAGCTGGTGAAGGGTCTGGAGAAAAGGTCTTGTGAGGGACAGCTGAGGGAACTGAGGTTGTTTAGTCTGGAGAAGGCTGAGGGGAGACCTCATTGCTCTCTACAAGTCCTTGAAAGGAGGCTGGAGTGAGGTGGGGGTCAGTCTCTTATCTCTAATGTCATGTGATAGGATGAGAGGAAATGGCCTGAAATTGCACCAGAAGAGGTTTAGGTTGGATATTAGGAAACATTTCTTTATGGAAAGAGTGGTCAGGTATTGGAACAAGCTGCCCAGGGAGTCATCATCCCTGCAGGTACTCGAGAAATGTGTGGACATGGCACTTCAGGACACGGTTTAATGGCCATGGTGGTGTCAGGTCAATGGTTGGACTTGATGATCTTAAAAGTCTTTTCCAACCGAAACAATTCTATGATTCTATGATCTCCCTCTCCTGTCTTTGAAACATGAATGGCATTTGTAACTCCCAGTCTAGTGTTTTACCATGATTTTCCTTGTGGAATGTTCTGGAGTCCCATTACAATACTTTCTGTCCGTAGACTGCTAATTAATCTCTGCTCTACAAAGTGCACAGGTGTGTTCCTTGGGGAACATACTTGTTTGTACCTTGTTAAGTACCTGGAGGGACTTCAACAGGAGTAAGCTTTTGTCCACAGTAACAAAATTGCTTTGCAACAGAGAACTTAAGCAATCCTGTTTAGCCAGATGTTCTCAGGACTCACCTGCATTCCCAAGGCCAAATCTAGTACCTGGAGTAGTGGCACAGCAGGCTAGTCTGTGGTTTAACAGTGCCAATACTTTATTCTCCTACAACATGGACCTCACAAAGATGCTTGAAAAGGGCCTTTAACACCCTGGGCTTTAATCTCTACAAATGCATGCAAAGATTTAACTGGACACGTAAGGCAGGCAAAGCCCAAAAGCAGGCCAAAATGACTTCCAGTCTTGCGACTATCAAGGGAAACCAAGACCTCTCACAAAGGTTAAAACTAGGATTACTCAATACCACAATCTAGCACTGAAGAGAATTCTATGAATAAAAATGTATCATCTTCTACTTTCCACACCTTATTCTTTACTAGGTTACCTGACATGCAAGAACCTCATTGGTTTGAATTTTGGTCTCATTTACATGAGGGGCAAAAAAAAATCTACAACAGTCTGCCACTATCGTGCATGAACTACTGTTAGAGAATTGAAGCTCATTCAGTGCCAGATGAGATTTAGAACTCTATCTCAAACAGACTGGTTTTTCTAGAGAACACAGCATGGACCTTAGTAGGCCATTCTGGCTGAGCTGGTAACAACCTACAAAGAACTAACTCCCAGCACAAGACACAAGCAAACAAGAAGCTTCTCATCCCCTTTAAGACATGAGCATATATTACATCAAAGCAGGCAGAGACAACCCAAAATATCCAAAGGTGTATCTAGACAGATTTAAAGCTCTCTGTACTTGCCGGCTTTGTACACTGCTTGCCGTATCTTGGCAGCACCTCTTTAGTGAGCATATCTTCCTTTAATTTGTGCTGTTGAACTCATGTTTGCCTACAGGATCAGCAGCACCTACATGCTCCGTTCTTGTGTACAGAGATGATGAGTAGTTATTCTGAGCTTTGAAAATACTAATCAGAACTTGTCCAAATCAGGAGCCAATTACATGTTTGCTAGACAGGTTTCTCACCACCAGAACTAAAGAAGCTTGCTCCTTTGCACACAACTGTCCAGGCTTCTCATCTCATTCATGCTGATTCTGACTCCTTTACTCAAAGCCTCCATGATAAAACAATGGGAACACTACCTCAGAGCACTGATTTCCCACGCAAACTGCAGAACTCCCCATTAGTACTTACCTAATATTTTTCATAATCTCAGTGTGCTTTACAGACACTAAGACAAGCTCATTTATATGCTAATATTTCAGCGTTCCCACACAAGATATTTCCTAAAAGAAGCCAGGAGCAGAGTCAGAAGACTACAAAGCAATGCTTAGACTTGTTAGCATGAAAAAGGGTTTTGGAAGTGGGTGTACAAGAAGCAGACTAATGAGACGTCTGTGCCGAGGAAAGATTACAGGAGACTATGGGTAAGCAATGTTTAGGGTGAGTCGCAAACTGGGTGTGCACATATGTGACTCCCACCTATGATGCCAGCTCCTTGGAAGTAGGCTAGAGAAGTGCTGTAATCTGTCCTTATTGAGAAATCAGGAATTATTACATAACTTGCAACACCTGGTGAAACTCTATCCACAGGGCAAGTGCACACGTTCAACTTCTTCCCAGCAGGGAACTGGCATTTCTGCATCTAACTTGAGTCTTATAGAACGGGTTTGACTAATAGGTGTTTGCTATACAAGTAAAGTGAAGTGAATTAAAAAGAACCTGTCTGGTGCCACAATAAACAGTAGCAAGCCCACATCTTCCCTTGGTATACTCACTGCTCCTCTGCAAAAGCAGACAAGATTTGTTTGCTGTATTAATATTGAAAACAGTGCTGCACGGGATTTTGCAAAGCCATGAATCCTTGCCTCTGCTCCCTGCAGAAAGACAGTCATGTATTTTTCCAAAGACACTTTCAGTTTCAGAGGAAAACAGCAAAGTCACTCTATGACTGAACACTGCTCCTTCCTGAAGTGGTGGCATGCAAACAGTTTGCAAACTCTTCCAGACTGAGTGTACTTTTCATGAATGCAAGGGATGGGTTTGCTTACCCAGGCAGTGCTTTCTAATGTCCTCCCCATGCTGTACATGGCCCTTCCATAAAACACAAGTGTGTAATTTTCACGTAACTCTCGAATGATCACATTCATTCCCCTAGAGGGGGAATTTTCAGAGAAGAGAACTCACCTGTAACTTGTCCCCAAATGAGAGCTTGTGGATGACATGAGTCATGTCAGGATTCTGAGGCTGCGCAGTGGCACTGTGCGTTGACACGTGAAAGTTACCAGGGACCTAAAATTAGTCCAGACAAGGAAGGCAGGATTTCACATTTTATCCCTCAAGGCATTGCTAGGCTCTGTGATACAAAGCACAAATGCTAGAATCCATCCAGCTCGGTAGGCTGTATCTATGTAGCGGTGTGCAACCTCTGGCACGTCAGAGAAAGGCTCCGAAATACCTTCCTGCATTCGACCAACACCACCATACTGCATACAGAGCGGAGATCAGTTACATCCCACAGCCCAATAGTCTGGCACCCTCACATTGCTGCTGCTGCTGACTTGGGAGGCGATGAGTGGATCACTCCCATCTTTAGGGATTCCTAACACTTAAGGCTATGTCTTTCATCCCTGTTAAAGTAAGATTCATGTCTCTGACAGGCAACAAACAGTTGCTTAACATTTCCCTCCCACAGCTCGCATTCACATATGGGCCCACGGCTGCACAGCAACCCAAGAAAGCTGTGTATGCATTCTTAGTGCAGTGCTGGTCAGGACTAACCTTGCATTTGAGAAGATTATGCATGACTTCTATGTAGAAAGAGGGAAAAAACCCAAACACCAAAACCAATGGGGCTTCCCAAATAAACTACGCTAGACCTTCAGCTTCTAGCCCTGCGAATAGCCCTTCCAAGTATAGGACTTTCTGTGTTTATTTTTTTTAATGCAGAGAAATACCAAGTTCTGAAGAACACAGATTTCACCAATGGACTCAGCTCCAAGGCAGAAAATGAGCACTGGTGTTGTTCTGACAGGGTCACTGTAGCATGCACACACTTTTCAGGTCACCAGCCCTACTCTCTGAAGACCTTCAGCAGATTCAGCTCAATCACTGTTACAGAAGATGAAAGATTTTTTTTCCTATCATCAAAAGGTTGGGAAGTTAAGCAACACTGAGGAGGTCATCTGACATGGCCTAAGAGAAGAGTGGGAGGCCAGTTATATAACTGGTGCCCATTGTGCTCTCTGCAGAGACACCTCACCATTAGGGCCATGGGAGGCCACATGCCGGTTCCATGTGCTTTCAGGAAAGCTAATTTAAATGTCTTGAGGAACATCAGGGCACTCCTGGGAACACTTTCAGGTGTGGACATAAGCTGTGTCATACACAAGCTCAGTAAACAGGGTGGCAGACTCTGCAGTAAGTAGTACATATAATCATCTCACTGCTACGTTGTCCTCCCTCTTCAGGTTTGGGCATCACACTCAAATGCAATCCTCAGCCAAGTCTCAAAGCCTGACCACATTCCACTGCAGACACCAGCTCATACAGAATCCTGTACAATTTCTGCCAAGAGACTGAACGCTTCCAGCTCATACATGAGAGCTTCAGGTCTGGGTCAGGTCCCCTACCTTTGGCAGCAGCACCAGCCACTACAAAAGGCAATGCAATCAGTGGTCTTTCTCAGATCAAGCAGGCAAGGGAGCTCCTCACTGCCACATAGAGAAACCCCTTCTGAGTTGCTTTGGTGAGCAGAACACACCACATCTAGCAGTCAACCCCTCAAGTATTTCAGCTCTGTGCTTTAGGATTTCACAGAACAAGAACTACCTTTCAAGAAGCCCTTTCCCAGTTTTGTGGACTATCAGCTGTCAGTAACCTTGGTGGCTTACAGGCCAGGAAAGAAACATTCTCTTTATAGGTCCCTAATCCTTTCCATGCCACAGAATCAGTAAGAGGTTCTGACTGTTATTTTTAGATGTGATTTAACATGACCTGGGAGGAAAAGAAGGAAGTAGGATTTTGTAGCCCGTGGTACAAGAAGAGGCGTGAATAAAGGGTGTGCCCTTCTTAGGACATCAGTGGGCCCCACCACTGCCTCCCCCACCCCAGCTAGTCATCTCCAGCATTACATAGCAAGATTATTCAGTTCTGGACACACCCATCCCAGAGAGGAGCCTCCTCCAGGCCTGCATTTTCATTCTTTGGAGACAGAAGTGGAACATCCTGACAAAGCATGCGCAGAGTATGTGCCTGTATTCCAAACATCTCAGCACGGGGCCGCTTCTGCTACGTTGGCACCCTCCAGTAGGGAACATTCCTGTCGTTCTGCAGCTCTCAGAACAAAAGAACACTTGGACAGAGACACTGCCAAAGACCTCTCTACAGTGAGTCACATTTTGGAGGTGCAGCTGTGAGGAGTAAACACAGAAGCCATTCGGCATTTGTAGGGAGTTCGCAGACCCCCTCAGCGTTAGGCTTCTGAGCTGAAAGGGACAGCCCTGGCCACAGCACAGAGCTGCTCTTTGCTGTTCTGCAATACCCTCTCAATTCCATGGTTTGGAGAATGAAGAAAAGGCTTGATCTAACATATTCTTCATGGGTCTGACTATGCAGCCACCCCTGTCCACTACTGGGCATCACCAAGAGGCTTAGCCACACCACTGATTAGAGACAGGAACATACACTCTACAGGACAAACACTGACACAGATTTTCATCAGTATTTTACAGGTGGATCCTGCTAGCATTCACCCACTGTCACTTCTACTCACCTTGTTGATGCTGAAATGGCCCTCAAATCTGCAGCCATCCCCATTATTGAGAGGTATCTTCATTGAGTTATCAATATGACCCACTTCATGCCTTCCCATTTCATCTTGGATGTCAAGTCCAACTACTGCATGGGTGGGAGGGGAGGAGACAAAAATCAAAACAAATAACAGGAGAGTTGCACAGGAAAAGCATGCACTGCTTTTCCTGACATTCGACTAAACGGTGCTAGTAATACCATTTGTCAAATGTTAGTCAAAGTTCTTCAGAAAGAACTTTGTGGCCAAACTTTTCAGACTGCCTATCTGACAGAAAGGCACCTCCCACACCATGCCAGCTGACTGCAGTCTCAATTACACAAATAGAAAAATTTCAGGTGGACAAGGCTGGTGATTTGTGAGAAGCCAAAAACCAGCTGGTGCATTCAGAGTTATGATGACACTTAGAAGGCTTCTTGCCCTCAGAGACTAAAAGACTGCTACAAAAAAAAAAAAAAAATAGAAGATGAGAGTTAGGAAGAAGCCAGTGAGGGAGGTCAGCCACTAGCAAGGACGGCAAAGCAAGCAGAGGGTCCAAGAAAACAGGTGTCCTGGCTTGGAACAGACAGTGATGGGGTATTAGCAAAGGCTGCAGCTACTTGATCTCCATTCACTCTGTCACAGAAGGGCCACTGTACCAGATGGGCTCATTTCAAGTGTTTCTTAAAATACAAAAAAACTATTAAGTGAAAGGTACTCACATTCACAGTGCAGGTTTGGCAAACTGATGTTCAGATTCACTTCTATTTTACCTCCACTGTCTTTGTCTGGGTCATCCACATAGAGCTCATTAACTCTGGAGGACAGAAAACACAGGTGAGCTCAGGAACATAGCTACTTTCCACTGGAAAAATACAACAGCTTACATGGGAAGAGAAAACCAAAGACGACTTAGAAGCAGCGGGTTTGACTGTATGACAGAGTTAAGAGACAGCAGGAAAAGCCCTCCATAACTGCATGGAGCACATCATTATTTAAGTTTACACCTTGTGTGGCAAGTGCAGGAGACTTTAAACAAGTCCCTTACACCAGCAGAAAACAATACTGCTCTGGGGTCTCCTTCCCTAAGCAGAGATGATAGAAAACAAGAGCCCAATGTCGAAGTGGCAGCAGGCTAGCATGTTAGGCCTCCATGTGCCTAGGCTCTTACTCCTTTTAGGAAAGAGGGAAGCATGTGCTTTTCAATTTGTTTCATAAATAGTTTCAGAGAAAGGCCACTCTCAACTATCCCACAGGAAAGCTTATTTGTGTCACTAATTGCCATTTGTTATTGCCACCCAGCTGCCAGAGCAGCAGCAAGAGAAGGCAGCGTGGCATACTTGTATCTCCCTCCCAAATATCTCATTTCAGTCTATGAATGGTAACCAAAAGCAACCACTAAAATTAAGGAGAAGAGGATGTGAGCCAGGAACAGATGGGAAGAAACATCCTGGACAGCAGGATCTAACGCACCATGCATCAGTCTCCCAAAGAGTAATGTTGTTTCATAGCACCCACGGAGCTGGCACATATCTCACAAAGACAAAATGCAGACATAAGAGTAAAAGGAATGCAAGAGTATAAATATTTATTGTTGGCACATACAATCCATCTGACATGTAAAATATGAACCAAAAAAACCTCACTGCAAGCGCAGCTAAACTTCCTGAACAGTCCTAGAGAATCCAACCTAGGGAAACCCACCACACTGAAAGGAGAAGATGGTGAGATTGCCTAGCAGCTCTTTCCCCCTCAAAATCCAAGGCTGTTCAGCCTCATCAAATGAGAAGATTTGACAAATGATCTTCCAGCTGGACAGATTATAAAGCCATAGAAACTTATGTTCAAGCTACATAAAATAAACTACCTTCCCTAGTACATGCCCTGTATTATTTTTATTTAATGCTCAAAGTGTGTGAAACCCTTTGACAAGCCCTTGCTGAAGAGTCTATATGCTAATAGACAAACCAGACTAAGGGCAGCTACAAGACAGAGTCAAAGTGATTTTGCTCTGGTGATACATCTCTGGACCATAATGAACTGTTTGCCCTGTGGATTCAGAAGAACTCAGCCTTCACACTGAGAAACAAACAGCTGCCAATTCTTTTGGATGTAATTACTCACAGGTCAGTGGGGTTTACAGACACTCATTTAAAACCAGCACAGCATTTGTCTTCAGCTTCACAGCCCTACCTTTCTCTGGTTTTAATTGGCTTGACAAGTTGCTTGCAATCATTACTCAACGTATTTTTCAAGTGATTAATAAAAATGACACAGAGGGAGGGGAAAAATTGCTCATCAGTGACCTAGTTAGAAGCTTCTTGACTGAGTCCTCTCCTCCTGAGTGGAATGCATTAAATCTTCTACGTGTTTATTGCTGGCAGATTGGGTAGAGATCAGGATTAAGTCATATGTCCAAACATGGTTGTGAGGAGCAGCTCCAGCCAGGACAGGCTTTAATCCCCTAAAGCAATGCACCTTTCTGCACTTCCTGAGTCCTCCCATCAAGGTCCCAGTTGACAGCCAACCTGCTTCATAATAGCACCTGGCTTCTTCCCAGGTCTGAGATGTGGGCCATGCCCAGCCAGTGCCATGGGCAACTTTATGTTACTGGCAAAAAGAAGCGCCTGCACCGGGGCTGGCAGAGAAGCAGGTCAGGTTCAGCAGTGCAGCCAAACACCCCAGCTCTTTGGAGAAAATCTCTAGGAGGTCAAGATTTGTATTTTGTGATTTCTAGCTCTGAACTTATCAGAAAATGTATGGTCTGTAAGCAAAGACACATAAGCCTTTGGGTGATAAACAAGTGAGAAGAGGATGCTGGTAGGAGTCAAATGACAAAAAGGCAGCCTATGGAAGCTCTTACACAGGAAGGCAAGCAGTGAGGTCACCTGGTTGCAGAGTGGATCACTGAGGCAAAGAGAATTAGGCCAGTTACTCCATGTCACACAACCCATTAGTCGAGATAAAGGAAACTGATTTCCTGTTCGGCACTCTGGTCACTGGACCAACGGTTCCCAACTCAGCTCTTGAGCAAGGCTCACGACTGCTTCCTCCTCCTCCTCCTCTTTACCTAGTAGCCCCCTGCCCCTCTCATACTCACATTCCAAATTTCATAACCCTGTCTATCACTCCTTAGACATGTGACAGCTCATGCCAGTCTATCCTTCCTTACCCTCTCTCAGACCTGCAGTGCCAGCTCTCATGGAGCACCCTGCCTGCTGAACCCAGCTTCTCCCTCCCATCTCTGGCCACTGCCTCCTCCTGGCAGCATCACCTTGCAGAGGGCCCAAGATAAACCCATAAAGGTTTCTAAGTGGCTCTGAAGTGCTGACCTGCTTTGTTACAGAGGTTCTGTACTGCTATGGGTAACTCAGGGCACAATGAAAACACCCCACACTGACATGCTTGCTGGGGCAAACCTCAGAAGAAATGTCATCATTTTCAACAAACTGGAAATTTCACTCCCAAAATGCATTCTGGAAACCTCACAGGTAAAGCAAACAGCCAGGGTCAGGGCTACTCCTTTCAAGATCTCCCCATGAACCACCACAACCTAAGCCTAGACAGAGCTGGCAGAGTGCTGGCACTCATGACTCCTTTTCTATCCTACTCCCCAGAGCCAAGAAGCCAATCTGCACAACGCCTTCCTAATTTTTAAATCGGACAATCCTGGGATGTTGGGAAAAGTACTATTTGCCACCTCTAGTAACTCTCCATGAATAAGTAACATCTCCAGTGGAAGAAATGAAGTTTGCTCTAATTTGTAGCTGTCCCTCCTGGAACATAAAGTGTCCTGAGAGCAGCAGTCCTTAACAGTGAACTTGGGACAGGCACAAGGGAAATACCACCTGAGGTCAGGCAGAAGGACACTGTAAACACAGCTTCTTCTAAGACTGTTTAGAGAGGCAGTGTATAGGGTCATATTGTGATTCCAGAGATGGCACATACCTCCTGCCAAAGCACGTAAGAGTTGATGGTTAACTGATTGCTGTTAAGGACTATTTGAATAAAAGTGGCACAATAACTCAGGGTTGAGGTGCAGAGTATGAAAGCACAATGAGGGCAATAGGACAGATGAGAGGTGGGCTTCTTCCCCAGCAGGGCCTACCACTGCCAATTTAAGCAAAAGGAAGAAAGTTTCTCCATGCAGCAGGAGCTATGATCCACACAGAAGGAATGTGCTTCATTTCTAGAAAGGGCCACTTCAAAATACTTCACATTCCTCAGTGGTGCTGCTGGGCTTTCCAGCTGCTTCTCCCGTTTGCTTACAAACTTGCAGCATTACACAGGAGAAGTTGGAAGGACTCTTTGGCTAAAGTTACAGATCATGCAAGTGGCATGCCAGCAAGAAAGAAAGGGGGTAGCTGCAGCTCAGAATTTCTTTAGGGTTTTATCCAAAGAGAGCCAGACCCATTCCCTCTACTTATTTATGAGCCCAAGCCTTTGTTTCCCTAGAAACAAAACTTTTCCTGTCACTTATTTCCACCTAGCAGCCCTGGCCACTAACATAAGGCTCTTCAGTGCTTCAGCAGCTGAAGAGCCTGTGGCCCTTTGACTACAAAAGGAAACACACTGCACTGACCCTTCAGATGCTGCCTAGGAGCTCTCTAAACACATCTTCCTTGCCTCTGTCTAACTTGTCCTAGTCTCTGCTTCAAGTTTTAACCTTTCTTTCTAATTCTTTAGCAGCAAAGAACCAGGCACGCTCCTCTCCAGTCACCAGCCATACAGAAAATACAACCACTTACTCCAGCAAGCTGCATTTTACTTTGTCCTCCAGCTCCCAGGAGACATTCTCTGGTCTCCAGGACACTAAGCCTAAGAGGAAAAATAATTATTCTTTCTTGAGAGCACCCAAGGCTTCTCAAAAGACTTTCTCAGGCAAACTCTCTTGGCTCCGCTTGCTGTTTCAGCTCTATGAACCACCTTCCAGAAAACCAACCATCTGAAGCTGAGATTCTTCCACTACTGTCTTTTCAGTTGTAGAGCGAAGACCCAACACAGAACAAACAACCCATCTTCTTCTCAGTTTGTGTGAAGAAGCAACAAGGAGGTCAGCAGATTTTCTACTGTGTAATAAATCGTGCAGGCATCTATCGCTCTGCCATTGGTAATCTTCCTTCTATGCCCTGAATCTCAATCGGTTCTTCTTTGAGAAGGTCTTTGTCCCAGATTAGGTCTTGGCTCAGATGTGAAGCACAGAAAACACTGTCCTACAAAGGAAGGAATTACAGTTCTCCAGGAGGCAGGAAGAAGGAGAAGGGTTTGAAAGACGTCAGTGTAGATTTGAGTCAGAAATTGCAAATGACATCACGGCACGACCTTCCGCTTCCTGCTAACCCACACATGGGCATCAGGGCGAACAGCATAACAACACTGCACAAATATATAGCACCTTCTATTAGGTAATCTCCAAGTTACTGTGCAAACATTAATTAAGCTTCTTAGCACTTGTGGAGAGGTAAGCAGCTAAGTATTATATCCTTCTACAGAAAGTGTCTGTCTCAAGGTTGGTCCACAGCAAGAGCAGGATTACAGCTTCCATTCCTCCCTGACTACTAACTAGGCTGTATTCCCTATGCTGGTCTAGTTTGCTGCAGCATTTCATCTGCCTCAACTGGATTAGCTGGTGGAGCTGGAGCTGCATCTCCTGCTTAGCGTTAGAATATCTGAGCTGTAGCACTGTGCTCCCTGTGTAGATGGTTTACACTCCAAGGCTATGGTTTCCAGCAGAAGGAACTCTTGTTGCACCAGGATCAAACTATGCTGATTACAGCAGCTGCAGCTTGGCTCTGCAGGAGAAATTTTCATTGCCCTAGAGCCACAAGACAAATTCCACATACCTTGGAGAGCTAAGGGACAAAAACCCCCTCTGAAGACAGGTATGATAACAATTCTGTTTCACTGCAGGTCTTAGGCACGCAAATGAACTCAGTATGAACAAGCAACACTGGTCTCAGAAGCTCCTGGTGTTTTGCTCCCTCCCACACTGCGGGTACCTGACAGCCTACATGAACAGTCAAGTTGTACTGCACATGATGCGGCCCCAGCACAGGAGCTTGTCTGTGTGATGTTCACAGACTGGCCAAGGTATTTTTCATAAAGATCAAAGCAAGCAGGTGTCCCCAGTGAATGACCCAGTCACCTTAAAGAACAAGGGATTTGGACATTGCTCAGGGTTTATGCTTTTATGCTTTATTACAGATATTCTACCTAAGTAATTAATTGCCTTGCAGGGGGGCCCAGCATTCCAAGTAGCAAACTTGTCACTTCAGACTGTTCTCTGCCTGTTACTACATTAAAATAAAGAGAAATAAAAAGAAAATATTGTCAGGAATAGTCTGTTGCTTTCCACAGTGTGTTGTGGTACATGAATTATTGTTGAGTAGCTACATTTATATCACAAGTAGCATATTCATACCCTCCTACCCCTTCCCTTGGCTGCCAATGCAAGGCAGATTAGAGTAGTTAATTACATCTTTCCTCCTTAATGATGGAACACTTGGAAAACTCTTATTGATCCTACAGAACATAATTCATGACCTAATTACAGTGATAAAGCAGCAAGATTATCATCTTGCTGGCTATTAACTTTTAGCCCGATCTGAGTTAATTAAACAAGAGATAGGTGATATGCAACACAACAGCAGGATGAATGAGGAAGGCTGCTAAAGGTATGCCAAGCAATCTCTAGCCCTCAGCCTCAACTCTCCACCTACTGCCAAGGAAATACCAGACACATTTAACACTTCAGCTTTGTTTCTTCAGCCATTTGAGTCATTTGCTGAGTGGGAAAACTGTGTTTGATACTGTCAGTTTTGCAGAGGTTCAAATGTGGAGCACAGGTCTCCTTCATTTGTCTTCTTGTTTTGGACTAAATATTCATTTATTCTCAGCCTGGACAAAATAAAAAAATAAATTAAGATAATAATCAAGATGATCCTTTTCCAGGGTTAAACCTAACTGCCCTTAGCTGTAATGATGGATTACAGCTAGGCAAAGAAAAACCACTTCCCTCAGCAGTCCTTCAATGTGCTTTTCCTGAAAAGGACGTAGCCCCACCTAAGAATTAAGCTCTGATTTCCTTCATGGCTGCTTCAGAGGACTGCCTGCTAGGGCCACCTAATAAATCTAGAAGATGAGAAACTAGGCATTTTGTATCCTACTCAGGGCTCTCTAGATAGGAAGCCAGTCAGCAGCAAACCAGGATGTGATTTATAGTGCATTTGGTACCTGTGCCACATGAACTTTCTACATGTCCTCTGTAGTGCACACAGTGTCTTAGTTGAGCGTCCTAGCTGCAGTGAGCTCCCGTGCACAGACAGAATCCTAAAGCTCATTAGAAATGCCCACACAGGCTAGTGACATAGCTGCTGTGATGCATGCTGTCTTCCCCACAGAGCTAATCTGACTGGGTTTTGTGTCATGACTGTTATCCTCAAGATAAGGGTGTAATTTCTTGGCTTTCTGCCACCCAGACAAGTCTTCAGCAGTTGAGACTGTAAGCGCTAAGACAATGGGCTGGTCAAGGAGTAACAGCTTTGAAGTTGGGCAACAGTGACCAAACTGAGATTTCTAGTAATACCAGGAATTTAAGTTGCTACAGTCATATGAATGTAGAAGAAGGTCCAACCACAGCTGGCTGGGTGGAAGCCAGCAAGTATTATAGGTTAGCATGGTACAGAGCAGACCTTATTTTCTCACGTTACAGCATGAGTTCAACAAACCACACCAGATGTGGTAGATGCAGATAGCAAAGAAACCTCTTGTTGGTGAGAGTTAGACAGTTAATCCTGTGGGCACCACTGCTGCCGAGGTTGCTGCTGGCTTGCCCTGAAGCAGGCTGCCAATGCCCAAACACCATGCACAACTACTCAGCATAACAGGGCTGTGATGTAAGCGTGAGTCCACATCAGTGAACCTGGTAGGTCTCTGATGTAAGTCACCAGGCCAAATGCTCTCCACTTCACCTGGCCATCAAAAATGTGCAGCCATCTGGCCTTGTCGAGCACATGAGTGCTTTCAGGGAAATACGATACCAGAGGAGGAAGACTGATGCAGTCTCACAGCACAGCTGGCACTGGGCAGGCAGAAAAGCTCACCCCATGTAAGTGCACACTGTAGTTAATCACTCAGGTCCTAGCTGACACCAGGAAGCTACAAGACGGGAGAGATACCTGTTGTAGGAGACTCTTCATATGAAAGAAACTCAAAGCTTACAATCAGAGTTGATGGAAATTGAACAGTTTGCACACAAACAATCTTCCATACCTTCACAAGTGCTTGATTCATGGGCAAACAAGGCTGAACATATCATTTTGAGATAGGATCTCCCCTGTTATTTGCTACCACCCAGTTTGAATGGTGGCACCGAGTTCTCACAGTTTGTTCCAGACCACACAGAGCTCCACACTCCCGCACCCTTGTTCCAAGTGAAGAGCCTCCACTGCCTTGCAACGCACTGCCAGTAACACACACTTAAAAGGGAAGCACAAGAGGTTCACAGTATCTTTGAACAGCTCTAAGGTACTTGATTTCCCAGAACAGAAAGCAATGAGTAAGAGACAGACAAAGTTTACTCCTGCTTTAGAAGTTGCTGAGCTGGGAAACACTTTGTTATGTGTCTTTCTGAAGTATTTCCGCTGCTACAGGGGAGCCTGTTCACAAATGCTGTAGGCGCTTTTTCCCAGCAAGAAAGACTTTGATGACCTCTAACTTGTCAGAAGAAGGTTTTCATATTCTGTGAGTTACTGTGGTGGATGGTCCATGACAAATCAGTTTCCTGCCTTCGTTTGCCTCAGTCTCTTCCATGACATCCTCTCTAAAATTTTACTGCTTTACTGCTTACAAACACCTCCTCCCCATGCAGCTCCTCCTGGGAAAGGCAATTTACCATCTCTCTGATATTTTAACGAGAAACTTGCCAGCTGAGCATACAGGAACTTACAGCACTTCTAATACCTTTGTGGAAAATGCATCATCTTGTTAAGAAAATAGCACGAAGAGGCCTCAGAGACTCATACAACTTTGCCATTCAAAACAAAATCTCTAGTCAGGAAACTACCACTAGATAAAGGCACATACACTCAAATTAGTGGATCAAAATTAGGTAAGGAATTCTTCTTCTTCTTCTGGTGTAAGCATTAACTAAAAGAAAATTAGATGAGCGAATGAGATCTAAAGGGAGAGCAAGAAGTAGTGTTTTACTTGAAGCAGTTTATCCAGCTTTTCCCTAGTTTTTTAAAACAACAAAATCAAGAAACCTGAGCTCCTGTGAGAAGTGTGTTGATCAGGTGACCCGAGGATTTCACAAACAAATGCACGGAACTGAGTAAGAAACCTAAGATACCATCTCTGAAGTAAGCGTGCAACGGGCATCAAGAAATTAGCTAGAGCTGGATGACACCAGCATTTTAAGGTTAAATATTACTCAATGTTAAGATTACTCTTTAAATTATATTCTTGACCCAAGTCAGAGCTATACAAACACAAAGAAAGAGCCTCATGGTTATCAGAAGCCACGTAAGCCATGGTCAACCTGAGCCCAATGCACTTCAGGGCTTTTTGCTCAGCAGTGACCTCTGTTGCTATCTGGACCATCATCTAAGTCTGATAGAAGTGCCACCCTTCCTAACTATCCAGGAACTGTGCATCACAGCCTAGTGAGCTCACTGCCACATCAGCAGGACGATGGAGAATGTTTCCTAGAACCCAAAACAAAGGTACTTGTGTTAACGGTTACTGAGAAAAATTTACTTCAAGGCAGGAGGAACATGAGAACAGAAAAAAAAATCAGATTAACTAAAGCACTTGTTCTGTGAGCCATTTTTTAAAGTGGAAATTATTTCTACCTTGCTCAAAGCAAGATCCCAAAACATTACTGAGGACAACCTGTCTTCAGGCACAAAATTTGTCAACTCAGTTTCCAAGTAGGGCTCGAGAGGAGAAAAGAAAGAAGATAAAACTCACGCATGAGGAAAGCGATCTGCACGTATCAGAGATTCAGCTCTGGCATTAAAAAATGAGGCATTGTTATCATTAAACTAATAATAATTCATATTTCATATGGTTCATTTTTTAAAAGAAAACATCTCCAAAAAGATCCAGTGAAGCTTGATGGAATGTGGTACCCATTTTATCCACAGCAAAGCAAGGGGAATAGAAAACATTTTGTCAGAGATCCTGCAGTACCTGCAGTAAGAGCCCACAGTCTCAGAGCACACAGCACATGGATTCAACCAGCAGGCACCATGAATTTAAACATACAGTATCACCAAGGAAAAATAAACTAGTTTTTGAGAATCACTTTGAATCCAGAAAATACAGAGGGAAGGGGAAAGAAAGCTCAGATGAGAACAAGACATCAACAGCCTATGGAAGAAGAGAAAAACTGCAACTGGCTGGCATTGATCATCTTAGCACTCATGCTAGCTTACACCTGATCACCAATTGAAAAGGGCCAGAGGCTTTTGACTGATCTGTGGTCACATGAAAAATATCCAGTATGCTCAACAGAGGAATCCAGTATGCAGCTAATAAGGGATCAAGCACATCTCGGGCAGTTTTCTCTGTCAGAAATATTTCAGGACCCAGTTTGCCTAGTGCAGCTTAGTAGGTTAAAAAGTGCAATCCACACTCAGTCAAAAATAATCTAAACCCCATTAGACAAGTAATTGACCTAGTGAGATTACAGGCACAATTTTCCAAATTGCAAGAATAAAGCTCTAAAGAATCACATGTGCACAACATTCAAAGACAGGAAAACATGATTTTTACTTACATTTCAGTGGCTATGAATCCGGTGAGCTCAGACAGGAAGAGAAAGAGTATGAAGAGACAGCAGCAGACAGAGACTGGAAAAGAGGCAAGAAAAGAAAAAGGTTAGCTTCACATCCTTAACAAAGAAAAAAAAATGGGTTTCACACAAGCATATTGTTGCCCCCATGGATATGCCACACAGACACACTCAAGAACTAACACTCTTTAGAGACAATGACCCAGATTGTGCTATCAGAGCAGTGACTTCAATGTCATGTCAATATCCAATAACTTGCTGGGTATCTTAACTCTTTGGCCACCTTCTCCATCCCGATTTCCATCTCCCCATGTCTCCTGAATTCTCCAAGACATAATGCTGGTCTGTCAGCACTACCTTCTTCTTGACAAAGCTGCTTGGCAATGTGACATTGTTGGAGCCCTTGATCCAAAAGTAATTTTATTACTACTAAAACCTCCAAAAGGAAAAAGAATCAGCATCTCCTTGCTTCAAAAATCCATAGTCAGCTACATAGTGTTTTGTGGATTAGGAGACATTTTGGTTCTTTGTCAAGTTTTCAGTCTATGTGTAAGTCATCTTGCAGCCTACATTATCCCCCAGATAGAGCTAGGACAGGAAAGACATGGTGACAATGACCTAGTCCAGCCAATGCCTGATACTTCTCCGATTTCTCTATTTGCCAATATATTGACTCTCCAGAGATGGAAAATTCCCAGTGAAGGAACTGTGAAGTACCCAGACAACAAGTCCCATGTCTTTTCTAAGAATGCCAAGCTGGAGTTACAAGGAGGGAACCCAAAGTAAATGACATATTACTGGTTATTCTTCATCAGGAAACTATTCAAAACATTGTACAGTGACCTTCATGCACCAGTGACAGTCAGTGACCCATGCAGGAGAGGCTGGAAGGAAGGATAGCTGTAAGTCGTGTTCAATAGGGATGATTGGAGCAGACAAGGATGTGCCAGCTCAAGGAGACAGGACTGCAATGTGTATTTGTATTAAACAAAATAGCCAAGTTCACCATGAATCACTATACAAAAGAGTAAACCAGGAAATGGCATGCTACTCCAGGGCTGTGACAACAGGATTACAGTCTGGTTCACCCCTCAATCCCAGCAGAGTTGTAATGACCAAGCACCCTTTGAAAATGATCAGTTTAACATAGCCACTAATTAGGATTGAGAAATATGTAACAAAAACTCTATTCTTCAACTTTATTCCACATGACCTATACAGCCTGAATACCCATTCCCTTAGGAAGCTCAAGCAACAACTAGCTGAGGAGCAATTTTATCCTATAACTGCGCCTGTTCAAACCCTCTTGGGTAGAGGATGTGATAAAGCAAAGGAAGGAAAGATGAGGTACTTGAGGCAAATACTGAGACAGACTCTCAAGTGACCTAAAGCCTTGTGCCTCATTCTTCAGATTAGTCAGTTCATAGCTCTGAGGAAGGAGAAATGTGTTGCTTCCCCTTCCTCATCAGAATAATTTCAAGGGTGGACTAACATACTGACACTCTGAAAAGTGCAAAGGATCAAAAAAGATGCCAAAAAATCCATTAGCTAGGATGAAGGAAGAAAGAAAAGGGGGAAAGTAAGTCAAAGACCAGTAGGAAAATGGAAAGCTAGAAAGGATATTAATTTCTAACGAGAAACCTCAGGTGGTTACACAGTTGCTTCCAAGTCTTGGCTGTCAAGACACAGACCACCACTGCTGTAACCCAGCTAATCCACTGGCACAGTGCACCATGCAGCCTGGGGTAGGAGAAAGGTCTGCTTAAAGCACAGCAGCAAATCCTTATGAGCACATACAAACCTATATAAGAGTACAAACAAAGCACCCTAGGCACAAGACTTGTTGATCCTGTGTTTCTTACTGTTAACTACTGAAGAGCAGAGACACAAGATCTCTCCTAGTATGCACAGGAGCGTGCTTGACAGAGACAAGTATTTCTTCTTTAATTGCTGCCCATATTTCTCTCTGCTTGTTATGATCCTGAAGGCTTTCCACAGCTCTGCCCTCTACTTCTATGCAAGCCTGATACTTATAACTGCAAATTCTCCCTCTGAGCTTTCTCTCTCTTCCATTTTAAAAAGTTTCTTCTTTGCTAGTTGCATCATTGAATTCTCTTCTTTCCCAGTACACAAAATATTTGCTCCCTGAGGTTCATCTTCCAATTCAGCTCTTGCAGTGAAGGCTTGTGACAATACTTTAAAAATATAGCCCAGAGAAATTCCACTAACCTATATCTAAAAAAAGTCTTGCTAGAACACGCTGAAACACCTGGCAGAGAGTGACTTTCAAAGCTCCTCAATGCTTTTGGCAGTCTTCAAACTCCACAGTCAGTTTTCAACCTGCAAAGGGCGGGGAGGAGGTGTATGTGCATCTGGCATGAGACTCATGTGAAAATCATATGCATTAAACTGTCTCTAGAATCAGGGTTTCTTCAGATGCAGAACACAAGCTTCTCTCCTTGGCCTGGAGCTGCAGGCATATATGCTGTTCCCAGCATAAGAACTTACACACGGACTACTCCAGCTGGCTTATTTCACAGTGAAGGCTTTTACTTGCTTCCATGCAAATCTGCAGTTCCTGCCACCCACATTTGACAACTGCATTATATTTGGAAAAGTAGATTAAAGGCCTGGATTCATGCATAAAGCATAGCTTAACTGCAAGACCACATCCATGTTTCCCACAGAGCTCCATGGACCATCGAAGACAGGTTGCTTAAAACTCTAATTGATAACATGATCAATACATCAAAGGTTGCTGGTGTTAGACACGCTGGAAGATCCTGCTGTTGGCTAATCAGTAATCCCAAAAGGACAAGAAATTCTGCCAAGATATTTTTTCCTACTCTAGCTTTGACAGTCTGACCTTTTTGTGCATATCCCTTCTGACACATACCCCTTCTATGCACATTCCTGAATCTTCCTCCCCACCTCACAAGAAGTGAAAGAAACGTGAAGTGTTTAACACATCGCACAGACTGAGGATGTGGACCCATGCCTATATTAAGGCATAAAATTAATAGCATTTATTATTCAGTGGAGCAAACTGCTATGAAGTGCAAGGAATGGGTTGTGCTACAGATGCCATGTGAATCACAACTTTGAAATTTCCTGATGTGTATTTTAAAACTCCAGGCTCCAAACAACACAGAGTATTTCTGGATAACATTACCATGTGTGCAAGCAACATGTGCATGCAGACTGAATCCACACTGACTGCTAAATAGGATTGTTACAGCAGCTGGCCCCTCTCTCAAGAAGTCAGACTGCTCTTGTCCAGCTAGATGCCAACTGTCAGCCAGCCAGGGCATGTGCTGCTGCTGCCCACATACCCAAACATGGCCAAGTGGTCACCACATTAGTCAGGTCTGTTAGAATGGCCGTGTGCTGGCATCACAGACATGTAACAGAGGGGTGGGCAGGCCTACAAAGACTGGCACAAGCAACTGGTGGAAAACAGACAACAATGGCATGACTGGATGAATGGCATAGGGATGGCATTGCTGGCTGACAGAAGAGATTTCTATTGAGAAAAAGGAAGGAGTAACTTCTGAATACTTTTCAGAGAAGCCCACAGCAAGGGGCATGTTGCTCTATACAAACCTCACCAGTTAACTGCAGGGGACAGTTCTTGGTTCCTTCATTCCTATTAATTTTCAGTAGCCAGAAAGGTTGCTACACAGATCTGAAATATCTTGTATGCTGCATCCACTGCAACTTTTGAAATTACAAACCCATACATAATACAAGGCCTCAATAACCATCCAGTTGGCTTCTGAACTTGCTTGTGTTTGAGATTGCCTGCTCTTTTCCACCATTCATGTCCCTGAGCTGCTTGTTTCCTAGAAAAGTTGGCCACTTCAGCCCTGGTGGTCAGAAGAAAAGCTGGTATTTTCCATCCCTTTTCTTCTGTCCTCTGATCCATGCCTTCTTCCCTAGTAAATGTAAAACTTGTCAAAAAAGACCTTTTTGCAATCCAAAAGCAACTGCAGGAATCCTGCCTTCAGCACCAGGAGTAATACTGAAGTAACATTTCAGCAGAAATCATGTGGGTGGGCTTGAATCAACAATCAGCTACTACAATTTTACCTCTGCTCTGTAAAACTTGAAGGACTCCAAGAAAACAAACAAAAAAAATTGCAGCCTTGGCCATTTCACTTATTTGCCAGACACTAAAAGATTTTCTGAGAGGCAGAACCTTCCCTTACCCTCAAGTCCTCAGTGTTATTCCACACTGACGTCCCTAAAACATTTATAAGCATTTATCATTAGATCAAATTACAAGTCACAGGCTTGGTCAGACAGCAAGCCCATTAGGAAAACTGCACACAAGATCCTCACATGCAAAGCCAACAGCTTTTTTGCTGCTTGTGTGGTTCAAAAGCCTCTATCAACCTGTCTAAAAGGACTCTGACAAAAAGGAGGAGAACGAGTTAGAGAAGAAAATCAAAGCCTGAGAAGCTGCAAGTAACAATAGAGAGAAGTAAGACAGCTAATAATTTTAAGTAAGAGTCACAGCCTTCAAGCCTTCCCACAACAGACTTATCACTTGAGCTGTTTACTGCAGATCAGAAAGCCTAACACTCCGTGGCCTTTGATGGTTTTTTGTTTCTAAAACATACTCTCCTGCAGGTGATTCATAACAAGACAAATTCTCAAAGGAAGCCCAGTTACAGTGTGGGAACTTTTAGTTTCCAAAACAGGAGAGAAAGTAGGATCACTGACAAGTTCAAAGTGTTCTTTTAAAAGGCTGAATCTCCTATGCCTCTGAATGAGCAAACAGGTTTTTTATTCAAGCCCTTTGTTCACAGTTTCAGCAAAGCTAAAAGAGAGTCAACACAGAAGTAATTCAGTGGTCAGGAGAACACAGAGGACAAGGACTCCCCCAGAGTAAATATTTAGAGAAATGTGCACATTTCAACACAACAGTTGAGACTGGCAGGAAACTCTCAAGAGATCATCCTGTCCAACTCCCTGGTCAAAGCAGGGTCAGCTAAAGCAGGACTGGATCTACTTGTTTTGAGTATCTCTAAAGACGGAGAATCCAGCAACCCTGGGCAAACTTGTCCCAGTCTTTGACCATCCTCTCAGTAAGTAGTGAGGAGTTTTAGGTCACAAAAGGCTTTTCTTTGTGTCCATTGATTCACTGGTACTGACTCAGTTCCATCCCCGCTGCCACCATGGATATGACATCACTCACGTCAGCAGTGACATACAAGGCTAGTGACCTATCTACAAGAATGGATGAATGGAGAACAGCTACACGATCAAAGGAAGTCACTGCTCAGTGGAACAGGAAAGCTGCATTAGGTATCTAATTACAAGCCTGGCAGGATCAACCTGATCAATGTTTACCACTACACACAGCCTGCTCACTGCACGTAATTGGGCAAAATTGCATTACTCAGCCTATAGCCTCCCTCAGGACAAGGAAGGAAGGAAGGAAGGAAAAGGGGCCCAAGGCAAGAGATTTCTATCAGCCAAAGTCTGTACACTGATACATGGGAGTGAGAGTGGATCACTGTCGATGGTTTCTGACCAAGCAATTTTTCTTCTTTAAAAGCATGTCAAATAACAACAAAATAAGATCTCTGCTTATTAGTCCCACCTACAAGATCAGATGAATCCACTGAGTACACCGTGAGAGAAACACTTGTTCCCCCAATCATCTTCACCAGTAGCCACTGCCTACTACCACCCACACTGCTCCTTACTGATCTAGAACCTGTATTCCCTGCTTGCAGTAGTTTGGTTCCTCAAATCTCTTCAGCAGGCAAACACCTGGGTACACCAAGTGTGAACGCAACTGTTCCCAGGAGTTTTTCATACTGATTCAGGGGATGCCTATTACAGGTAAAAAATCTGCAGTTAGCCCTCCCAACACTGGAGCAGACTCACAGCTACTGCTTATGGCAAGGCAGTAGCAAAAGCCCTCTAGCTACTTAGTAACTAAGAGTGGGTATTTCAGTACTAGATTTTTTGGAGCTCCCTTCCATGATGATGTATCTTTGCTATCTTTCGTTGAGAGTCTACCATGTAGTAAACCTGACAGACTAGACAAAATGAGCTGTCTCAGCAACCAAGGCCACCCTGTCCAGTGTTCACTGTCTCTTTTAAAAAAATCCCTGGAGACAGTGAGGCCAAATGCTCTTTAATTTTAGATCAGGGGTATGCAAGGACATCAAAAAGAAGCGTTACTTACTAATAGCCCCCGTGTAGGTTGGCTGTGTAAGGTCTTTTGGCACCTTCCTGTAGATGTCAAACCTGGAAGAGGAAAAGCAACAGCCATAAAACAGGTGGAACATTTTAGGACATTTCATGTCCCCGCGGGGATTAACGATGCTGAAGTTTTTTCCACCCAGCCTTCCAACAACATTTTTTTCAGTTTGCAGGATATGAGGAGGAAAATTGAAACAAAACAAACCAAAATCCTTTTTCTTTTGTACAATTATGTAACCGTGCACCTTCTTGGCTCCAACTTCCAAAGCACCTCTTTCCCCCTCCCTCTGCCTTGGTGTCGTGGATCAGCGCAAGCTGAACTGTGAGAGGTGCCATGGAAGAAGTCATGCTGGACAGGTTTATAGAACACTGCAAAAGGAAAGGGATACTTTATAGACTCCTGAATAGAGAGGTCTGGCAAAAAAACCCCAAACAAACAGTGAAATACAATCTATATTGCCTCTTGTAGTCTGTACCCTGCAATAGCCAGAAATGGACAATACCAAGGTAGTGAGACAAGAAACCTACCCTTGGACACTGGATACACAACAGAAATTAACTCAAGAAGTTTGCTACTCCCCCAGCAAAATCCAGTTTAATAATAGATTGTTGTTTTGATTCAGTCATATCTTTTAATATCCATATGGCTCAGCTTTGCTATTTTAAACTCTCCATGGTTAAACTTTCACTGCACTTAGGATGTTAACTGTATTATTTCCTACAACCTTGTGTTCCTGCACGCCCAGCTGCAATGCAGCTCTGACATCAGTTTTTCCACCACTCAATAAAAATTAATGAATGCATTAAAAACACAGACACATATCCCCTTAAGAAGGAGGGGAAAATAGGTTTTCCTCCAAACTAAACTCTTTTTTTTTTGCTACACCACAAGTAGGTGGGATTTGATGCTTTTTCCAGCCATGAAGAGGCATGAGAGACTCCAGTTTCCAAACTCCTATCCTACACTGAACCAAGATGAAACACCCCTGTGTTTCTTCAGTAGTTCCTACTATACCAAGTATTAGAGCTTCAAAATTAGGTTCTCTTTTTTACTCTTCATCAGTTGAGATCATTTGGAGGTACTCTGGGTAAACAAAAGAGCATTTGCCTCGTATGGGATTAGAAGGGACATTGTTGCTGTATTTCACTCAGGAGCTGAAGCTGAAGGAAGGGTGAAGAGGAAAAATGAGTAGGTGTAAAGATCATTTACCTGCCCAGCTCAAGACCTGAACAAGCTATGCAATCATGCAACCCTTTCAATAACCCACAGTCACACACTTATTTGTCAGAGCATGCTGCACAGTATACACATGGAGCTGAATGTTTTCATGACTCTACTTGCTGCCATCTCCTAAAGAGATTAGTAATATTCCTGAACCAAACAGTCCATTTATGGCTCTCCTGCTGCCCTGAGAACATCTGGGAAGTGCTGTTTACGTTCTTTCCACATACACCCAAGCAACAGCAGCAGCAGATGGTAAAGCAACCCAGAGTAGCTGATGACATGATGGTCACACAAGCAGAGGAAGTAGCTGATCATTCCTGCACACAGCCCATTAAATCCTGAAAGCTGGTGTCGTCTCACCAAAGTGACAATAATAGATCAACAAGGCTAAAAAAGCTGGAAGAAAAAGAAAGAGAGAGCACATGAACACACAAGAGCTGCTGAGTGTGAGTGAACCATTTGAAACAGGAAAGAGCTCTGTGCTGGATTGAGTAAAAGCAGCAGCATGTGGCTACTATAAAAGGAAGTCTGTTCTTACAATGAGAACTATTTGCCAGTATGATGACCCATCACAGGACTAAAAAAGTTTAAAATCTAGCTTTTTTAATAACCCAGTGGAAAGTTGATGTCATGGCAGGGATCTCTTTTCAGACTTTTAATAAGTAACAACCAAACCCTACAAATTAAGTTTTACATGGAGTTAAGTAAGCTAAGATTAGGCAAAGACACTACAGAAGGTGATCAAGGGCTCCCAGCCAGCTATACTTATCACCTGGCTTTAAGTACTTAAAAGGCAGTGTACCCTCTCTGTGCTATTCTGCTTCCTACTTCTTCTACCACAACTCTTGGGTCTGTACTTCCAGGCTCAGGCCTCCCTACAACCACAGCACAGCAGATTCCCAAGAGCTGTCACATGAAGCCCTTAATGCACAGCAAGGGCCACTTCAGGTGTAAGCATGGTGAACGCACACAGCTTGCTAGGCAAAGAACATCAGGCAAACAGCATCCCAGCCCTGGAATTACAGTCCAGCACAGACAAAAAGAGCACAGAGCAACCCAGGAGAACTGAATAAAGTTTTCATGGCTTTGTTTCGTAGAATTAACACATTTTTACTTGTGTGACACATACTTCAGAATAACAGAATCAAGAGTAGGCAACATATGGAAAAAAGACAATGAGACCAGACCAGATGGTAGGGAGGAAAGCTCAGTTGGGAACTGATGGATGAACAGAGAGGCTTGAAGGATGACATCCATGGTCTGACTCAAGCAGCAGAATGGAAGGCAAGCAGGGAGGGTATATTTAAGCTTGCAGAAGGATGCTGAAATGATCACAACGTTAACATTAACAGTGAGGGAGTGGAGAAAGACACGTTGGGAATAAGAGATCAACACTGCAGGCTAGATTTTGCTCACTGACATGATATGAGTTAAGCCCAAGAGACCATCAGACCAACAGAGTAAGGACTGGCTATGTGCAAGTATCCTGGCAGAGCATTTATTTGCTTGGGAAAGACATGCTCTGGATCAGGAGGATTTACACTTTGGCAAAGAGAACAATAGTCTTCAAGGTACCAGGCATGTTCCCATAAGGCATCTGATACCAGCCACAGCTTGAGAAAGTACACTTTAGCCTGATCCAAGATGGTGAAAACAGCAGTTAGGTTTATGGATTCAGAGAAGGGCGAGCTGGAAGTGCAAACAGATTGCAAGACATTGAACTGTGAAGAGAATGATGGAGATGCTGACCTATCTTGTTAACTTTGAATTGAATTCTGAATTAGAAAAGATAAAAAAGGCATATGATTCAATGACAGCTTGAAATGTATGTTTGTGAGACACCAGAGAGAAGAAATCCCAGCAGTAAGTAGAGAACGGAACCCCAAAGTACACCTCATTAATTCCATATAATTATAATAAATAAGTAACCCAAGCACAATTCTCAAACAAATCCATGAGGTTGACAAGACTAACAGGGTGTCCTCTTACAAAAAGAACAGAGGAAATCAGAGACTTATGAGAGCCACAGCTCCTATCAGACCTAAGGGTTATCACTTACACTGTCCTGGGAAGAGAAAAGAATGAGGCTTAGACACCACAGATGATTTGTAATGTAGGAGGGAGGAGACCATGGAGTTGTATGCATGGTAAATGGGAACAGGTTTTACCTGTCCTCAGGTCAGATGTTTCTACAAGAACCTGCAGTAAAAATTCCAACAAGCCTCCAGGTTCCTGAGGCATTGGTCACTTGGAAAAAGTATTTGTGCCCTGGGAACAGAGAAGAACCTCGTGGTGTATATATTGCAAAAGCTGCCTTACAGACATCTGACAGTGGCACATTCAAAGCAGTGGAAGGCATTACTAATGCTGGAGGAAGACTGGATGTTCAGAAAGGTTATACCAGCCAGCTCATAATGCAGCAAGACACACTGTACTACCCTGTGAACATCCACTTTGATAGTCTGGATGACCATGAGAAAGCAGACTGCAGATACGCAGCACGTTCGCTGCCTCACAGTAACAAGTGAACTCTCTTCACCTGCAGTAATGTGCAGAAGTTTACCCCACTCCCACACAGGGACACATTACTTTACACTTACAAAGCATATCCACAGGACAGGCAGCACATTATTTATACACAGCTTTTGGCAACTTCCGTCCTTCACTCAGAAAGGCACAACTTGTACGATGGAGCAATATCTCGGAGTTAACCGACTGACATAGCTGCAGAGTGGAAACAACGACCTCTCAGCTAGGAAAGTTCTTCCTCCAGGTCACAGATATCCTCACAAGGGGAAGGCTGAACCTTGGAATGCCAGAGTACAAGGCTGAAGACAGAACTAGGCTGTGTCGGTGTAACAAAGGGATTTCCTGACACATCGAGTGTCTCTATTGTCTTTCCTTTCAATGGAGAGCATGGCAGCAAACAAAGACATGAAGAAAGGCTGTTTGGCAACGTCAGAGTTGTGCAGGAATCACCATTCAGAACTAACATGAGGGAATGCTATGATCCTTTTTTCTCAGTCCAATGCTGAAAGGACACAGCAAAAAAACTTTCTCATCTTCCTGACAGGAATGTCACCAAACTGGTAAAACAGCATTGTAAAGAAGAGCAGCAGATGGATCATTCTTACATAGGTTCAGAGCCAGGGCTGAGGCAGAAGTCCAACTGTCTGATGGACAGGTGTGCAACACTCATCTCAGGAACACAGAAACCACATTTGGTCTCACCCTACTGCAGCTGCCTAAGTGCACAGTGAGGTAAAATTGCAGATGGGAGCTGAACAAAAGGATGGCAGATTTCAAGGACTTCAAAAGCTGTACCTAGACTAATATGGGATGTTGCTATTCCTTTTTTTTTTTTTCTTCAGACAGATATCTATGTTCCTCATGTTCACTTATCTAGGACCTCCTAGTGCCCCAGGAACCATCAACGTGTTTAGCAAGCCAGGGCCAGATGCAGCAGTGCTCATCTGAGTGGGAGAACCACAATCATGTCCAAGGCTGGATGGGCAATGATAGACTAAACTCAACCGAAGGAAACAAGTTGATATTATCAGCCCCAGGATGATCCTTGACTTTCAGACCTATTTTATTGACATTACAAGAAGGGTGACACACAGGGGAGAAGATGTGTACCCAAACATTGTGGGTTTTTTCTATAGCAGATACTTCAAATGTCTGCCCTGAGAACGAGGATGAGCTCACTCCCTCAAGCAGGAGCTGCTGCAGGCAGGGCTTCCTGCCAGGGCATGCTTTGTATACACCTGAACAGTTTTAAGTCTGGATCTGAAGTATTTCAGGAAATGAAGGAATAAATACATTATTTCACTTAACTTTGCCACTCCTCTGAACAGAAACATTCTCTCTGATATCTTTGGAGTTGGAAAAGAGCGTCAGTAAAATATTACGGCAACACTTCTGTAAGATGCTGTTAACTTTTTCATGAGCAAGAGGCAAAGAACATCAGGCAATTAAAAGTAGAACTAACAGTGGTTAAATTTGAAGTGTTGGAGCAAATGGAAACTCTGACACCTAAATGAATTCATATCAGAGAAAGAAAACCATTAATTCCTCCTTTAGATTACAGCATTTGTAATCTGCATCAATACCCAATCTTCCCTGGCACAAACAAAGGACCACTGCACTGCCCATGGCACCCAGGACAGACATTCAGAGCACAGCTTATCCATCTCCCTGTATTACTGACCCACTGTGTGGAGTTACTGCAAAGAGCAGATGCTTTAGCTCTGTCTGTGAAGCACTGAAACACAACTCTGGAGCGAGCTGCAGTGGGATGTGCTCATGGACCCTTCTGCAAGGTCTGTTTTTACTGATTTAACTAAGGGGCATGAATACATCATGTCATCTTGTCTTAGCAGCAAGGGTCTGTGGCTGTGATTCACACAGCAGAATGTGGAAGTGAAGTACCACTTGATTCTCCACCTCCCATATTACCCAGCATTCAGAAATGGCATCTATTTTTCAGCAGATACCACATTTGAAGTTGAGGTCACTAATTCCTGGTGACATTACTCACCCTCAAGAACAGGTCCAGTGCACTGTGAACAACTGTCATAAATTTTATTACATATCTGTAGTTTTGAGATCTCTTTGAAAAAAAAAAAAGACAACCTGGTGCTGCTGAAACAATTTGGACCTGGGGATACTGACTGACAGCCGGCTGAACATGAGCCAGCAGTGTGCCCAGGTGGCTAAGGTCAATGGTATCCTGGCCTGTATCAGGAATGGTGTGACCAGCAGGAGCAAGGATGTCATTGTGCCCCTGTACTCAGCACTGGTTAGGCCACACCTTGAGTATTGTGTCCAGTTCTGGGCCCCTCAATTTAAGAAGGACATTGAGACTCTTGAACGTGTCCAGAGAAGGACAACGAGGCTTGGGAGAGGCCTTGAGCACAAGCCCTACGAGGAGAGGCTGAGGGAGCTGGGATTGTTTAGCCTGGAGAAGAGGAGGCTCAGGGGAGACCTTATTGCTGTCTACAACTACCTGAAGGGTGGTTGTAGCCAGGAGGGGGTTGGTCTCTTCTCCCAGGCAACCAGCACCAGAACAAGAGGACACAGTCTCAAGCTGTGCCAGGGGAAGTTGAGGCTGGAGGTAAGGAGAAAGTTCTTCACAGAGAGAGTTGTTAGCCATTGGAATGTGCTGCCCAGGGAGGTGGTGGAGTCACCATCCCTGGAGGTGTTCAAGAGAAGAACCAGTGCTAGTATTCCAACATGCTGCACACTGGAGGCCCAGCACTAGACATGTAGGATGAGCAAGAAGCAACATCTCCATCATAATCTATCCGATACCATAATGGCTCCCAGAAGAAAAAGGATGTGGGGGAGATGTCCCTAGTGTTTCCAAGATACACAGGAAGATCCAGATAAGAAAAAGACAACTGGTGAAGCATCACAGACTAAACTGTCCTAAAGGGCTGCCAGGGCCAGTAAAAGCTCTGTCCCTGACTGCTTCCTTCTTGGTAATTGCCCTGGGAAACATAGGGGTGCATACTGAAACAGTGAAAGGCATGGCACCTATGACATATAGAGGGACAGCTTAGTTGTCTGAGAAATGAAGAATAATACACCTTCTTAAGCTGAGGTGGCTTCCTGGATCAACAAAAGCCCTTAGTCATGGGCTCAAGTTTAAAGTGCAACACAAAGAAGCAAAGACATAATAAACTCTGTCTTCAGTGGCAGCCAGTACTTCAGTGGGAGGCTCTGGGGCATTGTCACAGGCTGTATCACTCAGATTCCCTCTTCTCACACAATATTTACATATGTGCAGTACATGTTAATTCACTCCCAAGATTAAGCCAGAGAGCAGGAATATGCCTGCCTTTTCAGAACCTTTTCAGAGCCATGACCCTGTCAGACTAAACCCACTGACTCTTTTGTACACCAAGAAAGTAAGCTCAGAAACCTGGCACACCAGCTAACACTGAATCTGTAGACTGAGCTCTCTGCTCCACAAAGCAAAACAAGATTAGGCTGGCTTCTTAACAAATGTTTCATGTTTCCCTGCCACTGCACAGGGGAAGACAAGCTGGTTAAAGCAGTTTTTAGAACTTGCTTCCCCTTCTGTTCATGTGCTGGTAATACCCTTGCCCAGTTTAACAGCAACTCTCACAGCTCCTGCAAACTGGAGGTACTTTCAAGCGCAATATTGCTGCTGGGTTGTTTCCCATCGGTCAAATCTTTCTTGCAACCAAACAAAAGGGGATGAGAGCATGGCTGCAGACCTCAAACTTCAAGATCCAGGAAGGCATGATGTCAGGATTCCTGCACACATCCCCCCAATTCCTGACTAATGCAACAAAGAGTTTGCCTGTTCCTTACAAAGTCATTCACTACAGACTCACCAACAAACGAAGCCACAAAGTGGAAGAAAGAATTTCTCCCATTATGCACTGTGCCTGTCACCTTCTCATGTTCAAGACACACAACACAGAGGTATCCAATGCCAAGCAGACATGTGAAGTTTCAAGAAATTCAGTCTTAAAAAACCAACCAAACAACAAAAGGTGGTTTTTGTCCAAAGATCAAACACTCTACTCATTAATTACATTGAGTTTCTTTTTCAGGTGAATAGAGAAACTGCTGAATGGTGCAGTTCTAGGAACTCACAGTCACTCAAAACAACAATCCCATGTTGCTTTTGATGAAACCTATATGCACTGTGGAAGGTATGCAAAGAGCAAGGCAGCTGCCAAACACAAACACGGACAGTCAAGCCAAGCCAGCACCCATTTAATCTTTGATAAGAGTCATCTTGAGGCAGCTCTGTCTGATAATAGGTTAGAATAGTCTAATACCATCTCTTCTTTGAGAGACATTCTAAATAAATTCATTTTTAGGCCACATCCCTCTGAATTACACCAGACTCTTTAATTACTTCATGTAGACATCAGTGAATCCAGGTAACTAACAATTTCTATTCAGCTGCCATTGGAGAAACAAATCATCCTTAACTACAAAGATTCATTTTCCCTGAAGACAAGGACATAACCTTGGGATTTGCCACTCCACACATTTCTGTCCTTCCTCTGTTTCCTATCTGCCTTCTCAAGCATTTCTGTTATATTGCTGTATTACAGCCACATGACTTCAGAGAGCAGAGGTGGTTGGTCCAGTCACCTTTATTTAATTCTCCATGGGAGCTATAGATCTGATGCAGAGACAGACAACCAGCTCTTCCCACAAAATCTGTATAACTGTACCTATTTTTAAGTTTGTCATTTCACATCAGAAGCGGTACATTAGGAGTTCAGGAAACCAAGGCGTGCATGAAATGGGGAGAGGAGAATGAGCAACCTCAACCTCACTCCAGGAAACATGTTCAAGTGCACATGAAATGAGCTGGAACTGTTTTTCACCAGTCCACAGCATGGGCTACCACACAGCTTGCTTTCTGCTGCTACCTCTGAAGAATTGTCCCTAGACACTGCAGAAGAGCTTACAGACTATGATTCATTTAATACCTGCTGCTATTAAGTACCTTAGCAGAGATACCACTTGGAGTTAAGAATCCAGCAATTGTCTTTGCATAAAATGCTTTATCATTTATAAGTAGGACATGGGAAGCAGGAAGGAATTCAGTCAGGACAAATATAAGTTGGATTAAGTCCATCTGACATTTAAAGATGACCATGCACAGACTCCATTTTTTCTCTCCAGGAAAATTTTAGTGGAAGCTGGTGTTACACAGGGAAGATCAGTATTTAACCACCATGTCTCTCTCAAAAGCCGTTTTCTGCTCCCCAAAATCAGTGTAGCTTGGAGGCAGAATGGAGAAAAAATAAAATCAATAAAAAGCCAGGCCACAATGGGTATCTTCTGTGTGAATTCATGGAATCAAAAGGAAGCTTTGGAGAGATTGTTGTCAGAGTAAGCTCAGGCTGGAGACTAATGGCAGAAGGGAAACGCCCTTCCTTTAGTACCCCGTGGTGTTTCGAGAGAAACCTTCCCACCAAAGGCATGCTCTGGTGTGTCAATGACCATTTCTATCTTCGTGATCTGCTGACTGCTCAGGCAAAAAGATGTCCATCAACTAATCAAGAACAAAATACTTAAGAGAAACCCTGCCTTCCCAACAGCTCCCCGTACTGTGGGGTCTGTGGTTGCCAAGACATTTGAGAGGTCTCATGAAGCAGCTCAGCAAAAAAGCTGGCTCCCAGAGAGCACCCACCGAAAGACCCAGTAACTGGCACTCCCCATCCACCACCCCATACTCCATAACTAAAATATGAAGTAAAACAAATTCTCAGGCTGTAGCTACTAAACTAATAAGAGAAGAAAATGCTGTTCCAGGACTTTACCTCTTGGCTGCTTCTTTGAGACAGACACTGGGGAGAAAAGAAAGAAAGAAAAAGAAAGAAAAAGAAAGAAAAAAGAAAGAAAAAGAAAGAAAAAGAAAGAAAAAGAAAAAAAAAGAAAAAGAAAGAAAAAGAAAGAAAAAGAAAGAAAAAGAAAGAAAAAGAAAGAAAAAGAAAGAAAAAGAAAGAAAAAGAAAGAAAAAGAAAGAAAAAGAAAGAAAAAGAAAGAAAAAAGAAAAAGAAAGAAAAAGAAAGAAAAAGAAAGAAAAAGAAAGAAAGAAAGAAAGAAAGAAAGAAAGAAAGAAAGAAAGAAAGAAAGAAAGAAAGAAAGAAAGAAAGAAAGAAAAAAGAAAAAGGAAAAAGGAAAAAAGAAAAAAAAAAAAAGAAAAAAAAGGAAAAAGGAAAAGGAAAAGGAAAAGGAAAAGGAAAAGGAAAAGGAAAAGGAAAAGGAAAAGGAAAAGGAAAAGGAAAAGGAAAAGGAAAAGGAAAAGGAAAAGGAAAAGGAAAAGGAAAAGGAAAAGGAAAAGGAGAAAAAGAAAGAAAGAAAAAGAAAGAGAAAGAAAAAAGAAAAAGAAAGAAAAAGGAAAGAAAGAAAAAGAAAGAAAGAAAAAGAAAATAATACAAAATGCTAGGAAAAAAATAAGAGAAACTGAGAAAGCATGAAGAATATTTCAATGCTACTAGAAGAACAAAAGATTTTAAAAAATAATAAAATAACTTTGCTAAAAAACTTAAGAAAAAAAAAAGTTGTTTAACAGGCAGCAACTGTTCCTGTTTCCTTGGGTCACTGCTCTCAAATAATGACTTTAGGACAACTGTCAACAAAGCAGCCTTTTGAACAGCAGGAGCAGGGCAACTACACCAACCCAGCAACACAAGTCATCAGGGACTCAGCCCTAGGTAGTTTTTAACCTCTTCAGATGCAATCCCTATGTAAGAAGGTTTGAGAGATTTAAACAGCATAGAGAGGGAAGCTATCTGAACCACCATGTTCCTTCCAAAGTAATGTCAGAATGCAAGACAGGCTCTTTGTCTCAGACACTGAAAAGAGCATTAAAATCAAATGACAAGATTTAGAGAGTATAAGTTCTGCCAGAAATAATTATCATGGTATAGTTTCTGGTGGTTTTTTGGTGGTTAGGGGTTTTGCTTTGGGGTTTGTTTTTTCCAACTGGGGAAGCATCAAGAAGAACATGCCTTTTAAAGCAAAATCTCTTCTTACTTTACTCTCAAAAAGCAGTGGCTTTCAACTCCCTAAGCACTTTCAACTTATGGTTCTTGCTTTACCTCTGCTGTTCAAAAATCTGTAACTTTGTTCCACAGATCTACCAGAGGAAAAAAATCTACTCAGAAAGCAAGCAGAAGTATCTTATTCAATGTCTTCCTCTGTGTAAAAAGCCTTAAGTTTTCCATTTTTATGGAGAAATATTAGTTCAATATTTCATTCTGAAATCCCTTCTTCAGATCATGCTGCCCTTCTTCCCATCCAAAGGCAAGTGCATGCTCTGACAACTCTGCAAGAACACTTAGCTCATACAAAAGCCAGCACAGATAAAAAGCAGTAACTCTTCTTCCAACAAAATAGGTGAAATCTATCACCTTGTTTTACAGAGTGGGAAAACAATGGCAGGAAGTAGGCAGCAGAGGAAGAAATAGAACTACTGACTCTGGTGATTGTTAATTCTTGTTTAAATGACATTTCTATGTTTCCCGTCTGCTGGCAGATGAGAACATAATGTGCAGAGAGCAGCTCAGGACAGCTTCTGGGACAGCCATGCTGTGATCTCGTGGATGGGATGCAGCAGTGGGAGCCAACAGACCTGAATTCTGTTCTGCTCCCAGCACTGACTCACTGTGCCATTTCTGCTTCAGTCAATTAATTCTTTCTTCTTCGGCTTCTTCATTTTGCAGAGCGGTACCTGGTAACATTTGCCCTCCTTTCATCAAGCAAGTTGAAATCTACAGATTAAAAAACTCTGCAAATACATGAGGTATTACTGATCAAAGTTCCAATTTCTTTGAAGGTCTGTAGAAGGAAAGCTGCAGGAAGATAGGCTTATGAAAACAAACTGAATGTGCACTGCAGGAGCCAAGCCTTGGTTCAGTAGCAGGATTGTGCCTAGAGTGCATGTTTACAAACAATCGTGATCAGGAATGGGTTTGTGTACTGGAACGCTGACTAGGAAGCAAGTGGAAAGTAAAATAAGTCATGCTGTTAAACTCAGCTTCACATGGAAAGCAAACCCTGAATACACAAATATCAAAGTATTGTGCTGCACTTTGGCCACAACAACCCCATGCAGAGCTACAGGCTGGGGTTAGAGTGGCTGGAGAGCTCCCAAACAGAGAGGGACCTGGGGGTGCTGATTGACAGCTGCCTAAACATGAGCCAGCAGTGTGCCCAGGTGGCCAAGAGGGCCAAGGCATCCTGGCCTGCATTAGGAATAGTGTGGCCAGCAGGAGCAGGGAAGTCATTGTGTCCCTGTAGTCTGTATTGGTTAGGTCACACCTTGAGTGCTGTGTCCAGTTCTGGGCCCCTCAGTTTAAGAAGGACATCGAGACACTTGAATGTGTCCAGAGAAGGGCAACGAGGCTTAGGAGAGGCCTTGAGCACAAGCCCTATGAGGAGAGGCTGAGGGAGCTGGGGTTGTTTAGCCTGGAGAAGAGGAGGCTCAGGGGCGACCTCATTGCTCTCTACAACTACCTGAAGGGTGGTTGTAGCCAGGAAGGGGTTGGCCTCTTCTCTCTAGCAACCAGCACCAGAACAAGAGGACACAGTCTCAAGCTGCACCAGGGGAAGTTTAGGCTCGAGGTGAGGAGAAAGTTCTTCACTGAGCGAGTCATTCGCCATTGGAATGGGCTGCCCGGGGAGGTGGTGGAGTCACCGTCCCTGGAGGTGTTCAAGAGGGGACTGGACGTGGCACTTGGTGCCATGGTCTAGTCATGGGGTCTGTGGTGACAGGTTGGACTCGATGATCTTCGAAGTCTCTTCCAACCTTCGTGATACTGTGATACTGTGAAAGCTTGGCCGTGAATTTGAGCTCAAGATGCAAATACAGATTCAAAGCAGGACTAATAAGCCGATACTTGTAAATACCAAGCAGTTATTAACACATTTTATAAGATTAACACCTGCGTAACAGCAGAGAATACACAAACACCATTGAGTAATCAGCCAGTCCTCATTTACACACAATAGGATACTAGCACACATACTGCAAAAGTTGAGCTTTAGTGGTCAGCGTCTCAAGGCTTCAAAATTACATTGGAAACCATTTGATCCTGAATACTGAGCAAGCTCTGATACATGAAGAGCAGGACACGGAGATGGAGGGGCATGTGTAGGTTTAAATCTGCACTGCCAACAGGTGCAATTCTCAAGTTCTGTATGTCTCACTTCACTCACAACATTACACCAGTTTTCAAAGCATGATCCTCCAAATAATATTCTTTTCATTGACCTGCTGACTCTCCAGACTTATAAGCTTAGGAGTGAAATGTAGGAATAGGTTTCCTTGCCAGCCAGCTCCTCCCTCTTAATTCGAGTTCCAAGAACATAATGAAACTAACAGAGGAAGTTTCTGAAACAAGGAGGAGTACTGAGAACAAGAAAACAAGGTTAGCCAGGACTGTCATTAATTATATAACCCAGCCTTTGGGTAACTGGACATTTAGGGAAAGGGGCTGAGAGAATGTCAGAAGCATCAGCCCCTGCAGCATTACATCATCTGGTCTGCTAGTTATTTAGCAGGTACACAATTTGTACGAGGGGGAAAATAACCAGCCATCCATTTATTTCTAGGACAGAAGACTATGAATCCCCACAACACTCTCAGAAAGAGGGCACGTAAAATGAATATGTTATGCTTCCTTTTAAACTGATTTCTTTGCATGGAGCTTGTGCTCTTGTTTTCTCACTTCTGCTAGCCTCTCTGACTCCATTGTGCTGTCCTGTATAACACCTTTTTGTCAATCACGTTCTAAATTCTGTGCTCTTATTCTCTGAGCAAGTAAGGAACTTGCTCTCTATCACCCAGGCACATGCAGCAATTGCTGTTGCTGAAATATATCCAAAAATGCAAATTATTTTGGGTGGCACTGATGAATGGAAGAAAGGAAGCAGAACATCACATTTTTTTTTTCAAAATGAAATGTTAGGCTCAAACATATTTCAAAGGTAATTAGGAGGAGGAAAGCATTTATAATCTCAAATACTCAATAGTGGAGTCTTGCCAGCAAGTATTTTATTTCCTTTTAGGCAGTGAAGCAGGTGTCAAAATGAAGGATGGAAGAGAAATGTATTTTTAATGAAGTGAGCAAACTATATTCTATTTCATCAAAACAGGAGAAAAATGTCATGAAGAAAAAAATGTTCAAGTAAGGAGATTGGTATTTAATGGGATCCAGCCCTTCAGAGGACTGTAAGCAAGAGCAACTGCACTTGTGAGCAGCAGTATGGTGCTCTGGAAATTAGAAAGAGAACAGAGACAGAATAGGAAACATGATCAAACATAGATGGCTGCTCACACAGCTAAGTACACTGTCCAGATACTTGAAAGTCATAAGCAGAATGTAACCCTTTCTGTCCTGGAGCCTTCATCCCCTTAAGATCAGAGACTGTGGCTTTTGCAGCTCCCCAGCATATCTCAGGGCCTCCCACCATGGCATCGTCCAGACACTTCCTCCAGCACCATCGCTCACTCATTCCCTACTTTATGAGCTCCCAAGTCCTAAACATCTCTCCTTTTCCCAATATGAGACCTGACAGCTCAGGGTTCCTCTATCTCCTGCCATGTTTCTCCAGCTCCATATCACTACCTAAAGCTAGATTGCACTACTGCTACAAGCTTCAGCACCCAGCTCCTCAGCCCCAACTACAGACACAAAGCCCTGATCTCTAGCAGACACTGAGCAAAATTCAAAGTTGGGCTGTGATTTCCATAGAATTACCTGCACACAACTCAGAGCATAAGCAGGAGAAAGCCACAGAAAAAAAAATTAGTTGTACCACAGTCTTCCCCATACCTTCTAGGAATCAGAAAACATTAAGATTCTTTTTTCTGCCTTGCACTGCTGAACACTTTGAAATAAGTCTCATAAGATTAGTTGGAACCACGTACATTATAGTTTGTAGAAGCTGCCTTCTGAAAGGATTAAGTCCTAGCTGCACTAGGATAGTACATAACTCAGAGATTTGTACAAAACAGCAAGAACAAATACGACCCCTGGGGAAGACAAAAAGAGGAGGGATGTGTGAGGAAAATAGCTCATTCACAAGGCTTCCCTCAAAAGCACATGAGCCAATCCATACCCTACTATATTATAGACAGATTTCTCCATAACAATTAAGGAAACTCTCAGAGGTCTGTTAGGCTCACCACCTGATGCTGGACCATGCCAAGAAAACCACACCAAGGGAAAACTGTTCAGCCACTGCTCTGCTAAGTGAATGAGCAAAGTAAGCTCCCTTTGAAACCAGTAATTGACCCTCAGAAAGGGACTATTACTTGCCTGAAGCTGACAAGACTTATGAATACCAGAACCCTGACTTGAGGCAACTTATTTGTTATCATCTGGCTTCCAAGTGAAGTTCCTGGGATTGACTCAGTTTCCAAGAAACATCCCTACTGATGCCACCCCACTAGAAAAATGTGACTGATATAGACCAAGATAGACCCAAGATAGACCTGCTGCTGTAGCTGAGGCTCAGATTTACCAGTGTTTGTTAGTCCAGATATAACTTCTTGTAATGCAGCAGCCAGTTTCAGATTTCAGTTCAGAAGGATCACATTTGTTTTAGAGTGATGTGAAACTCAAGTGAGGCTCTGAGACTTCACCTTTATCAGAAAACAAAGTCCTATTTACATTACTGGCTGCACTGATGGTTTAGTCGGCTCTGCAGTCGTCCTTTATTTACAGCACACAGTGGTCTAGAGGGAAGAACAGCAATTAGGAAGCCAAGTGATCTGCCTTAGGATATGACTGTTAAAAACTAAGCAAGCATGACTGCCCAAAATCCTGTTAGCAGTAATACAATCCTGTCCATAACATAGCATTTTGAAGGCTGCTCTATTAAATGCAAATCTCCCTGGCTTCTCTGGATTAAACTAGATACATCTCATTTGGAAATATCCTTAAAAAGTAAACATCCAAACACAAAATTCAAATGCAGTGAATCACACTGTCCAGCTAACTGCAGTCTTCACTGGTGTGTGTCTGCCACAATTGCTACTGCAATACTCAACCATTTCAGCATAAAGATGATGATGTAGATCGTTGCGAGATTGTGCTTAATTTTTTGGCAGAATGGGCTTTCCATTTTGGAGGCAGCTGGCTCTGCACAGGGATATCCAGGCAACAGTTCAGGACTTGTATTTGGAGAGGAGACAAAAAAATTCCACTATTTCTTCGTTCACTGCAAAACTATTCCTTCCCCACCACATCCAACATTTGAATTAGGTGCCTAAAAAACACACATGCATACTTCACAATACAAGCTCAACGACTTCCACAGCTCCTCAGTCCGCGCTGGTGGTATTGCTTCAACTCTGTTTACAGTGTGATTCAGTCATTTTCACAGCAGTGAACTATGATGGCATGAAGAAAGCATCTGTGTCACCAACGAGTGAACAAAGAAGGACAGTTAAAGTTCAGAAGGAACAACATAAAACATTCCTATAAAGCCAGATCTTAATAGTTCTGTACTCAGGAATACTCCAATTATATTTTAAGATAGATAATGCATTAGGGAGACTTAGGAAGAAATATTTACACACATGCAGGCTACATAGATTCGGTTATTTGTGGCATAAATTTCAATAGACTCTGTACAACTCTGCTTGTCCATCTGACTGCTGTGACTGCAGAATAATTTCTCAGGTGCCCTCAAAGGGCTATTGTTGAAACAAAGTTAGTCATGGTACTGCCTGGCACCAAAATCAACTTTAGTAATTACGTAAGGTGGCAGCAATACCACTTGGAGGGCTTGTTTACCAGCGACATTGCACAATGTGAAGTGGAACACGCCTGCCAGACGTGGCTGCAGTTCAAGACGAAAATCTGCTTGCGGAGTTACCGGGCACTCTGGCCAGCTATCACCTCAGTAGCTAGGGAGGAAAAGTGTAGGTCCCTGCAATGTACAGACGCAACTATCTAACCAGCACAATGCTGCAGCCACTAGTTATAAATGTAGGTTTTAACTGAGAAGTGATGGCTATCACCCTGATCACATTCAAGACTTGAGATTTTGAACAAAATCATTGTACAGGCAGAAATGTCTATGGCTGTGGATGTGAGCGTGACCATGCTCAGCTCAGTACAGGACACATACAGACCATTCTGATATTGCCTCACATAAACCTGTAGGCACAACTCATCTAATCAGAAGCTGTATCAACTGGCTTTAGCAATTTATTCTTCCCTTTTGTCCTCTCCACACTGTTTGAGCCAAGAACACACCTACCTGCTGCTATCACCACCATGCACCTTCTAGAGGACAGGCACTATGAGCTCATTTGTTTAAGCACATTCAGTGAGTAATTTTGCCAAATATACTAGTGTGTTAATGTAGCTAATTAAACAATGTGCTGGGAGAGAGCAAGCTGGAGTACAGAGTACCACAATCTGGTAAGAAACAGAGATGGTTGAGACTCCACATTATACCTCCTGAGCAAACGGACACTTCCACTACCATTTGTTGCTTATCAGGCAGTGACAAAACACCACACAGTCACTATTGCTCCTTAACAACTGGCAAATATTCTAACATAGGCCAAACAAATCCCACACAAGTTTAAGTAAGATTTGAGAGGTTACAGAAAGATTTTGAGTCACGACTGTCTCAAATTTGTTGAGAGAAAAATGATAGGATTATGAAAGGCAGCTTTGCTCCTTTTCTTAAGACTGAGGACTAAACTAAAGCTATTTTCCATAGGCTCACAAGTGAATGAGAAATTGTTGTCCAAGAAGTTGCTCAGTTTGGAAAAGATTTTTCTTCTTAGGACCCTAAATCACAAACAATCTACTGGTTTGCCCTCACTAATCTGGCTGGGAATGGAAGGTGGAGAAACAGACCTCCCTGATGTTGACAAAGCAGCCTGTATCACCAGTTCCACAACTGTGCCAGGTCAGATGTCTGAGCATCAGTCTGCCTACTAGCCATCAAAACTCTTAGGTCTAAATTAACCCCAAACTTACTGCCTCTCCTAAAAGCAAAAATGTTGGAAGTGTGTCAGCTTTGGTTAAGACTGGACAATTTGATTTCAAAAAAGACACATAGGAACCAAAGCAAAGACCTGCCTGTGTCCCCAAACAAAAATGTTTGTTTCTATCTGAATCAGAATAAAAAGTATCATTTATCACAGGTGGGGCAAAGAAGAGCTGGCTGTGGGGGCCTGTTGCACTGTACAGATGGAATAAGAGTATTTGCCACAAAGAACTTCCACTCTAAATCAGCATTTAGATCTAAATCCCTCCTAAGCCTGGCTCCTTCCCCATGACCTTCAAAATCCAGGTATAACAGGTATAACACACTGCTACCTCATTCAGATTATCAAGCAGTAAAAAAACCTCAAACAACAAAATCCCCAAGCCAACAAACCCCAATGAAAACATCATAGTAATTACTCACAGGAAATACGTTCTGAATTTCTCAATTAAATACAAAAACGAGGATTCACAGGTATTTGCCACTCTGTGCCAAAAGCATGGCCAGGCAGAACTGAGAATTGCCCACAATTAGAACAAAAAATGACAGTCTATTCTAGTTTTTTCTCAGTCTAATCAGTAGAAGCTACCAAAATACTTCAGAAGTTTCATCATCTTCTACAAGTCCATCAGTATCTCTTTCATGCAAATAGGCAGATGCCAAGAAAAGCCAACAGATTCAAGAGAACTTGCAGCCTTTCTCTCTATCATGTCCACATTCAGTGCCCAGGAGTCAGCTCATTTTTACTTTGGTAATTCTCAACACCAGGGCAGTCCGGCACCAGTACCTGCTGCAGAAGCTAAGCCTCCCTGTTAACTGGACCACACAACATCTGAGAAACCTTCTGGCCCACAACCACCATTCAAGATGACCCAGGCTTACTGTTTAATATGATTTTAACCATTCATATGGGCTGTAAGTAAGGTGACACTGGGTCTTACAGGTTCAAGTGGGAAATACTCTTTCAGATCCAGCAATATTACTCAAAATCCCTGATCAAATAGGTATGAAGCTGCTTTGCTGACAAAGTTCCAACAAGCCAGGAGGACAGGCAACAAGGGAAAATCTGCCTCTCTCTTGCAGCCAAGTAAGTTTCAAAAAATAAGAAGGAATCAGGCCTTCCGGAAACATGAACTGATTTAGTAGTTCTGTAGGAGGGCTGCTGTCTCGTGACATGCTTTGAACAGACCTGTTCTGAAGCCTCCAATCTGGAAGCTGAAAACTTGGCTCCTTACCAACATCCCAGCAGGACTAGAGAGATTAGTGCAAATGAAATGCTTTGAAAAATAAAAAGTATTAGGTAAGCCCTAAGTATTATTTAAACATTAAAGATACTTGGGACAGAATAATTATTATTCACTTGAAATTACTGTGAAAACATTATTTTATTTATAAATTAAATGCCTTTTATACCAGCAAAGGTAGACACTGATAAGTCAAGAAAAGAGAAGTCCAACAGCAAAAAAAAAGTATGGTCCCAAAAAGGACAAGTAATAAACCAAGCTATTTCCATATCTGATACCAACCAATATGCCTCAGACTCTGACTAGTGGAGAAAACTTCCAAGAAACATGTTCAAGCACTTTGGGTTCTTCAGCCTGGCCAAATATGAACCCACAAGTCTAGGAGACAGGAAAGAGATTCAGTCACATGGACCAAAAAGTTTTCTTTGATTTTTAACTGGTGAACAAGAGGGACTTTTTTTGGCCATGGGCTGTTTTCATTACTTGTCATCTCTGCCTCGATCTTCTGCAGAAGAGTGTGGGGCAACCTATTCCTCCTAGAGCTATTTTTTCTGGGAACAAAACTCAAGCCCAAACTTCTAGCTGGTCTGCTGTGGTTCTCTCTGTAACTGATGTTAATGCCCTAGCACTCTTCAAAAAGCTCAGCTCTAAGAGAGAAGGATTAAAAAAAAAAGAAAAGAACCGGCCTTCCCAACTGCAGTAGCAAAGCAGCTAACAGCAGTGATTTCTTCAGGTGTGGTACCAACACAGACCCATGAAATCTGTGGTCTCCAGAAGAACATAATGCCTTTCCATTTAGAACCTCTGAATTTTGGACTCTAGAACACACAAAGAAGCAGCTTTCAAAGTTCTTAACGATCCAACCCTTTAATCATACATAGGCATAGCAGCCTATGTAGTCTGTGCTGAAGACAGGGTGCTTTGGCACCTGCCCAAGAAACCAGCCAGTTGGAATCTGTGAAAGATAAACCTCACATTTTATGTGATCAAAAATACCACCTCTTCCTTCACAAACTTACTACAGGTGGTAACCTTATTTCTCCAGCAGCACTGTATTGCACATTCTATAGCTGTCAGGAAGTAACTGTGCTTTTTTTTTGGATGTATGCATCATACCTTACCTGTGACAGTAAAATTTTCCAACCTCAGTAATTTTATTCCACTGACTACAAAGAAAAAAACCTACAACAACTAAAAGATAAGCCTCTAACCTTTGCAAAGGCTTTGGTCCTGAACTCTGCTCATGCTACTGAAAACAAGAAACTGGTTTGTTGAGCATGACAACAGTTTCTCAGTACCTTTCAGGTTCTTCTTATGAATGACAAGTCTTTTAAAAATTCATCTTTGGAGAAGAACTGAACTCGAGTAACCTTACTTTACTTGAAAAGGTGCTCTGAAGTGTCTATTTCTAATCCTCCAAACAGAATGACAAAGAAGTTATTTGCAACTGTAGATCTTTAAAACACAGATCTGAAGCCATGGCTCTATGTTTTTGTAACTTGTGAACACGAACTCTGCAACCATACCTTTACTTAACGTCTTTGCTCCATTCCAAAATGAAGCACCACTGCTGTTTCTTAAGATGATTACTCTTGGTGAGCCAATGTCTCCACATGCACATTCTGAGACCCCAAAAATTACACCTTCAAAGACATCTGAACGAACATTTTATCTGCTATTACAAAGTGACAGCCACAACCCAGGATCCCTTATTGCTCACGTATTGTAAGAGTCTGAAAATAAATGGCAATAGGATTTGCAGCTGGCAGAATGTCTCCAAAGCTGAGAAGAAATTTCTATCAAAATTTTACAGAAAAGCAGCAACAAGGCTCTGGGCCCCAGATCCCACATGATCCAGCAGATGCTGTTTCCAGCTTCAGCAAGTTTTCATTCAGAAGCAACTGCCTTCATGTTCAACAGTGCTCCATGGAACACATACAAGATCCTGTTAGCCTGTATAAATGAGAGGCTGATTTAGAGTTACAGCAAAAATACATCACACAACTTTTTGGGGGCATAACTAAGAACCTGCAGTATCACTATTTCCCTGTCACCTCAAAGGAGTGCACATGTATGGTTCACGATGGTCCTACATGAGGAGCATCAAGCAAGAACTGTATCTCTCAGTTACCAAAAATGTATGGGTTTTTTTTTGGTTCTAACCAAGACCTACATGAGAAAACTGAACTGTGTGTACTCGACATGGCATCGATGAAGTCGGAAGTTTACAAATCTGTTTCACGAGTAGGTCAAAAAAGAAAATGTATCCACAGTCGCTATTTCAGGTCCATGTAAGTCAAAAGGGTCTTTTTCGCTTCTGCTTTGGCATCTGAAACTGACTGCTACGGCCCACAGGATGCAGGAACCCCACAGCCAAACCTCACAACTCACACCTGCTCAAAATGCCGAAACCAAAGGTGGAGGTGCCAACGCTGTCTCCCAGCCACCAGACCCGCAGCATACAGCTTTCCTCACACGTTACCTCACCCTAACAAGTGATCTCCTAAAGCTTCTGGGGATCTGTGGGAGGAGAAGGGGCCCAGCACCCTGACCCAACACCAAGCTGCAGGGCCTGTGCAACAGCCACAGTGGTCACCCTCAAGGCCCCACTGCTTCACCCGCCCTGCCTGGGGGAGTCCGAAACTCTACACACCTCCTCTTTGCTTTACACAACAGCGTTATATAATAACAGCCACTCACTGGGCTGAGCCTCCCAGTTTCCCATGTCCCTTCCCTGCCCAGACCTACTTTTCCCATTCTCCCATCCATCCATCCATCCATCCATCCATCCATCCTCCTCTTTCGGGTTTCACCCCGCCCGCAGACAGCGACGGGCCCAACCCTCGCCTCGCTATGGCGGTTCGGCATCACATAATTCAGTGCTCCCGGGCGGGAGGCGCCCACCGCCGTCAGCGCTGCCTGCCCCGGCCGGGGGCTGCAGGGCTGGGGGAGGCCGGGCAGGGGAGCGGCGGCCCCGCCGAGAGGCGGGCGAAGCCGAGCCGGGCCCTGCGGGGAGAGGTGGGCGGTTCGCCCGGCCGCACTCACCTCCTGAAATCAAAGGGCATGTTGGTGGCGGGCGCCGGGTAGCCTGCGGGCCCCGCCGCCCCCGGCCCCGGCTCTCGCCTCGCTGCCGCCGGCTACAGGGCCAGGAAGTGACGGGCCCCGCCGACGCGCAGCACCAGCCCATTGGGCGGCTGGAGCCGGCCGCCGCTTCCGCCGCCGGGTTACGGGCAGCGGTGGGAGCTGCGGTCTCCGGGGCGGTGGGGTTGGGGCCTGTGGCTAACCCCAGCCCGTTATCTCGGCAGCACCCCGAGAGCTGGTGAGCTCCTCACGGTGCTCTATGAGGCCCCAGCTCTGCAGGGCCACTCGATGTCTGCAGTGCCGTTCCAGCCCTTTATGGTAGTCTCCCCAGCACCCCATGCCCCCTGGCACCACTCTGTTGCCTGGTGGCCCTCTCAGCTGACCTTCTTGGTGTCTACAGCACCCCAGAGTTCTCTCGGTGCCCCATGGCCCTTCTCAGCACATGTCCGGGCTCTGGCACCAACTGCTGTCCCGCAGCCCCAGGGCTCCCGGCCTCCGCGGCTACCCAGCTACGGTCCTCTGTGGCCGAGCAGGCTCAGCCCCGTGCACCTGCTTGTCCCCAGGCACTGTCCGCATTAGCATGGCTCTGGAGTCAACGGGAAAGTTTACAGTGATCCTGAGCTGCCTGCAGACACGGGACGGGAGCAGGGCAGCAGCCAGAGGTTCAGCGATACAGATTTTGTTGGGCGTCCTCAGCATTGCAATAGGAAAAGCTTACATTTGTGAATGTCTTTTCCCTGTTTGGAGACCATTCAACCCAGACTGACAGACTGGAGAAAGTCTCAACACTTCCAAGTGCTTATAAAGGAAGGAGAACCCTCCATGCACCACTGAGATGTGCACCTCCATATACCCCATCTTGATAGAGGATGAACTTTGGTGCCAGCTTGGCTTTTTCACTTGCTCTTGAAAATCTTTCTGCAGTTTTATTGGAGGCCAAGGATCTAAAATTAAAAACTCTCCATTTTTTAAATCATACGTTTCCCCAGTCCTGCCATTTAACCTGAATTCTTTTATCTGACTGCATCCCTGCTGGGTTTGTGTGATTCTTGTTTAGCCTGGAGAAGAGGAGGCTCAGAGGAGACCTTATTGCTTTCTACAACTCCCTGAAGGAGGTTGTAGCCAGGAGGGGGTTGGTCTCTTCTCCCAGGCAACCAGCACCAGAACAAGAGGACACAGTCTCAAGCTGCGCCAGGGGAAGTTTAGGCTCGAGGTGAGGAGAAGGTTCTTCACAGAGAGAGTTGTTAGCCATTGGAATGTGCTGCCCAGGGAGGTGGTGGAGTCACCACCCCTGGAGGTGTTCAAGAGGGGATTGGATGTGGCACTTGGTGCCATGGTTTAGTAGTCATGAGGTGTTGGATGACAGGTTGGACTTGATGATCATGGAGGTCTCTTCCAACCTTATGGACTCTATGATTCTATGCACATGGTTTATCTGGGGCTACCTCCATACAGCATTATGGGTGTTTTCCTTAGTAACATTGCCAGCTGATAGCGTCATTTGGGGACTTCTTGCTGCAGGTCGTGTGACCACTTGCTGTGACTCACATAAGGTACACATCAGATTACAGAATACAGCTACTCCTGCCTTTTAAGTCTAAAAGCAGGGCAAGCGAGAGAGGGGAAATGACAGCAATCTAAGTACGCTGTGTGCAACGTATTGCCTTTTCTAACTGATTCTGCAGCTTTCTTCCACTCTGCAGCTTTCTTCCACTGATTCTGTAGCTTTCTTCCACTATAGCATCTCTGTACTGAGAGATCCACCCCTTTCCATTTTGTCCTTTCACCAGAAACTAGACCTATATCTGGATAAAAAAATAAATTCAGATTGAAACAAGCAGAGAAACACTACAAAAAAAGTTGGAGCTGTTAATCAATGCCATAGTCTTTCAAAGGAAGACAATTATTTTTCATGCTGAGAATAGTCAAAACTAAACTGGAGGCATCTCAAGGATGAGATAACAAGGCACAATCCCTTAAAAGCCTGCAGGTAATTGATAAAAACACCTAATTGGGGGTTTTGGATCTCAGACATCCAAATTGTCCTACTGCATTGTGCAAGCCTATTCAGCAGATTACTAACTGATCACCCACGAAATCCTGCTGCACTTTGCATTGTGCTCCAAGACTGAACAACCCACTGAAATTAATGAGACAATTCTCATTTCTCATGAGGTCAAACCAATTACACAGGCATAGCCAGAGGGCACTATCTGTAGTGGAAAACAAAACAAAACAGTGCCTATCAAGTTATAGTTACACAACCAAGTGTTCGTCTGAGCTCCTGGCGAGCCCCAATATCATTAACTGTTATGAACTGTCTTGTGCAGAGGCATGAGCTCTCTCAGGAGCCAAGACAGTGCTGAAGTGGTTACAAAAGCACTTCACTTGTTCAGGAGACAAATCCTGAGGTGGCCTTGAAGAGTTGTTCCTTTTGCTCAGGGATCAAGAACATGACACAGTAAGAGCTCATATTGTGAAGACTTTATTTGCAACTAAAAGGTCAAACTCTGAAGAAAGTAATGGACTCAGTGCAATGCCAGAACAACTTTGCAGTTGGGTCCAGCTCACTTACATCCTTGCCAAGGGAAGAAGTTAATGCCCCAAGATAAGACCCTCGTCACAATATTGTTTAATTACATAAGGCTTCTAGTGAGGCTGAGATAAGAACAGGAATTTGTCCACAGTCCAGCTGGGTGCGGCTGCTTAGAGCATGATGTATATTAGAATGGGAACTAAAAGCACAGGTTTATTCGAGGTGGTTGTCACATCATTAGAACTGAAATGAGTAAACTGATACTGAAAACTGATTTAAAAGTTAACTCTTGTATTCATGTGAGCGATAAACTAACCTTTTCCTGACAGCAGTAGCCTTTTCTCTTCAAATTGAGTTAGGGACATTAACTGAGCCAAACTGCTATCCTGAAATCAGTAAGTAAATATTTTTGGAGCTCTTGTATCAATAAGAAACTGAAGCACAGGCACGAATTGACTCACCTAGGACTATAGAATAAGATCAGCTTCAGCTCTAAAATTAACAAACAAACCCCTTTGTTCCTAATTCTGTGCTCATAATTCTTCTTATAAAAAATAATGTTTTCCTCATTCCAGTTCACTTTCTTGTAGATAAATCGGGTCATGGATGACTCTATTTAGATTCCTACCTAATGCCTCACAGCAACAAAACTTGTACTTCCTTTCTATTAAAAAAAAAAAAAAAAAAAAAAAAAAGAAAAGAAAAAGGGGTGGGTGGGGTGGGGAGTGCTTTATTTGAATCATCTTCTTGGGTATATACTGCCTAAATTTCTGTTTCTTTAGATTTCCTGGGTATTCCTAATTCCTAGATGATGTTCTATTCCTTACTTTCAACTTCACATTAGTACAGTTTATATTAATCCTTGGTAAAGCTGATTCTGTTTTATAAGCTCAACATTTTCCATTTCCCCCCCCAAAAAAGCATAACCTCAATCCTTATCCATCCAGAGTGGGTTTGGATAATATAACATCTTGTAACACTCGTATATGATTTCCTCTTTTGTTTTGTTCCTGGTTGCTTACACAGGGCTGAGTTTGATGTTAGCCTCTGGCTTGTGCTACGGCTCTTGCACTGGGAATGTATTGTGCTGTAAGTCCTGTGACTGGGTCATGAGCAGCATTGTTTGCTAAAGGTAAAGCTGGGTACACACAGTCATCGTTTAGGTCAATTAGGTTTCGTTCATCAATTGGGAATGTGCAGTGACTGTTAAGGAAGGTGCAGTACTTATTCACTTATGCCCCTTCTGCTGTTGAGCTGGGTTTGTTCCTAGCTGAAGCACAGCTTTTTGTTGGAGATGTTGTGTGGCAGGGTACGCACTACAGCATTTTCCCTTGTGCATTTACTCACAGGATATGCCTGTAGCTCTTGTGTCAGGGTGGGTTGGGGACTGAAGTGAGCACATTGCTTTGCAGGGCGTGTTTTCTTGATTATGTGTTGTATTCTGCAGGGTGTGTCACTGACTGCATGAAGCATTAAACACAACTGCCGTTCAGGAAAAGGAAAAAACATTTTAGAGAATAAAGAGAAAATGTTATAAAGCATTTAAAAATATAAACAACAGCATGTGAGGAAATCTTTTGGAAGGAACAGGATACGCATGTAGGTGAAGAATTCAAATACAAATGCTGTGCTAAGTATAAGCAGTAATGAAAGCTCAGCCCTTCCTCTTAAGATTTTAGTAAGCTACATGTTGACAGTAGTTTCCAAATGCCAGGGAACAAAAAAGTAAGCTTTTAAGTCTTGTTGCAGTGTAGTATCTGATTATCATTATCACACATGTTATGCTGACCGTCTATTATTGAGAGACTGGGATTGAAATGAATAGAAGAATAAATTAGTATCGACTCAGCTTACTAAACTAGGTCCTTCTTTATTGAGTATCTGAGCTTATTCCTTAGGAGATGTAACAAACAACCACCTCTCTTCTTCCTGTTCAATATGCAGAAGAAATAAACTGATTATCTGATAGATCACGAGACTGGGTAGAGCTATCGTGTATGTTTGAGTATGCAGAAGGGGATCTATGCAACCACATGGCCTCTTCCTTGTCTTGTGACAGTGGGTGAGCGCATCACTGGGCAGTGCTAAGGGGAATCCACTGCTCTTAAGGTCTCTAGAAAATTTGCCCTGTTTTTAATACAGTTAGGGTTTGTTTGCTTTACTTTTGGGTGCCAGGAACTTAATATGAGAAAGTCACACCATTTTTGTAGAACATTTTTGTGTTTGGGTTCTTTTCCTGCTGTGGAAATGAACTCCACAAGGAAGTTTCAGCTCCTGTCACAGGCTTACTTTATGCTTTCACAGCATCCGTATGTTGATTGCTGTTTAGTGTAGTTCAGGAGACTGCAATCACAGGAAAGGTCATGTAAGTGAACAGTAAATCAAAGTCCTGTTAGATACTCCTGTAATAGTGGACTTTGAACACTAAAGCAGAGGTCCAAATCTCAAAGAAATTTGAGATTAGCAGTAAAGAAAAGTGGAGGATTAACTCTTGATTCTCAAAGCAGGAATCCTCTGTAGTGAGTTAAATGCCTAAGTTCCCAGTGCACTGGAGAGGAGTAATTTGGAACCTGAGGACTTGGAGTGCTTTTAGCTAGTACACCAAGTGGCAAGATGCCTACGTCAGCCAGTAGGAAATACTTAAGAGAACACCCAAATATCTTGCTGTGGAAGTCTGAAACAGGACTGAAAAACATTTGCTTATGGATTTAAGTAAGACATTTGGCACGGACACCTGAATCAGTCTTTTCTGTGAAAATATGGCCAGGAGATGAGCCACCCCCCTACTTTAAATATCATGCACAGAAGGGCACTGCCCTGGAAGCCTGTTCTGGACCTTTGAACAGGGAGTGCTGTGAGAAACTAGGACATTCAGGGGGAGGGAGAAAAATGTGTTCTGCCTAGCTTCTGAAAGCTGAGCCACAGTGTAAGCAGGAGAACAAAATTTTTTATGCCCCTACTTAGGGCTCTTAGCTTGGAAAAAGTGATGATGTTGGAACTGGGATACTGGTGAAGGAGTCCATGACATAGTAATGTCAAATACCTACAAGAACATAAGCAGTTCTGAGAATTCCCTTCTGCTGTGTGCTTTGTGTCCTACTCACTCACTGTATGCCTAGGAAATTGCATCCTTAAGACCGTACAGGCAAAACCAACCCCACCTGATTCCTGGATGGACTTAGGCAAGAAGTAGCTGACGGAATTCAGCCTACCCAGAGCTGCTGGGCACCAAAAAGCACCAGACCCTTTGGCGCCTAAAGAAGCTTTCATCAGAAACTGTAGGCACTTAGAGCATCTGACGTAGCTGAGGAGGGGGGCAGAGCTTTTCCTGGGTTGCTCTCATGAGCTCAGGCGCCAGCAGTCTGCATAAGTTGCACTTCAATGCCTGAGTGCTATTTTGGATCTCTCCCAGAGCCCTTGCGCTGGCATGCTCTCACTGGGGAGTCAGTATGAAACCTCAGCAGGGTATGGGGATGCTAAGTGCCTGGCTTGCTGCATCAAGAATGACCTCAGAATGGATGGCTTCTTCCTAGGTATGAACTGTGGAAGCCAGCTTAGGAATGCAAATACAAGGTCAGGATGCGCTCGGGTCTCAGTCTAGCAGGAGGGAATGCTATCCTTTGGCCATCAATACATGGAAACCAGCATTTTTCAGCAGAATGAGCAAGTGAGGATTCAGTAGCCCTGGGTCATCATTGAAGTCCTTAGGCAGTAAACAAGTTAACCAAACCAAAACCTTGACAAGGTGTTTTCAAAGAAGGAACTGGAAGACTTGCTGGAAGGCTTGCCAAATCCCACTCCAGCACTCTGTGGGCAACCAGTTATGCTACTGTAGGTTACCAGATTCTCTCCCGTCATCTGACCCCCTGGAATCAGCCATGTGCATGAGACTGTTGAATAGCACTTCTTCAACTTACTTTTGGCATGCTTGTCTGTTCTGCCTTATCAGCTTTCTCAGTGGTTTCCTCTAGATATTGTGTAGCATTCAGGGAGCCGAGTAGCCTAGTGTGACATGTCAAACAAGATGCATACTCTTTGTTCATCTTTTTCATAGTAAGGATGTGGATTTTTAATTGCTGCTTCTGTGTTTTGCTAGTTGGCTACATCTTCTGCAGGTGACACTTGTGTTTGCATCATTCTCACTTGGCCACAGTCTTGTGATGGTCAGTGGATATTAGGAAGATTGGGTATTAGGAAAAATTTCCCTACTGAAAGAGTGGTCAAGCATTGAAATAGTCTGCCCAGGGAGATGGTGCAGTCACCATCTCTGGAGGTGTTCAAAAAATGTGTAGACATGGCACTTCAGCACATGGTTTAATGGCCATGGTGGTGTTAAGTCGATGGTTGGACTCATGGTCTTAGTGGTCTTTTCCAAGTGAAACAGTTCTATGATTCTGTGATTCATTGTCTCCAGCCTTGTGTTTGTTTCACCTGGAGCCTGTGGACTCAACATTTCTAAAGGGTTTCATTTCTGAAGGGTTTCATTTCACTCTTAGGGTATGATTTTTCAGTATCTATCTTCTGATTTGGAGTGGGGTTAGTTTTGAGTGGTCAGCTTCAGATGACTTGTGGTCCAATCTAGCATCTATCCATGTTGCTGGTGTCAGTGATCTGCCTTTTGACCCAACTCTAAATTGGTGATTATCTCAAAATGTTGTCTCTAGCATACATGAGATGGAGATGGATGTGGAGATGGACGTGGAGAAAGTGCTGTGAATACACATAGCAAGCAAAGAAGCATGGAAAGACGCAAAAGAATAAAAAGAAAAGCTGCTTGAGAAATGAATGCCCATCAGAAGGGATCTGGGAAGACATGAGAGCAGATATGCAAGCAGACTTGTGGAGGAACTTAGAGGTGAGGATCAGAAGTTTCAGCCTATGGCAGAAGCTAAGAGGAGATGTGTCTGGGGAGCTGATTGGTCAGAAGTGAAGCTCAGGTGAAAGTACCCTTTCAAATGACAGTGTGCACAATTAGAAATCACTAGACCAAAGTGATTTGAACAAGGCAACAGATAAGCTCTTACAGAAAACTCCCTCTGCTTTTAGAGGAAGCCAGGCCCAACAGCCTCCAGGCTTCACCCTCACCAAAGAGAGACCCCTTTCACCCTGTCTTCTATGAGGCCACTTCATAGCTTCATGTTCAAGCTTCTCACAGAGGAAGAGCAAAATCCTACCCCCTCATGCCATGATGATAACTCCAGTGGAGCTAGCTGGGCTTTATTTTAATTGGACTTTAAAACTTTTTTCCTGGCACTTTAAAGCTTATGAACGGAAAGGATCAGTCTGACTCAGAGACTGGGCTACTTCCAAACATTAATCTTAGCTACCATATGTTAACGTAATTTGGCTCTACTGTATCCTATGGTGTAAAGTAAAATTTCTGTACCCTTTCATTTCTGGTGTTCCCTTTAGAGGCAACTAAAGGCAAGGGGTCAGAGACATGGGCAGGCTGTGATCACCTGACGTGCAATCTGCAGGCAGGTGATGAGGTTCTATGAGTAAGAAGGCCTGGAAAACATCCATATTCTGTTCTCTTGAAATTCCTGGTTTATCATTTTGCAATATTGGTTGCCAAAATGGTAATGTCCAGGACAATTCTTTGGCCTGCACTGACTCTGAAATGTATAAACACCTTTTGATTATCACAGTATTGAGCACAAGGTAATAAATCTTGGCATATTAGGTTGGGTTCAATGGTACAATATTTATCCCACCCTGTTGGTGGCTTCATAGTATGGGTATAAGAAATATATAAACAAAGATGACTGCCTTCTTCATCATGATTTTTCCAGTGCTGAAACATGAGCCTCTCAACATTTGTGTTTCACTTTCTTCCATTCTCCCTTCCAAATTTTTCCATTTTACAGTAACTATTTTCAAATTGTATCCACTCTTTGACGGTGTGCACTCAAAGTCCTTGGTGTTCCCCTGACCCTTTGTCATCTTCTTACTCACACACTCTTCCCTGAAATCATTATGGGAACAACCCTCTGAGGGAAAAAAAAAAAAAAAAGAGAGAAAGAAAAAGAGAGAAGTTTCCAATTCAACTCATTTCAATGGAATTTCCCTGCTGCCATTTTTCCATATCAGTGGATGTGTTTTGCTAGAGACAGTAGTGTGAACAGCGTCAGGAAGATGGATAGTTCATAACAAGGGCATTCTCAAAGGCTAACATTAGCCTTAATGAAACTAATTTTCCAAGATTCTCTCTCAAGCCTATGTGCAAGGAAAGGTTTCCTCCAGAGGCAGTTCAGATCAGTAACCTCATTCCTTGGAGAACACAGGGTACCCAGAGAGATTAACTCCTTAAGCCTTAAAAGCTTAAAAAGATTGAAATGCATTCTCATCTTCAGGGGAATTACAGCAGACATATATCTAGTTCCACTGTTGTAGATGTGTTGGCCTTTTGTGCTGACTTGAAGAAAGGTGTTCTCAACTGGGTGAGCACTGGCTTATGGTACAGGACAGCATCCCTCGGTTCTCTTCCCAGCTCTGCAGCCAATTTTCTAAGCAGTTCTGAGCAGGGGCCCTTTGGCCTTAGTTTTCTGCATGGGAAATTATGTAAGTCATTATGTTAATTAATGTAAGACTTTTCCCCAGGAAGATAAGAAATTCGATGGACAACCGATGGACGATAGCTAGTGAAGGCTTATAGTTGAGATAGCGGCTTGCGATAATATGGATTAACTAATTGATGACTTATTAATGAGTAGATCCCCTCTACTGCAGGAGAAGCCAGACACACGACTTCCCCACACTGCAGGGAAATTCTAGGTGCACATTTTACATTTTCCTCTTTCCCCACTGCAGGGGCTGCAAGAGCGAGGCCGACGTTTGCGGGCATGTGACTGACGAACGGTACAGCACGTTTCACTTGCCATCCTGACTGACAATCTGGAGCCCTAGAAGACAGAGATGAGTCATGACTGGAGCTTTATGTAAATGAGGAACGTCTTCTGTTGCGTCCTGTTGTACCAGTGAGGCCATGTGAAGTTCGCTTCGGTGACGTCGCTTTCCCATGTCCCCCCTGCCTTTGAGGCAAGGCAGGAAAATGGGGCAAGATAGTTGTGGTTCCCCAAGAGAGGGCAATAGGTCAAAACTGGTACTGAGTCTGAATGTGTAACCCCTGAAAATGAAGATTTCTTCCCAGAAGCAATGCCTGGAGAAAGTTTACTCTTGCCTTTTACTGTCAGTTGCAAAACTGATGGAGCCTCCTACCACTGACTGTAAATTCTGGGGGAGCCAGCTAATGGGGGGAAGGTAGCAAATTTAGGCAAAAGTTTTCTCTTCCTGGGGATCAGTCAGCTTTAGTAAGATTTATAGGTCATCTGTGACATAGATAATAAACTCACTTAGCTTATCCAAAGCACGAGAACAAATCGTGCTGCTAAATGGCATGACACTGCGTGCCCTCTCCTAATGGCCTCATGTAGGCAGCACGTCCTGAGCAAGAGCAGTGAGGAGGAGTGGAAGCGTGAAAAAGCTGTGGAGCTGAGTTGTGTCTATGCAAAGCCATAGATAATGTTATTCCAGGTGGAGGGCCAAATTCTCTGACTCACCCGCACAAAAATCATGCTGAAGTTTACTGAAGACAATGGAATTAATGTAAAACTAAGAGAGAAGAATGGCAACCTCCAAAGTGTTGACCTCTTTAGCTGTCTTATTTCTAGGGTGCCATGACTCATGTGCGTGCTTATTGCTAGCAGATATAGCATAGTCTGACTACTGCAGATGACTGTGGAGAGAAAAAAGATAGGAAAAAGTTGGCAAACTGGGAAGGATTTGTCGTGTATTAGATATGTCATTTACAATCAGAAGGAAGATTTAATTGACTCCAGTGGGAGTTGCACTTGAATTAAGGACTCAGGAGCTGAAATGAGAGATGAAAAAAACCATCTACCTTACTAGCCCAGGTCTTGCAGAAGAGTGACTCTCTTTATTTGATCTATGTAATTTTGTTCATACAGATGCATGTCATTTCCCTTAAATTGCTTCAGAGCCCATATGACTTTTTCTTAGTATTCAGCATGTTTCTTTTTTTTTCTGTTCCTTTATCTGTAGATGTTATCTGACTGAAACACTATGCAAACTTTTTCTCATCCATTGCAGTCATCCTAATTCGATAATGCTCAGTACATTTAGTTTATTAACCTCTGTCTCATTTTTTCCTTTTCTAATTGATTCAGATCTGTGGCAGCCAGCTCTACCTATTTTAACCCTGTTCTTGTTAGTGTTGGAGCTACAAAAGTAATGTCTGCTTTGGCTTCCAGAGAAGTCTGCAGTAAACTTCCCAGACAGGTGATGAATTGATTCAACCCCTATTTCTCCCTGAGTTTAAAGGTCAATCTTATGATGCTAAAGAGCTCTCCATGAGCTAAGTCTTCCTCATTTCATTACCTGTTCTCAACTGTCCCACAAGGTAATGGCTGATAATTATGCTCCTTTCAATGTTGTATCTCCTGGTCCATTGAAGGTGGGACTTTTTTTTCTCAGTAGAAAGCTGACTCATAAGGTATGCTGCCTTCTATCCTTAGCAGAAGTGAGTCACTCATGGATTTTTCATTATACATTCAAGTACCATAGACTGAGATTTTGTCCTACCAGTTTAGTCCTGAGGTAGTGTTTGGAAGTCTTTTGGATTTGGTATTTTAGTTGTCTCTCAGTGAGGCTCTGTGAGACACAATAAATGTATTGTATGCTGTGATTATTAATGTCAGCAGTGTCACAGTTTCACTCTTCGTGTGTTGTCTGCTTCCCTAGCTAAAACCCCACAAAACTCCCTTTACACCTGCATTGTGACTTGTTCAGCGTCTGTTTTCACACCATGTAAATAGTTCACAGTTATTGTTCAGAGCTGTGTGGAAGCTGAGGATGCTGAGACAGCTAAAATAACACAAATCCCATTGATATGGTGACATTGATAGAAACAGTCCTTTTGTTCAGGTAGCACTAATTTGGGGATCTTTCAGACACCCAGTGAAGGCTCACTAGTTCTCACAATGGCCCATGACAGAAAGCTAAGTGTTATTACTTATGTTTTATAATTGAAGGAATTAAAGTTGGGGGGGAGATAAGTTGTGGTAGGGAGGCAATGGAAGTGTTGTGGGTGGAACCCAAGAATCCTGTACAGTGGGGTTCTTTTCCAATTCAACAGTATTTTGTATCAAGTATTTTGCTGTATTTACAGCCACTGCTATTTAACTTGGAGTGAGGCCAATGTGCAGGAGCATCTGGCAGAATCTGGGTAAAGTTGCAACACAGTCTGCAATTCACAGGAGGATATCAGCTTTTGCCTATCCCCCGGATCACAGGATGTTAGGGGTTGGAAGGGACTTCTGGAGATCACCGACTCCAACCCCCAATCCACATTGTATTCTGCTAAACTAGTTTTGCAGGGTGTTTTGAGGGGGGAGGTCTGAATCCCTCTGATACTGACAGGAGCTGTTATTTAAAGCTGTATGATGAACATGCAAAAGGGATGCTGTTAGGGTGGCTGCTTTGTTCTTCATTACACAGAAGTGGATATGCTGCAATGACAAGTTTGTAAACCGTGGTCAGTTCCGTTCTCACACCACCCAATAACCTTACAATCTCTCTGTCAACTTCCTGAAGGCCTTGGGAAGCTATAATTTGTGATAAAAATGGGAGTTAAAATGTTATGTGGGTATCAAAGCTGAAATTTTGTGGCTGGCTGACCTTTTCATTTTGAGCAAATGCACTCATTTCCTTTACGTTGCTTACTGTTTCCCTCTGAAGCTTGGCATAATAGGAAATCCTCCATGATTGTTCTCTTAATCAGTGGCTCCATTGTGCCGGCTTCTGTTCGTTTCACTGAGCAGTGCAGGATCTCCTAATGGGGCACAAGTGCTGTCAAGCACCAGCGCCCCAGAAATTCAGACGTTTCAGTTCAGCTGCCGTGGATGAGACAATACCATGAGTGGTGCACGCTAAATTCAGCCTTCTGTCAGAGTAAGGAAACAGCCCCCTGCTTTTTTGGTTTAGAAGAAAGAAAGGTAAAAAAAACCACGAGCCACTCAGTGGATTTTACAGTGATATTTCCCAGTGTTTGTGATTAGACTCAGATGAATAATGAAAATGAAGAGCTCGTCAATTTAGACTTTGCTTCATTTCCATATGTGGGGTGGTGTCGTTTGTTGTCATCTCGCTGCTGATATTTGCATAGCCATCTGACAATTATAAAGAAGGCTTACAGATCTTTAGGACAAAGAGCTTCTCCAGAAATACATTCTGAAATGCCTACTAATTCTGACTAGCACATCATTTTTCATTTACTGATATATTTCCCTTTGGCAGCTAGTCAAGGAACAGAAGTTTCATGTTGTGACCATGCCTCACAAACCATAGATGATGTAGCATTCATATATATGTCTCTTGATAAAAAAAAACAAACCAAACCAAACCAAACTAACAGGCAAGTATTTAGAAAATAAATGTTAAAAAAAAAAAATAGTATTTGCAATAGCTTAAAGCAGTTTGTGAAATAAAAGAAAGGCTATAGCTGCCAAAACCCCCAAACCCTAAAACTCATTTGTATTGGTAACCTCTGCGTCATGAAGCACAACATAAACAAAAGTACAGTAACTGGCTGATGCTCAGGAAGAGCTGATAGATCACCAAGTCTTATCTTTGGCTTCCTGTTGCAGCACTGTGGTGTTGACATCATGTTCCTGCACATGCAATATGCAAAAAGCTCAGGGTTCATAATTCAGTGTTGGCACAGATAAACAATTTTAGCTCGTTGCTATTGATTTTCTGCTCTTCTGCTTTTCTCCAGTGTCTGTGGGGAGCCAGGTAGTCAGTCAGTCTCTGCAGGCGTTTCACAGCACATCCAGTTTTTTGTTTGCCTGTGGTGCCACTTTCAAGTGCGGCTTACAATGAAAAAGAGCAGTATCTGGAGGACTTTAGCCAGTGCCTAACACATTCTTTATGCAGAAAGTTCCCAGAGAAGACCAAGGGGGGCTTGCATGACAGTCTAGTTAACAAAAATAGAGTAACAACCCTAGGATGCAGCTTCATGCATTTATACTGGAGTCAGATCTCTAGGGAAATGAGGTTAGTGGCAGCGATGATGATAATCATAAATAATGCACACTCCTCTTGGATCTTGGCTGACTATCAAGACATACTTCCTGATGATGAGCTGCATATGTCTGTCTCCAGCCTCTTCAAGGTATCTGCAAGGCACCATTCTTTGCATTTACAAAGAACTGCATATGAGAACATGCACCACAAGACGCAATCCAGGAGCATTTGTCCCAGACTTCTGTCTCTGATTTCCATAATCGTTCTCATCTCAACTTCTCAGACATTAGCAAGACAAATCTCAGAGCAGCTCTGTCAAATGCTGACAGTGGTAGCAGTGGCAACCCAGAAGCCCGGGGGCTTTTAGTTTTGCCCATCATGCTGTGCCTTGTTTGCCTGGGGATGAGACAAGAAGGGGAGAGGTCCCTGTCATGTCATGCTAGTAAAAGATGGAGTTACTGACTGTGTCTCCTTTGCTTCCAGTAGGGACTGGAACAGTGCAAGAGCACATAACCAAGGGATTCTTCATGAAGGCTTCAGAAAGTGCCTGTCCTAAACTCTGCACAACCATTATCTGGGGAAGTGATTTTCAACCAATTGCCAAACATAAATGAAGCAAGGCTGCAGCAACATCTCTGGCTTTTCTGTTGGCCCTGTTGCTGGCAATGCCATGCTGCTTCAGACAGAAAAAAGGAAGGGCAACCTTGTGGGAGGGCACTGGTTTGGTTGCAAAATGGCTGGTCTCACTGCCAAATGCTGCTTTCCTCTCCATTCAACTCCACTGGCTGCATTTCTCCATAGTGAAATGAGACCCTCTGTGCTCCCCTTCCTCTCAGGGTTTTGGGGCAGGGGTACTCTAGGCCACTCTAGTTTCTAAGAGAAGAGCAAAAAAGCATCTCAGTGCACTGGCATGTCTACAAGAACACCTTCTTAACCGCTGCAAGAAAGTTCCAGTAAAACATTAACCCAGATAAACGGACTTTGGCAATACTGGGGGAAGCCCTTCCCAACACATGGACTTACACTGCTGGTGTGTGAGAGCAAACAAAATTCAACATATCTCAGTGCACTCAGATATCACTCAAAAATATTTCTTATCTACTAAAAAGCAAAGAGAAGTTGGTGTTTGCCCTAATTTGAGGCTAGAATGTTCTGCTCACTGCTGTCTAATGACTACTCACCTGAGGCTGGACTGAATGCTTTGGTTTATTCTTCTAATGAACAAAAAAAAGCCCCAAACACTGCTTGGCCCATCCTCACTGACTCTCAGGCTGAGCTTCTGTTGCTGATTTTCATAGTGTTTTAGCATTGGTCCCGTGACATTGAGCTATTTAGGTTTAGTCATAGGTGTGTTTATCATTCTACATGAGTTGTTTAGATAATGCACAACCCAAAATAACCTTTGGTCAAGGCGTTCTGTATTGATTCACCTTTTCATGGGCCGCTCTCTCTCGGTGTTGCAAAATGGGGTGACTTTTCATGACATTCATGCTAGAGATTGGTTCCAGATCCATTCCCCACAGACTGCTTTGTCCTAGCTCCGCTAAGAAACAATCAGAGCTTGCCCCTCCAGTCTCTTCTAGAAGGGAAGGTTTCTTGAGCACATAGAGCACTAGCAGGGCTGCATGGATGAAGCCTGGACCAGTAGATCAGTCTCAAATGAAATTACCTAATTCGTGTTGATAGCCCCCTGAAAATCTTGACAGTCTCATCCTTAGATTGAATTGAACTGTCAAATAGAAGCAGCAGATGATATATTAGAAAGTCACAGTGAAAGTGGCAGCTTCCCAAGCTTGTGAGATCCTCGGGGTTGTGACAGTGAGTGCTGCTTAGGTGGCCTGTGTCCTGCCTTCAGCAGCATTGGAAAGAGAAAGGAGGAAGGAGTTCTGGTGTCATCTCAGCGGTAGCCGTCTCCCACAGTGGGAAATGCTTGGCAGACAGAGCAGCTTTGGGACTCCACTGGATACCTCTGTTAGTTCATCTCTCTATCTACCTGTGTGTAATGCTCTGGCACTGTAATTGCCGCTTAAGCCACCAGGCATCACTTTTGCCAAAGGATTTTTTTCCCAGCCTTTGAAAGTTAAATATAACTATCCTTCTGCAGACAGAGAAACAGAGGCACACAGCATCTGAAGGGCTTGTACAAGGTTATGTAGCAAGTCACAGGCAGTAAATCACCAGGTGTCCTCATTCCCTCTTGCCCATATGAATCCCTAGAACTCACTATCTCCTGTAATAAAACTTAGCTCAGAGTCTTATTTTGAGATGTAATTAATATGCAAAGTGCTTTGATCCCCTTTGATGCAAGATTCTATGTAATTTGCTATCATATATTGAAGGAATATCTCTAATTGTTATGCAGCAGCAAAACTAAGTAAGGATAATTCATTCCCTATTTTTAGGGAAAGAATTAAGTATTTTACTCCAGCAGTTTTAGGTTACAGTTGTTTTCAAGAGAAGAGCTGTGAGATTTTCTGCTGCTGCTGAAACATTTAGAAAGTGAGGATTAGCAAACATACAGTGTGTTCTGGGATACTGGCTTAGTAGGGGTGAGTTCCCCCAAGAGGATGACTAACAGCAGGATGTGGGACATAATTTGCATGTTCTCTGACTGCTGCAATCATTTGTGTATTGGATACTTGAATTATACATTACACAGAAGGTCGCCCACTTGCCAGGCTGACAGCCCTGCTGGAGGGTGCACAGCCCTGGATGGGGGCTGAGCGAGGAGGGCTGATGTTATTTCAAGAAATGATTGGTGCTGAGTTAAAAAAGAAATAGCTCTGTGTGTGAGAGAACCTGGAATTTGTCACTGAATACTTTGGGGCATTATTTACTCATTCTGTGTCACTCCTGCCAGCTCTCACTTGTTCTTTGTCCTTTTTTCCCTTTTTTTTGGTGTACCTGCTTCTCTTCTTTTCCTGTGGTGAAATTGATGCTGTTTATAGGTGCCATAAATCATCCCTACATGCTCAAATGCCCTCTCTGTACAAGAGGTTCAGCATGGGCAGTAGCAGATATCCCCTGCTCTGCCTGCTAAGGCTGCTTCTTGTCTTTCTAAGGGAGAGAAGAGAATTCCCTGCTCCCATTGCTGCCTACTTGAACCCAGTTTCTTCACTGACACAAAGACACAAGCAGGTGCTTTTTCTACTATCCTGCTCAGAAACAAAACCAAAACACAAACAAAAACACAAAAGGAAAAAAGGAAAAATATTTTAAAAAGAGAAAAAAAGGGGGGAGAAGATAAAAAAAAGCCTAATAATGACCCACAAACTCATTTTTGTACATCACTGGTCCAGGAGGAAAGATCTGAACGGCATGTCCTGTAGCAGCTAGCCTTTCTGAGAAATTGTCTTCCACACATTAAAGTTTCAATGAGAGAAATACTGATCATTTGTTTCCCTTTTGAAACTTTTTTCCCCTGTCAGTATTGACTGTAAAAAAGCCAACAAAAAAGGGAAATTATTGACAGAGTGCACTTATCTAATGATCTGATTAGCTTTCTCACTGATTGTCACACTACCTTGCTGTACCCTGGCTTAAACTTTCAGGTTTTTGGGGCAATGACTGTGTTTTTCCCATTTATCATAGAATCATAGAATCAATAAGGTTGGAAGAGACCTCAAAGGTCATCAAGTCCAACCTGTCACCCAAGACCTCGTAACTACTAAGCCATGGCACCAAGTGCCACATCCAGTCCCCTCTTGAACACCTCCAGGGATGGTGACTCTGCCACCTCCCTGTGTTTGTATGGGTCCCTGATGATACTCTCAGACAAAATTGCCATTGGCAGGTGGTACTTTGTTAGCTGCCCACAGTGTGCAGATTTTGAAAGTTGCTGACTTACTGAGGAAGGTTTCTGAGCCATCAGGTCACAGTCAAGGTGTCCAAGCCCCTGTGTGTCTCCTGCCAGTCATGGACAGGACACAATACAGCGATCAAGGACAAGGCTGACGGTCAGGCTCTGCTGGTGCTGCATGCTCAGGCTCAATCAAAAGTGTAATCTCTAAGTAACAATGCCAGTAAGATGAACTCATTCCTGTTGCTTTCTTCTGCTTAGAATCGGTTACTACTGGAAGATTAATGAGTGGAAACCATTTTATCAAATGCATTCTTCCAAAAATTGTTTTTCAGTTCAGGGATCCACAGGAAAGATGTGAACAGTTTTATTTAGTTTGAGCTGAGAGCTCTATAGTTGAACTCAATCTTTTACTTAAGAATTTTTCATTGGACCATGTTCACATTTCCCTTCCCTTCCCTTCCCTTCCCTTCCCTTCCCTTCCCTTCCCTTCCCTTCCCTTCCCTTCCCTTCCCTTCCCTTCCCTTCCCTTCCCTTCCCTTCCCTTCCCTTCCCTTCCTTCCCTTCCCTTCCCTTCCCTTCCCCCTTCCCTTCCCTTCCCTTCCCTTCCCTTCCCTTCCCTTCCCTTCCCTTCCCTTCCCTTCCCCCCCTCCCTTGCCTTACTTCCTTGTGTTGAGAAAGCAAAGCAGAAACTGATTTTGCCATTGCAAAGGCAGTACATTGACAAGAAAAGTGTGTAAAAGGAAGTCAAACCCACCTATTCAGAGAGGTTTCCCTCTGTGACAGTAAACACTGAAGTTTTCTTAAAGAAATAACATGGTTGACTGATAAGACTTTCCTTTCATTTCCACCCCAGGGGGAAACCAACAGAAACTTCTAGCAGCTGCTTTGTCCTGGATGACCCCACTTTGAGCTTCTAAAGAGAAAAGAGATTGTGATCAATCCCCAGATCATGTATTACTGCTATTCACAATTTAGGGGTTGTAGTGTTGACTGGGCTTTTCCAGCTCCTTTGCCTGTAGGTTCAGACACCTCTTTTCCACATACTAATGGGTCATTCAGCACAGGGGCGTGAGAAGGGGAGAGGAGAGTGAGGAGTGGACCTGGAGTCCGTATCCCCTTGCTTTACAGACTATGGACATGTTTCTTCACTAAGCTGCATACCCCTCGACATCAGGCATAAGTCAGCAGTGAGGAATATGTACAGGACCTTCAGATAGGAGCAGCCACGGTGGTATTTTTCCACTTGTACTTTTCATGTTATTATTATAGCCTGTGGTGCCTCTGCCATCTACCACTGAGCCATGCTTCTTGCTATATCATGCACTACATTCAGAGATGAGAGGTGCCACCATTACCCTAACAGGGAGAAGACAGACTTGGTTTCAAAGTCTGAGCTAAAGCTGCAACACTCCAGGTGTTAATGAGAACCTTTGCCTGTGGAATGACATTTTTGTGCTCTGGATGGAGATGGAGATCACTGGCTGACCATCAGGGCTTTCAACAAAAAATGTGTTAAGATGGGTTATGCCAGATCTGCTTTCTTTATTTAAGACCCAAAGGCCTCCAAGGCCAGTGTATTTCTAGACAGATGACCATGTGCCTTGTAAGCAATGCCAACAGAAATCAGAATCTCTCATCTCCACTTAGAGTTACAGAGGCAAGGATTTGTTTCCATAGCTGCCTGTTCACCTTCTCACCAAGCCAGATTCCTGCCTGGTGTAAATCAGCTTTTTGCCATTGACTCTCATCCACTATTCCCAGACAGATTTACAAGGAAGACTACAAGCGGTCCACCCCAACCCTTCCCAGGTGCACTGTTTGGCATGGCACGTGCTGCTGGTCTGGTGCTGGAGAAGTGGCTCTGTGGTCCCCCCGGTCCCACGATGGCCTTGTACAGTAATCTGAGGGACTCCAGAGGAGCTGCACACGTTGACAGCAGGCAAGAGATTGGCCCACAGCAGCAATTCAGCTGGTTTGTCATGGACACTTTATAAACAAAAGTCATCTGTTTGAGTGTAATGTGCCATCCTCCTAATTCTAAGTAAAAAGACACATCATGCAGTTCCCCAGGGGGAAAGGTTGTGAGTAATAGCAGTGGCACAGAGCCTGCAGCCCAGCCAGCATGCCAAACAATATTCCAAGAAAATATTTCTAAGTTACAAGGATTGCGTAAGAGCGCTGATTATTTTGGAAGTGCAGAAAATGAAGTTTGGTTTCTAAAAAAGCAAACACATATTTTTAGCCTTGCTCTTCTCTTGATCTTGCACTAATGGGAACCATCTGCACTGGGACTGGCTGACGTTCCTGGTAAATAACCTTTCACTGCAGCATTCCAGATGTTTCAAAGCCTTCTTTGCGGAGAAGCGCTTGCCTCCTTGCCTGTCACCGTCCCCTTTCTGCCCTCCCTGCCCATGCTTTTCTCCAAAAAGATGCCTTTCATGAAAAAGGGTTTTTTTGTTAAACTTCATGATGATTAGTGGGGAATGCAAGCTTTAATTAAATTGGAGGTTTGAGGAGGAAGCTGGAAGATTCAGAGGAAAAGAAAAAGACACACCAGCGGCGGTGCAGAGGGATTTCTATTTCATTTTGTTGCTTCTCGGGATCCCAGCTGTTGAACAGACCAACATTTATGTTGGTATTGAGAGTTTTTAATGCGTCAGACTTGTATGGACTATTCAGATGTACTCTGCAGCAGCAAGAGGCTTCCCTGTAAAACCTGTGGAACTCATTACGTAGAAAAGCCCAGTGGTTTGCTTTGCCGCCTCTGCTGTGCTGTATCCCGCAGCCAGATGCCTTTCCTCTGCAAACAAAAACCTCCCTGGACACAGGGATCACATTTTATCCCACCAGTCAGAACTGTGGAAGGAAAATAGGGGGATTTAAAACCATCCTTTAACCTTTCTGATGCTTTTGCCTAGAACCTGCCTGAAATCTGCTGTGTTACAGCTTCATTAATGCTGTAACTTGGGCTGAAGTACAATTAGATAAGAGAAGCTGCACTTCCAGTGTCAAACCTCCTACCTGGGTCTCCAACACAATGTCTGTATCCTCAGCTAACAGTGTCCTACTCATGAGCAAGGTACCATTTGGTATGTACTCGCCACTTGGTAATTCCTTTGTTTTGAAAAGCTTCTGGAGCCTGTAAGTGCTCAGGCACTGTAAAAGCTCTAGAAGGTAAAGGAGAGTCTGTCTTTTGGTTTCTGAAGGCTTTAGGGTTGTGAGCCTCTGCTGTGGTTAGGGCATTGTGATTGCACGTGCAGCAAACTCCATCTCTCTGGGGGCTCTTCAGGCTGGGACGTGGCGCAGAGCTGAGCGGTGACAGGGTTTGTAGGAAGCTGTCCCTTTGTTCTCTTGGTACCTGTTATCAAATTTGTTTTGTAACAAAGGCTTCCTGAGCTTGGGGGTTTTGTGTCTCTTAATACTGGTAATATGATTTAAATATTGTGATGATTCATTTTCAGTCCAGAGAGCTGAATCAGCCGTGTAGAACATAACTTGCTTCTCCCAAACCGCTACCTTTTCCATCCTTTCTCGTCATTTCTATAAGAGGATGATTCATGCTCCTCTTGTATTTACCATCTGAGAATATGCCCAATTCTTTTAGTTAATTTCACTTCTTGTTCCTCTTTTTCAAGGGAAAGAAAAAAAAACAACACAAAGTGCTGAGAAAAGCAAAGTGATGGCTGATTGATGTGACGTCCCACTGGTGGGGCTGGCATGTGACCCAAACCTGAACTGAACAGAGAGAAAAAGAGAGGGAAAAATGCCTTGAATTATTACATTGATCAGAGCCCAAAGTGAGGAATTCAAACCTCTGGGTCACCTTTCACATTCTGGGTGTTCCCAGTGAGGGCTTGTGTTCAGATATAGCTCCAGTATAATTTATTTTTGCTCTTTTGCACTTAAAAGAAGCCTCTTATTTTATTTAGTTATTCAGTTCTTATTTATTATGGTTGTGACTGGCTCAACCAATTAACTGAGGGGGAGAGGTTAGTTATTGATTTTCCTGATTACATGCAAGAGCTGTCTCTTCTCAGAGATGGCCATAAGATTGACAAGAACATAAGGAAATCTTTATGGCAGGCCTTGGGAAAACAGACAGACTCTTCTCCCCACTCTCCATCTGAGACATTCTGCTTCTCAGCAGCAGGTTTAAAATCAGAGAGCATCTCTACCTTCCCTCTGTCACTGCCAGTGCAGCCCCTCACCAGACTCAGGGCTCCCTGGCTACTGGCCCAGGTCAGGGCTCTGCAGGTTCTCTGTCCACGGGAAGCTGTGACCATCATGGACCCGTCTGGCTGCCACACTTGAAGGACAGTGTCCCCCAACTTTCAGCCCCTTCTCTTCTAGGGCTCCCTTCAGCCTGCTGCTTTCATGGGATGCCTTCTCCCTTTATTGGGAAGGGAGATTTTTACACCACAGCAGCTGTGAAAAAAACACAAAACTCTCCAAGAAGTGTATTCATATGAGTATCCCTTTGGCTGGGCCTCTCTCTAAACAGAGCTCAGCATTTTGTGCAGCAGCTGAGGTGAAATCACAGCTTGCAACGGGCTCCAAGAGCCGCAGGGCGCCTGGCCATGTGTGTGGCCACCCCCAGGAAAAACGTCCCATGTTTGGGCAAATTCATTTGAGCCAACACTGCTGTATGACTTCACTCCTCATTCATCCCCATCAAGAAACAGTTTGTCCAACACTGCACAGAAGGACACACAAACTCTTGCTAGACTCACCTGAAGGTTTCACAGCAAGGCAGTGAGATCAGCTCAGTGCTGTTTGATCAAATCAAGTGGGGCATGAGCAACGTGGGCAAGCCAGGAGTGGCCATGACAAGGCATTTCATGGACAAAGAAATGGGTCTTTAGATCCTTCTCCTGGATGTCATGTCCTGTCCTACTCGAGATGACACTCAGAGGACACTCTACCGTGACTCACTCTGCCCTGTATGCTCTCATATACTTCTGAAAACAACACAGTGGGCCAAAGTTTGGCTTTTTCCACAGGCTAAAGGTTTTCAGATTCAAAACAGTCAAGTGTTATTCTCTCCTATGACTAATCCTGTGTTTTCACTAACCGCTATTACACACAAACATCACCTCACTCTATCACATGAGGGTATCGTGTCATATTGCAAATATTTTAACAAACTACATAGCAGAAAATGAATAAGCAGTTCTGTAGGTACTGATATGGGGGGATTTTTGAACAGCTACAAATTAAATACTAAGATTGGCTATAAAGACCTTGGAAGGTCAGACCAAGAAAGCAGGGAAGAAGGTAGAGGAATAACAAAAAGACTCAGACGCAGCATGTGCGAAGCAATATCCACTGGAATTTCTTCCTGCTTTGCTTCCCATCTTTCCTTCCTTTCTTTCTTTCTTTCTTTCTTTCTTTCTTTCTTTCTTTCTTTCTTTCTTTCTTTCTTTCTTTCTTTCTTTCTTTCTTTCTTTCTTTCTTTCTTTCTTTCTTTCTTTCTTTCTTTCTTTCTTTCTTTCTTTCTTTCTTTTCTTTCTTTCTTTCTTTCTTTCTTTCTTTCTTTCTTTCTTTCTTTCTTTCTTTCTTTCTCTTTCTTTCTTTCTTTCTTTCTTTCTTTCTTTCTTTCTTTCTTTCTTTCTTTCTTTCTTTCTTTCTTTCTTTCTTTCTTTCTTTCTTTCTTTCTTTCCTTTCTTTCTTCCTCCCTTTCTTCCTTTTCCTTTCTTTCTTTCTTTCTTTCTTTCTTTCTTTCTTTCTTTCTTTCTTTCTTTCTTTCTTTCTTTCTTTCTTTCTTTCTTTCTTTCTTTCTTTCCTTTCTTTCTTCCTCCCTTTCTTCCTTTCTTTCTTTCTTTCTTTCTTTCTTTCTTTCTTTCTTTCTTTCTTTCTTTCTTTCTTTCTTTCTTTCTTTCTTTCTTTCTTTCTTTCTTTCTTTCTTTCTTTCTTTCCTTTCTTTCTTCCTTTCCTTTCTTTCTTTCTTTCTTTCTTCCTTTTCCTTTCTTTCTTTCTTTCTTTCTTTCTTTCTTTCTTTCTTTCTTTCTTCCTCTTTCTTTCTTTCTTTCTTTCTTTCTTTCTTTCTTTCTTTCTTTCTTTCTTTCTTTCTTTCTTTCTTTCTTTCTTTCCTTTCTTTCTTCCTCCCTTTCTTCCTTTTCCTTTCTTTCTTTCTTTCTTTCTTTCTTTCTTTCTTTCTTTCTTTCTTTCTTTCTTTCTTTCTTTCTTTCTTTCTTTCTTTCTTTCTTTCTTTCTTTCTTTCTTTCTTTTCTCTCTTTCTCTTTCTCTCTTTCTCTCTCTCTCTCTTTCTTTCTCTCTTTCTTTCCTTCTTTCCTTTCACATCTTCTTATGAAGTCTCACTCTTGTGTCTCTACATTGAGTTACTCTGTAGTCTGAGAATGTGAGAATTGTGATTTTTGATAACAAACCTCACATTATTTCAGACAGTTTACAGTTGCTTTTGCTGTGACATCCTCTTCTGTTCCTTCAGAAAATAACCCCTTTCTATACTATTAGACAGTGAGACAAATTTAGACCTGGCAGGTGATAGAAGTGATGCAGATAATCAGTGAGAATACACCAGGAGAGCCTACCTTCTGTGTCCTTGATTCATATGCTAAGCACAGAGCTTTATGAAGAGGCAGAAGTACCTTTCCATCACCTCTGCAGCTTTTGGCCCTGACAGTCCCAAGTTATTCCAAGCTGCCTACATCCACCTGAAGTTATTCTTGTGGTGGAAGCAGTTAGTGTCTGTAGGGACTCTAAGCATGAAAGTCTTTCCCTCACAGGGTCCCACAGCAGCTGGTTACACTGCCAAACAAGGTCTGTAAGGACCCTCACATCCACAAGTTGGTGGGAAGAAATGTAGCTATAGCTAATGGAGAACAGGTTTGGAGGGGTTTGGAGCACAAGCCCTATGAGGAGAGGCTGAGGGAACTGGGGTTGCTTAGCCTGGAGAAGAGGCTCAGGGCAGACCTTACTGCTGTCTACAACTACCTGAAGGGAGGTTGTAGCCAGGTGGGGGTTGGTCTCTTCTTCCAGGCAACCACCAACAGAACAAGAGGACACAGTCTCAAGCTGCACCAGGGGAGGTTTTGGCTGGATGTTAGAAAGACGTTCTTCCCAGAAAGAGTGATTGCCCATTGGAATGGGCTGCCCAGGGAGGTGGTGGAGTCACCATCACTGGAGGTGTTTAAGAAGAGACTGGATGGGGTGCTTGGTGCCATGGTTTAGTTGATTAGTGTTGGGTGATAGGTTGGACTTGATGATCTCAAAGGTCTTTTCCAACCTGGTTAATTCTATCCATTCCATTTTTCGGGTTTGTGCTTCCTCCATAACAGGTAACAGGACACCACACTCCGGCTGTATCCCTCCCAGCTCTGCTCCATCATAATGGGCACAAGTCAAAGTAAACCCACGCTCAAAATCATCCCCTCTGCCTTTCTGTTGGTTGCTGTGTGCCATGTGCATTTATGAAGCCTTACTGTCCCTGTAAAGATACCACAGATAAGAACAGAAGAGCAACCTGCAAATGGCAGTGCCTCAGCAGCTCTTATCTCAATCTTTACGAGAGCAGATGGTTCTGGAAATGCAAAGTTCATAGTCACTGCACCCACAAAACGCTGACATCACATGACTGGCAATAAATCCAGCTCTCATGTTTCTGGACAGGAGAGCACGCCTCTCCCTTCTTCTTGGTGAGAGAGCTACGTCATTTGTTTTCTATTCAAATTTGCCCTCCTCCCACGGAAGCCTTTCCATGCTAGCCATTACAGGATCTTACTGAGAAAATGCTCTGTCAAGCAGTAGGAAGAATTATTTCCCACAAGTTTATTTTATTATATACCTAACACCTTTCATCTTGAAATAGGGGAACTTTACAAATACAGTGATTTTGTTGAATAAATACCCTTATGCCTAGTGCATGGCATGATTCATAGCAGATTAATAGAGGCAATTAAATGTAAGATTAAATTGCCTAAACCATTTGCCCTTCTAAGCTGATCCCAGCACTGTGAACTGTATCAGTGCCACTAATTCCCAGAGATTTTCCTTTGGAGGCAGGTATTTAATGATTTTGAATATCAAATCCATGCCATCCCAGACTGGCTGTCTAAAGCCTGTAATCATGTTAAAACGCAGCACTAAGCAACTTGCCTGAGGCAGCTCAGTGAGTCACTGCAAGAGAAAGCAAAACTCCTGACTTGCATTAGCTGCTCAGGCAGAAGTGGAGCCACTTGCAAAATTATGACTGTCCACACTGTAGACTTCTCAAAGTGTGTTGGGTTTCCATCTGTGAGATGCCATACATCAGGCCCTGTGACAGGCATACATACATGGATGGGGTCATATGGTGCCAGGAGCACTGTCCGGGCACCTCGGGTCGTGTAACTGAGCTGCAGATGCAGCGCTGAGTGCAAGCCCCCAGCTGCAGCACAGGGCTAGCTCTGGGGGCTGTCACATTTTGGAGCTGTCAGAGCGTGGCATGCTGCCTGCAGCATCACGAAGTGACAGAGAGCTTATGGCTCTGCATTAAAGGCACTGCAGAGAAGGGGCCACGATGAGAAGCCTGGAGTCCAGGGAGGGAACACTATGGACCATGCACGTGCAGGAAAGGCCCTCAGTGCTGCTAGCACCTTCTGTACATCCACCTCTGCCCACAGCCCAGGGTCCAGGAGGCAGCAAACAGATCAGGGAGGGCAGGGAAATAGTGAGATGAGATTTTCTTAGGCAGAGCTGGGAGAAAGGGCTTTTCCTGATCCTTCAGGGTGCATCTGTATCCACGATGTGTCTCGAGCTGAAATACCCTAGCTGCTACACCAAGTATTTTCCACTCAGGAAGAAATATTTAGGCATTGGATCTGACACACAGAAGTAAGGCTGTACCACGTTTTCCAGTCTGGGTCTTTGGGTATGAGACCCCAGCCCATGGCTGGTTTTCATGCTGTTGGGACTAAGCCTTCTGCCTCCCCATTCCTTCACCTCATTAACTCCAACATGAAGAATCTGAAGCAGTCTGAGCTCAACTAAACCCTGTCAAAAGGGTTAAATCTCAGGATTTAAAACCAAAATGTTTTCAATGTAGTATGAGTCATCAGGAATTCTAGATTGTTTGTATTCTGTGTACTGTAACCTTTCATCACTGAATTCTTTTCTTTGTCTCCTTCCTTCATATATTTCTTTTTGTTTCTTTCCTTCCTTCCTTCCTTCCTTCCTTCTTTTTGTTTTTTTTTTTTTTTTTCTCACTCTTTCCCATCTTTCCTTTCTCTTCTGTTTCTTGTGAATCTGTGTCTCTGTAAAATCTGTCCAAATATTTACAAAAGGAAATGCTGGGTTGTGAAACTGAATTCGGAGAAAAAGTTACACATGCTGAAGAAATGCATCCAGCATGGTTTCCAAATGTTCCCACATGCATTTTTCTTCTGTGTCTCAAGTGTTGAGGCTTGAAGCTTCCTATCTCTAACCAGACAAAACTTGCACTGAGGGCAGTGAGACTCAGGCTCAGGTCAGGTCCAACGGTGCTGTAATTCTAGATTTGCTGGAAAAGTTCAGGCCTGATTTTGGCCATGAGTGACTAGTTAAAGAGCCTGAATAACTGGTATTACTGGATAACTGTTTGTGCAATGGGCTAGTTCCAGGCCAGGGGTTATCTATGCTTGCTACCAAGTTGCTAACAAATTGGCATTGGTGTCAGTCAATGCAGAAGCTGTCTGCAGCACTCTGCTACCCTCCGAGATAAACGTCAACCAGGTCACACCGAGGGACCTGCAGCCACTGAAGAAAGCCAGAAGGCCAGTCCCCCTGAGACAAAGACAACCTGCTGCCATGATGAAACTGCCATGGAGTCATTTTCCCAAGAAATCCCTGATGCCATGAGTGAGGCTTCACACTCATGGGGCATGTCATTATGGACTTATACATATTTTGGCAGAGCAGCATGGGAACTGTTAAAGCCCAGAGGTAAAAGGGACCCATATGCTGCCGGTGTGTCCCATCTGCTCGAATTAAAGAATCATCTCCCACCCCCACACTTCATGTTCTTGTTTCTATTATTACCCTTACAATGACATTGTGGCCCAAGTGCAAACAGATTGTTTTGGAGGAAGGGGTTAATTTTGTATTTCCTGGCTTTTGTTAAGCCAGGAAATCTAACCCTTAAGAAAGCCATTCAGGTCAGAGTTCCTAAAAGCCACTTCAGCCCTGTTTTGTATTTTCCTTTCTTTCATTCTTATGGCAGGTTTATTTAAGAAAGGAAAACAAAAATAAAGTAAAGCTAGGAAATAGCTAGTCCAGAATTATAAATGATTAAGTACACACTGCCACATGTGATGAATTTTTTTCTTCCTGATTTGCACTGGGTGTAAACAAGACCAGCCCCAAAAGTCTCATAATTACATAAGTCCATCAAAGAGCAATTATTATTGCTGTGGTGGCAAATCCCCATTGTGCAACGGCCTCAGCTGAATATCTTCCCTGCGCTGTCTCAGAGCAGCCAAGGGATCTGTCCCATGGTGTCTAGCCCATATTTAATATCTGTATGCTGCTGGTTAACATTGTGACTGAAAAGCTGGTTGAGAGCACATGCTGCCTTAGCTGTGCAGGTGTCAGACACAGCCATTTCTGTATACCTGGCAAAAAATGAGGTTGCCAAACTGAAGGAATAAAGTCTATTAGCTTTGTTTTCTGTGTGGGACACTGAGAGTTCGTGACAAGAGAAAAGACTGCCAGTGGCACAGGGATAGTTGTGTCTGTGAGCCAGGGCTGGCTGTTCTCAGTAACAAGGGACCAGTGGCACAGCACCATTAAAAGGACTGCTTTCTATTAAAGTGCTCACTTGAAGCCTCCCAGACAGTGCTCCTGCTTCTGGAATGCACTAGACTTTGGGCTGGTTGGAGAAGCTCAACATCCTGATAAAGTCCCCTGCGAGAAGGACATTCCCAGCTCCCAGCCCTGCAGGGCTTCTCTGTGGCTGAACAGTTCTTGCCTCTCCTGTGCTCCAGCCTGGTGATGCCTTAAATCACACCCACATCTCACTCCAAAAGAGTAAAATGAAGTGACTGTGGGTATAAAGCTACAGAAAGGTTAACATCCCAGGCTCATACCAAAAGGAGGACATTTTCCTCTAGGAAAAGAAGATGGATAAAGTCCTGTCTTGTGGCCATCTGCTATACTGGTTTCTGCTTCAAAAATGTGGCAAGCAATTGACCATTGACAATTCCTGCTGTTCACCTCCTTGGAAAGATCTGTGTAGGTCAGTGTTTGACAGATGACGTTCAAGGTCACCACGGCTTGGCCCTGGCATAGTGGTGTCACAGCGACAATCAAGTCTCATGAGGAGTTGGCTCAGAGTGCATCAGAGGAGGACAGGCAGGTCCACTGCCACCTGCAGTGTGGCCAATGCTCCCTGCCCGCCTCCCACACGTTTTCGGTGTGGAGGGACGTGTCACCAACCCAACTGACAGCCTCTGTGATCACACCTAGTGATGCACTGTGGACATCTGTAGGGTCCCAGTGACAGAGTGGATGATGGTGTGATCGAGCGGAGTCATTTCCCAGCACTGCAGCGTGTAAGTGTTTCTCTTGCAATCTGTTTCCAACCCACTGTTAAAAGAACAACAATAAATAAATTGAACAAAAAGTGCAATCCTGTGTTTATTTTAAAAGAATGTGTTGAAAAAACATATTTGCTTTGAGGCTGCAGTTCTGGCAAAACCCCCACTGCTCAGCAGAGCAGAGCCAATCCTGCAATAAGTGGGTAAGCCAGAGCTGGCACTCACCCACCTGTGCCCCTCACCATTCTCCTTCCTTCCAGGTATCCATGGGAGCCTGAGAAGCCCTGGACATCTTGGCCAAATACAGAGCCTGGTTGGTCTGAGAAGAAGGTCTGGGGTGGTTAAAGACTGGGAACATGGGGAGAAGGAAAGTTTGAGAGGGAGTGATGGTTGGCAGCCCATGACGTTGGTGAAGTAGGATGGTGGGAGAGGTGCCCTGGTGTGAGGTGGTAGATGAAGAGGTCTCCACTAAAAGGAGCAGCTGAAGAATGGAAGTGAAAAGAGAAAACTGCTGAAAGGGGTGAGAAGGAGCAGCACAGCTGGGGCTGGCAGTGCAGAGGGGGAAGAAGAATTGACAAGAAAGGGCTGGAGGAAAAGAGCCAAAGTGGAAAGAGGTGCAGGGGGACTAGAGGTGTCCAAAGGCAGCAAGCGGTCAGGAGCTGGTGGGGCTGGGTAGGCATTGTGGGAAGGCAGGGGAAGTGGAAGCAGCGCTGACTGGAAGCCCTGACTAAGAAACAGCCGAGTGTCTTGGTGGAAGCTGGTCACCCACGGGGAAAATAAAACTTTTTGGGAAGCGCTGATGCATTACTGAGGGGGAGTGGAAAAGAGAGCTCCTGCTATTCTACTGCCAGTTACTGGGCAGCCCCAACTTCTGGGGGCGTTCTCAGTGGGGAAAACGAACTTTGCATGGGGTGTTGATCTACATTTTCTTCCTTACACATAAAACATGATGGGAACAGCTCTCAAATATGTGTTTACATTACAAATATATATATACAAATGTAAGTATACACATATATATTTATGTGTAGAAGCCTGTACATGTTTATATATGTTTATGCATGAATGCAAATGTATGTATGCGTAGACACATCTTCAAGGAGAATAAGCACGGCCACACCCAAGGCTCCACATCCCCCCACACTGCTGCTCAGCAGCTTCCTCCCCACTGAGTCCTGTGGGAAAAGGGGGAACAGACAGTACAGGGGGCAGACGGACATAGGGTGCCCCACCCACGGACAGGGGACAAAGGCAGCTAACAGTGAGGTGGCCCAAGCCCACAGCACCTCTTAGAGGGGTAGTGGGCACAGGGTGTGTGTGGGAGTGGATGTGTCCGTGTGAGTGAGGGTGCGCTGGTGTGTTTGTAGGGGTGTTGTTTGTGTGTGTGTGTAAGTCTGTGCTATGTGTACACAAAGGTGTATGGGTATGTATGAACGTATACGTGTGCATGCATGTGCACACATGTGCAGCTATTTACATGGGGATGTATGTGCGATGTATGTACAAGCGTGTGTGCAGGCAGGTGTGCACGGCAAAATCCTCGCCTGAAGGTATTTATATGTGAACATATGTGTGTGTGTATGTAGGGGCGACTGCTGTGTGCCTGCCGGCCGATGGATGTGATACGCGCTGCCCTGTGTATGCAGTACCGAGCGCATGGCCATGTGCTGATGTTGTGTGCCTGTGCCGGGGCGGGGCGTGTACGCCCGCTGTCCCACAGCCCGTTGTCTCCTCGTCGCATTGCCGCGCTGCCCCGTTGTCTCCTTGTCTCGCAGTCCCGCTGTCGGCACGAGCGCGCAGGCGCGCTCCCGCAGCACATGACGTCATGCCAACCGGGCTGGGCGCGCCCGAGCTGGCGCGCGGCCAGGTGACGTATTCGCGGGCGGACCACGTGACGCGGCCCCATTGAGAAAACGCCGGCCCGGTGCGCGGGCCTATATAAGGCAGGCGCGGGCGTACGGGGCCGGATTGGGTCGTGCGGTGCTGCACTTCCAGGGGTCATCAGCACCTCCGACACCTACCGCGCCCTCCTTATCCTCTCTCCTGCCTTCCTCCTCTTGGCTGGAGCCGCTATGGTGAACCTGCGGGTGTGCGCGCTGGAGTGCGAGGCGCTGCGAGGGCTGCTGCAGGAACGCGCCGCGCAGTGCCTCGTCCTCGACTGCCGCTCCTTCTTTTCCTTCAACGCCGCGCACATCCGCGGCTCCTGCAACGTCCGCCTCAGCACCATCGTCCGCCGCCGCGCCAAGGGCGCCCTGGCCCTGGAGCACGTCGTTCCCAACGAGGAGCTCCGCTCCCGCTTGCGCCAGGGGCTGGTCCACACCGTGGTGCTGTTGGACGAGCGCAGCGCCGATCTGGAGTTGCCCAAGCGCGACAGCACGCTGCTGCTGGCCCTTGGCACCCTCTGCAGGGAGGCCCGCGGCGCCCGCATCTGCTTTCTCAAGGGTGAGTGGCCCCGGGACCGCCCCGGCCGCCGCCGGAGGGGAAGGGAAGGGGCCGCAGCCGGCTTGACAGTGCCGCCCGCGGGGCTCCGCTCGTTCTCCGTGGCTGCGCTGTGCTCACCCGGCACCTCTCTCTTCCCTCTGCCCCTGCAGGAGGTTACGAAGCTTTCTCGTCCGTCTGCTCCGAGCTCTGCACCAAGCCAGCCGCTCCCACCGGGCTCAGCCTGCCCCTAAGCGCTAGCAGCGCTCCCGGCAGCGCCGACTCGGGGTGCAGCTCCTGCGGCACCCCGCTTTACGACCAGGTGAGCGGAGAGGGGCTGGGGCGGAGGGTGAGTGTGTGTGGTGCCAGACGGTGCTTTCAGCCCGGGCAGCCTACCGCTTTGGTGCGGCGTCGGGAGGGGAGGCTGTGTGAAAGCCGCCGGGCAAAGTTAACCGGTTGTCTGTCTTTCCTCTTCCAGGGTGGCCCGGTGGAAATCCTGCCTTTCCTCTATTTGGGCAGCGCTTATCATGCCTCCCGAAAAGACATGCTGGATGCTTTGGGGATCACAGCGTTAATCAACGTCTCGGCTAACTGCCCGAACCACTTTGAAGGGCACTACCAGTATAAGAGTATCCCCGTGGAGGACAACCACAAGGCGGATATCAGCTCCTGGTTTAACGAGGCGATCGATTTCATAGGTAAATGAGCTCTTTGTAGTCTGTGCTTTTCCTGGGGTAATGTACCCTGGGACCAGAGCTTTGCACAGTGCTCTCCCCAGTAAAACCTGCATTTGAAACTGGGGGATTTAATTCTGTAGGGTAAATACACACAGGGGGATGTTTCCATTAATTTTTATTCCACTCAGAGGAATAATTTCAGCTCTATAAAGCTGTTTGAAATCGTGAATCAAGAGGCACTGGTCTTGCAAAAAAGAGCTAGTGAATTTAAGCAGATCAGTATTAAAGTAATCTTGCAAGACTGCTCAAGTGACCTGGAGGAGCTATTAGTATAATTGGAATTGGAGCCCAGAATGAGAATAGCTGGACCATTGGTTCCCTCAGGACAAAGGCTCTCTTTGTCTCAAAAGCACAGGGTGTACCTATTAGGCTAAGGAAGGAGATGGATTAAAGAAATGTGAAACAGCAGCCTTTGCATTTCCACCTCTGGAAGCAGTGGGACTTGCTTACTAACTGTGTATTTTATTTCTTTCAGACTCTGTTAAAAATGATGGAGGAAGGGTATTTGTGCACTGCCAGGCTGGCATTTCCCGTTCAGCAACCATCTGCCTTGCTTATCTTATGAGGACCAACAGAGTCAAACTGGATGAAGCCTTCGAGTTTGTGAAACAAAGAAGAAGCATCATCTCTCCAAACTTCAGCTTCATGGGGCAGCTGCTTCAGTTTGAGTCACAGGTTCTTGCCCCCAACTGCTCAGCAGAAGCTGGTAGCCCTGCTATGTCAGTACTGGACAGAGGAGCATCAACCACCACTGTTTTTAACTTTCCGGTCTCCATCCCTGTTCACACCTCATCCAGTGCTTTAAGCTATCTTCAGAGCCCCATCACCACTTCCCCAAGCTGCTGAAAAGCAGGTGAAATATTACCAGAACTCAGACTTACTGTCTCAGAAGTGCAATAACTACAGGGACAGTGTCATCAGTCACTTGTGTTTTTGTGGGGAACCATCCCAGAACAATGTCAAAAATGGAGAGAAGTTCACATGATGCACTATGTGTATTGACTTTTCAAGCCAATATCTGGATGTCTACCCAGAGATCAAAAGACACTGTCTCTGCCTAAGCAGCTCCTCCTTGTCTGTCCTAAGCCTGCTCCATGTTTAGTAGCATGCTCACCAGTATTCCTGTTCCTGGACACTTTGAGCAACACTGATGCTGTCCTATTTATTTATTTTTACATTAGTGCATTGGGGGTTTTGCCTTCACAAACCTAGTTTCATTTCTAGAGAAACCAAATACCTCAGTATTTTTTGGTACTGTAAGCCTATGTGTGTACATATGTCTGCTCTTCTTGTTTCCCAAGCACTGACGTGAAAGCACCAGGCAAGTGCTTTTTGGGGTGGTTTTTTTTTTGAGTTGCCAGGGGTTGTATGTTTGATTTATTTATGATGTGAAATAATATATTTCTTCTTAGGAAGACATAGTTTTGTTACATAACATTTTTTTTTTTATACAAACAGAATAAATTATGACATTTCTAATGAGCTGGATCATATGTTCCTTAAAGGCTTGAACTCCACAGTCCCCATACTCAAAACTCCTATGGAAGCTCCCAGGTGAGGAGAAGTAAGAAGGCTGAGTTTCCAGCTCTGCAGATGTGAGGTCTGGACTGAACTAGATAGGAAGATGGGTTTAAGCAATGTAATTGACTAGAAACTGCTGTTTGTGATGCTTTCTTTGTCCCCATATAATTATATGCAATGGCAGAGAGCTAAGGCTGTCCTTTGAGCTACAAGGTGGCTTTGGCTACAGTGATAGCCACGGAGGTGTAACAGTTTGAACCAGCTGATACATGGGCACAGGACTATATTAAATTCCACATACTCCTACTAGGAAGCAGGAAGAAACTTCCTTAATGCATGTGTAATGCTTTAAAGGTCAAGTCTAAAAATTAACCCCTTGGTAACAGATTTCTAATGCCGTGTGAGTTTGTGCCAAAGTGCTTTTCTGTCCACTTCTGATTCCTCCTTGCAACTCAAACTGCTTCTGCTGTCTGGAGTGAAGTATTTGGCCATCTTTTGTAAACAAAGTGGGGAATAACAAGGGACCAGTTAGCCAAGAAGTTACTTATTTTCTTAATCAGACCTAAATACATTTCCTGCTGTAGATTCTCACTAGTGTGACTTCAATCTAGCATTTCAGTTGCAGCAAAATGAGTTTTCTGTAGCATGTCAAAAGGCAGGCAGGGATGGTCTCACAGAGCAGCACTCCTGGCAATTTGTGCATAGGAGCTGTGGGGTGAGGGTGATGGGCACCAAACGCTGCAGGGTTAATGATGTGGGGAAGAGGTGCAGCTGGAAGCTTGCTTTCCTAGGCAGGGTGAGAGCACTGGTGACAGGGAAATGGATGTTGGAGATGCATTAGGACATTGGCTGTCCTTGTCCACCACAAAAGGAAGCCACCAATCCTTGCATCTATGAGTTGAATCCTACTCTTCCCTCTCAAAAATGTTTTTTCTTGGGCATATAGAACAGGTTATGGCTCTGTGTAAAAGCAAAGCATTTCAATAGCTATGATCCTAAGCTTATAGATTAAGGTTTTATAGATGAAGCAGCTGTGCTCTTGTCATGTTACTGGAGATAAGTAAAACACCACAAACTCCTGCTGAAATCCTGCAAGTTACCTGGAGTATTAATGGTGCTAGAATCCAGGACTCTTCTCCTGGGAGAAGGTGCCCTTGAAGTATGGGATGATGCACTGCTGTGTCTGAAATTCTTCCACGTGCACTACCCCTCCGACGCAGGTCTGTCGTCAGCACTACGCAACAGCCATTGCCAAGCTTTGACCTGACACCAAGGGATTAAAAAAAAATGAAGCAGCAAAAAGGAGAAGAGATCCTTGGGCATTCAGAAACAAAGTCAGAGCCCCCTGCTTTCTTAAAGTGTGCATGAGCCTCAAAGTGAATATTCCTCCCCAAAGTCTGTGCCATGCTGCAAATCCTGCAAAACCTCTTTGTCCCTGGAAGGTCCCTTGGCAGGTTGTGTTGCTCTGTGGGACTGCACCTACCACTGCTCTCCCTGTAAAGCATTCAAGGCTGTCTCTGCCTTTTTACACCTGCAGTTAACGGTGGAACAAACTTTTACTTTCAATGCAAAGCCAGGTTTGTTCAGTGGAAAAATACAACCTTGGCAGCCCTGGGTGTGCAACTGATGAAAAAAAATCCTGCCTGTTAATCACAATTCAAACAGAAATCCGCTCCCCATCAGCCAGGGGAGCTTGTTTATGTGTTCTTGGAACAATAAAACTCATTACCTGGCAGCCGATCAGCTTTTATAACCTAAGCAGGCACCTGACAGGGGTGCGAAAGAGAGCTGCTTCAGCACAAAGCCCGCTGTGGAAAAGCCAGCCAGCAACAGCAGGGCTTCAGCACCAACACGTACTTCCAGCTCTGTGGGCATCTGATGTCCTTTCCCAAGCTTCTATCATGAGCCTTCTGCTGTCACCCATAATGACAGTTTCAGAGAGCCCTTAGCCTGCTGCAAGGTCTCTGGACAGGATCACGTTCAGGTCCCGTATTGCTTCTGTTCCAAAGGGAGGATAAGGGGGCAAGAACAACAGTGAAAACAGATCAGTCACCTCAATGCCAGTTTGGGGGAGACAGATGGGCTCAGCTGGGGGTTCTCTGGGAGCAGGGGTAAAAAAGCAGGGCAGCTGGTGAGGTAGGGGGCAGAGGAGGAGGTGTGAGGCAGGCGAAGAGGCATGAGGGGCTGAGATGGGCAGTGACAAAGTCTGTGCATAGTGGAGCCAGAGGATGCCTTTATGACACAGCTGAACTCGACTTTGCTCACTGTGGATGTGTTAGGGAGGCATTTTCCCTCCCCCTCCTCCCCCCTCCTCTCCCCCTCCTCCTTGATGTTTTGTTTGTTTAGGGTACCAAGGCACACAGTTCACCCTGCTTTACAACTTTGAAGTCCCGTTTTCCTGTTTCCCACACAAGCTGGCTGTCCACACAGCAGTGGCAGGGGTTGGCCAAGACCCTGCCTCTTGTGCCCAATCCCTAGAAACTTGTCCCACAGCAGGCATGTGTAGGGCTTTCAGGTTATATAAACCTGTAGTTCTACAGTTGCATGCATCCCCATGGAAACCACAAGGAGTTTCCCCTCGGTGAGGACAGCAGTAACATCACTTCCTGGTGCTGACAAACCAATTTGTCATGAAGTGATAAAAAGGCATGTTTTGTGTTTGCAGGAACTGGCTCCAGGCTTTGTTCCTCCCAAGCCAGAGGCTGCTCACCCGCCCCAAAGGCAAACAATGGTCATTGTGTGCTGCACAGAGCAGGTGTGGGGAGATGTGGACAAGCCCTTTGGGCTCCTCAAATGCCAGAACATGGGCCACCAACACCCCAAAAGTTACAATGTGTACAGAGAAGATGTAAGTCATGGCAGTGTGTAACCCCACAGAGCATGCGGGGCTCTATACATCATCCACAGATGGGTACCTACGGCCGAGGGGTGGACACAGCCAACTCATGCTGGGGGACAGCACATGAGCCACACATAACATCCCCAGCAAGGATGCAATACCCAAGGGATACAGTATACCAAGTTATCACATGATGAACAGGCCAGAGCTCCAGATTAGACAAGTCTTGGGTAATCCCCTTGTCTCAAAGCTTTTGCCTTTCTTTTGTAATCAGCGCTTCAGAAGGTGCTGGCTGTACTCAGGCTTAGGGACTATCCTGCATTAGTCACCCCAGTACCAGACTAGCAGGGCCACAAGGATGTGATATGCCATTACTCTGAAAAAAAGAACATTGCATCCAGATCAGACACAGGCAAGTCTTGTTTGCCCAGTTACCCACCTGGGTTTTTTCCTCTGTTTGGAGCAGAGAGCAGCAGCAAAGGCACTGAGAGTCATTTGGAAATGGGGTTTAAATGCAATCACAGGAAGCCAGGTGCCCAGCTCCAAAGACAAGTCACAGTGCAATGGGGAAGGAGAAAAAAGCCATGGTTTGTGACTGTCTAGTGTAATTAGAGGTCACTATGTTTCAAACTTCATCTAAACCTGTTTCTTAGCCTTTCCGTTGTCTAGGGACACCTACACACAGTGTAGCCAATAAGACTACACTCAGGGTTTTGGCTTCCCCAAATCTGCTCCAATCTAAGGCTGTAGGGAGGTTGGGAAAACAGCTAAAAGCCCACTTGTGTGTGGCCACCACCTTCCCTGGCCAGTGGCCACTGCTGATGGGTGGCTGGCAGCCCAGCCAAGAGGTACCACCAAGGTGCCTGGTCAGGTTGGTTCTATTAGCACCATCAAGGCCTTAGAAAGTTAAATGAGACCAAGATATTAAAGGAGGAAAACAGCCCTGAAGGGAGACACCTGAGAACTTGGGGAGAAGCACAATCTGCTGGTATTCCAATATAACTGGCCTTGCTGTTGGGACTTCAACCTGACTAGCTGGCCCTGTGGGGAACCTGGCTCAAGGTCAGGCTCCACTCTGTGTGTTCTGCCCTTGCTGTGGTGATATAATTAATGCTGAGGGCAGTCTCCAAAAGGTGAATCCAAGTACCTGAGAAGAAACAGCTCAGTTGCTCTACTGCTGAGGTGGGTAAAGGACTCCTGGTTTTAAGACCTATTTCTTGTTTTGGAAGTGCTGTTGTACAAACCTGTGCCTACCTGGAGAGCAGTGCCAAGGTCCTATGTGGACATGATGCTATTAATTTGGCATAGAGCAAGCTGGTTCCATCATCATCAGACTAGTGGCCAAAACCAGAAGAAAAGGCAGGTTTGTTCCTTGCCCTTACATGGTGTAGGATGACCTGTTCTCCCCTGGGATTTTCCATTTCCAGGGTTTTCCAGCTGCTGCATGTGACTGCACACCCACCTGCGGTGCCAGGCTGTGTGTGCCCTTAGCGTGGAGACTTAGCAGCACTGGTGGCACAACTGAGGGGCTAGGGGCTGGCTGAGGCCCCTGGGAGGCTGCTGGGCTGGGGGTTTCCTGAGCGGTGCTCTCAAGCTCTCGCATTTGCGTGCGTTTCCTGCTAGACACAGAAATGACTCTGTCTGGGCTTCCCCTCCTCGATGTGGCTGGCAGGCAGGGGAGTGGGTGAGATGAGACACCCGGCACAGCAGCTCACCTTCTAGCCGCCAGGGCTGACGGTGGGTGGATGTCTCCTCCAGATGGGTGCTCAGCAGTGATTCTGGCTGGGAGTCTGGAGGGTAGAAGGGGCTTAAAGACCCCAAAAAGAAGATGCTTGTGAACACACACAGCGAGTGGGGATGAAACACAACTAATAACAGTGGGCATTAGTAACTCTGTTATGTCTTACCTAGGTCTTGTTGGGCATTCAGGCTGGGTGAGTTAGTTCTGTGTGCCAATTCATTCCAAAATCCATATTGTACAGATCAGGTTGGGGCTATCTTGAGTGCCACAGAAAATGCTTCATTTCTCATAAAAAGGTTATGCATGACACCAATCCCTGTCATTTCAATACCTTTTAGTTCCTAAACTATAGGCCAAGCTTAAAAATGCACTCTCACAGGACTCTGATATGACGTAGTCACATTCGAACTCAGTAACAAGTTGGCTGCAAATTAGAATAGAGTAGAATAGAATTAACCAGGTTGGAAAAGACCTTTGAGATTATCAAGTCCAACCTATCATCCAACACTATCTAATCAACTAAACCATGGCACCAAGTGCCTCATCCAGGCTCTTTTTAAACACTTCCAGTGATGGTGACCCCACCACCTCCCTGGGCAGCCCATTCCAATGGCCAATTGCTCTTTCTGGGAAGAACTTCTTTCTAAAATCCAGCCTAAACCTCCCCTGGTGCAACTTGAGACTGTGTCCTCTCGTTCTGGTGCTGGTTGCCTGGGAGAAGAGACCAGCCCCCATGTGGCTACAACCTCCCTTCAGGTAGTTGTAGAGAGCAATGAGGTCTGCCCTGAGCCTCCTCTTCTCCAGGCCAAGCAACCCCAGCTCCCTCAGCCTCTCCTCGTAGGGTTTGTGCTCCCAACCCCTCCCCAGCTTTGTTGCCTTTCTCTGGACACCTTCCAGCAAGTCAACATCTTTCCTAAACTGAGGGGCCCAGAACTGGACACAGTACTCAAAGTGTGGCCTAACCAGTGCTGAGTACAGCAGGTTCTCACTACACAGTTTGTTGGGTTTTTAAAAAGTTACAACCTTTGTCCCAGAGCCAAATGTAGGTTCCACCTGTGCCACATTCATAAACTACACTGCCATCTTTAGACTTTAAAATTCTGACACAATTTGATTTTATTTGAAAGGGTTTGGTTGGTTTGGTTTGTTCCCAAGAAACTGTGGTGAAGATGTCTGAAAAATGGCTTTTTTGGGGGTCTTTTCTGTACTGGAAAGAGGTGCTTTCTTTTCAGTGTCTGCCCTAAATTCTTGTCAAAATACCACCTGCAGTAAATTTCTTTCCATGTCAGTGTTTTGTTCTTTCAAATCTTATTATGGCTTTGTTAATTGGCAGCTGGGCCATAGCACTGTGTGGTTTTGATGGCAGGTTTTTCTAATTTATGGAGGATATAGGATGCAGATGTTCCTTAACTCTAATAGTCTCTCCTGATGCTCTGTGATATTTGCAGACCAGCTGGTGATTTATTTTTTCTTGTCTTCTGCAATGCCATCTTGATGATTGCACATACATATTTCAGGGGCTTTCACAGGGTGAGTGTTAAACAAAAAAGTGTTGGATCTGTGTAATTATTTTTAACCCTGTATTCATTCCCAATCCTTCTTACACATCAAACACAAACTAGAACAGTGCAAACTTTGATGCTTTTCAGTGGTTTAAAGTGCTTGTTCCCATTGGCCAGGCAACAGGGGCACATCCATATAAACAAGTGGCATCAACTACCTAACCCTCTCTACTGGGTCCTTGTCAGACACATAAGTGCTGGTTTAAATGTTACATTTACAGGATATTTCCTTGGCCTTTGTTAAAGTCAGCAGTCCTGCACATCTCTGCTGTGAGGTTATCAGTTGTGTCTGGGCACACTTGGCATTTCATAGAATCAATAAGGTTGGAAAAGACCTCAAAGATCATCAAGTCCAACCTGTCACCCAAGACCTCATGACTACTAGACCATGGCACCAAGTGCCACATCCAGTCCCCTCCCGAATACCTATTTCCCCCATGTCGCTTTGCTGCTGTGAGATCAAAGCTTCCAGCTGATGGTCTGGATACCAGCCTGGCAGAATCTTATAACCTCATCTGTGTAGTGGTAGCTTCTCCCACTCCCAAGTCTTAGGTGGTGCCCTGGGAGAGGAGATGACCTCTGGAAATGTCTTGTTGGCAGTTGAGTATGAGGAATACAACTACTCAGGGTGTTTCAAGGCACACTAGCATAAACCATGGCATCATCTGCTGAGATTAGCGCAGGTGGAGCAGGAGGGTTGAATCTGGTCAAATGTTGAAATCTTGTCCACTGCTGTAGCTTGGCTGCAACTGCTGTTGCGTCACTGGAATGCTTTGAGCTGAAGGATTTCTGGCTGCCCTGGGAGCTGTGCGAGGAGCCAGCTGAACAGCCGACTGCACAGTGTGAAACAATAGTTCCCACCTTTTTCCTACTGCCTGGGAGGAACAGAAAGGAACAAAGCTGTTTGCAAGGAGGGGGGAAAAAAATCCTTTCAATCGTCTTTCACTCTTCCCTCTCATTTAGTTTCCTCTCTCCCAGAGCCAGCAGACGTCTCAGCACTGAGCAACCCCCAGATTTCAGCACCTTCCCTTGCTCCTCTTTATTCTTTAAACACTTGTCCACAGGCGCCAAGGCAGACAGTCGTTTATAACTGCCTTTTGTTCCTCTGTTTACATCTTCCCTTCCAGGCTCCAGGGATGGCTGACGTCAGGGTGCTACATTTGGGCTCATCATACTTTTATCTGGTGTTAATGCCTTCCATGAACAGCAGGAATGTGGACCGCAAGGCGAGCTGCCGGGGCAGCAAGGGGAGAGGGGGCCAGGGAGGGCAGGCGGGAGCCCAGCAGGCAGTGCTGCATCGGGGCATGGCACGATGCTGCCCACCCTGCTCTCCCTGCCAGGAACCAGTTGGTTTGCTGGAGAGGACCATGGTCATTTATGGCCTTGTGCGGGGACGGCCTGCCCCCTGGCACCCTGTCCGTCTGTCCAGGCAGCTGGCAGAGTTGTATGTGGCACCACAAGTTACGCGCCAAGCTATTTTTAAGCTGCCTGGGCTGCATCCCAAGTATAGCATGCTCTATTTCTGCTGCAAAATGATCTTCCTGGGTGGGGGATGCACAGATTCTTTATTTATTTATTTTTCATATGAAACACGAGGGTTTGGAGGCAGTGAGAGAAACAGCTGGGCACAACTGGAAGAGAGGCACACAAAAAAAAGGACAAGCTGGTGGTCATGAAGCTCAAGAGAGCTCTGTGCTCGCTGCTCTTGGTGAATGCTCATTGCCAATGGTTTGCTCATGGGTCAGGAATCAAGTAGGCCTGGCTTTGGTTTACAGCTGGGGTTTACTGAGGACACTGGAGGGCTTTGCATTTGTTTGAAATAGGCTGCTGGGGGAGTTTGAGATTCCAAAACATTTAACAAGGCCGAAAGGGATGAACAGGGATACTAAATGCAGAGCTGTAAACTTGCTGGTTGATTTCACCAATTTTGGATCTACCTCTTGCTCCAGATCAACTGGACTCAAGGCAGCAGAACACCATTTGTTCACCAGGGCTTAAAGAAACTCCTAAAAAGAATTAACCAAAAGGAGATGCTTGCTACATTCCTTGTAGTGACATCAAAAGACCCTGGAAAGTGGTGCAGGCTCCACTGTGGCAGGGATGTCACCTTGATGGGGTAGCAAGAGGACTCTGCTCCTGCCTGTGGATGCTGGAGGAGATATATCAGGCTGTCACCCATGCCCTGCCAGGCTGCTCACTGTGGGAACAGATTTTACAGGTAGAAAGTGATGTGCTGGACCGTGGGCTGACTCCTCATGGCTGTGAGTTTTGCCAGTGCAACTTTCAGGCCTAAGTCTGAAACTGGAGGTCCGAAGCATTTGATCTTCTCACACAGGCAAACTGGTGATGACACAAAGGTTTCTGGGAGGATAGAAAAGGCTGTAAAAGAGTTTTCTTCAAAGCTGAAGGAGAATTTGCCATTCTTAGTTTTTCACCTACCTTCCAAGGACCCACTCCTTAACTGCAAGTAGCACAAACAAATTCAATGTCTTCAACACTAATCATGGCACTTATGAAGGTCCTGTTCTCTGGAACCTATGGCTCTGTTACCTCCACTCACCAGGAAGATCATCAATCATAAGTGACCATGATTATGATCATAATCATAAATTATAAGTGGAAACATCTGACGTTTCCAAAGCCCAGCATAAGACTGATAGTTTTTCCTTTGAGGTTGTTCTTTTGGAGGAATATTTAGGTTTCCTTGAGGCTGGATGAAAATTTTCCACTTTCTGATTTCCAGTAATCAGGGCTGACTTAATACTATCTCTGTATTTAAAAAGAAAAAAGCTGGCTTCCAGGGACAGGAGACAAAATACTTCCACCTACTACCACAACACAGAGGAAAGGAGTGAGTAATGACATTCAGAATAAGAACCGAGTCTGTTTGCAGGTAGAGGCAATTAGATCCAGAAGGCTGGGCTTGAGATGATGTTTCTCATCAACTCTCTCTGGTTACCAAGGGTAGCAGATACAAAGATACAAACTGATTTCTGAGGAAGAGCAGACTCTTTTGATTATGCAAGTTGAAGTCCTACATAATGTAAGCCAAAGTTCTGACTGAAAAAAAAAACCCACCTCTTCTTTAGGAGGACACTGTCCTGACAGATTATTTCAAATTACAGAGGTGTAACTTTGTAAAAGCATTTCTGGGCAATGTTCAATGGAAAGAGCAGATGAGTCTCAGAAATCATTGATTCTTAAAATGGTTCTGTGCTGCTCTCACCAAGCCACCTCCTGTTTTTCTACCTCAGTCTACTTTTCTCTAGACTGAAGACTGTGATGTTATGCCTTGATACCATCAGCTTCAATTGGGCTGTTCACCAGCTGGTGACAGACAGAAGCAGCTCGCTAAGGAAAGCACACACCCATCAGGCTTTTTCTGGTGTTTAAAGTGCAATGGTCCTGAGGTCTCACCTTTGCCTGAATGTCAACGTGTTCTCTCTCCCCAGTGGAGCTAGGATGATGGACTTGCAGGCAGGGTATAGGTGGCTATGCTAAAGGCCTGGCCAGCTCAGGGATATGGCTCCTGAGCTTGCCTTGGAAGTGGCCTTGTCAAGATCAGATCCAGCCAAGCACAAGGGTGGAAGCAGGATAGGGAACAGTCTGGGGTGGATCTGGAGCAGGAAAGCCCTGTTTATGGAGATTGTGACTGCAGTGAAGAGTGGAGTCAGGAATGGTGTTTTTTAGGGTGAAGGAGGAGGGAAATTGTCTTGAGGGAGGAAGCACAAGGAGCTCAGCAAGAAAGGGGAGGTGTAGGGAGAGGATGCAGGTGGGAGCAAGGGATGTGTGGGGAGATGTGTAGGTGGGGTAAGGGGAATCAACGACTTCTATGTTTGTGGCAAGAGAGAAGATAAAGTGAGTTACTGGTGAAGAAACAAAGGCAAACTGAAGGGGAAGGAAAGTTGCTTCATGTTTGTAGTGGTTTTCTCTTGCACGGTGAGGTAAGATCCTGGGTAGAGAGAGGCTTGGAGGCCGGCAGCAGAAAACGAGACTTGGGTGGGTGAAGCAAGATGGTGAAAAGGCAGATGCTGGAGGCTATCAAACCATTTGGTGAGGAAAAGGGTAGAGCTGATACAGGAGAGACCAAATCTGCAATGGAGGAAATAGTTCCTTGATGCCAGGGACTCTACATAATGTGGAGAAGGAAATGGATGCTGTCAGTGAGCTAAACTTAGAGATTATAGGGTAGAGCTGGGAGAGATGGGAGAAAGGACATAAACTTTGAGAGGGAGGAAAATGAAGCATGAAAGAATCAAATATTTGTCATAAAGACAAGGAAAATGAAGCAGAAAGGATGGGACTGAGAGTGAGCAGATAGTTGGGAAGTTACTGAGTGATTGAGTGTAATGGATTGAACTCCCTTCACCTGGTTCACTGTGGGTGGGAGAGAGGACTCTGAGCTGACAGGAGAAAGTCAGGCTATTTGCCCACAGTTTAAAGAGATGTTATCCCCATAGGGGATAACAGAACTGCCAATTTCCCCTTCATAGAAGGGGAAACAACCTGACTCCTCAGTTTCTAAGGAGGATTGTAGCTTCTCTAAATAGGACAGAAAGGGTCATGATATGAAAGCTGGGGAACTTGTGCTCTCACTTAGAGCTGAGCACTCAGGTCATGATGGGGTCCTTCAAAGAGAGAGCTCTCTTTTCCTAAGGGCTGCTTCTCAAGGAGATCTCCAGTTAGAACAAACTGGTCCATACCAAGCTGGGCACTGGTGGACTTCTCCTCTTTTGCCACTAGCTAGGATGCTTCTCTTCTCCATGGGCAGGTGCTGCACATGATCCCACAGCACTTCCAGCCTTCCAGACCTTTTTTGTTCCTTATGCATGGGGGAGGTACAGAAACACAGAAAGAACATGCAGTTGAGTGCAGGGGGAGCTGCAGCCCTGTGTACTTTATGAAGGTGATTTCAGCATCCTACTTACTGCACTAAAGAGCCTGAAACATGCAACAGTGCTTGCCCAAGCCTCATAACCGCTGCTGCAACTTTGTGTGGTGTGTTGCTCCATCTTCCCCTTCTACTGCACAAGCCAGTTTCTCTTCTGAAAGACAGTTTAAGCCCTAAAGAAAAGGGACTGATTCTCCCTTGTTTTGCCCTTCCCACCATGACATAAGTGAGTATGACATATCACCATATCAGAAGCGGGACCAGCTGCCCCAGGCTGTTTCCCTTACACCTTGGCTTCCCACCAAATTACCAGCCCTGGATCTGGCCACAGATCTCCATTTTCACCCTGCTTTTCCCCCTCAACCCAGAAACAGGGTTCTGAAAGGCAGAAAAGGAATGAAAAATGGCTTTGCAATAAGGAGGCTGCCTGTGGGAGCATGGTGTTCAGCTGAGCAACTGCTTGTTGCAGCCAAAGGTGCTGGGCCACGTTTGCAGATACCCTGCTCTGTTGCCTGGCGGCTGCTGTGATATGCCCATCCTCTTCCTGAGCTGTGTGAACTGCTATTCCCTTGTGCTGAAAGTTCAGGCGAGGTGCTGGAGCTCACTGGGTATAAAAAGTGATAGCTCAGCTGGTGTTCCAACCGCTCTGCAGGCGCGTCTTGTGGAACCGGGGTGAAGAGCCTGTGCAAAGAGCGAGGGGTGTGTGGGTGCTGTCAGGTCAGCTCTCCAGATGAGCACACAGCTCCTCCTGTGTGGTGTCTATGCCAGTGTCACTGCATGGGAGCATGTTGCTGGCACACTCCTTGCTGAGTTGTCCCTGTGCATGGCTGGCATGTGTGCAGTGGCTCCTGAACTTCATGCACTTTCAGAGCAGGAAACGGTCTTCTCCTGCTGAGCACATAGTGGAGGTGGCCATGCCAGGCCAGTGGCCACCCGGCCCTTCTTGGAGGATGCAGAGGGTGGGAGAAGGACCAGCTGAGTGTACTGGAATTCTCTTTCTACATGGAAGTGGAACAGTTGTTCACCAACAGCTGTGCCCACCCTTGGATATGTTTGCTGTGCCAGGAACCCCCTACATGGCCCCTGGGGGGTCCCAAGTGCTGATTGTGTGGGGCTGAGCATGCTAGATCTGTGCCAGAAGAGTCTGGGAGCAAGGGGGCTGTGTGAGCCTTCCTTCCTGGCTCTTGCACTGCATGGTGACGTGGTAGTTGCAGGAAGGAACAGCAGGTTCCTGAGGGGACATTCCTCCCATAGCTTTGCGGGTGCCATGGTCCCCTCCTTGCTACAGCACACAGCCAGTCTCCAGTGGCTGTTTTTTAATCCCATTTCCATGGCACCTTTCCAGCCCCATATTTCTTTCTGCACACCAGGGTGGAAGCAAACCCCCACTCCTTGCCCAGAGCCTTCTCGCAGCAGCTGTACTTTTCCAGTGTGCATCTGCCAGGCAGGAGAGTGCCCTGCAGCTTCTTTGAGGACTCCTGGAAAGCAGACAGGACAGATGCACAGGCTGGTGCTTGAACCTGGGTTCCTCTGAAGAGAAAACATCCATGTCCTTGTGCTCTTCACCCATCTTTCTGCTCCTTATTTGCTAATCAAGATCTAACTAGTATTCCAGAGATTGCTTTTTAGAATAGAAGTTACTTAAAAGGTCTCTTGCTCACTGCCTTTTGATCACTTGTCTGCTTGCAAACCTTCTCCTTTTGGCAGCATTTATTTCACTTGCCTTCCTTGAACACAAATGATTTTCTGGTCATCAGTACTTCAGCAGCTGCAGAAAAGTTACAGAGAGAGAGTGCTTGTCTATGCCTCATCTGCTTTCTGGGTCTGGGCTCGGTCCTGCCAGTTCAGCACTGGTGGTGTTGAGGCCAGTCTCTGTATATGGATGCTTCTGCCCTAGATAGCTGCAGCACTGAGCTGTCTGAAGGCTCTTTACCCACACAACAGACACCAGATCCCTCTGAAATGTAGTGCTTGAGGCTGAAACTGAAAGTCCGGAGAGAATTAGTCACTCCTGTACCCTAGTAACGCTGGCGAAAACCAGCCTCAAACACAGTACAGGCGAGTGTTTTGCAATCCCAGCAGTAGCCTGGTGCTTCTACTCAGGCAGAAGAGGCTGCTGGGGGAGGACAGAGCTGAAATGCACCCCAGTTCCTTCCCCCTGCCCTGTTTTGGCCCACCACAGGCTGAGCTCTGGAGTAGGGTGATGAGGGTTTGGTAAGGATGTCACAGCAGCCTACTCTCCATCAGGCCCAACCAGTGTGGGAGCTTGTATTGTGCATCTGCCTCATGAAATGGCAAATGCAGTCTTGAATGCTTTGGGTGACATGCCCATGGGGTGACATGCCCATGGGGTGTCAGACAGCATTCCCTTGGAAACACTCTCTGCCTGTGATGCTGCCAGCATCCTCATCCCAAACTCAGCTTGGAGCGTCTGAAAATTTGCCATCTTCAGGAGGGTTTTAAGCCAAGCTCCAACTCTTTGGGGCCCATTGTTGGCCACAGCCTTCCCTGAAAAGTGTGGAGCTGCTGCTGTGCTCTTCCAGGCTCTCTGCAGGAGCGCTGGGGTGCAAGGAGGGGGCTGTGAGGCTTTCCCCACAGTGCTGCCGGGCCGGTTTAACTGGTTCCAGATTTGCAGGCTTCACGTCAGCGCCTGAAATGAGACCCGGGCTGTGCTTAACCACCACAAAACATAGCAACGGCACAGCAGCGCTGGCACCTGTGCAAAGAGAAAAAACCCAACCAAACACATGAAAAGTCAACGTGAAACAAAACCCAGCCGGTTTTTCAGGCCTGCCTGGCCTTCACAGCACAGAAAAAAGGGCAAAGCTTCCAGGAAATGGATGTGGGCCCACAGAGGAACCATTAGGGATGCTCTGAAAGCTCCCACCCATTTCAACAGGGAGTGTTCTGGGCAGTGCTGCTGTGGTTCTAGCAGTCAAGGAACTTCCCTGTCCCTGTTGTCCCCTAAAAATGTCTGTCCAGGCAGGCCTGGGGTGGGGCAGGCAGTGGGCAGGATCCTTACTGCTACCTGTTCTGCTCTGCCTTCTGCTTTGCCTGCTCAGCACTGACCTCACGGTCACTGCCATTTGGGCAGGGTTCGAAGCCTCTGGTCACGGTGTTGCTGCCTTTACAAGGCAGTTCCCCTCAAGCCAACAGAAGAATAGGGGGAGTAGTTAGAGTGTGAGTTATGGCCCCAGGAGAAGGTCTTGCTTGGACCTCCAGAATGTTCTTGAGTCCTGGGATGCACTTCAGGAGAGTGGAACAGAGTTGCAGTGAGCTCTAGGGAAACGTGAACCTATGTCTGTGTCACATCTGCTATCTCCATAGTGGGCTCAACCAGTCTTCTTGTCTGACCATCAACTCAGGGAGCTCTGAACGGGGACTCCAGATCCACATCGAAGACAGACAAGCCCTTGTGCAAGTATATGACTTCCCTCCCAGCCTCCACAGCCTTTCTAGGTAGGACACTGCCTTGAATTTCGTGCCAGTCCCTGCCACCCCAGAGACAGCAGTACACTGGCAACCTGGTAACGGGGATCAGATGTGCAGAAGAGGGCCCTGGCTCTGTGCAGACTTAGCACAGTGAAGCCAGTCATTGTCTGTACCACTGTACAACTAGACCAGGTTGCCCAGGGAGGTGGTTGAGGTGCCTTCCCTGGAGATAAGGTAAGGCTAGACCAGGGTGCTGGGCAGCTTGATCTAGTGGAGGATGACCTGCTGATTGCAGGAAGATTGGACTAGATGGCCTTTGGAGATCCCTTCCAGCCTGGACCATTCTATGATTCTATGTTTCAGGTGGCAGGGAAAAACTGGGAGCTGAGAGGGAGTACAGATGGGCCCATCAGGAAAGGCAGCCCTCATGGTGAACCATGTACTCTGCTCACATCAGTGTCCTGCCTCTGGCATGGATGGAAACAACATGTCCAGCACAGCCAGTTCTAACGGTGCTGGGCCAGGAAGGAGTTAGAGGGAGTCCCATTGGACCAGCTGGAGCCCTACAGCAGGAGCTGAGGTTAACACTATCATAACTTCAAATGTTATTAGCAGTTACAAAAAAAACAAAACAAAACAAAAAAAAAAACCCCACAAAACCCAAACCACCACCCAACAAAACATTGAAAATCTGCTTGCACAATTCTGTTCTCCTGACCCTTCTGGCCACACATTCTCAGGCTTGCTAAGTGCTGCAGGACACGGTGTGTCCTTTTATTGCTCCTTAGCTGACCAGCCATTTATAGCTTCCACCTCTGACTGCTGGGTCTTCTATTTTGAAGCAGTGCAAAGGAGTAGGACGGATCAGTTTTCTTTCTCTGCCTCCTCCCACATACCTTGGTCATGCTACCTCCAGCATTTCCCCTTCTCACACTAAATAAGCTCTCTTGGCAGGGCAAGTGCAGCCCACAGCGTTAATTTTATTCACTGCTTGATCTTTTTTTCTGGACTTTACTGGCATTTGCTGGCTATAGCTCGCCCCCTCCCTGCATGTGCTCTCAGCCCTGGCAGAGGTTTGTCAGTGTCACTTGTGTCACTGAAAGCTCTGCTCTGTGTTCTTAAAGCTGTGTATTGACAGGACACCAGGAAAAGTAACCCCAGCTGTCACGGTAAAAACTTGGAAGTGAATCCAGACTGCAGAGAGAACTAGGGAGGAGAAAAGCAGATTGTGGTTCAGTGACCTGCACCTCCAGAGCCTTGATGGGACATTATCAGGCCTCTTGGTGCCTGTTAGTGAAATAAAATACCCAAGTGCCTCTCCTTGATCAAACTCCTGCAATCTGGGGAGGAAAACTCTGCATGTGAATGGCCTCCCTGGGAGGCAGGTTCCATCCCAACGGGTGTCAACCCAGAAAGGCACTGATGAGTGGAGGTACCTGGTTCATCAGTAAGCACTTTACCCCTGTGTTAGACATTGCATCAGCACAGTGACCACCACAGAGGTATGACGAGTTTCAGTGATCTCAAGCTCTTATTCAGATTGTAGTCACATCAGGTGTAGAACCTGATGTGTGTTATCAAGGAGGCGAGTCTCCATTGCCTTTACACAGAAGAAAGAGGTGACTGAGTCATGAAGTAACTTGTTAAAAGTCATCCAAAAAGTCAAGGAAGGAAAGAGGAGATAGAGGGAAATGGGGGCTCAGGTCTCTTGAGTACTGCTGCCAAGCCCCAGGCACCAACTGCCACTGCTTTTATCAGCCTCCATTCACTTTGAAATGCTCCTCAGCACATTTTCCACCATTTCTTTCCATCTGAAAGGAGAGACAATTAAATCTTATGACTTATGGGAGTGATGGAGTGACTCATGCTAAGCCAAAGCAGAAGTTGCTGTCAGACATGTTACACATCTGGATTTCCAGCCCCATGTCAAACTGTTGCTGACACTTCTCAGGGTTGCTCTGAAACCAGCAAGACTACCCCAGTATTACATGGCATTCAGAGATGGATCAGCAGGAGTAAACAATGTGTTTTCAAGGTGTGATGAGAAGATGTCATACTCTGATTTTCAGACTGGTAGAAAGGTATGTGAGTAAACTAATAAATGTTATTTGGCTTGTGTGGTTTTTTTTGTCTCCTACCTTAGACTCTTGTACAGTTCTACTGTCATTGCCAAACTGCTGCTCATCACAGAGAGGTGGACACAAGCCAGCACACCCACAGAGGGCATTGTCCTCCCACCTTCAAAGAGATTCATCTTGTCCAGCTTTGCTGTCACATTAGCCGAGAGGTTTGTTGGTTTATTTTGGTTTGCTTCTCATATGACAATCTCTAAAATAGCCACAGCAAAATGAATAAATAACTAACTGCTGGGAGTTTAAATAAAGCTGCCTTGCTCATCGCATTCTCTAGACGTATCTTCTTTCCTACACAGAAATCTTTTTCCAGGCTGAATTTAAGGAGCTGGGACACTCACATGTGATTCTGGGATATTGTGAGGCCATAACAGCGTTTGCCTAAGCAGACTGTGCATGCTTGGGTGCTGCCAAAGAGAGATTTGCTGTGTCTGAGGGGACAGGACGAATGGGTCCAAGGAGTGGCTCTCACTATGGACAGGCTGCATGGAGAGCCCGTGAGTCCTCAGGACGGTGCATGTGCACTTGTCCGTGGCCACTGAACATAAAAAGCATTTCTTTCACAACGTGTGTGCCCCAGGCATGTTTGACCTTGAACTATCTCTAGGGTGAAAATATCATCCCATCTTGCTCAGCCCAATGAAAACTGGAGCTGCGGCTGGGAGGTATCAGGTACCGCTCTACAAGTAAGAACCACGTCTGAAATGAATGCTCGTCCCTCTCCATCGCTGTGTGTCTTTCTGCCACCTGCTGGGCTTTGAGGCACCATCCTGCGATGGCTCCCTGTGGCTGGCAGGCTCTGGCTTGGCTGGGCTCTAGGGGACATAGCCCTGGAGCCAGAGGTGGGGAACTGCCAGTGACTCCATTTCATGTGGCCTGCAGGTGTGCAGAGTTTTCATCATGTCATTTAGGTGTGTGTTGATGCATGGCCTGCCTGAGATGGCTGAGAAGTCTCATTCCTTCCTACCCACTCCTGTCCTAAGGAAGACTGTAGAAAGCATCAGTGGAAGGTGAAGGGATGTCTGTAATATCTCCTTCCCTTCTTCCTGCTGGGTCTGTGATTACTCCAGAGAGCTACCCCATAGTGAAACCTTTCCCAAAGTTCTTGACATCTTGCTAAACACTGTAACAGCATGAAAGTGTTCAGCTTTCTCTGAGCAGGACCCTGGCCTAGCTCCCAGGAAGGATGTCATCCTTCCAATGTTGCTGGCTGTCTTGACAACATTTTTGTGCACCTGTGCATGATGCTCACTTTCAGAGGGGAACCATGGAACAGAGCTATGAACCTGTGCATATGCACCCCCAGAGGCAACAAGCCCATTCCCAAGTGATACAATCTAAACTGAGAGAGAAATTTTTCTGCTTGACCGAGAGGGTGCGAGCTGAGAGCGTTTGTGGCGCAGACCTATCCCTGCAAATCCTCCCAGCTCAGACTCGGCTAAATTCATGCTGCCGCCGGAGCTGGGCGGTGGTTTGCAGGACAAAGCTCCCCTCTAGTGGGAGATCCCAGCAGTGCCGGGCACGGAGCACAGCCCGGCTAGAGCAGGTACCTCACTCACCCAGGGCCGGAGAAAATCCAAAGCACAGACACTTCTTGCATGGCCCTGCAGAACCAGCACGACAGGGCCCATCTTAAAGAGGGCAGACCCAGACTAGATATAAGGAAGAAATGTTTACAATGGGATCAGTGAAACACTGGCACAGGTTGCTCAGAGAAGTGGTATAAGCCCCATCCCTGGAAATATTCCAGGCCAGGTTAGACAGGGCTCTGATCAGCCTGGTCTAGAGGAATATGTCAAGGCTCACTGCAGGGGGCTGGGCAAGATGACCTTTAGAGGTCCCTTCCATCCCAAAGCATTCTGTGATTCTATGATAAATGGCTATGCAACTGCCACAGCACCCTGAGAAGTCTGTATTGTTGTTACCTGCTTTTTGCAGAGGGAGAAAATGCTGGAAAAATAGGGTAAGAACCTTGCCTGATGAAGTCATCTGAGGTCAGGATCTGCATGATGCTGGAGGGAGCATTGCTTGGATCAGCTGTGCTGATCTGTCACACTGCTCAGTGGCTCTTCACAGAAAGAAATGTTGTCATTTTGCAAGTGGCCCTTAACAGAGCTGCGTGCTGAAAAATGCAAAGTGACTAAATGTAAGTTCTTTGCTCTTCAATGTGTGTGTGCATGTGGCACTCAGAGATGTCCAGGTTTTGAGCAACAGCATGCCCTAATGCTGCAGGATGCAAACCAAGTCTGAGTACTGGGAAATGCAGGAGGTTTTACTAGGACTGCTGCCGTGTGACCACGATGCAAATACTATTCCTGAAGTTCCCTGGACATAGGTTTCTCTGCAGTTTGAGGACCAGGGTCTGGGAGTGCTCTGAGATCTGATGATAAAATTGTTAACGAAAGCAGCTAAACGTGATTGCTACTGCTGCAATTATCAGAGTTTCAGAAAGGAAAATGCTTCCCCCGCCCGGCATCAGGCTGTGACAGAACAAGAAATATCACTGTGTTAGTGAGGACCTGATCCTTGCTGCTACACACGATGCAAGCCAGGGTTTCTTCTGCACTTGTGTGCCTGCACCATTCCCAGTTGCTTTGCCAGGTGATCAGGAAACCTGGGGGCTTCTTCATAAGTGCCCGCCAGTGCACTGGCCCCTGAGGACTGGCAATGCAGCTGCACTGTGTGCAGCTGTGGGCACCTGGCTGAGCCCTGGGCAGCAGCTCCAGTGCCCTGCTTGTGTAAGGGCTGCTCTCATTTCTATTCGTTTGGGGTAACGAATTATTCTTCCAGTGCTTCCAGAGCAATGGCTTATGGAGAGGGGACAAAAATGCAAAGGGCATGTTTTGTTACTCAATGAAGTAATTCACTGTCCTGTTGCTGAGGGGATGTGGCCTCATGTAACCTCTCTCCAGTGTCTGTGCTTAGCTTCTGAATTAAGGATGACATCCTCTGATATGCTTCTGCAGCAGTGAAGCCAAGGCTGACCCAGCCACAACTGGATCTCCCCCTGAAGAAATGATTAAGGGTGTGTGCATGGGGCTGAACTCCAAAGCAGAGCCTTCCTCCTCAGTTCTTGCTGGGAAAGCTGTGGGCTGCACCATGCAGCTGTGCTGGCGGCTGACTTGCTGTGCAAATGCTGTGTCCCTAGAGCTGAGGTGTGAGAGTTTATGGAGCTTATACCTAAGCTTACTGTGCTTAGGGCTTTTGGCTCCGGTCCATGCTGCGGGTTGGTTCTGCCTGATGGCTCCTTGGTGGTCTCAGCATGAAATGAGCTGATGAACCTCAGCTTGCCTCCCAGCACAGACAGATGTTCATGTTTCAAAAGAATCATTACCGTAGGCATTGCTATGCAGACTGCATCTTGGTAATAGAAGATTCATAGCTTGAATAATTACTGAAGAAGCAAAAAGCCTTTCTTCAGGTCAGAATCAATGTGTTTTGGCTCCAAATCTGCTAGGGAATTCTATGCTCTTCCTGATATTGCAACTGTCCAGAGCATGACACTGACACAAGAACAGTCCAGGATTATTTGGGGGCTATTTTGGGCAGTGTGATGCTAGATAACACTTTACTAGCTCGAGATGCTATCAAACATTACAGGCCAGTTTTAAGCACCACCCCCACCCCAAGCAGTGCAATCCCTCATTTATTGCAGGAAGTTGCATGGAAGGATTAAAGTGATTTGACAACAGCTGCCCAAGAAAACAGACAGCCCCAGTCAGAACATCATCTTCTATGCCTCAACTCTGTGCCATGACCAGCAGACAGGGTGATGCTTCCAAGAGCTCTGTCCCAGTAGGGATGGGCAGAGATCGGTCGGAGCTGAATAAGAAGGAGCTGCATGACCCTCTTGTATCCCTCCTCCTCTTAGGGTTTCTATCTCAGTCCCTCAGAACAGAGGTGTCAGGCTCCCTTCAGCCTCCTCAGAGTGCCAGCGAGTGTCCACTTGAGTGACATGGTGCAACCTGCCTGAGGTTCCTTCTTCACCTGGAGACAGCCCTGTGACTGCTTCAGCAGCAGTAGGAGAAAACTTCGGTAAAAGGAGACTGCTTTTGTCAGCTGGGCAATTCTTGTCAGGATGGCAGGAGATGTGAACCTTGGCTCAACTGCAGAGAACTGTAGCGTGCTGAGTGTGCCAGCCTGGCTCCAGGGCCCCTTCGCCTACCTGGCAGCAGGCAATTCAGCACATGCTGCCTTTGCAGCCAGGTTCCCACTGCACCTGCTCAGATGGAAGCAACTTCCCTGTTATTAGGTGTCTGGGGAAGCTGCTCCATGTGCTTACTTGCCCTCCTCAGGAACGAGAATATGTCTAAGTGTTTTCTGGGAACAAACAGAGCAAGATGTCTCCTCCCTTTTGCTTCAAGAGTCTGAGAAATCAGTGCCCTTTGCTGAAACAGCTGGTGGTGCTGTGCGCTGCAAGTCCTTCCACCAGCCCCAACTTGCTCAGGATCTATTGCAAACACTCAGCAGTTCTGCATTGTGCTGCTGTGGTTACTGTTGTTAGAAGAGTTATAATTAGAAACCCAAGCCACACTAATGACCTCAAATGTGGTGATGAGGTGACTATAACCTGCCGTGTGTGAGGGTAGTATCATCAGCTCAGGAGGCCACTTTGAAGGTTGCTCAAGCACTAAAGACCTTGCCATATTGCTCTCCCCCAATGGAGAAGATAAAAAGTGCATTAGCAGCTAGATATGGACTATCCACATGTCACAGTCACTCCCCTGCTCACACTCAAGCAAGACTTCCCTTGCTCAGATGGGCTCTCAGCACATAACCATAGTGTCTGATAAGGGGCACTGAGGTGGTGGGGAGGAGGGAAGGCAGCAATACTTCTGCAAGGGCATCACTGTTGCTATTCTCCTGAGCTTGGCCAGTTCCTAGGCTTCAGCAAGATGTCACATGCACATCTGCACATCATGTTACCATTGTTTTGTCTATGGTTTTCAGGGCAGGATGTGTCTCAATCTGCATTTAAGCAGTTCAAAGCTGCTGGCACCCAGTGATGATGTTCTGGATGCAGCTGTGGAAGGGGAAATAAGCACTGAAATAAATGGTGGCCTCCCTTCTGTCACTTTCCTTCATTCCTTCTGTTATTCCCAGGGGTGGCTGGGCTGCTGTGACAGTGAACCTCAAACCTGTTTTTTTCTTTTACTTCCTCTAAAGTCCACATCAGTCCACATCCTGGGAACAAAGATAATGGTAAGCAAAGTGTCCCAAGGGCAGTGGAATTTATCTGTATTATAAATCTCCCAGCTTTGTAGCAGAAATGGACCACATGCTGTCTGAGATGGGAAAGAAATCTTCATCCTGTCAAGGGCTCTTTCCTAGAAGCAGCCATGCCTTAGAGCACAGCTGTGCACTGATGAAGATTGCAGTGAGTGGACACCTGTCTGCACTGGTACTGTGGTCTGGGTTCGGTTTATTATTATTTTATATATATATATATATATATTTTTTTTACTTTTTTTTTTTAAGCCTTGTCAGAAAAGGAAGCATTGTGCAGCAACCATGGGGAAGCCCTTCCTGTTGCCTTATGCCCACAGTGAATTCGCAATGTCAAGGCAGATGAGTACCACTGCTCGGGCACAGATGCAGACAACTCGTCTCCATAGCCTGGTGGGGCAGTAGGTATGAAACTAACGGCCTTTGTAGGCTGGCAGGGGGGCATGGCCACAGACACCTGGGCTTTCCTGACTGGCCAGAGGGCACGGGTGAAGTACCACCCTTTGCAGGCGGACACGGGTTGGCGGTGGCAGCGCTGGGCGTGGCGGGCGGCAGCTTCGAATCGACGTTTCAAGGGGAGCGAGGTGCTGCCCGGCTGCCGATCGCCGTCCTGCTCCGCGCCCCACTCCGTCCGGCCATGGGTAATGCCGAGTCCGTCCCGCGCAGCGCCGTCGGCACCGGTAAGTGCGGGGGTGCGTCCTGTCCCTTCTCCCTGCGCCCCTGCGGGATCTGGACGGACCCAGCTCCCCCCCCCTCCCCCCCCCGAGCTCTGGAGCTCCCCCAGCGCTGGAGCTGCCGCAAGCGGCTAGCGCAAAGCTGTGTGCTGCGGGCTTGACGGAAGCCCCAAAGGGGACGGTCTGGTGTGTCCCTCGGGGTCGGGAGGATGTGACAGTGGCATTAGTGACACGCAGGGAGGTGGCAGGTGAAATGTCAGTGCTTGGGGCCGGCTGACCTGTGGTGGTGCTGCAGAGAGGACGGGCGCCCGGTGGTGTGAGCCCCTGCATTCGTCTCCGCCGGTTGCCGAGCTCTGGAGACGTCCAGAATGGGTTCGTGTGCTCTTTCCCGCCAAGCAAGACCCGTGACAACCGGTGCACTTTCATCAGTTGCTGCCCGGGCAGTGGCCCTGCCAAATTCACCCGCTGGAATTCAAAGTTCTTCGCTCCAAAACTGCCTGCCAATCCCGGCTCACAGGCGCTGGGAAAACAGACCTGGGAAAACAAACGGGTTGGCTCTAGCCGCGCAGCCGGGTGTCAGGTTCGCGTTGCCTTTTATTGCGTCTTGTGTGTGTCCAAGAAGTCCCAACAGTCGGCAGCCTGGTTGGCTGGATTTGAAGGGAGCTGATAACTGAACGCAGCCAACCAGTACGAGATGCCAGCGCTCCAGAATGCAAATAATCCTGGGTAGGAGTAAGCAAAGTCTTGGGTAACACGTAGGCTGACATGAAACATCGTCATCCTTACTAGTGTTACTATATAGTAGTGATCTTCAACAAGCCTGAACCTGTTTCTTGTTAAGTTCTTGCAGCTGTAAATAAAGCCTTGTCATCCTTCACACCTGGCTCTCTATGGTAGTGTTAGAGATTTGATCACATTTTCAGACAATTATAGCTTGATCTGATTTAATGACTTAATTAAAAAAGCTTTAAGTACTTTAATTTTTCTCTTCCTTTGGGGCAACTCAAAATATTTTATGGAAATAGAGTGCTGTCATTGACTCAATGTGTAAATTCAGCATCATGATGTTCAGCAGGACAATCTGTGAAGCAGCACTGCTCTGTGTTCTCGCCTGAGCCTTTGTACAGGTGTGTGTGGTATGGAAGGGAGGGAAAGGTCCCTCTGGGGCTGTGCCAGGAACCTTTGGAGCATGAGGTCGCATTGCCCTCCTCTCCCCTGAAAGGCCAATGTGTTTGCAGAGATCCAACGGCCCCATGTTGAGCAGGTTCATACTGATGCTGCGCTACCTGCTGCAGAAGGAAAAAGTGATATAGGGCAATGCAAAGTATGACTAGAGCGTCTAAATCTGCAGTAAATACTTCTCCCATCCAGGAAGTGGTTAAATGCAGGCAGTGGACAGGACAAAAAAGCAAAACAAATTACTTTTGATCCTTTTGTTTTCCCCCCTGCTGGCTACTGGTCTCGGGTGTGTAGGGAAATATTGACTCCAGGAGTGTATGTACATTAAGGGAGCGACTCCACTATTCCGTGGGGTGTTGCTAGCCTCAGTGGATTAAGAGGTGATTGTGTTCCTGATGAATGCTTTGGGTGCAGGTAATGTTCTGCTGCAGTGGATTCTCACGTTTCTTCTACTTCTTTCTCCTGGGAGCTGCTAATGCTGTGTTTGGTTTTAAGCTAGTCAGTCACCATCAGATGTACATGTTTGCTGTGTCATGGGAGATTTATTTTCAACTGATGCATAACTGTGCTCCCTAATGTTATCTTTTGTTTTGTAATCCAAACACTGAGTATTTGATTATAAAGTCAGTTGTGCAAAACAGTGCAGTGCCTGAGATAACAGTTTTAGAGTTAATATGCTATCCGGCAAGTCAGACCTCAACAATGCATGATGTCAGCAGCTACTGCTGTGCTACTGCTTGCTTAACTGAGAAGGTGAGTGAATGGTTTTGGTGCTACTTCCAGTATTGGGTACAAATATTTGAATCAAGATGGAATTAATTGTCAAGGACTAGGAAAGAAAGAACATATGTACAGCTCAGCCTGCTCTCAGTCTGAAGTAATTTTCCCACTTGCACAATATAGTCAGCAGAAATCACAGAACTCTCTTTCCAAAGCCAGTAGCCCTATCTGTGTTCCAGTTAAAAAACCCTCAACCTGATTTTTATAAGTGTCCTACTGCTGAAGTGTCATTTGTGCCCCTTCACATGCTCAAACCATCCACCTTTTGTAGTGCATCTTTCATGGGGCTGCATGCTGCAGCCTCTGCAGCCTGATCTCTGTTAGGGATAGGGAAATTTCAGACATCACCAAATGCGAACAAGTCCAAGCCTCTGAGCACCCCTTCTGCTGGGGTCCCATGCTGCTGGCACCATTCTCAATCTGTGCTAAAGTGTGCAGCGAGATACTCTGGTCAACAGCTCGTTTATGGTTTGTCTGCAGTAGAACTTAGAGTTTGGGTTGGTGGAAATACCTGATTTGCTGCATTTCCAATGTAGAGTAATCTCCACTGGAAGGGTTAATTGCTCCGGGATGAGAAAGAGAGTAAATAATAGCGTGTGGCTAGGAACTGTGTTCCTCTGTACCCTTTGCTTGTGACATAAATATTCTTGCTCCTGAGCTAAAGCCCAGATTGGTGCTAGGATATTTATAAAACGCAGAAAATGTTGGGAAACATTTAACGACTTGACTTCCACCCACTGCTGTCAATTTCTGGTTCTGCTGGAGCAGGGGTTCAAGAGTGTTTTTTTCTTAGCTATGTCTGAGGTATCAGTGCTTGGGGAGAAGGCAGGAATACGGGATTATAAAATCAGTAAATCTTTAAAAGAGGGAGCTGTCACTGAGGTACAGGGGTTCTCAATTCAGAAACATTGCTTAGTACATCTTTTATACAGAGCAGCAGAGCTGGGGCCTGGGCTCCGGTGCTGCAATGAGCTGTGCAGGACACGGCTGTTCCCAGGTCCCCTTGTCCTGGCCGGGAGAGCCCAGGGCGAAGCAGAAAGGCACCAGGGATGGGCATCCGTCACTAGAGGGCAGCCAGGATTAAAAAGTCAGCACCGCTACTCTGCACCCAGAGGGGGGAAAAAAATCCCCAAACAACCCAAACCAAACAAAAAATCTGAATAAATGCCCAGAAAAGGACGCTGCCAAATGAGTTACTTAAGGGATTGAGTCTGGTCAAAAGAAGTGCAAATAACCATGCAGGAGCTGCTCTCTGGTATAGCTAATTTCTGAGGAGGGCATAGCTGAGGGTGAGTTCCTACTCCTTGAATATCCACATGTGCATGTGCTCCTTTCCGTTTCCCTGGTACAAGTTCCAGAGCCTGATGGCTTGTGACAGTTTAGCTGTGCTCATAATTGTAAGCACAAATTGTATGTGGACTGATGTTTGATTCTTCTCAGAGTGTGGCATCAAAATGGGCTGACATTTGCTTGGGATTGTTTCAGGTGGCTGTGGCTGGGGGCTGAGGCTCAAATGAGACTCTTTGGTTGAGGGCTTGCCTGAGATCTGTAGAGGACAGCTGGAAATCCCAGTATCTGTTTTAGCTTCTGGAAGAGTTTGCAATGGACGGGCAGGTCTCCAAGGAGTGATTATCTCTTGGTCCAAAGAAGGACTTTCAATGAGAGTACAAAGTGAGTTTCTGGTTCCACTATGTCACCTTTCTGGGGGGTTTTTGTTTGTTTTGTTTGGTGTGTGTATATGTCTAAATCCTCCTTCAGAACAACTGACAAATGCAGTCCTCTCCAGAAGCAATGTACATCCATCTGAACAGTGGGAAGTCTCTCAAGGGGGGAGAAACTGAATTATTTGCATCTTGTGCAGCTCAACAAGGTCAAAAGTTGCTGAAAGTTTTCTCTGTGTTAATAAAAGTTTACTTATGTCTATATTAGACAATCATTCCCTGGCTGAACTCTGTTAATGGTCTTTGAGTGTAAAACCAATTTGCAATGCTTGGGAGCATTACAGGTCAGGACAGAGTACACAAGCCTCTGTGCTGAGTTACTTGTTTGGCTGTTGGCCTGAACTTCAGTTAGGCATCAGCTGGGCTGGACACATTGCTTGTATTCATGTATTTATGGGCAGATCACACAAATAATTGCAAGTGTTGGCAGGCGTGTATGTCTCTCTTGTCATGCTTAGTCTTTCTCCACTTGATCAGCAGCTCTTCCATGTATGATGAATGCAGTTCAGTCCTTCCTTTCCCATCCTTCAGCTAAGAGTCTCCTCGACTTTTCATGCTTGTGTATCCCTGCTTCTGTCTCTCCAGCTTGAAAGTGTTGTCCTGCCTTCTGCAGTGTCTGTGTGTGGTCTGCCAGTAGCTGCCAAGCACATTCCTCTCTGAACCTTTACCTTGTGGTTCATCTGGACTTTGAGATTTGTGTTGAGCCCCATAACCATCTTGCAAGGGCTTTGAGGGGCACCAGTTGCCCATTCTGAGCTGGCCTTCTTGAAGCTTTCTTTGGGACAGCTGAACTGATTTGAGAAGACCATTCCTGGACCCAGTATTCAACTGGGTAGTGCTAAGAAAATACTCAAGATTTCCCGGAATTGTGGCAAGGGAGTTCATGGAATCCGGACAGTTAAAGGAAAAGCCCTTATGACCTTTGTGACATCACCCAGCTCTGTGGTGGGTGTGACCTTAGTTCAGTGCTTGTGTGTCATGGTTTAACCCCAGCCAGCAACTAAGCCCCACACAGTCAATCTCTGTCTCCTCCCACAGTGGATAGGGGGAGAGAATTGGAAGAGTAAAACTGAGAAAATCCATAGGTTGAGGTAAAGACACATTACTGTGTACAGCAACCTCCCCACACACAAGCAAAGCAAACCAAGGAATTCATTCACCACATCCCACTGGCAGGCAGGTATTCAGCCATCCCCAGACAAGCAGGCCTCCATCACACGTAATTGTTACTTGGGCAGGCAAATACCGTAACTATGAATGTTCCCCTCCCTTCTTCCTCCTCCCAGCTGTGTATGCTGCATGTGATGGCATATGCTATGGAACAGCCCTTTGGTCAGTTGGGGTCAGCTGTCCTGACTGTGTCCCAAGTTTTTGTGCACCCCCAGCCTACTTGCTGGTGGGGTCGTGTGAGAGTAGAAAAGACCTTGTCCCTGTGTAAGAACTGCTCATGAGTTAACTAAAAGATCCCTGGGTTATCAATGCTGTTTTCAGCACAAATCCACCAGGTAGTAGTTACTATGAAGAAATTTATCTTGGCCAAACCCTGCACTTTCCTGGTCTTCTTTTGGCTGTAGCTCCCAGATTTCTGCAGGAGGTTCCCCCGAAAGACCCAGTGCTGTAGAAGCAAGAGGATTTTGTTATCTGAAGGTTTCGTTCTCTCTTTGCTCTGAAATGGAACAGGAATGATGAACCAGACCCTTTCCAAGCTTAGGTGGCGCTAAACCCTCAGGAACGCACCTCCGGGACTGCTCTGCGCTGCGCCTTGGGCTGTTCCCCTGCGATGCACGCAGCTCGGAGCTTACCCACCCGTGTACTGTCCTTACTGCTGCGCTTCCTACTCCAAGTCCGTGTACCCAGCTGCCAAAATATGCAGTGGCACAGTGAATTCCCACGTACATGGTGTGCGCTGGCACTGCCTGCCATGCGTGGATGAACAGTGGGTACAGCTCCCAGGCAGCCTGCACACACGAGGCTCTAGGCGGGCTCAGTGAGCTGCGGGGAGAGCAGACCATTCTCTTCGTGGCAAGCATGGCTTGCTCGCAGACACTTTGATTTTGCACCGTGGGGTCTGTTTTCTCATTAACAACTCTTCTGCAGGACTGCCCTTTAGTGCTCCACAAAGTGCTGTTGACTATGCCATGTTTACTACCCTGGGACTATTCTGTATGTGATGGCCTGAGGGGGATTTACTGATAAATGAACATCATTTACGTGGCTTTATCACAAAGGTAATGATGGAATGATGGAGAATGTGTTGTTTTCTCTAGTATGCACAGTGCTGCTTCAAATCAGCCCTCAGATTTGGGCATGTGGTATTCTCTGCAGCTCCGTCTCCTGTGGCTGTACTGAGCTGTGAGGCTCAGGGGAAGCTGACACTTAGAAGCGATGCCTTTTTGCAGACCTGGATTAATTGTGCTTCGGGTGTTTGCTGGCAGGTGCCTTTGCGTTGCTCTGGGACAAACACAAAGTGCCCTCTGAGGTGGTTCACTCAGTAACAGACCTTCACTGGGCAGGAGACCACCATGAGTGGGACACACAACACAGTGGCTCCTTGCTGGAGCTCAAGCTGTGGCTTAGCATCTTGATGACCAAAGATGAGAGGTTTTTCTCTCTAGAGTGGAAAAATGTGGACTGATGCACTTGCTACTTCTGCCTGGCTCTGAAATGCAGGTTACAGGATTTATTCAACAGCTTTTCCCTTTTCCTTGCCTTTTCTCTCCTTGCACCCTGTAACGTGGCTTGGCCTTTGTAACAGCCTTTCTCTTCCTAGCATTGCTCTGCCTGCAAACCCATCACTGTAAGCTGTATCCTTGGGTTAAATACCTGCACAATTCTCCCTTCCACAAATTGCTCAGATGTCTCCTGCAGCTACTTTTTTCATGAAATACAGAATGAAAAGAACCTGGAAATGTATGTACTGTTGAGGATGTGGACAAATGTGTAAGGACCCATATGATGTGACTATAGCCCTGAAGGGAAATGAGAATGCCCTCATGGTTGTGTTCCCATTATGTCACCCTGTTACACCCCTATTTGGGGCTCTTCACTGGGGTCAAGCATCTTATCTTCTCTGCAGGCTGCTACACATACCTAAAAAGGAGCATCCATATGCCCTGACTAGAAAGGACTCGTTTTCAGAGTTTGGCATTCAAATAGGACAGTTACAGATGCCTGCTCCTGCCTTGAACTGGAACATAAATGTTTATAACTTCTGTTACTCTCTTGACAGTTTTCCCATTAATCTAGTGCTGAGAAACCCTTTCATTTCTGACTGCATCTGGGTACCAGTCTGAAGTCTGTTAAAGCTGCAGACTTTTTTCCCCCATCAAGGACAGAAGCTTTGGTTTTGCAGTCCTGCCCTCAGTTTGCAGAGGTGAAGTTTCTCACAAGCATACCACCATCTGTGTGTACTAAGTCTCCTGGCAAGACCACTCCTATGGGTCTGAGAGCCCATCAGGAAGTATGTACTGGTGGTAACTGGGATGCAGATACAAATCCTGCAATGGAGAGCAAGATGAAGTGAGGGTTGAAAAGAATGAGAAGCTTTAGGTCCTAAAATGATGCTAAAATTCACTCAGCCCTCTATTGTCTCTATTTCTGGGTCTCTGATAAGACTAAACTAAATTCTAAATAATATGTGATATTTCAGCAAGGAAGAGCAAGACAAAGAGGCTATTTAAAGCTACCTTCTTTCCAGGGCTTGGCTCGCAGGCTCAACTTCTTTTGTGTCATTGTGTCTATGGAAAACACATACAAGAGGCTAGCAAAATACAATGTGCACTTCTGAGTACAAATTTAGAACACATGCAAAGGTCAGATGCGATGCACACTTGGTTTTGGGGGAGTCTGAGGCTTTGGGCTGGTGCAAGTCAGCGTGGATTTGTGTAATGCTAGGAGGAATATTGCAAATGGTCAGTGCAAGAGCACTTGGATGCAGTTTACACAATAGATGCAGCCTAAGGAACAGAGCTGCTGCTGGGTGCTTTTTTATTGATTTATTTGGTCTGAAGCTGAGGTGTTTTGTTCCACTCATTGCTGCTTGAAACTTGGATGAATCTTTTGCATTGGCAGTGCCCTTCAGTGTCCTTGGTTGTATAACGAGGCTGGGAGTAGATACGTAAAACGTTCTGAGATCCATAAATACAAATGCAAGGTGTCACAACGTGTGCCCTGCTTGAAAGCAGACGCAAAACTATCACACAGGCTGCTAACCTGCAGTGTCTTTGTTCTGGCAGTGGGGTGAATACAATAAAAAGGACTTGCCAGAGGCTCTGCTGAAAGGAGCAAACTGGTTGTTGCAGGTTGTTTGAGAGGGCAGGTCATTGGAGGGAGGCTGGAAATTCCCCAGGAGGAAAGGAGAGCACAGAGGGATGTGTTGGAGGTTACAGCTGTCCTGGGTTGTGCTGCACTGTTAGGAGGGGAAGAACCTGTCTGAATGCTGGAATGGAATAGAATAGAATAAACCAGGTTGGAAGAGACCTTCAAGATGATCACATCCAACCCATCATCCAACACCACCTAATCAATTAAACCATGGCACCAAGCACCCCATCAAGTCTCCTAAACACCTGCAATGATGGTGACTCCACCACCTCCCCGGGCAGCCCATTCCAATGGGCAATCCCTCTCTCTATGAAGAATTTCTTCCTAACATCCAGCCTAAACCTCCCCTGGCACAGCTTGAGACTGTGTTCTCTTGTTCTGGTGCTGGTTGCCTGGGAGAAGAGACCAGCCCCCATGTGTCTACAACCTGCCTTCAGGTAGTTGTAGATAACAATAAGGTCTCCCCTGAGCCTCCTCTTCTCCAGGCTAATCAACTCCAGCTCCCTCAGCCTCTCCTCATAGAGCTTGTTTTCCAAACCCCTCCCCAGCTTTGTTGCCCTTCTCTGGACACCTTCCAGCAAGTCAACATCTTTCCTAAACTGAGGGGCCCAGAACTGGACACAGTACTCAAGGTGTGGCCTAACCAGTGCAGTGTGCAGGGGCAGAATGACCTCCCTGCTCCTGCTGGCCACACTGTTCCTGATACAGGCCAGGATGCCATTGGCCCTCTTGGACCCACACAAGACGGAAGAGAGCCTGTTGCAAGGTGGAGCGACAGCCTGGAAATTGATTTGAGAATCCTGAAGGAGTCTGAAAAATAATCTGAAGAATTTTGCTGATGAACTGGGGCAGAATATTTTTTATTGTTAATGGTTTGGGGTGGAGTTGTTTTGGGGTTGCAGGCGGAGGTACGTGTGCCCCTGTGCTTTTCTAAGAGCAAAGTGTGTGTGTGTGTGTGTGTGTGTGTGTGTGTGTGTATTTAAGAAGTCACAAGAAAACCCCAATGCTATGAAAAGTAGCTCTTACATGTCCCTGAAGGATGAAACTCTAGACTAGAAAAGGCAAGAGGCAGAATGTGGACAAATGAGGGTTGCTTAAGCTGCTGGGGAGAATTGCATGGTGCTTGTGTGTAGGGCCACGGGGCTGTATTCCCAGTAAGAAGGGATGCTAGAGAGGATCTAAAAACCCACAAGCTCAGGAAAGCTGGAGGTGGGAATGATGTCCACTACACCCCAGATCACTGTGGCTGCTTCAAATATTGCACTTTCAGGGCACAAGACTCATTTCAAGCGCTCAATCAAGGATTATGTTGCATAACATGATGAAATCTTAAGAAAATCTACAATTGTGAGGTTGTCCTACTGCCTTGATTATGTGAAGGGGAAATTAAGGCATGAGACGATACAACTCATCTGTACCAGTTTCTAGGACCTGTTGTGGTTGGAGGGTTTCTATTTACCTGGTTGCAACAATCTCCTAAAGCCTGGGAGAGTTCAGGAGTCCTGGCTAGGATCCCTGCTGTCATCTCTGACCTGAGCTGCTTTCCCAGTGCCTAGGGGTATAAAAACATCACATACATTTTAAAACCTTATCTGTACCTCCTTCAGCATTGTGATGGATTTTTGGCCTTGTTAAAGTAATCTTCTGCAAGAATTTATCTATTTTTCATGTGTCAAAGATATTTTTTTTTTTTTTTTTTTTTTTAAAGAAATTCTTCATGCTGAATTAATTTGTTCTCTGTCAAACCTGTTTTGTTTTTCACTTAAGCTCTAGGAGTGGGAGAATCCAACTCCCAGAAATGTGTGTGCATCTTTTTCTCCTGAGTGCAGCACTCCCATGCCAATAAATCTCAACCTTCAGCCTCCAAAATCCTCTGAAGAAAGGCAGCCCTCTGTGTCCCAGACACACCCAGCCAAGGGTGGCTCTGGACCCCAGCTCAGAGCAGTGTGGTTCCCCAGTTGAGCCATACATGGTCTCGACAAAGAGTGAGGAGAGGAATGGCCTCAACACCTTCCATTTGGGCAGGAAAAAAACACCTCTGTTCATGCAGATATGGAGCCTGCCCTTCCCTCTCCTGTCCACCCATGCCTTGCAGAGGGGAGCTGAAGGCAGTAGAATGCTGTAGGGACAGGAGCTGGGATAATGTGGTTCGTCTCTTGGGAAATGAGTGAGTACTGCAAACTGGTAAATCAGGTTGCTCAGAGCCTGTGAACTGCTACTCATTATAGATTCTTTTGGTTTGTCTTGTTTTTTGTTCTTCTGTGAATTTCCAAGTGCAAATGGGGCTGAGACAAACAACTTCCTTGAGGACAATACAGTAACAGTAACCTGAGTATTTCCTGGTGTGGCCTGTGACCTGGGATGTTGCCTGATCCCTGTCCCTTGGGAATGGCTTGGATTGTCACAGCTACCCCTGGCCTCCTCACAACTTTGGGCTGAGCCCCAAGGGTTTGGAAGGTACTGGGGAAGGAATACACAGCACAACTCATCAGGGATATACTAGACTTTCATTCTCTCTGAGGATTAGCTAGCTGGATGCTGTTACTCTCTTCATTATGAACAGTGCACGCAACAGGGATTTTAAGATGTTTCAGGGCTTGTGATGATGCCAGGGATGCAAGCTCCAGGATTACTTCATATCCATACCTGCCTGTGCCCATAGAAAGATGGGGGAAAACTACCCCCATAAGTGGCCATAAATGTGCCATAAGTGTGTCAGGATCAGGCCAAGACTTGTGCCATGCAGCTGCTGAAGCTGGTTAAGTTTGCAGGTGGCAAGAGGAAAATGGACAGAGGAAGCAGCCAGGGTCATGGAGAAGGTTGAGGAGTGGAAGGAGGAGGGGTCTCTCACTTCTCTTCTTCCCCTCACACTGATGTAAAGAAACAAATTCAACCCAAGCTGTCCTGGCCATGATGGTGGGCCACGGGGTACTGAGTGCCCTGCAGGGCTTTTCTTCTTCCCCAGCTGCATGTTTTTTGCAGGCTCTGAACACTGGGTCTGTCATGCTGACAGCATTGAGGAGGAGTGGGAAGATCCCTGGGCGCTAGGTACGGAGAGCACCTGGGGTGGCAGCTGGGGGTGATCAGGATTTGCATGATGTAGAAAAGGAGAAACAAGATGAAGTTGTTTTGTTAAGCTGCCTTGTTCTCTCTATTTCTGTAGCTAACCTTTTGATTCTCAAAGCAATAAAAAAAAACAAACCTCTTCAAAAAACATTGCAGGGTGTTTGTGTGCTTTGACTAAGCTGTTCCTCATAAACCAGTGGCTTTTGTGTAAACACAGCCACGGCAGGCAGAATTATCTGCTCTTTTGTAGGTGTCAAATAGCTTCACTCCCCCAGTAATGTGTAAATGGGGAGGGTGAGGCTAGGAGGGGCAAGCCCTGAAAGGCTCTGGGTGCCCTCCTCTGCCAGAGACCCTACTGCATCCCTCCCTGGTCCTTGCCTCTCTGAGGGGAGAGGACTGTGTGGGCCCTGAGCCAGCTCATTCCTGGATGCCTCAGGCTGGGTGGTCATCAGATCCAGTGATGGAAAACATCAGATTGGCTCTAGGGAGTCCCAGGCTGAACATTAGGCTGGCCAAGGACTTGAAAGAGCAAGAGAGGGACACTAAGGGAAGTCCCCTGGGCTGTGTCTGGGGAAAGTACTTTCTCAGGACTAGAAATGTGCAGCTGGAGATGGGTATTGCTGGCTTCCCTCTGCATTTTTAATTGCTAGTCAGTGCCTGAGTCTTCCAACAGAGCTTGGGATGGCAGCAGAAGCTCTTTGTTGGATAACTGCCTTGTCTCTGCACCCTTGTCACCTCCAGTCAGTGCTGCCACGCTAAGTCCAGTATCTGCTGGAGATAAGTGGAACCTCCCTTCCACCCCTGTGGGCTGGGTTTGTGGGCTTCAGTGACTTCCCCCCCCCATTAAATGAACAAAAATTCTGTGTCCTGTGATGGCTCTGATAAGCTGGAGGCTCCAGATATGGCATAACACAATCTGCCCATTATAGGCTTTTGTTTATTAAAAAAGAGGGGGGGGGAAAAAGAAAAGAGCAAAAGTCTACCCTTGTTATCTTGATTGTGGAAAAATCCTTTCTATAAACGTGCCAGAAGCATAATTGGTGCCACTGGAAACCAAAAATGGCCCTTTGCCTTCCCCCTCCACCCACCTTTTTCACAGCATAGTAGTTTGCTGGGAGGGAGCTTTTTACAGGCACTGGTGGACTGCTGCAAGGGTCCTTTCTCATGGGTCAGTACAGCCCTCTCCAAAATGTTCCCAGCCTCAGATGCTTCAGGACAAGGTGAACAGGACCCTGTTAAAATTCCAAGTGGAACAGCACACCCCTGACTCTCGAAGTGTCGTTTGAATCCTTTTGAGACTGTCTTAAGGTCAGTAGGAAGATGCCCTAGAAGCACTTATGAAAATCTCGTTATCAGCATCTTTTATAGTGCCAGAGCATCATGCTTTTTAGGTAATTGTGCAGCCTGTTCCCTTTGAGCTTGCCTCACTGACTGCTGGCCATGGGGAATGGTACTGTGTTATCAGATGTGTCTGGCTCTTCAGGTGTGCTGAAAGATCTGTTGCACCTGGGCTGCTAATGAAAACAGATGGTCCCTGGGTGTCTTTCCTGCCCCATTTGAGGCTGATGGCCCTCATATCTCAGTTCCTGGAGTGCTGTGTGGCTCATCAACCTTAGAAAGGGGAGAGAAGAGCCACCCAAAATAGCCTTTACCCACCTTTTTCTGGGCTGGTGTCTCTTTCCCACTATCAGCTAACACACGTTTAGCTCTGCCAACCCTTGTGAGGAAGATGGACCACAACCGCTGCAGCTCATGAGCTGAGCAAGCTTTCCTGTCACTGGGGGTGAACTGGTTACATGGGACCCATGTGAAGCCCGGTGTCCCTCAGTGCTATCATGAGAGAGGTGAAAGGCAGAACTGGGAGGACTGCTCAGGCTGGGCTGAGACTTTGTGGTTATCACTGAGGGTTTTTTTTGTGGGAGCCCTGTGGCGATGGAGCACTGAGTGATGTATTTTATGGGAGGATTACTGGAATGAAACACAATGTGCTTTTGTGCAATTAGATAGTGTCTTTTAAATAATTTCCTCTAATGAGTCTGTCCACACCCAAACAACAACAACAAAAAAAAAAACCCCACAACACTCAACGTTTTGAAAAGCTGCAAAGGTAAACACACAAAGGGTACCCTTAAATGCAGCCTTGCTCTCCCTCCTTACAGACAGGTCCTTACAGACACCTGCTTGATTCCCTGGACAGGGGGAGCATCCAGGAAGGCTGAATTAAGATTTCCAGCATACACTTCAAACGTTATTGACTTTTGCATCCTTCATTTCACAGCCTTAGTATACTTTTTAATCAGGGACTTTCTTGGAGACATGAGAGGGTGAGCTATGACCTGTTCTGCCACCTGCTTGCTCTGCCTTTTTAAGGTGAATCCTTTCCTTTCATCTCATTCAGGCTGTTCTCTATGGGGATAGAATGGGCTCCAACGCCTTGTTCCACACAGGGCACATCACTGAACTGTTTTATTTGCAGGCTGCTCTCACCCATTTTTTGGCCCAGACCCCTTCATGTGTGGGTGCTGACTGTGCTTGTGGGTGATCAAATGTTATTTTTTTTCCTGCTACCCGACAGCTGCTGTTGTCTTGCTCCTCTGAAGTTTTCTCAGCTTTCCTTTGGGAGTAGTTTGCGAGAGAGAGAGGGGAGGGATTTTAACCCCTCTTCACTCAGCCTGTTTTATAGGCTGGTGAACCAGCGATCAGCATGGGGAATTGGCCTTTTAAGGTGAGGGAATGGCCTTGCTTAGTTCTCCTCCTTCTCCCTCCCTAGCTCATTTGCCTCTTTGCCATTTCCCCTGACTACACAATTTCTGTGACAGCCTCCTGTGAAGGGTCTCATCAAAGACGGCAAGAAAATCTACCCGGGTAGGCAATCAGTGCTCCTGCATTGCCTCCTTTAGTCACCCATTCCCTTTCCCTGGTGAGATGTGTTCAGGCTATAGCCTATCTCTACTTGGAACCCCAGATGGAAAAGTGCTCTGCTTTTAATTAGCATCTCAATTAGTTTAACGGGAGTTGGCACCATGCTAACTGACTTGTCATTCCTGGATGCACTTTTCCACAGAACTTTTGTTCTTGCTATCCTCTAGTGCTTCAATTTTTTTTGTAGTTATCACAAAATGTATCTTTTTACTGGCTCAGAAGATATTCCTCAGAAATGCAGTGTTTGCTGAGCTGGGTGATGCATCCTTCCCCCCCTCCCCCAGATACCCAAATCACTTCCTTTTTTCTTATGCCCAGTTCCAGACAGTGCCTGATCATTAATCCCAGAAATGTGCTATGCAGGAAAAGTATAACCCTGTGGACAGATAAGCTTGACTGACATAAAGAATTGAGTTCCTCTGTACTCTCCTTTTCTTCCTTAACTGCTGGAGATTGAGGTGACCCACAGAGTCATCTGAAATTGTCCTGCGAATGATACTCTGGTTTGACTTTGTTTTCAGCTATTCCTCAGCTATAGTTTATGGCCATGCTCCACTAGCTTCAGTAAGATTATATTCTGTATTTTATATTTCATTTTTCTGCTACACTGTATGAAGGGGGAAAAAAAAAAAAGTATTTTGTCTATTTACTTTTCTGTGTGATCTAAGCTCTGAATATTGGATTTTTCCTCCCATCCCTTTCCCTACCGATTTTGTCTTCTGAATCATCTTTATTTATCTTATGATGGACTGCTTCTGCTATCTTTATATTCTAGCTTTTTGCTGGGAAATTGTATTTCAGTTGTTGCTTTTGATTTACTCTTGGTTAGCTGAGCTGTTTCTCCTCTTTGATGGGAGAGCATTGCCTGGAGTTTTGTTTCAGAATTACTGTGACTCTCAGGACTATTAAATAGGAATGGAGCTGGAACAGGAACAGTAGCTCTGTCTCATGGCCTGTCTGTAGCTTTGGTGACACGGTGCCTTGGTGACTAACAAATAATTTAACAAGAGGGGAATGAGCAGCAAAGCTCAGGGCTGAGGTGGCCTATGAGCAAAGCTTGGTCTCCATCGGTAATCGCAGCCTGTGTGGTCATGGCGTGAACCCTACTGCACTGGTTGCACCAGGAGAGTGGATGCCCCCTGCCACTGGTCACTTTGCTGTTGACTCTGGCACCAAACCTGCTGGATGGTCCGTGTTTCTCTGGCATGGTACCAGCTCCTTTTCATAAGGGCCTGAAGAGCCTGAAGGATATTCTTTATTGTTCTTTCCAGAGGTTCTCCTAGGCACCTTTGCTCCCAGGGGATGCAAACAAGGATTAGATCTGGGCAAAGACCTTGGTTAGACACTTCGCTGCATCAAAGGAAATATGAGGAGGTGAGGGACTCCAGGGAGCCCATTTTCTGGTGATCCCATGTAGTTTGCTCATCAGTATAACCTCACCAGTCCAGAACTTATGCCAGAAACCCCTCCCTTGTTGTATTTGGGCTTATGTTTCTCCCTCAGAGAGGCTCACCCGCCTTCACCTGACCTGTTGGTAGGCAAAAAAACTGAGTCCAAAAACTGAGTAACATGAATTATTCCCAGTACATAAGCAAGGGGTCTTGGCAGAGCTGAAGCAGCCAGGCAGATGCAGTGTGTCTATGTGGCGTTAACGTATTTCTGGCAGAGGTTTGTCTTATCTAAGGGGTGGTGAATTTACAGCCTGTGGGAATCAAACTGCTGCATGTGCTTTAAACATTGGAGGGGAGAGAAAAAAGCTATATTGGCTTTTTGCTTGTGATTTCGTTGGCAATGCAGGAACTTTGCAGCTGATGGGGAATGTCTTGGCTGCTGACCCTGGAGCAGGGTGGGGGGATTCAAGTAGAGCCTTCTTATTTCATCTTTATGATAGTGACTCACTTGACACTTGACTTTATTCTTTACTTGTGATATTTTACCATGAAACTTTGCAGATGGAGGGCTGATACAATGGAACAAGGCCATTTTGCTCAATTGGTGTGAAGAGATCTAACCCAGGGTTTGATAGTCCCTTAGTCCTTGTCAGTTTCTTGTGCTAGCCTTTCCCCAGCCTCAGCTCTGATCCTCTTCCCAGTGAAAGCAATGGAAATATTGTCTCAGAGAAGGGTGTTTCTGGCTTATGGGTTCTCTCTCGATCAAAGTACAGAGCATGCTTGTTGTTGGTCTTCTCTCCCTGAAGAGGACATCCTTCTAACACTGGCTAAAACTGGCATGGGATTTGGCTGCTGAGGTTGTGCTTGGCATACTGGCTGCTGTGTTTCCTCCAGGTAGAGGAGGCAGTGCCAGGGAGCATCCAGTGACCTCACTGGAGTGTGTGACTTTGCACAGCATCATCTGCATTTTGGTGTCTCCACATTTTCCAGCTATTAATAGGGATGCCAATGACATTGCCAGTGCTTCATAAAGCATGTTGAAAGTGCTCTGAGATCTGCTGGGAAATAACATTTCAGGGGGACTGATAGCACTCAGTCTGGCCTCTGGCTTGATGCAAGCCTTATTTTCACACAGCTTTTCCTCCCTGGCGTCTATATTATGCAGCATTTATTCCTGACTCAAAATTTGGGTAGGATAGAGGTATCTGTGGGGTGAGAAGGACGACAGAGACCTTTTCCAAGGTCCCAAGCTGTCAGAAAGATATGGTAGGCAAAAAGGTGGTGGTGTAAAACTGGCACTGGGCATTTTTATTACGCTTTAATAGCTTTCAAAATTATCTCTGTAGGGGTAGCATCCTCACTGCCATCACCAAATCCACTGAGTGCAGGACTGGGCTCAACATCTGATTCAATTCCTGATGAATCATTATTTCCACTACTTGTTTTTTCATAATTGCTTTTGCTAATCCTGAGCTGCATTTGCTTAGTGTTCACCATTCCCTTCGTCCACAGGTATAAGTCATTAGGTGCCAACATCCTGCTTGCACCTCTTGTGATGCTCAGTGGAGCTGTAAACATAGGAGAGGATGATCTCTGGCTGGTGTAAATTATCAAAGCTGTGCTGGTATGAGTGAATCTATAGCAACTTACACCAGCTGTGGAAATGCCCACAAAATACTTCATTCCTGCTTGCTGGAGGAAATGGCCTTATTCAGACATACACACACAGAGAATCACACAGAATCACCAAGGTTGGAAGAGACCTCAAAGATCATCAAGTCCACAGCTGAGTTATTCTCTGCTCCTTTGGGTTGGTCTGCAAGGTTTAGCAAAAGGAAAAGTCTTGTGGGCCTCTATGCTTATTCCCATATAAAGTGAGGTATTTTACAAGGTCTGTCCATCCACTTGAACTGGTTACACTGGTACTGTGAGACAGATGCTCCCTGGCAGCACAGGGGGCATACTTCTGATGGAAAGGATTGACAGGCTAAATAAAGTTTACCTCTGTAAAAGATGAAAAAAAAAATCCCTGCATATAACCAGAAGCAGAGTTCAGATCTGTAATTCTTATTCTGGCACTGATTCCACTTGGGCTCTTTGCACTTGGTTAAAGGATGGGAAGGCAGAGGATTTGTTTGCATTCTGCTGCCTTAGTCTGATGGTGCTATGTCAGAACAGTAAATGCTGCAGGAAGAAAACATCAACCAAGTCAGATCTTGTCATAATGAAAAGAACTGATTCCTTCTCAACTTAAGCTGCATTTGCAAAACATCCTCACCCCAATGTGTGTCACTGAAACCATTTGAAATGGGGGTCAATTATAATAAACTTTATTCCATTCAACTCTCCATGGAACAGGAGGAGAATGGGGGCCAGGAGAATTTATCAAGTGGAAAAGGATGAGATCTTGTTAAATACAAAAACGAAGAAGTAATTACAGAAGTAATTGCAAACAATGGAGGTGAATGTAAAAGCCAAGAGGGAAAAATCTTCTGTGATTCGCTCTCCTGCACAGGCTGCTGAGCTCCTGTAGCCACCCAGCCTTGCAACCTGCTGCCCACTAGCACCAGGTGCATCCTTTCCCCTCTGGTCTCTGCGGCTCCATTTATGTGTGTGCCTGGGTGTTTCTCGTGCCACTTTCTTTCATTCAGGAGAAATGTTGCCAGTGGGCAAACACTAATCCATCTTGACAGCTCTGCCCATCGTCCTGCTTTGGTCTGGCATCCAACAAACAGCTTGATTAAGGTCCCCAGGGCTTTATTAGTGCAGCTTTTTGCCTGAAAATTACTCAACAGGTTGCATGTGTTTAACTCTTTGCTGGTGCTGGCTGGTGAATGTTTTATGTTGCTGTGGGCATTGAATCAAGCCTTTTGAACTGGCTTTTAGATATGGTGCAGCAGAAATAGCCTGAAGTGGTGTTACAGTCTTGATTTCCTGGCGCAGGAGGTGGAGATCCCTTGGGCTCTGCAGGTGCTGCTAATCCAGTTTCCGATCTCTACTAGGAATCTTAGACTTTCACTTTATTCCTCCTGGTCATTCACCCACCCCTGGCAAAACGCTTATTATTCATGCAGAGGACAGCCAGGTGAAACCTGTACTTTGCTTCATTATTCATAAGAACTCAGCTATAGCTACCCTCTGGGCCCCTTCAAAGTGGGAGTGCACACAGGAATTGGATGGCCTTGCTGCTCTGAGCATACTCTGGAGCACGTGCAAAGCTGCCTGTATGTTGTGTTTTGTAGTAGAGTGATTGCCCATTGGAATGGGCTGCCCAGTGATGGTGGAGTCACCATCACTGGAGGTGTTTAGGAGGAGACTTGATGGGGTGCTTGGTGCCATGGTTTAGTTGATTAGACAGTGTTGGATGATAGGTTGGACATGATGATCTTGAAGCTTGAAGGTCTCTTCCAACCTGGTTCTGTTCTGTTCTGTTCTGTTCTATTCTATTCTATTCTATTCTATTCTATTCTATTCTATTCTATTCTATTCTATTCTATTCTATTCTTTCAGGCTTTGGGTTTGTTCTTCAGCTGCTTGTTTTCACCATAGCAGTATTAGGAAACAAAATAATTATGTAGGTGCTCTGGTTTATGCTTGAGCTTTGATAATCAGCAGGAGATTCTGGGAGAGCACACTGGGTTTTCAGGTGGCTGCGCAGATACCAGCGTGGAGATGACCGAAGGTGGGGGAAGAGGAACTAGATGATCTTTCAGGTCCCTTCCAACCTAAACCATTCTGTGATTAGTGTTGCAAAGATCACAGGATTTCTAGCTTCTTGCCCTCATGTACATGAGCAGATCCAGCTCCTTATGTCCCGTTTTCCTTTTCTGTATATGACCTCTCATCACCCAGTTGCTGGTGGTGCATCATACCGGCGTGCATGCTCATGGACGTTAGCCCTGCTTGTCTCCGATGGAAAGGGCAAATGCTGACCACACTCCCACATAGTGTGAGCCCTATGGGAGCCAACCACAGTGCAGATGGAGCTCTGCTCGATCTGATCTGGACTTCTCCCCACAACGAACAATGGTGAGAACAGCCTGAGCCACGTAGCTTGCATCAGTTATTTTTAGCAGCAGTCAAAGATAAGAATGTGCCTGTGCGGCGGTTGTCTCCTGTCTCAGTGGCAGGAGAGCAGCCAGCAGGAGGAGAGCTGCCCAGGTCCGTTGCTCTGTGCATGTTCCCCAGGAAGGATGTGTTTTCTGCAGTCTGTTCCAGTTGGAGAATAGCCGTGTGTGTGTGGTGGGGAATTTGCCAGCCCTGTCTTCAGCAGCTGGCCAACATCTGTCTCCTGGATGATGCAAAAATTCTCACAACTTGATAAGAATTTTCCTGTCTGTTTTACTAGAAGGTTTGAAACAATCTTTGTCCTCCATTTGACTTTGATACATCCAGGTGAGAGCACTTTGTTGCTCTTTGCGTGCCAGTGAGGGGTATGAGAGGCACAGAGGGCAGATGTGGACTGCCCAGAGGGTCTGTGGATGGTGGCCATCTGTACTTTTGCTGGGTGCTCCTTTCTGACCCTTCCATGAGCTCCTGATGTTCCTGGTGCTGTCTCATCTGAGAACTCTCACCTGCCCAGGACACAGCCCTTTGTCTGGGGTCACAGATCATCTGTGCACTTCCTCTGTAAGGTTTTCCCTACTGCCACCTTCTCTCTTCTTTGACCGACCTTGGGCTGTCTTGCATAGAGCTGATTGCTCAGTGCAGATGCTGATTCTTCAGCCTTACTTCAACACTGGTGATGGAAATGCTGTGATAGCCAGTGGTGATGAAGGCAAAGCTACTTCCTGGGGACAAGCTTGAGTGGTGAAGACTTATGACTTCGTGCTTTGTGGCCTCCAGATCAATCTGTATACCCTGTGATTGCATCAGGGGTTGTAGCAGCAGCTGAAAAACAAAAAGTTGAACACTTCTGTTTTGTTCCTTTGCCCATGGTCTGGCTCTTCACTGCTTGCAATAACCGGTTAAGGTAACCCTCATGGGGTGTGAAGGGCTGCTGATCAAAGAGGCAGTGGTTCCTGCCTCAGAGTGATGCAAATGAGTTTACAAAGCCCTGGGGACAGTAAGAGTGAGGCTCCAGGTTTGGATCCTCAGCATCTGTGGGTGAAGCAGCTTGTAAGAAGCAAGAGGCAAGCTTGTTGATACCTGTACCCCCTGTAAGAGCTCCATGGCAGGAGGCTGAACACCTGCAGGAGCTCACCCATGTTGCTGCCTAAGGTCCTTTCTAGATATCAGCAGGAAAGCATGTGCAGAGAAACCACTTTCTCTGCTGTTTAAGATGCTGCAGCAGTTAACATGTTCTTATGAGGAGGCTCTTTGTAGTAGACAGAGGAGAAATGGCATTTCTGAGGGAAGATTTTGAGCCAAATAACTTCTGGCCACTATAGTCTTGAGGGTATAGGGAGTTTTAGGACAGTATTGATAGAGTGGGTGCCAGTTGCCATGTGTAGGGGTCTCGTTAACAAAGTTGAGATGATTTCCCTTGTACAGCAAAGCTGAGATTCCACCTCTGTCCGTAACTCAGGATATTCACATTTTCCTGTGGTTGAGGGCACACAGGCTCCATCTCTTCTCTTAGCAGTGAGTGACAACCCAGAAACTGCAAACCTGTAAACTGTGGGGGTTTTGGAGGGGGCAATGGGACAATGCATCAGCTCTGTGTTTAGCACAGCTGGCTGGGATGCATCTCTGCACCTGAGGTCTGTCACTGTGCTGTTGTAGTAAGTGCTGGCCTTTGCCTGGCAGCGTGACAGCGTGGTGGTGGCAGCTGTGACGCATCGATCAGCCATGCCTGCTGCCGAACACTCCACTCCGTTGCCAGGCAAAGAGGGGTGACCTTTTCAGAGAGGAGGAGGAGATGGTGGGGAGAGCGATGGGTGGGTGGGAGGCAGTGGCAGCCCTGGATGGGGCTTCTGGGGTGTGCAGTGCAGGGGGTTTAGGTCAGGGCTGGGGGTTTGGTTGACAGTCCCTCCCCAATTTGCTTGGTTTTGTGGGTGCAGAGAGCCCCATTCCCGCCTGCCTGCTTGGATCAGGAGGAAGCTTTCCCTGGTGGGGCCTTCTCTGTGGGATGCGACGCATGAATGACAGGAGGAAGTATCAGGATGGTGCTTGGCGAAATGCTATTTATGGGCTGCTGCAGATCTGACTGTATTGCCTTTGGTGTAGGAAATTTCAGGGCACTACAGCCTCCCTCCCCCTGCTCAGCCTGCTGTGAGCCACGGAGCAGTGGACACTAGCGGTGGGGCTTGGGGCTTGGGCCCTGTGCTGTGGCTCAGGCGTGAAGGTGTCATAACAGGTTTTGCTCTAACTCCGAGACCTGGATGCTTCACTGCTCTGCTTGTGCTGATCCTGAAGTGAAAACCCGGGGTGGCATCTCTGGAAAAGAAAACCTTTTCCAGGTGTTTGGGGTCAGCACAAAGGGGGAAAGGATTATGAGCCTTTACCTTTGGGACTGGTACGAACGGCACCATCAACCCACGGAGCCGGAGCCCTGCGCTGAGGGGTGATGCGGAACAGTACCAGACATAACCTGAAATGACTTTAACGAGCTGCTGAAGTTTTCAGATGCATGTGTCATTTCAATTTTATATATATATATATATTTTATTTTTTAATTTATTTTTTTTTTTTATGATTTAAATTTCCTCTGACATTTCATAGACTTCATCACTCGACGTGAAGCCAAGAGCCGTGCGAGTGTGTGCGGTAGGATTGTTTTTAAATTTCATTTTAAATACAGATGTCTGGAATAACTTTTTTGCACACACTGTAGGAGTGTAAAGGTTTCTAAGCAACATCATTTTCATGCTGTTTGCATTAGAGAATGTAAAACAGGGCTCCTTTTTTAAAGAAGTCTCTGCAGTGCAGGCATAATTACAGGATCCCATTATGCAGCATTGTGTCTATGGTGAAGCCTGCCCTAATGGAATATTCTGCCTTGTGCTGAAGTCTTACCTGCTTTTTACCAAGACACTTAAGGACTTAATTAGCGTCATTATTGACTACCACCCCTTCCTCAGCCCGGTGCATGAAGGGATAATGATCTGTCCATGCTAGTGCATTCGCTTCCCATGGTTAACAGCACCACATGGAGGGAGTGTTTCGTAGCTCGCTGCTGCTACCTCGAACAGGGGAAAGGGGGTGGGGAAATAAAAGCATTTCCTAGGAGCAAATATAGTCTTTGTTTGCTTGGCCTGGTCTTAGCCAGTGAGCTGGGACGGTGTTTGGGGGATCCTTGTGGAGCTCCTCCATGTAGTGCCTCATCACACACTGCCCTGGCTACCTTATCTGACTGACCATGGCACAGATCAGTGCCAGGCAGCCTTTGTGCACTGTCCTGCAGGTGTGGGCTGCAGGGCACCCATCCGTACTCCTTTCTCCCCAGGAAAGAGCAGGAGCCATGTGGATGCAGCAAGCTGAGGTCTTGCGTTCCCATGTCCATGTGGATGTGCTGCATGTGGGCAGCATCTTCTACTTCCTCGTGTCTAGGTATGTCCATATGTGCCTGTGTGTATGCAGCTCCTGCCTGCCGCCCTGGCTGGACAGGACCTGTTGGCATTGCACTGAAAGCAAACAAGTTTCATGGGTACGAGTGACAGGAGGTGGTGGGCTTCAGGGCACAGTGCTGCTGAGGGAAGCTGGAAAGCATCAGAAAGCAGCTACAAAGCTCCTCTCAGCTGGATGGTTGGTTCTGATTCCCAATGCTTTGATGATAAACAACATTTGCACTGATCTGCCCGATGGAGTTTTATAAACATCTGGGGGCTTTTTGCATTTTACGAGATGAAGAGTGTTGGCTTTTGTACCTGAGACAGGGCCAAAGAAGTTTTTATTGCTGGTTAGGTAACTTCTCTGGCACGTTGTGCTGAGAGCTCTAGATGTTATTAATGAGGTGTGTGTGTGCTGTGGTGCATGTGCTGTCTCGTGTAACGGCTGCTGCTGCTGTGCCCCATGCGAGGATGCAGCCGTAACATTTGCCTACAGGCATACACCTCTCAGCCCCCTTCATCTCTTGGGTCCATTCTGTGCTGTCCTTTCTACCCTACCTGCATCAGGGTTACTGCCCAGAGAGGTTGTGGAGTCTCCTTCTCTGGAGCCTTTCCAAACCCACCTGGATGCATTCCTGTGCAGACTGCCCTGGGTGATCCTGCTTTGGCAGGGGGGTTGGACCCAATAATCTCTTGAGGTCCCTTCCAATCTCTCATGCGTTGTGATACTGCTCCCCTGTGGGGAGCACTCACCCAGCAAGTTTTCCCTGGCTTTTTACTAACAGCTTGCAGGGAGGGAAGTTTACTTATAACCTCTGCACTTTGTACTTCTTGGTGTTGGTGGGAATGGGCAGTGTGAGAGCAGAGAGGGAGCTGGGAACTGGTCTTGTGGGAAGTGGCACTCCAGAGCTTCTACCTCAGCTGCATTCAGAGGAGCTCCTTGAAGGCTTGTGCCCTCATCTCTTGTGGCTGTGATGCCAATGGGTTTCCTATGTTTCTCTTGACTGACTTGGAGTCCTGATCACCACCTGCTTGCTCCTTGCCCCAGCAAATGATGTCTGACCTGGGCTGATGCAAGGAAGTTGCCCATGTTGGTAAGCAGCCTTCAAATACCAGTGATACTGCTGGGTCTCATCGTCTCCTATTCTGCTTTGCTTATCCAGAATGACTCTTCTGCAGTGAGGACTGCTGCAGAGATGCAGTGCCTGTTATTTTTAACAAGAGCCATTCAGCTTCTTCTCTGGCTCTTCCAGGCTTTGCCCTCAAGGAGCTGATCCCTGCTCAGATAGCTGTGGATGCCTCCTCAGGCCTCCCACCCTGCTGCACACACCAGTACTTGACATAGCATGTCCAACACAAGAAGGTACAGGCAGTCTGGGAGCCCCCAGCACAAAGCCATACAAGCTACAGCTGTCCTTTGTGCTTTCCAGTGAGATGCTGGAGGTTTGGGGCAGTGCTCATTTTGCTTCATAAACACTGCAAACTGTGCCAGATGGGGCTTTATAGGATCTCATCCTCTGCCCCGTGCTCTGTGTGTTTTAAACAAACCTGGGAGGGTCTGGGCTGGATCCTTGTTTGTTCTTGAAGGGATTGATGCGGGGTTCAGAGTCCTCATCCATCCATCTTCCATATGGAGATAAAAAGTTTTGGCTGAACACTGCTAAATGTGCCGTCATCTATCACAGCGGAGGCGGGATTGTGTCAAGGAAAAATAATCCACCATCAGGCTCCAAAGAAGAAGTAGGGGAGAAAAAAAAAAAGAAAAAGGAAAGAAATAAGATTCCTGGTGAAATGCATGGCTTGTACAGATCCAATTCACTCTGTGCCCAGTCATTGTTTGGTTTTAGACTTGTTTCACATGAGAGCAGCCTTTAAGGGTTGCTTTTATCTCTCTTTAATGAGCTCTGGAAATGAGGCTGGTCCGCTACAGGGCAGAGGCCAGGCGATGGGACCGCATGTGGAGCTGATGCTTCCCCTTTGGAGCAGCTATGCGAGCTGTGCCACCAGCTCCCCGGCTGCCAAATTCTGGAGCCAGCAGCTTTCAGCAAGAAAAATGAAAGAGGATCATTGATGTGTATCTCTCCCCTTGCTGTGGTGGAAATTATATATGCTGCAGTGTGTGGGGGAGAGAGAATATACGTTGCTGTGTGTATTTTTCTGAAGCGTTCTGGATGGTGGCGTTTGCACCCTGGGGGCCAGGGATTCTGTAACCCCTCCCGTGCTGGGTGCCTGCTGAGCTTGCACATGTCGCAACTTGAGTTGCTCAAACGTGTCCAGAGAAGGGCGTCGAGGCTGGGGAGGGGTCTGGAGCACAAGCTCTGTGAGGAGAGGCTGAGGGAGCTGGGGTTGCTTAGCCTGAAGAACAGGAGGCTCAGGGGAGACCTTACTGCCATCTGCAGCTACCTGAAGGGAGGTTGTAGCCAAGTGGGGGTTGGTCTCTTCTCCCAGGCAACCTGTGACAGAACAAGAGGACACAGTCTCAAGTTGCACCAGGGGAGGTTTGGGCTGGATGTTAGGAAGAAGTTCTTCACAGAAAGAGTTATTTGCCATTGGAATGTGCTGCCCAGGGAGGTGGTGGAGTCACCATCCCTGGAAGTGTTTAAAAAGAGCCTGGATGAGGCACTTGGTGCCATGGTTTAGTTGATTGCATGGTGTTGGGTGATAGCTGGACTTGATGATCTCAAAGGTCTTTTCCAACCTGCTCAATTCTGTGATTTTGTGGTTCTCTTTGGAAGAGTGTCCCAGTGAGAGCTCTTGGAAACCTGACCCCCATGGTGAGCATGACCCATTTGTGGACCTGGCCCCTGTCCTGCCCATGTGAGTAGAGGGAACCCCATGCTTCCTGCCTGGGTGTGGTGGGTTGGAAATTCCACCACACCCCATCCACCCCCAATGCCGTAGCCCCATGCTGCCCCTTCTCTGTGTTGCCTGAGGGTGTCTGAGTATCTGTACCTGAGTACTGTCCCAGCCCTGATGAGCAGGACTGCCTGACTCCTTAAAAGGGATCTGCTATAGGGCAAGATGAGGGAGGGGTGGCGTGGGTGGGCATGGAGCAAAGTTGGTCTGCAGTCCATGGGTGGGCTGTGAGAGGCACAGGGGGGCTCTCTCAGCTCCATGTGGCTGTGTGAGCTAATGGGGACTGAAAAGATGGCAGCAGAATCTCTGAGCAGGACACTGTGGATTGAGGTCTTCTTGCCTAATCACAGCTAATGCTTTCTGCCCAGGCATCATGCACAAGCAGCTCCAGAGTCCCCCAGCTCAGCTGGGAAACCTCCCAAACTGTGGTGCAGCCTTTCCAGTCTGAGGGCTGCTGCATTTTCTCACTCTGCTTCCTACGGCTGTGTTTGAGATCTCTCAGTTTCCTTCCGATGCACGTCACGTTGCTTGAAGTTTTTAAGGGGAGACCTGGCTGATGCAGAAAGAGCAGTGGCAGGGGGTAAATGAGTACATGCACAGAAATCCCAGTGCACTCATGCTTCAGTGTCTTGGTGTGGGTGTGGCACCACCCTGGCTCCTCATGTAGCTGATGCTGAGGGTCTGGGTGGCCTTGCTGAGCTGAGTCTGTGCAAGGCAGGAATTACAGCTAGGGCTCCTGATTTTCAGGCAGTGCTTCCTCTAGGACATTTACACCTGCTTGGCATGGCTTGGGCAGGTTTTCAGCCTGAGCATGTTGAAAAGGTTGGCATGTCCCAGGCCAGCAGGGGAGGCAAGTGGTGTAATCAACCAAGTGACAAGGGAGTAATTGCAGGAAGCACCAACCATGGTCAAGTTGCAGTAAACTCTGTCCTGGAGTAAGGATGGAAAGGGGACAAGAAAGAGATTTGGGCCAATATAGATAGGTAATGGCAGAGCTGCTGTGGCCCATGGGTGGTCTCAGATTCCCTGTGCATTTCCAGTTGTGACCTTGCTGAGTCATAGGTCCCATGAGTAGGTTCTGGGACAAGGACCTCCCCATCAGCAGATGTGCCGTGGTTTCTGGTGTTATTTTTCATCCTTTCCTCTGACAGATGAGGCTTGGTGAGACAGGGAAGAGTAAAATGTGACACAAGACACTAGAGGCCCTCAGCAGAGGGGTTTTGATGTGGCTGCAGTGCCCAAACTGCCTCAGGGATGCCCCCCTATAGGCATTCTTCCTGAATCCCCTTTCCCATCAGAAATCACCTCCATCCTCCATATCAGACCTGTTTGTATGAGAAGGGGTTGAGGGTTGTGGTGAGTTTGCTCTATTTGCTGCTGCTGTATGAAAGCTGACACAGTAGGAGCAGTCACCCAGTGACGCTCTGCAGGAGCAGGATGTGGTGGCTTGGAGAGGGTCTGTCTAGGGGAGAGCTGCAAGCGCAGAAGGCGCTCTGGGGAGAATCCCTATGAGCCAGAGTGGAGGATGCTGCTGTGATCTGTAGAAGTGTCAGAAGGCCACTGGAGGCAGTGGGCAAGGGAGAACAACTTTCCTATGGGAAAGTAAAGACTTGTTCCATTTTTAACCCTTGCTAATTGAGCCCAGGGTGAAATGTGACCCCAGGTTACATAGTTGCAATGCCTTCTCTGTGTGTTGTGCTCTTAGGAGGGGAAGGCGCAGCAGTTTGCTGGTTTTGGCCCGGCTCCATGAAGAAGAGAATTTTCTTCTTGGTTGTAAATAAGGAAAATCAAGAGGCAGGAAGCAGACGTCTCCCTAATAGACATCAGAACCGGCAGCCCTGTGCGCGGCCTTGGGAGCACCCACCAACGTGTGTGGCTCAGGCAGGAGCACAGGAGAGAGTCCAGGGGAGTTGGAGGTCCCTGGTGGGGCCATGAGGTGAGAGCACGTTCGTGTGGGAGCCTCCATCCTGGGAAACATGTGAACTGGCCATGGACTACCATGGCAGGAAGGAAGACAGCCCAGATAGGCAATCACTTTTGGCAGGGGTCTCCTCTCCTGCTCAGTGCAGGTATAATGAACTTTCCATGCTCGATGCTGTAGACATTCACAAATGGAATTGTCCTGCAGAGGCAGGGAAGTAAAGCTAATCCTGTGTGATTAGCAGGAGCTGGGCTGGATGCTGGTGTCATGAAAAGCCATTCCTGTGAATTTGGGAGCCCCGTGGGTATCCCCAGTGTCCAGGGAAGAGCTGTAAGTCACACCCAACAGGGGCACCTTATAGCTGTACCAGAGACATGTTATCCTTGGCAACTGGGATCTCCTCCCTCTCCCTGTTGCCTCTTAATTTCCAGGGGAGGCTTCATAAACTGCTGGTTACACTAAGAAAACTGGCACCATGAGATTATTTGAGCTTTGTCATTAAGAATACATGGCTGTAGCCTAAAGGTGACTTGTGGGGTAACTTGTGCCTGCTGTTGTGTTATGAAACCTGAAATTACCAGTTTTTGAAGTTGGTGGGGGGTTGTGTGTTTTCTTCCCCCCACATTTGCTTTTGTAGTGCTGCAAATTAAGTATGTCATGTGAGGTTGGTTTTATTGCAGTCTCCTAAGAAGAGCTGCCCAGCAGGGACTTTCTCTGCCTTCAGCACGTTAAGGGATCATTTCTCCTCCACGAGGGAAACAAGGGACATGAGTGTAAAATGAGAGCTTACATGAGTGTAAAAAGTGAAGCAGAGAGTTAGCAACTGTCAGCAGCTGCTGTGGACTTACTGCTTCAAATATCCTTGTACTAAATTGTCCACAGAGACTGTGAAGCAAAAGGGCAGGGTAGATAACACCTGAATGTTTTGTATTAAATATTTCCAGATTTCAGGGCACCAGGAGGGAGCAGGCCAGCTACTCTTAAGGTTCCAGATGTTGTCTTTGGGAATGGGTCTCTCATGGGAGCCAGCTGGCTATGACCTCTTTAAGATGGTTTTCCCTTCTGCCTGTGTGGGGCAACTTTTGAGTGTTATCCCCCAAATGGCATGAGATTCTACTCTAGGGCTGCCTGGGAATGTGGGGTGTGGAAAGCCCAAAGGATCCTTAGCTCTGTTCATGGCTCTCCAGACACAGGACACGTTGCAGGTGGATGAGGACTGGACAAGAAGCGTATGGGCTTGGTTGCCATCTTTGCTGTCTCTGCAGGCAGCTGAGCAGGCTTTTTCTGAGATTTTGTTATCACTGGAGATACACACCAGGAAGTTGCAGAGCCCGGATGAGACAGGCTGGCTTCAGTTCCTTCTGGTGGCTCACAGACTTCAGAGCAGCGTGGGCTGCATGGAAGCATGTTGGCTGCCTCTCAAAACTGCCAAGGCTGCTCGGAGATGCAAAATGACAGCATCGAGAGGGCTGCCAGGGGACGAGGCAGAGCAGCTGGAGCTGTGCAGGGGCAGCACTGATTATGGAGAAGACAGGCTTGAAGAGAGCATGGCCCATGGTCGAGGGCACAGCCACGAAGAAAGGGGAGTGGTGGAGGGGTGCAACAAGTGGCAGAAGCTCCATGACCTGTGTCAAGCGAGTGCTTGGGAAGCATCACATCACCGTGCAGTGATTCTGCCATCGCAGGTCGTGCTGCAGCGTGCAGAGCTTCCCTGAACACGGGGAGCTGTCCCTTTTGTTCTTGAGGACAAAGGATCTGCCTGGATCTCTTCCAGAATGTCATGCTTTGGCATGGAACAAGAAAATTCTCTGTTAACCCCACTCCCCTTGTGGCCCAGAAAACAGGAGGTGCTGAGCAATCCCCTCACCTCTTCCGCCTCTCGGAAATCCTGGGAAAGGAGTGTTTTGCTGCTAGCGTGGAACAATCAGCGATGGGGATTTGTGCTTCCTTGCTGGATGTGCCTTTTGCCACCTCTTTGATTAATCTTCTTGTTAGCCATGCAGCTCAGGATTTGCTCTGTGTTGCCAGAACTTGACTGGTGCACCTTGGAGCAACAAAAGCAGATGAAACATCTGGTCAGCGGGTGGGGGTGGGAAAAACCCCGTGGTGCTTCCCGACAGCTTGTCTGGGAGTGAGGAAGGGACCGGCGGGTGGAGAGGGAGCAAACAAGATAGTGTTCAGGGTGGAAAAATGTGATCTGGATTCTCCATAACAAACTTGTCTGCTGCCCTGGAGGCTCTCCGAGTCAGCATGAATGGGATTTTTGCAATGACTGGAAAGTCCAAGCCTTCCAGTCCCTGAGGATGATGAGGGGCAGTTTGCAGAGAGGCATGAGTGGGTGGGAATGTCCTCCCCAAATTCTCTTGGGAGGAGTTGATGAGGACTGCTGCTGTTATAGCTGATTGAGTGCTGCTGAGTGGGGAAAAAATGATGAAGGCCATCAGCCAGACAGGGGGACGGGGTGTGTGGTGCTGTGACACTGTGTCACATGGAGGGTATTAATTCTCAATGAACTGTTATTGCTGAAAAGCTTTATTGCTCCTCAGGGAGGGACAGGTGATTTAAATCATCCTTGTTATTTCAGTTCCCAGTCCCCCAGTGGTCACCAAGAACTGACCCCATTGGTGCTGTCACTGGTAACAATTGCACCGGACCCAGTGAGAGTGGCTCTTGGGTGGTCTTGTGGTGGTGACAGCCCTGTGCTGACCTCGCCTGATGTGTTGGGCAAGTATGGAGCAGCCTGGGCATGGCCAAGCAACCCCTGCTGCCAGCCTGTGTGCAAGTTGAGCATGTCTGTTTTGTCTCATTTTGGGCTGAGAAGAGCATGTTCAGGGTGGTGTGAGGTGGTGTGATTTTTCAGGCAGCATCTAGGAATGGAGGCATTGCAAGGGACAGTCCTAGCACTCCACTGGGGAAAGGGATGCTCTAGTAAGTGAGTGAACAGGATCCCTGGGGGCACCACTGGACACCAGTGGATGTGTTTTGGATGTGTCAGCAGAGGCAGATGTACTGGGGAGTAACAGGAGCCAGCAAGCTGGTGGGACAGTGGTGTGCTCAGGCTTGGGAAAGATGGCTGCAGAAGTGAAGTTCTCTTTGTGTAGAAGTTCCCTTTCACTTTCTGTTTGCGACTGTCCTTATCTTCGCTGGACAGAAAGGGGCTGTTTCTGTGGGAGCCTTTTCCTCTCTTCCCAGCAAGGAGCATGGCTGGTGCTGAAGAATGGTTGCAATATTAGACTGTCTTCAGAGTTTGACAAATTATCTTGGAAATTGTGAAATAAGTTGCTATTTGCAGAAAGGTTTTGTGGAAAAGGCACTTAACCCAGAGGAAGAGCTCTGGTTTCCACAGCAGTCAGCTTCTGGTGGACAGCATGGACAGCCTGATGTGTAAGGGTGGCAAGGGTAAGCTTTTCTTTGTAGACATCAAAGGTAAGCACCACTTTAAGACAGAAAAAGAAACAAAACAAAACAAAGAAGTAAGGCCCTTGCCCATGACTACAAGCAAACCAATGTGGAGCTATAAAAAGGACAACTGGTTCCTGGTAGGCAGCTGTGAGAAGGGCAACAAAGTTGGTGAGGGGTTTGGAGCACAAGCCCTGTGAGGAGAGGCTGAGGGAGCTGGGGTTGCTTAGCCTGGAGAAGAGGAGGCTCAGGGGACACCTTGTTGCTCTCTACAACTACCTGAAGGGAGGTTGTAGACAGGCAGGAGCTGGTTTCTTCTCCCAGGCAACCAGCACCAGAACAAGAGGACACAGTCTCAAGCTGTGCCAGGGGAGGTTTAGACTGGATGTTAGGAAGAAATTCTTCATAGAGAGAGTGATTGCCCTTTGGAATGTGCTGCCCAGGGAGGTGGTGGAGTCACCATCACTGGAGGTGTTTAGGAGGAGACTTGATGGGGTGCTTGGTGCCATGGTTTAGTTGATTAGATGGTGTTGGATGATGGGTTGGACACAATCTTGAAGGTCTCTTACAACCTGGTTTATTCTAGTCTATGCTTATTCTTATTCTTATTCTTATTCTTATTCTTATTCTTATTCTTATTCTTATTCTTATTCTTATTCTTATTCTTATTCTTATTCTTTCCATTCTTATTCTTATTCTTATTCTTATTCTTATTCTTATTCTTATTCTTATTCTTATTCTTATTCTTATTCTATTCCACTCTATTCTTATCCTTATTCTTATCCTTATTCTTATCCTTATTCTTATCCTTATTCTTATCCTTATTCTTATCCTTATTCTTATCCTTATTCTTATCCTTATTCTTATCCTTATTCTTATTCTTATCCTTATCCTTATCCTTATCCTATCCTTATCCTTATCCTTATCCTTATCCTTATCCTTATTCTTATTCTTATTCTTATTCTTATTCTTATTCTATTAATGCATGGGTCCCTCAAGTGTCCTGTCCTGCCCTGCCCTGGGCTGAGCTGCTGGCACCTGGGAAGGGGATGAAAGAGCAGCAGAGAGTCAAATGCTGAGAATTTCTTGCCCGATGCTGGGAAGGACGATCAGTTCTTCCTCAGGGTGAATCACGCTCCAGTGCTAAGCAGCTAATCCTGCTGACTGTGGCTGTCCCCTGATAAGCTATCCAGCCAGCTCTGATTAGCTTCCAGCAACTTCATTAGAAAAATAACGTTAGAAGCAATTGGAAGTCAATTATGTTTTATGGGACTAATGTTGTTAATTATTATTACTTTTGTTAGCTTGCCTAATCCACCAAGGTTCTCCCATTAATAAACCTTGCTAATTTGTACCTACAGTGCACTGACTTCCACCAGTGGATTTCAGAGCGTTTCCCCAAACTATCCTCTCTTCTGTATTTACTATAGATTACCATTTTATTTAAAGTTAATTATCTTGAGCTGTAAATTTCCATGGTGTCCTATAAACATCAAGCAAGCTTTGTGGTCTGGGCTATTTTTACAGCGTGCTGGGCAAAGAAACACAGGAAAACAGTTTGGGAATGCTGGAAGACATATGATTGAAAATGAAAATTGGCAGATAAGCAAATCAGCATAGTGTACCTCTCCCCACGCAGGAGGTAAGAATTGCACTGGGTGTGGATGGAGATAAAAAGGTCAGAGAGAACCTAAACTATTTGTCCACAGACACAGAAGGGTCTCTGATTCCTCTCCATGCTCTGGTGTAAGATGGAGCCATAACTTAGGACCTAGATTTAGCACAAGGAATTTTTGCATAGATGCAAAACAATTCAGGGACCATTAGGACTGTAGGTTGGACGAGGAAGAAAATCCTTTGACCAAAGCTCCAAGACCAACTATACCAGGGCAAGGGGTATGCCTGCATTCTGCCAGATGCAGACCCCCTTGCATGTGCTGGCTGGCAGGGAGCAGAGGAGCCTGGCTCCTGGAGCAAAGGGGCCCTGCTTCTTGTGCCCTCACTAGTGGTGCCCCTTCCACCAGCCAGCACTACTGAGAGGGGTGGATTGAATGCAGCCCTCGGAGAGCTGGGGTTAAAAATGGATCAAGGGCTCCAGGCAATCTCTGTAACTTCAACATGTGTTCAGGCAAACAGTGTGCATAATTCAGCACATATAGCTGTGTTAACAGAGCTGCTTGCCAGCGAGCAGGGTGTTTGTTTGGAGACGGAGTTGTGATCCCTGTGTATCTGTGTGAGGATTATTTTCATGCCTAAAAAATAACAAACCGCAAAATGATGGAATTTATCATATAGAAGCAGCAGCAGGAGGAGGTCAGGGGGCTGTCTGAGCACAGCATAGAGGGCTCTACTTGTTGTCTTTGGCTTTGAGAGAGATTCCTAATGCGATTTTTGGGGCAGCAATTGATCCCTGTCTCTTTTAGCTTCGTTCTTTGATGGAGCGACAGTAGCTGTCTGTGTTGCAAGGTCGGTTGCTCAGTGGGCTCAGCACAGCATTGCACTTGGGGGGAGGTTGCCAATGTTAGGGATGGCACAAGAGGAGGCCACTTTGTCCATAATGCTCTGGGGCCTGGATGGTCTATCATTGGGCATTATGTTAATAAAGGCATTGCTTCGCTTTGTGCAGTTGAGCCAAGAGCAGGCTTGCTGCCTGCTTTGCGCTGCGACTGATTTGCTGTGTGTCTGTGCTCAGGTCACTTGGCTTCCTGCCCTGTTGCAGTTCTCCACCTCAGATTGGCACAATGTTAATTTATTTTGCAGATTTAATTTTCAGTGCACCTTTAATGGAATTGCTAATTTACAGTGAGTACTGCATAGAGTATTATTTGTGAAAATGCTCTTGAGTTTTCCACAGAGTTATCAGATGGTGACTGTGAAAAACCCTTCTACTAGATCTAAACTAACAGAGGTCATAACAGTGGTTAGTGAGAATGAAAGTGATTTGCAATCAGTTAATGTTCCATGTGATTATTTATTATGGGTAGCTTTCTGACTGGCTTATGAGCAGTATCATAAACTTTGTGATTAGTCACTGGGAGAAAGCCACTGTTGAGACATGTTAACGCTGCCTGAGGGGTTGTGCCCTGCAGCCTTCACTGGCTCTGCTTGTGGGGCTGGGCATCAGCATCATAGAAGTTGCACTTGCAAAATACAAAGACAAATGTCTTGTTATGTATTTATGTCTTATTTTTCTTAACATCCTCCTGTTGAGGATGGGAAACTCTTGCAGTGTCCTTTGGGAGTATGTGCCCAGCACTGCAAGAACCAGAGTTAAACACGTAGGCACCAAGCAAAGATCCGGGCAGGTTTTCAGGCAGGGTTGTTGATACCTGCTCAGCACTTTGGATGCATCCCTTGTGTTGTTCTTGCAGTTATCCACTGGTTTGGAAAGCTCCATGCCTGGCGCACTGCTTGGGGTCAAGCCTCAGATTTACTTGCCAACCATTTTGCAGAGGCAGAGGAATGAGGCTTGCTCGGTTATGGGGCTGCCCCTTTTCTGCCTCCTGCTTCCAGTGTAAGCTTAGGTGGATCACTTATTCCCATTTTGATTCCCCATCCCCAGAAAGAGGGTAAAGCAATTGCCAGCTTTATACACTTAAATGCACAGATGAGCCCTGTAGGCATGTCTTAGACAAAGAGAGGGTGTGCATGAAATGAAGTCTCTGTTCTCTAACCCTTCATCCGACTTGCTTCCCAGTGACCTGTCCAGAGCATAAAGTTGATGTGACAAGGTTCTTGGGAAGGTCATGTGGCAAACAGCAAGGTAGGATGAGTGTTAAGAACAGGTTGGAGTGACTGCCTGTTTTGGTGAGGGCTATGTCCTCTGCAGCCCCGTGAGCAGCATGGGAACACAGGGCAACCTAGCCTTGCCTTTTTTTTTTTTTTTTTTTTCTCCTTAAGAAGAAAACATTTGCTGGAAAGTGGTGTGTTGGGTGCAGATGTTTTGTGTCTCTCATCCGTGGAGGTCAGTTGGGGTTCTGCCAACATGAGTGACGTGTGTGTGGATGGGGCCAAAATCCTCCTACAGATGAGCGCTGTGGGACTCTGAGAGACGGTAGCTTGGCTTTTATAGCATCGCAGCACAAACAGGGGCTGGGGCTGAACTGATGGCATGGGTACAAATGTAGGGTAAGAAGGTCTTAACCATGCCTGGTCTCAGTGGAATGTTGGAGATGACTCATTTTCCCCATAAATTAGTGAGTTCCTGTCTCTCCTCCCTTCGGGCATTTTGCTGCTAGCGGTGGTCTTAGGACCTGCCTGTGTGATGCTGTTTGCTCCCTAGCTCTATTTATAGGGAATTTAATAAGATATCAATTAAAGAAATGAAAACAAACTGAAGATGTCTGACAGTGGAAAATCTGGAGTGAGGCAAGGTTATTGGTAGCAGTTGTTTAAAATCTTGTCAGCGCTTTTTATAGACAGTCCCTGCTGCTGTGGGACAGCTGAGCCGGACCCATGTGCCCAAGCGGCTGGTGGTAGACCCTGAGCAGGGCTTTTCCCTCTGCTGGGACCATCATATTGGGCAGCTCCTGCCTCCCCTGCTTCTTAAAAAGGGGAAAGATCCTGATGAGAGAAGAGAACTTGAGGGAGTTGCTCTTTGTAAAGAACACACTGGATAGAGGCTGCTAATTAGCTCTCATGATTTAATGTTTTCCTGTTTGCATACAGCGTGTTTGGGGGATATGGTATTTATGGTCCTATGGGGAGGATGTGAGCTGGCATGGAGAAAGAAGATTTCTGTTCCTTCAGAACTTTATGATCCTCCTTCCTCTTTAAAGCCCCAGCTGTGGGGAGACCAGGAAATTGGAGATTTGTTTCTGACTGAGTGAATTAGCATCTGTCTCTCTAAAATCTGTTTCTCTATAACTTTTGCTGCACCTTAAGTATTATTTTTGCTTGCTGTCTTGCACCTCTGCAGTGTCAGCCCTGGGAGAGCCTCAATAAGAGGCCACCCCAAACAGTTAGTAGTCTCCAAGTCTGTCTGGAGTCTCGGATGTGTTCAGATGGTTTCAAAAGGATGTGAGGGGTCCCTCCAGGCTGGGATGTCCTCTTCAGACCCCATGGGTACCAGAGTCAGTGTCCTGAGCAGCAAGGGCACACATGGGGCACATACTGCCCATGTGCTCCCAGCATCCTATGCCCTTCCTCCAAAGTTATCTGGAAGCAAATTATTTATCTTTAAAAGTTTGAGCAGCTTCTGCTCTGTATTACCATCCTGGTGACATTAGTCCTTGTCTGGTGCTGCCTTTGGAGAGATTGTGATGTACAAAGGAAGGACTTAATTGTCTTTGCCTAGATGAAGTCTTAGCTTCACTTGTCCCTATGGCTGCTGTCACCTCTTTCTAGTCTTTTCTGCTCCTGCTGCTGTGTTCAGCAGCTCCTGCTGTGGCCTCCTCTGCTCCAGCTGCCTCTGATTTGTCAGGTACTTCCTCTCGCCTTCACTTCACCTACCAAAACGTTGTGGCATGGAGCAAACCATCTTCTCCAGCCTCATTAAAAACACAGGGAATATGTATGTGCATAGCTCCTGGGATCATTTTGATATTGTTTGATCAATTGAGAGCAAGAGGAAGGAAAGTGCTGAGCTGAGGAAATTGAATAGGCACTGTTAAAAAAAGATGTGTCCAAAACCACAAACATGATCTCATACAACATAGATGTTGTGATCTGGGAACTACAAAGATCTGATTCTTTGTGTCTGGGCAAACAAAGGAACAGAAATAGCAGCCCAGAAATATTAGTTCATTGTCAAAATGAACTCCCCAGCCATATGATTTATATGGAGCAGAAACCAGGGCAGCTCTGCTTTGCTGCTTTATGTAAGTGAAGCAGAGTGAAAGACCAGTGAAAAGCTGCATGCTAGGCATAGCTCTAGATGCTTCTGTAGCATCAGACAAAAAGCAGTGTTGTGGTCTGTAGGTCACCAGCATGGCTTCTTCATGCCTATGTTAGAAAGCCAGCCCTTGAGTCATGCTGTGGCTGAAATGCATCTTCTAATTTAGGAATATCACTCGGAGGTCATCAGATAGGCACTACTTTGATCAAGCATTGGCATTTGCACACTCAGCAGCATCCTGGGAGCTTGGTTTGAGTATCCTTCTTGCCAGCTGTCTCCCATTACCATTTCTGTCCAGGAAAACCAGCCCAAGACCATCCATGGAAACAGAGCTGTGAAGGAGAACCAGGAGAAAGTGGGTTCACAAAAGGCCCTCGAGGAAAGAGAGCTGGGGAGGGGGTGCAGGAGGTGAGGAAGGAAATGTCTTTTGGAGATTGGTTTCAGTCTGTTTTAATTTCTGTTTCAAACTCTTCCAATCTATCCCAATGCCTGTGCATCCTCTGGTGCACTGCTGTCTGGTAACTACCTGGAGCAAACCTGAAATGGGCCCTAGGAAGCCAAGGACATTAAGGGTGAGGAGCTGTTAAAAATGTGAGGTTAAAACAAAAGGTAAAACTGGCACTGTGCTTGTGGGTCAACGTGAGACCCTGCCCCACTTGGACCGTCTTCCTTTTGCCTTGCTATTTTCTGTGAAATACTTTCCCCCCCCCCTCCCCCCAGGATCACTTGAAAAAAATATTTTATTTGGATGCCTGTGTCTGTGCAGATCAAACAACATACTTCTGTCATTACAAGCCAGTGAGTCACAAGAGCCATAATGACTCTATCTTAAAAATAACCTCAAAGCCCTACAGTGCAATTGCTGTGCAGGCTGGGATGTGTTCTTGCATTCCCTAGGGAAAGCTGGAGGCAGACTGAGGAAGAGCCCCAGAGAGAGATGGTCATTCTCATGAATAGGCTTTGATGATTTTTCATATCTGCTTTTTGTCCTCTTTGCAGCTCAGCTTTATGCTCTGACGTGAGCTCTGTGAAATGGATGTTTCCTTTCAGCCCTCCTCCACCTCCGTTCCTTTTGCCTTTGACTGCTTTTCTTCCCCCTATCTCCTTTTCTGGGGGGGTGGGGTAAGGAGGGGAGTTCAGAAAGATCTCATCTGTTTAAAAACCCCATGCCTGCTCCAGCCACTTCAGCATTGGTGTGTAGTAAGGATGCAAATGCTCAGCTCTCTCCTCTCTCAGGTGGTGGGAGGGAGTAGAAGAGGAGGGACAGGCTTGTTTCCTGATGCTGCTCTACTGATGAGTTTTGGATCGAGGTTGAACCTGGTCCGTGGATAAGTGCGCTGTGTCCCAGCTTTGAGTATTTGAGGAAATGGAGCATTACCCTGCAGGTTTCACATTCCCTAGCCCAGTGTGAGGACACCTGAGTCTCTGCCATCAGAGGAGACCAGAGCATGCTGAGCAGCTGAGGTGCTCTGGACAGAAACAGAAATGCAAGTGCTGATGCAGCTCAATCTTGGGGTGTTCTCTTCTCCCAGGGTGGGGTAGTCTCTTCTCCCAGGCAACCACCAACAGAACAAGAGGACACAGCCTCAAGCTGTGACAGGGGAGGTTCAGGCTGGATGTTAGGAAGAAGTTCTTCACAGAAAGGGTGATTTGCCTTTGGAATAGGCTGCCCAGGGAGGTGGTGGAGTCACCATCACTGGAGGTATTTAAGAGGAGACTGGATGAGGCACTTGGTGCCATGGTTTAGTTGATTGGATAGTGTTGGGTGATAGGTTGGACTTGATGATCTCAAGGGTCTATTCCAACCTGGTTAGTTCTGTTCTGCTCTGTTCTTTCCTATTCTGCTCTGTTCTCTCCTATTCTTTCCTGTTCTATTCTCTCCTGTTCTGTTCTATTCTCTCCATTCTCTCCATTTGTAAAATGGGTGTTAATGTCTTTCTGTTCCTCAAAATTGCTCAATTGTTTAGTTCTTTTGGATGTTTGGACATATGGCACCCCCAGATCTCCTAACAAAAGAGACTCCAGTGCAGCAGGGGTAGCTTTTCCGTGCATGTAATTTCCTAAGACAGAACAGTAAAGCACATTCCTGTTTATCCCCAGACTGTGAATAGGTGTAGGAGAGAAATAGCAGCTCCTGTCCATGGGTGGGGTGAGCAGTGGTCAGACCTGCACTGATTGCCTCTGTTATTGGTGTACCATGTGCCCTTTGATGTAGAACCCGCTCCTGTCAGAGCTGACAGGCATTTGCCATTGATTAAATGGGCAGCAGGAGCACCCAGCTGAGCACCCATGCCCTGTTTTTCCTACCTGTTAAATATCTGCACTACAGCTGCTCTTGAGACTTACTGCACCAACTTGTTTTGAACTCCTGATGACCTTTTGCAACCCTAGGAGTGACCCCACTAGGCCAAAGACTGTGTGGCTTGAAGTGGCACATACCATCGCCTGCATATCTCCAGGGACACACACTGGTGGCCTCAGCTTTATCTTCTTTATCGGTGTCATCAGATGAGAGTGGTGTTAGCAAGTGGCTATCCCAGAATAATCCAGCAATAATGTGCTTAAGCATGAGATGGAGTTCACTTACAAATGCAGGAAGTCCAAAACATATTTAATGAGAGGCACAGATATAACAGCTCACAAGGAAGAGGTAAAATGAAGAATGGAACTGCCCTTGCACAGCCACTTCTTGGTTTTCCTGGTTGTTTTGGTGGGCTTTTCTTGCTGTTCAGGGCTCTTCCAGCTGCCTAGTTTCAAGTTACCTTCTTCTAGTACCTCCATGTCTTCTGCTATTTTCCCCCAGCTCTTCGCAGTGTCTCCCCAAAACCTTACTGCACAACCTGTGGGTATTCCTTTCCCTCTGATCAGTGATGGGAAAAGCACTTGTTGGAAAGATGTGTTGTAGGCAGTTGGATGGTGTTCATACCCTTGGATGCTGCTGTATCTTTGAAGAAAAAATCCCAGACCCTCAGCTCAGAGCACCCCCAAAGCCTGGAGAAGATTTGACTTTCTTCCAGAAATCTCTGCTCCCTGAATTCCAAAGGAAAAGCTGAGCTCAGCCAGCATATCTGCTCTGGCCACAGGCTTTCCACCAGCTCCTCAAGTGTGTTGTGATCATCACCTGCACTCTGTCTGCTCTCAGCTCTGGGCTTTGGCCCAGGACAACTATACATCACACTTAATTGTGTCATGTTGTACTGGCTGCTTTTGGGAGGAATGAGGCTGCTGAACTCATTTTGCCTCTGACCTGAGCAGATAGAAACGGAGGTCTCCAGATGGGCAGCCAAAGGGTTGTGCTAAGCACTGGTGCTCTACCTCAATGAGATCTGCCTTTTCTAGGCAAAACCTTAGATCCCCGAGGCATGAGTTAGACCTTTGCTCCTTCCCAGATGCTGTACAAGGCAGTGAGCTCACCCAGTCTACATCCCAAGTGGAGTTTATCAGCTGCCCACTTCAGCTCCTTGGGTTGGTTGATACCGAGCTGGGGCTGGGAATGCATGGTTGGGAGTCTCTAATTGTTTAATGCACAATGTTATCACTGTTCTAGTAATAGTGGTGGTGCACAACCAAGGGAAAGCTCCAGCTCTCCTTGCTATCTCTTTCCCAGGAACTCCTAACCTCTTTGGTGCTGCCTTGTTCTTTCCATTGCTTTCTTACTGGGGGAAGCTACCACACTGACTCCAGCCTCTTACCTGCCTACACGAGACACGGACCCTTTCATTCCTGAGATGTCTCTTCCAAGCCTGATCCTTAACATTTAGAAAAGAAAACTGCTTGTAAAATATGCACTGAGAGAGAGTCACTCGCCCCCACTAAGAACAACTCTTCTGCTTCCTCTTTCAACAAAATACTTCTCCTACTTGAAAATAACTAATTGTTGAGAAACTGATTCTTGAAGCGGGACAGCGACAGCGTGGTTTGTCCAGCTGAGTCATCAGCCAGCCAGGGCTTTGGGCAGCTGTGCCTCTTAAAAAATGAATTCTCCTAAGGATGTGGCATTTGGGCATTTTTCTCCATTCCTTACACACGAGCATGAGGCATGTGATGTCTCTTAAGAGAAGTTTTTCTGAGTAGTGATAAATTATTAGCAGCTGTACCCATTTAATCTCAAGGGTTTACTGGTGAGATTGTCTAGCAGACATCAGAAGAATGAATGCTTTTACTTGGCCTCTTTTATTGTTTCTTTTTCAGTTTACAATCTAGATCTGCTAGTTGCTTAAGTGTGTGAACTTGGGCAAGTCATCTATCCCTTGCAGCAGAATTTCTTCCACAGCATACTGATTCTTCTAGCTCTTACCAACTTCTGTGGACCACTTATGAATTGTGTGAGATGAAAAATAGTATCATAGTATCAGTCAGGGTTGGAAGGGACCACAAGGATCATCTAGTTCCAACCCCCTGCCATGGGGAGGGACAACCACACTAGATCAGGCTGGCCAGAGCCTCATCCAGCCTGGTCTTAAACACCTCCAGGGACGGGGCCTCAACCACCTCCCTGGACAACCCATTCCAGGGCTTCACCACTGTCACGGTGAAGAACTTCCTCCTCATGTCCAGCCTGAATCTCCCTGCCTCCAGCTTCATTCCATTCCCCCTAGTCCTATCACTACCTGATAACCTGGGAAGTCCCTCCCCAGCCTTCTTGTAGCCCCCTTCAGACACTGGAAGGCCACAGTAAGGTCACCTTGGAGCCTTCTCTTCTCCAGACTGAACAGCCCCTACTCTTTCAGTCTGTCCTCTTAGGAGAGGTGCTCCAGCCCTCTGATCATCCTCGTGGCCCTTCTATGGAATAACCTGTTAACCAGCCTCTGTGTAATTCTGTGGGTTCTGTATCTGTTGGTATGGATATTGGCTTAAAGGTAGAAGTATCGTTCTGTCTTGGTGATGATATTATTGGGATGAAGTTTTAATCCAAAACCATGAAACAGATCAGACTTTTCCAAACAAATGTCTTCTCTTGGATCATTCACTGGCCTTGGAGCTCTAGGTATTGAAAATCTGTTTGTGACATGGCTTTTGGGTATTTCTTTAACTGGTAGTTAAATGTTTAGAGGATCCAGAATATTGCTCTCAGAAGTGTCTTAGTGTTTATAAATATCTGAGGGCTGGGTGTCAAGAGGAGGGGACAGGTTCTGCTCAGTTGCACCCTGTGATAGGGCAAGGGGCAATGGATATCAGCTACAGCACAGGAGGTTCCACCTCAACATGAGGAGGAACTTCTTCACTGTGAGGGTCATGGAGCACTGGGACAGGCTCCCCAGTGAGGTCGTGGAGTCTCCTTCTCTGGAGGCTTTCAAGACCCATCTGGATGCATTCCTGTGTGACCTGTGCTAGGTTCTATGATCCTACTCTGGCAGGGGGGTTGGACTTGATGATCTCTGGAGGTCCATTCCAACCTCTAGCATCTTGTGGCCCTAAATATACCTTGGAAATAAGTACTTTAATTATTGAAATAATATTTTTTTTTTTCCTTTGGGTATCATTTTAATTAAGTTGTGTACTGTGTAGTAGCAGGAGAAGGCACCATGATCAGCCTCAGAGCCAGCCACGCTCCCTGTTCTACCTACATATGTGAAGTGTATAGAGATCGTGTCTTTACCAGTGGGCGGTTGGCATTCTGGATAAGGACCTGCCTCTGAGTCAGCTCTAATGGATTTAATTCTCCTGCTCAAGCAATAGTGGTGTACACTTCTAAAGTGAAAAGCCCTTCTGGGTTGTGTTGCTTTAGATAAAGTATTACATGCTGTACAAACCCATAGTATGCTTCATAGACTGACTTAAAAACCACACTACACCCTCAGCTTTAATGTGCTAAGGAACAGCCAGGATCTTGACAGCTTGCTAAACAGGAGTAGTGATTTGGAACCATTATTTGCAGAGTGTATGTGTCTGGCTGAACAGCCCAAATTGCAGCCTCTGTGAGAGTAGTTGCAATTAATTACATATTGCTGCAAGATTCTGGCCTGGATTCCTGCCTCAGTCCCACACAGGGGACAAGCACAAAACTGACAGGGTGGTATGAAGCCAAGCAGAAAATTGAATGAGGATGAAGCGCCTTGCTGGTGATTAGTTGGGCAGGGTGGAGGGACAGGGGAGGAGGAGAGAGAGGAGAGGAGAGGAGAGGAGAGGAGATGAGTATTTGTTAGCAATACCTGGCTTGAGGAATGATGCTGGCTCCTGTTGTAGGACACGGCTTAGGACGTGACTGGGTGCAATCGTGCCCTGAGACCAGGAGCAGTCAAGCAGGAGCCCAGCTCTTGCCTTGGCTGTACAGCTGTGTGAAATGGATTAGAGCAGAAATGCACATGTATTTTCTTTCCCTTAATTTGGTAGACAGATCACATTTCAGCTGTGGCATCTCTCTAGTTCTCATTAGTGGATTAAGCAGTGTAGAGCGTGACTGTCCTGGACAGTGGCCTGTCATGGTTTGCTGTAGCATAGGTTTCATGGGGGTGCTGGAGTGCCACATGCATACAGAAAAGCAAAGCCATTTCTTTCAGTTTGAAGTGCTGTTCTGAGGAGAAAAAGCTGCAACAGGGTTGCAGCCCAAGTAGTGGAGTTATTAATTATGGGGCTACTTTTTGGGGACATGCAGGCTTTTACCTACTTGGAGCTGAATGAGACCTCACAGACTTATTTCTGCAGGATGTTCATTTATCAAAGTACATGACCTGACTAGCAAACAGTTGCCAGTCTGTAGGACTTCCCTAACCCTCTAAAACCCATAGCAATACTCCCACCACCTCTCTGAAGAGAGGCTGCAGAGAAGCAGCAGCAGGGCCATTGCTCCTGGAGCCTGACGTGAGGCAGACACTCATAATGTTTCTCGAACAGCACAGCCACCTCTGGATAAGTGTGGGGCTTTGTTTTGGCTTCTTTGATCTTTGCCTTATTCTCTGTGTGCCTCTTGCTTTTCCTTTTGGGTTTCTTTGCAGTGTTGCTTGTCTGCCTTATCAGCATGTCCATGTGACTTAGAGAGAACTGGGTTATGCTTTTAAATATCTCAGTTAAGATTGTTTCAAAAGGCACATTTTCTCAGGATATTCTTCACTGACATGACAGTAACATCAAAATCTGTTCTTAAAAGCTGAGGTCTAAACAATCTTCTTGTGCTTAACAGCTGACATGTAGTCTTCCCAAACACCTATGGCCTCATTAATTAACCTTCACAGAACCACTGAGACCTGTGAAGGTCCAGTGTGAGCAGCAGCAGGTTAGGCGAACTGCCTCAGGACAGAGGGAGCTGGGGCTGGATCCAGTCCTCCTGAGGCAGTATGAAGTCTGGTTCCTGAAGAATGTCTCTAGGGACACCTGGAAAGTTTTTACTTATTTATTTATTTATTTTAATTATATTTTCTTTTCAAGCTCTTGATTGCACAACCATTGCAGAAACAGCATCTATTTGTCCAGTGTTAAGAATAAGAAGCTTCTTAATGGACTGATGGAAAGGCTGCATGGAATTCTTTATTGGGAGTTGCTTGTGGAAAATAAGATGCCTCCATTTCTCCACTCATAAAATGGAACTTCTGTTTCCCTAACTCTTGTGGTACTTGCCAAATGTTTTCAGATAAACAGATGAAAAGTAGCTCAGAGGATGGATCTCAAGGGACATGAATTAGCTGTCAGCAGGCCTTCAACTGGAGTTAATGAGATGGAGAATTAATAACCCCATGGGTGGGTCAAGCTATGCTAACTATGTACTTCTTTGCATAATTGATGATCCCCCCAGTGCAGAAATCCACTTGCTAGTGCCCTGGCTCGGGTTATGAATACTCCCTCACCTGGTGCCGCTGTAATGAATCCCTCCCTGTCCAGACGGCAGGCAGGTGCCGCAGCTCTCCACTGGGAATTTGATCCTGTTCTTGCTCCTGGTGTTGGGTTTCTCGGCAAGAAGCTGAGATGTGAAGGAAGGAGTGCTGTCTGCTCAACTCCTAGGGAGGTGGTTCAGTGTCCAAGAGCTGAACCCAGAGCCAGGACCTGCTGCCAGGATCTGAACCAGTCCTTGGGGAAAGGGTTTGAGTGTGCCAGGGGATTTCTTAGCTTCTGTGAAGGAATCAACCCTCTGGTGATAAGCAGCTGAGGAAGGTTTCTAGTCATGTATGGCACAATGTCTCTGAGGAATGAAGTGAGGAGGGGGAAGTACAGCAGCTTACAAGGTAAGAATGCCAAATCTGTCTGAAAATTCTGTGATTAACACATCCAGGTGTTTGGCACAGTGGTTATCTGTTGGGTTGGGAATACATGGAATCCCTGGAAAAGAAGGTACAGAACAATCAGACCAGGGTCAGCTTCTTAAGACAAGTCTGCTTCCTAGCAAATGAGGTATATTTTGTCAGATTGTGGCCTACTTGCTCTTCAATTTCTCCAGCATGTTCTGGGCTCCTGCAAGGAAATTGCTGATTCTTAGATGTTGTCTTAGTAGGCTTATCTTTGCAATGTGCCAGTTACTCCATGTTTGCTAGGACCAAGAGAATTTTGCTGTAGTATGTCCTGGTCAGAGCAGGTACTTAAACTTCTGAGAAGTTCAGGACCCTCTGGTTTTGCTGTGTATTACCTAGAATGTATCCAAAGCCTGCAGGCACCTGCTCTAACCATGCATCACTTGGGAAGTGGGTGTGTGTGGCTGGCAGTGCAGCTACCCCATCCCTGGGGACCGAGCAGGGGGATAAACGCAGGAGGCCACTCGTGTCTCATTTTTTCTGTCACCTACTCCATCTGTGTTTTGCTGAAGACTGTTTGGAGACATTTGTAAGCAGTTGATCATAATTGATTTCAGTGAATTTCATATCCCTCCTTCTAAATGAGCATCCTGCTGCAGAAGAGCCTTCCTGGCTTCCAGGTGGTGGGCATGGTAGGACACTTGAAGAGGACACAGCAGGGCCATGGCTCATATGAAAGGGCACTTGATCTTCATGGGTTGTGTTGAATTTTGTGTTAAGACATAACAATTCCCAAAGTGACAAACAAGCATTGGTCTAGTGCCTTGTCATGTGCACTGTAAAAGGAGACAGGCACATGCAGTTTCTGAAATTCTCTGCCCTCTGGGCTATTCAAATGGGACTCAAAACAGCTGAACTTTCACTCCCCACTGTTCCTCAAGCAAGAGGAGCCACGTGCACAGCCGTGACAGTGAATGTTTCCTTTCTGGAGCTCCTTTGTAGGCTCCAGCAGAAAAGCATAAAAGAAATCCCTTTCAAATTTGGGGCAGTAAGCTCTGTTTAAGCTCAGATTCTGAAGAATAAAAAAGCTGCATCCATCAGCCCTGAATCACCAGCAAAAGTCTGTCCTTCATAATGATTTCTTGCACCCACTTCCATATGCATAGCTGTCATTAGCAGGAATTTCCTTCTGACTGCAAGACTGGTGACCTCCTCCTTTCTAAAAGCTCTCTTCACCTTGGTTGCTTCTCAAGAGTAGCCTAGATACAGCAACTCTCTTTGACAGCTAAAGTCCTTATTTTTGGAGCACCTGCCCAAGGACGTTATTTCCCAGAATTACTTCTTACAGAATTTTCTGTAGCCAGCAATGGTTTCCACTGTAGTGGCAGCAGGAGAAGGCACAGAGACTGTAGAGATGTTGGGCATCTTGTGGCAAAGCCCAGGCTGAGGACACAGACACTGTAGAGACGTTGGGCACCTTGTGGCAAAGTCCAGGCTGAGGGCACAGAGACCGTAGAGACGTTGGGCACCTTGGGGCAAAGCCCAGGCTGAGGGCACAGAGACCATAGAGATGTTGGGCATCTTGTAGCAAAGCCCAGGCTGAGGGCACAGAGACCATAGACACGTTGGGCACCTTGTGGCAAAGCCCAGGCTGAGGGCACAGAGACCGTAGAAACGTTGGGCATCTTGTGACAAAGCCCAGGGTGAGGGCACAGAGACCGTAGAAACGTTGGGCACCTTGTGGCAAAGCCCAGGCTGAGGGCACAGAGACCGTAGAAACGTTGGGCATCTTGTGACAAAGCCCAGGGTGAGGGCACAGAGACCGTAGAGACGTTGGGCATCTTGTGGCAAAGCCCAGGCTGAGGATAGAGCTCCTTCCATGTCTCAAAGGTTTGTGGTATGCACATATGCAGAGCTGGCACCTGGGCTTCAGACTGCATGCTTCCAGAAGCAGCTCTTCTAGCGCTGCACTGCTACACTCGGAGGCAGGCCGGCTGTCTGCACGTCGGAGGGCGGTTCAAGGCACTCTTCTCACTGCGTACCTCCCACAGCACGCCCAAAGCCTGCAGCACCTGCTCCAACCATACGCCTCCTTGTTGTGGGTTTGGGCTTAGGTAACACACAGCTTCTGTTCCTTTCAGGGCAGAACAGGGTGATGAATACAGGAAGCCACGTGTGTGTAATTTTTTCATTCTGTCATCTCCCTGGGTTCTCTTTATTCCCTTTCTTGTTTTGTTGAAGGCCATTTGGAGACACTTGGGAACAAATCAGTAAGAGCACAGTACACACCGTGCACTTGGTGTGATTAACTTAGATGCAGGATAAACATCATATCTCCAGCTAAATTTATTTCTTTTTTGGTATATTTGTTATCTGGCTGCAGCCAGCAGCAGCTGAGCCCAGTGACATGCAGCATGCAGTGATATGGGGTAGGCTGTGAATGTAAAAGCTTTGCTTGCCCACCCAGGCATCATGGTGTGTGTTTTTTCTTTCTTTCTTTCCTATTTTTCTCTTTTCTGGGAGGGGTTGTTTTTGCTCCTCAGAATAGTAGTCAACTGGAGATCAGAGTCTTCTGCCCACTGCTTTGCTTGGAGGAGTTGTGTTGGTATAGTGGATGCTGCCTGTGACAAGCCCTCCTCCAAAATATGGAGTATTTAAAATAAGCACATTTGGAGCTTCTCATTCTTTTCATTTCTCCTCCCATTCTTTATTCAGGAAAGAAAAAAAGTGAGCTGTAAGTGAGTCTCAAAGGGCACTGCCCAGAAACCTCTGCCTTGAGTTGAACTGAGCTGAAGGAAAAGTGGCAGGAGCTGTGCAGAGCATCAGCTCCTTGGGCCTCAAATCACAGCCTTGCCTGGATAGTTTCTTATTTCAGGGGCCTGACCTTTCCACCTTGGAGGTGGAGGTGTTCCCAGTGCCTGTGTGTATCACAGGCACATGATGTGTTCTGTCTGCTGCTGGTACACACTGTCCCTCAGCCAGCAGGGCCACTTGGCCAGCCACCTCTATTGCCCCACAACTCAGGCAACATGTATAGGAATTCCCTCTCCCTTTGGAAGTTTGTATGGCAGGGGTTTTCTGGTTTGGTTGGGTTTTTCCCCTTTATTGACAGTTTGTGACAATTTGGAGAGAAGGCTATGTTAACAATGGGAGAAGAAATAAACCACCAACCAAAAAGCATTAAAAAAAGAAATCTCAAGGAATCAGAAGAGACCTCTTGTCATCTGAGTTAGCAAATTCTGTAAAGAACGAGCAGGAAAACATGATCCTTCTTCCTTGTTGTCATTTCTTTACAGGAAACAGCCTGGGTCCTGTGAGCAGGGGCATGCCATGTGGTGTGTGTGTATGTGTATTTTCACAGGGGCCTCAGCACCAAGATATGCTGAGTTCCCTGGGTCCAAGGCAGATAGGACCCTAGAAACAGGCTAGGTCTCACTCTCATGGGATGCTGGTTCACCCCCTGCCCCACCAGCCAATGCAGACTCCTGTGATCCAAGTGCCTCTTAATCTTCTATTCCAGAAATCAGGATGGTTTTAGCTGGTTTCTCCCTAATTTTGTTTTAGAAAGAGCAAAATCTCTACTGACCTGCCAACCACAACAAACAGTGGAGTATCCTGTCGCCTGTGAGTCTACCCTTGTCAGCCCTTCTCTGGTCAGGGCTTATCTCTGAGGTTGGAGCCTGGGCTGAGGTTTGGATAACTCTGCATTTACAATTTAGAACACTATAACAAACAAGCAAATAGCAGCCTCTTTCCCAGGCACACACATACACATATGCTGGTGGAGCAATGCTTAATTCTTGCCATCCCTGGGCCTGGGGGGCTGTTTATATATGGCATTGCATGTTTATATGTGGAGTTCATCTCCTCAAGTGAAGACAGATTAAGCAGCGGGGTGAATAGACCAGTTATGTGAACTATGAGATTTCCAACCTAGAAATACTGCCAAGACCAAGGCAGACAAATTGGTAGCACAGCAGTGTTTCTCATTAATGTACATGGAAAGTTGTGCCTTGCTGATAATGCACAACAGTGTCTTGTTGGGAGGTTTGGGAACCCGTCTGGGAGGAGCTATCACAGTTGTATTTCAGGCCGGGCTGAGACTTCTTCCTTTCCTCTATTTTCTCCTCTGAGAGCCTTGCAGGGGAAAGAAAACCATGCAGCTCCCCCTGCACTGACATCCTGAAATCTGTGGGAATATTAGTCTGTAAATGGTAGGTTTTGCTGAAGAGAGATACAATTATTGCAGCCTCCCTTCCCTCGCCACAGCTGTTCCATGCCATATGTGGTTTGCTGGGTACGTGGTTGGGGTTCCCATCTTCCATCCCAGGACAAATTATTTCAAACTTGCAAATAGGCTTATCTGCCATAATTGCATGTGGTGGTTTTCGTTGTTGCTGTAAAATATTGATGTGGATGGGTAGGCTTCTTCTGTGCTTTGCATGGAGCACTCTCCTATTCTCGGCTTCTCAAAACATTTCACCTTCTCCCAGAGACAGCAGTAAAGGGCAAGAGGCTTGTGGTGATGTTGGGCTGACCTGGGACTCAGTTATTATTTCTGCTGGGAACTTCTGGGGGAAAACACTGGATGAAAGAAGAGAATCATGTCTCCATGCTCCCGCTCCTAGCCAACTTTTATTTCCCCAAGATGGAAAGAAAGCAAAAACTGCATTCTTGGACCAAGCGCTTGTTTATGGCAGCATTTGGAGCAGAGGGTGTGTCTTCAATGTCTGGCACAGAAGGTTACAGTCACCATCAACCAAATAAAAAGAGATCTCATTGTTCAGGGACTAGTGTCAAACATGTAAATAAAAATCCCAGTAAACCCCAGCGATCCCTGGTGGGCTGGACTGGGAGGGGCCTTTGTGTTTTTCCCTTGGAAAGTGCTTTGTGTCTTCAAATTGGCACTTGGAGTTCAGACTTGTTCTCCCTTGCTGCTTGTGGTGTGCACCTCCAGGATGACGTGGGTATTGCCCTTAAACCACAGCTGCTATTTTTGGCTGGTGTCTCCGTGAATTGGAGTTGTGGGGAAAACCCCTGATAAGGCTCCCAATTGTACTGTGGCCGCTGCAGCCGAGCAGGGTTTGTCTGCCCCTGGCCAGACAGAGTGGCTGGTTCCAGGGGTGCTTGCACGGGGACCTTCTTGCCTCTCTTTGTGTTGGAGAAGGAAGCTGGCAAAGGACTTGAATTGTTCAGAGTTGGAGAACAACAACTTCTGGCTTGGGTGGGACCTGGCTGGGGCTTTTGACTTGCTCCATCGTGATGGGCTGATAGGAATTAGTCTGCCTTGGAAGATGATCAGAATGCAGCAAACATCTCCTTTCCTGACACAGGCTGTTTGAGCATCTCTGCTGGGCATCTCTGCATCAGATGAGCAACTTTTCTCTTACCTGGCTGAAAGGACCTGCCTGCTACATGTGTGACAGTGTCCTATGACACTTCAGCTCTGCAGCCCCCAACAAAAGAAAGATGTGAACCTGTTACAGTGGGTCCAGAGGAGGCCACAAAGATGATTAAAGGGCTGGAACACCTCTCCTATAAGAACAGGCTAAGAGGGTTGGAATTGTTCAGCATGGAGAAGAGAAAGCTCTGGGGAGGCCTTATTTTGGCCTTTCTGTACTTAAAGGGGACCAACATGAATGATGGGGAGGGACTTTTTACAAGGGCTTGTAGTGACAGGACAAGGGGTAATTTCTTTAGAGGGTAGATTTATATTAGTTATAAGGATGAAATTTTTCACTGTGAGAGTGGTAAGGCACTGGAACATGTTTCCCAGAGAAGCAAGCTGTGGATGCTCCATCTCTGGATGCATTCAAGGCCAGGTTGGAGGGGACTTTGAGCAACTTGATCTACTGGAAGATGTCTCACCCCATGGCAGGGAGGCTGGAACTAGATGATCTTTAAGATTGCTTCCAACCCAAAGCATTCTATGATTCTTTGAAGTGGTAATACCAAAAGTTTCTGCATATTTTGAGCTATTTTGCCTCCCATTAATAGCTTTCTCACTGCCCAATAATTACTGATCTACTCACAGACTGTCATTAGGATCAATGTGGGTATGCTTCTCAGAGAGCTAAAAAGTTGTAGCTGACATGATTTTATCCTTCCCTGAGAGCATTTCCTGAGGGGGGTTATGTTGCCTCAGGATATGAATAATATGGGTCAGCTTGTCCCAAAATCAGTCTGAATTCCTTCTAGCAATTGTCACGTCTACAGCTGCCATGTCATGCCTGACTGCTGAAATGACAGAGAGGAGATATCTGTGATTCATGGAAAGCAATAAGAAAAGAGATTAAGGGCTTGGACTTGGCATAGAGATACCACAGAAATGCCCAGGAATGAGTAAATATAGTTTTGACCTTGAAGTGAGAGTGATCTGCAGTTGGATTTGAAGATCTAAAAGACCTCTTCCAAATTCAACAGTTCTAGGATTCATGGCTATGCTGTGTGTAAAAACTTCATGGTGCTCTATGCAGGCAGAGGTGAGCATCCCACCCTAGACAGCAGCTCCTTCACTGAGCAAACCCATTAAGATTTAAAGGCAAGCCAGGACCAAACACTGTCTTGCTGCTGAACTGTGTCTCAGTATGTTATGTTCATTGATGGTCAAGTCTGGTTGGGAGAGCAGCTTCCACTCACAAGAACAACCCAGGGTGCTTTTAGCGCAACGAGAAGGTGGTTTTGGCTTATACAATACAATACACCAGGTTGAAAGAGACCTTCAAGATCATCGCGTCCAACCCATCAACCAATCCAACCCACCTAAACAACTAAACCATGCAACCAAGCAGCCCATCAAGTCTCCTCCTGTGCACCTCCAATGAAGGTGACTCCACCACCTCCAGCCGATTCCAATGGGCAATCACTCTCTCTGTATAGAACTTCTTCCTAACATCCAGCCTAAACCTGCCCTGGCACATGCATCCATGGATGCACTGCCTGACAGAGAGTGAGTGGTGGTGACCACCCAGTGCTTGGAGTGGGTTTGCACAGTGCACTAACATGGATAGAAAACCCCCTTGGCCACCTAGTATTTTTTCCCTTAGAAAGGCACAGTCCTTTTCTTGTGAAAATAGAGATGGCTGCCCAGGGAGGTGGTGGAGTCACCATCCCTGGAGGTGTTCAAGAGGGGATTGGACGTGGCATTTGGTGCCATGGTCTAGTCATGAGGTCTGTGGTGATGAGTTGGACTTGATGATCTTTGAGGTCTCTTCCAACCTTGGTGATTCTGTGTGATTTCTCCATAAAGACAGAACTTCCCTGGTTAAACATCCTGGCTCATCTGCTCCCACAAACATTCTCCCTTCGTTATTTGGGTTTATTTGCCAGGTTTTTCTAATTATTCAATAGAACATGAAATAGTGAAAATAGCTCTTTATGAGATTGGTTCGACAGTATAAAGATCTTAATTGTGTGAAAGCACCCTTCAGACTTGCCATCCTGTGCCAGGAGTTGCATAGCAACTACCTGCCCTCTTAGGTTCTGTCTTGAACCAAATATTTTTTTTTTTTTTTTTTAGTGGAAGAGATTAACTTGACTTAAAAATAGATTATTAATTTATTTTTTTTTGACCCTATTGAGCCATTTTTCCACTGGAAAAAGGTGTGGTTGGAGTATGACTAAACTTGTCATGAATTTGATCTGACAATGGACATTTCTTGACCTATCTAATTTTAATTATTTATTTAAAAACAAAACAACAACAAAAAAAAAGGGGCAGTGGGGCTAAAACTAAGGGTTGGACTGAGTGATGTTCATTTCTCATCTAGTGGTTTGAGGACTTGCCCATGGCATGGTGGTTAGGCCACACCTTGAGTACTGTGTCCAGTTCTGGGCCCCTCAGTTTAAGAAGGACATTGAGACTCTTGAATGTGTCCAGAGAAGGACAACGAGGCTGGGGAGAGGCCTCGAGCACGAGCCCTATGAGGAGAGGCTGAGGGAGCTGGGATTAGGGTTTGTTTAGCCTGGAGTTTAGCCTGGGATTGTTTAGCCTGGAGAAGAGGAGGCTCAGGGGAGACCTTATTGCTCTCTACAACTACCTGAAGGGCTAGCCAGGAGGGGGTTGGTCTCTTCTCCCAAGCAACGAGCACCAGAACAAGAGGACACAATCTCAAGCTGCACCAGGGGAAGTTTAGGCTGGAGGTGAGGAGAAAGTTCTTCACTGAGAGATTGGCCATTGGAATGTGCTGCCCAGGGAGGTGGTGGAGTCACCATCCCGGGAGGTGTTCAAAAAGGGATTGGACGTGACACTTGGTGCCATGGTTTAGTAGTTATGAGGTGTTGGGTGATAGGTTGGACTTGATGATCTCTGAGGTCTTTTCCAACCTTATTGATTCTATGATTCTATGACAATGCACTTTTGCAGTTTACTCTTCTGCCCAAGGGTCTTCCCCTGCTTCCTAGAGCAAAAGCTGCTTTGACAGGGATCCCGTGGGAGTGTAACCTGTAGTGGGGGATCCTGTGAAGAGTTCCACCTGGTGTGAAACATGTATGCTTTGTATGGGACCATCTCTCAGGTGAGGTCTTTAACTGCTGGCTTGGGAGATAAAGGAGAAATTTCTCCTCCAGCTGTTCTTGATGGAGTCTGAACTTTTGGAGTCTAATTCTTTTCTTGCCTTTGCCAAAGTTCCCCAAGCATTTTGCTCAGGGACAAACAAAACATTCTATCTGAGCCAGATTAACAGTTCACGTTTTTCAGTCCAACAAGGAGGGGAAAAAAAACTACTTTTGAGTCACTGTGAAATCACACTACTTAAAAATTGGTTCTCTTCCTGGCCCTGTTTGCAGGAGCCAGAGCAAAGCACTACTGATTTGCACAGCCCTGTTTTAAAACACATGGCCAGAGTGGGAAGGAGCAAGGAAAAAGAGGCTTTGTGTTCTTCACATGCCTTGTAACCTGAAGGTACTTTGCCAGCCCTCTTACATCTCCTTTTGGAGACTTGCTGTTTCCACATGGTGTAGGAGAATTGGGAGTTGGAGGCTGTCTTCTGAGTACTGAGGGACACCAGTGGAAAGAGTTTGCAGGGATGAAAGAATTAAGAGCAGGCTGATGAGAATCATTTGGCTGAATGACAGCTAGTGTGAAGGAGATGAAAACTTCTCACAGATGCTCATGGCAAAGGCTAGCACCTGATGTGAGTTACACCAGAGCAGTTTCTCTCAACCTTAAAAAAACCCTTTGGCTCTTCTGCCTTAGTGTGACCTCTTAAGTTAGCACCCCAGGTCCTCCAGGGTGGGGAAGAAATAGCTGCAGTGATGGGCAGTGGGTGTAAATAACTCACCCCCTGCTCTGGAGGAGTTGAGTTGTGGCTGACAGCGAAGGCAGTTCCCACATCCCTAATTAGTGTGATTGTTGTAGCTTTCAAGCACAGCTGCTTCCCCTCCTAAACCTAAAGAAGCTGTGGTGCTACCAGCAGCACAGTCCTACAGTGGTCCCCCATCCTGTTGCCCCATGGGAGCACCATGCACGTGGACTTCCATCCTTGCTCCTCTGGATCCATTACCCATATTGAGTAGAAAAGAATGGGTGCTGGGAACTGCACTGAGGTAAAACAGGAGAAACTTGCCACAGGATATCTAAAGTGCTTGGTCTAAGGAAGGTGTTGGCTGTCTCCATGCTTTACACACTTTTGATGAAACTGAAGTCCCTAGGGATTTTGCTCTGGTTTTAGCTCTCTCAAGGCAGCTCAGCCATAGCTCTTACTATTGCCCGTGAGCCCCTCTTCATCTCACTTTCTGCAAGCTGTATAAACATCCATTCATGACAGAACCTTCACCTTGTGCAAATATGTTTATATCCAGTCATGTCTCTTTTCTCTTGTGAGCTTTCTCTGTGAAACCCATTTGGGGAATGAGTCTTTCATCCCCTAGGGGCCCTGCAAAATTTTTCTGGGGTGCAACCTCTGTCTTTGTGTTTTTGCATTATGCCTTTTCACATTTGGGGTTTTTTTTAGGCTAAACAGATAACCCTGAGACCCAGTGTGACTTTCTTTCTCTGTTACTCCTTTTGCAGGATCAGGGGGCTCTGTGAAATATGTATTCTGCAGGGGTTATGAAGAAAAATAAAAATTCCAAGTATCCCTGAGGAGGGGAAATAAAGGCAGCAGCAGGGATTTGTTAACATTTAGGCAGAATAAGCCAAGAGACTGACACTGTCCAGATGGAAAGACCCACTTCCTGGCTGTAAAGATAACTCGCTAAAGGAAACATTAGCTGTGGCTGCATTGGCAATGAGAAACACAACCACTGCCAAGAATGCACCCCAAGCCCGGTGGGAGCTGCTTCTTTTTCTTCCCCTTGTGCTAGGGGTTCAAGTTTACTTAGTTGGGAAATATGTCTAATGTTTCCTAAACAGAAAATGGTGGCCTGCTAAGTAAAGCATTCACATGGACTCACAAGAGCTTGGGGTAGCTTCTTGCTGTGCAAGAGACTTTGGATGACCTTGGGGAAGTGGTGTAGGTCTGGGTTTGCTACGGTGTAGGTGCCCAGCTCCTTGCTGGAATTGCTGGCACTGGTCCACTGTGTCATGGCTGGGAGCTGCCAGCTGTGCCCAGGATATTGGAGACGTGAGCTTGTCATGGAAACCTCTGTGCCAGATGTCTGCACAGGGTACCGGAGGCTGCTCATCCTGAGCAGCTTTATGGTATCTCAGCTTGGTGATGCCCAAATGCACGGCAATGTAGGTGTGGGATTTTATAGTGGTGTCTCTCTGCAGCAGGTATTTCAGAACTGCCTTTTAGAGGATGCTGCTTAACAGAAGGGGAGGTAGATGTGAACAAAGAGCTAAGGCTTTTAGCTTTTATTGGCGAGGGGTGGGGGTTATAGACAACAGAGTGTTTGCTTGCTTAACCCACTCAGAGCTTACTTCAGAGTGGGAATAGCTGAACTGGCTGTGCTAATGCTTCTGTTGCAGCCAGCGGGCAGAAGATCTGATGAGATTATGCTTGTCTGTGTAGTTTTCTTTCTTCAAGGCATTCAATAGCCTTTTAAGCTACCAAATTAACTGAGCAAATTGAATACAAGGCCAGGGATCAAGAACTATTGGCTTCTAATTCAATGTGGAGGTGAACACAAGATGTATCGCAGCGTGTATTTACCTCTCCAAATTTAGACCGCCTCACTATGACATGCATAGCACATTAAATTCACTTACTCAGAATGACTGAATTCATCACAGTCCTGGTGCTTGGTTCCAGCTGGTGGGTGTGCCTCAGACTGTAGGTGTTTCACAGCTTTTTCTTTGTTGCCATGGCAGGGATAAATACTTTAATGCACTTGGGTTTGGCTGGTTGAAGTTTTCCTGAATGTCAGTTTAAAGAGAGAGGAAAAGTGTGTAGGATAAATTGGGGGTTTTGTTTCTGGGTTTTGGTTTGGTTTGGGATTTTTTTGGGGTGTTTGTGTGATGTTTTGGTTTGGTTTGGGTTTTTTTGGGTGGATTGGGTTTTTGTTTTGGTGGTGGTGGTGGTGTTTTGTGATGGTTTTGTATTTGTGTTTGGTTTTGTTGTTCGGTTTGGGGTGTTTTTTGGAATCCAGTTGAGTGCTTTATTTCCACCTGGAAACCACTCCTTGTTGACTAGGCATGGCTCTGAGTGCTGCAAGTTGAATCTTGAAGAAATCCTCTAGCTGAGGTTTATTTTGATATGGGTTTTTAGAGAAGTTTCTGAATTTGGGGTTTTTTTTTTCCTCTCTAACAGATCTGAACCCAAGTGCTTCTTGATCATCTTAGCTTTACAGACAAAAGGATGTAGACAGTTGTACTAAGCATGTAGCTGCTTTGGGAGAAGTAAGATCCTGCAGGAAGAATGAGGATGGATATATTCTCTTCTTCAGGATGAGGGGTTTAGTGTAGTTTTCCTGTTTCTGAGTGTTAGAAAAGCAAGCCAATGAAACAATCTTCTGATGCAACCTTGTACCTGAAATGGTGCTCTCAGCCATCCTTCCCACCAAAGTGGTGGCTGCTCATCCAAAGTGGTGGCTGCTCATTACAAAGCACTTCAGGCAAATGCTCCACACAAGCTGTGGCTTTTCCATATCAGAAGCCCATGGCTATCTTCTGTCAAGTCCTTTTAATGCTTCTCATTGATCCAGATTTCCTTTTCTTTTCTTTTCTTCTTTTCTTTTCTTTTCTTTTCTTTTCTTTTCTTTTCTTTTCTTTTCTTTTCTTTTTCTTTTCTTTTCTTTTCTTTTCTTTTCTTTTCTTTTCTTTTTTTCTTTTTCTTTTCTTTTTTTTCTTTCTTTTCTTTTTCTCTTTTTTTCTCTTTTTTCTTTTCTTTTTTTTCTTTTCTCTTTTCTTTTCTTTTCTTTTCTCTTTTCTTTTCTTTTCTTTTCTTTTCTTTTCTTTCTTTTCTTTCTCTTTTCTTTTCTTTTCTTTTCTTTTCTTTTCTCTTCTCTTCTCTTCTCTTCTCTTCTCTTCTCTTCTCTTCTCTTCTTTCTCTTCTCTTCTCTTCTCTTCTTCTTCTCTTCTCTTTTCCTTTCCTTTCCTTTCCTTTCCTTTCCTTTCCTTTCCTTTTCCTTTCCTTTCCTTTCCTTTCCTTTCCTTTCCTTTCTCTTCCTTTCCTTTCCTTTCCTTTCCTTTCCTTTCCTTTCCTTTCCTTTCCTTTCCTTTCCTTTCCTTTCCTTTCCTTTCCTTTCCTTTCCTTTCCTTTCCTTTCCTTTCCCCTTCCCTTCCCTTCCTTTCCTTCCCCTTCCCCTTCCCCTTCCCTTCCCCTTCCCCTTCCCCTTCCCCTTTCCTTCCCTTCCCTTCCTTCCCCTTTCCCTTCCCTTCCCCCTTCCCCTTCCCCTTCCCCTTCCCCTTCCCCTTCCCTTCCCTTCCCCTTCCCCTTCCCCTTCCCCTTCCCCTTCCCCTTCCCCTTCCCCTTCCCCCCCTTCCCCTTCCCCTTCCCCTTCCCCTTCCCCTTCCCCTTCCCCTTCCCCTTCCCCTTCCCCTTCCCCCCTTCCCCTTCCCCTTCCCCTTCCCCTCCCCCCTTCCCCTTCCCCTTCCCTTCCCCTTCCCCTTCCCCTTCCCCTTCCCCTTCCCCTTCCCCCTTCCCCTTCCCCCTTCCCCTCCCTCTCCCTTCCCTTGGGGGATGGGGGGGCAGGTTACTCAAAATCTTCTGTCACTTTCTCACAAACTGAAAGCAGTCCAGCCACTCTGCTTTTCTATTTATGATTTTTTCTATTGTCCTGTCAAAACTGGTTAGGATCTGGCATGTTATGAGTTCCCTATTGTCTTCTGGTCCCCTTGTTAAGAGTATAATTTGTCATGCTGAGATCTGGAAGAGGTCCATGTTGCACTTGCTGGTGCTTTGTCACCCCTTGTAGCACAGAAGGCTGAGCTGGGACAGTCTGACAGTGACCAGAGTGTCTTTACTGTGGGCTGGACATTTATTTGCTACTCAAATAGTAGATTTTTCTCTCTTCTGTGTGGTTGGTTGGTTGGTTGGTTGGAGTTTTTTTCCTCCCCATCTGACATGCCACAGCAGTTCTGTAAGTAAGTCATGAAGTTGGTAGGAAGAACTTGGGGTCCCATTAGTTTTGAGATTGCAGGGGAAAATAGTTTCTGTTTCTTGAAAAGGATTCTTCTGCCTGACAGAAATAGCTGCCTGGTGTGGGTCAGTGTGATATGACTGGCCGCCCTCCTAGGAAGGAATAAGCCAATAAATGTTGCAAGTCCAAGTGCCAGGAGAAAGGAACAGGGGAAAAGTGGGGGCAGAGAATATTGCAGATTAGAACTGAAACGTGAGAGCTGCTACAGGATTGTGGGTAAGAGGATGGAGAGCTGATGCTTCATTTCAGAAAGGACCTAGTGGGGATATGGAGGGAGAGGAGCAACTGGTCAAAGTAACAGAGTAAGGACAACACCGTAGTGGTGTTGTGGTTGCACATTAGTGGGTCCAGGGCTTGGTTTGCCCAGCATGGGAAGGGAGATGGGTTGCTCCCTGAGTGACAACGCTGTTTTGCTGTTACAGGAAAGTCAGAGACATACAGGGCTGGTTTACAATGCAACAACTATACAAAGTCTAGTGGAATACAAAACTGGGGCTGTTCTTGGGGCAGAAAATGTTGAACTTGCTAACAGAAGTCCAACATGAGAGGGTTTTGCTGGGCCTTTGTGGGGAGTCCACAAGGAGCTAGGACAGACTGATGGAGCTGCTGAAGCTTAGTACTGGTCATGTGTGAGCTGGGAATGATGCTTGTCGGTAAAGAACAGAGTTGTATCTATTGGATGGATCTTCACTGAAAGCAGTAAAACATTTGTTAACTCTCTTCAGCCACTTTCATTTGCTGTGCCACATAGCTGACCTTCCACAAGCAATCTGTAAGAATCAAGCACTCTACAAAGAGCATTCCTATGCCTTCAAGGGAGTTCATGCTTGGCTGCAGCCACAAACCCTCCTTGTGCTCTGGTTTGTTAGTGCTAGAATCTCAGCAGTGCTAGCCCTGGGATTTCATCATCAGGCTGAAAATGTCCTTCCCAGGGCAGAGACTCCTAGTGCTGCCCCTTCTGAGGTTCCATGGTTCCTGGGTTATCTGGGAATCGTGTGTGAGGCTGTGGAGGAGTGCCCAGGGCCACGCACATCTGTATGTCAGTGCCTGTCACTCACAGGTCTGCCCATAAAATGTTTTGTGTTTACAGTGAGATTCCTGGGGTTGTGCTGGGTTTTATATCAGCTGGAGAGGAAAGGAGAGGTGGGAGCTGGTCTGCATGGGGCTGCTCTGTGCCTATGGTGTGTGTGAGAGCACTGGGACATGCACTGCAAGAGGAAAGGCAAAGAGGTCGAAAGAGGGAGACAATTGGAGGCTGGGGTGGTTGGGAGAGCAGAAGAAGCCATGGAGGAGGTTCCAACTGTGGACCAGACCCAGGGCTGACTACAGCTTGTCCAGCAGTATTGTGCTCTGGGCAGGGCTCATGGCTCTATCTGCAGGCACATCTGATCTGCTATCAAGTCCCTCGTCTTTAGTTGTTTGAAACCTCGGCTGCTTCCCCTCCGCCACATGCAGTCTATGCTGTGTTTCTCCCCTTCTGCCCCTTCAGGCCACTGATGTCACGACACTGGAACTGCTTACGATTAGGGAAGGGCTTGTGAGTTTCTTGTGCATGTGCCTCTAGGGCATTAAGAGGAGCTTCCATGAGACGACCTGAAAGTCTTTTACCCACCATGTAAACAGAGGACCCTTGGCATCTCATGCTTGCTCTCAAACATCTGCCCAGCAAAAGATGGGGCTGGTGGTTCCTTGACAGAAGGTGAAATGACAGTGTTTACTGGAACCTTTGAGCTGAACAACTTTGCTGGGGTTTGGAGTGGAGCATGTGACAGCCCCACTGGCTCCCTGTTTTACCAGATCCATTTTCCAAGAGTATCTAGCTGAAGCCAAGGGAGTTCTCCCAACTGCCTGGTCTTCACTGACAAAGCTGTGCTCGTGGCTTTTGGGGCTGGGTCTGAGCTTGTGCCAGTTGGCACTTTCAGCTCCAAACTGCTATGATTTGCTCCAGATGGTGTGTCTGAACTGCCATGACCTGAGTTAGCCAGTTGCTCAGCTCAAGATCTTCCTCCTGGCATTTCATATGCAACCATTCACAGCATGGCCTATGGAGTATGAAAGGAGGAGATGTTGGGCTTTTGTGTACTCCCAGAATCGATGTTCCTGCCCACTTCAGGTTGTAATTGCTTCCCAAAGAGAGTGTCAGGGTCAGAATAAAGAGGTTGTTACCCCAAAGAGTTTACAGCTGGACTGGAAGCATTCTGCTGAAAGGGTGGAGGCTGGAAAGACTAATGGCAAAGTGTCAGTGGTCTCAAGTTCAGACTGCAGTGCCCTGGTTTGTGTTTAGACTTGGGCTCTTTGCTTTCTCTCATGTTTTCCTAATGCCTTCTGAAGGGGAAATAGATGTTTACGAGGAATGGTTTGGGCAAAGAGCTGGGACAAGTTGGAGGAACAACTTGCAGTGCCAGGGAAGGGATTGAGAATCATGGCCTGGGATGCAAGGAAGCTAGTGGATGAGGCCAGGGAAAGAAGCAGAAAAGTGAAAAACACTTCTAGAAAGGGAATTTGCTGCCTTTGGTGACTCCTTGTCTTGACTCTGCTTCACAGCAGCCAGCCTCTGTGTGTTCTCTGTATTCTGTTCTGTTCATCTGCCACCTTCTCTTCACCATCACTCTTGGGAAAAACATTGGTCCCTCTCAACATGAAGCTCCTCATAGCAGCACTTAATAATCTCTTAAGTTTTTAAAGCTCAAGAGAAACAGCGAAGTGCAGCAGAGAAATAGTCTACGGTATGTGCTTGGCTAGCAGTGAACTGTGGGATCCTACTAGCTCAATGGGGCTTGGGAAGATGCCATGGGAGATGGATGATATACCATATACCCTGTATGCAGGAAAATTAGGATGAGCTGTCAGCAGAGAGGGTGACATGGGTAATCATTTGTTACTTAAGGAGTGAAAAATAACCTTGTCTTCATGCCTGGATCTGAGGATACTAAGTGCCTCTAGAAACAGTCCCCATATGCATGAATGCTCTTGGATCTCTTCAGGCTTCCCATATTGATAAGGATAGTAGATGCTTCAAGTGTATCACGTTCCTCAGGAAGTAAAGTTAACCCTTTGGGTCCCAGCTGCACTGACCTTAGAACAGTCAACCACACACTAGTGGATACAGTTGTGCTGGGCTTGGAGAGATTGGTCCTTCCTCACTGGATCCGACAACCTGTGGTTTGCACAGCTTGTACTGTGCCTTCCTTGGTGGAAGCAGCTGGGCAGTCCAGCTTTTATGCAGGCTTGTGCAGGTCCTGCAGAAGAGCTCCTTCAGGGCTTTCTCTCATTTTGTTTGCGCTGGTAAGGTCAGTGTAAGCAGCGGATGAAGATGCACAATCTATGTGAGGTTTCGACTGAGATCTTCCCATGCCTGAAAGGCAATCTGCCTGACTTAGCATTCCCAAGATGCTGCCAAGCACAGCAAAGCAAGAGGAAGTGCCTCCTGCCTGCATAAACAGAAGGCCAGCAGAAAGAAAGCCAAGCTTAATGCTTTATGAGGCACTTCAGTGCTGAGGCTCTAGTTGTGTTTGGCCTAGGAGCAACGCTACAGCCCCATAAATCAGCTGTCTTCCTCCAGTGAAAGCAACAGTTGGGCTTGAACCCTTCAGCATGCTGCATGCTTTGTCTTGAAGGTACCTGGGGAAAGAGCAGAAGTGCTGACCCTTGTGCCCTTCTTTGCACTGTATAAAGGAAGTCTGAAAATGTGCATGTATGTTAAGGCTTTTTCCCCTGTTTGTGTTCCTGAGTAGGAAAGACTAACTGGTACCACCGTGCTCCTGATTCTCTTGCCTTCTGACAAGGAGAATGTCAGAAAGAACCCAGCATATTTTCATTGCAAAAAAAATCTTGAATATGAAATCTCTTTAGCCTGACTTGAAGTTAATTAAGCAAGTGAGGAAAGCATCCCTTCCTCTCTTCCATCTTCCTTCTGTGCCTGCATGTATGTGTGTTAAGGGTTCTTTCTCCTCCTCATTGCTGAGTCTCCTGTTGTTCATCTCCTCCCCACTGATTCTTTTGGGACCTCCAAGAAATTTTTCTGGCAACTCTGAGGAGATGAGATCTGACAGCCAAAGGAAAGGTCCCTGGCCTCTCCCTCGTGCTGACACACACCATAGGTACCGTGGTGTCAGCGGTGAGCTCAGGCCGGTGACGCCTCTCCCCTGTGCAGCTTGCGTCTCGGGGAGGTGAACTCCCAGCCAGGCAGCAGCTTCGCAGACACGCCAGGCTCCAAGGGGAAAACAGAGTGGGTGGATTTTTGAAAAGGGCTAAGATTAATCTGACAACCTCTGCAGCTATAGATAGATGTCTGATAAAGCTGCTTATTGTGGGGCGTAGGCAGAGGAGAGGGATTTTCACCCCCAAGTGGATCATAAAAGATGCAGTAGAGGCTCTGGTGTCCTGATGGCTTTGTTGAAGGACTCTCTCCCCCCAGGGGGGAGCATGCGTTCTTTAGTATATGTAAGTAATGAAGTATGTGCTGGGCTATACAGGCACAGCCAGAACTCTGATGAGGACAATTTCTTGCATAGTAGGAAGGGATTTCTTGCTTGTTTTAGCTCATCTGTGTCAGAACAGACTGGCTTTCTTATGTCCATACTTCATCTTATCTGCATTCAAACAGTGCCTGCAGTCCTTAGGCAGCACATCTGTTAGCTAGCCAACCTCTGGTGAGGCTTCCTCTTGCCCTGTCTGACCCTTGATTATTACATGCTTTTTGGGTAGGTTTAGACTAAACATTAGGGGGGAAAAATCACAGCAAGAGTGGCCAGGCATTGGAATGAGCTGCCCAGGGAGGTGGTTGAGTCACCAGCCCTGGATGTGTTTAAAGGCCGTTTGGATGTAGTGCTTGGGGATATGGTTTAGGGGTGAACTTTCTAGGGTAGGGTTATTGATTTGACTTGGTGATCCTGAGGGTCTTTTCCAACCTGAATGTTGCTGTGATTCTGTGCTCATCTCAGCCACCTCTGTCCTCTGTGGTAATTCTTCTCCTTGTTGAAACATAGCCACTGAAGAGCCAAGTTTTTGCATACATCCTTTGTTTCTGTAGGTGTAACCTGCGGAGGATGTGAGGACTGTGCACCAACAGTTCAGACGTCTTTAGAGTGTGTGTGACCTGTAGCTAGATTTCAAAAGAAGGACAGGACATTTAAAACAGCTTGGTGTAAAATTGATATCAATCTCTTTGTGAGATAAGGCTGAAATAATAACATTTCCAAGCAGGTGAGGAAAGCTGCCTGTTGTGGAATTTGAGTGCGATGGTGACTGATGTGGATTTTGAAGCTGTTCCAAGGAGAAGACATGTATAAGTAAATCCTCTGGCAGCTCAGCAGCAGAGTGGCTTAGTGCCTGGGTGAAAGACTGCAAGAGTTGAGATCTCAAGCATAATAAAGTATCAGACTCTGTAGCAAGAAGATGCGTTTGTGAAACATGTCAGGCTCCAAAAGTCAGCCCCCAACATGTAACCAAGCCCAGGGCTGAGCATGCCCTGAGCAGCTGGCCCTGTAACTGTGGACCATGTCCCAGAATAAACTCCACAAAGCGTCCCTGTGGCTTTGTGGTGCTGCAGGAGGGACATCACAGCCATGCAGTGTGTGTAGAAGCCAGAGCATCCCTGGGAAGAGGGGAGGATGCCCAAAAGGCACAATCTGTTTTGCAAGCATGCCACGGAGGCTGTGGTCTTCCCTGCTTTTACTCAAGGGTTATTCAGAATGGCAGATGGTAAATAGAGAGGCACCTGAGTCGAGTGCTGGATTGTCGTCTCCTGAACGGCTTTGTTTCTGCACTGGTAGCTTTACAGTCAGGCAGGATATGAATGCAAAGAGGAAATCTGTCAAACAGACCTTCCTAAATTGCTGTCAGTGAGTGGCAGGAGATGAGCCAAAGAGATCCTGTTCTTGTCAGCCTCACTCAAGTAACGTGCTGTCCTCATTCAAGGAGAGCCCTTGTCTTTTTCAGCTGTGTGTAGGTTGAACCGAATAGTAAGTCTTGTCAATGATTGATTTTTGCTTTACTGCAAATAATTGAAATGTGGCCAAGTGACAGGAGAAATAGCATGCAGTGCTTGGAATGGATGAAAAATGAGTAGGGGAATAATTGGTTTGTGAGTTGTAGTCTCCCTGTATTCAGCTGAAGTTCCAGGTCTCCGTCACGTGCCGGCCTGGCTTGGTAAGGCACAGGAAGAGGAGATGAACACAACCGTGAAGGCTGTGCATAGGCAATGTTAGTGCTGTATATGTCATGCTGGCTGATTGATCACCTCTCCTCACTGTACCTTTTCCTGCATGTTTGCACATGCACTGGTGGTGCATTTGCATAACTGTAGCAGCTATGAATGTGAGCATCTTTGCATCTGGGACCAGTACCTGGTGTACATAGTAGGAGGTTGTGGGTGAAGGAGGTTTCAGTCTTTCCCCTTCTCTTAAACCAAGTTGTTTTTTTTGTGTCATTTTACTGTCAGTCCAGTATTAGAAGCAAAGCAATAGCCAGCCTGAGTCCCCAGGATGGTGACTTGGGCTCCTGGCCTCCCAGCCCAGCAGCAGGGACAGGACCACAATGAAGGATGGGATCCCAGGACTGAAGAGCACTGGCCCAGATTCAGATGCCCCAATTTCCATCTTTGTCCCAGTCTGATGTTGGCGGATGCTGCTGAAAGCTGTGGGTCTTCTCACGGACCACACTAGGCTGGGAAATGAGGCAGAATTTAGGTCAGCTGAACATGGGCCAAATGGTGTCTATTTGATACAGTTCATCTGTTTGAGGATGCATCTTCCTGCCTGAGAATGTGGCATCTGCTTCCTGGTGGAGGGAAGAGAACAGGCGCTTCCTGCTCGGCAGATTTTCTCCAGCTGGATGAAAAAATGGTCTCTGTCATGGCCTAGGGGACACAGAGATACAAACAGTGAGTAGCAGGCCAAGAGATTAGGTGAGATGGTGTATCAGCAGTGATTCCTCTTCCCAAGTTACAGTCTCAGAGTCTTTTCTGTCCTCAATGGTAATTATACTTCAGAAAAATCATCCTTAGACATTTCCTCACACTTTTGTTTGAGGTCCATCAGATGCCTGGTGAAGATGGGGATCATTATCTCCAATTGCAGGTGCCAAAACTGAAGTCTGCAACTCTTACAGATCAAAAGGGTAGTACTGATGCTGCCACAGACCTCTGCTTCCACAGTGGTGGTTCTTGTACACTTGGCCAAGCCCATCCACAGCTCAGCTTTCTGGGCTGGAAACGGTTAAATTACAAAGCTTCTGAGGAGAAAACTACTTGCCTGAGGTCTGCAAACCTCATTGGAAAAAGTTTGGTTTAAATTTAGCACAGTCTGCTGCAGGCAGGTCCTGAGGTTATGGTCCAGGATTTCCAGGGATTAAGTAAAGTAGGGCACAAATTACCTGGGTCATGGAAGGTCACCTACTGCTATAGACTTGTTTCACAGAACTCTGTGCTCTGCTTCTGTCAGAGCTGGTGCCCTGAAGCTGTGGAAACATAGGACATGCTGTGTCACCTCACCACCCAGGACACAAACCCATTTCCCCAAAATAGTTTGGAAAAGTAAAAAAAGTTGCTTCAGTGAAGCTTAATAAAAAGTAGTCAGAGGAGGAAGAGTTTGGGAAGGGCATCTGGTGTGGTACTGGCTCTTGGTTTGAGCTTGCTATGTCTGCTGAGAAGACCAAGCTGTTTCGATAATCATAGAACAGATTGGACTGCAAGGGACCTTTAAAGGTCACCTAGTCCACACTGCCTGCAATAAGCAGGGACATCTTCAACTAGATCAGGTTTCTCAGAGCTCCATCCAACCTGACCTTGAATGGTTCCAGGGATCAGGTATCAATCACCTCTCTGGGCATCCTGTGTCAGTGTTTGACTACCTTTGTAATTTTTTTTCCCCTTATAGCTAGGCTAAATCTCTCCTCTTTTAGTTGAAAACTGTCACCCCTTGTCCTGTCACAACAGGTCTTGTTCAAAAGGTTGTCCTCATCTTTGTTACAAGTGCCCTTTAAGTACCAAGGGGAGTTTGCTGGCTGCATGGAAAAGCAAGTCCATATATATTCCTTGATCACTGGATGCTTAAGTCAAGAAAGGGTTCATGAATCTCTTCTGTTGAATGCATTTTCTTGTTGCTGCAGCATTCATCACTGCTCAGCAGAGAGAGATTATATTAGCCCTTCAGGTGGATACTTACATGGAAGTGGCATTGAGTCCAACCTCTGGTTCTCAGCAGTGATCTCCCTTGTCCCAGAGCTCACCCGAGATGCACACTGGTTCGTGTTCCTCAGCTCTCAGCCAGCCTTCAGCTCCGTTAGGAAGATGCTCTCAAACCACTGTGGCCCAATGGGTTAAAGGAAATTTTGTGTTGTGCAGAGCCAGGGGCTGATGTGGGTCCAGAGATGTTGTAGGGTCTTGTCCACCTTGCACCATGTGGCCATGCTGCTAGCAGTATAGCTTGTGGCATGCTGCCTGCATGAATATTTGTGCTGTTTCTTGGCCAGAATTTGGACTGAGCTCCAATCTGCCACAGCTCATCAATGCCTCCTCCAGCCAGTGTAAAGCTAGCTCCAGACATGACTCCATGAACTGCAGTTGTGCCGCTGGTTGACTGCTCTGCAGCTGCCCTTGCGAGTGCCTTATGTGCTGGCTTGGAGAGAGTTCCCCAAACACTTCAATGGGGACACCATTAGCACAGAGCAGTGGACAAGGAGGGGATGGTGGATGAGCCAGCTGCAGTGCGTGAAGGCAAATGGAGTGGATGGCAGAGGAGACCTGGAGGGTTTGTCTAGAGAGTGGCTGTATTTTGGTTTATTATACACAGTTGCTCGTGGTTCAGCTGTGGAAACAAAGTTCTTTCACACCTTTTATCTCTCTCCTCCTTGGTTCCTGTCCTTTCTTTGGAGGCTTTCCTGGTTCTGTCATGCAGGAATATGTCATCTAAATCCAGCCTGTGTCTTTCAGGGGTGGCTCCTGAATTCTGCCATGTACCTGAGAGAAGAACTCCCTGTACTCTGGGATTTGGAGTATCCCCTTGCAGCCTGGCCTGGCCAGGACCAGCAGCCCCTCTTGGGGCTGGTCTGAGCACCAAGGCCAGGCAGGGCTGGAGCCACTATGGAGCTGGTAGGTGTCAGAGACAGCAGCCCAGCGGGTAGGGGACTGTTTGTTTTCAAGATGAAAATAATTACGCACCTTTCCTGGGATGTGGAATGTTTCCACTTCAGCTGCCTTGCAGAGCTGACACTGGGCTGTGTTGGCTTGACAGCTGTCAGTCATAGTACCTTGATGTGCCAATTAGCAAGTTTCATCAAGGGGTTTGAGATTAGTTGTGAGGACTCCTGTTGACAAACCCAATCCTGTTTAGTTACCTCCTCCTGTGCGTGAGAGCTTGAAAGGTACCGGGGCAGCATCCTCACTAACAGCCCCAGCAGCCAGAATTACTTGGGTGTATGCTTTTGCTTGATCCCCCTTCTGCAGCTGAGGAAACCCGTCGGTGTCTCTCTCCTTTTTTGCGTCTGTATAATTTTCCCTCGGTTTCCCACTTGCAGGGAGCAGGATTTAGTGCTTTTCATAAGGGGGAAAAAAGAATCCCATTTCTGAGATGCAGTGTTGCTTGACCTGACAGCCAGCAAAACCTCTCCAGGATTGTCTAAACCTTGCTGTATTCTTGTCTGGGATTGAATTTAACCCAACAAGAGAGCATTCCTCATAATTGAATCGGTTTAATGCTTAATTAGAAAAATTCTGTGTTTCCTTGGGGAAGAGCGAAGCGTACTGTAACAGAGGGCAGGCCAGGCATGCTGTGCTTCATCAGCCCAGCACAGCATCCCCATGGAAATGCAACGTGGGAGAGCAGAGCTCTGGAGGTGCAGGCTGTTTCTCGCTATTTTTTGCCCTCTGTTCTCTGGGGCAGGACGGGAGACTGGGGAGCTTGTGCTAAATGTGGGTATCTGTGAGGCAGTAGCTGGATTGCAGTCAGACACCTTGCAGCCCACGGGATCTCCTTCCCTTGGTTTGAGCAAGAGGCAGATTTTCATTTAAGAAAATAGCTTTTCTTCTGTCAGGCTCCTGAGAAAGCTCCTCATGCTAAGGGTCTGGGGAAAAAGTTGAGGGCTGAACAAAGAGCAATAAAAATTAATTTCCTTGGTTAACATGCTAGGTGAGCCCTAGAGTAAACAAACTGAACACCAGTCACTATGGTACTTTGAGATCCTTCCCACGAGTAGCAGCTCAGGCTCTGTAGTGCTCCAGTAGCAAGAGCTGGATGTTGGGACAGTTGCTACAGGACCTGAGCACACTGGTTGCTAAAACAAGCCATTGCTTTCCATCAGATTGTGTGGGTAGTGCTCTGTCACACTCCTCAGCCAGGGGATTTCTTCTTACCTGGAAATCCCAGACATGCCAGGGACATCTCTCTGCCTCAGCTGCCAGGCTGAAAGTGAGAACTACTTTTTAAACCTTATTCCAGTCTAATTCCTATTAAGCATTGGCCTCTAGATATGCCTTTAAAGCTTTGTCCAAGCCTGAAAATGAAATACTTTTCAAGTGGACTCCACCAATTAAAATATGTGGGGTGCTAGTGTAACATCATTGCAGCCTTGTCCATTGGCAGCTTCCCCAGAAGCCCCTACCTGTCCCAGGCTAGCAGGGAGAAAATGCCAGTCTCTTATCAAGTACAGCCCTTCCACTCTTGGTGACCTGGGGAAATCCAGGAGAAGCAAGGATAAATTCCAGGCCACCTGGTCTTTCTCCATTGTTTTCCAGTCAGTGAGCTCACTGAACTTCCCAAACATGGATGAAGTCTGGTCTGCCTCCTGCTACTCTGAGACTGGAGACTAGCAGCCAGAGCCGTGATGAGGAATGGCACCCACAGGCAGGGGCTCAAGGGGAGTGGTCCCTGTCTTCCAGAGCAAGAGCATCCTTAAATTCTCGGGGTTACTGCTGAAGTTTTCTTTGTCTTGGGGTGTTACATAACTCAAGTATCAGGTAGATGTTGAAATACAGTCAGAAAAGCAGCTATTATCATCCCGGTAGGGAGCCTGGGGCGGAGATGCCAGCTCCAGAGGTGGCAGGTTCTGAGGATTTCAAATGGTGACGACAGCAGCTCCGCTGGCTGCCACTCAGCTGGGGCATCACAGGTCTTTCTGCTTTTCATTGTCACAGGCTGAAAATAGCTCTTGGACAAGACACTCACAGCACAAAGCGATGCGCAGGGCTGAGCGCTGCGAGCCGGCGTTGGGAGCTGTGTGGAAGGCAGTGTAGGAGCAGCCCAAACTGCCTCTTCTGACTCCATTCCCAGTCTAATATTAGCTCACCTGCCGGTATGACAGCCCTCCTGGCAGGCAGCCACAAGGTCTCTTTTCCTTCCCTCTCCCAGCTCATACAGCTCCCTCATGGCTGTGACAGCCCAATTATCCAAGCTTTCCCCATCTCCTCTGCTCCTCTTGGCTTCTGCTGAAGTGTTCTTGGGGAAAGATCAGTGTGCTTTAGCAGATGGACGAAGGCTGAGGAGCAAATTGTTTTAATCAACCTCCCCCTTTTGGGGACACACACTGAGTACTTACTAAAAGTGGTAAAACCTCCATAATTTCAGAAGGCAGCAGGCTTGTCTCTAAGGAGTTTCTGTGTTTCTTTGGGTGCCGTGGATACGCTCAATTAACTTGCGACACAATCTTGGCCTTTCCCCAAGGGCATCTGTACCTGCTGCCTGTTCCAGAACATGAGGGGGATCCAGTGGGCAAAAATGGATTGAGTTCTCTGGTCCTTCTAGGCATTGTGCTTCTCTGGAGGAAATTCCAGGTTGAATAGAATAGAATAGAATAGAATAGAATAGAATAGAATAGAATAGAATAGACCAGGTTGGAAAAGACCTTGGAGATCGAGTCCAACCTGTCATCCAATACCATCTAACCAACTAAACAATGGTACTAAGTGCCCCATCCAGTCTCTTCCTAAACACCTCCAGTGATGGTGACTCCACCACCTCCCTGGGCAGCCCATTCCAATGGCCAATCACTCTTTCTGTGAAGAACTTCTTCCTAACATCCAGCCTAAACCTCCCCTGGTGGAGCTTGAGACTGTGTCCTCTTGTTCTGGTGCTGGTTGCCTGGGAGAAGAGACCAACCCCCACCTGTCTACAACCTCCCTTCAGGTAGTTGTAGAGAGCAATAAGGTCTCCCTGAGCCTCCTCTTCTCCAGGCTAACCAACCCCAGCTCCCTCAGCCTCTCCTCATAGGGCTTGTGCTCCAAACCCTCACCAGCTTTGTTGCCCTTTGTTTAGTGGTGTTGGGGACCACGAGTGGCAGTCTCATCTTGCTAGCTAGCAAGGTGCTCATTTGAATGCAGTGATGTAAACAAACATTTTATTCAGCAAGGAAAATAAAGGTAGAAAAGTTGGTTTCTGCCTGAGCTGGCTCATGTGGCCACTTCCAGGAGTGGTTTCCTGCTCATCCAAGGACTCCATGCTCAGCTTCATTTGGTACAGGCTCAGGAGTGATCAGGGCTGAGCCTTCTTCAGTGAGAACAAAGAGAGGTTGCTTTCCATGGAGTGACCAAACTCTGTCTCACTTGATGGGGGTTTAAACCCTAGTTCAGTTTGTGTATTCTTTAACATTGCTAGTGGAGGTATTCAATTTAGTGGATCCTGCTATGCTGCTGTGGGTGATTTTCTCTTTTCACTCTGTGAATAGGTGAGGATCCATGCATGGGTCACACAAAAGAAGTCACTGACTGGCAGTACAAGGAGGCAAGCAGGCAGGCAGCTAGGAAGGTAGGAAGCCTGATGCACCAGCAGCTTCTTATGTTGCTAAAAGGCAGCCTGGGAACCATCCTATCTGCCCCCAGCCCAGAGGGTGGTCCAGACTGGCCTCCTCTTGGAAGTGACAGCCTAATAAAATATTTAGGTGATAAACTATGTCAAGACTCATAGAAAAGGTAAGATTCCATTCCCTTTGTTTGATCTGAGCACAGGCAGATGCCCAGTAAACACAGCACACCCCCAAGAAAGGACAGTGCCACAGATGTCAGCCACTGCCTTGCACTCTCATGGGCAGCCGAACCGGGTTCTGCCTAGAGGTCTTGGGACAAGTAGGTGTCTTGAAGTGATCCTGATCTGGGGCATGTGCAGACACCTGGTATTGCTAGCAGTGTCTCAGCAGTATGGTGGGAATTAGCATGTGGGCTAATTCTTGTGGTCCCTGACATGGATTAATTGATTTTGTCAACCTACCTGCCTTTTCTCCCATCACTTTTTATTGCCACCCTGTTTGTGGGACGATTCCACAAGTCAGGAAACTAAGGCTTAAGGACTCTTACTGGTCATTTCCCAGCAGGACTACTTCTACTCCATTGTAATTCTATGGTCCTGCTCTGGCAGGGGCATTGGACTCGGTGATCTCTGGAGGTCCCTTCCAACCCCTAACATCCTGTGATCTGTGATCCATAGCTGGACATTGGAGCTATTTGCTTTGGTTCCTGTGGGTATGCACATATGGCTGGAAGGGGAGGGTCTAAACCCCATGTAAAGCTGCTTGCAGTTCAATGGCAATAGGAATTGTGAAGTACCAATGGCTTTTCTTTGCATGAAAGAAACTGCATGCAAGGGAAATTGTTAATTAGCACTGCACACATTTTTATTGCTAGTGGTTTGGGTTGTTCTGAGTGGCAATAAGAACTGTCTGTGGGTGTGTGGGTGGATAACAGATACTTAGAAGATGTTCTAATTTGTATTCCTGCTTTTGGCCAAGGCTGTCATGGATCTTCTCTGTCAGTTAGGCAAGGCTGGGTTTGTGCTGCGCTGGGCTTTGTAGAAGTGGAAAGAGAATTCCCAAACTTGCCTAAGGTATTGGTCACCTGGTGACAACCACAGGGACTGGCACCATGGAATGTGTTTGCTCATTCATAGAGCTGAAAAGCTGCATCTCTTTGGCCTTATGTATATCTGCGGTATCAAAGATGTTAGCTGCAGGTTGTACTTGATGCTGTTGCTCCTCCTCTGCAAGGCAGTGCACCTGGAGACTTCAGTGGTATGGGCATTTTCTCCCCATGGCCCCAGAGCTGGGCAAGATGCTTTGCACCTTTTGCTTCACTCTGCACCCTCCCGTCCCTCAGATCTGCCTTCACCCCCTGCTGCCACCAACGACTGCAGCCAATGTGATGAAGGAGCACCCCTGTGAACACAGCCTATCCATGACAGCCCCCACTCAGCCCCTGTGCTGCTGCCATGGCATGCTGCAGCAACAAAGACACATGGTGCTTCTCTTCTCTCCTGCATGTATATAGAATCCATCAAGACTAAAAGGAGCTGTAAGAACACCCTGAAAATTTCCTCTGTGGGCTGGGTGTCTGACCCCACTGTCACTGGGGACTGCAGCTCACCAGGGCTTTGAGCCCACACTGAAGGACATCAGCAAAGGAGCCCCACAAGGAAAACAAATGGCTTTTCTGCCTGACACCCCCACTTTAGGCTTAATTTGTAGGCATGGTTGGTTTGTTTATATGCACTGAAAGAGTTGTCAGGGTGTGCTTCTGCATCACTGGGAGAAAAGGAAAAAAGCAGTGGAGAGGGTGAAATGCAGCCCTCCACCCCAGCTCCATGTTGGGTTGCTACTGTTAAAATATGACTAATGCTAAAAATAATTCTGGTGTTGCTATAGAAACTTGCACTGTTGCTATGTGTGAACCTGGAGAGAATTGTACCCTCCTCAGTACCTTGTTTTTCTCTTCCCCTCAGCCATGCTCACCCCCATGCAGGATGAGCACAGGCACACCAGACCTTGCCTGCTCCTTTGCACAGCCTTACTGGGTTGCCACAGATTTTTGGGGTGTTTTTTTTGGGTTGTGCTATCTGCCTACCTACCAACCTACCTATCTATTCATATAAGGAGTGAGAGGAATGGGTCCCCTTCTCAGACTTCCCAGCACCCTCCTCGCTGGGCTGCCAGGTTCCCCTTGTTTTCCATCTGTAGTGGAGGAAGAGAATCAGTTGTAAACTTCCTTTGGGTATAGAGATGAAAAGGACTTGGGTATTTGTTAACTTTTTAACGGTGCCCCAATCTGCCATCCCCATCTTCCTGTCCCTCCCAGCTTTGGTAGCTAATTTGCAGGAAGCTGAAGCCTTCCAAGCTTTTTGAGAAGAAACCGACCAAGAGATCAGTTTACATTTTCTGAGCTGGAAAGACAAATGCTGGAAACTTTAATTCAATTTTTGGAAAAGAATCTGGGATTAACCCAGTGACTGAAAGATCAGACCCCCTGAAGGCCAGTCTGGCTCCTGTACAAATTACCCTCCAAGCCAGGGTAAAGTTTTCCTCTCAGTGCTGCCATGGCTGCTGCTTGGCTTCATTGATCACTGTTCCTGGGTATTTAGGAAGGAGTGAAGACCTCTTGTCTTTACTTCAGATTTACAGCTCGTCCCAAACAAGAGGTGGAGTAGAGCATGGACTGTGCCAGCCCTCATGGTCAAATTCACTGTCATGGCAGTATCTCACAGGGCTGACCTGGGAAGGATGCAAAGGAAAGCAGAGAAAGAAGGAAGAATTTTTGTTTCCTAGACAAAAATAAATCTCCTTTTAAAATCCACTTTCAAGGCTATTGCTTTGAAAGCCTCTTTCTTGCCCTGAGAATTTTAAATGGTTTGGGGGACTTTTAGCCTCAGACTTGAGGGTTTGCTTTCTTCTGGCCCCAATGCAAGTCAGTACCTGGAGGTGATTCACAGCAGCAGAGGATCACCAGGTTTGGCAGACTTTTAGAGACTTACCTCTGCTCAAAGCCAGATCAGCAAGACCTGTGCTTGTGGGGAAAAAAAGCTGCCCCAGCACAGCAGGCAGAGGATAAAGTGTGATGAGAAAATGGGATCCATGCTACTGGAATGAGTTTTCAGACTTGGACACATTTAATAAGACCTTTAGGTATCTACAGATAGTAGTTGTGACGGGGGATGGATATACCTTCACACAGAAGGTTTCCTACACTGTTGGGCAGTTCAGCATCTTCCGTTCAACAATGCTGCATGAAGCCAGTGCACCTTCCTTGGACTTTGTAAATATTGATCTGAGGCTTTCTACTCTCTGAAACACTGTACTGGTCTTTGCAATGTGTGAGATAGCTCACTGAGCTTGACACCAGCAACTGGAGCATCAGTTGGGTGATGAAGGGAAAAGAGGTTCCCCTAGCTCTGGTTCCCCTAGCTCTGGTTTCCCTAGCTCTTCTCTAGCTCTGACCCTGCCCTGAAGGCACTTCCATCTGTAGCCCATTTCTCTACAACAAAGCTTTTGGGGCCCATCCACATTTCAGCTATTGCCCTTCTGTTGCTGGAGAGATAAAACCAGTCTGCTCACTGTCAGGCTGGGGAGGGCTGCTTTTTCTGGATTGTTTTTCTGCAAAGCAGCTCCTCTACCACTATCCAGACTTGTGAGGGTACCAGAGAAGGGTTAAGAATAGAAAGAGATGAGGCAAGCTTCTGGGAACTTCCCCTTCCACTGAGACACAGGAACATGTGTTATTCTCTGCCCCTTTGGCAAACATGGACAACATGACTCTCCCCTCCTACACACACTTGCCAGCTGGTTGTCTTTCTGTCTATCTTTCAGCATCAAGCTGGTCAAACCTGCCCCACAGCCGCTCCACCAAATCCTGTTCCTGGCTTGGTGCCACTTTGTGTTCCCTGCCTTTCTGTAGAGGAGAGGGTCGTTCCCTCTGCAGGAATGATCCCACGAGCTTGATGTTGCATTGGAAAGGGCTGCACAATGAGGACCAGGTTGTGTTCTGTCCCATCTCCATGCTAGATGAGTTGCACACAGCATTCTTTTGTTTAAAACCTGGCAACTTGGTTGTTGCAGTCAGAGCAGCGTTACTGTTGAACCATCAAATAGTTTGGTTAAATATCAAACTGTGATTTGGCTTGTCCAAACATCCTTGAAGCTGGATGGAGTCTCATTTTGGAAGAGGCTTGGTGAACCAGAATCCAAAGACCTAACATGTTTTGTGGCTTTTAATATGACTGTTTGGCTTGATCTTCTGTCTTTTGAAGTCAGTGAAAGTAGGATTCAGGCCTTTTGCCATGTGTAGGGCAAGCAGACTTGGATAAAGCAGGAACCAGCCCAGACCTATGAATCAACCTCAGCCTGAATCTCTTAAGAACTCTGAATCAAAAAACCAAAAAACCCACCCAACCACACCTAAACCTCAAAAACCTAGGTTGGATTTTCTTTAAGTTGTTTCCATTTTCATAGCTGTCTGCAATATCTGATGTCAAGCTCCTGTCAGGCACTGTCCTGTGGGAACTCTAGTCTGACTGAAAGTGGGAGCTAAATCACAAGGAATTTGTTCACAAGACTTATGACCAGTGGTACAGATGCCAAGGATTTCACTGCAGTGGTATCTAACACCTAACATGCCTAGCATTTTGAGTATCCATAGTAATTAATACACAAATATAAGTAGGGTAGGGACTAAACAGCTGAGCGTGAATCTGAACTCCTTTCCTTGGCTGAAATTATGATGTACAGGCTCTGATTTACTCTGGGATGTTTTCATCTTGATGGACTATTGGGAGCTGGAGTTGTTATGTGAGGGCTCCTTATTTCTCCTGCTGATTGCTTGAAAAAAACCTAAAAGGTTGGATTTCCTTCAAAGGACTTTGGACCATTGGACATGGAACGTCCTAAGTGTGGGATGGAAAACTCCATAAGAAGCAGCTCTCTCATGGTATCCCAGTCATTCCATATAGGTATAAAGAAGCCCTACTAGAAAGGATTCAAGTTCAATTCCAAAAGTGGCCTCAGGCCAGAATTTCTGTTGGGATGATCTCGAAGGTCTCTTCCAACCTGGTCTGGTCTATTCTATTCTACTCTATTCTTTTCTACTCTGTTCTTTGTTTATTCTACTCTATTCTTTTCTACTCCTATTCTACTCTACTCCTATTCTACTCTACTTCTATTCTACTCTACTTCTATTCTATTCTATTCTATTCTATTCTATTCTATTCTATTCTATTCTATTCTATTCTATTCTATTCTAATTTTTAATTTGTTTCTGGCAAAACTTTCCCTGCCCTGGCAGGTACCAGGTACCAGTTCCTCTGATCAGTAAGTAATTCTGAGCGCCTCAGATCTGTTGGCCTGCATTACAGCACAGGTAATTATTTTGGCTAGGAGGACATCTCTAATGTGTCATTCTAGCACAGAGTTTAAAGAGGAAGGAGTGGTTTGATCTGAAGGAACTGGGCTGGCTTTTCTACAGAACATGTAGGTAATGAGTGCGTGTGCTCCCTTTGCCTCAATTTTCCATTTGTAGCTTGGATGTCCTAACACATCATACATACTTCATCAGTCTCCTTTAATTAGCTGCTAAGATCATCAGGGTAAGAACATTTAGCACATAAGGCAGCTCCAGTACACTTAATTAATAATAACAAAGGCAGTTTCCCAATTATTTTTTGTTCAAGCCTCTCTTGCAAAAGAAGGTGCTGGTAGCTGCTCCAGCAACCTGCCCTACACACGGCCCCGGGCACAGGGCTCCAGAATGGGCTCAGCCACTGCAGCCTGTAGAACAGGGGAGCTGGACTTGGTGATCTTTGGAGATCCCTTCCAACCCCCAATGTCCTGTGAGCCTGTGAGCAGGTTTCAGACTGACTATCCAGCAGCATGAGAGTGCTTGTGTGGGCTAACATCACTTCTCTGTGGACGTGGAAAGGCTGTGTTCTTCTCACTGGTGCACGCATTCCAGTTTTGCCCTATGCTGTGTCCAGACTGCATGAGCTGTTATCCTGCCTGCATCCTACAGTATGGAGACAGAGAGGTGATCCCGTGTACAGTAGACAGCTCAGTAGTAACAGTTACAAACCAAAGCTGGAATACCTCAGCTTGTACTCCTAGCATTGGATTGTTGTTTCCCTCAGGCTGCCCTATTTCACTGAGAATCCTCACAGAGAAAGGGGCTCAGGGACACTTGGCTTCTCGCACGGAACGCTTTGAGATCACTGGAAGAAAGCTGTCACTTCTTGGGAAGTAGCTGCATTAAAATGGTAATTCTTGGTGTTTAAACAGGATCTGATGACAGATGGGATTGAATTCAAAGCAGCTTGTTATGAGGTTTTAATAACTGTGACAGACCTGGGGAAAGTGGTGTGGGGTGTGTAAGTGACGCAGCGAAGGCACAAGCACGTGATGCTGGATGACAGCTGATAGCATTGCCCTGGGGGGGGGGAGAGACAAGATTATTTTGCAAGAAATTGTGTGAGTGTTCTGGGGAGAAGGGAAGAAAGAAAAAACAAACAGAGGAGAACCTGACCTACCCCCTGTTCTATCATCTAAGAGAGCTACTCCTGACAGTACATGTTACTGCCAGATAAAGTGGCCACTACATATAAGGGTGAAAAATTGTTGGTGTTGTGGTCAGGCTGGGAGCTAAGGGAACAGAGGAGACTCTCCTTCCTGTCAGACCTGGGGAATGCAGCCTCTGCAGGTTGAAAATCAGGGAGGTTGCCATCTCCTTCCACGTGCCTTCTCCTGTCCTTGCTCTTTCTTGTGGCATTTTCCAGGGGTGAGGTGGGGATGTCCTGTGGAGATACAAAAATGGCATTTGTGGTCTGTGGAGAGCAGTGGTGGGGCTGTGCACTGCAAAAGTGCTGCCCTTCAGTAGAGAGGCACATGGGGATGCACCTGCCTGGATTAGCTGAGGAAGTTACTCATGGGGGTGGACATGTTGGCTTACTTAGAGGGATTCCCTCTCAGCTCCATGATTTCTGCTGTCAGAGAGAGGAACCACAGTGGCTCACACAGGCAACAGGATCTGTGTGTGTCTGGAGCAGTTTCACCTGAGTGATAAATGTAGAGAAAGAAAGGCCACACAGGCAGCTTAGAAATAGGTAAAGGAGAAAGAGCCCTCTGCTCACAGTGGAATAGAGTTGGGTGGGATAGGATTGTGTTGGAGAAGAAAGGACCAACATTTCTGAAGGGCAAAGCTGATAAAAGAAATGTCTCAGGGCAAGTCTCCTTTCTCTATTATTCTGCCTGCCCTTGCTGTTGACAGTAGCACTCTCACAAGGAGCCAGAAAGGCACTATGGTGTCACTGGATATTGTGTTGCTGGACTAAGTGTCATCAGTAGCCTTTGTTTGGACCTGGTGGAAGCCATGAAAGAACCTGGAAGATACACTCTTCCACTGGGCTTGTGAATAGCACAGTTTTGGCTCCATCACAACAGTCTGGACTTCAAGGAGCTGGGGTTTGCAATGACCAATAAACCAGCAGGTCTATCATGGAAAATGAATCTGTGACTGGGGGTGTTTTCAGCTGTCAGTGTTTTGGCCTTTGGCAGCTGCCTCGGGCTGCAGCCTGGCAGCTGTGCTGCCCCAGTCCTTCCATGTCCACGACTGAGCTGGCAATGCCTCAAACCCACATGAGACAGGGCTGCCTTATCTAGCTTGCAGGGGTCTCACAGATTTCTTTTATGATACAGAGCAGAAGACAGCTGCCTCTGCTTTTCATGTGAAATTGAGTTTCCCCTAAGCAACAGATCACATTTTGTAGTGTGCATCCTTTATCTAGGAACATCCAAGATGGAGCCCATGGTTCCCATGAGCTATTCTTGTGTGCCAAGGGAAGAGGCGGCTCTTCAGCTGAGGTCCCAGATGCATTCTGCTTCTTCAGAAAATAGGATTTAGTTAAAGTGTTGATCTGGAGGTACCCAAACTTAGCAAGTCTGCAGTCCTGTGTGCTGGGGAGCTTCGATGACTGAGCACAGCAGGAAGTGAATTGGCTCTAAGCCTCAAAGGCTGAAGGGATCTGTCCGTATATATAGCCTCTCTTTATGCATATATCTGTGTCTGTGCATACACACTGACAGATCTTTTTAGGCCAGTTGAGATACTTCCTAGGCTATGGCAATTCCTAAAAAGAAATTGTACAGCCTTCAGCCTACTGTTAAGGAGCAGATGATCTTCTAGTGTCAGGGTCATTCTCATGCTAGCCAGTTTGCTTTCATCTTATGTATTTCTTGCATGGGAAGGTTTTTTCCCCTCTCATGTTATACTCTGCTGAAGACAGCTACATGGAACTGGAGTCTCAGTTGATCTTTTTGCTCATTTCCACCCACAGAAGTCTATCTTTTTTAACATTCTAAATACCTTGGTAACAAGATCATGGGTCTTGATTTGAAATGAAACTTTAAAAGATCTCCCCCCCCTTCCTTTTCCAGATCTGAACACCATTACAGAGGTGAAAACTATGCACCTTCACTCAAAAGACTGAGAGGGTTTCAGAACCCATGCTTCCTTTGGTCTCCTTCCTGACAGAGAATTTAATCTGGTTTCTTCTTCCCCTCAGACAAAGTCTTGTAAATCAAAGCACTGGAGTGAAGAAGATCTGCCTTTTGCTCTCACTCAAAGCACAATGAAGCCAATGTGAACCTCTAAACTCCAGCATTAACTTCAAGGGGTGTTAGCTCAGACCTCTGGTCTGCAGCTGTGCAAAATTTTAACCCACTATGAGCCCTGGGCATCTGGTGGGGCTGTCTGAGAGCAACTCTTCCTGCACAGCTGCAGCAGGGGCAGCTGTCCTTGCTGCTTCCTCCCAAATACCACCTATCAGCCCAGAACCTCCTCCCCAACAGGCAGCTCTTTACACCCTGCACTGGCATGGCAGCCAGAATGGTGGCCAGTATGACCTCAGTCCTTTTCTTTCTGCCATTGTGGAGCTCATGACCATTTGCTGGTCTCCAGAGCAATGCCTTCTGAAGACAGGGATTAGGAAGAGGTATGCATAGAAATAGGGTTTCTTCTGATGGATGAAGATCTCTCTTACTAGAAAACACATAGAAATAACACAGAGGATAGGATATTCTGCAATCTAAAAACTGCTCTCTGGGTTTTTATACTCTCACTAGAGGTTTGTCAGCTTAGCATGGCTGTGTGATTCTGGCAAAGGCAGGCACCTGTTAGGTACAAGTTAAGTGTGTTCATAGGCTTTGGTGGCTTCATTACTGTTAGTTTGCTTTTCAGAGTGAATAGTTTTCATTACATGTCATCACTGATTTGAAGAGGGTTTCCTGACTACAACTTCTTGTTTGGTGGTTTCCAACCCAGACTTGGCTTGAACACCTTGAAAGCTGCAGTGCAAAATCAAATATGGAGCAGGCTGGAGTGCAGTGATGTGGGAAAGTTCTCAACAATAGGCTAACACTGTGGGCTGCAGACAGCCAGATTTGTACAGGGCCAGAAGTTCCTGGTGTACCAGGCAGGGTGGTATACAACGATCAGGATCACTGAGATGTAGATCCACCCTCACATAACAGAAAATATTTCTGTGCAACAACAGAAGGAGGAGGGTTACAACTTGACATAAGGGTGCTTGGAGGATGGTAATGTTGTGAGGTGGATGATGTAATGACATGCTTTTAAGCAAACCTTCCTGACTGCTTTGCACAATTGTATAGATCCATCAACATTTTTGTGGTACAAGAAAGTGGCTAAGGCTCATGGAAAGAGAAAGCAGGGTCATCTGATCCCCAGGGCTGCAGAGCATTCAAACATCCTGTACAGGAGCATGAGTCAGGGCTATCAGTAACGCCACAGAAAGATTTGTCTTGGTGGAGGAATCAGGAGTGGTCTGAGATCATCTAGCATGAGTTCTCCTTGCATTGTAAAATCCTCTGGTCTGCAAGTGCTGTCAGAGGTGACTAAGGCAGCGAGGTGATTAGTATCTCTGCCTGGTGCCCCCAGGTAACCCCATACTTCTGGAAATTGCCAGCAAAATCTGACTTAATGAGTACAAAGTCCTTTTGGATGAGGGTGTGTGGGGAAGATATCTCACTTTTCCAGATTCTTCTTTCTCAGTCACAACAGCTATGAGCTTTCTTTGCCTTAGTACTTACTGTGCTGTCAGACAGAAAGGCCCAGTCCCTACCTTCCACAGGAGCTAGCAGATATCCAAATGGGAGGTGAGGTCCCAGACGCAGTTAGCTTTGTAAGCTGGACCTTCCCTTCCATTCTCACCCTGCTGATACCATCTGTGATTGATCTGGTATTCTTCAAACTCTCATCCATGAATCAATTTCTGGTAGTTCTCAGGGTTAGTCCTGATGGAATGAGAGTAGGATATTGGCTCCAACTGGTTTTAGACTCAGTCATCAAGAGCTGTGAGATTCTGGCGCTTGAAGCTTTGGCTTTTCTGTCTTCCATTAGCATCCTCCATCTCTCAAAGTCCTTATGCAGAGGAAGTTTTTAACACTTATGGCCACAAGGCACAGTGAAGGAGAAGAGCCATACGAGTTGATGGCTAGGAGTCACGTGCCTTTTGCTTGTCCAGAGGCAGTGTATGAAAGGCAATGGCTAACAAAATGCATTTTAAGATAAAGAAACCATAACTGAGAATCATCCTGCAAAACTTGAATTAAGTAACTGAAGAAGCACCCCAGAAAAGGATGGCTGATCTACCCTAGAGAAGGTAATGTGGAGCCCCAGGGACAGGTACTTCTCATACACAAAGAACATGAATGTAACTGGGGAAGCTGAGGTGAAAGTTAGGAAGGTAACTGTTCCTGAAATATATTCCAGAAGTTAAGATTTTTTTGGTTTGCACATCTGCACTGTGCTACCAGCTCCAGAGCTGCACAGATGTAGCTGAGGTCAGATTTTGTCCCAAGACCGTCATTGCAATTATGGTAGCTAAAATACCTCTCCAAAAACTGATGTTTGAGGTCATTAAGCATCTCCAGGTGAGACGGTGGTAACTGCTGTCTCCCCTGAGATGGAGTGAGGACACCAAACAATTAAGTAGGTGCAAAGGTGGTGAAGAAACTGCTTCCCTGCTAATGAGATCTTGCTCTCTGTTCCCTTTTCTCAAGCAGGTACACCCCAAATACCTTTTGCTCTCCAATGTGGCTGGCATGGGGCCGTGCTGCCTCGCCTGTAAGGAGTATGTAGGACCAGGGGAGCGAGTGACACTGGGCAAACCTGAGTGCAAAATCCACCCAGCTGCCCCAGGCGTGACTGTGGCTGCTGGGAAGCAGGAACATAAGATAAACATCTCTGATGACTACCCATAAGCAAAATGTGAGTGAAAAAGACATTTGTTTTTGAAGGCATTTCTGAAGGAAGGAGAAGTTAAGGTAGCAAACTGTTCTCAGGTGGCTATTTCTGTGAAAGACGGCAGCAACCGGGGAGTGACAATCACTTAGAGCAGAGTAATAAAGAGCCTGGAGGAAAGTGCACATGGAAGATGTGGCAACTGTTAAGAAAATGAATGTGAAAATGACTGCTTTGATACTCAGGAACTCCCCTTCTTTCTTCTGGGTTGACACATTGCATGTGCTTACCCAGCTAACAAAACAATCATCAGCTGGATCTCATGGCTTTGTCTCCGCAATAGCTAAGTCCCTCTATTCCAGGGACAATCCAGGATGAAAGAAAAATTCAACGAGGTTGATTTCGGCAGTTTGTAATTAGAGCAGGCAAGGAGAGCTTTCTGCCCTGGTGCTCTGTCTCCTGACCATCATGGCAAACCGAAAAAGGTTTTGCTGGGACCCCGTGGGACTCATGCTCTCCCCTGTGAGCAGAGCAGAACAAGCCTTGCTAATTCAGAAGCCGTGCTTGCAGGGCGCTGTTAGTGTTGATGGAAGTATTTTGAGGCTGCTCTTGGATGAGGAGATGAACAGGGCAGAGCTGTTCTGGCTCGTGGCCCCTAAGAAAGAGAGGAAGTTGCACAAGCTGGTATTTTTCAAGTGGAAAGGGACGAAATCAATGGGGAAAAGAGTAATTGTTCCTAGTTCAGAAGAGCATGTTCCAGATGGTGGGGAGGAAAACCCATTTTCCGAGAGGAGCGTGCCTGGGCATTTTTCAGCTGAAGTATCCTCCAAGTAGATGTAATTGATTATGTCCACTTGGAGATGAAACCCGAGATAACCATACCAAAAAAATCACAATGAGGTAAAGGCTTTTTCTACTCACAATATTTTTCATTCCCCCCCCCCTTATCTGATCCCCACCTGCAGCTGGGAGCTGGCTCAGGTCTTGTTGTGGTGAAAGATTCAGTTTGCCTAAGATCCCTCCAGTAACTCGTGCAGTGTGGTTTCCTTCCAGATTGTTGCCATTAGTTTTCAGATACAGCTGGCCCTGTGTGAAAATTCAGCTTTCTGCTCTAGGCATACTCAGTGACCAAAATAATAGCATTTGCTTTAAGTTTCCAGGCACAAACCAGAACAAACCAGCCAGCATGATAGCCAGCCTTGCCATCGTGCGGGCTTTGAAGAGGGCGTGCCTGTCAAAGATCATTTATGCTCCACAGGGAGGACAGAAGCTTCTAAATGCCAAGAGGAGGTTGAAAAGGGAAAAAAAGCAGAGACTGTTTTTCAAATTTAATTTGGGACCAGCCCAAAGGATTCCCATGAGAGAGGCAGGGGGAAGGAAATGTCAAAACACAGCTTTCCAGCAATGCCGAGTCTTTTGCATTTTGTAGATAACGCTTAAGAGAACATCTTTATTTTTATGGTACATCAGGCGTGCTCTTTGTGCCCACAGACATAACCCTAAATGCCATGTCCTTGCCCAAAGCAGCAAGTCATAGTGAACTTGGTCCCTTTATTTTATAGAGAATTCTATCTGTTGATAACCAAGTTAATTTTACATAGTTTCTCTTTCCATTCCTGCAATCAGCTGTTGGACACATCACGAAACCGCTCCAATTGGTTGCATTTTCAGGTGCCTTTATTTCATGGAGACTTTTATCTGTTGATAACCAAACTAATTGCACATAGTTTTTCTTTCCATTCCTGCAATCAGTTGTTGGACACATCATGAAACTGCTCCAATTGGTTCCATTTTCAGGTGCCTTTATTTCATAGAGACTTTTATCTGTTGACAAATTAGTTGCACTTAGTTTTTCTTTCTATTCCTGCAATCAGTGCGGTACACATAATGAAACTGCACCAAGTGGTTGCATTTTCATGTTCTCAGATTTTTGCCATGTCAGCAGATGCTGCCTGCAGGGATGTTCCCCAGAGCACAGCTGGGCAGCTCCTGAGAAGTATTAACATCAGGCTTTAGTAGGGGTTTTAATCCCCACCATCTCAGAAACCTTTGCATAAAGAGTTCCAGGTGGCTACAAAGATTATCACGAAACAGAATCATAGAATCAATAACGTTGGGAAAGACCTCAGAGATCATCAAGTCCAACCTACCACTCAACACTTCATGACTAACTAAACCATGGCTTCAAGTGCCACATCCAATCCCTTTTTGAAACCCTCCAGAGATGGTGACTCCACCACCTTCCTGGGCAGCATATTCCAATGGCAAATTACTCTTTCTGTGAAGAACTTTCTTCTCACTTTGAGCCTAAACTTCTCCTGGCACAGCTTGAGACTCTGTCCTCTTGGTCTGGTGCTGATTGCCTGGGAGAAGAGACCAACCCTCACTTGTCTACAACCTCCTTTCAGGTAGTTGTAGAGAGCAATAAGGTCTCCCCTGTGCCTCCTCTTCTCCAGGCTAAACAACCCCAGCTCCCTTAGCCTCTTCTCATAGGGCTTCATTCATAGAACTCCTTAAATGGATACAGAGCCTCACAAATGGGCTGGTGTCATTCATGAGCAAGTGCAGCTGGTGGAAGGCAGCTCCATGGGGAGTCTTTACTCCCTCTTCCCTGTTTCAATCCTTGCATATAGCAGTCTGTTCAGGCATCATTTCAGTGGTGTAGGACCTTGTCGGTGGTGGACAGGTGTGCACACCTGGCATGGGAGAGTCACTGCTCTCAGCTGCAGTCATTTGGTGGTTTGATTTTGTTCTCCCCCTGCCCCAGCTGTGAGCATTTGTGACCATTTAAAGCTAGGAGGTTTGATTTCCTGGTCACTGTTTCTTCTAGCACTTGTTCTACCACGCATGCAATTTCTGGTGGCTTCCTGCTAGGTGAGTGGTATGGTTTCTATATTAAAATGAGCAACAGCATATGCCTGTCTCAGTCAGATGGCTTTCCCAATATGGAGTGTATGGGAAGGTCATCCTGGTTAGGTGTTCATCTGCCTTCAGTTTCTATGGCCTTTTCATTCCTGTGTCACTTCATGTGTTGGAAATAGCTCCTGCAGCAGAGTTTGTAGAGAGCAGGACCACAAGGTCTGACCTCCTCTTGGAGATCTGGGGAGTAAATGGCTGTGTGCAGCTGCAGATCAATGTTTGCACAAAGTGAGCAATATATTTCAGAAGCTCATGTCATTAAATTGCATGGTTTGGGCTGGGATCCTGTCCTGATCTCAACAATTGTTTGTTAATTGTTAAGAAGGCCTTGACAGATTCTTAACTGGTTAATAAATAACAAAGGCAGCTTTGTTTTAGCCACTTGCCTCCTATGAAATAATATTACAGGATTAAATATGCTATCATAATTAAAGATTGAAGAGGCTTATGGAACTTGGTCATGGAGTTTGTCCTCTTGCAAAATCAGATTACAAATTCCAGGTGATGCCATCTCAGGTACGAAATACTCGCAGCCAGAAGGGATCGGCGTGCTTTCCTAACAGCTTTCCTGAGAACTGCTGCCCATGAATCTGGGACTCTGCAACTCATTTTGTTTCTCCATACGTTGGAACAGCCCAATCAATGGGTGCTCCATTTTCCATCCCCCTGGATTATTTGGTGAACATTTCCTTCATCTTAGATCACAGACAGATAAGCATCAGCTCCTGAGGTGTCATGTAGCAGCTGCTGAATATAAAAGCTGTAAGAAGCAGAAAACAAAGGCTCTGCTTCTTTAATTAGTTTGTGCATCTGCTTTGTTAGCTGCTCAGAAGTCCAAGAGCATAAGGCATATGTGGCCCAGGATGCTGATAGCCATGCAGTGGAATTGTCAACAGTTTTTCCAAGAGTGAAGGTTAAGGAATCCTCCTCTCAGGTCCCAGAATAGATTTCCTGTTCAAAACCCAGACAGTTACACCAGTTCAGTATCACATAGCCACTTCTTGCCATTGTGCAAAAGAACTGTGAACCTTGGTGGAGTATATGGACTGACGGATGTGACTTCCAACAGACCCTCATTATGGCTGAGGTTGAGTGATCTCTGTGCACTTGCTGTCTCACAGCTATGCATCCTTCTTAACCTGCTTCTTCTCCAAAAGGGCAAAGATGGTTCAGTTTTGTTTGCTGGTGGATGCTGTATGGAAAGGGTACAATCAAAGATTAGTTTTTAGTATGCCTTGGAGAAGGTATGTTGGGGTTTGTTAGAAGGTGACAGAAACTTCTCTTGTCTGTGAACAGGAGAAGCAACATGGAACAAAGATTGTGTGTTGCAGTGAGTATGGCTCAGGGAAAATGGGAAACCTCTCCCACACAAGATGTTTTAACTCTCTCCAACTTTTCCTTATCCTGGGAGGAGACAAGCACACGTAAGGACTCTGCCTTGTGATTAAAGGCCTCCTAATTAGCAGTGTGCGCTGAATGCCATTTCGGTTTTCCTTCAAACGGCAAGGTGAGCAAAGAGGCAGAAAGCCCTAGGCTGGGAGAGAGGGAACAGGTTAAACTGCAGCTTTCTGCTTCCCCATTAGGAGAGCCCTTTGATGTCTGTGAGGGGTGACCCTCAGCCCATTAATTCCAGGCAGTTTTCCGTCTGAAGAGCATGGCAGGCACAAGACAAACAACCAGATATCAAACTTTCTGCCCTTCCCTGGAGTCAGGACCAGGGGCTCGAGCACATCTTTTGGGGCCTTTAAATACATATAAATATTCTGTGTGTCGTTTTGTTTCTCCTCTTGTGACTTCATCAGACAGTCTTTGGAGAGCAAGGAGACTATTCTTGGAGACATTCCTCATCCTGGAACTCATAAACCTGGCAGCTTCCTTAGCTCTCTCTTCTTGGACATGACTCTACCTAGAATTCTCATGGACATAAAGGAGCCAACAAGTGCTCCTTGGGGGTCTGCTCTCTGTTGGAGACACAGGTTTCCACTCACACATCAAGGTACTCACAGCTTCTGCTTTTGCTACTCAGTCACTTTTTACTTCATCCTCATGATCTGGGAGCTGCCCAAAACCTTGCATCTTTGAAAGGGAGTATTTGAAAAACGAAGTCAGGCCAGGATAAATGACAGGGAACAACATTAACATGTGAATAATACGGATAAGAGAAATTAGGCTGTGGAACTAACAGTTCTGGAGATGGGATTTCAAAGACTCTTGCAGCCCAGAGCTCCATCTATTTAAAATGACAATTATGTGTGCTCCCTTTCTGCTTTCTTGTTTATAATTTTAATGAAAGTCTTTTTGGTTAACCCCCATGAGCATTTCCTTAACAGGCATCCTCTCTCCTGGGCAGCCCTCTTAAAGATTGAGACAGTGGCTGCTAGAGTAGTGACTAACCTTCACATCTCACATCTTCTCTATCAAGAGGCTAGTAGGCAGAGGGAAGAGAGTCCAGGACACTGACCAAAGCCTTGGGTGATGGCTCAAACACAAGCAGGCTGGTCTCCAAAGGCTCCTCTTGGGCCTTTAAGGAACATAAGTTGAATGGGGTGGGGTATTTCAATTCTTATAGCTGTGCAGGGTGTGTTGAAGCCTGGGCAGGAAAACAGGCTGGTCCTCGGTGCTTTGGCCACTGTCTGGAATGCAGCCCTGGGAGCTCCCACCAGGAGCCCTCATTTCAGACTCAGCCCCTTGTGCCCTGTGCTACTGATGGCTGCTGCAAGGTGGACAGCTGCTGTCTTGCAAAAGTAGGTTTTGCAGCACTGCAGGTAGGGTGGGCTGGGACTGCTGCAGGCAGCATCCTGCTCTGACTAATGGTAATGGAAACCTGGAGAAAGCATACAGCCATAGTCTTGAGCCTGGCCACACACTTCCAGAGGCAAAGGAACATGTGGTGCAGCCACTTCAGGGGCATCACTTTGGACCTGCTTGAGCACATTCACTCGGAATTTCTCCTGTTTGGAGATTTAAAATAATAAATATTGGCTAATTAGAAAAAAAAAAAATTACTATTTATTTCACACCATCCAAAACTATGCAGGGTGTGATCCACACAGAGACAGAGCAGTGTGATGGAATTGGTTACTTTTCACTCTTGCGTTAGAAGCCTTGGCTTGCACAGAGAACAACTAAGGACAGAGTTTTACCTGCACTTCGAGGGGCAAAAGCCACCACTTCCACGGGAAAATAAGATCATCTTGCCCTCACACTGTCTCCTCCCATGTGTGTAAGTGTGTGAACTGATTAGATAAGTGACCTGGGTTACAACTAACCTGGAGGGAAAGAACGGTGAGATTAAAGGAGCAATGAATTTGCTTCACCAGTGCCGTTGGGTTAGACCAACTAGGAACATTTGTGAGAGCCTCAGCCTGTGAGACCTTAGGTCAATGGTGGTGCTCAGAGCAGGGCTCTAAGGAGCGTTAGCCAAGCCATGCACATACCTGGAGGCTCTGTAATCAAAGGGGTTCATGTTGTTCTCTCTTTGTGGTTCTTTTGAGGTTGTCCTAATTAATTAAACAGGTGATGGAATAGCAGGGCAAGCCCCTAGTGCAAAAAGCTCAAAGCTACACAGATTTTCAACGTGGACCTGATGAAAAAACTTGTGTACCCCGGTGTCTTGCTAGCATAACTGACTCTGCCCTGAGTCAACTGAGACATCAGCCAGTCGACCATTTTCAAAACAGAATTGATTTTATGGCAGAGAAGTTGAGATTAGAGCACGTGAAATGCTGAAGAAAAGCCTTTCCTTCCCATGATGGAGCTGAGATTTTGAACAGAAGCTTTATTGTTGGTGTGGGACGTTTTTTTTCCTTGTAGTTGAGCATTGGTAGAGCATTCACCTCATTTTCATAAATTGTTTGGCAGGGGGAAATTCAGCATTTTCTCAGTGAGAACTCACTGAAGCAGAGAAACAGGGCTGGGTGGAGGAGCATGGCTAACTCCAGCACGACTGCTGAGAGAGAAACCAAAGCGTGTAGTGAGCAAGCGCCTCTTTAGTTCAGTGCTTTAACTAATTATCTCTATATAAGCCTGAGTTATTCCTCAGCTTTTAGTTCACATCAGGAAGTTTAATTCCACACCGAGCCCAGGCACCAACTCTGCTGGGGACTTTGCTTGGATGAGATGTGTGTAGGACAGATTTGGCAGCCCACTGCTGCGGCCTTTGCTCAGTGACTAGCATGGATTTGAGTAAGCAATGTCATTCACTTGAGACTTTAAGGGCTCAGGGCTGTGGATCCAGAGCCTTTGAGCAGCAGATGTTGGGTGTGTGGTAGATTTTTAGGGTAATGGAGTTTGTAGGATGGGCAGCTGCAGTTTGGTACTGGGAAAATATAAAAAGCAAAGCATGGGAGCTTTGTTCCTTTGCGTGACATTTTCTTCCTCCAGCCGGGCTCCAAGAGGGCCCAGAGGAGGCTGTTACCAGAGATGCTGTGTTCAGGTCAATTACTTCTAGGAAGTCCAAGTTCCTTTCCTGGTTTTTCGTGCAGACAACCTGTAACCAGTTGCAGCTCCTGTAACATTTCTGAAACTGTTGGACCTCCTGGAGACCTGGCATTAATGAAAAGGCCACTGTCTCTCCTCTATGGGGAAGCCAGTAGGGTGGCTTGCTGATACTGACCAAGCTCCACTGCACAGAAATTACCCTCTAGCAGTATAACCCTAGGAGTCAACTAGCAATACAGGCAGCAAATTGGTCAGGGAAAGTCAAGTGATTTTGGATGCTAGGTACAGAATACAGAATTAACCAAGTTGGAAAAGACCTTTGAGGTCATCAAGTCCAGCTTATCACCCAACACCATCTAATCAACTAAACCATGGCACTCAGTGCCCCATCCAGTCTCTTTTTAAACACTTCCAGTGAGGGTGACTCCACCACCTCCCTGGGCAGCACATTCCAATGGCCAATCAGTCTGTCATTGAATCCTTTCCTCATGGAGATGTGGGGGTAGAAGGAGGTGCTCCCACATAACTTGATTAGTGCTTTGTCCTCCTTATCCCAATCAGTTCCATGGCTGCAATGAGCATGGCACAGCCATGAACCCATCATCTTCTCCTCTCTTAAAGAAAATAATGTTTTGTAAACACCTCCACTGTGCATGGAAGGGCTTATGCCAGAGCAACAGGGAAGATTTTTCACACACCCCCTCCAGTGCTTGGCAGGTGTGGTGGCTGCAGCCACCATGAGCTGATAGCCTGCTCGTGAGTCACTTCTCAAACACAGGACTGGCAAAACAGGCTGCACGAGGCCTCCGTGGTGCCCAGGAGCTCGTAACTCCGAGGGCCTGGCTGGCTGAAGGAGGGCAGACACCTGGTTATATATAAGACAAGATTAGTGAAGTTGTATTTTGCTTGGAAACCCACAGCCACTCTTGGGATGTGGCCATGGCCTCACTGGAGGAGATGAGCCTTCGGTGTCCTTGCCTTGTTTGCCCTGGTAGCAATTCAGTTCAGCAGAAGCATTTGTGGTCGGAGTGTTTGCTTGATGGCTTTCTCTTACCTTTTCATGACCTTCTTCCGCTTCAGCAAACCAGTTCTCCCTTCTGCTTAAATAAACCCTTCAATTAAGTTTTCTGGTGACTGGGGAAAATACCAGAAGTTCCACTTTGCTATGACCCCCTTGATTTTTATCTTTTTAAGAGTGGGAAACTGTCCCCTGTCTGAGGCACATGGGTTTCTGCACTGACCTGGATCTGCCCATCCCATGTGCCACCGAGCCTCCGCCTGTGCAGTGCCCAGGCTGTCCCTGCTGCTCAAATCCTGACTCCAGCAAAGGTCTGAGCAGAGGCTTCTGCACAGCCTGTTATTCAGGTTGGTGCACATTCCTAGCAGCACTGACTTACCCTTTTATAGCTCTGGCTTCAGCTGCAGTCTGCTGCTGCGTTTTCCCCAGTGAGTCTCAATAGCAAATCTTTCCTATGGGTAACTGCCCAGGTAGGTTAAAAGAAGGAAAACCACTGGAGTCTGAGTTGGGACAAGAGGAAAGCAGAGACACGTGCATGGTATGCATATGTCAAGGGCTCACCCCAGCTGTGATGATCTGCTGCACAGCCTAGGAATGGTGACTGTGGAGGAAAGCAGGCAAGCTCTGATGGCAGGAGCAGGAGGTAAAGGCAGTTGCTGCAGCTGAGCAGGTCTGGGTGAGTGCACACAAACACCAGCATTGAAGGCCATAGTTCATAGTCTTCATCAGCCTCTGTGGCTGTCCGCCGTGTCCTCCAGCACTAAGCTTGCTTCTGGCAGTTGCTTAGACATAGCCAGTAGGCCTGAGCCAATTTACTATGCAGGGCAGGGACCACGGGGCAGGAAGGGGCTGTTCTGCATGCAGCCCCTCTGTGCTTAGCCAGAACTGAATGTGCCAGCAGCCATCTCATGGTCATCCATGAGACCAACCTATCACACACCTGCACTCTCCATGGATGTCACTCGTTATTCTCCAGACAATAAAGGTCTTGAGATCCTTGTTTTCTTAGATGAGGAACGATGTTCAGGTAAAATAGGAAGGATTTCTTTGTTCCCTGTGGGGTTTTGAATAGCATCCTCCATGAAAAAGAGAGCCTTGAGTGTAGATTTACAGCAGCCCAAGCAATTGTACAGCTGTATCTAACATTTGCAGCTCTCAAGGAATCCCTTGGTTGCTTATCCTCACATATTGTCTTTTGTCATAGTCACAAGTCTGTGTGCAGGTGTGTGGTTTGCTCACTACTCCTGATTTAGATGATCCTTTCTTTCAAATCAGTGCATTCTCAGGTTAGACTGAATTCCCGTTGACTTGCACTGGATAAGAAGCATATCCTGCTCAGCATCACACATGGGTTTTTTGAAATGAGAGGAGGGTTAGCACAGTGTCTGAGCCAATGCTTCACAGAATCCTCTCTTTTAGCTATTTTGGAAACCACTCTAAGTCTGTTTCACACCTGAGCACACAAATGCCCATGAGTTGGGAAAAAACAACGGAGTGAATTAGTGCCAGAGAGGAGCAGGGCTAGGTTGTGTCCATAGACTTCCCTTACCCCAGCCTCTCTAAGCTTGTACCTGGCTGCAGTATGCACCTGAGGAAGGCTGTACCCTCCCTTGAGCACCTGGTATATGATGCTTGGGCTGCACTGACTCTTCCTGGACTCTGCTGGTGGCACACCAGCCTTGTGCTTGGCTGCTGCCATGTGCAGTCATCCTCAACAGCTCTGAGATATGAGCAGCCACTTCTCAGTCCCCTGACATCTCTCCTACTCATAAAAATGGAGGGTGAGGGAGCATCTTTTTGCCCTCTGTGACCAGTACAGCTCTGCCACAGCCAGGGCTGCAGTGCTTGACCCGAGTCCTCAGTGTGGCCACACTGCAAAGAGTAACCCCTTGCTCCCAACTGACAAACCTCTTGTTCCATTTTAAGCCTATTTGTGAAAGGAGGGCTGATTATATATATATTTTTTTCTTTCTTCTTTTGATGCCAATCTCTATTGTTTGAGGAAGCTTTTGCTAGGAAACTGGGACTGGGGAAAAGGAAGCTCCAAGACAGAGCAGCCAAACCCTTTGCAGGAATCTGCTCTCTTCTGAAGGTTAAAGCTTGTCATTTTTTTGATTTACTGGAAATGATTGGTGTTTCCTTTGTTCCCCTTTGTGGTGGCTGCTCTGATAAGCCCTGAGGGATGCTTTCCTTGGACAGATCTGGAACAATTACAGCAAAAGAAATAAGGAAAGTAAACCCATGTCCTGTTTGGCCTTATTCTATTTCTTGTTAATCAGCGATTTGCCTTCTGTCAGAGACACACTCGGGACTCTGCCTCTCTACTTGCTGGGGACTGTAAATGGCTGTACACTCAGGAATACTGTCCACTACAGACTGTTGTGATGAGTGTTGCTGAATGTACTATGTGGTCTGACATTTTGGGTTTTGGGGGAGCTGGCTGCTAGGACTGACACAGCTCAGAGATGAGAGTTGTTCTGGAGCTCAGTATGAAGCTTGTTGGCAGCTCAGAGCCCTTTCTCTCTGCAGTGCAACCTCGAGCCCTTTCCAGCACCAGGGCAGTGGAGTGCTGAAGCTCCAGGCTAAGCAGGGCTGTGTGTGGCCCTGAAATATACAGGGAGATGCTGTAGGTCAGGCTCTGATAAAACCTTGCAGATTCTCGGAACAGCTACTTCTACCAGGCTGGGTGCAGATGGTGAATGGAAAGGACTTGGCCAGCCCCCTCCTGCTGTGATGTAGAATGCATGTTACAGCATCACACAGTATCACAGTATAACCAAGGTTGGAAGAGACCCCAAGGATCATCAAGTCCAACCTGTCCCAACAGACTTCACAACTAGACCATGGCACCAAGTGCCATGTCCAATCTCCCCTTGAACACCTCCAGGGACGGCGACTCCACCACCTCCCTGGGCAGCCCATTCCAATGACGAATGACTCGCTCAGTGAAGAACTTTTCCTCACCTCGAGTCTAAACCTCCCCTGGCACAGCTTGTTGTGTGAAGTGGTGCTGCTGTAAGGAGCTAGCTCCAGTCCTGTTCCTTCCTTACCTGGAGTCCTCTGGCACCAGGAGAGCTGCTCAGCAGGGTGCCATTCCTCTTGTGCAACAGCAAACTTTGCTGATCTGTGCCAGGCACCTTCCCTGCATGGAGAAGGTTGGAGGTCCCAACCCACATTCCCACTGAAGCAGGAGACTTCTCCAGTGACTTCAGTGGGCTGTGACCAGCTCTGTCACATCTCCCTGCCTTGATTTCTCAGTGCAGAAATGCAATACAACAGCCACTGGCTCCTGGGAGTGCTTGGGGCTTGTTTGTCCTTTATGAAGCACTGAGATGCATGAGAAAAATGTGTTGTGAAAACCCCTTCTGAGAAGGCAGAGCCTGAGTGCTAGTGACTGCTGCTGCTTCTTTGCACTGCAGGCACATGCTTTGGGTATGTCCTTACCTGTTGTGTGCCCCTTTGCTTGGAAACCAGAAAAAGGGTTGCTGTCTCTTGCTGTCTGAGCTCAGACCAAAAGGAACTTGGAGGAGCAGTAGCTGAGTGACCCACTTGTCCTGACCCACTTGTCCAGACCTTCTCTGCTCTTCCCTATGGCTTTGTGGCCCAGGCCTGGCTGTGAGGAGTTGCTCTGTGCTGTGCTGGCTGCTGCAGCACAAATACAACCCACTGAGTCTGAGGGAATATGAGGAGCCAGCAGCTGCTTGAGTTAACTACCCTCTTGCTGCCTTCTTCTACCAGCCTTTTAGGGGCAAGCTGCAGGCTGATGGCAGTGCCCACCTAACTGCTCCAGATGCCCCAGAAATCTTCCCTCTTTGTCCTCCCACCTCCCCTTCAGCTGGCATACATCTGACAGCTAAGTAGTGGCAGCAGCTGGAAGGAGATACCCAGCAGCACTGTTCGTAAAAGTCCAGATGAAGGATGGAAACACCTGCTAGCACCAGGAAAAATGTTTGCTATGGGAGGTTAGGAATTATGCCCTGTGGTGTGCATGGCTGCTTGCATGCATAATTTCCTCATCATTGCCAGTTAAAAAGGTAGGTGATGGATGGGCCACTGTAAGCCAAGAGCACAGTGAAGGCAGCAGGCTCAGTCCTTGCCAGGCAGTGGAGATGATGTCTTGCAAACTGCTGTCTTTAGTACCTCGAGGTACCACAAGCATTGTGAGACATCTCCTCCTTTTCACTGCACAGAGATGCTGCTTCCTCTTTAAATAAAACCCCTTCAGTTTCTAAGTGCACTGCAAAGATGGGTCCTCCTGGCCAGGATTGATGTGGCCTTGAAATACAGAGTGAATTCATGGCCACAGGAAGATCAGTGACAGAATTTCACAGAATCATAGGATCAATAAGGTTGGAAAAGACCTCAGAGATCATCAAGTCCAACCTGTCACCCAACACCTCATGACTAACTAAGCCATGGCACCAAGTGCCATGTCCAATCCCCTCTTGAACACCTCCAGGGATGGTGACTCCACCACCTCCCTGGGCAGCACATTCCAATGGCAAATCACTCTGTGAAGCACTTTCTCCTCACCTCAAGCCTAAATTTCCCCTGGCACATCCTAAAGAAAGGCTTTAATGTCCTGCTAAGGTTTGTCATATGAAATTTCTTTGAGCCTAAACCCCAGTTTTGGGGTGTAATGAATCCAGCCTTCTCCCTCGATTAGACAGCTCTGATTTCTGCAGCTTTGTAAACATTCCCCTATCCAGGTGGCGTTGCAGTAGTTGCCTTTCAGATGCCTATCTCAAAGTGCCTCTCAAAGAAAGAGAGAAATCCAGTATTCTGCTCCAGGTCACAGAGAAAAAGGCATCAAGACTCAGCACTCAATCTTGTATAGGAGAGAAAAACTGACCAGATGCAGTTGTAGGGTCTTAACTGGTGCAAGCCCACTGTCGAGTGCCCACTGCAGCACAGCCCTCTGGGTGAAGTGCAGCCTCCTGAAGGTACCCATGAGGAACCCGAACTGGCAGGCAGGTCCCTCTCAGCATGCTCCCACGTGCACATAAATGCACTGCCATCAGAAACTGGCTCTGGGGAACTTCCCTGCTCATGCAGTTAGTCTTGGGATTAATTACCAGAAATAATTAAAAATTAAACTGCAGCTAAATAGCCATAAATCAGGGATAAACCAATTGCTAGGCTTATGGTACAGCTACCCCAGCATTATGGCTGCCCTTCAGGAGGGCTGGCACTGCTCTTCACTGAAGTCTATGCTAGGAGCTGAGCTGGGGTGCTGCACCCACTGTCTGTGCTGTCTGATGCCCTGTGCCAGGAGCTACAGTGACCTAGAGAAAGGTAGAGCAGAAAATTGGATGATGTGGAGGTGTGTGCTGCAGAATAGAGTAGAGTAGAATTAACCAGGTTGGAAGCAACCTTTTGAGATCATCAAGTCCAACCTACCATCCAACACCATATAATCAACTAAACCATGGCACCAAGCACCCCATCCAGTCTCTTCCTGAACACCCCCAGTGATGGTGACTCCACCACCTCCCTGGGCAGCCCATTCCAATGGCCAATCACTCTCTCTATGAAGAATGTCTTCCTAACATCCAGCCTAAACCTCCTCTGGTGCAGCTTGAGACTGTGTCCTCTTGTTCTGGTGCTGGTTGCCTGGGAGAAGAGACCAACTCCCACCTGGCTACAACCTCCTTTCAGGTAGTTGTAGAGAGCAATAAGGTCTCCCTTGAGCCTCCTCTTCTCCAGGCTAAGCAACCCCAGCTCCCTCAGCCTCTCCTCATAGGGCTTGTGCTCTAAACCCCTCCCCAGCTTTGTTGTCCTTCTCTGGACATGTTCCAACAATTCAACATCTTTCTTAAACTGAGATGCCCAGAACTGGACACAGGACTCAAGGTACTAAAGGATGGATGTCTGCAGCTGGATGGTAGAAAGGAGCTGCCCTGTGAACTGAAAAGGAAGAGTTTGCCCAGCATATAAAACACTGAGGCAAGATTTAGTAACTGAAGCCTTACTGGAGTCTCTTTAGAACCACATTTCTTGGCTACAGACTGTTACCTTCAGTATGAGTTGTTGAGTCTCATGGGGATGTTGTGGTTTGGGTTTTGTTGTCTGGGTTGGTTGGTTGGTTTGGTTTTGTGCATGTGTGGTCGGTTTGTTTGTTTGGTTTGGTTCTAAATAAACATATATGTCTCTTTATTTAATAGCTGAGATAGCAGGTTTAGACCAGTATCTCTTGGTGTCTTCCAACCTGGTTTATCCTATCCTATCCTATCCTATCCTATCCTATCCTATCCTATCCTATCCTATCCTATCCTATCCTATCCTATCCTATCCTATCCTATCTCCTGGGAAGTCTCTAAAATTGGCAGCTCAAAAAAAATTAATAGATTTTAAGGACTGATATTTCATAGAACATGGGGGTGCATTTAATTTGGAGGCATTTCTGCAGATGTAGCCCATCTTGGCAATTGGTTCCTCCCCTTTTAATTTCACTAATAAGAATGCATGGAAACAGGAACGTCATTCATGAGGAGTCTTTCTGCTTTGTTCCTTTGGCCTGTTCCATATGTGGTATCCCAGCCCTTTCTCAGGGGCACATGGAGTCTCTTCTCCCAGGCAGCCAGCACCAGAACAAGAGGACACAGCCTCAAGCTGTGCCAGGGGAGGTTTAGACTGGATGTTAGGAAGAAGATACAGAGAGAGTGATTGGGCATTGGAATGGACTGCCCAGGGAGGTGGTGGAGTCACCTTCATTGGAGGTGTTCAGGAGGAGACTTGATGGGGTGCTTGGTGCCATGATCTAGTTGTTTAGGTGGGTTGGATTGGTTGATGGGTTGGACGCGATGATCTTGAAGGTCTCTTCCAACCTGATTTATTGTATTGTATTGTGTCTTCCACCTCTCTGTACTCCTTCAAAATGAATGTGTGAATGCCCAGTGTGGTGAGTCAGCTAGGTCTTCACCCTGGGCATTCTGCTGGGGTTTAAGATCACTGGTTACAGTGGAATCACCCTTGGATGTTATGGGCTCTGCAGCTAGGCTTCATCACCTTTTGCCCACGATGGGGATGCAGAGGAAAGGCTTGACTGGACACTTGCTGGTGCCATCACAGCCATTGGACAGGGAATGATTGAAACTTGTCCTGTTGCCCATTTGTCCTTTCTGCCAGGTCTGCAAGGTCAGTAATGCTGACTGGTGCCACCAGGCTCAAGTGTGAGGAGAAACTTCAGTCCTGTCATCCACATTCTGTTCAAGGGAGCTACATCTGGTATTAAAGTCCTTGGGAGAGATGAATCAGGTGTTTCTCAGAAGGGTTATTATTGTTACTTTATTTATAAGCCAACGTGCAATAGTCCCAGCCAGGTACTGGGAATCTCTGCTGTGTTTGAGGCTGGACTGTAGAGAATAAGACAGACCATGCTCCAGAGAGCTCCCTGCCCTTTAGGTTCCTGGCAAAGTAGAACTTGCTTTTCATTGCACACAGGCACTGGATATATTCCTCCGTATCTCTTCATCGAGCCTTTCTTTTGTGACAAAAGGTTTCACCCAAAGCCTCCTCCAGAATGTCTTTTAATTAAAACAGCTACCATCAGTCTGACTTTTATTTTTTTCCATGGCAGGGGAAGTGGCAACTCTCTAAGCTACCTGCTCCAGACGAAAACCCAGGCACCATATGCAGCGTAACTGTTGCTCCCTCTCCCTGTAGCTCAAAAATGCCAAACTATGGGAGAGAATTCATCCCACCAAACGCCCACTGAGCACATTTCTTTTTAAATCTGGTTTCTCAGCCTTTAAGGAAAGGAGAAAGGAAAATCTAGTTATGTTCTTCTTGCCTGCTGGAGCTGGGCCCTGTTTCATGAAATTAAATGGCTATGGATGAAAAAAAAAATAATAAATATCTCTCTCTCTCTCTTTCCAAGGCAAAGATGCTATTCTCAACAAAGGCAACAGTATATGCAACAGCTTCTGCAGCATTCCTGCAACATGATGTCTTTCCCTGCAGACTCTCAGTTAGGGATTGATTGTCTAAGAAGAGAATTGCCCGATTCAGAAAGGCTTAAGGCACGCTTCACGAACTGTTTGCTAAGAGGATGAATAGATGGGCATGTGTGTATATAAATCCATAAATCATGTCTTGTTCTGCCCCAAAGAGGGCAGCTGAGATTGGATTCTTTGTCGTTTGGTTTTCGTGTTCTTGGGGCTTGCGATAAAGGCAGCAGTGTTGCGCACATGGGGTCAGGGGTTGATGCTGCAGCTCCAGAAGGACAATCTGTGGGAAACAGGAGATAACATTTATTGTGAGTGCCAGAGACAGAGCTCACAAAGGGATCAACAACATTCATGCTGCTCTGATGTGTTCCCAGTTAAGAGAAAGTCTGGTGAGTTTCTTTCATTTGGGCTTTTTTTATACAAGGGATGCACTGATTCTGGTCTGAAACCGTGGGGGTTTGGTGGAAATGCTGCTGTAAGCTGCTACTGTTTGCTCCTCCGTGCCCATTGCTGCCTCTTCCTGCCCTTCTGCTCAGAAATGCTCTGCTGTGTGTGTGCTGACTTGGCTGAAGGTTTCAACAGGCTTTTTTCCCCACTTTGGCACTGGTAGGTTTTGGAGGAGGGGTGTTGGTGCTGGGAGTTTGCGCCAACCTCAGAGCTGAGATAGGTGTTATGGAAGGGCCTTGCAAAGCACCTGTGCTGTGAGCAGGAGTCCTCTGGGAGGTGCTCTGAACAGGGATGTCAGGGTTCAGTAGCCAGCTGCCTGAAGATCTACCACATTTGTCCCCCAGAAAGCTTTCCCGCTGCCCAAGCCAGCGGCCGTCATGAAGCACTGGAGTATCAGTGAAATGATGCTCTGCATGGCCCCCTCCTTGGGATGACCCAGAGAAAGCACACCATAGGAGGGGCATATCTGAATCCCTTGCCCAAAGGCATGCTTTCTTCTAGCTGAAGCTGTGTCTAGGGATCATCTTTTCCAGGAAAGCCCCCAGAGAAGAGCTGTTGGACTACACAGAAATCCCTGTGGTGCCTGTTTGCGCGAATCTGAACCCCAGGCCAGGAGCACCACTGTGTCTGTGGTGCTTCCTGAGCCTGCTCTTGCACTGGTTTAGATTCTCTCTGTAAAATGCCAGGGGCAGCTCTGTGATCCCAGACAAACGTTGTGCTGGCTTTATCTGCACAGCAGCTCCAGGTGAAGGAGGTACAGGTGGTGGGATGTGGTTTCCTACACTTGGCACGGCACAGAGCTGCGGTGGTGAGGCAGGCACGGATCTCTCTGTCACCAGGAGCACCACGGCTGAGCCCCTGGCGAGGCACATCTGGTGTGAGAGCTTTGACTCATCTCTCGCCTGGCTTGTGCTGGGTGTTCTGAGTGAAGCACAGGAGGTGTGCAGAACAAAAGGCTTTGCTCATTTCTACATGGATGCTCTGCCTGCCCTGCTGCCCCCTGCCTGTGTTTTCCCTGTGAAGTGACAGCCACGTGCAATCCTCTGTGTGGCCCTGGCACAGCAGGTCCACTCAAGCAGATGTGCAGGGCTTTGGTGGGCTGTGCTCTGCCTCCAGGCCTTGCAGAGTTCTCTGCCAGCCCATCAGGCAATAGCTTTGTGGTGGCATAGCTGGCATGGCATTATGGGCATCCCCCAAGCACAGAGCTTCCTGCTCAATGGTGAGCCATCAGGGATCAACTCCTTTTTGCTGTAGTGTGTGTGCAAAGACTGGGAAGGCTGAGCAAGAAGTGGGAGATGTTTTATTCCTTTGATAATTTTCTGCACTATCCAGCATCCCTCTGCTCCCTCTTCTTACTTCATTTCAGGAGAATAACTCCCATGCAGACACTTAAGCTGGTCCCATACTTAGGTCAGAGGTGGCATATGTGGGGGTTGGTTTGGATTTTTTCCCACGATTTCCTAAGAGGTAAAATTTTATCAGCTACTGCATTTGAAAGAGACCTTTCAGTCATTGCCCTGTCTGGGGAAATGAGTAACAGGTGAGAGAGCTCAAAGCATGGGCAGACATCCTATGCTTGTGTTTCTTGCTTGTCATCCCTTCCCCAGAGAGCTCCCTGAGGTCACCCATTGCTGTCTGCTTTGTCTGCCTGCTTTATCTTCCACAGTGACCTTGCTTCCTTTACTAGGAAAACGTTGATCTTTAGTCAGCCCCAGGAAAGGGCACTTAACCTACCCCAGAAGCATCCCAGTTCTGACAGATTTGCCTTGGCAGCAGCATGCTGCTTCTCAAGGAGTTCAGAAGAAACCCTCCTGCTAGCAAATGTAGATTGTGCTTTTAAAATATCTTCTGGATGCATTTCTTTTTCTCTCTGGGGAGGATTTCTCAAACTCCCACAATTCTTCATGTGGTATTCTATGATTTGTGTCTCATAACTTGCATCCTCCTTGCCTGTGGAAAGACTGCAAACACCAGACCGGGGACTGCATGGATGGTAGAAACAAAGCCCAGATTTAATGAACTGAGAAGGCAGAGAGCCAAAGGGATCAGGATAGCTTTGGAAGTGGGTACCCAGTCTCCTCCCTGCCTAGTGACCTTTGCTAAATATGGGCCTCTTTATATTTACCAGCAGAGGGAATGGAAACCATAGGGGAGTCAGGAGCAACAGTAGCAGATGTTGGGCTCTGGATTTGTTTGTTTGGACCTCCCAAGCACACTCTGATCCCAAACTTTTCCACTCTGATGAGTGGAACTCAGTAAATGGACTCCAGTACTTTTAGTCCAGCCTGTAGTGCACAAGTGTCCCCAGCTTCTCACACACACTTCCATTTTCTCCAGGGTGGCTGCTCATCATCCCAATTGCTCATCATCCTACCTGCCAAGCACAGCCTCTGCCCCTGGAGATGGAGATGTCATTACCATGTGGTATTTGGGAGATGGGAGAGGAGTTCTCCCAGGGGCTCTTATTTATCTTCTACATATCAATGTTTATCAGAAATTATGCTCATTTTCTGAAAAGTCCCAGCTTGCAAATCTGTTTCCTTGTTAGCACTTCCTATTCCTCACACTTCTGAAAATCAGCCTCTCAAATTAGCTTGTGACTAGTATACAGCACTCAGAGACTCCTTCCTTTTAGTTCTTGATAGTACTTCCCAAGATCAGCTTGGTGCATCCAAAGCCAAGTCCTCCTGCTTTTCTTCCCTTATTAAAACAATAATTTGCATTTATGTCACGTTCTTCAGATCTGCTGTGTGAGCCTTAGCTAGCCCTGCTGTAGGACACAGGTGTGTTTCTGCTGTGCAGAGGAAGAAAGCAAGGCAGAAGAGTAACTAATTTGTGAAGGTCACTCAGCAAAGCAGGAGAAGGGCTAGGATAACCTGCTCTTTCTTTCCTGCTCCAGTCACAGCCGCACAGCACTAACAGTCCAAATTAAGAGATTATAATGCATAATCCATACTGGTGTGGCAAAAATTCTCTACATCATATTACACTGTCACAGAAAATGATGACTCATTTGATAACACAGCCCACAACTAGTTCCTTTATGTTAAAATTACGTGGACAAGGCTGGGCTTAAAAAGAAAAAGGACAGCTTGTTATGTGTGTAGTGAATGCTGAGTTATAGCTGCTTTCATGGATTTTCTTTTGGCTGATGCTGAAGGAGCATTTGTGAGCCTGTTTGTTGATGGTGGTGCTTGGGACCAGAGATGCTGACATTCCACTAACAATAATAGGAACTGCCTCTGTTTGTTTCTAAATTGGAAATTCTTCCTTACATGGGCCCAACCCACCCTCCGCCCTCGCTGAAGGAAAGGGCATTTGTCTGGGCCTTGCAGACGGAGCATCTCCCAGCAGTGCTGGTGCCTCTAGGGCTGCAGGGCTGGAGCTGTGTCTGGTCATTGCCAGAAGCCACTCTTCTCCCCAGGTGCTATGGAATGGCTGAGGACTGACCCATGGTGATGCTTTTGAGCTCTCTGGAGAGAAAACACCATTTATCTAGAGCAATTTGTAACACAGCAGAGCAGTCAGCTCTAATGCGCACTGCTCAGGAAAAGATGCTTTCTTTCACCGAGTCTCCCCATTGACACCTCCTCTCTGCTGGCTCTGCTCTCCGTGTCCTCCCCTGCCACCTCACTGTCCTCACTGCCATCCTGGCTTCAGCCTTTTGTGTCTGCTGCCATTTGGGGACTGTGTTGTTGTTATACTTACCAAAGCCGTTCGGGATGTGGCTTGCGCAAGTGACACTGAACTGTAGTTTTCCACACTGTGGTTTCACCATTTCCTTTTCCTCTTTCTGCCTGGTCTGTAATTCCTGCAGCTGAGGAATCCATTGCAGAGTCCTCTTTGCCAGCAGTGCCCACACGTTCTCTGGCTGAGAGTCACTCTGGCATCTCCTCAGAGATTACTTTTCCATACACTGCACGGCTAGTGCACGTTACAGCCACTTGCTGCACTTTGAACCTAGAAGTGTGGTCAGTGCAGATGGTCCCTGCTTCTTTTGAAGCCCTGAAGGGCTTTGTTTGGCCATAGGACTGATCCATCTCTGTGGGCTGCACTTCCCTACTTGCGTCAGATCCCATGGGTCACTTCTGGCCCAAGACTATTCCGCCCCATCTCCCAGAAAACGTGGTTTGAACTCCCCAGCTTTGGGTAAATAAGCCTCAAGGCAGCCAAACCTCCAGCAGGCAATAAAGACTTGGATCAGGAAGCAGCTTCGATTGCTGCATAGTCAAGGCCAGTTCAAGAAGATCTTTGGAAGATTTTCCTACTGTTGTGCTGGAAGCTCCTGCTTCCCTTGATTTCTTAGAGGGGGAAAAAAAAAGTAAAACCCAGTTTCTGTTCATGACCTGTGGAGACCCTGTGCATCCTGTGCTAGTGCTGAGAGCAGGGGAGGGAAGTAATTGCTTTCAGCAGTTGGAAGGCGTGGGTGGCAGGATGGCTTTGCGCAGTGCCGGAGGACGCTCCGTACATGCATCCCTCCTAAACAAATACCTCTTGAAATGGGTGTTATGGGAATTTGGGGAGCACTGTTGGGGGTTCCCCCCCCCCCCTTTTTTTATTTCCTTGTCTCCAAGTAGAAGCAAGGCTGATTAGTACTCTCTTTCCATAGGTGAGGTGTGGAGGCTGGGAAGTTGTGATATGAGGAACACTTGCCTTTATCACAGCATGACAAGGGTTGAAGGGACTGCTGGAGATCATCTAGTCCAACCCCACCCTCAGAGTAGGTTCATCTAGAGGAAGTTGTACAGGGTGGTGTCCAGGCAGGTTTTGAATGACTCCAGAGAAGGAGACTCCACTGCCTCTCTGGGCAGCCTGTTCCAGGGCTCTGCTACTGTGAAGTAAAGAAATTCCTTCTCATGTTTAGATGGAACTTTCTGAGTTCAAGTTTGTGCCTGTTGCCTCTTGTCCTGTCACTGGACAGCGCTGAAGGGAAACTGGCCTCATCTACCTGACACCTGCTCTTTAAGTATTTATAAGCATTGATAGCATCCCCACTCAAACGTCTCTTTTCTAGGCTAAAAAGCCCCAAGTCCCTCAGTCCTCCTTCTTAAGGCAGATGTTCTAGTCCCATAATCATCTCCATAGCACTCTCAAGCAGTCCCCCTGTCCTTCTTGAACTGGGGAGCCCAGAACTGTACACAGTACTCCAGATGAGGCCTCACCAGGGCAAAGCTGCTCTCTCTTGCTTTCTTGGACAGCCAGTTTAACAAATAGGATGAAGAAAGAAAGACAGGGTGCTGGCAGGATCCTGACTTCTATAGGAGGAAACACAACAGCACCATTCAGTACAGATTTTTGCTGTTCATGTGTCAGTAGGAAGGAATAATTTCCATGATACTGCTTGATGCATCCACGATGGAAATGTACTAGTTGAAGAAGGTGTATTATATCATGTGCATGTCAGAGTAACTGTGCTCTTTTAGACATGGTGGTGTTGGAAGAGCTCAGGCAGTCCATTCACATACTTCTACAGGGTACCTTTTGTCTGCAGTCTCTCAGAATTCCCAGGGAGCTCCTGCTAAGTAGGGAAGGGAGATGTTTCAAGGTGAGAAGTGATGGAAGTGGAAGCGGTTTGGACAGTCTCAGAGCTCTGGACAGGTAGGGCTCTGAGCATCTACTCAGATTTAGAGTCACAGAGAAGAGGGAAAAAAAAAAAAGAGAGAACTGAAGGTGCAGGGGTGTGAACCCCAGGATGTGGAGCAGGGGTATGCGCATCTCTGGAGGGGCCTGCAAGCAGGAATCTGCTCTCTGGTAAAAGGCAGAGATTTAGGGAGGCCCACAGGGTTTCAGTGGAGGTCAGCTGTGAGGAAGACGGAATGACAGAACTGACCAGTTTAAGAGCGGAGGAGTAAAACTGCTGCTTGCTGGGAGGCTGCCAGCAGTAGCCGTGACTGCAGCTGTGCTCTGTGGGTCAGGGAGAGTGCACCCTGGGGTGCAGCTGGAGGCAGGACTGGAGGAGATTGCTCTGCTCCAGGGCAGGAGGGCTTGCTGCCCTGAAGGGAAAGATGGACAGATTTTTCAGTGTTTTATCTCACTGGTGCTGAATGAGATGAGTCTATCATTATTTACTGCCATCTGTTAGATAGACAAGAATGGCAGCTGCTGATGGTGATACCTTACATCTTGCAATGTCTTTCATCCCCCCAAAATCCAAGCTCCCAAGGGATTTACAAGAACAATGCAATAAGTCTGATGTCAGAAGAAGAGTATCACCTCAGGCTGGTACCAATCAGTGGAAATGTAGCAGTTCGTAAGCTATTTACATCCCCAGAATCACCGCATTTATGTCTTTGTGTGCTTAAGTGACTGCTAACAGGCAGTACAGCCCAGACCTTCTCCTGAGAGGTCTGACCTTTCTACATGGGTATAGGAGAGCTTGCATCATACCCCTCTCTGTGACAAACCCGGGATGGAACTCACCACATTTCTGATCCAGAAAGAAATTTGTCTCTCTTTTGGGGTTTTGTGCCGTATTTTAAAAGCCTGAATACACATCCGTGCACAGTAAGATTTAGAGGTGATTAGAGTGAGCTGAGAAGCAGATATCTGACATCAGTGTAGCACAGAAAGCTGCCCAGAGACTTTTTCCCTTGCATGGTATTACCCTGATCATTCTCCACCGATCCCACTAAGACGAATTTGTTAGGGAGTGCCACAGAAGAAGCAGAGGGAGAAGCAGCAGTACAGTATGTAGAGCTGGAAGGTCCAGTCCTGAGAGCTGGATCCAATACAGTGTTTTGTGGCTCCTCTGCTCCCAAGTCTGCCGATGGCCAAGGAGGTGACCTTGTACATGTCTTCTGGGTTCCTTGTACCTTGGTTTCATCACAAATAAATGTCACTCACCTCGCCTTCAAAATGGTTTAAGATCTACCAATAAAAATGCTAGGAAGGAGCTTGGGGATATTACTGTTTTATATCTGTGAGAAGGCAGATACTGAAGCAAATAACAGGCGCATGCAGGTCACCCTGTCCCTTGATCAAAATGAGGGTGAGAGAGGAAAGGGAATTTCTTCAGAGGAGAAGCCATCTGCCAGGCTTACAGAAGAAATTACTGAAGTGTGTTATCAACAGTTATCAAAACTTACTGGAGCAGAAAGAATTTTAAGATGCTAATGAGCTTTCATTTGTGGTGCCTTGGTTGGGACAGTTGATTTCCTTCCTGTATTTCTCCAGGCTGGGCAGTGACTTTGCATTGCCTTTCAGTCCTCACTCGGTGTCGGTTTCTGGTTTTCTTGTACTTTCTTAGTGTGGTTGCTGGGGAGGGTGAAGTCATCCTTGCTCAACTATTTCTCATGCTTATTGTTTTACACTGTGTGAAGCGGGTAATTTTCACAAACTCTACATTTTTACAATGCCAAGAAGCAGGAGCGTTGATTGCATTCTTGGAGGCTGCCTCCATGTCCTAAGGATGTGCCTTTCCATTTTATTGTCTTCTATTTTTACTTCGGTTTTGGGGAGGTGGAAGGGCTGGAACACCCTCGGGACAGGCAGTGACTGTCTCCGGGCTGGTGTGGTCAGGGTGTGGAAGGAGGGATGCGGCAGCCCCCGGGGAAGTGGCCCACAGCCCACACATGGCACACACATGAGCTGCCCTGGCAGCTCGTAGGCAGCCGCAAAGGCCCGGCTGCAGAGAGCCCCTCTGCTGCCTCTGGCTTTTAAGGCCCATTTAAGCCCTAAAATAACAACTACCACTCCCTGCTGAGGGAAACCGACCGGGATTAGCCAAAGCCTCCCATTCCTGCTGCCTAGTGAAACGAGGACTTTCCCCTCTGTAAATGGGATGACATTGCACCCCTCCCCTTCTCCCCGAAGGGCAGCTGCGGTGCTGCAGCCACTCGCTCCTGCCCTCTGACAGCTCCTGCGGCTGGCTCACAGCTCAGGGCACCAAAGACAGTGGGAGACGTGCTAATCTAAGAAGACAGCAGATGGGTGCAAGCGTTTTTAAGAACAGCTGCTGGTGTCTCATTCAATAATCCCATTTTTAACAAATCCATATGATGGCAAAAAATACTGAAAATTAGGGTTTTTTTATCCCCAGTCATTTCCTGAGCCATACTTGACCTGTTCAATATGATCTAGGGATTAAAGGCTTGTTATTTCAGCTTCCCTACAACAGATCTCTGCCACGCCATCGAGCTACCGGTGCTTGGCTCTCCCCTTCCTTCCACCTCTTTTTTTGTGTCCCAGGACAAGTGATAGTCCACCGATGTGACTCCTGCTAAGGGCTACAGTGGATTTCCCCAACCACCCTGTGCCACTGCAGCACCATCCCACTGTGTTGGTTGCAGCACGCTTTGTATCTCCAATGCTCCCACTTCTCCATTCTTAAAAACTATGAAAACTGCCTCAGAGGAGAAAGGCTTGGCAGCACCACCCCTCAGCAGCACAAGTGTGAAGAAAAGGAAGCCCTTGCTCTTCCCTAATGGGGCTATAAACGAGCTTTTACGTCTGAGATGGGAAGAGAGAGAAATAGTGTGGCAAATCTTGTCAATGCTGCTCTTCAGGCTGTCGGCTGGGGTGTCCTTCATCACCATGGCACTGGTGTGCTTCAAACTATTAACAAATTTGCCAACACTTGGCTTTTGCTAATTCTCTCAATTCCCAGACGGGGAAGCCGTGTCACTGAGATGCAAAGTGGCTGATCTGAGGTCACGCCGTAAGTACAGGGCACGGACGGGAGAAGACCTGGGGTTTGTGGACTCCCAGTGCAGCTTGTATCCAGTGGGAAGGTTTTGCTGACAGAAAGATCTGTTCTAAGGGTAAAGCTGGAATTGCTCTCCTGCTCTCCAAACTGCTTTCTTCCTAAGGGAGGAAGAATAATGTTGCTTTTGTGGTTTGGTTTTGTTGTTTTTTTAAGTAAGGCCAAAGGTCGTTTCCAGGAGTCCTGCGGACCCTCTCGGAAACAGCCGGTCCCGTGTTTACCCAACGCTCCGGCCGGCAGCTGCTGCAACAGATGCCGGTACCCGCTGCGCTTTCTCACTCTCGTCACGGCCCGGCGGCCCGTGCCGGGGGACGTCCCAGGAAGGCACTAGGGAAAGGCTGGGGGTCCGGGGTCCGCGGGCAGCATGCGAGGCTCGGTGTCGGCTCCGGCGGGGCGGGCGGTGGGGCGGGCGGCGGGGCGGGGCGGGAGGTGGGGCGGCGGCGAGCGGCGGCGGGAGGCGGGCGCTGTCCATGGCCCTGCGGAGCGCCGGGCCGCCCCGGGCTCCGCCACGCCGCCGAGCGGAGCGATGGGCAACACGGTGCACAAGACCCTGGCAGGTACTGGTGAGGGACGCGGGACGCGGGGGCTGCGCTGCCCCTCGGTGAGGGCAGGGGGCTGCGGGGCGCGTCCCGTCCAAGGAGATGCTGTGGGCGAGCTGGGCGCGGCGGAGGGAGCGACCCGGGGAGGGCGAGCCGGGACCCCGGGTCCCAGCCCCGCGAACCTGCGGAGCGGCTCTAGGCGAGCCGACTATTTTTAAAAAATAATTGTTATTAGCGTGATTCGTACTGGTCCCCCCGCGGCGGGCACCGAGGCGGGGATGCTGAAGGGGGGCGCAGCTTCGCCCATGTGAGAGCGACGAAAACGGGTGAAGTGGAGCTGTTCTCGCAGGTGAAGGAGGGATCCCCAGGCTCTCACTGAATCTTGTTAGCAGCTTGCTTTCGCCTCCGTCCCCCTCTTTATTTTTTTTTTTTTTTTTTAATAAGAAAAAAAAAATGCGTGTGTGTGTGTAAAAAAGCACAACTTTGTAATGTGCTTCGTTGTTCAGAGCCACCAGAAGAAAACTATTTGAAAGCAAGTCTGAAATGTTTGGTAGACTGCCATGGTTTAAACTGCCTTTTTAGTGAATTCTGCTCTTATACAAGAGATGTACAGATTCTTTTCCTTTGCAAGTTCAGAACTGTGGGGCTTTTTCCTCCTCAGAGAACCGATGTATAATAAAAGCAGTTAGTCTCTATAGAATCAGCAGGATTGAATTACTGAGCCCTTGCCAGTCTCTGTCTTCAGCTAGTTTGCTTTTATTTTCAGCTAGTTTGCTTTTATTTTCTGATTTTTGCAGAGCTCCTGCATTGTACCCTTTGTGCTTTGCAATCCCCTGAATAAAAAGGGTATTATTAAACTTATTTAAAGGAGCAGGAGGACCTATTGAACATACACACATGCCTCCCTGTAATCAGCCAGGGAGCTGAACATAGAAATAAAGAGAGGAATAGATTTGCATTTGGATGTGCCATTTATTGTCTTTGCAAAGAGAGGGTGCATGGGACCTTCAAGGCACAAAAGAAAGCTACTATGCTTGTGGTTGGGCTATGAACCTGTGATTAGATTTCTACTTGCATCTCCTCTTATCCTCTATTACATTTAAATGGGAAATTAGCTCCTTTCACAATAAGGAAGTTTTAATTTTTCTAAATACCTCCCCAGCTGGCAAATAGAAGCATTGTGAGGAGTGCACGACCTCGGAGAAAATTCATTTTGTGGGTTGCCTTCTCAGCTAGAGGCGATACCAAGGGGCACACGCAAAAAAAATCTGCAAGAGCCAGGGAAATAGCCTTGGGTCAAGGGGAGGTTACTTCAGTAAGGCGAGAACTTCCCAAAGAAACAAAAACATGTGTACCTGCTGGGCTGTGGGATCTGGCTGTGAGCGCTGTTCCAGAAGGCTGAGAATTGTATCAGCCATTCTGCCTATTGCTAGAACAGTCTCTCCTGAGCAGCCTTCGTAGGCACAGCCTCACACACGTGAAGTTAAAAAAAGGGATGACATCAGTTGTACCGCAGTTGTGTGATTAAAGAGTTCCTAGCGGTGCTTTCAAATGAAGTTGTTAAGAAAGAGGAAAAAAACCCTAAAGACTTGATTTATGCGGACCTCCCAACTCAAACATTGTTCTGGTGGCCTAGAAAATCTCCATCCTGTCCTGCCAGGTGGAGACTGTCTGTAAGGATCGCTTTGCTGGGGATAGTCCGTTCACAAACATTTGTCAAGTTGCGCAAGGCGAGAGCACGCAGGACGCTTGAGCACCGTCTGCTAACGTGCTGGGAGATGCTGAAATGTCTCCATCCCCCAAATTCAGCTGCGTGCGGTAATTACAGTCAACATAAGCCGCTAACCTGTGGCTGCAGAAGAGGTTTTGGATGCCTGCAGCATGGAAGTTTACAAATGTATTTTGTCGAGTTGGACACCGTTCGGCGGTTTTTCATATTGATGTGCTCGGATGTGTTGTTTGCCTTTCATTATCCAAATGGTATTACAGAAGGAAGCAGGTTCAGAACTGTTCTTGGAACAGTCCTCTTGAAAATTATAAGATTTTTCTGGAAGACTGAATTGTTGGATGAAATCCCATTTATAAATGCCGCGACTGTTTAGAACTACTCAAAGATAATCAATCAGAATTAAGTCTTTCCTCTTCTCTGTCCAAAATCCATCTCTTTCTTCACCCTGGCAAGACTGAGCAGTGCACTTTCACTCTCACTTTAACTCACAGAGGAATTGCCCTCCCCTGTCTCACGGAGTGAAGTCATGTGTTACAAAAAAAACACCCCAAACTAAAATTTGCCTGCCTGTTGTGTTAAATTGATTAACTGTAGAAGCCTACAGATGTTGTTCCACTTCTGTTGTTTTGTTCACTGTGAGTAGCTCAAGGTGGAAAATGTCTTTCCATTCTGATCCAAATGTAGAGGAAATGTGGGGGAACCTTCCTCATCTGGCTCCTGGAAAAGCCGAACAATCAGCGATTCAGGTTTTATACACAGAAATGGAAATAGCCTCCTCAAGTAGTGGAATTCAATTTAAAATCCTGTTGAATGCGGCTCAGCTCATTTTTATACTGAAGTTTGTCCAAATATATTTCCTGTGCTTGCTGCATTTTTCAATCCTTGCACATTTCCATGTAGTGATACAAGAGCACTCGCTGTCGGTGCCCGAGAAATCTGTGTCGGGAGCTTGGGAAACTTGGGCCTGCCCAGTGTCTGATGGTTAACACACAATGGATGAAGGCTTTGTCAAATTAACAGTGAGGTTTCTAACCAGAGTGGTGTTGAAATGAGTAATAGGCTAGGGCTAATGAAAGGCAGCTTCTATATTTGAACCGCTTGAGGAGGCATTTGAATGGAAAAGAGCGGAGATGTGTCAGATACGCTTAACAACGGTCCTGAGGTGGTGGAGGAAATCACTCTTATCTAGATGACAGCTCAATGATACATGACACATTCCTACAGCAGGATGGTTGCCTCCTGTGGCTGGCCTGACCTCGATGGGGGTGAGGAGGACCTCCTTGCCTTCGGGCTTCTCCGTGGTGCTGGCTTCTGCCACCAGCCACTAGCCCGTTGCCAATCCTTCCTTTGTCTCCAGTGGGAGAAGCTCCTGCTGCATTGTCTCCAGCACAGGGTGGGAATTTACACTTGGTCACAGGTGTTTTCTTGTCTCCTTCCCCTTACCACTGCCCTTTGTTTGAGAGGATTTGTGGGCAGGAGGTTAGGCAAGAGTGAATTCCTCATTACTGAGGCACCCTGCTTCTGTGTCTCCTACAGGTGATAAACTAGGTGTGCGGCATTGCCGCCAATGGGCAGAACATGTCCTGACCTGCAGAGTGGACTGGGAGGCTGTATGAATGGTGGTGGTGGATGGGTAGCATACTGTTATTGAGCTTTATGGCTTTGTGGCACCTGCAGTGCTCCACAGAGGAGCTGCTCTCTTGTGTTAACTCAGAGGTGAATGCGACCCCAAGCAGCACATGTCTGCACTCTGATATTGTGGTTGGTGCTGATTTCTCCATGCTAATTGCTTTCTGTGGCAGACACTTTGAAGAGGGCCAAAAAAATGGTTAGTAGCCATATAGGGGGCATGAAGCCTCCCTTGAAGAGGGGAGGCCAAGAGCCCAGTGGTACTTAAGGACTTGCAGACTGGGAGAGGTAAAACCTCCCTCTACTCAGCTAAGTCCTTACATGGAGCTGCAAGATGCAGGAAAAAGCAAGAGACAACATCTAAGACAGCTGGGCAAGCAGCAAGTGTCCTTGCAGTGCACGGCAGCTTGTCCTGGTGGAGTGAGCATGCACAGCTGCCGATGGGCAGGGCAGGAAGGAGGCACTCACTGGCTGAAGCACGAGTAAAGGCCTTTCCAGTTGCGATCCAGTTGTTGATCCTGGCCCAAATAGGGTCACTGGTATTTAACCAAGGAGCCAATTTCCCTTTTAAGAATCTGGCTGGGATCTGATTGCAGTGCTTCTCCCACAGCCTTCCTCACAACTGCAAGGAATACCAAGTATGAGTGGTATTTGTGTCTGGTAAACACAAGGGAGAATGGGGCTTATTCTGGCAGAAATTACTTCAATCTCTTATTTTCAAGAAATTATTTTGTATTCTTAAAGATGGTTTAGATAATTAACCCTTCCTCAGCAGTTCAGAAATACCAACTATGGACCCTCACCAGGTTGATGCTCCCATCTGCCATTCTTTTCCAAAGTGGTGATGGTTGTAGGGTCCCAGTTACAGTAGAGCTGCAGTGTAAGAATCGAGTAGCACAGATTATGTAGTGGAAAGACATGTCCCTGCCTCTTCCAGGAGCTAAATCCTCAGCTTCAAAGGGCATTTTTTTTTTGTAGATTCATCCTCTGGTCCCTCCTGCCCCTTTAGCTGCTAGTGATCCAATGCAGGGAGGAGTTCTCAGTGAGCAGGGAATTAGTTCAATAAATTGTTTGGTTTGGTTCCAGTCTGACTTGAACAAAACTACGAAATAACACATCAGGTTGTTCTGGTTTGAGTGAAAAAATGTACCTGTTCAGACCAGTTTTTGGTTTGGGTTTGGTTCAACTCTCATCAACGCTGATTACAGGTGTTAATCCTGCCTCAATAACAGCTCTATTTTGCCTGGTTTTCTGCCTCTTTTAGTCTGAGTTACGAGGTTTCTAGAGCCTGTCATTGATTTTGCTTCTGACTCCCTGCGTGACCTTTGAGCAAGTGGCTTTTTCATAGTCTCGCTTTGTGTGTAAGGGAGATAGGAAACATTTTGGTTCACACGGACATATGAGAGTTAATTAATTAACATGCAGGCATGAAGCATCTCCAGGAAGAAGGTCACAGAACTGAAAAAAAAAAAAAAAAGAGAGAGAGAGAGATTAATTCACTGCTTCTTTTGTAGCTTTCTGCTTTCCCACTTTTTGAAGGGAAACCTGTGAAACTGCTCAGCCTTCAATGTGATTTAGAGCTGGAACAGGTTGATCGTATACTGAGTACTATCTTTAACCAGCCTTGCACAGTACATACCCAAAAATGTGCTGCAGCCAACTGGCATGATTAATTCAGCGCTGCCACAGGCATCTCAGCTGTTGAGACTGGAGAAACAATTGCACCAGAGTGCAGGAAGGCATCACCTATCACGACGGTGCTAAGTGGAGCGGTGTGTCATGCCCCATGGTCGGTGTGCATTGCCAAGTGTGTCATTAAAGCAAGAGCTTTTTGTTGCTCTCCACTCTCATGCTGGATAGTGCTGGGCAGGTGCCCTCACTTCTGTTCTACTGTTTATGCTCTGGAGGGGAATTGCTTTACTAAGAGGTAGGATATCTGGCAAACAGATCCTTTCCCCTTTTATTTCTCTAGCTAATTGCTGCAGGTTAGAAGGACATGTGTGTCACCATCTGGCCCCGCTGTAGATGCTTAAAATCACACCCCTAAGTCTCTGTGTGTAGGCAAAACTCTTAGTGAGTCCTCACTACAGGCAAAGGAAATTGCTACTTCCTGACACGTTATAATTTGACAATCTATGGAGGTGCTTAAGTATGTTTAAGGTGTTTAACTTTAGGCAGTCAAATTTGAATGTGCGGGCATTAATGTTTACTTGACATGAAAAGGATGAGTCACCTTCCAGCTTATGCTGTGCTTCTCATTCTAGTACAGCTCCTCCTTGCATATCACATTCGATGGCTTTTCAGTCAGGAATGCAAAGGTCCTCTTTAGCTCCAGTGGGTTTAGCCTTCCAGCTCATTGAGTTTTGGAGTCCCGCTTCTGGACAGGCAGTGTCCCGCTGCACTGCTTGCCTTGAAAGGAAACGTTTTCCTTCTCATCAGCATCGCCCTGTTTACAGAGCCTATCGCTGAGGGTTGGCAGCTAAAATAAGAGGAGGCTTTCCCTAAGGTGGGGTGTGCATGTCACTGTGATGGATGTGGTGGGTTCAGGAGAGAAGAAGGGAAACAAAGTGCTAAACTGAGCAGGGGTGGAGCTAGCAAGAACCCAGGAGCAGGGGCTCACTTGCTGGGGTAGCTTCAAGAGCTGCAAGATGAGATGAGGCCAGGTGTGAGTCCCTGAAACACGTGCCAGATCTCATCTGGGCTTCCTTATGGAGAAGGTGCGTGCTATCTCTTCCATCTTTTCTCTTTTTATTTCCATCTGTCTTATCTCCTTTGTTTGTCTCCTTCTTGTGCCTGGAGCAGTTTGGCGTCCTTGCTCCTGTCATGGCATCCAAACCACAGGGCTGACTCACGACATGCACTTTCCCTGATTCTAATGAGCTCCTCAGCCACACGCTCACTTGGGGTGCCCTGGCATCAAAAATTACAGCTTGGCCAGTGAACCATTCTCCAGACTCTACCCAGAGAGCAGATGTATGCTGGGGGACCTGGCTTCTTGTCACATCTTGGGGAGGCTTTTCTGTGGTAGCTGGTGGAAATTTTGTGATGGCAGCATTTCCATTTGTTGTTCTGTCTTGTCACTTAGCTTCTGCACCCTTGCCCTTGGCATCACTAATCTGCTGTGTCCTGGAAGGCCCTGATGCTATGTCAACAGCCCATATTACTGCACTTGATGGCCCCAGTGCCATTAGGTGGTGAGGTCCTCCCACATCTCTGAAGACCTCCACATTCCACCTCTTTATGTGCTGCAAATGCAACAAGATTGCCCCAAGCATTAACTGGGGCAGTTTCTTTCTGGTGGTTGCTTAAATAAGTTGTATATCCATGGAAGGACATGCTTGGTGGGAAGGAGATGCTGTTTACTCTGGATTATTCCATGTCTTGATGATTGTATTTTTTCACTTCTATATGTTAAAAGACATGAATCACTGGCACCAGACGTCTGGTTGAAAGCTTTATCTCAGCATACCTGAGCCAGCTTTTCCCTTCAGACCTGGATGCCCTGTTGTCTCAATTACTGAGTGCTGGAACATTACATTCCTGGTGTCTGAACAGTTGAAGTGGGGCTTTGGGGAGCAGAGAGGGAGGGGAAAGTGATTTCTTGCTCATTAATTTGTTTTTCCCCTCTGTGTCCAGGGAGATCTCTTCCTCTGCTTTGTGTAAGCTGGTCTTGTTTTCCATGCAGGAGTTTTTTTTTTTTTTCTCTGTCACTTCCTTCAGACCTCTGGCAGTGGAGCAGCTCAGAGATCTACTACTGAGAGGATCAGACCCTTTCTCTGCTCCAGCAAAACCATGTGGTTTTTTCCTTTCTACACCAATAGGGCTGGTGTAAAGAAACTGAATCTCTGACTTCTTGCTTGCTACTGAAATTACACAGAAATATTCTTTAATGAAAGAAACATTTAACTGCATTTCAAAACTTTCTTTTGTGCAGCAAGGAAATCACATTTAAGATGTTTTTAAAGAACTATTGATGCTTTGAAGGGAGAAAAATGGGTAGAGCTGTGCTTGCAGAGTTGTTGGCTCCGTGGTTGGTGTAACAGATTCGGTTTTCTTGTTTCCCTGTGGAACCTTGGTAGAGAGGGCTGAAAAAGAGAAATTCAGCATTGAGACCATGTGTGCAGGGAGGGAAAGCTTGATGCCACATAGAATCATAGAATCAATAAGGTTGGAAAAGACCTCAAAGATCATCAAGTCCAACCTGTCACCCAAGACCTCATGACTACTAAACCATGGCACCAAATGCCACGTCCAGTCCCCTCTTGAACAACTCCAGGGATGGTGACTCCACCATCTCCCTAGGCAGCCCATTTCAATGGCTAACAACTCTCTCTGTGAAGAACTTTCTCCTCACCTTGAGCCTAAACTTTCCCTGGTGCAGCTTGAGACTGTGTCCTCCTGTTCTGAAGATCCCTTCCAACATTAGATCCCCACTTGCAAATTGCCAGCTGTCAGCATGTGGAATGAGTTCCCTCCAGGTGGTTTACACCAGCATTTCCCCAGGATGAGTAGTAGAGACAGACACATTATGGTGTAAAAACAAACTGATCCAAATAAAGACAAAAGGAAAACTGCCTTGCTAGTGATGCCCAGTTCATTATTCAACACTGTGTAACACAGTAATGTTCCACTTTAGAGTTTAGTACATCTGCCTTGCTCTATTTATACTGTGGTCTTGAGTGTTTATCACCTTCTGCTAATGGCAGCAGAGCATTTGCCACAAAAACTTAATTATTTGTCTTCTTTGAGAGGGTGTTTTTCCTGATTAATATCTTCCTGAGAGCATAACACATAGCGGTGAGACTTTTATACTTGGGAATTGTCCTATTTTAACCACCCATTTGTCGGTGATTTCAGGTTTCTTGCAGTGATGACATGAAGTCTTAAGGCTGTGCGGGAGAAATAGACAGAACACAAAAAACCCTCCAAAGCTCTGTTTTTCAGTCGGTCAAGAGAGAATTTCCCTGAGCAAAAGTTTGCCACCAGGTTTCCAAAAGCCAAGGGGAAAAAAAAAGTTGTTTAATTTTTGCCTTCCTCCATAACTCAAATGTTAAATCTGCCTAGCCCTGCCTCGACAAGCCGAAGGTAAAAGATAGAATATCCCATTTGGCAGCAGAGAGGAAGTAATTTCATTCAGGTTTATCTCGCTTTCCTCAGCGGTGACTAGCACTGTGGCAACAGCTTTTCTCAGCCTGTTATCTGTTTTGGTCTCATTGGGACATCAGCTTCTCAGCTTAATGTGTTCTGTAATTTATGGAGTGGAGTTCAAAAGTTATCAGTCGGTGTAATGCTGAGGTTGAAAGCATAATTCCTAATGAGGGGAAATTGCTATTTCTTGGGGTCTTGAACTTGACACAGTTGAATAGAGGTTTTTTGGTTTGGGATTTTTGTTTTGTGCTAACAGCAAACACTTGGTGCTTCAGCTCTCTCTGGTCCAGTGTCTTAGTGGTAGCCAAAAATGCTGCTAAGAGGAGCAGCTGGGAGGCTGTGGTGCATTAGATTTTTTTAGGAGGAGACAGGATCAGGACCTCTGAATATGTGCTCTCCAGAAGGCAGCTGGACAGGTTGACACTGATGCAAAGCCTTGGTGGAATACAGTAGATTGCAATGTCTATATTACTGGAGGTCTTAAAGAACAAGTTTGTTGTTCATCAGCTGGTAATGGCATTAGTAGCTCTGGTCCCATCACAAGGTAAGGGTGAGCCGGATTACCCCTGCAGGCTCCTGCCGAAGAAGTGTGCCCCCAAGAAAATCTCTTCTGGGGGTGGGTCTAAAACTCTTGAATATTTTGTGCTACAGGTGAAAGGGTTTCTAAGCATGACAGCTGAAACAATTTACTAACTGGCTGTTGCTTCACTTTTAGTGAGAAAGAGCATTGGCAGGTATATTGTGTGGAGGTAACTTTCATATGACAGTTCCTGGGCACAAACTATACAATGGAAAGACTGTTCAGGTGGTTCAACTTTATCTGACTATCAGCACTGGATTTGCCCTGGAGCACAGTGCCCCTTGGGAGTCCATGGCTGGCTGGTGAATGTAGCCCTGTGCAAGACAGGCTGAGGACAAGTCTGCACAAGAGCCTTAGTAGAGAGGGCTGAAAAATAAGTGTGGAACATTGAGACCATGTGTGCAGGGAGGGAAAGCTTGATCCCGGTGGAGCTTCCTTGCACTTGCATGGAAGAGGGCTTGCGGATATTTCAGTATGCCAGGAGTTTTGGTTGATCTCTCCTGGAAAGGAGATGTCCTCTGAAGAGCTGGAGGCAGATCTTCACTCAGGCATCTGATTTGTGAGTCTTAAATAGCAATTACTGGGTGATTTGTCAGCAGCAGAACAGCACTGCTTGTGCTGCTGATGCGATCAAAGGGAGAGGGTGAGAAGGATGGATGCTTAGCAAGTCACAGTTTCAAGGAAATCCATCTCAGTTAGTTTATAAAAACTGATCTTACCCGACAGACCCTATAGGGGGCTTCAAATACCACAGCCTCCAACAGCAGTCTGCACTGAGTCATGCCTGGGGATTGCTGTTACCAGGGGATATTATGAGGGCTAGCAAAAGACAGAGCGAGAGACAACCACACACAGGCACGCACACACGAGACCAAATGCTGTTCAATATCTAAAATCAATCTTCTGAGTTTGGGTGCTGTTTCCAAAAACGTCTGAGTGGCTTGGGGCAGACTTGGTCTGATTGCAGTTTGTTATGCCCACCAGCAGCACCAGTTCTGCTGCTCCGCGGATTCTGGCCTCCGATGGATGGACTCGGCAGCCGCCTCCCAACACAGGAGAACTTACGTCTCTCCTCCCCTTGTAGTTCAGAGATTTGGCAATAATTGTTTTTATGTAAGACCTTTTGTCTTCATGGCCTTGTGCAGGAAGTGAGATGGATTTATTATTTTTTTTTTTTCTGAAGTGAGACTGCCTTCTTCCAGATTAATTTAGCCTATTGCTTGCGTTATCCCCTCTGAAAAGGCATGTGAGCGTGCCAAATACCAGTGTCTGCACAGAGATACTGCCAATAATGAATCTGCTGGCCATTTGCACCCTGCCTTGCTCCAAAATAACTTTCATGTCTAGACAAAGGATGCAGCTCACCTGCAAGGCTCGGCTGCCCGCTCTGTTTGTTTTGCTATTGCATAGTAATTAAGATCTTAATTTGTTTTAAAGGGTTCCCAGCACTGCTTCTGCAACCCCAATGTTTATGTAAGAGAGAAAGAGAAATTCATAATTTATTGGATTTGTTTGTGTTCTGCTGGGATTATTCATTGGAGGAACGTACCAAGTGAGTTGTTGTATCCTAGTAACCAGCTGTGGCTGCTTTCCTGTGCATAATCTTTATAGTTTAAGTTGACCAGCCAAATCTATAAGGGAAAACTGGAGTAAATTAAATTTATCCAGGCAAATAATTACAAGGAACAGAGAGCTTTTTGCAGGTGAGAGAGAACATTCCTCCCCCCCCATTTAACTACATAATAATCAGATTGACAGATGCTGTCTGGAGAGTCTGATTTTACCAAGCAGAAAAATAATGGAAGTTTGAGTTGTTGCCAGCTACAAAACTTCATTTGGTTAATGTTCATCATCAATGAATTGGTCAAAACAGTCCTTAGCTTCCTCAAACAAGCAATGTGATGGCTTCCAGCACTTCAGGTCACTGTCAGGTCTTGGGTGACAGGTTGGACTTGATGATCTTTGAGGTCTTTCCCAACCTTATTGATTCTATGATTCCTAATAGCAATGCAGATTATTTCCCCTTCTGTGGCTGCCAGGGTGGAGAGCTCGGGGTGGGGGGCCTCCCATGACTTGTAGCTCCCAGATCAACTGCTGGCTCCTCTGCCTCATGAGGACGCTGTGAGGCTTCATTACCAAAATATTTCGTGAAGCCCTTTTCCCCTGAAATACCAGGCCCATGTGGAACAGCTGGAGTTTATCACTTAATAGAAGCATTCACATTTTTCTCCTTCAAAATGTATTTATATGAAAAAATAGCCCCCATTCAAAATGGACTTTTGAGGGATTGTGTTTCTTTGGAAGGGCTTCTTGCTCCTAGAAATATTTAAAGCCAGTTGTAGAAGCAAAACAAAAATGGTGCTTCCCAGCTCCATGAACATGTTTGCTATTTCTCCCACCCTCTTCAAGCATTTAGCTGACCATCTCTAAGCAGAGGGCAAAGGCACATTCCTCCCAGAGAGGTCACAACTGCTTCTCAGTTTAAAACAAACTCTTTTCAAGCCTCCTTTTTGTATGCATTCCTATTTAGTCAATGTTTATACACCCGTGCAGGCAACCTGCACTCCTGTAAATACTGAAACCTATGGGCACGCCTGTAGGCTCAGTCACCAAACCTCACCAAGCAGCCCTTAGCTAGGTGCTCAGATTTCTTTCATAAGACAGTCCCAGAAAGAGGGAAAAGTGTTCCTTGTGTGCCTCTGGATCTTACTGTATTTTCCCCTCCCCAGTTTGTTCCCTGTCTCTTGTCTCTTGAACCTAGCCCTGCACTGGGGAGTCATTTCCCCCTCCTTTCCAATGGTCTTACAGTGATGGGCAGAAATGTTAGGGCCATGCTGAGGACCTTTCTGTGGTTATATCGCTATGTTTTCCCTTTCTGGGCCTATATTCCTGTTCTGATCCAGGACATCACTTTAAATGGTTGCTGCTGTGCATCTGCAGCCATCCTTCATCACCACAGACTCATCAGCTCAGGTCTCTGCCCTACCAACTCAACACTTTCCCAAAGCTCTTCCTGTCTTTTTCATCATCTTTATCCCTGGGGCTAACAGCGGTGCTGGGAGCAGTAGTTGTGACTTGTCTGTCTTTGTGGCAATGACAGAGCAGCTGAAAGAAGTGATGCTGCCTTATAGATCACCATTGTGTTGCCTTGGAGGGTTGTAGGTTTGGGAGCATGAAGTGCTCTTTGTCCAGGGAAGTGACCATTTCTCCAGAGAGGTGTTTGGGCAGGTCACAGTCGATGGCAGAGGGGGTGTAGGCACAGCAGTGCCTGGGATCCGCTCTGGAGAGCAACCCCAGGACTGTGGTGGTTGTGAATGATGGAGACAGACATGCCTGCTGAGCTCCATCCTTCTGGTGGCCCCAGGTGCACACACTGCACTGGGGCTTTGTCCAGTGTGGACATGTAGGTCTGTCAAAGGAGGAAATCTCCCCATCCAAAACGCTGTGCTCCTGCCCTGCCATCACAGGATGGGGAGCTGCAGAAACAAAATCCAAATTCAGCGGTTAGTGCTATGAAACATGAGGCATCAGTGCGAGGCAGGTGGGAAAGATGGAAGGAAAGGGCTTTAGGTACAGGCCTGTGCCTTGTGCAATATTCAAGGAATGCTGTTCCCATGCTGGGGAAGGCTCCCAGTTTTGCCTCTCTGTCTTGGAGAGGTTCAGGGCTTGGCTGGGTCTGCTCTGGGAGGTGGTGGTCTGCTGGTATTGCCTCACCAGCAGCTCCTCCTTGTTAGGCACCACCTCAAGCTAGTAAGATGCTGTTTTGCAGCACCTTGTGTTCTCCAGGCAAAGGAAGACTTGCAGTCAGACAGCTTTTATATGCCATTAATACACGACCATATGGCACTGCCTGTGTGCGGGTGAGGGCTCCTGTTGGTTTAGCAACGGCATGAAATGTTTCTGATATTGATCCTACTTGACCAGAGTGGCCTAGAAAAAGGGACACAGGAGGGCATGCTGCTGTCTTCCTGAGCTCTGCGTGGGTAGGAAGCTGAGCTGGAAAGCGTCCCTGAATTTGCTGTGGTCAGGCAGGCACACGTACTCCACCCTGAGCTGTCGATGGTCAGAAGGTTTGCTGGCCCCACATCCCAGGTTCTGTCTGAAATAATTCTGGTGTGGTGCTAATGAAGGGGCTTTCTCATTGGTAACCAGTGGCTTCAAGCATATCTCAGCAGGCAGTGAAACATGGGAAACATAGGAAATAGGAGGAATAAGGAAGGCTTGACAGGGGCAGGCTTTTAGGGCATAGTGAACATCCCAGGGTGATGCTGAAGACAGGCTGTGCCAGTTCCTGGCCCTTTTCTCTCCTAGTATCTGCCACAAGCAGTTCTTGAAAGCAGCAAGCTGATTTTGCCGACAAAGGGTGATGAGTTTGACTTTGGTGGGTGCTCTGGTCTGTCTGTCAGGAAGAGCTCAGATGTACCAAGGCTCATGCACACCTTCCTGTGGCACACACAGCACATTAGTGCTGGAAGTCCTCCATGGACCTGAGCTGACAGATCTGTGCCAGAGTGGGCACTGGCCACCACCAGTGATTTTCAGTGTTATTTTTAGATATCTTGAGCAGAGTTCACTTAATCTGAAGCCAGGTTCCAGACATGCTGGCAGACAAGGGGTTGGGTGGATGGGAGTATGCCCACTCTGCATGAATGTGCCTTTCTGTGGGATGCAGGGAGGTATCACAGTATCACCAAGGTTGGAAGAGACCTCAAAGATCATCGAGTCCACCCTGTCACCACAGACCTCATGACTAAACCATGGCACCAAGTGCTGCATCCAGTTTTGGGGAAGCTGAGCCTCTCACCTTCTGCCAGCAGCAGATCACTGCAGTGATTGAGTTGCTTAGAAGAGGGCTTTCCTGATTCTCTTCTAGTGACTGCTCAGGTTTGGTATTTCAGGAAGGAGCTGTGTGAGCAGTGGCAGCTGTAGTGCCCAGTGGATTGGTGACCAGGGGGAAGCCCATGTGTGGCTCCATTTTGATGACTTCAGGGTTTTTGTACATCCCCTTTTCGGCATATTTCCAGCTCAGAAGTCCCTGGGAGATGATGCAAGTGGGATCTGTAGCATGTGAGACACCCAGTGCATCTATTCCAAAGAGACAACATGCAGCCATGCTGCTGCCTGTGTTTTGCTGTGGCCAGAAGCAACAGGGGCTCTAAGCTGTCAACAGCTAATTGTATAACTTTTTCCTGGTAATAAAATTTTGTTCTGCCAAAAGATTAAAAAAAAAAAAAGAAGAAAAAAAAAAAAAAAAAAAAAAAGAGCCAGAAGAACCACCCAGAGAGACACAAATTGTTTCTCTCCACAGTTTTTCATGTGTGATTTATAGGTGTGCTCTTCCAAATAAATCCAAACAAGGCCAGCGAGTGACCGAATTGAAGTTTGATTTGGCTAATCGAAACAAGCGCCATCTGGGTGGGAATGGGAGGTTTCAGGCAGATGTTTGTGCTGTTTCATGTGGGATTGCTGAGAATTCCAATTCCAGAGCTACTAAGGAATGTGCTGTTTGACTATACAGTGGGGTTTTATAGGTGCAAATGCCTCACGAAGAATGCAAACCAATAACACAGCCATAAAAAATAACAGCAGCCAACAGCTCTGCAGTGAGCTGGTTTGAAGTTTACTTCACTCGAAGTTTACCACTTAAGCTCCACCTTAAAAAAGGTGAGAAAATATGATGGAAAAACACTACTTTATATTGCCTGGACCTCCTCTGGCAGGCAGATGTCCATGGGTGATCACTGTTAGGTTGCAGAGCTGTTTGCTTGCTGTGTAGTTCACACATCTCTTGGGAGCAATTCATGAGTCTGGAGGAGGGATTGGGGAAAAAAAAAAGGCTTTGGCCTTTTTCTTGCCAAAAAAAAAAAGCTGGCATTTATCTTCAACCATGCAAGGAATTGTCTCTCATCTCTAGATTTCTTTGGTTCACCTGCCTTTATCATCTCTTGGCTGTGGTACCACAAAGGGAATGCAAATGGAGAAGAACGCTGATGTTGACTTAGGTGTGCTCAGATCAGATCCCACTGGTGTTAAGAAGATTGACGTCGAGGCTTAAAAATAAACCTCTCTTGTCGTCCTGGTTGCTTAAATCCTTTTTGTGTTGAAACAATTGAAGACAGTTGCGATGAAGAAAGGGGCTGAGGTCATTGTGTGTCCAGTATTGGTATGACTGTATTTTCTTTTGTTTGGACAGTTTAATGTCTCGAAGTGGCTCTTGTTTCCTCTTGTTAATTCCTGTAAATGCCATGGAAAAGGATCTCGCAGCTTAGCCATACAGCAGCCAAGTGTTGCACAACCACCTGCCTCTCGGACTGGCTTCGTAGCTCAGTGGAAAACTATGCATTTAGAAAGAAGACTTCAACTAAGGAAAAAGGGATGCATCCCTTTTTTCAGTATTATGTTTTCCTCTGTTTCTGGGCCAGCAAAGAATGATGATTTTAACTTCCCCCCTTTCTTTCTTTGAAAGATTTTGGGCTCTATTTCTGAAGATGTACTGTATTTAACCCTCCCCCCCCCCCCCCCAGCTTATTTGTCTGAACACTAACTAAACCAGTGAACAAAATATGTGATATTGCTGTACAGTCTGGACTGTACATGAGTGGAGTCACCAGCCCTTCAGATGACTTGGAAAGAGACTGGCCAGTAAATTTATTTAAACTCTTCCTGCTGGGAGAGTGTTTGCCTCAGGCATCAGCCCACCCAGGCCAGGCTGGACTCAGCCCCTGTGCAGTTACCTATAACCCATTAAAGATCTTGCCACCGCAGATCCTTTGTGTTTTGTGATGCCTCCAGGGAAACTAGCCTGGCAGAATGAAAGAGCTGTGCCTCCCCTCAGCCCCTGATTTAATTATAACCAGTTATTCCCATCTCTTTGCCCTGTTCTGGATTCTTTACATATTGTTTGAGAAAAGCTTAGTGGAGTTGCAGCCTTTGTATACATAAAATATAGGATGATTGAAGACCTGGCCATGTCTTTATTTAGCTTCCTCAGCCATGCATTCCTCCCAAAGCATTTTCCCCTCTTGCTGCCAGATCACTGTTTAAACTGTGTGTAAATATAAAAGGAATTGTGAACAGCGTTTAACAACGCTATGCCATGTTGGGAGCAGGGCTTGCTGGAAAGAACATCTTCCTAGAGGCCTTTTCCCCTCTTTTCCTGTGGCTTTGCACCTCCCTTAGGACAGATAAAAGCCCTGTATGGGTGCCACCGTTAAGTCTAATGGCTCTCCGGTTATCCACCCCTGTTTGGACTGAAATAGCTCCACCATTTTTCCCTTTTCAGCCGAATTCTTTCCTGTCTTTTGAGTGCAGAGAAATCATAATCAGGAGAGAAAATAAAAGAGAGACCTTAGAACCACTATGAAGAGAGGAGATAGAGACGAAAGAGGCCTCTGTAACAAATCTGAAGCAAAGGAAAGCAGCAGGTTTTTTGCTTTATCATAAGGTTTTCCTGGAAGAAAGCTGAATGGCTCTCTGTTCTGCATCTGCAGCATCATTCTGAGTGCTGAGCATAGAATCATAGAATGGCTTGAGTTCGAAGGGACTGGCAGGGGGGTTGGAACTAGATGATCCTTGTGGTCCCTTCCAGCCCTGACTGATACTATGATACTATGACTTGAAAGCTCATCTAGTTCCCTGCCATCGGCAGAGACACCTTCCACTAGACCAGGCTGCTCGAAGCCTCATCCAGCCTGGTCTTAAACATGTCCAGGGATGAGGCGCCCACAACCTCTCTGGGTAACCCATTCCAGTGTCTCACCACTCTCATAGTAAAGAACTTCTTCCTAATATCTACTCTAAATCTACCCGGCTCCAATTTTAAACCGTTGCTCCTTGTCCTTGCATGTGTCCCTCGCCAGCTTTCCTGTAGGGCCCCTTCAGGAGTCTGAATGCAGCTATGTGGCCTCCCCAAAGCCTTCTCTTCTTCAGGCTGAACAGAGCCAACTCCCTCAGCCTGTCTTCATAGGAGAGGTGCTCCAGCACTCTGATCATCTTTATGGTCCTCCTCTGGAGCCTCTTCTGTCCTTGTTTTGTGGGCTCCAGAGCTGGGTGCAGTACTCCAGGTGGGGTCTCACAAGAGAAGAGTTAGAGTGGCAGAATCATCTCCCTTGACCTGATGTTGTGATGCAGCCCAGGAGACATTGGGTCTTCAGTCTCTCACTTCACCTGCAGCTTCTCTTCCTTTGTAGTCCTTATGCTGGACAATTTCTGTGCTTAAGGGAAGGTTTTCTTCTGTTTTTACTAAGTGTGGAAAACATGCTCAGCTCCTAATGCTTCTGGGCTCCAGCATCATGCACCGCAGCTCAGCAGTAGCATGGTACAGGGGGTACACAGCCAGCTGGGGAGGGCTCTGACAGCACATCTCAAGTGCTGGCCTTTTCCAGATGTGCTTTTTGGAGGTGTGAAGGGTGCAGGTATAAATGGTATACAGTCTGAATTCAGAAGGCTGAAGATAAGGTAAATACTGTCTTGTATTCAGTATTCATGTGTGTTCAGAGAACAACACATGGAAAGTGAAGTTACCACTGCTGCTTTTCCAATCCTTTTTCTCTCACTGGTGCAGTGCTATGATGCTCCTGGTCTGTAGGGGATGGGTGGGTTTCCTGCATCAGAGAGACAACAAAATTCTTTCCCTCTTTTTGTTCCTGTCTGTACTGGAAGCAACACATTGGCGGGCCAAGGAAAGGTGTGCCAAGCTCCAGCACTCTTTCCGTGAGCCCTGTATTGAAACCATAGGATGGAATAGAATTGCTGCTCTGAGGGTAATAAAAGGGAATGCATTTCAATCTCCAATTTTATTTAAAGCCATTAACATTGGAATGACATGGTCACTATTTATAAATCCCCAGTGCAGATGACTTGGTACAGCTGGTCAGAAACAGGGAGCCTTATTTGCATTAATAGTCCTTACGTGCTCCCCTGGCAGCGAGGGAGGAGGGTGAGGGCATGGACCATTTCAATGTCAGTGATTATGCCACTCACATGTTCTTGTAACTCTTCAACAAATCACAGTCAGGGTTGGAAGAGGAAAACATAACATAAAGCATTGCTGTGAAAACCAGTTCTGAGCTGTTTATGCTGTCTGTAGGCGAAAAGTTGTTTTGGAAGCGAAGAATTAACGAATGGAGAGGAACTGGGGACAAGGAGGCAAACCCAGGTTAATTTTTTAATCTGTGAAAAATATTCTTACTAGGATCTTTGGACAGTGTGATTAGTCAGGAACATACAGTGGGTGTCCTGCAGGCACAGCAATGGAGTCACTCCCCACCTCTAAAGCAAGAGTAACATGGTGGCCTCAAGCCTGGAGGGACCAAGGAGCACACTCTGATACAGCAGGGTTTTGGGGGTCTCTTGGGTTGCTCCTAAGTGTGTTTGCAGTCTCTGCTGCCGCCCTGGAGTAGGCTTGGAGCAGGGTGGAAGGGCAAAGGATCTCTGAGACAGACTTCAGTGGCACAGCATCCTGTAAAGATAAGAATATCTGTCTTGCTTCCCTGAAAATCCATGTTTGAGCCATGCTGCAGAGCACTGAAGCCACTGAAGGCAGTGTGTTCCTCTAATGACTATAGGATCATTAAGGAAAAAGCACCTGATGCATGTACTGTGGGACTGTCCGTCAGTCAGGCTGCAGAAGAAGGAAGTGTGCAAGGAAACCGGTGTTTGACATAACGGCAAAGCTACTGTTGAAATGATATCCTTGGTCTTCTAAACTAGGTTTAACTTACCTTGAGCACAACACACTTGATTAAAAAAAAATGATGCATTAGAAGATGGCAGTGGGCTTCAGACCTGCCCAAAGTAACAGCCAGTGGAACAAAATAGGTTAGTATTGTAAATCCATGGAAACTGGATCTCATTTCATACAGAAATGGGTTTCCAGTGGGTTTGGCGATTTCCAAAACCTGCCTAGATGTGTTCTTACACAACCTGATTTAGGTGTACCTGTCTTAGCAGGGGTGTTGGAATAGATGACCTCCAGCAGCCCCTTCCAACCCCTACCATTCTCTGGTTCTCTGATCCTCTATGTTTAGTTAATCAAAGCAGAACACAATCACCCTAGAGGACATGAAGGTTTTCATCTGTATCTCTGGTCCTCTCCTCCCATCTTTGGGTCCCCAGCTGAGTTCATTACAGATCAATCCACCCCACTGTGTTACATCTTTTAGTGCTCTTTGGTACTTTATTGTCTGTTTCTAGAAAACAATTAAAACAATAAATCACATAGTGCATATTTTTATTGTAGACTGCCAGGCTGAGCATTTAGATGTGGAAAATACTTCATTTCCCAACCTAGCAGCCCTCAGAAACCATTTGTGGAGTTGCTTAAACGGATGTCAACCGCTTGCTTCTTACTGCTTATGATCATGTCCCAAAGCTATGCTATGGACTCTGAGTGTAGGACTGGAAGATAAAGTGGGCTGAGGAGCAATCTGCTCTCCCCAAGTTAAGCTTAGCTTTCTAAAGAAGGTAACAATTTTGTAAAACCATAATACATCAAGTAAGAGGCACAGGTTTGCTCTCCTGGGGCATGGAATCGAACATGTTGCACGTGCAGCACATTAGTGAGAACACAGTCCAGCAATTCCCGATAAAAGCTGTAGTAAGAGAGGCTGACTGATTCTTTTTGACAGGATGCTTTTGTCTTTAGCCAGTAGCCAAAAGTTCCATCTAGTTTTGCATCCCATATTTTAGGACTTTCAAATCCCTGACATCATTCAAAGCTCCTTGGCTCATGAGCTGGGCTTTCTGACTGACATGAGCCAGTGGACTGGGGTGTCAGGCCCGTGTAAGGGATTACAATAAGCTGTGCCATTTCCAAGGCTCCTCGTCTATCATGCAGCTCCTTTCATCGCTCCTACCAGAAGACTTAAGCAGGGATTATGGCATGAACCCTGCCTTTCTACCAGCCTGCTCCCTCTCACTCTCACTCTGTCTCTCATTAACCAAGTCTAAGAATTTGTGACTAGAGTTGCAGACTCATTGACCCAGATTTGCTAATAATACGAGGGGGAGGAGATTCCCCCCCCCCCTCCCGTGCTTCATCCCTGACTTTTGTGTATTCTGAGTGCTATTTATATGCAGAACTAAAAGCCTGTAATAAAGATGGGGCCAGCTTTGCAGTGAAATTCATGACTGCACTAAGTGAGAGGCACAACAGGAGAGAGAGAGAGAGATGGCGGAAGAGCAAAATGGAGGTGAGCGTAGGTGGACTTACCTATACTCACAGACCCAGCAGAAGGTTTTTGATAGCATGCCCTGCTTCTGCAGCCTGATCCACAACACTGTATTGGTTTAGCTCAGGGCTCCTCGCTTTGCTGAGAACCACACCATCAAAGTCATGTGCCAGCTTTCTTCTTGTCAAGTTTGATTTCCTTTACCACCAAAAAGCAGAAGGTCTGAAAGTGGGTTGGGAGAGTATTCCTGCCTCATCTGGGAGAGCACTGACTCTCCCTAGGCTGTGGGGCTCTGTGATAGCTTCTAGGTCATGGAAGATTTGCCATCAGCACTTTTCATCCATGGAGCAGACCTTCTGTCATGGTTTATTTTCTGCTTCGAGCCAGCTGGTGGATCTTGGAGAGAGACATTGGTGTTTGAGCTGCACACTCTGTCTTTTGGCTCCGATGCTGGTGTCATGATGTGACATTGGTTAACCAGCAGAGCCAAGACCTGGTGCTAGCTTTCATGTCAAGGCAACTGTTCTTCTAAATGATGTGGCTGAACTTTGTGTTCGCCACTGGGAGGAAGGGGCTCAGTTTGAAAGAAGTAGCAATGCAGGAGTTCATCTAATTTCTTGAGGGCATGACGGGAGACAGAGAATGAAACAGCCTTGAAAATACTGCTGAGTCCTTCTGGAATTGCCTGTGTTTGCTGGTTTGAGAAAAGAGATCAGAGCAAAGGGATTTTGCCTAGTGTTGTTGGCAAATACTGCTCTGCTTTTATGGAGGAACACCTAGCAGACAAGAATAACTGTGTCACTAGCCTCTGCCTAGACAAATGCATTTTAGCATTTCTTCTTTCAAAATCACCCATAGAGTATTTGGTTTCAAGCCTTAGCCACAGAAGCAAAGAGGCTTTCCTCACTCACAAATCCTCCTGGAGACATGCACAACTTGGTTTTTCTTTTGAGCTAAAGTCAATCTATGGTTTTGGATTTCCCCTGACAGCTTTCCAGTGACAAATGTTACATGTCCATTAGATGCGTGCAGCAAGAGTCGCCTCAGTGCTACAGCACACCTTCTCTTCATGAAAAAACACCAACTTCTGTCTTTCCTCCTCCCTTCTTCCCAAATTAGTCTCTTCAAAAATGTTACATTTTCTGCAATTCATTACAGGCTCTTCAGTCCCCACTTAAAGCCTCCATTTCTATATCACTCTCATGCAGGTGAACCATGTAGGATGCTTTAGCTCGCCTGGAAATTTGTCTCCTGTTAGAGGACCAGGCAGAGAGACCTTCACATCAAAGCAGGGCTCTGGACAGGTCATGCAAGCCACAGGAATTTAAATGTGGGAGATTCATTAATTGTCAAGTTGAATTTGCCAGTGTTTGAGCCAGCAGGATGCTTGGAAATGAGGCCAGTTTTTCGTAGCAGCCTTAGAGTGGATTTCATAGTCTCACCTCGAAATTCATACTGGTGAGCATGGAACAAGGCGTCACCAGTGCTTCCTGCAGAGATCCCCGACACATTTTCTGTATTTAAAGCTCCACAAATGTCTAGGCAGTGCACCAAATTTGTATGTGAACAGATTTTTATCTCTTTTTCTCAGAAGATAAGATCGTGTCAGAGCAGAATCCTGTTTCGTGTTACTGTTAAGGTTCGTTATCTGCAGCAACAGCCTAGCCTGCTCCTTCCAGCCTCCAGCAAGGCTCCAGCCCACACGCCCAGGGCCAGCTGCATCGTCTCCATCATTACAGATGTGGTGGGATGAGCATGGTGAGGACCCTGCTTTCACTGGAGCATGCTGTGACTGGCTTTCGATCTGTGAGGGCTGTTTCTAGAGCTTTGCAGTCATGCAGTAAACTTGACCTTGTTGTCCCCACCTGCTGGGGTTTTCCTATTCCAGAGCAAAAGCTGGCTGCCTCTTCTCTCCAGATGTCTTGTTTAATGTTCAACAGGGTTGTTGCAGCAGCAGTGACCTGGTATCTACTGTAATAGGAAAAAGTTCTAATGTCACAGATAAAGCAGTGGCCATAAAGATAAGACACAGGTGTGTCAGGTGGATTCCCTTTTGCCCGTGCAGTGGGTGCTAGCAGATAGATTTCAGGCTGAACGCTGCTACCTTTCAGCCCTTGAACAACACAAGGAGACTCTGCTCCAGATGCCTGCTGGACAGCTGTGTCTCCTTGAGCTGTTGACTCATGGGGTAATGGTCTCAGGAATTTCTGTTCCTTTGATTGATCTAGTATGAATCTTCATTTGGCACCGGGCTGCCCCATATCTGTCTTGCACATCTTTTGTCATGAATTTAGTTGAAAGAGGTCTTCAGGAAAGGCTGTGAAAGCCAGGGATTGCCTTCTGGTGCAGCAGAGTAGAGTTAATACAGGCTGTAAATTTACCTATGGAGCATCGAGAAAGCAGCACTCTCTTTATCCTTCTTTGGCTGCAGGCTGCCTTTGCCATAGCTCTGTGCTGTAGCTGTGGTCTCTTTGAATGCTATTCTCTTCTCCCTCATTCTAGGGCTTTTTGTGGCATCACTCCTGTCCTGGCTTGTGAGGGCAAGTGAAGATAAGATTGGTCTGGCTTAAGGTCAACTCCCCAGTTGAGCAGCCTCCTCTGCCCCACTGCTCAGACAACAGCAGCCTTGGAGAGGGCTCTTGTCTTGAATTTTGTCTGCTGCTGTTGGTGGGATTAAAATGCCACAGCAAACCTGAAAATGTTTATTTTTAGAACTGAAACTGTGATAAATATGTGGCATTTGTCCAGTCTGCCTGCTGTACCTTCTTGAAATGCAAAGTGTATGTTTGTGAAAAAGGCTCTCTCCAAAGGTCAGTGCAACCTTAAGGCATGAATGTGCTGGCCCTGTGGAAAGCAGGTGGAGTATCAGTTGTGCCATAGCTGTGAGCAGCTGAGATCATGGGTGCCCATAATCCAGATCTATATCAGTGCAGCCCATCTGGATGGCAATGCTGCCTTCCAGGCAAGGTTTCTTTTGCAGGCTTCAGTGAGGAGTCCCACACCATACTTAGTCCTTCATTTTTCTCATCCATTTTCCTGGCTCACTTCACATTTGCTGAAGCCCTGCTTGTGCATTTGAGGGAGTCATGCTGTGAGCATCATATTTGCTGTTGGTGAGAGTAGGGATGACAAATGGAAAACTCCGGAATGAAAAGAAGCAAAATGCTGGACATGACCTCAAGACATCACCCCAGGAGGCCCTGTGGGTTCATGTCCCACTTGATGATCTAGCCAGCCTGCAGACATGTTTAGAGAGCTCAGGGATTGAAGTATTTGAGCGTCTTACCTTTTTTTACCCTTTTAGCTTCCTGAGAGGTGGAAGAATTCTATTGCTGTCTCTTAGGCAGGTAACTGAGGCATAAAGAGAAGAAATAACTTCCTCAAAGCATTGTATGAATCCCATAGCTGAAAAGAGAGTTGACATAGCTCTTAGCTGCCTGTCACAATATCAGGAACCCTTGGGTTTGGTGACATTTCTGCCACCAGCTTGACTATCATTATTCCACTGTTGGTCTTTTGGGTAGGAAAGCACAGACAGAAGAGGGGAGGGTCTGAAAAAATAGCAGAGGGACTGAAACGTGATCCATACTGTGGAAGCCAAGCTGCAAATGAGGGCAATTCAAAGGCACAAACATCCTGTTGAGCTTGCCTAGTCCCCGCCAGTACGTAATGAGTAAAGCACATGCCCAGGTTTAGCTTCAGGCGTGTTTCAGTGGGAAAGCTCTGCCGCCCCTGCCTTGGGTTATGTCAGGCTTTATTCCTGGTGGCAGGTGTTCATGCAAGGGGGAACAGCATTATAAATAAATTATCCATTCATTTCCTTCTGGAGACTTTCCTATTGTTCAGCCACAATATGCTTTCCTGTTTTGAAAAAAAAACAAAACAAGAAAAAGCCAAACCCTGGCCCCAAGTTCCTCTCTGGCAGGGTGGACCCGAAGCTGTGTTTGAAGTGGGTGCCTATGTCATTGCTATTCCGTCCATCATGCTGCTGCCATTGTCGTTCCCACCTCGGTCCTCCGTGCTTTCCAAAAGTGGTGTGAGAAGTACCTGCCCTGGAGCCGTGCTGGAGGACATCCTGTCCTGCTGCTCTCGGTCTGTGCTCCAGCAGGTCCATGTGGGAGGAAGGCTGGTGCTGCACAGAGGGTGGAAAGCAGGGGATTCTTCTAACAGCAGAGAGGAGGACAGAAGCTCTCAGCACTCTATCCTCCTTCTGACTAGCACAGGGACATCAAGGCCATGGCGCTCACTTTCAGAGGAGAAGGCGTCTCCGCAAGGGGAGGATGTTGCCCAGGAAGGTGAGGTGTGACATGAAAGAGCAGTTCTGAGCCCATGAGGTACTGCAGGATCCCCTCAGGCTGTCCTGGTGGCACCTTTCTGTGGCTTTGCATAACCCACATGCCAACTGAATGCTACCAAGCTCTCGACATCCATCTGAAAAATGTGGAGTCAGACTGGGAAAGTTTGGCCAGGAGAGAATTCACCCCTTGCCACTCAGGGTCACTTGCCAGTGCTCTGTGCTGGCTGGCCTCATGCCACCATGCCTCTCACTGCTAAGGATTATCTGTGGGGAACGCTTGCAGGCAGACACATGGAGCAGCACCCACAGGAGTCATGGGTGGCTCTCTGCTGAGAGCAGCCATCCTCTGAATTTAGCTCTTCAGGAGGCAAGAAATGAGATTTCTCCTGGGAATACTCAAGAGAAATACACATGCTTATTGGTGGGCTGGCCAAGACTGACCCTGCAGATCCAGGGAACCCATTGAAATGGCAAATCCCCCACTGGTCTAAGAGCAAGTATTTGTTTACATTACACAAGTATATTATACATATTATTTATTTACATGAGCGTAGGACAGGAATAACCATTACCCTGTGCTACTCAGTGATTTTCCTGTGCAGTATGAATGAAGAGATACAAAAGACCTTTTATTTAGCCTCTGCATTTGCTTGCCAATTTTGTCTTGATGCAAACAGGAGCTTTTTGGTAGCTCTTTGATTCCTGTGGCAGCTGCCTGATTCCAGGAGCTAATCTTGCCAGCAGCCTCTCTTCTCTTGCATTCTCAAAGGCAGCAGTTGCTTAGAGGCTCTGTTAGTTCAGACACGAATGCAAGTCCCAGCCTCTCGCTGCTCTACCTGGGTATGGATTTGCTTGCAAAAAGTGTCACAACTGCAGCTTTCCCAGCTGAGCTCCCAGCATCTTCTGGTGTTTCTTTCCAAGAGAGGAAAGCATCAGCAATTCCTTCCTTTGTCGCAAAGCATAGCCTGGGGTTACACACACAGGGAGGAAGCAGCTTGAAGGAAGGGGAAGGGTCCAGGGAGGCAGCTTCTAAAGCTTCAAACGTGGCAAAATATTTCAAAATAAAAGTGTGCATGTGATGCAGGTTTATATTTAACAGGATGACTTTGAGCACCCAGGATGCCTTCCAGTTTTGCTTGAAAAGTCTACAAAGCCAGTTATGAAGAGGAGGAGAGATGGAGTGGGTGGGAAATGGGGAGATTGAAGTGCCTGTAACACCATGGTGGTGGCTGTGGGAGCTCTGGTCCTGGAGCAAGACCCCATGTATTCAGGGATGTGCAAAAAGAAGATTGTCTCCACCTCAGGGAACTTAGAGCTAAGCCTTAAGATTGAACGCTGAGCTTTTTCCATTTCTGCTTCACTCTTGTGTGAAGGCCTCAAATCTGCTTCTCTTGAAATTTGTCTCGAAATTGCTGTTGACTTTGAATGCTGCAAGATCTCACCCATAAATTCTTCTCCTGTCTGCAAAACGAGGATGGCAGGATTTCTCTGCCATCTGTGGTGCTGTGAAGCTGAAAACAATTATCATTTATAAAGTGCTTTGAGCTCAAATGGGAGGTTCTGTGTAAAGGCAAGGCAAGGCTTTGTGGGATGAAATGTTCCTGCATGTGCCAGTAGCATCTCCTATCTGATTAAGTGTCTGGGTTGAAAGTTTTGGAAGAGTGGTCTGGTGATGCAGAGGTAGTACTCCAGCTGTGAAATATCTTGGCTTCTTTGTGGTGTTCAGCAGCTCTAGCTGATCATTATGAAATCAAGGGATGGAGAAGACAGTGGCTGCATGTCCTGCAAAAATCAGTATCCTACCTCCATGTTCATCTTGAGCAATTCTGATCCTGACAGCCACATTTCTCAGAGATGGTGTGACTCTGGCCACCAGCTGGAGACTTAGCAGCACATCCACAGCGAATAGGAAACTCAGAGCCCCAGTCACAAGTGCTCGGCCTTTCCGAGTGCAATAGGATGCATGTGATGGGGGAACAAAAGGATGTTTGTTTTCATCCAGCTTTGCAGGGCGTAGAAGGGAAGCTGCTAACCTTTGGCCCCAGAGCCACATTTGCCTCATATTTGCATAAAGCCAAATTGGTGCAACAAAGAGCAGATGGTGGCCAAGCACAACACTGTGAGATTCAGCAGTGCACTTTGCAGTGAGTAATGCAAGGCGCGCGTGGCGGGCCGGTGGCAGCTGCTCGGGCTGAGCCAACACACGGCTCGGGTCAGGCGCTTCTAACGGAGCCTCTGCTTCCTCTTTTGCAGACACAAGCCACCAGACTCGCTCCGTCTCCAGCCGCCCCTACTACAGTTTGCCCAACAGCAGCCATGAGAGACGCTCGGTCCTCGCTATCACGGAGCCGCCGCGGTTCCACTCCCAAGCCAAAGGCAAGAACGTGCGTCTGGACGCTCACTCCCGCAAGGCCACGCGGAGAAACAGTTTCTGCAACGGGGTCACCTTCACCAACCGGCCCATCCACCTCTACGAGAAAGTCAGGCTGAAGCTGGTGGCTGTGCACCACGGCTGGAGCGGGGCTCTGCGCTTCGGCTTCACCATTCATGACCCATCACAGATGAGTTCTGACGAGATACCAAAGTATGCCTGTCCGGACCTCGTGACCCGACCCGGATACTGGGCCAAAGCTTTGCCAGAGAGGTTTGCTGTGAGAGACAATATCTTGGCCTTCTGGGTGGACCGTCACGGGAGAGTTTTCTACAGTATTAACGATGAGGAGCCGATATTGTTTCACTGTGGTATTAAAGTCTCCGGTCCTCTCTGGGCGCTCATAGACGTCTATGGAATTACCCACGAAGTGCAAATACTAGGTAAGTGTCTGCTCTGGCCAATGGCTTGCTCTCCTGCTTGCTCTTTCCACAGAGGCATGATCATAGAAAAGGTGCATGATCTAGATGGTTGATCTTGTCCATGGGACACTTAAGAGAGCTAATTTACTCTTTGTTTTGTACCTCAAATGAACCTTTCTTCTTTCACAGAAAGCAATGTATTTGAGAGGTGTCAGTGATGGAAAAGCCCTAAAGCTGCACCTCATGGCAGCCATGTGTAGGATTAAATGGAATTCTTTATGAGTACCTTTACCCAGCTTTTTCTGAGCTACATATGCTGCAGTGGCTTGGTTAGTTCTCAAAACATCACCCTTGGGGAGGGCTGCAAGAGGGGATAAATTTGTTCCCAGTAGCATAGTGAGCAGATTGCCATAGAGTGACTTTCCTTCTGTGACTTCTGCAGCACTGAAATTTCAAATTCAGTGTTAGATGGAGTGTTTTGAACTGGTCTGCACCACAGGGAATCCATTAAAAATACAGGAGTGTTGCCCTTTCCTGGAGGCTCCTAGGAGCTGATTTAGTTTAAACAACCAAACCAAGCTGCACCTGCTCAAGGGGGTAGTGCCTCCATCTCCACACCAAGCCGACACCAGTGATAAGCTGTGAAACGTTAGTGCATTGGACAAGGAGCTTCATCACATATTCTTTCAACTGGTTCCAATTATTCTGTAGGCCACACATACACAAAACTTTTCCTGCTCTTCCTCAGATGCGTAATTAAAATTTACCAGTAGCTTATCTGGTGCTCATTGCAGAGGTAAAGGAGCATTTGCTGTATTGGCCAGTGGAGCTCCTTGACCAGAGGAGTTCTTTCTCCTCATTAGATTATAGTTAGAAGCTTATTTCAGTCCCCAGCCTCCACTCCTGCCTGCAGCATCTGAGTGTGCAGAGTGAAAGATTCAGTCTGAAGGTACCTGTACTCTGATTAATTTTCTTTTTTTTTTGATCAAAGTTCCAAGCCCCACAAAGTGCCCTAGGAATCAGGCTGATGCTCAGCCATCTGGGGCACTACAGATGTGGTGGTGTTAGAGCAGGCACAGTTGTTTCTCTGTCTGTTTCTCCCAACGTTTTGCCAGTCAAGAAAGCTATGAAATCTGTCTCAAATACAGATGCACAAAGTACAGCTTTCAGCATCATGAATCTTGGATGTGCCGTACTCCTCTATAGGAGTGTTTCATGCCAGATACCTTGTGTTTGCTAGAAGCCGCTGGTCCAGCCATCAGCCTACACCAGTGGCCTCTCCTGCACCTTGGCCACAACAACCCCATGCAGAGCTACAGGCTGGGGTCGGAGTGCCTGGAGAGCTCCCAAACAGAGTGGGACCTGGGGGTGCTGGTTGACAGCTGCCTAAACATGAGCCAGCAGTGTGCCCAGGTGGCCAAGAAGGCCAACGGCATCCTGGCCTGCATTAGGAATAGTGTGGCCAGCAGGAGCAGGGAGGTCATTGTGCCCCTGTACTCTGCATTGGTCAGGCCACACCTTGAGTACTGTGTCCAGTTCTGGGCCCTTCAGTTTAGGAAGGACATCGAGACACTTGAACGTGTCCAGAGAAGGGCAACAAGGCTGGTGAGAGGCCTTGAGCACAAGCCCTATGAGGAGAGGCTGAGGGAGCTGGGGTTGTTTAGCCTGGAGAAGAAGAGGCTCAGGGAGACCTTATTGCTCTCTACAACTACCTGAAAGGTGGTTGTAGCCAGGAGGGGTTGGTCTCTTCTCTCTAGCAACCAGCACCAGAACAAGGGGACACAGTCTCAAGCTGTGCCAGGGGAAGTTTAGGCTCAAGGTGAGGAGATAATTCTTCACTGAGAGAGTTGTTAGCCATTGGAATGTGCTGCCCAGGGAGGAGGTGGAGTCACCGTCCCTGGAGGTGTTCAAGAGGGGACTGGACGTGGCACTTGGTGCCATGGTCTAGTCATGAGGTCTGTGGTGACAGGTTGGACTTGATGATCTCTGAGGTCTCTTCCAACCTTGGCAATACTCTGATACTGTGATATTGGATTCTGAGTGAAGGCAGCCCCTGCTTTGCTGGATGAGTTTGAAAGACCTCATGATTTTCTCCTCCAAAATGTGGGCAGTGTCAGTGCTGGGATGCTTCTCCCCTCTCCATCTTTTGGAAGACCAGAAATATACTTTATTCATGCACTCATAACTTCCATGGGCATCAAATAAATTCTTTCAGCTGGTTATTGGCTTACCTTCAAAGTCAAGTGTCAAAGCCACCCCAGGCAGTGCTGGAGGTAGAAGAAAGGGTATTCCCAAACCTCCCCATGCCTTAAAATCCCTTCCTCAGTCTGGCACAGCCTAGGTGATAAACTGGGAAATGAATTACAAGTCAGCATCTTGATTTTCCCTTTGCTGTGAAAGGGGAAAATAACTCTCTGCTGTAAAAATCTTTTGTGTAACACCTACAGCAAGTAGCTTTTGTGAGAAGCTCTTAATTCAAAATCTCTGCAGTGGTGTGAACACTCCTGAAATGTGAGATTTGAAATCCTCCTGTAAAATGACATCTCTTGGACACATACTGCCTAGACACCTCACAGCTGTAAGGCAATGGCAAGGGGTGTGAAAAGAGTAACTACTCAAGCTTGTGCTCCTTCACTCATCACTGTGCTGTGGGTATGGCTTGCGCAAGACATTTGGACGAGATGATACCGAGGTGTTTGCTTCTTTTACAGAGCAACCTTAAAGCTATGAGATGCCTCTACTGAGAAATCTTTTGGGACCACACTGGTTTACAGCTTTTCCCAGTGCACCAGTGTGAGGAGCTCCCAGGTTACATGGGTACTTTGTAACACTTGTTTTTCCTCAGCTAGTGCCAAGATTTTCTCTGCCTGCTGCCTGCTCCACATACGACTCTCCACCACTAGCTGTTCATTAGTGGCTGACCTCTGGCTAATTTTTTCTTTGCTTTTCCATTCAGAGGAACAGAATTCAGATAGCTTGTAGGCTGACAAATAGCAACAGTTGTGACCACTGAAGCGAGCAGTTGTATCTTGACTCTAAGGTCCCTTAACACTGGGTTTATCTCACAGATAGCATGTTTGCAGAGACCATGAGCACTGCCCGTCTCAGCACTGCCCGTCTCAGCACTTGCCTTCCGCAGAGCAACCACGACTCGGCCAACTTCAACAACAACGAACTGGAGAATAACCAAGTGGTGGCCAAAATCGCAAACCTAAACCTGAGTCGGGTACCAGGACTCGCGACAGACAACCACATCATCCCCTGCTGCCCAAACCGACGGCAGCGTGCCCAGGGGGTCCCAGCCTTCCTGGACACAGACCTGCGATTCCACCCCACCCGTGGGCCCGACATCACCTTTTCTCAGGACCGAATGGTTGCGTGCACCAACTGGCAGGAGAGCAATAGGACTTTGGTGTTTTCCGACCGGCCTTTGCACATCGGTGAAAGCCTGTTTGTGGAAGTAGGACATCTTGGGTTGCCATACTACGGGGCTCTTTCTTTTGGCATCACTTCTTGTGATCCAAGTACTTTACGGACGAACGAGCTGCCGGCAGACCCAGACTTCCTGCTGGACCGCAAGGAGTACTGGGTGGTGTACCGAGCGTTCCCCGTCCTCAGCAGCGGCGACATTCTCAGTTTCATGGTCTTGCCGAACGGAGAGGTGCACCACGGGGTGAACGGAGCCAGCCGAGGGATGCTGATGTGTGTGGACACCTCGCAGTCTCTCTGGGTGTTTTTTACAATCCATGGTGTAATCAACCAGCTCAAAATATTGGGTAAGTGCAGCCCAAAGAGATGAGAACGGGCAGCGTGTGGCTGGGGACACTTCCTGGGCCAGAGCAGGAGCTGCAGGTTTGCATCTGCAGCGTTGTCTTTAGCAGGTGGTCACCAATGTGAGTGAGCAGCTCCTGGTCTCAGCTTGTGTTTGCAAAGAAGAGTGAGTGAGACATGGTAGCTGTCACACAGATGTATGCAACCTGGGTATTTCACTCAAAACCCCATGAAACCTTAGGGATAAAAGCAGCAGATAGGAAGGCAGGTGTGGCTGGAGGAGCTTGTTGTCAGGGTGTATGGTTTTAAAACCCTCTGCAGCCACTCTTCCAGCTAGGAGCTGTTGAACTCATGCCTTGGTAAAGGTGGTAACTGTTGTGGGTACAGCTCTGGTTTAGGCACATGTGTTTCTCCTGGGCAGTAATCGCTCCCAAGTGCTGCCACAGATCAGGTATCAGATGTTGCTGTTGATTTATTGCTGGTGACCAGTTACAGTACTTCTCCTTTCCCCTTGCTTAGGAATCTGTCAGACAAGCAGATATTGGTGGCTTTGTGAAGCAGCCTTTTCCCATTTAAAGCAATGTCCTTTCCCAGCTGCCCCAGGCCTGACAATGAGACAGTGATAGCTTTAGGCAAGTACTGCTGGAGGGGTCAGGACCATGGGGTCTTTACACCCCCGAGCCTAGTGACTTTACACCCCAAATGATGGCTGTCACATAACCTAGTACTCACGTTACTGAAGCGTTGACCAGAAATAGTACAGTGGCATAGAGAAGGTCACACCCACAGACATGCACCTGTATGGTTACTAAGGGGCAGGACATCACTCAGCAGCTAGACTTCCTCCTAAAGCTCCCTGCACTTGTGGGGTGGGAGCCACACTCTGGGCTGAGGCGTTTAGCTGAGATCTGGGCACCTGCCAGCCCTGCAGCAGGCTCAGCTCTCTCCTGTCTTTGCAGGCACTGTGCAGTCCAGCCCAGTGACCATCTCTCCCTCAGGATCCCCTGGTGGCTCGCAGTATGACAGTGACTCGGACATGGCCTTCAGCGTCAACAGGTCGTCGTCTGCTTCAGAGTCATCGCTTGGTAAGGAGAGCCTAGCCCTTGGTGCCTGGCTGTGCCATCTACACCAAGACAGGAATCTGGGCTGAAAGACAATGCTATGCCAGATAGCAGGGCAAAGCTAGGGGGAAGCTGTTACATCTCCTGCAAGGCCAAGAGCAATAACTGGAAGAAAGGCCAGGTTCAACCAGCAGCCTGGTCTACTGGCAGGGGAGCTGTGACTAGATGATCTCTAAGGTCCCTTTCAACTTCAACCATTCTATGATTCTATGAGAACACAAAGCAGTGAGAAGCTTTTCACGGCCTGAAGAAGGGCTGCATGTTGCTTCCCTCTTGGTCAGTATGTCTGATGAAGGTGATGCCTGCAGGACTGCCCTTGCTTCAGCAGCCATGCTACATTAGCAGAGGCTGCCACACCGTGTCTGGGGCTCTGGTTTCTTGTCTTGTACCACCCAGCATGCTGCATTCTGCACTGCCAGGGCTCTGTGCTGGAGGGATGCCTATGTAAACGCTTATACTAGTGTTTGGGTCTCATGCAGACAGTCCTGGGTGCCCTGCCCAGTACTATCCATGGCACATGCCACTGTTGTGCTATGCCACAGCTGCCTGACATCGCTGGTGAGATGCAGGAGCACCTAGGGTTTAGCACATCTCCTTTGGAGGGAGCAGGGCCCGGCACACCCACACCACAAAATGGCTGTGCAAAATCACCACCCTGCGTGGGGAAGCCCAGGTGAGCCATGCTTGCTTCCTCTGTGGAAAGGGAATGGGAAAGTGTGCCTGGAGCTGTACCTGTGCTGGGGCCAAATGAGCCAGGCAGTGACTAAGGAAGAGCCTTAAGAAATAGAGCGTGTATGCTGCATGTTGTCAAGTCTGCACCGACTTGGTGACTGAATGACCTTGTTCCTTTCTCCTCCTTTTCAGTGACAGCTCCCAGCTCCCCCCTGAGCCCTCCTATCTCTCCTGTCTTCCCGCCTCCGGAGCCGTCAAGCAGCAAGAACGGGGAATGCACCGTGTGCTTTGACAGCGAGGTGGACACGGTGATCTACACCTGCGGACACATGTGCCTCTGCAACACCTGTGGTCTTAAGCTGAAGAAGCAGCTCAACGCCTGCTGCCCGATCTGCCGCCGGGTCATCAAAGATGTTATTAAAATATACCGCCCCTAGCGCCCCCCAGCGCCGCGGGAAGGGGAACGCCGCTAGCAGTAACCTTGCCTTTCCGTCCCTGCTTATGGGTTATCGTGCTGGTCAGTCGTTATCCAGTGGCTCGTTATCTGTGTTTCCTTATTTGAGTGGGGAGGGCACAATTCAGGGATCAAACTGAGCTGAGGATCACGTGGGGCCCAACGGCACGGCCGCCGCCTGCCCACGGGGGAATTCGGGAATCGCGCTCTGGGCCCGACCCAGCTGCAAATGAGACACTTCCCGTGCAAAGGCTCTTTCCCCCTTCCTGGAGGAAGGGGCTCGCTGTGGCGTGGATCAGGAAGGGGAGGTTGCCACTTGGTCAATGCCAGGTGCCACTGGGCTTCCCCAGCCCTGAAACCCCAACAGCTCTGGGCTGCTGCTGGATGCTTGCACCCTGGTGGAACAAAATTAGGACAAGGCCCAGTGGGAGGGTTCAAAATGGACAAAAATGATCTGGAAATGTCATGTTAATCCATGTAAGGGGAGCTAGCTAAGGCCAAAATAGTAGCACAGCCAGATTCTCACTTGTTTGTGTTTTGCCACCCCTGAACAGGCTTCTGGGGCATATGGAGAAGCTGGTCTGGACTTAGATAAAGCAGCTTTTGCTTTTTGTGACAGAGCAGGGACTTTTGGCCGTGGAGGCTGAGACCCAGGCAGCAGCCATGGGGTAACAGAGCGGAGCATGAGCCCGCTGAGAGCCCCAGCCAAGCCCAGCTGCTGCTGCTGCTGCAGCAGCAGTGAGACTCTTCAGATGCTGCCAGTCTGGCCAGCTGCTGAAGCCATAAATTGCAGCCTGTGGATGGGCGAGAGGTTTGGATGGGCACACTGCAGCCCTGGCTTAGGAAAAGCATGGAGCTACTGCTGTCTGCAGTGATGGTGTTTGTCACCTGCAGGCAGACGCATGCAGGTTCTGCTCTGCTGCTCTTTGAAGGCAGTGTAGCTGCCGTCTTGCCCAGTCCCCCTGGCTCAGCCTGTCCTAGCCCCTTACCTGCAGCCAGCACTGTGGCAGGGCTCAGCCTTTCTCTTGTCCCAACACAGGGACTTTTTGGAGCCTGTGGTGAGAAATCAGTACCTGAACCAGTCCCAGCAGGCTTACCTTATGCTGGGGACTGTATGTCCTGATTTTATCTGCTCTTTCTGCTGTCTTTCCAGGTTTCCTAGCAGAGCTCCCAGCTGCCCAGACACTAGATCCCAAGAGTAGATGAGAACTTGCTGAGATGACCAGGGATCTGTCTCACTTGGCTTTACCTGGGAGCAGGAAAGAAAAAAGTCTGCTGCTAGTGTTAGGTGTTGGGACTTAAAAGGTAACTAGGTTTCAGCTGTAACATTAGACAGCTACAAGCAGCAGCAACATAGATGAGCTGGGCAGCATCTAAACATGCAGCACTGAGGCTGGTGTGAGGAGCTCAGTATCCTCCTCCCTCCTGCTCCCACAGGAGCTGCCCTCCATTCTCTATTCTTCACCCTCTGCCCACATGCACAGTTCCTTTCCACTCCTTCAGCTTGAGCCTGGCTGGTTTCGAGCTGGTCCAGGTTTGTAAAGAGGGGAAGAGACAGGATACAAATGGGAGGATCAATGAGAGGCTGGTGTGCATCTATCTTGGTGACCATGTGCCACCAAGTGGGTAAGAACAGCTTTCTTCAGAAAGGTGCAATCACCACATTTCAGCCCCAAAACAGTTAAAAAAGAGAAATAGCAACCCTTGGAGGGGTTGCCTGAGATTGTTGGAGTCTGTCACATCACCTCACCACTCACTCTCCCAAGGCCATGGGTGTACAGGTAGCTGCCTCTTGCTGCACCACTGCCTGGGTGGTGGTTTGATGCTGCTGCCCTCGGTCACTAAGCAGTACTCAGCTCCATCCCAGCCCCACTCTGCCATCGAGGAGTGCTCATCCTCCTCCCTCAGCTGCTCACGGGCAGGGAGAAGTTTTTTTTCCCTTGAAGAGCTCATTAACATTTTAATTAAGTGAGGCTGCTGTAGAGTGAGATCTCTCACCCATTCCATTGTGGCATCCCAGCAGAGCCTGCCAGCTTTGTAGAGCCCTTTTAGGACACTCGGCTCTGCATTGACTGTGCCATTGCCAAGTGTGCTCAGCCCTCAGCAGAGCCACTGTGAACTGCCAGTTCACTTACACCTTTGCAAAAGGAGGCAGCAAGGGCAGCTTTTGTCAGCTTTCTGGCAGCTGGAGCCTTGCCCAGACCTCCTGGCTGCCATACGACCTGAGATCACAGACGTTGCCTTGGCAGAGACCTCCCTGGCCCTGCGCTGGCAGATCAGGGTCCAGCTGCAGCCTGTGGCCATGGCACTAAGAGCACGATGATGGCGAAGTGTGTGAGCATGGGCTGGAAGGCCAGGGGTTAGTGCCTGCCTGCTGAACGGGCTGCAGCCTTTGCATGATGAGGAATTCAAGGGAAGCTGTCTGATTCCACTGCAAGGGAGGCTAGCTTGGATCAGCTCTGGTCTAGCAAATACCAGTGGCTGTCCCTGGGGCTGCTGTCCTGCAGCCAGTCCCTTTTGTGGCTGCCCACAGCTGTGTGCCCGAGCGGAGCAGAGCCCAGTCGCTTGGCTAACTCCTCAGGTCCTCAGTGAGCAGGGCGAGTTGCGTGCCTGGGGTGGGGTTATTTTTTTGGTGTAGCTCTCTTTCTAAGCCGACAAGGAGAAATACCACATCCCCCCAGGCTGTGCCCGAGCTGTTCAGGACACGTTGCACAGGCTGCATTTTTGCTGTGGCAGCCCAGACCTCTTTCCAGAAGGGCAGCATCCAGCGGGGTGAGCAAGGGAGCCAGCTCAGTCAGGGTGCAGAGCGCAGCTGTGCGAGCAGCAGACCTGCCACCCTGCCTACCTGACAGCCACAGGAATTTTCCAGAACAGGCCTCTAAAACAAAGCTTTCCAGGAAAAGGTAGCCTCTTACAGAGTTAATTGTCAGTACTTGTATTGCTATTTTTTTTAAACAGTCTGATTGGATCTATGATTTGTACAGAAGATCTGTTTGTGCCTTATAAGGGTGTCTGTGCACTTTTTAGCCTTTTTAAAGCAACTTTTAAAAAGACAAAAAAAAAAAAAAAAAAAATAAAAAAAAAGAAAAGCAGGGGGTGGGGGAAGAGCAAAACACAGATCAATGGTAGTTTTATAGAATTTTGTGTTCACTGAGAATCCTGCTTTTTATATATATAGAGAGAGGAGTGAAAAAGTGTTTATTTCCATGGATTCCTCCCCCCCCCCACACACCCTATTTGTTTAAAAATTGGGGAAAAAAAAAAAAGGAAGAATGAAAGAAAGTAAAAAAGAAGAGAGGGGGAGCTCTTTTACCTTCCCCCCTTTCCAAAATGATAGTTCCTCTCTTCTCCTTACCTTTATGATTCAATACTGTGACCACCTGTACATCATGTTTAAGCTGAATCAGATTCTGGGCCTCTGCATTAGGCTTTTCAAATCACCTGGGGGGGGCTGGGGGTGGGGAGGGCATCGCACGAGGGAGGGAACTGCACTTGTACATGTCAGTGCTCTATAGCCTTGTGTTTAGTGCTGTGTGTTTTACTTTTGTCCATTTACCTGTTTTACATCAATATAATTTTACTTGTTTATGAAACAATAAAACTTTGGCTTGTAAAGAGTGCTCCTGGATGTTTAAAAGCATTTGCCCTGCAAGGGGGGGTGTGTGTGTGTGTGTGTGTGTGTGTGTGTGTGTGTGTGTGTGTGTGTGAATAAATCCTCTATTGCAGAGTGGGGCAGTGGAAATGCATAGAGCCAGGGCACCTCTGCCTCAAAAGAGAATACGTTAGGCCCTGGAAGTACCTTGCATCAGCTTCGCATTGCTCCGGGGAGGCTGTGCACAGTGGGTGCTCAGTCACTCCATGGGCAGGGGGTTTTTGTTCTTGGGTCACTTAACCTTGCAAACCCTTCAAAAGTTTGGCCAGCCACTGCACTAAAAGCAAGATGTGGTTCAGGGCTACAGAGGTGGGAAGGGTCCTGTGGCAGACGACCTTGTTAGGTGCCACAACTTTCCTCATCCAACCTGCATTGTCTCAAGCAAGACAGTTGCCAGCCTGACCTCACTCCTGTGCCCGTGCTGGGCCTGGGGCAGTCTAGGGACCACCCCAGCTGGCTTAGGGAGGGGTAATGCAGACATGGGCAGGGGGTGACACAGACAGGAACAGGAGGGCTTCTGCTTTTTCTTTTTTTTTCCTCCCCATGCCCCCAACTTCTTTGTTTGGTTTGGTTTGTTTTGTAGCAATGCCTGGCTCTTTATTTCACAAGCAGAGGCCAAGAAAAGGCTCCTCTGTAAACTGTTTATATCCTGAAATGTGGCCTGCTGAAGCCAAACACCAGTCAAGCAGCCTCCAATGTGGTTTAAAGTGGAGTGGAAGAATTCATTCATAACTCTTCCCTGGCAAGAATACAGCCACAGTTGAGCATTGAGCACGAAAACCATCACGAGCCGCAGGTGTGAAGGAGCCTGGCAGTGCCTGTTTATGCCAGAAATGCCTTTGTATTAGCTCTGCTGCCTGGCTTTACCCACAGAGCCGACCCTTGTGAGCTGCCAAGAGGCTGATGCCACTGGTCTCAGGCCATGGAGCGACTTTGCACCATACTTGGCATTAGCATGCTGTCTTGCTCCAGCCGCTGCCGGCCTGAACCTCAGGGAGACCATGGAGGACCAGTGCCTGCTTCCACCACCTGCACCCACAGCCCCCTCCCCTCTGCCAGCCTGAATGCCATGGCACACACACCTCCCCAGTTTGAGCCTTCCCTGGCTAAAGCCTAACTCTCATTAGGGCTCTGCTTGTAGCACAGCCACAGGAGCACTGGAGCAGTGTCAGCAGCTGGCATCACTCAATGCCAGGTGCTGTGTACCCACAGGGACATGGTGTGGCACCATGCTGGCAGCAGGGAACTGCCTGAGGAGGGATGGGCCCTGTTTGGTCATGCTGGTGCAATACTTCAAGTTATGTCACAGGACCCGGATTTCTCCCCAGCTCACTCAGTTGCTGCTGTGTGCCAAGTGGCAGCATCAGGGCAGGTGCTGCACTCTAGGCTGCTCTTGTGGCACTTCTGTATGGAGCACAGGCAGCTGCTTCTGGCACAGGGCACATGCTGCAGGCAGGTGAGTGAACATGAGCTGTCAGAGGGAGCAAGCTGAGCCCAATGGTGTGTAACACAGTAGGCACTGGGCTGTTACTGGCAGCATGCACAGCTCCACCCACAGTTCTTGCAGCCCCGTGCTGTCTGGGTTGGGTTATGGACATCGGGAAACTAGGGGTAAGCACAGACAGGGATTGCATGTCCCAGGCTTTCAGGTAATGAACTGGGCTAGTGGAAGATGCTCTTACCAATCTCTACCGTGTGCAATACCACAGTCCTCTGACAGAAGGCACTTGGGCTCTTAAGTCCAACTCTTACTTTGCCTGAGCTTGTTCAATTAATGCAGCCCCATTCCCTGGCTAGCCTGAGCAAGGCCCTAGAGCTCCTCAGGTCAGGCAGTCTCTCTCTTTCTCTGCAGTTCCCCAGAATTACCAAGCTTAATCTGCTGGCTTGAGCTCAAAGTAATACAACTGTCACACTTCCACTGCCCCACTTACAGAGACACCCATTTGGGCTTGGACTCAAAGGCAAAACCCAAGAAGATGTTGCAGGGGGTGCGTGGTGTGAGTCCCATGACTCTCACCACTCCCAGGCAGTACTGTGTGCACATGAACACAACCATGGCTGCCTGGATGGATGGACAGATGGCACATCCCACAGATGCAGGCCTGGGAGAGTCAGTTGTACAACAATCCTCTGACTTTTGGATCATAGAGATGGGAAGAAAAAGCAAAGCTCTGCTGAGCACTGTATAACTAAGCAATCACATTTCTCCTTCTCTTGAGCACTGGAGTACACAAAGCACAAACTAAGGACCAGACTATGTCTCATATAGGGTGTGTTGATACAGCCACAGCTGCAGAGGAAAATATCCCCCCTTTCTGTGCCAGAGCAGTGAGCAGACACTATACACATACCATACCTGACCCATGGTCCTGCAGCATGTCAGTTGTGGGATTCCCAAGAGGTAACCTGGGGCTCAGCAGCAATGGATGAGTTGGGCTATTCATGGCCAGGAACTGTTAAGGCAAATGTCTGAGCATTGTGACCTGCCCCAGAACCATTATAAAGGATGCCACAGCCCAAAGCCCTCTGCAAGTCTCCTTGAAGCCAAATGACCCCGTTCATCTGCTGGTGACAGAAGAATGCTTCACCTGGGGATGGCTCCCCCGCAGCAAGAGGGAGTGCAGCTCAATGACTCGGGGCTCCTTGCTGGTGCCATTGTTGCAGTGGCAAGTGGGATGTGCCAGCTCCCAAACAAACTCCCTGGGCAGAGCTGCCAGCACTCTGGGCAGGACAGCAGCACACCTCCCACGAGAGCTGCCACGCAGCACCCCAGAGACACACCAGCCAGCCAGGGGTTCACAAGGGTGCTTGAAACCAGTCAAGCAGTCTCTCTTTATTTCTTAAAAAAACAAGCAAACAAAACCCCACCCACCAAAAAAAAACCCCACATCCCACCACCCAGACCCCACCCCCACCCCCCACTAAATTAAAAAAACCCATCAATCCCCTAAAGGTGAAAGTATAATTGGGCATTGACACAGCTACATCTACCTTCTGCTGCCCCCTCCCGCCCACATCCCGGAGATCTATACGCGCTTACATAGGATAGCGAGACACGGACAGACAGAGGGGCTCCAGGGGCCTGCAGGGTGGAGCAGGACACAGTGAGGGCCTCCAGCCTGCCAGGGATGTGCTGAGACGTGGAACCTCCCTGACACCCATCTCTTCTGCCTTGCCGCCAGCCCTCGCCTCAGGGCTGCACTGGTGGTGGGCAAGGAGGGAGGGTGGCCTTGGCTGACAGGGTGATGAACCTCGTGGCCAAGCTCAGGGTATCGAGCCTCCCCGTTGCCCTTCTCCTCCACATGAAGTAGTTGGGGAGCTCAGCTGTGTTTGATGTGCAAGGCAGAGAGGCACAGCCTAGGAAAGGGCATACAGGGCTGCCACAATGGAGGCACATCAGATGCGGGGGCAAAGCCCTGCCGGCCCAGCAGCTCTCAGCATCTTCCTGACAGGAGCTGCTGTCAGCCTGCAGACCTTTGCAGGTGGAAGAGCAGTAGGAAGGGGTAAGGCTGCAGGTGTCAGCACCCTGCTGAGGGGGACCCCACGCTCAGGCACTCGCCCTGCCTTCTTGGAAGCTCTTAGGGACCAAGGGGAGATCCTGTCACGTGCTCAATGAGCCAAATACAGTACTTGTGTCAGCAAAATGAAGCACTACCAGTTCTGAGGTTCAGTCTGGGAGGAAAGCAGAAATAGCCCTCACTGAGTACAGAGACCACAGAAATAGCATTGTCCCCTCTGAGGAAGGCTGAGGGCAGTGAGGCCTCTGAGACAGAGAAAGGAGAGACACTTCTGAGATTAAAAGGCCATTCAGCAAAGAGAGAGCAAAGACAGTGCCACAGGGAAAGGGCACACAGCCCTTCTAGCCCCTGTGTGAAACTGTCACAGCAGATGTGGGACACTGGGCCAGCCCCCTCCCAGATATAGTGGGAGCTGGATTTGGTTGCAGGGCCACTCTAGCTTGACTCATCCTGTCCCTGTTCCTTTCCAAAGCAAAAGGGATGTAATGGAACAAGAGATGCACTGAGACAAGCCAGTGTTGTTCCCTCAGCCCACCCTGCAGCTCTCCCGGGAGCACATCAACACCTCGCAATGTGCCATGCAAGGAACGTTGTTATTGGATGGGGTTGCAGAGGTATTGCTTGTTGCCAGCTCAGGTGAGTCAGCCTGATCACAGGCTGATGTGCCACCCGAGTAAAACTGTAGGTGGGAGAGAAAAGAATCAGCTGGAGACTGGGGTGCATGAATTCCCACACCTTAAAATGAACCTTGGGCCTCCTGGGTGTGAGGCTGGACTGGAAAGGTCAGGGCTTCTCTAGCAGATCAAATTAGGGCTGGGATAAACTGCCCCATCACCCTCCTGGCACAACCCTGGCCCAAGGCACCACCACTTTCATTCTGTACACAGAGGGAGGTATCTTCAACACCACATTTCCAAGGTTAAAAATAGGGGATGGAGAAAGAAGTGAGCATCTGGGAGAGTGGAGAACATTCCTCCAATTCCACCAGCCTCAGATTAGAGGGAAAATGGTAATTGTTTTCAGCAGCAAAGAAGTGTGGCCATGGAGCTGCAGCTGAAATGCTTTCACTTGCAGTTAAACTAGAAAGGGCAACAGCACTTGGTCAACAAGAAACCCACAGAAGCATCAGGTTTAAAGCTCCTATGGAGAGAGAGTGGTCCTGAATCTGTAAGTAGCCAAGTACAGAACAGAAGAAGGCAGCACTGGGGAATGACAGCTCTTCCATGCTCATCCTCCTGCTGGGGTAAGCAACACTGAGGGCAAGATTAGGTTTGGCAGGCAGGAATGTCAGCGTGGAAGAACTTGATCTGAAGGCCCCCAAACAGCCTGCCATGCAGGATGAAATGGAAGTACCCGGAAGACAGGCCGATGGGGTGACAGAAAAAGGTAGGAAGCCCCTGAGCACCAGACATGCCTTGCAACTGGTTGTGATGAGGAGCTCAACTCCCACATTCTGGATTGCACTTGATAATATCAGCACCTACTGAAGGACCCACTTCCTGGCTGCTGCCCGCCAGCCCAGGGAAGCTCTGTGGGTCACGGGAAGGGGTGGTCCCCTAATAGTCCAAGAAGCAGGGCAGTCCGCGTGGGAAGGAAAGCAAAGCATCCTATTTCCATGGCTTTTGGGGTCGTTTCAGTCCTCTGTGCCTTGCATAGTACTCTTCAGTTATCAAAGCAAAGCACCTCTTGTTGTTTGGCTGCAGTACTGAAGGGGAGAAGCCTGTGTAGCATCCTGGGCCAGCACAGAGAGGAGCTGTTCCACCTGTGTGTGCCTGTGTGTATGCCTCTGCATTGTTTTTCCCATCAGAAGGATGCTGAAGCTAATGCTTGTCATTGTAGAGCACAGAAGGACAAAGGGATGGTCCTGTGGCACAGATGGGGCAGGGAGCAAGGCCTAGCCTTTAACCAGAGGACAATGCCTGTACCTGCACATGCTCACAGAGCTACAGGGACCTTGTTCTCAGCAACCATTCCTCCTTTTTACCATGTTCTCTGTCGTGCTGCTACACACCTGGAGTAAGCAATGTGACCTACAACATTTGGCTGTGACTCTGAGCCTCAGGAAAAGGTAAATCCTTCTGTGTGTCCAGATTTCCTTTGCTGGTACTCTGCTACGTTTCACTTCTCTCCCTGGCTACTGCTATACTTGTGATTCCCCAAACAAGTGGCAAAAATGTCTATCAAGGTCCACCTCCCCAGTATGGAGAACCATGGTAGCCATCATATGCCACAAAGCTTGGCCAGGGCAGCCCTGGCTGCACGACTGGGCTGCCATCGAGGCCCTTGAGCACAGTGCTCAGGGAAGACAAGGGGAAGAGGGCAGGTGTAGGGAGGGGAGGCCAAGTTGCTTCTCCCATGCTGCCACCAATGGGCACCAGCTGGGAAGCGTGGGATCTCAGTTGTTATCTTTTGTTTTAAAGCCAGCCTCACAGAAACTATAAATTAATCTGCTAATTAAATACTCAGGTGGGACACCGGAGAAGCTCCAGCTGCGCGAGCAGTGGAGCAGCTATGGCTTCTTCCGTAGGTAATTGGAAGGGATCCAGCCCTCCCAGCACGGCCCCCGGTTAGCACCTTGCAAAACCACCAGCCGCTGCTGTTCTTCTCGCGAACTTCAAACAAAGTCCCTTCTTTAAAGCTGTTGGTCTCCTCATCACCTTCAAAATCTGCCACTGCCACATAGAGAGCTTCCTTGGAGATGTCTGGACTGGAGAAAAGGGCTGAGGTCCTCTCTCTGGCGTCTCCTCTTTCTACTGGCTTGGATATAACCTTTTGGCTTACACTGCTTTTCGCTTTGGCTTCATCCTGGACAGATGCAGCGAGGAATGGTTTGGCTTTCGGAGGAACCAGCATGGGCCTCCCTGGAACTGGAGATGGCCTGATTTCAGGTGCTTCCTGTGCTGGGGCCCTGAGCTCCACTGCGGGGCTGCAGGCAGGACCCCCTGTTTTCTTGGGAGGGGGTGGCCTGCGGGGTGGCACAACAGGGCGCTGTGCTGGGGTTCCCTGGCCCCCGGGGCGTTTGCTGGGCCCAGGGGAGGTTTGGGCATTGCTTCCTTCGCAGCATGGCTGTCCAGCTTGGGCAGGGGTTTGCTCTCCATGCTGGGTCGCTCCTGATACCTTCCAGAAGCCTCTGAAGAGACCAGGTTGTTAGCGAAGGAGCTGTCGCTGGCAGCGGCGTCCTGCTCAGAGGGTCTTTCTGGGCACTTTGCAGGTCTAAGCTTGCTGCGCAGGTTGCAAATGTCCAGTTTGTCATTAGCTGGAGCTGGGTCAGTCCGGACAGCTGCGGCAGGTTTCGGCCTGATCTGAGGTCTTGACTTCAAGAATGGATTCTGGGTGATGGGCTCAGGCTTCTCCTCCACGGGCTCAGCTTTTGGCTTGGTTGGCTTGACAATGGGCCGGAGGTTTGGCTTCTTCACCTCCTTGGCTGACACCTTGTGTCCACATTCCAGTCCCATTTCATTTTTCAGCTGGAAGAGTTTGCCCTTCTCCGGTTTCAGCTCAGGCTTCTTGCTGTCCTTTGGGGCTGCGAACTGCTTGGGTGGGATCATGGGCAGAATCATGCCTGGGGGCTTGGGAGGAGGCCTCTGCCTCTCCAGTAACTCACCTTCCGATTTAATGATGGACTCCTTCCTGGGTGGCAGGCTGGGCTTCTCCTCTGTGTCATGGTCTGAGATCTCCTCGTACCCACTGGCAAAGGCTAGGTCCCCACTCTCAGGAGGCTCCTTCCCCTTCCAGTCTTTGGCCCACTTTCCACCACAGTCCATACCATTAGGAGGAGCCTCTGGCAGAGGACGACATGGTCCTGTCACTTCCTCGCCAGTGCTGTTGTCAGGCACAGCATCACCAAGCCGGAGCTGAGCCATCTCGTTGGGTAGTGGAGCCAGGAAATTTGGCCTGGATGCATTGCTTGTTTTCTTGTACTTATCAATGAATGTGGCAGGGGCCCAACCTTCCTTCTCCTCGATCTGAATGTACCACCAGCCACTCAGGTTCTTCTCAATGACCTGCCGAGGGGAAAGGGAATTTCAGACATCCACGCGGGAGTCCTCTCTACACAACAGGGGATGTTTGGTGTCTGAAATCATGGCAGGGTGGCACATGGCCTTGGTGCCTCCCCCTCCTGGTAACCAAAAGTCATACAGTCACAGGACTGTATAACAGGAGGAGAACCTGCAAAGGACCTCTGCCAGGGAAGGGACCTGCATGGCTTAAGACCGAGGAATGACGCAGCCACGGTAAGGAGATGCGTCTGAGCTGCCACCATCCCGGCCCGGAGTCAGGAGCTGGATGCTGGGTACCGGCAGTGGCCACTGCGCGGCACTGTGAGAGCGATCAAGAGATGCAGCACAGCTCAGCCAGCATCCGCCGCGGCGAGGTCCAGAAGTGATCTGGGACCTGGGAGGAGCTAACTGGGGCAGCCCTAAAGACAAAATCCTCTCAGAGAAAGGCACAGCATACTGCTCAAAAAGCAAAATCACAGCTGCAAGAGAGACACTGCAGCAAAAGTGGGAGTGCTAGGAAAACAGTTTTGGAGGGGCTTTTAACTTTACACTTGGCAATAAGAACACAGAACTACCTCTGACCCTATTTGTGATGTGGCTTTGATTTTACACTAGCTCAAACAGCACGGTATTCACACACTTCAGGGACAGCAAGCCACCAAGACCAGTAGGGACTCCAAAGTCTCATGAGCCCATATGGGTTTCTTTCCTGTTCTAGGAGAGCCCTGAGATGTTAACAGTCCACAGCGGTAATCACATGCACCATTGTGCCCAGTTTCTATCCTGAGTGCTGTGGTGAGCAGATCTTCCCTGCCTGGAAAGGGCCATGGGAGTCAGCAGTGCTGCACCAACATGACGATGTGAGACGTGAAGATGACAGTCTTACCTCTACTTTCATTCCTGCCTGGAAGCTGATGCCATCAGGGATGGTGGTCTGGAAGTCAGCAATGGTGTAATATTCCTCTTCCACTTGAGGAGGGACAGGGGGTTTAGGCAAGTTCAAGCCACGTGGCTATGACAAGAAAAAAGGAAACTCGTCGGTGTGTTTCTACACAACATCCACACAGCCCACCAGCCTGCAGGGACATCAGCCAGCAGAGCCAGGCCAGGGAGATAGCTGTGCAGCACCTTCACCAACATAAACCAGCAAGTTATTTTCAGGCTGAGCAGCAAATTGCTCAGTGACAGAGCTCTTGCTGACAGCACTCACTCTTCCCAGAGGGAGGGAGCCAGTCTGCAGCCTCCCACTGGCAACCCAGCCTTGTGGGACAGTCTGGCCAAAAAGTTCATTAAAAGACCACATGAAAAAAGAGGATTCTTAGGACACCAGGGTGGTGGCATACACACTCCAGCCTTGACAAGAGCAGAGCCCATGGTATGGAGGTAAGATCCCAGGCAAAGAATAACCAGTGACCAGAGCTCCTTTCAGTGCTCCTTTCTGACTCCCTTTGCCATTGCTGCTCTCCTGCATCAGCTGGTACTTACTATGGTGAGATCTCGGCGAGGAGGGGGCCTCTGCCTCATCTTTGGTGACTCTGTGGAGGAAGAATTTCAGATGCTTGAGTTTCTGGCTTCTGGTCATATGTGTGCTCACAACAGACAAGTAAAAGAGAGAACAGAAAAGCAAGGGCCAAGCTTTCCAGATGGACAAAGAAGCCAAAGGAAGAACCTCTCTAGCCAGTACCCTGGGTGGCATGGGTCACCCAGGTTTTGAGGGCACCCCACTGGAAGAGGAACCAGCTTTGCACCATCAGGTGGTGCTGAGAAATGCAGCTGAGGTCACCACAGGAAACCACCTTTTCATGGTAGGCCTGACCCAGATGATCTGGCCTGCAGAGAGGTAAAATGCTCCAGCTTCTGAGAGGAAAGCATCTTCAGCCTGAGACAGGGACACTCTTATTCCCATTCCTTTCGCTGATCCCCAGCAGCACTATGCCTGTGCCACTTCTGCCTGTGCAATGCAACCTCCCCGCAAAGCTCACGGTGCCCGCAAGCCTGCTGCCACCCTTGCACCCCATGACATCACCCAACAGTCCTCAGGAAAGGCTGTGCTGACACCCAGCCACCACTGGCTCCCTCCTGACTGGCTACTCACTGCGTCGGCTGTCGGCGCCGGGCAGGGGCCGGCTGTCCAGCCTCCCGTCCCTCGGGCCAGCAAGTGCCTCCTTCTCCCGGCTCCCCACGCCCTGCTGCCGGGAGATGCCATCCAGATCCAAGGCACAGGAGTGAGTGGACGGGCCCAAACCCAGCTTCTGCGAGAACATCTCTCCATTCCCCTTTTTGAGGTAGGAGGCAGGGGCCCAGCCTTCTTGACCCTGGTACCTGTGGTGGAAACAATGAGAGTGTCACTGCACAGAGCCCCTGTGCTGCACTGGGGCCATGAGCCCTACCCAGAGAAGGGATCAACTGAACGGTGTTGAGCCATCAGACATTCCCATACACGCTGAGCAAAGGTACCATGTGATCTGGGCAAAATGAGCTTGCCTAGTGTCATGCTTCATGGCACATGGGCACCTGGAGAGCTCCAGATGTGACTAATGCTCCCTTGCAAGCTGGCCACAGCCAGTGGGCCAAGGGCTGGGAACAGCGTGAAGCCCAGTTTCCTTTGCTCCAGTTCAGGAATGAAGCACGCTGGCAGGGGAAGCAAAGGCACAAACCAGAGCACTGCTGCTGGGATTGATGTACCTGGGTTTGGGAGAAAGCACAAGCCAGCAGCCTGGATCCCTTCCCTGCTCTAAATCTGCACTGTTTAGGAGACAAACCAGCCTCATGATCTGACTGAGAAACCACATCCACAGTCTCCCTGCCATGCTGGAGGGTCCTGTGCCAGCACCAAAAATTCTCTCTGCTGACTGGGCTGCAGACACTATGCTCAGATGGCACCAGCTACTGAGCTTGCAATTGCCTTTAGAGCTTGTGTGGCAGCTCTCTGCTTAAAAAGTCAATGGACATTCTTCTGAGGCTTTGCTGCTGCCAAGACCAAAGGTTCAATGTAAGGTTAAGAAAATTGTAGCATGTGCTCCCATCCTGCTCAAGTCCAGCCATCTGCTAGACCACAGACAAGAGAAAATGAGCTTCCAGGAGAAAACAAGTATCAGCTCAGGATGATCTGGAGCCTTTGGCCTCAGCTCACCCTGCACACAGCAGCCCTGGCCCAAACAACAGCAATTCTCTGCAGAAGCCTCCTAAGAAAGTGAGAGGATCCAGCCAGGACACTTGCTGGTTTTCCCATCAGCAGCACAAGACATCACACTGATGCTCTCACACCAGGTCCCCTGCAATGCTGGGGCATGTGATGCTGTGACATAGTCTACCTCCCAGCACAGGAAACTGGGGGAATTTAAAGATGTTTAGCCACAGCTCTGCTTGGCAAGGGCCTGAACAACAGCCAGCCTTAGTTTGTAGGGATAGAGAGGAATGAGTTCTGATGTGCTGCTCTCCACGACCCCCTAGACTCGCGCTTGGACTGTACACCCCACGCAATCAGGTCTCTGCTTTGCACAGCCACAGCTGCAGTGCCACGGAAGAGGAAGAGGTAGGAACGGCACCTGATTTTCCACCAGCCCTCCAGGTTCTTCTGGATCACCACCACCACAGCCCCTTTGTCCAGGTTCATTTCGTCCTGGTCTCTTGCGGTATATGGGTAGATAACGGTGTACTTCTCCTCTGTTGGAAAGAAAGGGCAGTTTCACAGAGAGGGGACTTTACAGACTCAGCTGGAGAACAGTTCAGTGATTCATATAATGATAAATTCTGTGGTAACACAGGTGCAAACACACAGAGATGCACAACCATTCACGAGAGAAATGCCAGTGAAATGTATGTCAAAACAAACCCAGCTGCATTCTGAAATGTAAGCTTTGGTGAGCTCCTCTGCCCAAGGAGATGTTGTCTAAAACAGTCTTCAGTCCTAAGGGAGAGGAGGAACTATCTCATATATGACACCTGCTCTTTGCAGAAGCCCTTCCATGCATCCATTTCAGTTTGAATTTCTTTCTTTCTCAGAGCCTTTAAAGAAGAACTCTCCTCTACACAGGGAAAGAGATCCCATGGGCATCAGGAAGTAACCCCACACATGCAGATGTGCTCTCACTCCACTCTCCATGTGTGTTCACATGAACTTTCTTTCAATAGCTGGGTTCCCCAAGACATTGGTCAAAGCCATGTAGTGGGCCTAGAGAAGAGTCTGAAGAGTCTACTAGACCAAATGACGGTAAGCAGGAACGGGGATGCTTTTCCATTCAAGGGGAAGGGGGAAAATCCTGACAGCCATGTGAACAACATGTCAGACAAACAGGTCCATCCATCCCCTCCTCTCCTCCATTTTGTCCTGTCCTCTCTGGGAGAAAACCAGGAAAGCAATCATCTGTGCTTCAGTAATGCTACAACAGGGTGACAAGGGACAAGTCTACCTTCAAATCTCATACCTTTGCACATTCATAAATCCCCACAATACAGGTTTCCTGGATTTGTCTTCTTGGAGAAGCACAGTCCTTGTGAACGACCTAATTTCCCACTCCCTCCTGACCCCAGCTGAGCCACCAACCCCAGGGCCACAGCAAAAGGAGTTACTCTTACAGGAACTAGGGCAGCAACTGCAAGAAGTTTGCATACATGTGTTGAGGGAGAGCAGAAACTCCAGCTTCTATATTCAAAACAGGCCTCAAAAAATGAGAGGGAATGATAGAGGAAAGAGAGATGGACATGAGTGGGCCTAATAGAAGGCTGAAGAGCATGTGTGGCGCACACTGAGGACTGACACAAGCAGGGTTCATCACATGCCAAGGCAACAAACATGCAGACAAGGCTCCATGCAGACAACATGGGCAGCTGAACAAGTCTCCATGAATTCCACCTTGACCCCATCCACTGTTGTACAAGTCCCCAAGAGTCCGGCGGCGGCCAATGTGCCTGGGCAGAGACCAGTATCTCCATGGGACTGGGAAGACCATGTTGGGGAAGCAGGAGAAGGACGAGAGAGGATGTAAGGAGGCAGCACTTCAGGTTCAAGAGGAGATAGAGCTGACACCAGAGGGCGGCACAGAGACTGTACTTACCTGGAATCCTATGGAGGCCCTTCTTGGTCTGAGCCCCCCTCCCACCTCCATCTCACCAGCAAGGGACTATGCCAGCTACAGCACTGCTTTGAGCACACAGTGGTCAGTGGAAGGGATGTGTTCTCCAGGGGCATTTCAGATTTGCTCTAAGCAAAGGTTGTGACCTTGCTGTTCTCATGCGAGCTCATGCATGCTCTTTGTTCCACATGGGTTTGGGAGACATGTGAATTGTCCTAGGACCTGAGCTTTGCTCCTCCTACAGCACAGGTAAAACAGCTCCCTGGGACCTAAAGGAGGCGGTTCAGCAGGGAGAAACTGAAGCAGGAGTCTCCAGCAGTTTCTTACCTTCATCAGGCTGCATTGAGAACTCATCCTGGACACCATCCTGGGCCTCCAGGCACGTCGCTGGCACCCAGCCTTGCTCCTCTGATGTGCTAACAAACCACCAGCCTGAGAACAAAACAGCAAGTGGCTCAGCCAAGGGCTCTCACCAGCCAAATCCTCCCTCCCTCCAAACCACAAACCTGGGTGGCTTTGACCCCTCCTTGCTGCCTACATGGGAAGCTGTGGTACCCCAAAGCAACAAGCCAAGCGTTACTCTAAGGGGAGCACAGACAGCAGCACCAGAGATCACAGCTGTATGATACATAAATGTACCGATCCTTCCCCATGGAAAAGAGGAGAGGCTCTGAGAACTGAATGGCTCCAGCCATCCTCTCTGCTTCTTTTTTTTTTCTCCCCCCTTCGTGGTTCATTTTCCCTCAGTCTGGGTCAGCAAGCCCAGGCTAATTAGCAAAGATGAATACAGCGCCTGCAAATCGATAGCTGACTCCTGCTGTGCTCTTGCCTTCTTTACATTTGTGGAAACAGCAAAATTTAAAAGCAAAGAGCAAATGCAGGATTAAAACATGAGCTTTCCCAGCAGACCTTGAGCCAGCTCCATAGCGGCCACAAGCAATTCTGGGCCACCCTGGGTGTCCAATCAAAGCAAACACGTGCTCCTCTGTTATTAAAAGCACAAGCTATTTGTGTCTTTAAGGGGGAACAAAATAAAGACCAAGCATTATGCTCAGAATCTCACCAGTGAGTCATTTAAGAAAGACACCTAGATTGCTGGGGAAGGGAATCAGCAGCTACCTGCATGGAAGGGAAAACCAGGGCTGACATTTGAGAAATAAATTATTTGCCACAGCTTTTGAACTGGTTGTGCTAATAGGGTCCAGTTGTTTCAGGGTTGCTTTTATTGCCCTCCCTCTCAGTGGTAGCTGCTGGTACAACCAATCCTCTGGGGACCAGCTCTCCAGAATTTTAAAATCTGTTTTCATGATTTCTCTTTAAACTCCTCTCAGGGAATAAACTCCCCTTTTCAACAAACTCCAGAAGCTGGGTCCACGACATGACTCAATCCCTTGCAGAGCTTAAGAGCAAATTTAAGTTCTGAAGCAAGTGAATAGCCTGGCTGCCTGCCCCGCTCCATGGCCAAGTACTTCATTGTGTCTGGAAGCAGGAACAGATAATGCACAATGGGGGCTTTCATGGCCACCATGAGGATGTCCTCCTCTGGCAGTCAAACAAGCTTGCCAACTCCAGGAAAGGCTTTTGTCCTCAGGACTCATCGAGCAAGCTCTTCAGCATGGAGCAGCGTAAAGCAGAGTGTAAAAGACGGACGGTGCCAGGCGCTCAGCACACGGGTAACAGACCCTTCCTTTAGAGAAGGTCCTGAAGTCTTGTTCATGTTCAGACAACCTGCAGACAGAAGATGCTTTCTTCACATCCCACCTCAGCTGACCATCCAAGGACATCCCTGCGTGGAGTCTAGAGACTGTTTTGCTTCAGGTCCTTTTAGGAAACTACTGGCAATATAGGACTGCTATTCCTGCCCCTACTCTGTGATGCAGAGTAGACCCAAATCCCTCTGCCAAGCCAAACTCTCTGTACCTGATTCATTCTTCTCAATGATATCCACCAACTGGCCCACGCACAAGCTGATCTCGGAGCTCTCCTGCTTCTGGTAGTTTGCCACCACGACATACTGCTCCAGCACCAAGGGGTCGACCGATGCAGAGTCAGCTCCTGCACAGGGGGGACAAGAACCAACCCGTGTGCCAGGGTCAGCACCAGTTCCTGCAAACAAGAGCCACCACTCCCGAGCACCTGCTGGCCTGCAAACAGCTCCAGGACACCCTGGGGACCCCAGCGTGAGAAATGTGAGCTGGAGACTTGAGTAGAGTGAGCAGGAGACCAAACCAGCAGCCAGGTGAGATGGGTACAGCCAAGTGAGACCTTTCACTTGCTATCCACCATTCCTGCTCACAGACCAAGCTGTCCAAGCAACGCCACCACCACCACAGATGCGCACCGCAGCCCAGTCCCTGCTGTCACAGACTGAGGAGGCTTGGGATTGGCTCCTGTGCACTGGCATCAGCTGCCCCAATGCATGGACCAGCTCAGACCTCAGCTCAATCCACACAACTTTCAGTGAGTTTTGCTAGTCCTGGCTGAAGAGCCTGGTCATGCAGGTGGAGGGGTATCTGCAGGCCAGAGCAGCAGCACCCTGCCATCGCTGCCGCTGTATTTCAGCCACCTTCCCACCAGCAGCTCTGCGCTCCGCTATTTGCATCGCTAACTCTGCTCAGCTCCTCCTGTTGGAGATCCCCATCTCATGTCACATCAGCAAAGAAACACCCCAGGGAGGAGCGAACGGGCAAGACCCGGCCGGAGCAAAGCTCCGCCATGGCCAGGAGGCGGCCTGGCAGGCAGCGGACAGGCGGCCGCTGGCTGCGCGGAGCCCGGGCAGGCTGCAGGTGGCACTGCGGGCTCAGGCAGGGACACCCGGAGCACCGCCACCCGCTGCCCGGGGACCGGCAGCCAGGCGCAGGCTGCCGTGTGCTTTGCGAGCACTTTCTCATCTAGGAGAGGGCTCTGGCTGCAGCTGCTTGCATGGGCACTGCATGCCCCGGTAGCACTGCAACAAGGGTCTCCGCCTGCACACATCACCACTTCAGGAACATGGTCCCAAGTTTGTCCCTAGCACATCATCGACCAAAGCTGCTCCTTCCCCAGGTGTGCAGAGGTTTGCTGCGTGCAGAGGCCACCAAGCTTTGCAGCTCACCTGAGCAGATGCTGCATGTGCCCAGTGCCCGGTCCAGTCGACTCAGCCCCACCAAGCCGTGCTCAGCCTTCCCCCAAACCAGCCACCAGGTGTTTGGTTGCCCACAGCACAAGCAGCACTTGCCTCAACTGCCTCCAGGAGCCTCCACGAAGCAAAGAGGTGTCAGAAGCTCTTGCCCATGACTCCCCTCCAACCCAAGCCCTGGTTCTGGCCTCCCAACACTTTGCCTTGTGGCTTTGCCACCTGTCAGATGAGGACACTACCATAGGATTATCTTCTCCCCAGGCGAAATAAGATTTAATTAGTATTTGCCAAGTGCTTTGGAAACAGGAGGGTGCTAATTGCTCCAGCCCAAATGATACAAAAAGATCAGACACCTGATAACGGGTGTTAAGTTGAATTTATGGGAGCTGTGCATGTACTCTGAGCAGGGAGCCTCAGGCCCTGGGTTGGAGCAGAAATCACATCTAGCTGCTATGGCATGGCAGGTAAATGGGACAATTACCTCCCAGTCTCTGAAGGTGTGAATTACAGAGAAAGGGGTGGTCCCTTGGGACAGTTAGGTGAAATCCAGGAAAGAAATTCAGACTACATTATCAGGAACACGCTTCTATGGGCAAGTGCACCCATGCTGCAAGAGCCCCCAGGGCTCCCCCATCACAGGAGAGGCTCAGCCTGGGAAAAGAATTTCCCACAGGAAACCTAGGGTGACAGACTCATCCCCAAAGGGTATAAGCAGAAATGGACAATATCTAGCAGGTGTTCAGCCATTTTAGGATGCTCTGCTTCCTGACAGAGAAGGTCTCCTGTGCACAAGGTCACAACCTCTCAAACCACAATAAAGATTTAACTGAACCATCATCTTCAGGACAGTTTTATTTAAAGAAGAGGAAAACTGCCCTTGCTGTTTTGCTATAAACAGCACTCTGCAGAGCTCCAGGTGAGCTGGCAAAGTGCAGAGGACCTGTTACCACTAATGAAAGCTTCTTCCATACCAAGATCCAGAGGTGGGGCACCAAACAGACTTAAAAGTAGCCCTCTAAAGTGAATGGTGGATGCTAGGACTATTTGTTCTACTAGTTCAATTAAAGGTTTGTGCTCAAAATGATTGGAGGATCTACCCAACCCCTGAGAGAAAAAAGAAAGCAGTACTTTCCTTTCTGCCTCCCTCACTGTAATTACACCCCTTGCTCTAAGGCTATTTGCAGTTTCAGCAGGCAATTCTGGATCCTCCAATGTACCTATTAAACTAGCAACAGAAGTGGTAAACTGAGCTTGGAAGAAGATGTAGGAGTTAATTTCAGGAGCATCTTCACCTAGCATAATCCTCCTCAGCCACAAAAATACACAAGTCAACATCAAAACATCCTGTAGGTGGGCAGACTTGGGTCTCTCCAAAATAGCACTGGTGTAAATCTTACCACCTAAAATGAGAGGCAGCAGCAAAGCTCTGCAGCTGGGGATGAAGCATTAGCACAGTCCAGAACCCAGCAGAGTGAGTTTTGCAGGCAGCTGCAGGCAGGAGCACAGATTGTGTATTCTGAACACCCATCATCTGTGAGACTTGGCAGGAACATGGCCAGGAAATGGGATGTGCATTGAGTCAAGAGACCACTGAGGTACTTGGACTGGACTTGCAGAACTGATGCTTGGAGGAGAGCCACTGGGAGGATGCACTCAGCTCTGCAGGCTGGGCCAGGCAGAAGCTGGCTCCAGGCAGTGCACATCCTAGCTACCAACCAAGGACTGCTCAGCACAGTGACCTTGCTCTGAAGCCATATTAGATATGGGTTAGCCCATAAATCTTTGCAGACATTGTTTAACCAGGAGCTTGGCCATTCACCCAGAGTGTTGAGATGCACAAAACCAGTAGGAAATCTCACAGATATGGGGTTGCTTGAGACAATTCCAGCTTTTCCAATGTCTGGCTTTGCAGTATCACTGCCAAAAGTGAGGACTTCTGGGGCTTGGATACTGGTGCCTGCAGAGGGTAAAAAAGAGCTCAGGACTGAAATGAGGAGGCATAGGTATCTGTTTTTGAAGTCTGTCCTTGCTGTGCACTCTAGCCCTTGCCTAAAGCATCTTCCAAATCTGTCTTGCCTTGGACAGTTTTGCTCTCAAAACAGCTCCTCTTCTCCCATACCCAAGAAGTGTGTGAAGATCAGGACTGCAAAAGTAACCTCCCTCCTGCTGCCAAGTGAAATGGGCACTAGGAGCTGTGCTGTACTCTTTGCAAGCCTTCTCAGCTCTCCAGGGACTCTTCCAGAAATGGAAAATAATCACATGGAAACACCATTCACCTGTAGAGGTATGGAAAGGTCTCCCTGTGGCTGCTGTAGGATATGAGAATGGTGGTTTCATGGTGTTTAGACTGAATGCTGTGGTTTGGGTGTCCCTGTGGCACTGCAGGCACATTACACAGCACAGCAAAAGGCATATGGCCACACGAGGAAGCGTCTGAAATAAAACTGGCTGGGGGATATTGGAGCTTTCTGCCAGCCTCCTTGGGCAGCTCCACCCAAATATAAACTCTAGAGACAGTTTCAGGCTCTCCTGCAGTAAGGGAGTGCTGCTGCAACGAACCCATGACTCTCCATCTGTGCTTTCTGTTGAACTGTGAGAGGAGGAGAGAATAGCAACGCTCAAACACAGCCCTGGGGACCGATACGATGACTGCTTTTAGATGTACCTAAATCAGTGGCCAAGTCAGTCTTCAGAGTCCTAAGGTGTGGGCAATAATCCACCCCCTACAAGCTGCAGGCTGCAAGGAGCCTGAGCCCATGCCTAAGGCTCTCAGATGTGGGATCACAAGTACTGGCAAAAAAAAAAAAAACGAAGCAGAGGAAGTAGGTTATATTTCCAGTGCTCACTTACACCAGGCCCTCCGTGCAACACTGGAGCCTCTTGGTCACCACAGGAGCTGAGAGCAGGCAGCATTTTAATCCACTTTGCATCTCAGTGTTTGACAAATCCCATTTTAAAACAGGGCTTTCTGCTGCCAGGACCTCAGGAGCTCTCCTGAAGAGCAGTTCACCTCCGCTCTGGCAACGCTGGGAGAAATAAGCAATTGGGAAACTGCTTATTGGAAAATTGCCCTGATTTCTGTTTGTTGGCAGCTACTGGATGCCCCCGCTTGAGGGAGATCCTGTGTTGAACAAGTCTTTTTGTGCCTTGCAGCATATTTGCTACCCCTGAAGCAGGCTGGCTGGAGGAATGGATGAACCACCAGGGACGTCCTCAAGGTATGAGGAGTCAAGATGTCAGCAGCAGAGCCACACTCCGGTTTGCTGTCAGTACATGCAAGACAGCAAGAGAAGTCCCTGAATTTATCTGGCACAAGGCATCAGCCCTTTGTCATGACTCTGCATGCAAACACCTTTCTCTGATGGCTACTGCACATATACCAGGTGCCATGGGCAAAACACCACATCCTGTCCTGCCAGAGCAGGCTCCAGCTTGGGCGTTACCAAGTCCGGTATCTCCCTGTTATTTCCCTCTCAACAGTGCCAAACACAAGGCATCCCGAAAAGCATCTTCTCTTTGGCTTCAGCAACATCCCTCTGTCACTTACAAGCCCACCATGCCAGGGGTGAGCAGAGTGAAGCTGCCCTGCCCATAAACCTACAGTGTGCTACTGGCAAGATGGGCTGTGTACACAAGCAGGAGAAAAATCCTCCTCCTCCAATAGTCAGCATCCTTAAATTCAATTCTGCTCTCAAAGAAGTGAGTTACACAGCAGAAATTGTCTTCTTTTTCTTCTCAGCCCTGAAGTGCCTTCTTTTCTTTTGCCTCACAGAAATGGATGGGGTTCAAAGTCATCTAAACACACAGTGATCTCCGAGGGAAATCCAACACCCTTCTCTTACCCAGCAAACATTCTGGCTGAGGCGGCACACAAGAGAAGCTTTCCTGATGAGGAAGGCTGTATCTTTATTTTATCTCTGTTTTATTAAAAGAGAGGAGAAGGAAAAAAAATTGCAGCCTGCTTTTGTCTCCACCTGTGTCCAGCCTCTGCCTCCAAAGCTAGCTGAAGACCCACCACTTCAGCACAAGACAGACAGCAGAAAAACTCAAGTCTGGGCCTGCAGATGGCTCACCAGAGACATAAAATGATGATCCCAAGGTCCAGCTTTGACAGACACACCTTGCAGCAGTCAGAGTTTGAGGAGAAAACATTCCCATACTGGTAAACCCTTCTAGTTGATCAGGGCAGAACCCAGCTATGAGCTGCCCACGAGAACAGACCAAAACACGGAGCCACTCCTCAGACAGACAGCATCTGAGTTTTTCACATGCATCCTACACAACCAGTCTCAGTTAAGATGCTGGGACACCATCAGTTCTTGAGTGGGGGATGACCTGCAGCTCCACTGGAAAAGTGGAATCAAGCCTTTTAGTCTGCTTTTATACCTTTTCTCTCTCCTCCAAGATGAATTCACTCATCTACAAGTGAATTTGCTTATGCAGCTTATGGCAGTGCCAACTCTGGCCAAAAACCTTTCCATAACCTACTTCAACAGAACATCAGGCCAAGGCTCAGACATTCCATCCCAAAGACCCTTAAGCTACTTTAATACCTTCTGCAGCTCCAGAAACTAAAAGATGCCCTCCCTGGATTGAAGGCTCTTCCCCTCCTCTCTTGTTCTTTCTAGGAGGCTCAGATAACTGCTAAAACACATAAACTAGGGGGCTTTCAGAGATGTTCCCCTCTCCTGAGGGCAGGGGTAGACCCAGCCAACCACCTAAAGGACTAGCTGGTGCAATCATGAACCAGAATGTACTGCTGACCACCAAGCAGCTTTGGAAATTTTGCATCCCCATCACCCTGGCTGCAGAGCAAAGCCCTGCCCCTCACCCAGGATCTGTGACACTGCCTCTGCATGCCGAGCTGTACCGGCAGCCAAGTGCCAGTCCCAATCTGCCATACCTCCTCTTCATTACTGCCCCATGTCCATCAGCCCCCACAGAAAGCTACAGGGGACGTGACAGCTTCTTGCCCCCCAACCTGAGCAAGTGTCCTCCTGCGAAAGGCAAAGCAAGAGCAAGGGTCAGGTAGCAAGCGGCTGTTACTACCTCGCTGCAGGAAAGAGGCCGTTCTCTGGATAAACCCTGATGGAGGAACAAAAGGATGGGAGACAAGGCATGAGGTGGGGAGGGAAATGAACTCAGGGGTGGCAGCAATGGGGCAACAATTCAATGAATGAGTGAACAGGAAGGCCAGTGCAGCATGGACAGCTGCCAATGTCCATGACGCCTTTGGGAGTGCCATGGGAGCCAGGGGGCACGTGGGACTGGGCCTTGGAGGCTGCAGTGAAATCCCAGACAGACGGAGAGGGCACACTGTGCCAGGGAGCCCCATGAGGGAACACAGCAGGGCTTTGACCCTTGCCTTGCTCCAGGAGACCACAGCTGTAAGTGAAAGAAGGAGGTGGTGAAACTAGTGGGGAGGAAACGAGTCCTTACCAGATCTCTTCTTTCCAATGGGCTCCCTGAAAAAGAGAAGGAAGAGTGTCAGTCAGAGGGACAGAGAAGTTGGGTTGTTGGCCAAGTGGCAAACCCACCTGAAAAAGCACAGCAGTGATGGCCCTGGTGGGGCTGCTGACCTCCCTCAATCAGCTAATGTCCCCATGGGTGACATGGGGCATCACTCACCCTGCAAACAGCCCATCCCTCCCTTCATTTAGTGATTGAGTGCCTTCATCTCTCCCAGCTCAGTTGCCGGCCTGGCCTCCTTGGTGTCTTGGTCTGACAGCCACAACTCCCACCATGTCTCTTGGTGAAGGCAGATCAACTGGGACAATCTGGCAGCAGTCAGGAGCTGGGGAAGCCCAAACCCCCAGTACTGCACCCAGCACAGACCACAGCTCCCACAGAAGTGGGCACTGGTGTGAAGACAGACAGAGAGAGAATTACTTCAGTTTCTCCATGTCCCACACCTCTCAGGGACAAGGATGGGGAACAGTCAGGGAAGGGGCAAATATTTAAATCCCAAAACAGCACAAGTCAGTAAAATGTTGTCGAATGGATGAACACCAGGGCTGTGCAGCAGAAGTGCCTCCAGGATACAGCAAGCAGGATCTACTGGTGGTTATGAGAAGACAATGAGGCAGTTTCAGCCCAAGTCCTTTAGCCATGGCCAGAGCTGGCCAGACCACCGATGGTTGAGAAACCACAAGTCCTAGGTCCTTTCTCTTACTTGAATGATGCCAAGAAACATGGTTGCTGAACAGTCTCAAACTCAGGGCACAAGTACAAGGAAATCTGGAACATTTCATGATTAAAACCCAAACATCAAATCAAGGAATATATGGGCCCAGAAAAGTCTCAAAAAAATCATGGGTAACAAACCAAGAAACCCAATCAGCCTGAAACCAACCAACGCACCAGACCCTTCCCCAGCCCAACCCAGCCATGTGGTGCATGTTCCTACAGAAGGGTTCTCACCACTTTCATGTGACTTGCCACCATGGCCTTGAAATGCTGCTTTATTGTGGGGTGATGGAGAAAAGGAGGCTCAGGGGAGACCTTATTGCTGTCTACAACTACCTGAAGGGAGGTTGTAGCCAGGCTGGGGTTGGTCTCTTCTCCCAGGCAACCAGCACCAGAACAAGACAACACAGTCTCAAGCTGTGCCAGGGGAGGTTCAGGCTTGATGTTAGGAAGACATTCTTTACAGAAAAAGTGACTGGCCATTGGAATGTGCTGCCCAGGGAGGTGGTGGAGTCACCATCACCGGAGGTGTTTAGGAGGAGATTGGATGGGGTGCTGAGTGCCATGGTTTAGTTGATTAGATGGTGTTGGATGATAGGTTGGACTCAGTGATCTCGAGAGTCTTTTCCAACCTGGTTAATTCAATTCTATTCCCCTGCTCACTTTGGGTGTTTTCCCTGCTCCTCAGGCTCAGATGCCTGATCAAGACCATTTGGCCAAGATGAAACACTCTGGTTCCTGGAGACATGCACTGATCATTGTTATGTCCAGGAGGAGTAACAAGCACAGAGCAGGCACTGGAGCTTCCAAGGAAGAAGCATTCACCTGGCGGTAAGGGAACCCTCCTGAGGTTTTAAGCTGCCTGACCACTGCCTAGAAAGGTGGCTGGACCAGCTCAGAAGGACCCCAGGAGCCCCTTTGTGTGCTTATCAAGTCCACCGGCAAAACAACCTTTCTCCCTCTCTCCCCTTTGTTTTCAGGCAAAGCAGAGAAATCCCTCTGTGCTCAGGTAAAAAAGTCAGCCAGAGCTGGGCTAGGCTTTGTTCTCTTTCAAGCTTATCTGCATTTTCAGTCAATTATTTCTGTAGACACTTTATTCCCTGAGAGCCACAGGGTAATGCAGGGACTTGGCTGCCTTCAAAGACCGCCCACCCATCCTGGCAATGCCTTCTGCTTGCAGTGCCTTATCCGCCCAGGCTCCCCTTCCCTTTGCACATTAAACTTGTAGTACTCATCCGTGGAGCCATCAATTAAACTAAATTAAATGCAACAAAGATGGGCTAGAAACAAATGGGACATTGCTATCTAGAAACCAGAGACTATCTGTTTAGTTCAGAGACCACAGGCTGTGCAAAAACCTGAAGAGTGTGTCCCAGCCGTAGAGATCAATGGAGCAATCCGCTGGACAGAGCATCACAGAATCACAGAATCTTAGGGGCTGGAAGGGACCTCAAGAGATCATCTAGTCCAACTGCCCTGCCAAAGCAGGATCACCCATACCAGATCACACAAGAACACATCTAGGCAGGTCTTAAATATCTCCAGAGAGGGAGACTCCACAACCTCCCTGGACAGCCTGCTCCAGTGATCTGTCACCCTCACAGTGAAAGAGTTCTTCCTCCTGTTTCCATGGAACTTCCTATGCCTTAGCTTCTACCTGTTGCCCCTTGTCCTGTCATTGGCTCCATCCTCTTGGCACTCACACATCCCAAAGCCATTTTTAAACAGAGATGGCACTGTGGAGCCAAATCAGAGTTTCTCAATAAGCCCCATTAGATTTGCCCCAGCTCAGCAGCATGGCAGGAAAGGGAAGCAAAGTGAGGGCAGATAAGCACACTGGAGATCAGCAGGTGGGCACGACACCCACGTGCTGACAGGAGGGTGCTGATGGAAATAACTGTTGTTTTTCCCATGCCATCTGCTAAACCTATTACTGTAACTCATCCCCCTGTTTCCTTTCACCAGCTGCTCTGTCTGAGTGAGGGGGCAAAGAAGGAGCTGTAATTTCACTTTGCTGCTGGGTTCTTCCTGGCATGAGTACAAAGAGCTGTAGGTCTGAAGACCAGCAGTCCCAGCCCACCACCTCAGAGGGAACAAGAGCTCAGTAAAGACAGGAAACAGCAATAAAATCTCAGCAGCATCTCCTCCTCCATTCCCTGTGGACCAGAGAAAGGCATGCAGCAGAGCTTGCATGCACGCCTTCCTGGAAACTGGTGGCTCCAGAAGAAGGAAAGGCTTCTCAGCCTTCCACTGTGAAACTCATTTAGCTCACTCACTCCCACAGCAGCCAGGCTGTGCAGATGAACCAGGCAGTCACAAGGCACTGATACACAGCTATGATTATGTGCTACCAACCAACCCCACAAAGCGTTCCAGGTGGTTAAACCCCAGGGTGGATCCTCCACCTGCTTGCCACGACTTTTCCAGCTCCTTGTTGAGAACACTGAGGGCCAGGGTTTGTGTTTCACTTAAAGCACTGACACAACAAGCCAGTCTCAGGATGCAGTGGGCTCAGTTCAGCATCTTTCAGGAAACCAATAATCCTCCAGTGTAATCCTGAAAAGAAACTTTTCCATGTGGAAAACTCTTAGCACAATAAACCTTTTTTTTTTTCCCCCTGAGGGAAAAGAGTCAGGTTTCTCAAGCATCTTCTCTAGTTTATCAGACAGCATTCCTCTAGATCCAGTGCTGGGAAGGAGCAAGGTGGGAAGCACAAGGCTGAGGTGAGGGCATGAGGCAAAGCTAACAGCTTGAGAGGTATGTCTAGAACAAAGGGAAACAGGTTGTTCCTCAACAAGATGTAGGTGACTTGTTAAACTTCTTACTGCAGCATGCTTTGGACACTGGATGCCTTCACAGGCTTACAGGGTCATAATTCAGGCAAGAAATGTTAATCTAAAGCCATTAATTGTGAAAGCAGGAAACCCCTAAAGGCCATGTCTAAGGAAAATGCGTTACAGACTTGCTTGACTCGAAGCTGTCTCCTAAGCCATTCACGTTTGGTGGGTTGCAGGCTAGGCTAGGCTGCTGTGTGCTGCAGAAGAGGTAGCTCTGAGGCTGCCACTCAGAATAGCCCACGCTGCAGTGGACTCATGGGTGGAAGATGCCCCAACACATGGCTCAGGGAGCTCAGCACCACCCTTTACGCCTCACAGCCCCAGCGAGCTCTGGGAGCAGGAGAGGGGTAGCAGAATGCCAACAAAAAGGAGACAACTTCAGCTGCTGCAAAGCCAACCACTCAGAAGCCAGGGTCTGCAGGCAAGGTGAGACTGATCTGAGATCACCATTCCAAGAAGACATCTCCCACAGAAGAACATCTAGCTCCTTTGAAATCCTTCTGTAATACACTTACATCATCAAAATAGCTGTCAGGAGGTAGCTCATTCTGTAACTATTCAGCAAGCTTGGAGATGATAGCAAAATTGATGCAGGCAAGAGAGACTGAGAAATGGGGTACAGCAAGGCTCTTGTTTGGAAGAGTGATGCTTAGCAAATGCTCCACCAAGCACTGAATGCAGCCCCTGTTCCCCAGGCTGCAGTGGCAGTGCCACCCCTGTGTTTAACCGCTGGAGAGCCGGCCAAGCTGAACCTCTGAGCTCAAAGCTGCCCTGTGAGCACAGAAAATCAAGGACTCCGTCCATGCAAGGAGCTTGCACTGGCACAAAGAGTATTTCTGCAGAGTGAGTTCAATCCCTCTGATGCTTCCATCCACTGTCATCTAGGGAAGACAGTTCTCAGCAGAGAGTGAAGGAGAGCACTATTTTGGAGTTGAGATCTAGCCTAAGCTCCTGGTGAATCTGCACACAGGCATCAGCAGAACTGCAAACCAAACAACTCATTATTACAAGCTGTAATTTGCCTGGATAGCAGGACACGGCTCAAAAGCCAGTAAGCATCCTTATCCAAAGCAACAGCCATCAGCTCAGGGATCTCTGGTTTACCAGCAAAAGCTCCTGGAATGGTTTCCTAGTGGGGACAGCCACTCCATCTTGGTGCAGGAACCTGAGTCTCCCCTTTTTCTATTAACTCCCTGTCCAGGAGTTCATGCCCCTTTCACTCCACCACAAAAGGGTGAAAAACCTGTTCCTGGCACAGCTCAACTACAAGGAAAAGTAAGCACACAAATAACTATGGGGAAGCAGAAAGAGAAAAGACACTGGCTACAAGTTTGCACTTCCCAGTTACAGAAGCATCAGATTTACTCCCTGTTGCCAGGATGGAGACATGCTTCTGATCAGGATCCTCTTTTGGTGCTTTGGACCAAACAAAACTTTTACTCACTGATGGCTGCCAGCACCTTGGCCCTAAGCAGGACCTTTTGGTCAGGCCCCTGGGAGACAAGCTGGCACAGTCAGGTCATGCCAGGACCCTGTCTCATTTTAGCCCATTTCCCCTTTCTGTGATTTATTGAGGCTGGTGCCTGGCTGGAGTCCCTGTCAGTCTGCATGCAGGAAGCAATCCATTACTGTGCCTGCCAGGGCCACCCCCACCTAAGCAGGGCTTCAGTATTAATAGAATAACGAGGGGCTGCTGCAGGCACAGTGCTGGAGCAGCACAGGTGCTCCTCATCTGCTCAGCTCCCAGCTCATTATCACACAGCTTCCAGCCTGGACGGCACAGACAGTCCCCAGCAGTAACAGCCCTTTGCTGATCCACCGGCAGTGGGATTCAGCTTGGGGCTCAGGTCCTCCTCCTTCCAGAAACTCTTGCCCTGGCACACAGCAGAGAGGACCAGGGTTACTTCCTCTGCACTGGGTCTTGTACCCCAGCAAACATCCACAGCAGCAGAGCTGAAGTGCCTTTTGGAATAGCCAAAATGCTCACCCTTTAGCCAAGGGCTGCTTCGTAGAAGTATCAGGAAGGCAAGCAGGGGATGGGAGCTCAGAGGGTGGCCTCACACGTATAAAGGAAGAAAGAAAAATTCTACAAGCTGTTCCAGGCTTTGGCTGCCATCAGCAGCCCTGCTGAGTGGGTTATGTCCTGGGTGTGTTTGCCCTGGGGAGCTGCCATGCTGCAGCTGCATGCAGCTGCCAAAGTGACAGAGATATTTTGCTGGTATCCCAGGGTAAGAGAGAGCTCTGGCAGGTCAGGTTTGAGGAGCAAGGAGAAGAGGAGCCATTGTCCAGTGGGAGAAGAAGGGGAGAAGTGGGGTTATGGAAACTGTAGTAAACTTGCTGAGTGGTTCTGCCATGTGGTGGCAAATATCAGGTGGGCTCCAGGCCATCATAGAGGGACCCTGGCACTGCTCAAGCTTCCTAGCAGGCAGAAGTGAAGCAGAGGGCTCATACAATAAAAGGCCAAGACAACAGCTTTATGTGTCTTGTACTTCATAGGATGCTCAGCTACCAAAACAAAAGCAATGGAGGATGCTTTTAGAAGGAAGAGGCTTCCCACAGCCAGGGCTACCCCCAGCGAGGACAGCAGCTCCACAGCCTCGGGGAAGCAGCACAATGATGGATCCATCCCCAGCATGCTCCACTTGTACACTGGGGACAATTATTAAATAACCACTTAGGATCCCTGCTTCACTATGGAGTTAACCTGAGCTTCTGCATGTTGCAGAGCCAAAATTCAGCTGGTGAGGAGAGTTAGCAGCTGAATGCCTTGACTCAGCAGTGGCTTTGTGCCCAGCCACTCAGACTTCCCCAGGCTTATTCCAGAAACTCTCTGCTGCAGCTAAAACCAGCTTTAAATTGAAAAAGGATATATGAGAGGCAAGGGAGGTACACAGAGCAGCTTCCCACCTCAACAGCCAAGTATCCTGCTGTTGGTCAGACCTGCTGAGATAAGCAGGGAGCAGGAATTCGATGAGTTTTCTTCTTTGAAGCTATGGTTTTATAGAGCTTTCATCCCACACCAGGGAGAAAAATCCCACGTCCCCACAGACTGCTATCTTACCAGGGGATTTCTCTTTCCATAACCATTCCTCCTCTCCTTGCACTCCCTTCAGCTACTCTGGGCAGTCACCTCTTCCCAAATTCAATCAATCCCTCTGGATTACAGTTCCACTCTGACCCACCACAGGGAAGCTTTCCAAGGCAGAAGCAGTTGAGTTACTCAAGTCCAGAGCTTGCTGGACAGGGATCCACGTCACAAAAGCCACTGATTGTCACTGCCAGTGGAAACACCAAAACCTCAGTTTGCTCCCCTGTTTGAAGTCGTCCCTCCAGACAGGAGGAGACAGAAAAGTTGGCAGATGTGTGCAGAGGGGATGGAGTAAGGGCTTCACTTCCCTCTTCTACCTCTTAATTGCTGGTAACTCCTGTCTCAGCTCTGCTTTTGGCTCCTGTCTACTACTCAAATGGAAGTGATGGGAGAAAAAGGGCATTAAAAGTCATCATTTGACTCCCTCCCCCTCCACTCAGTCCCTGTCCATTCAATCTGCCTTTGCACAGGCAGCAGCAGGGCTAGGGCTTGTAGAGCAGGCAAGAAAAGGGCTGAAGAGCACCGTTTGCAGGGCCGGTAGCCAGCAGCAATCTGGTTTTGCTCCCAACATGGGCAAAAGGATACTGAAGGGAGCTGCACTGCAGGAAAGCAGGAGGAGAACACTGGCTCAGCCCAGGAAGAGCTCCAGAGCTGGGGAAAGCAGACACCACAGGGGTCCAGAGATAAATACCTGGGCTGTCCAACCTCCTCTTTCCAGTCCCAAACACTGCCAGATATTAAATTCACCCTTTGCAGTTAGACCAGGGCTTCAGAGACCGTAGGCAACTGTGGCTCCTCAAAGAGGTTTGACTTCCAGGGGCGTTGCACCCCAGACAAAAGTGAGCAGAGGGCACATCCAGTGGCACTCAAAGGCACATTGGATGGTACTGCCACCAGTTGCCACTCCCATGGGCATGCTGTGAGCTGTCTGCCAGAGAAGCTGAGGCAAGGGACGGAGAGCAGAGAGGCTCCCAGCCACAGTGCTGCAAGAGCGGCTGCTTGGCTTGGCACTGAGCATGTTGCCCAGCATCTTTCCCTCCCTCATTCCTGCCTTTCAGCCACCCAGCATTAAAAGTTGCCTTTTTTTTTTTTTTTTCTCTCCCCCCAACCCCATTCCTGGCTCCCTTTCAAACTCCCAAGGAAAGTATTTATCTGCTGGATGAATGATGACATCCGGCCAAACCCCAGACACGCCATCACGTCTGATCCAGCCCAGCCGTCTATCACAGCTCTCATCTCGTTATTGGTACGCTGGCGGCGCGCCAGCACTCGGGGCTCAGCAAAGGGCTCCCACCAATCTCTCCAGAGGAGAGAGTCAAGGACTTTTATTAATTAACATTTTGCTTTGTAGCTAATAGACACCCCCTGGCATTCAGGCTGGGCTAGGAAACACAACAGAGATGTCCTTGAGATGCTGTAGCGTTTTGCTGCTGGAGGCAAATGGACAAGAGTCACCCGCTAAGTCCTTCTGCGTGGTGTGAGCTTGCCTCTCCATCACAGATTGGAGCAGGCCGTGGGGAGAAGCACAACCACCAGCAGATTCCCTGGTGCATTACCTCCTTGCCCATCCACCACAGCAATGGCCAGTCATAAACACATGGCAATGTTGCAGTGAGGCCAATTTTGCACCTGGAAGATGCTCAGCAGTCCTGGAGGATACTGCATAATGCTCCTGAGGATGGACCTCACAACACAACCCCATGCATGGGATTGGATTTTAGGTTGATGCCCTCTGCTCTTCTTGTCTCTTGGACCCAAACAGAATGACTAAGAGGGACAGGGCACTGATGGCTGCTTGGCTGGATGGCCAGGAGCCACAGCTTCAGACAAAGCAGAGTGCAGAGCTGCAGCACTCTGGGGCTGACACTCAGTACCCAAAAATCTCACATCCGAGTGTGCTCCTTGTTCTGGCCTCAGTGTTCACCTGCCTGATTTTTGGCTCACTCTCCAAGAAAAATAAAGGTGAGGGAATTGGGTGCAAGACTGGAGTTGCCCTTCAGTCCACCACATATGAAGATGTCCCAGCTACAGGCAGGCTCAAAAGTCAGCTCCTTTTGGAAATCAGCTCACCGTCCTCTCATGCAGGGCTCAAGGACTTCTGCATAGGCAGCCTCCTACATCCCAAAACAGCCCCAGGAGCTGTTAAGTCTCACAATAACTCCCTTCCCCCAACAATGTCCTTGCAGGTTCATCTTTTCCTTAGGTCTCCTGCCTGCTGCTGAGCTGCTGCCCTTGCTGAGGGATGGCTGATGGGGTGGCAGGTTAAGTGGTGAGCAATAGCTGGCAGGCCAGATGAGCGCACCAGCCGACAGCAAGCAATTAGTTAATGGGCTCTGAGGCCCTCAGACCAATCTCATCAAGTGACCGAGAGCTTTGGGAGGAATGATGATAGGTCAAGTGTACAGAAACCAGAGCCAAAGGAGGAAAGTAGGGGTGAGGGGGAAGGGAGAATTAAAAGAAGGAATGAAAAAAAATTGAAAACCCAGAGAGATGTAGTCCACTCCAACACAATACTTAGCTGCAGACCTGAGAGGCTCAGTGCTGCTGCTTAGAGGGGAAAAACAAAATCTCTTTGTCTACCTCCACACCCTTCCAGTCCAGAATAAAGTCAAATCAATTTACTGCTTTTCCCCTCACAATTAATCAAGCTGCCTCCATTGCTCAACCTTCATAGAGCTGCACATCATGTCACATGCAGCATAAAAAGGGAGAGCAGCATAGCATGAGATGGAGGCAGCTGCTCAGATTTATGCTGCTTGTGATTAGTAAGAGATGGGTGGCTCCTGGCCAAAGCAGCTCATAGTCACAAGACTCACAACCAGAGTTGTGTAAGGCACACAAGATTCCTTGCAAACATTCCTATTTTGCATGGAAAGACTCTGGAGCACTGTTATGGATGAGGCTCACAGACACAGCTATGGGAAAGTGCCTTCTGAATGAGGCAGAGGTCATTAGTAGCTATGTGAATGACGTTTTCAGACTGACCACGTCTCTGAAACCAGCACTGGCAAGTAGAAAGTGGTTAGGAGACGCTCAACACTCCATGGAGTCCCAGAGAGGTGTTTCCACTTCTGCACTGGAAAAGACCACACCAGGAGTTGGCTGACGGGGCAGAGGTGTCCACCTTGAGCTGCACAGCCCTGGATTCCTCTCCACAAAAGCCTCCAAATCTCAGATCAGTGGCTCACTGAGTGAACCGCTGATGAATGTAAACTGTTACAGATACCAGCAAGTCCAAGGCAGTTTATGTTCCATTGCCACTCCAGCAGTGGCAGTCACCCAACCAACTTACTCTTTGGGGGGCATCAAATCATCAGGTCGTGTCTCAAAGAACTGGAGAACCTCCTCGCACTGGGAGATGTAGGGAGGCAGTTGGATCAGGGCCTGTGGATGAAACAGAGACACCAGTGATGGGAAGCATCAAGACTCTGCAAGGATCTGAGTGAGGACAGACCCTCAGAGCACAGGGAACTGGGTCACAGAGCTAAGACTGGGACCCACACGGTCCCCTGCACACAGGGGTGCAGAGCCAGGCAGAGGAGAGCTATAGCAAACACACACCAGAGCAGAGCAAGACCCAGAGAGCCCCCAGTTACACCCACCACACCACTCCAGCTGCAACTGAGGACTAAAGGAGAATGAGCATTGCCGAGAGCAACAGGGATACAATCAATAATACAATCCACCAGGTTGGAAGAGACCTTCAAGATCCAGCCCCACCCAACATCTCCATCCCAGCAGCCTCTCAGGCAGGGCTCAGCTTCCCGGATGTGCTGCAGGCATGGAACCATGGTCCCTGGGAAAGGCTGTGGGTTTACAGCCCTGACCAGCACATCCCAACAATGCTCCACTGGGCAACAGCAGCTTGGGAAGAGACAGGGACATCAGTAGCTGGAAGAAAAACCATGGACACCAGATCATCAGGGCAAGGGCGGGAAGGCTCCTACGGGCACTGTCCAACAGCAGGAGCTAGACAGCCTCTGCTTTTCTCCTTTCCCTTCAAGGAAGATCCTTGCAAAAAGACAGGCTTCAAGGGTGGGACTTGCAGGGTGAGAGTGTACATGTCTGTGGCAGCTGGGGGCAGAGTCTGGGTCAGCAGTATTTGCCTTTGGTCAGAGCTCTTGTAGATGCTTTCCAACATGGGCTGCAGCAGGGGCTGGGCAAGGAAGTCAGGCAACTGCCTGGCAGAGAGCCCTGCCCTGCTCTCTGCTCATGGGAGGGAACAGGGCCATGGGTGATGGCAACTGCAAAAAGTCAAAAAGACATGCAAATGAGGAAGGGACAATTTGAAAGCAGGGAGCAGTGCTGCAGCCTAACCCAGAGCAGATGTTTGATCAGTTTCTGTACAATTCCCGTCTTCCCTCCATTTGCTGTCACAGCAGTCTCGAGACAGCAGTGTGGGCAAACCAAACCTCCATTTGTTTTTCCACCAGAGAAAAAGCCACATCTGCAAAGCCCTGGGGTTACCACACAGATCAGATGTGGCTCCACACTGACCCAATTGGTGGCCCCCAAAAGCCCTTCCAGCCATTCAGCACGCAGTCATTCACTGCCAGCAGAGCAGTCAGACCACTAATGACAGGCCAGCAGCAATCAAGAGCATGTGAGAGACAGGAGAGGAAACTACTCACTCCTTGCTTTTGGGTCCAGAGAAGGACTATTCAAAAACCAGGTTTTGCATGGATGTCATTCCCATGTGGGTATCATTCCCCAATTCCAAGAATCCCATGATCTACGTGATCTCCCTGGTGCCAAAATCACTCTAATTTTGTGGCCTGGAGAAGACTCTGCTTCCTCCAATAGCAGGGGATGATCACAGAATCCCTGTGCCAGGAGGACAAAAGGCAAGAGCAACAGCTCATTTCTCAGGAAGTCTTAACGGAAGGCCACCTAGAGCTGACTCAGCTGGCACAGCAGTGGCCAAGTCAAGCATGATGCTCTGAAGTCTGTCTGGGTATGGTCTATAGAAGCTATGGCCACCAAATCAAACCCAGTAACACAAATAGCCACTGTCCCACATAGTCTGTCCTACCTCTGCCTCTGTCACCCAAAGGAGTGGGAGGGCTGTGAGCACACAGCCACAGCAAATCACCTCATTCGCCTCACTGCCTGCAAGCCTTAAGACAAAGGTCATCTACCAAAGACAGAGGAATCTTATTGCACTGAAAGCCATTTTGTCACGGAGGGAGAGAGGATTATTATCTAAAAATGCTGCTGCTAGAGGTCCACCAAGTGTCACTGGGGTAAAGCATCACAGGATTGCAACTCTTGGAACTCCTTCATCAACCCTCTAACAGCTTCTCAAAATCCCTTAGACAGGAGGACAGCAGTTCCCACACCAGGGGAAAGGCCAACAGATACAGAACACAAAGAGAAGAAACTGGAGAAATAGGACAAAATTTCAGGCCTCTGTTCCCCCTCTGTTTCATTCCTAAGGCTGTTAGAAGTCTCATTTGGTGACTAGTTGCTCCTACCAGTTGCTCTGACTCTTTGGCTGCTCTTCTTGCACCTTACCTTAATTGCCACGTTTTTCAGTACAGCAGGACCTGGAACAGAGTCCTTCAGCAAGGGCACTGCTTCATAAAAGCAGTGGTTGCTTCCCTTGCTTCTGTTGCTTACTTCCACCCCAAATCTCACCAATCTTTCTTCCAGGGCTCTCCCACACTTCTCTTGCAGATGTCAAGAAGGAAAAGACTTTCTTCCATGGTTTTCCATGGTAGCATGTTCACAACAGAGTCACCTAACCCTCTATTCTCACTCTGAAGGTCCAAGCTAGAGGAGACATTTTGCATTTCTGTTCTGCACCATCAACCTCCAAGCAATGCCCACCTCCAACGATAACCACAGCAGTAAAAATGTGCTAAGACCCCATAGCCACCACCTGCAGCATGACATGCCCAGAAGGGACATCTCTCTGCTCCTGCTGACCCCTTGCTCCCTCTGCAGCCTTTGGTTCCCACACCCACCTTCAGCTCAGCAGCTTTATAGTTAAGCAGCAGCAACTGGCAGGCCAGGCACAGCGTGCATGTTATTACTTGGCAATGCATTAAGAGGAGGAGGAGAGAGCAGCTAAGTGGGTCATATAACATCAGCCATTACGTTCCAGTTGTTAAGTCAAATGGGTTCATTATATTTTATTCCATTAATGGCAGCATTCTGAAAGAGATGGATGCAGCATCTTATCACTTAGGGACTTTTTCTTCCCCAAAATTAAATTTATGGCTGTATGTGTCTGTACATAGCTGGCACGTTTCAGTGACTCAGAAGGCAAGGGGCTGATCACTCCTGGCTGGAGCAGTTGCTTGCACCATCAGCTTCCCCCACACTCTTGGTAGCGTATAGGTCCACGTATGCCTCACTCTACATCTCCATCACTCTGTTCTTGTCTGCTGTCTTGGCCCACAGTGGTTTTCACCTACAGCCCATCTGCAGAGCTGTCTAGGCATATTTATTAATTCACCTTTATCCTTGCACTTGTTATTCCAGCCATGACATCCATTCCATAAGTCTGCCCGAGCCCCAAAACTCAGTCTCCACCACTATGCAAACTTGTAGGCCACAGTCACTGCTACATTTCACAGTATCACAGTATTGCTCAGGTTGGAAGAGACCTTGAAGATCATCGAGTCCAACCTGTCACCACAGACCCCGCGACTAGACCATGGCACCAAGTGCCACGTCCAGTCCCCTCTTGAACACCTCCAGGGATGGTGACTCCACCACCTCCCCGGGCAGCCCATTCCAATGGCGAATCACTCTCTCGGTGAAGAACTTTCTCCTCACCTCGAGCCTAAACTTCCCCTGTTGCAGCTCGAGACCCACACTTAAGGACTGTAATGGACCTTTCACCATTTCCATGTCTTCTCCCATGGGCTTTGCAGTCTTCGGATAGGTTTCCAATAGTATTCAGTCTGGATTTTGGAAGTAGTTGACCTGCCTCCAGACTACCTCATGGCTGCTGCAAGGATAAGTGCACTTCAACATAATGAAATGTAGTGTGCTTTACTTTTGTGAAAATAGCTTTGGGTGGACTTAAGTATTTTGTTTTTCCCAGAAAAAAACAATGCCCTGACACCAAAATATGCCTCATACTTAAGTACAGTATGACATCCTTCAGGACTGTGGGGCAAATTCTCTCAGCCTCATACAAGCAAAGGACACAGAGAATCAGCTGCACTTTGGTGCTATGATGTAATGATCTCTGTTGGATTCCAGTAATTTTCTTCATGTACACAGCATCTTAACCCTGTGCAAGTAACTGGTTTGCTAATCAGTAACAGGAGTTTATGTCCCAGTCTGGGACCACTCCACCAAGAAAGTTCTGCCTTTATATAACGCAGCAGGTCTGGGAATGGAAAACTCCCCGAGGAACCAAGTCCTTCAAGCCCAGTCCTGCATACAACCATTTCACTCCAAATTGCTTACCAGACAGGACACAGACAGGCAGTCAGGTCCTTTCCAGCCCATTTGAAAAGCTGGTTCTAGTTTGTAGCTTGAGAAAAGAGAATAGAAAGGGAAAGCATAGCAGCAGGACACGAGATGATGTGGAGCTGGGCCACCTGCATCTCAGCCCTCAAAGTCCTCAGTAGTACTGATGGAGTGAAAAGCAAATCGGTGGCTGGGTTGTCATCACAGAAAGAGTTTGATAGCGGGAGATAGCCCAAACTCCTATCCTCCCAGCACTGCCACAGCGTTGTATGCTAGGAGTCAGACAGGCTCATCTTTGGTTGACAGCTCCCCTTACCTTGCAGTATTCATCGATAGGTATCAGGCGCTTGACTGCGACGTCACGGATGTGACTCCGGCGGAAGAGGATCTTCCCTGAACAGGGGAGAGAGGGAGAAGAGTAGGTCAGCAAAACGCCCAGGAACACTGCCTCTTGAACCACTCTGTCAAGACCTGTTCCCTGTGCATTCTGTTCTCACCAAGAGCACTGTACCTATGGAGAAGCACCTTCCCTGCCTTATCAGAACAGCATAAAGTCCATTTCAAATGGTGAGCACGTGCAAGGAGACAGAAGAGGAAACAATTACCAGTAAATTGCATCCCCATCTTCTCTCACCAATGTGATGATGATGGAGGAGTGGTTCCTATCAAAGCACATGCCTGGTACCTTACAGTCTGCTGGCATGCAAGTCCCAGGTGCACAAGTCCAGTGGCAAACACCAGCACTTGCCAAGAGAGGCAGACACCCCTGTGATTGCTGCTGCAGGTGGGACCCTCCTTGCAGGCTCCAGCCCTCCTCAGTGCATCTGGGTCTACTGTGAGCAGAAGCCAAGCCAAAGGGCTTCTCTCTGTGGAGCTCCTGTGTTGAACCGGTCCCTGAGGCCACAGTGTCAGGACTGCAGCTCTGAGTCAGACCTATAGGATTTTCCTTCCTGTCTGGGGTTTATTTTTGTTCTCCATTAATGGGATCCTCTTGCCACTCCATTTCCTTCCCTCTGCCTTGTGGTACAGGCCTCTTTCCTTTGAAGTCTAATGAGTCCTAAATGCTTCAAGCTGCTTTCACAGAGAACAGCTTCTCTGGCCTTTAACTAGACAAAAGCCATTAGCAGACAGTGAGAGATCCACACAGAGACTCAGTGATCAAAAGGAATGGTAGGGACTGGACCGTGGTAGGATTTCAGACCTGCACTTCCCAAAGTACCAGGAATTGGCACTGCTTTGCAATGAGGTCATGGTTTATGGAATTCCAAATGGAGTATCGTGCTTTGGGGGTGGGGTAATGAAGTTTCCTCCATTTCTTGCTCACATCTCCATAGCACACAGAAGTCTCATCTCCTTTTGTTTCTACTTGGGTTTCCAATCCCCACAACAAACCTAGGAAGATAATCTGAAGTGTCTGTCCATGCAGTCCCTTCACTTATCAAAGAGGTCACCATGGAGTGACCCAGGAGCCAAACTCCCCTCACAACCAAGTACCAACACACCTGTGCAAGCAACAAGAGAACAGGGAAAAGCACTCTGGAGTCACATAACCCTTCACTAGCTTCACGGCTAGCTTCAGCCTCTAAAGGAAGCCTCTGCAGGAGCTGCAGTGCTGCTGGAAGCAGAGGCTGGATGGCACCAAGCTGCTCAAGAACAGGGCATGGTAAAATAGCCACACACACAATTTTAAGACCAGGCCTGGGGCACTCCCCCACTTCTCCATGACTTCTCCAGGATCTGGAACATGCATGACTTGTGCAGCCTGCCAATACATGTTTTAAGCAGAGATGATCTAAGACAACCCAACTTCAGCTTGTGAAGGGTATGAATCAGAACTTAACGGAGAAGCCAAACCTCCTGCTGGCTCAGTTAATGCAGAATGCCTTCAAAAGTGGACTGGGGGCACACAGCAACTATACTCAGTACTAGCTCTATACTTGCCCCCAGTCAAATGCAGAGGGTCAGACCAGCTCATACCAGAAGGACTGCTTCTCATTTATATCCTGCTGACAGCAAGTGGCTGAGACATTCATGGTGGGAAATGGTCTGCTCTGAAATGCATTCCTTCTCACAGCCTGCCAGAGCCAAGTCTGGCTTTGTGATACCGTGAAAAAAATCCAACACCCCTCTATTCAATCTGTCTTTTAGATTTTGAGGGTGAGTAGCCTGGGAACACAGAAGTTGTCTGGAAAGACTGAGAGCAGCAATCGGGTCGGAGCTCCTTTCACTGCCTATAGCAATTATTTTCCATCAGACAAACAAATTATCAACAGTTTTCCCTCCTCATGGTGTCTGCATTGGAGAAGCTTCTAGTGGAATGATGATTTTTTTAAAAGAGATGAGCAGATCACAACAGTTTTGTTGGCAACAGTAAGGACTGGCTGTTTTGAGTTCATGCCTGCCAGAATGAAATCACTGATGGGTGGGTATGTTAGAAATGCCTGAAATGATCAGCTCGGGGGGTGGGGATATTGAAACCTTGAACAAACAGATGCTAGTGAATAATAATAATAATAAAAAGAATATAGTTTGGGGGAACAAATACATCAAAGCAACTGAAGTGATCTTAAATCAGCCCAGCCAGAGAGCAGATGAACCAGCAGGCCATCCAGCTCCCCGTTTGATTTGCTCTAGATCTAGTATCCTTCAACAAGGAGGTTTATTTTCTCACCAGAAAAAAAGCTGGGTTTTAATCAAAATGCCTAATTAACGCAGTTGCAGCCCCTTCAGTGCTGCCAAATACAGCTATAGAGATCCTTGGGTTGGAAAATCAATAGAGTGCAGGAAACCACTTCCCTCCTGGAAGGGAAAGACGGGCAACTTGCTGGGTCATTGAGGTGCAACGCTTTTCTGGATGCCTTTTCCTTAGACCATCTCTGCAAAGTGAGAATCACAGTGGTGTCTGCTGGTGCTTTTCACATGGCCAAAGACCACATAATGCAAGAGAAACACATGGCATTGCTCATCTCAGATCTGCACCCCCTCATTGCTGTAGCTCCAGGGGACACAGCAAAGGCAGGGGTGCCTCTCACCCACACTTCATTCCTGTCTCTCTGCTTCCCACTTTTTCTGGCTGCCTGCAGGAGCCTGTACAGACTATCAGCCTGGTACCAGGTTACTGTCCTGCTAACTGACCAGGTGGACTCTCTTCCTCCTGCCCAAAGCAGATATTCCTTTATGCTAACAGGAAGGAGAAGAGTAAAGATCCTAAAAGGAAATGGATAGTGACAAAACGGATAGACGGCCAAGGAAAAATAGAAGTGAAGTCTAACAACTGTGCTAGACAATTGCCATCCTGGCCCCTTCCAATGAGCAACCTCTCACACAGGTAGTGTGCAGAGAAGGGCTTGATCACTGGCCCAGCTTTGGCACAGTGTAACCTAGCTCCAGGCAAAGGCAAGCCATGCAGAACAGTGAGGAGAAACGTCTGCACAGAGAGATGACAGCAGAAAAGAGGGGAAGGTCTCTGGGGTTTGATTTCCCACAGGGAAATTTCCCAGATGGCTGAACTCTTCACTCAGTAAATCTGCAGCATGAGAGATGAGGAGTGACAGCAAAGGGAGCAATCTCAGCTGACTTCACAGTATCTTGAGCAAGAGCAAGGACAGCCTTGATACAGTTTGGATCCTTGACTCCTGGATGCCTGCAAACTCAGCAAAGTTTTGTCCAATATGAGAAAAATAACTACCAAATAGCTACCAGCTCTACTTCTTCTTAAAGAACATCCTCAGGCAGGACTAACTTTACTCCTAACAGTCTCAGAGCAGTGCTCCTGCCCTCAGCCTCAATGCCAGTGTGAGGAATACCAAGAGTAAGCTATACAAAGGAATGCAATTCTGCACATCCCACTGATCAGTGGGGTTTTCCACCAGCCGGTAAGGTCAGTGCTGCTTCAGGCTTCACTTCACCAGACTCTCACTTTTGCCACAACTCAAGCACTCAGAAATTATTAGATTTTCTTATTTACATGCATGACAATGTTATGCATGAGCAATCAGAGCAACAAACCTCTCTCCCTGCTCACACAAGAAAGGCACTGCAGACTAAAGGGCAGTAAATACACTGTCCTTCATAGACACAAGGCAAGCTATCAGTAGACCGGACATTTATCACCTGGGAATGTGTCAAGGAAGTTGATTTTGGAAAAGGAAGAGAGAGATAAGGCACTACTACAGAATGGCTGCCCTGGCACCTCTTCCTGTGCAAGGAACACCCAGGCTCCAGGATATGCTGCCTTGTTTTTCTGGATCTTGAAAACCCAGTAATACCCACAAGGAAAAAGTTACTACTTAGAAAGTGTTCTTTCTCCTGTAGCATATACAACACAGCCACCCCTGTCCCTGCGAGCACTCAGGGAAGAGGGCAGGGCACAAGCAGGTAGGTAAAAGCCTCAAGAGCAACAAAGCAGAAAAATCCATACCTCCAACTCCCTTAGCCAACTCCAGCATTCATTTACTCCTTTTATCTCCTTGTTGACCTTGGTTTGTTTTTACAGCCAAGCAAACATCAGTACATGCATTTCAGCACTGGGACCACCATCTGCTCCTCAGATGGGGACTGTGAATGGGGGAAACATAACAGAAAGATCTCAACCTGCCACAAAGGTTTAGCCTGGAGAAGAGGAGGCTCAGGGGAGACCTTATTGCTCTCTACAGCTACCTGAAGGGAGGTTGTAGCCAGGTGGGGGTTGGTCTCTTCTCCTAGGCAACCAGCACCAGAACAAGAGGACACACTCTCAAACTGCACCAGGGGTGGTTTAGGCTGGATGTTAGGAAGACATTCTTCATAGAGAGAGTGATTGGCCATTGGAATGGGCTGCCCAGGGAAGTGGTGGAGTCACCATCACTGGAGTTGTTTAGAAAGAGACTTGATGGGGTGCTTGGTGCCATGGTTTAGTTGATTAGATGGTGTTGGATGATAGGTTGGACTCGATCTTGAAGGTCTCTTCCAACCTATTCTATTCTATTCTATTCCCAACATCTGACCATATCTGAAAGACTTCTGAGTAGACAGCAAGCATTCTGCCGCCCCAGCTGGGTAGTGGCAAGGCAGACAGGGAGAGACTCAGCAAGCAGACTGGATGGAGAGCTGTGAGCACTAGTACCTGCTTTTCTCTTCCCCTGTCCGACTCCTTCCCTCACTCTCTTTTTGATCCACCTGGCACCATCGCTCAGCTCTGGTGCTCAAGTTGTTCAAGTTGTTCTAGTCCTTCTCTCTTTACTCTCTTTCACTGCCCTGAGCTCTGGACTGATGGCAGGCAGCTGGTGATATTCACTCTGCTGCAATAAACTTGGAAAAAAACCCAGCAGAGCACCTTGATGCTGTTTGGAAACTACCAGTCAGAGGACAGAGCTCACAACCTCCTGGGATGTGAAGTCCTGCAGTTCCAAAGCTCTATGTCCCAACAATGCATGCATTCCTTCTTCTACCACTCCTCTCCCTCCACCACTGCTACTTACTTCCATCCACCACGGCCAGAGGCCCTACACAGATCAGCAGGAGTTCATCCAACATGATGAATAGGCAACAAATCCACCCAGCATGTTCCTGTGAACCTCAGGCCAGCCAGCATTGTCCCACAACAGCTGCTGTCCCACCTGTCCTACATTGTGCTTCACCCAGGGAGCATTTTCCTGTAAACAGTGCCATCCCCAACAGTGCAGCATGGCCCTTATTGCCTCAGCCATCAACCAAGGACTGAAAAGTATTAGAGGAGAGCTTGGGGAAAGAGCTGATAAGGCATTTGGGTCTCCAGCAGCATGAAATAGAGCAGGCAGGCAGCAGTGGTTAATCTCTCCAAAGAAACACATATAGGGAAAGAGGGCTCTGCAAATAATTCCCTCTTGTGGGAACTCTCTAGGCAGAGCTAAGTTATACTGGGGAGCAAGCTCCTGAAAAAAATCAAGGCTGAGGGATTTCTGCTAGTGAAATGGTTGAGGCTCCTCTTGAGCCAAAGGCTGTTAACTGGATCTCCAGCAAGCTGGAGGGGCAGAGAACCAAAACACATCACCCTGCTGATCCAGGCTGCAAACCAAGCCAGGTATTTCTAGAGTGAAAAACCAGCTGTGCCTCTTGCTTTACCCTCAAGGACTCCCCCACCCCACTGCCTCGGAAAGAATTCACTGCTCTGCACCTTTCAAATCACATCCAGATTTTCCCTGGCACGGGTTCCAAACTCACTTCAAAAAAAAGGCAGCTCCAAATGTAGACATAATGAATCCCAGCCCAGGGAGCAGCCAGCTACGTGGGCTATTCCTAGGATGGGGAAGTGGGTGTGGGAGACGGTGTTTCCAGGTGCCCTGCACTTAGCAGCTGTTTGGCAAAGCCCCGGGCTGTGCACATATCCTAGCAAAGAGGAGGAGAACCAGCCAAGGGCTTCTGGGATTGTCCAGGCTATAGCATAATCATGAAGACCCAGACAGTTGTGAAACGAAGCTGACCTACAGAGTATCCCTATCAAGACAGCCCCTTACATTCTCATGGCTGGAGATCTGCTGGAGTAGCAGCAAAATGCTCCCAAGGCCGTTGCTTCCACAGCCCCCAGTGCCATGTGATGGAGAAAGATGTAAGGTATTTTGTTTAAGGACAGCTTTGTGTCACCTTTGGGTCAGAAGCAGAGCTACTGCTCCATCCCAGCAGTCTGCCTGGGGTACTACTGTTTGCACAGCATCAGGGTTAGCTGAAACCCAGCAGAAAAGGCAACCACACTGATAATGGGCAGCAAGTTGGCTTGGGACTGTCCACCCAAGGGTGCTACAACAGAGATGCCCTTCTTCCTAGAGCAGAAAATGGTAGTTAGAACCCTTTCCTGATCTCCAGCTCTGATGAAGGTGTGATGAGACTGAGGAAAGTCAGGTACTTTAGCTGGAAAATGGATGAATTGTTCTCCATCTCCTTCAATTGGGCCCTTGTGGGGAGCTGTTAGCAGCCTCACAATTGTTCTGGAAGAAAAGCCCAACATATTTTGGGAAGCACTGATGCTGAGCAGGTTAGCAGGCTGGGAGGGCAGTAGAAAGGAGCCATAATTCTACATTTTAAAATGACCACACCAACCCCTCTTCCTCCTCCTCCCTTCTTGGGAGTTTGCTATTGTCTGTAGCTAAAGCTTCCTAAAAAGCAAATTTACAGCCAAAGTTAGCTCAGCTTCGGGCAACCCCTCCTCGCTGAGGCTCACGTTTCCAGCAAAGCAGACTGGCCAGGATCTGCTCCAGGCCACTTGAGCTGCACACAGTTTGGAAGGCTCCACTCTCCTTATAAAAGCTGTTTCCTGAAAGATCTGGCACAGCCCTTACACAGTGGGACCAACTGAGCTCATTTGTTTTCTTAGTTCATTTTTTCCTGGGGTCTCCATACCATCATCTCCCAGCCAGCATGGGTGTAACCCTTACTGTGGACTCCTGCAGGCAAGGCTGCCCAGAAGGGCGTCCCTCAGGCCGGGCAGTGACAGATCTCTTCTGTCTTGCCAGCTACTCTTGACTCTGCTCCAGGGACCACAGTCGATGCCATGCATGGGCTGGGTGCTGCCAGGGTTCCAGAGCTGTTTTGAGGGACCAGCCTCAGCACCACATAAAGCTGAGGAGGCTGTGCCGGTGGCTTAAAGCCAGCAGAAGTAGCCAAGAGTCCACTTCAAATTCCCCTATATGGTGGTAGAGGTTTTTCAGCCACGGTGCAGAAGCCCTGTAGTGTCCTGCCAGGCAAAATCTGACCTCACCATGGCATGCTATGGGATGAATGTGGTGCCAGTACCAGGGAAAGGACAAGCCCTGGGTCAAAATCTCAAGTGCAATTGCTCTGCTCTGCTTCAGAGGACCCAGCTTTATGACTCCACTTCAGAAGAGCTAAGTGGGCTGAAGAACTTGCACTTGCAAGTGCCTCTTCTGATACAATCACAGATCTACTTCAAAAGGCCCAAAGTCTCTAGAAATTTCCAAGAAATCAAATCCTCAAAGCAAACCTTAACAAACCAAAGGAACACAAAGCAAACACAACTCCTGTGGGCTGAATGTTGTAACATTGGTTTAATCACAGAACTCTCTTCCCATTCCGGGAAGCCAGCTTGACAGACAAACCCAAACGGCACCTTCTCAGGTCATGGTGGTGGTGACCTTGAGTTTGGGACACTTAGGGGTTTGCTAAGAAAGCCAGAGCTGCAGGAGGCACAGGGTTGCAAAGGCATTTTTGAGAACTGCAGTGTTACTCTACAACGGGCTTCCCAGAAAGCAGCATACTTGCAGTAAGCCACTGGAGCCAAATCTCCACTGGTAATGAAATTCAGATGCTAAAAATGTAGCTCAAAACGGGATCGAGAGCAAACTACAGCACTCCCAGAAGCTGCACATCACCACATCCCTAGCAAGTCTAAGCATGCTAGAGCCACCTCTTGCAGGGACCCAGGGTGGCTGCCCCAAGCTCACCTCGGTGGGCACCTCAGGAACAGAGAGACAAAGTCTGGGTTCAGCTCTAAGTAGCAAAACTCATTGCCATGCCAAACTGGGAAGGTAAAGAACTGCTCCAGAAAGAAATCATCCTCTAGCACTGCCAGCAGCTATTAAAAGAGCCTTCTCTTACCTCCAAGTGAAGCTCTCTTTCAGAAGCAGACACAGTTTACAAGCCATTTCCCTAGGGAGGTTACAGCTCATTGCCCTGCTCCTGAGAAAGCCACCAGCTCCCGACTGCTCTGTGATGTGCAGCAAAGGGAGGAATACAAAGGCAACACAATTCCCATTTCTTAATAACACCACTTCCCTGAAGCAAGAGGATTTCTGAAGCTGCCCCATGAGGACAGGCAGAGTCAAGATTGTCAGTCTTTCCAGTGGCTATCTCCTGCTTGGTGGTAGGACACCATCCCACGCTAGCATCTTCTCACCACCCCACCCCTCGCCCTTTGCTGTCACAAGTGGTAAAGCTGCAGGTGCCAGCTCTTAGGCATCGGTAGTCTGCCTCTTCTTTGCAATCACAAGGCACTGCAAATATAAAATGTCAAGGAAAAATTGTGGGAGAAGCATGGACAAGCAGTTTTCCAAGTCAACACATGGCTACCTCTGAAAACAGTGCTGTTTAATCCTGTGGTAAGGAGACCAGAGCAGACTAACATCTCTGCAGAGGACACACAAATGCACAAGCTCCTCCAGAGGACAGTCATCCTAACTCCCCAAATCTGCCTTCTTACACAAGAGCCAGGCTTTATTTTCCAGCAATTTCAACACTCTCTTTCCTCCAAAGGAAATCCCAGTGACACACTTCTTAGCTAAGGGAAACTATTTCAGCACCAAGAAGAAGAAACAAACCTTAATGAGTGCTGTGAGAAAGCAGTGCTCTGACCAGGCTTCCCAAGCCCCACCACTCCCTTCCAAAACCAGCAGCATTTTGGTGGGAATTTTCTGCAAGAGCAGCATGGCCAAGCTGTACATCCCATTTTTCCAAGTTATGTCCTTTGCCACTTTGGCTTCTGCTTTTCCTCCTCACTCCTTTTTTCCTGCAGGAGAACTTGTACAGCAAGGGCTTCTCTGCTGTGTTACTGTCAGGCGTGCCTTGCTGTTGCTGGTGTTACAATGCAAGGACAAGCCAGAACCAGAATTCCCTCTGCAGGAAACCTAGGCAAGATTCTCTTGCTCAGAAAGGGGATGGAAAAGATTTTCTTGATGCCAGTCAGAGAAAAGCAAAGCCCACTAAATGCCTTTATGTCTCTAGAAAAGTCAGGAGGCAGAGCACAGCACAAAGGGCTGCACTAAACAGACCTGGCAGTCACTGGAAGTGATTATGGTACCGTGACATTTCCAAATATGCCCATTAGCTACTTGGGGGTGGGAGGAAAGACGACTCTGTGGTCAAAGCCATTAGCTATGGGGGCATGAAAGAATCCCAGGGCTCCCTCAGGCTGCGCCCCCCTTTCTGTAGCAGCAGCACCAAAGGACAGCTCCAAGCAATCCCCTGCACCACAAAGTCTGCAATGGACCATTACATCTGTTCCTTGGACATGCACTCAGCTGCACAGTGGGCTGACAGGGCACACATCATGCCACAGAAATCCTATCTTTGAGCAACCAGTCCTGAACACCCCAGGAGGAAACCAAAGCTGTCAATCAGCTTGATTGAATGTTTGGAACTCAGTTGTTATTTGTCTCCAGATGGCCCTTTGAGTTGCATGGGACAGGGAAAAAAGAGTGTATGAGCAGTTCCTGGAGAGCCCCACACCATCCTCAGCCCTGCGCTGTGCTTGCCAGGCCACTTCTGAAAACGAGCAAGCTGCTGCAGGAGTAGCTCCTGGCAGAAGCTGTGCAAGTTTAGGCTTCAGGTGAGAAGCAAGTTCTTCACAGACAGAGTTGTTGGACATTGGAATGTGCTGCCCAGGGAGGTGGTGGAGTCACCATCCCTGGAGGTGTTCAAAAAAGGGATTGGACATGGCACTTGGTGCCATGGTTTAGTCATGAGGTCTTGGGTGACAGGTTGGACTTGATGATCTTTGAGGTCTTTTCCAACCTTGTTGATTCTATGATTCTAAGTGGGTTCCTCAGCTGAAGTCCTCCACTAATGAACTCGGGAGGGAGAATAACAGAGGGGTTTAACACTTGCTGGGAACACTGCTACCAGACACAGATGTCTTCATGGACACGGTGCAGGCCAAGGACTTGCTATTGCTCAGCTGGTTCAGTAGATAAGAGGCAAAGCACAAATATGCTCATACAGACTGGGAAAAAGTTCCTGCCATGCCAAACCCATCATGGTTTTCGTGGGTGCCCACTTGCCTACCTGGCAGAAAGGGGATGATCCTTTGCTTGGGGTCCTTCTGCCCTCCTTCCATCGGAAACTTGTCCAGCATTTGCATCTAGAAAAGGAAATGTGAGAGAGGTGATTAAAGTCATTGGTTAACTTGCATGACACACAGCCACTCTCTCCAGGAGGAGGTGAAGCCTGCTCTCCTAACCAGCAGCATTCTGAGACGTCCCACACAGCACCATAAGCCAGAGTGCAGTGCCCTACAGCACTGAGGGAAACAGCACAGCCAAAGTAGTGCCAGAAGCACAAGACCTCAGTGCCACAGCCACTATTTCAAAGGCATTTCCTACCTCTGATGCTGCTCATCACTATCACTCTGCTAAGCATGAGTGATTTATGTAACTTGTTATTCTGCAGCTATTAAGTTTCATCCTGATGGACATTGGTCACTAGATTTCAGAAGCTGCTCCAAAAAAAAAAGTTGCATTTTAAGCTTAATAGCTCAAGCATAGCACAGCACTCACACAGTTTCTGGACTACAGCTGACTTGGACTCCCAGCACTAACTCATGTTTGCCTGCAAAAGGCCACAAAGTTATGTCAAGTTTGGAGAATGCTTTGTGCTTTGAGGGAAGGATGTTGTATGAGATCTTCACCATTACAAATAATTTCCTGATTGATGCAACAGCACTGAGTAGGTCTAGTCAGCAAAGAGAGATGATAACCAGCTCCTGCTCTTGCTGAGTGCCAGCCTGGTGCTTCAGCACGTGCACAAAGCTTCCCTGGAGCTGCTGCAGTGCTTAACAGCAGAAGAGGAGAAAGAGCACACCCAGTCATCCACCACCCACTCAGATATTCCCTCCTGTGGAAGGAAGAGGGAGGTGCAAATTCTGCCCTGTTTTTTTCTGAAGCATGGATCTGAGCTCTGTCTCACATCACTTGAAGAGCTCACTGGTCCCTCGGGTATGTGAAATGGGCCTTGCCGTCTCCTGTTGGTGCTATCTCGTTCTGCATAAACAAGCAAGCACTTATGGAAGCCCTGGAGACAACCTGTCCAGGAAGCGTCTATGAGCACCTACAAAGTCTAAACAGCCCTTCTACAGTGGCCCAACTAAGATTTTAAGTATTTAATACAAAGAGGAAACTATCAACCAATGAGTCTGAGCCATTCATCCCTGGAGAGGCATCTGCAGGCAGCCCTCACCCAGCCTGCCAGGAGGGTGGGCACCACTGAGTAGCAAGACACAAAGAGACATGCTCCCTCACGTCTGCTGCTCTACCATGAAACATCAGGAGACCCTTCACCACTGCATCTTTGGAGTCCAGACACCCCCTGACAACGTGTCCCACCTGGCTCCTTGCTTTTCATGGCTCTTCTGCCTTAGCATCAATTTTTCCACATGCTGTCTACAAAAGGAGGTTCCTAAAAAAGGCTGCAGACTCCAAGGTCAGGTTGGACGAGGCTCCGAGCAAACTGATCTTGTTAAAGATGTCCCTGTGTACTGCCTGGAGATGGAGGTCTGGATGACCTTTAAAAGTGCTTCTAATCCCAACCATTTGGTGATCTGAGGACTCCTCTATTGGTAAGTGCAAGCATGTTTAAAGTGCTGCAATGCTACAGCCAAGTTCTTCCTGTCATCAGAGCTCTCCACACCCCTGCACAGGCTACATTTGCCTTTTTTTTCCCCCTTTTCTTTTTTTTTCTTGGATCTCAAATGCACTGGGATAAAATTCTTGAGGTTTGGTGGAGAGGGAGACAGAAAGAAGGAGGTATTTTTCCTACATTTCGAGAAGGAATAAAACGCTTTCCTAATACTCCCAATGACAACAGGAAAACCAAAAGAAGCTACCAAATATTCTCTTGAAAAGGAAAACAAGACAACTAAAATCTAGGGGACGACACTAAGTACAAACAAACCATGTTTACAGCCTCTTCTGAAAATGAGTTTGAAAGAGTTTGTAACAAACAGACTTGGCAACGGCAGGGGATGGCAGTGATGTTCCCTGCAGCCACAAAGCAAGCCCAAGCGTGGCTGACAGAGGGCTCACCTTCCTGAGGCACTGCAGGCTCCCAGGGCATCACTGCTCCTCCAGCCTCCCCGAGCGCACCGCAGCTTCCTGGCTCTGCCCTCAGTCCATGAAAACGAAGGATGACAGACACCACATCCCCATTACCCTGTAAAACACCCGGGCTGCACTACAGCAGAGAAATGCCTCTGGCCCTGCTCTTCCTACAGGGAATAGCTCAGGAAAACTTGTGACTGGAGAAGGGAGAGCAAAACAAGTCCCAAACGCCGCACATCTGATTGCTGTTAAGCAACGCCAGGCTCGAGTCACTGGAAGCTTTCCTCTCCTCTCAGCTCTGAGGGCGAGCTGAGGATCCCTCGCTCCCCGGGAGCACCATGAGCCTCCAAGGCACAACTGGTGCAAGCTGTTTTCTCCCACAGGCACGTGCCTGGGCTGTGCCTTTGGCCAGACCTGCTCCCAACCATGTGATCCCACCAATCTCAGCCAGAGCTTCAGTCCAGAAGTTCTCCGTTTCCTTTGCTTGACCCAAAGTGCCTCTTGCAGCAGCTGCTCAGCAAGCAGGAGGCAGCCTGAGGACTCCCTTTCTGCAGCCATCCTGCTCTGCTCTGCTCCAGCCCAGAGTCACTGGTACCACCTCAGCCAGACCATAACCTGCTGTGGGCTGGTATCATTATGCCTGTGCACTCACACAAGCTGCACTCTCTTCTCTTGCTGGAGGAAGAAAAAGAGGTTGTGAGGTGCCTGAAGCACTCTCAGGCAAGCACAGGAAGGGAGAAGGAGCAAGGCAGAGGGGGTCAGTTCCACAGACCCCATCCAGTCTGGCTGCCACATCACGCAGCTCCAGAGAAAGCAGCAGTAAATACTAGTTCATCAGCTTTACTAGGCATAAGCCTGTGGTTGAAGAACAGCTGGAAAACCCACTCCAAAGAAAACAACCCCAGTGCTGGCTGTAACTGTGGCAGGCAGCTTCCCTTAGCAAGATTCTAGAGCCTACATCTGCAGAAATCCAGGCTGTGGGTCACTGACTGATGATTCTTCCATACCACTACATCACAAAAAAAGCAGAAAACTGATGGGAAAAGGTCAGCTGCAGACATGAGAGATGCCATCAGAGACCTGGAGGAAGCCAGCTGGAAGGTCTCCAGGTTTTGAGGCTCCCTGTACCCCTTGCAGCCCATCTTGCTTCTGTGGATTTCACAGAATGGGGACTGCTGCACAGGTTGTGACACTGCTGTCGCCCAGGAAAGCAAAGGAAAGCAGGCACGACTGTGGAAAAGGGATGGGAAAAGGGTAAAAGTGCAGCCTGGCCCCAAGCCCTGGGGGAGGCACACACAGACAGGCATCAGATGATGGTCTGCAGAAACCAAGGCACCCAGTGACAAGGCAAGGCAGGGCAGGTTTCCTGACCTTTCTCCCCGGCCATGGCAGGGAAATGTGCTCCCCAGCCGACAAGGAACAGCAGAGTGGAGGCAGCTGGCATAGGAAGACTCCCACAAATCCATCTCGGCAGTGAGGGTTTCCATCCAAGCTCCAAGCAGGACTGCTCACATCACACTCCCAGAAGGGGTGATTGTCTGGCCATCCAAGATCCCAGGGAGAGGGGGAGACAGAACAGACAGACACACAGCCCTTTGGAGCACGGGAGAACGCAGACAGGCCAAGTCTCACTCTCAGCAACGTGCTCAGCCAGGTCAGGAAGAAAAATGAAGGAAAAAGGAACAATAACTCTATTGTTTCTCCCCTTCCAAGATTATTTTAAAGCATCTGTGACAGAATCTTAAAATACAAAATAATGAAAAAAAAAGAAAACTATTGGAGTGGATGCAGTTGAGAGCATTTTGATGTGTTTTTATTCTGTGGAAGCTGTTGGATCACACTTTCCCTGGATTCCATGGCAGCAGTGGGGGGTGATCCCACCACTGCCATGCCCTGCCTCCCCCAGCACCTTTATCCAACCCCCAGCAGGCTCCCCACAACAGCACATTAGGATGGGGCACATTTATCTCCACCACCTATCTTATCTTATCAACTAGGTGTTTTTTCTTATTAACCCAGAAACATCTGGGCTGGAGCTGGCCATGGCTGGAGGCCTGTACACAGCATGGGAGGACACTGTCCCCGTGGCCAAGCTGTCCAGTAACCAGCCCAGGGATAACACCACTGGGGCCACCCAGGGTGAGGGAGCCTTTCAAAGGCAGCTTTGTATCAACAGCTAACACCTTGGCAGACAGCTCCTTCGTTAACAGGAAACTCATAAGATAATATCCTAATTGAATCAATTAAAAGCGCTGCTGTGGGCTGCAGGGGATCTGGGGGGGGGGGGGGAAACATGTGTGCTCAGCAATATTCCCGGGAAGCAGAGCATTCAGGAAGGGCTTTGCCCAAACAGAAGAAATTCTTTATAGAGAGAGTGATTGGCCATTGGAATGGGCTTCCTGGGGAAGTGGTGGAGTCGCCATCATTGGAGGTGTTTGGGAGGAGACTTGATGGGGTGCTTGGTGCCATGGTTTAGTTGATTAGGTGGTGGTGGATGATGGGTTGGACACAATGATCTTGAAGGTCTTTTCCAACTTGGTCTACTCTATTCTAAGAGCTGATGGTGTCATGCCAGAGGGATACACCATGCAGATGGCACTACCCCAGAAGGATGTCTCTGATGGAGCAGCAAGGCCACAAGCCTAAATGTCTGTGAGTCTCTGAAAAAAAAAAAGCAGCCAAACAACCCAACAACCCTCAAGCCAAGTGCCAGAGGGTAATAAGCTGTGCTCACCACTTTGCTGCTTCTCTTCTGCCCTCCGCGAGAAAGTGGAAAAGCTTTGCCCTCTAAATTGTAAAGGTGAGGACAAAACCAAGAAAGCAACACAACCTAACCAAAAATCAATTATTTGTTCATTTAAATCTGATCTGGTGGGAAGAAAACCATCAGGGTGAAGCGGTAAACACCACATTCCCGCATTCCCCAGTAACGATGAAGCAGAAGGGCACAGGATTACTCCTGCAGCAAGTCCTCTGCAGCTGGGGGACTGTGGGATTTGCTTCTGCCAAGTGGCTCTGAAGCCCAGGCTGTCAGTTACTGAGTGTCAGGGCTTGCATGGCTGCAAAGATAAAACGAAGCTTTGCCAGCTTCCGGAGTGGTTCACGTCACTGAACAGCAAGACAGATCAACACAGGCTAGAGGGTGATCAAACACCCAGGCAAGGAGAGCAAACTCTTCTGCTCTTGCACAAGATCAGGAGCTAGGCCATGAACTGGAATTGCAGGCATGGGGAAGGGAAGTTTCCCCCTTCTCTTATCGAGAGCATTTGCTTTGCTTCTGCGATGGAGCTTTGGTGTGAAACCACATTCCTCCTCCCTGGTCTAGCAATCAAGAGCTGACCTAATCCGCATCTACACCAGACAGACCATTATCCAGAGCAGAGCAGTCAGCTTTTGACACCACTCGAGGGGAAGAGAAAAAAGGAAAAAAAGTTCAACAAAAGGCTTCAGAGCTGGGCTGAGTGAGTGGAGGCAGAATCACAGGAGACTCTTTGTGAGAGCAACAGCCACCCTGCTGAGAGAAGGCAGCAGCCTGCCATGGGGGAAAGATGGGCCCAAGCCAAGCCAAGCCTGCTCTCATTCCACACTCCCAAACTCCCGTCAGCCCCGTCCCTCGTGAGAGGGGGAATGCTGCAGGCAGCCAGGCATGCTGCTGTCACCACAGCAGTGAACTCCAGATGGGGACATTCACATGCACTGCTCACTCTGACTCCCATGTGCCCAGAGAGCATTAGTCAAGCCTCCTGTATGGGAAGAAGAGTCCTTTTCCAAACGTGATCCAGCGAGCGACAGCATCCCAATAATTCTCAAATGCAGGGGGAAAGGGACACAGGTCCAGCAACCACCTTCTGTCATGGCAGCACCTCAGCCTCATGGGGATGTGATGAGGGACATGGCTGCACGCTGAGAACCAGAGAAACCAGAGACATTGCTAATGTGCTCTTGCAGATCAAAGCACCCTTGTGCCCTGGAGTCAGCTGGTTTGGGGAACATCTGCCACACAGATAGTCTGGGAAAAAGAACAACATCTGGCATCAGCTCACAAACTATTCACGTTTAGTCTCTTTGCAGTCCTACAGGACACCTTCCCTGCGTCCCCCTGGACTGTTCATGAAGAAACAGGGTGAAAACAGAAGCACCAAGGCAGAGCAAGATTAGATCCCAAGGGTGATGATGCTTAGCTCAGGAGGTCAAGTCTGGGGAAGAACTCCACTAGTATGGCACCATGTAATGCTTGGACCTTCAAAGACAGTAATGGGAGCTGAAGGGCAGCACAACTGAGCAGTTTCTTGATAGCCCAGCTTCTCCCCAGGCCTGGCCTTCTGGTACAAGGAACGAGTTCAAGTGCGTTCTACACATCAGGAGGCAGAGGCAATCCTGACCTCCTCAAGGCCAGGAAATGGCATCACAGAGGCTGGATTGTGCAAACTTGATGGAAAACTTGAAGCATTGCTCAGCAATAGACAAAAAGAAAATAAAAAGTAATTAAATGAGACCAGAGAAAAAAGGGCTATAAAAATTGGCAGCAGCTGCCACTGCAAAAGACATTTCCTATGAAATCACAGGAAGCATTAGAGAGGGAGACACTGGAGCCTGTGAATAGCTCACTCCTATGGAGAGGGCAGTGGGTACAGGGTTGGCATGACACATCCCTCTGCCTGGCACTGTCACATCCAGCCCCAGGAGCAAGGCACAGCCTGGTCTGTTCTACCCTGGGTGCCTGCTCATAAACCACACAGACCAAACCTGGGGAGCCGACAGGATCTGCCAACATGCAGGGGCTCAGAGGGACATGGCAGCTTCATATCCACGGGTTTGATTCGAGGGCAATGGTCTTCCAAAAGCAACTGGGCAAAAAGCTTCCACAGTGCAGGGCCAGGAGATGTTTCCAGCCCAAGCCCCCACTCATTCTCTGAGCAGAAACCTCAGCTATGCTCATCTCCAGTATAAGCAATGAAGGCCATGACAGGCACTGCATGCTCAGATTGGACATAAAGAAAGCAGTGTTGTATGATGAGGGTGGTAAGGAACTGGAACAGGTTGCCCAGAGATGTGGATGTTCCGTCCCTGCAAAAGTTTGAGGTCAGGTTGGACAAGGCCCTGAGCAACCTGATCTAGTTGAAGATGTCCCTGCTTAGTGCAGGGGCAATGAACTAGATGACCTTTAAATAACCTTTCCAACCCAAACTACTCTACAATTCCAAGACTCCCAGTGAAGGAGCCACTCAGTCCTAAGTGTCTAACCCCTACAGGCTCCTCAATATGAGAAGCCTCCTGTTTTATCATCCAGCCCTGAAACTTAACCCCCCTCCCCAGAAATCACTAAAAGACTGCCACATTTGCTTATCAGTGATGAGAGAATGGGAGATTCTAGTTGCTCCTATCACCATCACAACCAACACAATGGGCTAATTCTAATTGCAGCAGAAAGGTGAAAGAGAGTCATGGAAGGAGAAAGAGATATATCCTTGTCTCCCAACAGGTCTCTCTGGTCAAGCCAGACCCTACTTCCACAGTGATTTTTGTCTTTTCTGTTCTCATCTACAAAGTACATTTCCAAGAGCATTAAAAGACAAAAGAGTCATGTTTTAAGACATTACATGTCTGCATGTTTTCCAAAAGCAACAAGTAGCTCTGGGTACCTACTTGTAGGCGCTAAGAAGGGAATGAGAGGACAGACAAAACTGCACCTTCCCAAAACCCAACTCCAGTAAGAGACACCAGGATCCAAAACAACCACCCATCCTTGGATGGGCCCAAACAACTGCTGAAAAGCACTGTTTGCTTTGCCTCCTTTTCAAGCATGTCCAGAATACATTTGGTAGAGACTAAAGGAGAGAGTTTAGTATTTCAAAAAAGGAAAAGAAAACTTCAGATTTGGAGAAGAGCACCAAGCAATCTCCATTTATACAGCCTCCTCTAGGAGCTGTGGAACCTTCTGCCTGCTCTTGGGTAATTATTATGCATTGCTTTTTGTGTTTGATTCATTGGTGCTGAATCCTGGAAGTCATCATTCTCTTTACAGTACTTCACTAATCCATTTTCCCTTAATTTCTGGTAATTGCAGTCTCTAGATGGCATTATGCTGGATAGGCAGGTCCCAGATGAGCACTGAAAGCTGCAGTACTCCATACAGGCACCACGAGCACAGCATTACCACCACCAAAAACGCAATATGGCATCCATAATTCACCATGGCAACACAACCAGGGGAAGTGACTCTTGCTGGTAGATGTGCTTGGAAACAGAGCAGAAACACCTGGGGGTGACACCAGTCTGCACCACTTCCTCTTCCCCATCCCATCCGTGGGAAGGTCCCTCCAGCACAGCCGGGACTGTGTCACACAAGGATGTACCCCTGGAAGGAGCCTCAGCAAGGAAGCAGGGAAGAGCTGTGTCACCCACTGCAGCCTGGTGCCAAAGACAGACCAGAGAACCACCACCACAACCATTGCTGGAACTGCCACAGGGAAGCCTGCATCCCAAAGCAGGCATGCTGGGAAGGCTGCAAAGTCCTGAGATTTCACTTCTGGTGTGGAAATGGAAATAACAGAGAAGAAATACCAACACCTCTGCCCTGTTTTGTGTGCTGAGGAGCAGAGGCACAGCGAGAGGAGGGATGTGCTCAAACCCTCCAGCCAGATGCAGTTTCACATCTAACAGGGTGCTTCACACAAGAGGCACTCTTTGGTCAAGCATGCCAGTGACAGGTCACAGACTTTGTGCCTACGCCACCCCACCCGGAGCTGCACGCTTGCCAAAACCTGGGGATGGCTTGTCCCTAGCTCTGCCCCAACAGACCTCATTATCTGATTTCTCTTCAACCCCTCCTTTCCTAAAAATCTTCCCCACTTCACATGAGGAGAAGCAGCCCAACAGACATTCCTTCCCCGAAATTAATGCAAAGCTTTAAATCTGTGACAGGCCCAAACATGATGAGACAAAGCAGGAGGCATCTGTGCTACAGGCAGGGCTGCAAAAGCTGCAGTCCTATCACCTGGGAGAACACTGCTGGTCAGAAACACCCACCTTATGACCCTCCTCTCGCATCAGACTTCTTGCTGTTTGGTTTTCCTGTTGTTCCTTCCCTAAACACAAACCTCATCTTCCAAGTCAGCACAATCAGCAGAAAGCCTGATGGGGAGAGAGCTTTGTTGCCACGCAAGGGAGGATCTCATTCTGCTTGGGTTCATGGTGGTGTCTGTCAAGAGCAGCTCCGTGGCAGCCAGGTGGAAAATGAGATCTGCAAATCCCTGAGGTTTAACTGCCCAAACCAGGGTCTCCCCACCTTAGTTTTAGCATGACCATGTGCCGTCTAACAATAAAATTCCGTCCAGCAGAGCCAAAAGGTGATGCAACTCCGGAGCCCCGATCTGACAGCATGAACCAACCCAGCTCCTGCATGTACCCACCAGTGTCCCTACCCCAGCTCCTGCTACACCATGCAGCACACTGCCCTTGTATTCCTCCATTCATAGAAAAGGTGGGATTTAAAGATGCCAGGTTCAGCGGTGTCCAAAAGCTCAAGCTGAGCAGGAAGCCTCTGTGGACAGCTCATAGCCACGGCTGCTGCCAGGAAGAGGTGGGGGAGGTGACAAGCCCTGCACTGCCATGACCCACAGAGTGGCAGGAAAGGCCTCAGAGCACTTCTGAGTTTGGGCAGTCCTTGGCGGAGGGCTGGAGCTTGCCAAGAAACTCCACTGATGGCATAACCAGAAGGCTGCTATTAAGTGATGTCTGATGGAGGAGAGTGGCCCCTCAGGTTACGCAGGAGTGCGCTCAGGCACTTCATGGGGAAGGGATGAGCAAGCTCTGAGCTGGGGTATGGGGAGCCCTGTGGCAGTCCTTTTGCAAGCTGCAACGCAGCTCCAGGGGGAATGCCATCCTAACCCAGGATGTTCACTCCTTGCCAGGGCCTGGAGACACCAAACTCAGAGGCACGACAGAGAAGTCCCAGCAGCGGGCAAAGTGCAGCAACCCTGCTGCTTTCTGTGCATTTAAACACACGAATGCAGAGCTCACACAACATCCAGCCCATGTCACCTCCCTTGAACTGTACCCAAGCAGGACAGGGGGAGAATAATGCCAAAGTTTTCCAGCATAACTAAACTAAGGAGCACAAACCTTCACTGCTCGAATCTCAGAGCTCTTCCCTAAGTGTAATCTCACCACAGAGACACAAAAGCAGAAAACCTGAAATACCTGTGGCAAAATTCACTAACTGATGAAAAAATCCAGGGTTTTGGGTCTTAGAGCAGGCACCTGTAGGCAGGTGGAAAGCAGCTGCCCCCCCAGACTGAAACCTCAGAGCCTCATTGGAACTTTCCACTGAGACTTCTTCATTTCCTGGAGGTGGGTGGAGGGAGAGGAGGGGAACTGGAAAATGCTGATTTGCCAAGAAGAAAGATCAGCAGACAAGTATCCATTTCAATTAACATTTTAATACAAAGAGTAAAACCTGTTCAAATCCAAAGGATATTTTACTGGTTTAAGTGACTTATCAAGGGAAAAGCTTTTTAAAAGAGAAATAGCAAGACAAAACTCCAAGAGAATGTTTTACACACACTGAACAGCTTCTTTGTTTGCTAGAATTTAAACTCTGACTTTCCTCCAAACTTCAGAGGAGGAATCCTGACCTGCAAGAGCCGTGCAGCTTCCCAGCTGGCTTGGCACTCTGTGTGGCTGAGCACAAAGCCTCCTTCAGTGGCCATTTCATCAGCCTATATACACCTGGCTAAAAAATATGGGATTGCAGCTTTCTGCTGACTGAGACTGGGTGAGAACTCCTGAAATTTGGGTCCCTACTAGAACTGTTGGTAGTTTCCACACCCCAGTGCTCCCTGGGCTGGAGATGAGCGACGCGGGCTGCCAGCAGCAGCTCCACAGATAGGAGGTCCAAAAACTTGAGCTGCATAAAAACTAATGTTTCTTCCCTTTCTCAATAATAATTTTTAATTAAAAAAGGGGGAAAAAATGGCAGCTGGACTCTGCAAGGCTGAAGATCTCAATCAGCTCCCACTGACAGCCATTGTCAGGCTTTGCCATACCTGAAGCAACCCATCTCAGTGTTGCATAATATAGTGGAAGCAATTCAACTTTTGTTTTCAGTACAAGACAGAGAGAAGACTCATCTCCACCCTATTCCCCTTCATTTCCCACCCTCCTGGAGAAACTTCAAGTTCCTAGGGATGGTTTGTTGCCAAATTGAGAAAAATCAGCCCTAGAGGGGTCCCAAAACCTCTTTGCACCCAAACCACTCACTGAGGGAGGCACTTGTGAAAGCCTGCTACAACTAAATATCTTCTCCCTCTCTGGAAAGCTCAAGCACCAGGCCATAGTTGATGGTAAATGATCAGCAAGGTGAATGTGTGCAGGGGAAAATGGGAGCATGAGGATTCTCAGGTAAGGTGCAGAATAGAATAGAATAGACCAGGTTGGAAAAGATCTTTGAGATCATAGAGCCCAACCTATCACCCAAAGCCACCTAATCAACTAAACCATGGCACCAAGTGCCAGCCTCCTCTTAAACACTTCCAGTGATGGTGACTCCACCACCTCCCTGGGCAGCACATTCCAATGGCCAATCACTCTTTCTATGAAGAATGTCTTCCTAACGTCCAGCCTAAACCTCCCCTGGTGCAGCTTGAGACTGTGTCCTCTTGTTCTGGTGCTGGTTGCCTAGGGGAAGAGACCAACCCCCACCTGGCTACAACCTCCCATCAAGTAGCTGTAGACAGCAATAAGGTCTCCTCTGAGCCTCCTTTTCTCCAGGCTAAGCAACCCCAGCTCCCTCAGCCTCTCCTCATAGGGCTTGTGCTCCAAACCCCTCCTCAGCTTTGTTGCCCTTCTCTGGACACCTTCCAGTACTAAAACCCACCTGATCTGGCTAATTTAATATGATTTCAGCACTGAAAAAGGACATTAAAATGAAAACTTTCTCTTGCCCAAACTCTAAATATTCTAAGGCAGTATTAAAACAATAAATTCACCAACCTTAATTACCTCCCAAGCTTAATCTCCAAGATCTAATTTCCAAGCTGCTGGGTAAAGAGAGCTATAAATATCATTTATAATTCACCATTCAGTGACTCACCCATACTACAAAGGCCTCAAGACATGGCACCAGTAAGGCAGAAAGGCTCAGGGAGATGGAATTAAGACAGGGAACATGATGGCTCTCCTCATGCTGCCATGCCACAAGGAGGTAATTTTCCATACTGCAATCCTATATAACATCAGTATACAAAAGTTACTACAAAATAGGGTGTAGAGCAGCACTCCATAGCCTGGGGATGTGTGGCAGCCAGGAGGTGATGGCCAGGTGAGCAGAAGGGATGCCATGCATCCAGCAGCACTGCAGCATCTCTGCTGCAGTAGAGAAGCAAAGCAGGAAAACTACAGAGTCACCATGGCACCATGAAGGGCACAGGCCAGCTGCTGGAGCCCTAGAGCATCCACCCACTGGCACCACATCACGTTTTCCCCTCTCTGTTCTCTGGTTAATGAAGTCCCCCTCCCTGCTGCTGGTCATCTGGAAGGCATGAATCAGAGGGGAAGGGCAGATCCTGCACACCCATCCTTCTCTCCCCATGAAGTCTCCCCTAGCCCGCTCGACAGAGTCCCCTTGCTGCAAATGGTACAGACTTGCCTTCCTATCACTCCTGCAGGAAAAGACTGTGCTGGATCCCAGAAATGGGAACAAGGAGCAAGGCAAGCCCCAGGGCAGAAAGCATGTAAGAGAGAGGAAAAAAAACATGCAAGGAAAGTAAGAGGAAGGGAGCATTGTTTCTTGGATGGAACAGAGTGCTGGGAAGGGAAAGCAGGCAGTAAAATTGTTCACTTATCACAGTATCACAGTATCACCAAGGTTGGAAGAGACCTCGAAGATCATCAAGTCCAACCTGTCACCACAGACCCCATGACTAGACCATGGCACCAAGTCCAATCCCCTCTTGAGGAGGGAGGACATTGCTGCCCAGAGAGAACTCTCCTGCCCACTGCAGGCTTGAACTCGCGACCTTCCCAGTAAGAGTCTTACATGCTACCAACTTAGCCACATGGTCCCCACACTTGTCCCCAGGTGCACTGGGGACTCCAAGGAGATCATTGCAGAGGTCCACACCTTGCTTTGCAAGGGGACTTCAGGACTGCAAGATGTCCTTCACCAAAAGTACTTTCCACAGTCAGCATGGGACCAGACCTCTACAGCATCGTGGCAGACCTATGAGAGCCTGATGTAACCAAGGGCAAGGCACAGAAGTGAGAAATCAAGATCACAGAAAAACATGTCCCTGCATCTTTATCACCTCCCTCAGCAAGGACAGGACAAGCACAGAACCATCATCTCCCCCTGTCTCTCTTTCAGCTCTCATTTCCTTATCCCACTCACCGTAACACTGCACACATGCTTCCACATCATAGAGGCCCATGACATGCACGTGGTGCCTGCTACAGTCCATACTACCTCCTAAGGAGTTAGCAATATAAATGGGTCCTGGCCCCTCTACTAGAAGTTCAGTGCTCTGGGATACAGCCTCCTTTGCAGTGATGTGCTGCTACCCATCCTCAACTCCTCTGCAGGCAGCATCAGTCAGCTTAGCTTGAAACTGGCTCGATTCAGATGCAGGGCTGCTGCCACATGATATAAACCACAGGTCCTTCCACAAGAAAGCCAAGCTGTGTTACATTGATTAAGACATGGTGGAGACACTGGAGCTCACATGAGCCCAAACCCACACAGACCTCATCAAACTCGCTGGCCACAACCAGCTCCAGGCAGGCATGTGTAGCAGGGCCCTGGGCACCTCCCCAGGGACTTACTCCATAGGCAGCAGACAGAAGAAGGGCCAACAGTGAGCTCCTGCTTTCCTGGGGATCCTGTTCAGCCATCCCAGGAATGGGGCAGCTGAATTTCTGTGGGTTTTTGATAAAGCAGCTGGGGAGTGGAAGGGCATTAACTCACCCCGAGACAGGCAGAGGGATGTAATCCCTTGCCTCATGTTACAGAACAAGGTTTAAACGCATTGCTGGAAGCCTCACCAAATAAAACCAGACCAGACTGACAAAGGAGATTTGAGTTCCATCCCCAAGGAGGTAAAACTTTTAACCTGCCCATCTTTCTGCCTTCCCCATCCAGAGGTTACATTCAGCACAGGCTCCCCTCCAGATTGCACCCACCAAGCAATGCTTCATGTGGGACATAGCTCCCCCAGGGCTGGGAAGCAATGGCTGTGAATGCTGTCTCCTTTGGCTGCTCTGCCAAGTTTCCAGAGGGAAGGAGACATGGAAGTGCCAACAGGGATGAATGAACAAAGCATGGACAGTTCTCAGGAGCTGGTGCTCCTTTGCCATGGGGCCACCACATCAGTGCCAGGAACACAAGGGACCATCTGATGGGATGGCAAGTGGAGACGAGAGCTAGGAGATGAGTGGGAGCCCTCAGGGCTCACAGCAAATCAACAAGAAGCAAGATTGCTCCTGAGGAAACAGGGAGGATTGCAGAAAGCTGGCAAGGGTGCAGACACAGCCTGCAGAGCTGCACACTTGGAACAAAGGGAAAGGGCAAGCACTTGCCACCAGCTTGGAATAAACCAAAAATCATCAAGTGCTGCTCAAGAAAAGCTTAACTTTGAGAACTGAAAACTGTTTCCACTGCAGCCACGCACTGCCTAGTGCCGCCGTGCTTGCCCCAGGTGCATGCTGGCACTGGGAACCTCCATCCAACACCCACTGTCAGGGAGGACAGGCTGCCATTTCCCAGAGGCAGGCACAGCTCTCAGCAGCTCACAGCCCTGCTCAGCTGCCAGGCACAGAATGCAGCAGCTAGTCAGGGTGCCAGCTAGAGCCAAGTATAACTCCACTGACCTGCCTTGGCACGAGCACGCACGGGAACGCGCCGGCGCCCGGCTGCCAAACGCTGGAAAGCTATAAATGGGAGACATTTGGAGAGAGAGAAAAATAAGGAGCCAACTTTTAACTAGGCTGAAGTGCATTGGACTGTACATGTTCTTTGTGGAGGGAAAGAATGATGAAGATCTTTGATGCACTGCTGGATAAATACCAGGTGTTTCTTCTACAGACAGAGGTAGTCCTCATTTAATGGAGACTTTGATTGCAGCAAGTCACCGTTTCTATTCTTCTGCATGTAACATTCGGGCTCACAGCTCTCAGCACAGTCTGGGCACAGAGGCAAAAATAGTTGCTGGTGCTTTGTAGCAGGAACCTCATCGTAGGAAGCTGTGGGGTTTTTCTTATCCTTAGTCACGCAAGGGCCTGTCTTTCACAATCCAGCTGTCTGAGAGCAAGATCCTGGTGATTTATTTCTGTGGTGGGGTGAAACCACGAAGCGCACTGCACACGCAACGGGGCAGGATTTTGCTGAACTCCATAAACCCTGGAGGAAAAAGAAAGAACTCCCCAAAGTGGTGAAATAGGATTCCTGTTACGAAATAGCTATCGAAGGAGCCCTGTTTACAGTCCCTGCACTCAACAAGACATCCATCTCCCCTGCCTGCAGCACAGCCTCCCTGTTTCAGGGCTCTTTCATCAAAGGGGCCACCAGGACCAGCCGAGACTCAGAAGAGGGCTGAGATTCAAGCAGTGTCCCAGCTCATGTTCCCACCTGAAGGAGCCTTGTGCTGTTTGGGACACAGTACTCAACATGCCCACTCGCTGCTTTCTGCATCTGGAGAGTTAAGATAACACTTACTTCACCTTTATGAACCTTGTTCTCTGCCAGGAGCACAGCTTAAAGTGTGGAGGAGGAGGAATAGTGTGGCCAGCAGGAGCAGGGAGGTCATTCTGCCCCTGTACACTGCACTGGTTAGGCCACACCTGGAGTACTGTGTCCAGTTCTAGGCCCCTCAGTTTAAGAAGGACATTGAACATGTCCAGAATGAAGCTGGCAATGAAGCTGGGGAGAGGCCTCGAGCACAAGCCCTATGAGGAGAGGCTGAGGGAGCTGGGGTTGTTTAGCCTGGAGAAGAGGAGGCTCAGGGGAGACCTTATTGCTCTCTACAACTACCTGAAGGGAGGTTGCAGACAGGTGGGGGCTGGTCTCTTCTCCCAGGCAACCAGAACAAGAGGACACAGTCTCAATCTGCACCAGGGGAAGTTTAGGCTGGAGGTGAGGAGAAAGTTCTTCACTGAGAGAGTTGTTAGCCATTGGAATGTGCTGCCCAGGAAGGTGGTGGAGTCACCATTCCTGGAGGTGTTCAAGAGGGGATTGGATGTGGCACTTGGTGCCACGTTTAGTCATGAGGTCTGTGGTGACAGGTTGGACTTGATGATCTTTGAGGTCTCTTCCAACCTTGGAGATTCTGTGAATGCAGGTGGAGGAAGGTGAGCAAGGAGCTTACAGTACTGGAATCATAGAATCAACCAGGTTGGAAAAGGCCTCATAGATCATCAAGTCCAACCTGTTACCTAATACCTAACACCTCCTGACAGCTAAACCATGGCGTCAAGTGCCACATCCAGTCCTTCTTTGAACAGCTCCAGGGTCGGTGACTCCACCACCTCCAGAGACAAGACTCATTTTCATTTTTAAAGAATCCATTTGCCTGAATGAAGCTGATGAGAACAATTCTTCTGTGTACCAGCTAGTGTCTTATGAGCCCATTTTAATGCAGCGCTTCATTTTAAAACAGTCTAAGGCTGCTGAATGAGTAAGATTCTGGCTTTTCCTCCTTCCCTGTCTTTGCCTAGTGGTTGCAAATACGTAACAGTTGAAGAACCCTCTCCAGAAGGGCCAAGCTGTCTTCCACGGTGAGACAACATGCACAGACTGTAGCCTTTTGCCAGTTTTCTCATAAAAGTAGGCACTACTTCAACAGTCTATTTTTTATTTGTCCTACACACAAAGCTGTTGGCCTGAGGGCTGCAGGATTCTCTCCAAGATGACATCGGTCCAGGTGGGTCAAAACTAAAAGTTTCCAGCTAAGAACCTGAAGGATTTGTTAAACATATGGACAAATAGGAGGGCTGGGAAACACTCTCAATAAACATGCAGAAAAGGGTGTGGGAGAGAGCCAGAGACATCTTCAAACTTGCTTAAAACTCTCAATCTTTCTGTCTCTGTGTCGTGCAGCAAGCAGAGTTACTCCAGCCTACAGCACGTCTCCATCCCTGGGCTCCAAATTCTAAACCTCTGTGCAGAGGAGCAGCCACACAGCATCACCCTCTCCTATAGCCCTCAGCTGTGACAAGGGCTGAAGAAAAGGTTTCTCACTGCAAGAAGAAAGGCCACAGAGTAACATGTCCCCAGAGAGGGCACTCCTGAAGGGCAGTTTGACTTGTAAGGGCTTGCAGCTGCCCACCACAGGAGAAGCTACTGCTTCAGTGGTGAGAATACAGGAGACGGCACGAATGGCAAAGCTTCTTCCAAGGGGAGGTTTGAGACCCAGCTTCATCACAGCCTGCAAGCAGCTTGCTTTGTGACCAATCAGATCCACCCCAAACTGCAGAGACACAAGCCTTGCCGTCCAGGGCACCAACCAAGACTGAAAAGAGCCAGACAAATACTCATAGTCAAGGAGATGGTGGTTGCAGCTGAAAGGCAGAGGAGGATGAGGACATAGAGTGGGGCTCCTGCCCAGGGAAACCACAGGGATCTGGTATTAACAGGGAAGGTGTAAGAGTGTCAGGTTTGGGTAGGAGGGTAAAAAGACAACAGTGGCTGTTGGCCACATGCAGACCTGAAATGACTGCCATTGTGACTGATGAGCTCATCATTACAGAGTGGGAGGGGGAAAAATGTTTCTTTTTGGGGGTTTCCATAAAAAACCCAGCCACTAACTACAAACCAGTATCTGTTCTTTAACCAACAGTGTTGTTCCTTGCAGCCAATGGTTTCAAGAGAATTCTTCCAAGGGACACTTCTTACAAGTGATGAATCAGATGGGCTCCAATGGAGCCCTGCAGTCACTGCATGACTCTTCCCCTGGGGGCAGAGCTGGAAGCACCTCAGGTACACAAGACCCCAACCCTCTATCTCTCTCCACCTGAGGCAGTGCTCTGATTACCAGCTTCCATGCCAGCTAGCATTTCCAGTGTTCCTGCCAGCCCAAATTAGTGTCCAGAACACAACTGGCATCCTTACAAGCATCAATCTTACTGCTTCTGTTTCTCAGGAACAACATCCATCTGCTTCTAATAGTTCACATCTGGCATATTGAGAGTCTCAATCCTATTTGGAAGAAATTATTCCTCCAGCCAAGAGATGAATTTAATAGAGAACTCAATTTAGTAGTTGTAGTTATGAATTTACTACAAACTATGCAGTAACCCAAAGTTTCAAACTTTAAAATCACAATTTCTTCTAGGGTTTGCTTTTTAATCCTTAAAAAGTTGGCTCTTATGTAAATCACTGTGTGACAGAAAACATTTATGGAGAAAAGGATGAGAAGAGATGGTAGGAGCCAGAGCACAGAGGAGCTACACAGAAAAAACATGAGCCAGCAGTGTGCCCAGGTGGCCAAGAAGGCCAGTGGCATCCTGGCCTGCATCAAGAATAGTGTGGCCAGCAGGAGCAGGGAAGTCATTGTGCCCCTGTACTCAGCACTGCTTAGGTCACACCTTGAGTACTGTGTCCAGTTCTGGGCCCCTCAGTTTAAGAAGGATATCTTGAAGGACTCTTGAACATGTCCAGAGAAGGGCAATGAGGCTGGGGAGAGGCCTCGAGCACAAGCCCTGTGAGGAGAGGCTGAGGGAGCTGGGATTGTTTAGCCTGGAGAAGAGGAGGCTCAGGGGAGACCTTATTGCTCTCTACAACTACCTGAAGGGAGGTTGTAGCCAGGGAGGTTTGGTCTCTTCTCCCAGGCAACCGGCACCAGAACAAGAGGACACAGTCTCAAGCTGCACCAGGGGAAGGCTCAAGGTGAGGAGAAAGTTCTTCACTGAGAGAGTTGTTAGCCATTGGAATGGGCTGCCCAGGGAGGTGGTGGAGTCACCATGCCTGGAGGTGTTCAAGAGGGGACTGGACATGGCACTTAGTGCCATGGTTTAGTCATGAGGTCTGTGGTGACAGGTTGGACTTGATGATCTTTGAGGTCTCTTCCAACCTTGGTGATTCTGTGAAAAACAGCTCCAGAGCACTACCCAGGCCAGTGCATGACTGGAGTATAGGAGGTGGAAGCATTCCCAACATCACTGCCTGACATGGTACATGACATGGCACACAGCCTTCCTGTGACAATCCCAGAGGAGGAAAGGGTATGACCCGCATGCTTCCCAGGGGGATGAAGGCCACCACTTCATCCGCTCAAAATGCTGGACTGGAACCAGGAGGAAGCAGCCTTGTTGCTGGGACATACAAGTGGAACGAGCATCGGTCACTAGCCCTTAAAGAGGAGGTGGCAGTCTCCTGCCTGACAGCAGATGACCCAGGATGTGGACAACAAGATGAAACAGGTAATTAGACAGAAAGAGGAAGTGAGTGTTACCCTTGGAAGAGAAAAGCAGGGTGGTGCTTGGAAAGGCAGCTACAGCAAGCAGCTCTAAACCAGAACTTTTCCAGAAGAGGGCCAGTCTCAGGACAGCCATAGGAAGAGCTCTGGAAGGTCACAGTATTCACTCAAAACCTTGAATGCTCTCAGCTGATAACAGCACAGCCCGAGACATTACTGCAACCAGTAAGGTGGCTTTCAATGTTCCCCATTCCAGTACTGGGAACACAGCTGGCCTGATGTCTCTGCATCCAGATGGGGGCAGAGACCAGCACTGGGACACCTCCAGACTTCAC